>CAWUFW010000375.1:1939022-3260544 GCA_963921515.1 Calotriton arnoldi
TACATAGGCCGAATACATTTATAAGTCTCTTTTGCATTTAAATTTAAAATGGATGTGGCTTCAGTTTTATGTTGAGTCTGTTTTGTAGAAAAGTGTCCACTAAGAGTCATACCAAAACACGCAGCCTGCAATGGCAGTGTGTGTGTGTAAAGGTACAGGGCCTCTAAGGGTGGCACAATAGGTGCTGCAGCCCTTAAGAGGCCTTCCTTGGTCACAGTGCCCTTGGTACCTGTGGTACCATTTACAAGGGACTGACATGTGGCCAAAGAGTGCCAATTGGGTTTCGTCTCAATGCAGTTTAGAGAAAGACATAGGCCCTGGGTACCTGGTTGGCAGGAACCCAGGGCACACTCAGTCAAAGTACATCAACAGTTTGGCAAAAAGTGGGGGCAACCATAGAAAGAGAGGGCACTTTCTTACAATATTTCATATATTTGATATTTTGTATCTAGTCTTTATTCAGGATCCACATTTTGTATCTGTTACTGAATTCACAGAACTGAAGTAGCCTAAGAGAAAGTGCCAGGAGCCCATCAGCCGTTGCCTCAGCTGGTTCATGCAGATGAAAATGGATTTATCCCGGGCAAGGACACCTCTTTGACATCTGGAGATTTTACCAGCTCATGGCATTGAGCTGCCATCCTAGTGCTGGATCTACATCATGCGTTAGATACCCTCCACTGAGACTACTCTATTGTGTTCCGTCGCACCTTGGCTTTGGTGAGTGAATAGACCACCGGATCCGTATCTTATACATCAACACCATAGTCTTTGTTCATTTGGGGGGCCTTCTTTCTGAATCCATTCCTGTGGGCAAGGGCACCAGGCAAGGTTGCCCACTCTCGCCACTCCTCTTTGCTCTTGCAATGGAGGCCCTGGTGGCTCCGGCGAGACAAGGAAGCAAAGAGTGAGGAATTCCATTACCGTATGGATCCCACGCACTCTTTATATGTGGATGAGGCCCTGTATTACTTCAGAGATCGTCCCACCGCTCCCTTATTGAGTACCTATGGGCGGAGTACGGCGTGGTCTCCGGGTAAGCTGGAATACATCGTGCCTTTTCCTCCTGTGGCCTGCCATGGAACTGGTCACCCTAGACTTGGGCGAGGAACCTATTCGCTGGTAACATACCTCATTTCATTATTTAGGGATCTGCATCTACCATACAGTGCAGAACTTATTAGATGGGAACTTGAGAGCGGAGGTCTCGTTGACAGCAGTGGTGTTATCGCTCTGGTCCCAGGTGTCCTTCTTGCGGGGCACTCCCACTGTCTGTGATGGGCCGCTTCACGGTATCCAGATGGCGGTAATGCATTTCTGTATTATTTTGCTATCCTCTCAATCGTCCTACTCAGCAGTTCTTTGGGACCTCTGCAATCTCCTAGGAGACCTTATATGGCACAACTCTCGTAGGTGGGTGGCCATCTCTAAACTGCAGCCCTCATTGGCGCAAGGAGGCCTTGGGCCCCAAACTTCGAATATTATTTGGTGGCTCAACTCCAATGGCTCACCTTGTGGTCGGTGGACAGTTTCCTGGAGGACACTGGCACATTGGGCCCCCGCTCACTCAATCCACAATGCTGTCACTAGTATCTCGGGGACTTGGCAAGCTTCTCCTCCAGGTAGCCCTGACCTGACCTGCCTTACCAAAGCCTTGAGGGCCGTGGATCACATCTCACCCTATTTTCCTGTGGTTCCCCTATGGGTCTAGCCCTACCACTGAACAGGACCTACACATCTAGGACCAGGTCTGGATACTAACTTTGGGAGACTTATTACAGCATGGTCAACAATGCACATTCCCCTCCCTGACAGACATTACATATTACACTAAGACAATTTCTCCTCCATGCCTTCCTAAAGGACATACTAAGAGATAACTGAGTCGTAAGCAACCTGGAACTGGCCAATCATCATTTGCTGCAAGCTCTAAATACGCTGGGCAGAAGTCACCATTTGATCGATCAGCTGGCTCCCGGGGGACTAGATAGCTCAGACATAAATCACAGAGGGCCTAAGGGACACCTGAGATGGAGTTCGACCGCCCTCTCAACAATAAAGAGTGGGATAAAGGGCTAACATATTTCTGGAAAGCATCGTGAAATGCCAGTCTTCAATTTATCCAATTCTATATGCTGCACAAGGCATACCCTTCCCCACAGCGGATCACCTGAATACTTCCGGGGACCTCAGACCACTGACACAGATGCTGCACTACCACAGCAGAAATGAACATGTTCTGTGGGACTGCTCCCACATATGCCCTTATTGGGATGACTGACTTCTTGGCAAAACTCGAGATGGTCACAGGCCTTTTGGGAGACGAATCCTGGGAGTCGCTCAAGATCGGGATATACCATTAGCCCCAACGGCTTAATATTGTGGCAAGCTTTTTCAACCTTGTCTTTATGGACACCCACAATTCTATGGCTAAGATCCCAGCACCCCTCCCTTACCATCCTCTTTGAGACATGGATTCGTCCCATCACACTAACCCACAAAAATACACGAAGCATCTTTATCATTTTCAGGCAGGCATTCGATTATTGCCCATTACCCCGCGGCCCCACCCATCCTCTTCATGATACCACCCCCCACCCACCTTTCCCCGCCAAGTTGACATCACTTACTGTTAGACTCTGATACCCTAGCATTCGAACAACATCTGATTTATATGGTTCTGAAATGCTTTATACAATGTTTGTATCAAGTAAGATATGCTAATAAAAAGCTTTAATAAAAAAAAAATTATAGTTGTAAGCAGGGTGAGCGTACACTACAGTGCTGTCAATCATATGTGGATTTAAGATGTGGAACTGAAGCAAACTGAAGCAAAAAAGCTTAAAGTGCAATTTACCTGATTGGTGGATATAGGCTGGAAACAAGGCTAGTGAGACCTGCACAGACTCCTGCAGGGACTGATAGCAGATCTGCCGTGACTTTGTTGACTCCCCTGAGATGTTGTCCACAATATCTTTTAATACACCGAGTGTCTCATGAATGGTAACCTTGCCTAAAAAATAAATAAAAAATAATAATCGATCATGATCTTCTACCCAGAGTACAACATCTTAACATATAGAACAATAACATACCCATTCTCGCTTCGCCGCAAATTCAGCAGTTAACGGTTTCTTATTAATTTATCTCCAGCTGTTATATCTCACTCACAATTTTTTTCAAATGCTTTGGCAACAGTATGTGTTTTAAACACTGCAAAACCTGACACTAAGAAGTCCTGGTTGCTAGAAATTGGACGTTTGAGACAGTTCCTCCTTATTTCCCAAACTCTCCTATTTTTGGTACCTAGAATCTCAACAGCTCATGCACTCCTCCAATAGAACTGGATGGAAGAACATAAGTAGTGGAACAGAATTACACCTAGTGCACAGGTATGGGAAGATATAAAATAGGCAGATCTAAAGTGCAATAAGTTAGGAGAATTTTTTAACCCTTTGAACGCGGCTGGAATTCCCCCGCTGTGCGGGCGAATTCCACGCGTGCGCACAATGGACGGCCCCTGGCCGTCTGACGCACACCCCCACCGTGACGTCGGACGGCCGGGGGCCGTTCGATGCATGGAACGGGTTAAAGAACAAAGTAGAGGCAGTCTATGGGGTCTTTCATGCTCGTCGGACTACTATCCCCCCCCAACTTTAGGGAAGGACACCTCAGGTATAACAACTCTGAGCTCTGAAAGTTCCTGCTCCTGTCATGTCATTTAGGATGGTCCTGTCCACCCCATTTTACATACATTTTACATGTTACAGTTTACATTTTACATACATTGTCCCATCCACACGACAATAACGATTCTAATCAGGTGACCTTTTACCTAGAAGCTAGCCCCTGTCTCTTCGACACCAGGCTCTCGGTACTCTATCATAATCCTTGTACCTGACGTACATAAACATGTCCTCTGGCACGGCAGAATTATTCTGTATAAGGGTCACCACTTTTTTCATCCTTGGCCAACAGCCAGCTGTGCATAATCGCACTTGTTTTAGAAAAGCATTGGTGATAGTTCGCAAAACATTTATGATTGTTTTCAAAACATCCATGATCGTTTTAAAAACAGATCGATTCTAGAAAAACCCTGGAGTGACCACTTTAGTATAAAAGACCCTCACTCCCCCCTGCAAATTAGAGGAGAATTCCTGCCAAGCTGAGACGGGGTCCTGCATGCTGAATCTTCGACAAGCAGCGGTCTGACATCACTTGCGGGTTGTCATCCTCGACGCAAAGACGGGGTCCTTCATTCTAAGCCATCAGGTGAGAAGGCTAGTGCATCCCTAGGGGTTTCTTGGCTACAGATGCACATAGCTATACGCATATACACCTACACATCCAGGTTAGGCTAGGTACATTTAGGCAAGTTACTTAGGGCGCGCATTTTAGGAATATGCAAGAGCTACTGTTTTTATCTGAACGGCTTCTGTTCATCTTATTAGCACTATGGTAGAAATGTATCTACTATTTACGACATTGGTACTAGCAATCTCAGCTTTGTCCACTCCTCTTGCCAACTTTAGAATCGGCTGCCCTGGCTCTTAGATGCTAGTCTTTCCCTCTATAGTTTCCATTAGTATTGCTACTGCAGTACAGCTTCTAACAGATTACAGCGCCAAGACGCACTTGGGCATTAGTTGCGCTTTACAAATATATATATATATAAATATCTGCAATTTTGCTGTCTTTTATAGATATTCATTTAAGACCACAAAATGAGATGCGTGCAAGATTGACTTGACTGCTTGCACTTTAGGGATAAATATTTCTTGCAAGGATTTAGCCTTTTCTAGGCTGGCTGCAGAGGCTAGATTTCTGCCTGCCATGTCTCAATGCAGAGATTTCCTTAATTCCGTTGCCATGCCATTGCTTCTACTTTTACGTCCTGGAGGTGTGCTAGAGCGGAGTGAGATATCCAATTCAAGCAAAGAGAGATACATTATATGCTGTATATATGTTAATAAATATCCCAATCATACCCTTCATGCTCCACCATGCTCACATTCAACATACAAGTGAGAAATAATGGCCTTTTGGGAGACGCCACAATAGCTGAAATGTATAACGCAGTTAGATTTTCCTTTGTAAAGAAAATGTTACTTACCCAGTAAGCATCTGTTTGTGGCATGTAGTGCTGTAGATTTAAATGCTATGCATAATCCTGCCATCTAGTGTTGGGCTTGGACGTGTGCAAGTTGTGTTTCTTCTAAGAAAGTCTTTTGAGTCATGAGGTATTGTGACTCCTCCTCTTGCTGGGAATGTGCATGGTCATCTACTCCATTGTTAGGTTGTTTTCTTCCGCCATCAAGTTTGGACATGTGCTCCCAAGCTTCGGTTCGACTCCGTCATGGTGCACTCTTCTTGGTGGACAAAGTTCCTACCTCCGTCTGTATTGTTATCGATCGTGTTCCTATTTCCCTTATGTTCAGTTCAAAGACTCCTGAATCGAGTGTGTGGTTTTCCATCACACACGTGGGCCTTTGCCCTTTGAGGCCTCCTTAGGTGTATCTCTCCCACCATGTTGACACGGTGCTGAAACAGAGGCCTTAGACCAATCGCCATCAGGTCTGCAACCAGTCTCTCTCCCGAGCATGACGAGGCGGATTGTGCATGTTTAGACCATTTTGACTTGAAGTTTGACTTAGGCCGTTCAAGTCAAAATGGTCTAAACATGCAGTTTCTTTTAACCGAGTGTGGAGACTATTAAAATAAAGAATGTGTGGAATAGTTGTTCACAACTCATTTTTAACTTGATTTATTCACTTTTCTTCACATTATGGGGCTTAGACGGATGATAGATGACACTTATCTACACGTTATCCTTTTTTCACCACTTCACATGAGCCTGAGAGTTAGGCAACACTTCTTTTTCTGTCAAGAAAGTTGCTCATGATGACAGAACGAGCAAACTGGTGACTACCAACCAGTAGCTCCATGGATGGTGCTTACGTGAGGCACTCTGACTTCTCTTACATTTTTTCTTTGGTGGGTGTGAGATTAGTTGTGGATGGTTGATATATATATATTTTTTAACGAGAACACTTAGAGGTAGGCATTACTGGATCAAGTTAGCATAGCCATACCTAGGATTATACAATACCCGCTTAATATAAGTTACAAAGACAAAGTGTTCTGCCTAACCATGTTATTTTTGAATGGATACTATATAAAGAGCCAGCTTCCTACAAGGACAATATTCAGTTTCCCACAACCTTTACCTTTTCGGTTTGTTTAGCATAGTCTCTTTCTACCTTCTTAAATTTGCTAACCATGCAAGTTGTCCTCTCAAGCAAAGCAATCATTCCAACACAGTTGCTGCCCCCTTTGTACTGCGGTTCATTTCTCCTCAGGATGTTTTACTTTAGTGTCCTACCCGATGGCCCTCATATAACTTTTTAACATTTGCCACTATTCTTCCATGTGTATACACCTGAAGCACAAGTTACTAACTTGTGTAACGATATATCTGTAAGAGACAGTAGTTAGTGACAGATTCCTTACCTTAGAATATCCCCAGGCGTCAGGCTGGATCCGGAAAAGTTTTTGCGTAGCAGTACCCTTGCGCGTCGGTAGGCGGCGTCGTGCGGCTCCGCGTCCGTCGTCGGCGTCGTGATCGCCGGGATGACGTCGCGGGCAGTACTTAGGCGCCGCCCCTGCGCGCTGACGTCAGTTCTGTACACGACTTTCCGCGCCAGGAACGCAGAGCCATGCAAGAAGCTGACATAGGTGTCTGAAAAATACTAGGGCCCTGAAAGGGATGTCCTTAACCCTAGAAATCAGTTCGCAGAGACGGGGAGGATGGGTGGGGCGGTAAGGAATCTGTCACTAACTACTGTCTCTTACAGATATATCGTTACACAAGTTAGTAACTTGTGCATCTGAAAGAGACACGTTAGTGACAGATTCCTCAGCAATACCAACCCCGGTGGTGGGTCTGCGAACAAAGATCAGACAAGGAAGTCCTGGAGGACAGAACGGCCAAAGAAGCCGTCCCTCCGGACCTGACTGTCAAGGCAGTAATGCTTTGTAAACGTGTGCAGCGAGGCCCACGTAGCTGCCTGACATATAACCGGCAGCGGAACACCGCGGCCCAAGGCCGTGGTAGCAGCCGTTGCCCTGGTGGAATGGGCACGCAGCCCAACAGGAGGCTCCTTCTTAGCCAAAGAATAGCAGGTCTTGATGCACAAGGTAACCCAGCGGGAGATGGTCC
The DNA here is from genome assembly GCA_963921515.1 of Calotriton arnoldi. Classification (NCBI taxonomy): domain Eukaryota; kingdom Metazoa; phylum Chordata; class Amphibia; order Caudata; family Salamandridae; genus Calotriton; species Calotriton arnoldi. Next base: position 1,946,242 of record CAWUFW010000375.1, read on the forward strand.
TCTTGTGCACCGCCCCGACCTTTTTGGCGCCCACGTAGCCAACAAAGAGCTGGTCATCCACCCGGAAGTGTTTTGTGCGGTCAATATAGAAGGAGAGCGCACGTTTTGGGTCCAGACGGTGGAGCCTCTCTTCCTCTCTGGAAGGATGCGGAGGCGGAAAGAAGGTGGGCAAAGTGATGGTCTGCCCAATGTGGAAAGCAGTAACCACCTTTGGCAAGAAGGACGGACGCGTCCGAAGAACAACCTTGTCTGGATGAACAGACAGAAAGGGAGGTTTGCAAGATAGAGCCTGGAGCTCACTCACCCGCCGAGCGGAGGTGATGGCCACCAGAAAGGCTGTCTTCAGAGTCAGAAGACGAAGAGGACAGTTATGTAGAGGCTCAAAGGGAGCGCACATTAAAAGGTAAGAACCAAGTTCAAATCCCACTGAGGCATCACAAACGGAACAGGAGGGAAGAGGTGTGTAATGCCTTTTAAGAACCTGTTAACAACAGGGGACTTGAAAAGGGAGGGCTGATCAGGGAGCCTGAGGAAGGCCGAGATAGCACAAAGATAACCCTTGATGGTACCCAGGGCAGAACCCTGTTGGGCCAGAGAGAGAAGGAACAGAAGGACCTCAGAAAGAGGGGCAGAAAGGGGATTCACAGCCTTTGCTGTGCACCATGCCACAAATTTGTTCCACCTGCAAGGCGTATACCACCTTAGTGGAGGGACGCCTGGCTGTAGAATCACATCACAAACTTCGGGAGGCAAGTCGAAAGGAATCAACTGCCGCCGCTCAATCTCCACGCAAGCAGGTGTAGACTGGACAGGTTCGGGTGGAGGACCGTCCCCTGCTGCTGCGACAGAAGATCCTCCCGAAGAGGCAGACGGATCGGGGGATCTACGCTCATATTGAGTAGCTCGGGATACCAAACTCTTCGAGCCCAGTCCGGAGCCACAAGAATGACTTGGGCCCGGTCGTGCCGAATCTTCTTCAACACTCTGGGTAGAAGTGGTATAGGCGGAAAGGCGTACAACAGACCGCAACTCCACTCGTGACGAAAGCGTCGCCGAGCGAGTGCCGCCTTGGAAATTCCAACGCGCAGAACTGATGACATTGCGCGTTCTCTTCGATGGCGAATAGATCTAACCAAGGCTCTCCCCACTGTAGAAAGAGTCCTTGCGCCACTTCCGAGTGAAGACGCCATTCGTGATCCATCATGCACCTGCGGCTGAGTTCGTCCGCCCTGGCGTTCAGGGAACCTGCCAGGTGTTGAACCATCAGGAACATGCCCTGATGTTCCAGCCATGTCCAGAGGCGCAGAGCCTCCTGACAAAGGGTCCACGACCCCACCCCGCCTTGTTTGTTGCAGTACCACATGGCGGTGGTGTTGTCTGTGAACACCTGCACTACCTTCCCTTTGACAGAGGGAAGGAATGCCTTGAGTGCAAGTCGGATCGCCCGGAGCTCCAGAAGGTTGATATGGAGCCGGGACTCCGCCCGGAGACCAGAGGCCTCTGATCTCCGCCTCTCCCATGTGACCGCCCCATCCCAGAAGGGACGCGTCCGTCACAACTGTGTGCTCTGGCTGGGGAAGGGAGAGGGATCTGCCCATGACCCATTGCCGGTTCGAGAGCCACCACTGCAACTGTTTTGCAGTCCCCTCCGAGATCTGGACGTGATCGGACAGGTTGCCCTGGTGCTGCGCCCACTGGAACTTCAGGTCCCACTGCAGAGCCCGCATATGCCATCTGGCATGATTGACCAGCAGGATGCAGGAGGCCATGAGGCCCAGCAGCCTCAGGGTCATCCGTACCGAAACCCAGGATAAAGGCTGAAAGATGGGAATCATAGCCTGAATATCCCCGGACTCGCCGTTCGGGAGGATAGGCCCGAAACTGCGTCGTGTCCAGAACTGCTCCGATGAAAAGGAGCTGTGGAGAAGGAATCAGATGCGACTTCGGCACATTGATGGAGAACCCCAGCGAGTGCAGGAGTTCGGCCGTAGTCTGGAGGTGGGAGACGACTGCCTGGGACGAGCCCGCCTTCAGCAGCCAGTCGTCGAGGTAGGGGAAGACTGAAACCCCTGCCCGGCGCAGATGAGCTGCGACCACCGCCAACACTTTCGTGAACACCCGAGGGGAACTGGTAAGGCCAAAGGGGAGCACGGTGAACTGAAAATGTTCGGGGCCTACCGTGAACCGAAGGTAACGCCGGTGGGCCGGCAGGACGGGGATGTGGAAATATGCATCCTGCAAGTCCAACGCTACCAACCAGTCTCCAGGGTCGAGGGCAGTCAAGACCTGAGCTAGGGTGAGCATCTTGAACTTCTCCTTCCGGAGGAAGCGATTGACGTTCCGGAGGTCCAAGATAGGACGCATGTCCTCCTTGTCCTTCTTGGGCACCAGAAAGTAGTGGGAGTAGCAACCACGCCCTACTTCTGGGGTCGGAACACGCTCGATGGCCCTCTTGGTCAAGAGGGCCGTGACTTCCTTCTGTAGAAGAACCAAGTGATCCCCTGACATGCGGTGGAATTGAGGTGGCATGGCTGGGGGGTGGTCTCGAAGGGGAGGGAGTAGCCCCTTCGGACAATGTCCAAGACCCACCTGTCCGAGGTGATGGTACGCCAGTGGGGAAGGTGATGGCGGACCCTGCCCCTACTGGCGTGCTGTGCACCTGAAAGGAGGGACTAGGAGGGCTTGGAGGCCGCGGACGGGTTGGAGGTGGTGGCCTGACCCGCACGCTGGTTGCCCGATCCGCCACGGCGGAATCCACGTCCTCGGCCACGTGAAGACGCCTGCTGCGCGGGCCGGTGGCTGGGCTGCTGACGTGAAGGGGCGCCCCTACCGTGGCCACGATAGGGGCGAAAAGCAGAAGTCAGCGGAGGGCGTGTAGCAGAAAGGCCCAGGGACTTGGCAGTAGCCCGTGAGTCCTTAAAGCGCTCAACGCATGGTCTGCTTTGGACCCAAAAAGACCGACTCCATCAAAGGGCATGTCCATGAGAGTATTCTGGACATCCCCTGAAAAACCAGTGGTTCTCAGCCAGGCGTGGCGTCTGAGCGCCACCGTCGTTGCAATAGACCTGCCCAGCGAGTCGGCGGTGTCAAGGCCACAACGTATTGTGTATTTAGCCGCATCCCTTCCTTCCGCAATGGCGCGGGAAAGCAGTGTCTGGACCTCCTCAGGACACTGGGGCAAAACATCCGCCACCCGAATCCCACAGGGAGTGGGTATATCGGCCCAAAAGACAAGCGGTGTTAACGGACCGCAAGCCAGCACTGGAGGAAGAAAAACCCCTCTTCCCAAATTGATCCAGGCGTTTGGATTCCCTATCCGGAGGAGCGGTAGGGAAGGCGGTTTGGGAAGCGGAGGCTTGGACAACCAAGCTCTCAGGAGTGGGGTGAACAGAGAGAAACAGGGGGTCGCCCGGAGCTGGGCGATGGCGTCGTGACACGTTCCTATCCACAGGAGCCCCTGTGTTGGGCTTGGACCAGGCGCCCAAAGAACGTCAGTGAGGGCGTCGTTAAACGGCAGCACAGTCTCCGCAGAGGAGGCCGCCGGCTGAAGCACCTCTGTCAAGATGTTATGCTTGACCGTCAAAGTAGGGAGTTGGAGATGTAAGGCCCCAGCCGCCCTACGCAACACACGTAGCAAAATTGGCTCCCTCCTCCGTAGCCACGGGAGGAGACAGCATGCCAGTGTCAGGGGAAGTATCCAGACCACTGGCCTCCCCTAGACCCTCTGTCCAGTCCTCATCGTACTGACACTGCCGTGCCAGAGGGTCATCAGACCCCTCCCAGTCCTCCTGGTCCTCCTCTGGTTCAAAATAAGGAGGAGGAGGGACATTTGGGACCCAAGGCCCCATCGGCGCCGGAACCGGCGTCGAGCAACGTCGTTCCGGGTCCATGTCCGGAGCCGGAAGGAACTGGGTGTCGACGCCGCCCGGAGCCCAGGGCGGCGTCGAGACGGCACCGGAGACATCGGCGCCGGCGGAGGTGTCGTTAGGTCGACCGGCGTCGATGGGGGTTGTGGAGCCAGGATCGAGGCCGGGGCCGAAGCCGGAGCCGGGATCGAGGCTGGAGGCACGGGCGGCGCCCGGGGCCGGAGCCGTCGGCGGCGCCGGAGCAACCCCATCCGGGCCCGCGGGGCCCGAAGGCGCACCGGAGGGGCCTGGAGGCCCGAAGGCGGGCCATGGCCGACAGGAATTCCTGCACTTTGGCCTGATCCGCCCCGAACCCGGGAAGGCGGGTATGGCGGGGGCGACTCCACAGGCATGTCCGGGGCCGCGGGGGCGGGGACGGTGCCGGGAGGGGCCTCAGCCGAAGTCGCGAGACCGGCGAGGCGAAGTCCTAGAGCGATGATGCTTTTGGACTTCTTGTGTTTCGACTTACCGGACGAAGAAGACTTCGACGCCCGACGACCGGTGTGGACTCCGCGATCGACCCCTGGACCTCTCACGCGACCGGGGCTTCCGCGGAGCCGAATGCCGGGCCTCCAGGAGCTTTCGAGACCGCTCTCGCAAAGCTTTCGGGTTGAGGGCCTGGCAGTCGGTACAAGACTCCGTGTCGTGGCCTCGGCCGAGGCAGAAGAGACACTCCCAATGCGGGTCGGTGACGGACATCATCCGAGCACAGGCGCCGCAACGTTTGAAACCGGGCATCCCTACGACACCTTGAGAGAGAAAACAGTGAAAAAATTCACCAAAAGTATTGTCAAAAAATGACCAGGGCACTGCTCTTCCCGGATCTGCGCTTGCTGGCGCGGAAAAAGAAGAACTGACGTCAGCGCGCAGGGGCGGCGCCTAAGTACTGCCCGCGGCGTCATCCCGGCGATCACGACGCCGACGACGGACGCGGAGCCGCACGACGCCGCCTACCGACGCGCAAGGGTACTGCTACGCAAAAAAACTTTCCGGATCCAGCCTGACGCCTGGGGATATTCTAAGGTAAGGAATCTGTCACTAACGTGTCTCTTTCAGATTAGGATATCTTCTAAGACAACTGCACAGGTTTCATAGTGCCTAGTTGGTTTCAGGTGGGTTTGATGTAGCATTTTGCATGGAGGAGGTAGGGCTTTCCAAAGATTGGTTAACCTAAGTAGCTGATGTCATGTCACAAACTCGGTTGGCATGGAGCAAGGGATATTGTTCTACCTTGGCTGCAGTTTCTACAAAGAACTGAAGTTGACCCTGAGCTGACTATTGCACCTTTTATTCTGTGCAACGCCTTTTCCCAGTCCCGGCAGTACTAGCATCCTCCTGCTGGCTATCTACTAGAGGAACACACGGCCTGACTTTGGTAAGCACAAGCCATGCCACTTTCCCCTGTTTCTTCAAGAATCCGGTCCCTGGTGCCAGTGTGCTTGTGGCACTGCCACTGCTCAGGCATCTCCCAGCAAAACATAAGTCTCCATGACATGCTGCCCAAATCAGGGCTGCATACAACTGGCCAACCTCAAAGTTTTCAGCTAATGACTGTAGATCTACCAACGCCACAGTTATCAGCACTACTTTGCAGCCAACCCGCCCCCATGGTGCAAGGTTCAATCTTGCTCATGATTTAACTATCATACTACACACTTCCCCATCTGATAGTCCGCATTCAAATCAGCAAAGCTACCACCTTGGATTTAAACCATACTTGTGGTATCTTTTCACTCATGGTACAATGAGCAAGCTGTCTTGGATAAGATTTGTAGCTCTTTCATTTAAGGAGTACACGCTCTAAAGAGTCCCTTCAAACTGGAGTCATGATAAGGAATCTTCATACACCCTAAGCAATCCTGTTGACAAACATCAGTTCAAATAGTAAAAGAATCATATAACCTCTTTTAAGGTAAGCAGTCAAATTAATCCTCAACAGTTATGGCACTTACCATCCCCCAACTGACGCTTCTCCAAGACAGATAATCTATCGATCCTCTATATAATGCTCATGGCAGAGATTGAGCACTAAATATCACTACATGCACTGGCAAGTGAAGGATAGTATTGCAGACCTAACATCTGGGGATACTTAATGGCCCCCACCTTAACCCATGGTTAAGAAATTTTTGGCTGCAATTTGCAATGGGACAAGCCACTTACTGTCCTCCAGGTGCTCTTTACGATGTTGTGTGTTAATGTTGGATTTCAGATTACGGTAGTCCAAGGTGAGGGCAGAGATAAGGCTAGCATGGTTGGTCGAGCGTGAAGACCACTGTTGCTCATTTTCAGGAAGGTTTGCCCATGGCAGTAACAGCACATTGGAGAGAGCTCGGCAAACCAAGACATGTGCCTGTAATGATAAGGAGAGAAAAATAACAATAGTTAAAACATACTAAAGAGTAAGGAAGCATGAAACATTATGGTAAAACTGTACAGATGAATCAAACCCCTTTTTAGAGTGTCCCTTCAAATGCAACACAAACTGACCTGACTGAAAACAGTTGGTCTCACACAGAATGCTCCATTGATCACAGAAAGAACTCCTACGCCAAGCCAGTTGTCTGAGTACTTACAATATAAAGTGGTGTTGGGGAATCAAAGCGCAGGAAATAATAGTCAACAGAATCAGGAGAACAATACATACAGCTTTCCTGCGCACCCACAAATCAATAATGTCCAGTAATGTGATTTATCCACAATAGACAGTTGTCATTCTTTTCTTTTATTCGGTTTCAAACAATTCTTCCCATATTAACATGTTCTTAGATGTAGCAGAACAGAATCAGAGCCTGTCCATAGTATCTTCCTCTCACAGCATGGTGCAAGACATGAAAAGAATGGCCCAGTTGGAAGGCCATGACACATAGGCTACAGTGTTGTATAGATATAGGCTATGAAAAGCATTATCTGGTTTTCATTTCGATTTATGCAGATGATTAGATTATTTTAGATTTTACAAAAATTGATTAACAAATACAGACCACTGTGGGTGCTCATATGGTGAATAATGCATTTAGCATAAACTTACTGTAGGAAGCTGGCTCTCTATATAGTGTACCAAAATGAGGTGCACTGTGTAGAGTGTCCAGGTATCCTTTACTAGTGTATAGGGGCTTGCTTTAACAATCCCACAGTGCTCCATTTGTGGTAGTGTGGTCGAGCAGCCATAGGCTATCAGAGGAGAGTGTTAGGCATTTGTTGCACACACAGAGTCAATAAATGAAGCATACATTCAAATAAGGAAATCAGACACCAATTTGTAAAAATAACAGATTTATATATATTTTTAGACACCAAGATCTTCGGAATCAGGTAAGTACTTTTCGGAGACTTTAACTGCAAACGACTTACAGGACTGTTCTTCTGGACTTCAGATAAGTAGGGGCCAAGGTCCAGGGAAGCACCAAGAGTTCAACTTTACCTGCCCTGGGATGTCATGCAGAAGAGGTGCTTTCAGCGGTGGTAGACAATGCTACATGTTGAAGTCAATGGGGAACAGTACCTGCAAAGAAAGGCTGCAAGGGGGGCTGGGGCACCAGTCGGGCAGAACCCAAAGGGGGTCTCGGCTCTGGAGGGGCTAAGGGCCACAGTTGGTTTCAATTGACTAAGGCTGGGGGGATCGGGTGCATAGGTGTTTTGTCTGGTGGGTCGGCGAGTTTGAGGCTCTCCCAGTTTTCAGTGCACTTGCAGAAGAGTGAGAAGAAACACAAAAATACTTCTTCAGGCATGGAGCTGACCTCTGTTAGAGTCCCTCAATGAGCAGGTTGGTTTTGGCGGCGGTGGTGTTCGGACTGAACACAAACAAGCCTCGGTGCTTGCAACAGGCTACGGTACCCCAGTTGTTGGTGCAGGGAGCCTCCGGAGTGGATCAGCGTCTCATAGACTGGAAGGGTCGACGGGGCTGACCTCATGGTAACAATAGTGAACTCTTCCTGGGCTGCTGCTGCTTTGGACCTGGTGGTCGGCAGATCAGTGAACAGGACTGTGCGGTCGGTGCTTGCAGGGAAGTGGCTCTTCCACTTCAAGGGATATGCTGGCTGGTTGGCGAAGTGATGGCATCCCTCTGAGGCTCTTAGAGGATGTACAGCTGTAACAAGAGCCGGGTCTTTGCAATTGTCGGGCCAGGAGTAGGTAGGCAGGGTTCGGCTCCAAGTACACAGCTAGCCCACAGTTCTTGCGTTCTTGGGCTCCTTTGTCCTCCTTTAGTCAAGCGAATCTGAGTCCCCGGGGTCAGGGGGCCACCCAAATACTGAATTTTGGGGCGTTAAGTGGAGTTAATGGGCTACTTGCCCTTGGGGTCACTACACTCCCTAATTCCACAAAAAACAAGATGGTGGAATACTTCTTTCGTAGAGCACATCTGGTAGCCCACCTTAGGGGGGGTGACTAGCCTGGTGGTGCAACACGCCTACTGTATAGCTAATTACCCACCTGTCCTGGTGTCAAATGGGCCTCTGGTCAGGGGGAAGCCGGGGGACGCATATCAAAGGTGGCAGGAGCTTTGAAGCTCCTGGCCTTGATATGCTAAATCACTAGCCACCGTGCTGGAAGAGGGGTGAACACTTTCCTCGGAGAGAGTGGGCTCTCACCTGCAGGGGTTCAGAAACTTGTCTGTGGTGGCAAGCTGGACGATACCAGTCAGCTAGCACACTAGAGGGTTAGTAGGTTTCACGGGCACCGCTAAGGTGCTCTCTGGGCGCATTTCATAATAAATCCAACACTGGGATCAGTATGGATTTATTAAGACAAGGTGTTTGATAACAAACAAAAAAGGTTTCAGTGAAACCATCATTTAGTTGGGTAACTTGTAATGACCAGTGCCCAGCACATGTACATAAGATGGCTTCCCTGTTCACTTCCAACATGGCTTCCCTGTTAACTTCCAATGTCTAGGAATCGAACTAGACATCACAGGTGGCATGTCTGCTCATGCAGATATTTTCACACATGTAATATAATGCAGCCTGCCTCAGGGCTGTAAGGCCTGCTGTAGGGGTGTAGGAAGAGGGCTCTTTATAGGATATATATGCAGACAGCAAAAGAAGGACAAAGAGGACTTCGGCACCGCCAAAACTGGACGCAGTCAAGCACCACCCAAGCCCATTTCGAAGTGGGCCAACGGTGTCAGTGTAGCCCCTGCGCCCTCATGGTACTGAGTCTACTGTAGAGCGATTCCTCGTAAACTCCCCCACACCGGCAGCCTCTGTTGGCAGGCTCCCTCAACTGCGAGTGTTGCTGGATAGAGAAACCAGACACCCCAAAGACGCTCTGCACCTAGATGCCCTGTCCCGAGGAGAAGAGGATGAAAGGTGTACCCACATCCCCCAACATCGCAAGAACCAAAGCCACTTGTTGGTTTCACCGGACTGGCCTCTCAGTCCCCTCATGAAGCCTCTATGTTACTGGACTGATTCCCAGTTCTTAAAAAGTTCCCAACTACTTTAAAACCATGTCTGAGGCAGGGACCTCCCAGGAGCTCAACCTGGTACCCTATCAGTACCTTAGGTTGCTCCAACTTGAGGAGCTCTGCAAAGCACAGAAACTTGCCATGGAACCTAGACACACAAAAGCTCATCTGCATCAGTTGCTGGCAGAAAATGACAAGGTCTTGGCAAGTAAAGGTTCCCCCACTGGGGAAGAAGATGAGAACCCAGAGGTGGATGATGATGACACTGACTCCACCACTAACCCTACCTAAAGCAATACCACTGGGAGTACTACTGATAGCACCCTAGAAGATCTAGATAGTGAAGATGCAGGTCTTCAAAACCTAGCCAAGAGGATAGCATTAGAGGTTAAACTTCTAGATATAGAAAAGGAAAGAGCTGACATTGGCCTAGGACCCATCTCTGGTGAAACGCAAAATCATAAATAGGGAGAAGGATTAAGCTTTCGACCCCAAGATCCCCAAAGGGATTGTCCAAAAATACTCAGAGGGTGAGATCACCAAATGGTTTACAGACTTTGAGAGGGCTTGTAAAATGAGACAGCTCAACAAAAAGCATTGGTGCTCTCTTTCTTGGGAGCTGTTCTCAGGAAAGTGTAGGGACAGACTCCTGACAATGAGTGAGGCAGATGCTGAGTCCTATGACCTCATGAAGGGCACCCTGATTGAGGGCTTTGGACTCACCACTGAGGAATACAGCATCAAGGAGACACGAGTCAGAACTGGGTAGATTTTGTAGACTTTTCAGTGAAGACACTAGGTGACTGGTTGAAAGGTAGCAATGTGAATGATTATGATGGGCTTTATAATTTAATTATGAAAGAACATCTGTTAAGTAATTGTGCACCTGAGAAATTACATCAGTACATTGTAGACCATGGTACACTTTCTACTCAAGAGTTGGGGAAGAAGGCAGGGTGACCAAAAATACTGCTGGTGGGGGTGACCAAAAGAAAGGAGTTTCTAAGCCCTCCCCAATGGAAAGATGGTGATCAAGCAAAAGGTAAAACCAGTCTTCTAAAGGCCCCAAAAAACCTGCTCAGGAGGGTGTGTCCCGAAACTACACAGTCTAAGGGTGGTTACCAGGGTAAAAACTGGGATCCGAAGAAGGCTCGGTGTCATGATTATAAAGCTCTTGGACACCAAACTGGAGACCTTAGCTGTCCCAACAAGAAGAATGCCTCTGGTGCACCTGCAGTAAATGCAGTGGTAAGTCTCCAGATGGGATCACAGGTGAGCCCTGACCATGTCAGAGAGATCACTAAGGCAACTCTAGTCTCAGAGGGTGGTGTGGATGTAGCTGTCTGGCCCAGTCACCTGGAGAAGTACAGACAACAGCCACATATCAATGGGGGTGAGAGTTGAAGCACTGAGGGATAGAGGTGCAAGTGTCACTATGGTGTCTGAAAAACTGATATCCCCAGAACAATACCTGACTGGTGAGACCTATACAGTCCTCAATGCTGATAATCAGGCTAAGGTACATGCCATGGCGATGGTATCCTTAGAATGGGGAGGGGTTGCTGGCCAAAAGAAGGTGGTCGTATCCTCAGCAATTCCTGTACAATGTCGGCTAGGCAATGATCTGGAGTTCTCAGCAGGGGCTGAGGTAGAAAGAAAGACCCATACAGCAATGCTGGGTATTCCTGTATGGGCATGTGTAAAAAAGAGAGCACAGTGCAGAGCCCAGGCTGAAAAGAAGAGTTGGAGCCGGGGATAATGGCCCAACATTCCAAGAGAAAAGGCAAGAAGCCTGATAAATGGGCTGCTGAACAGACACCAGCTAAGGTCCTCTCTGCTCAGGGAGAAGACCAGTCAGCCACAAAGGTAACTGAACCCCAGGAGCTTGGGCCTTACACATTAGAGCTCTTGGACCCAGGGGGACCCTCTAGGAAAGATCCTTGCCAGGGAAAGAGGACCTCTCCCACTCTTGAAAGCCTGAGAGAGCAAGGTGTTGATCAGGAAAGGGAGATGTTAGTGGCTCCCACAGGACCTATTGGGAAAAGGAACTCCTTTACACTGAGGTCAGAGAACCCAAACCTGGTGCCACAAGGAGAGTGGTAGTTCCTCAGCAGTAGAGAGAATTTCTCCTCGCATGGGCCCATGACATCCCCCTAGCTGGGCATCTTGGTCAGCCCAAAACTTGGAGTAAGTTAGTCACCCACTTCTACTGGCCAGGTATGTCCCTGAAGGTGAAGGAGTTTTGTAACTGCTGAGCCACCTGTCAAGCCAGTGGCAAGACAGGTGGCCACACAAAGGCCCCCTTAATTCCACTCCCTCTGAAAGGGTAGGGATTAACATTGTCGGTCCCCTTGACCCTCCAACTGCATCAGGAAACAGATTTATTTATACTGGTAGTAGTGGATCATGCTACCAGGTATCCCGAGACAATTCTCTTATGGACTACTAATACAGTTTGGACTGGAGGACTCATCACAAGGCCCTAACAGTGCAGATTACAAATTTAGAAAAAACCAAAAAGAATCGAAGAAAATCGAAAAAATATGTGACTAACGTCAATGGTGGACAGAGTGGTACAGCCAATGCAAAGTTGTGTATCCCACCTCTGCACCACCAATGTAGGAAGCTGGCTCTCTATTTAGTGTACCAAAATGAGGTGCACTGTGTAGAGCCCAGGTATCCCTTATTAGCGTACAGGGGCTTGCTTTAATAATCCCAAAGTGCTCTATTTGTGGTAGTGTGGTCGAGTAGCCTTAGGCTTATCAGAGGGGAGTTTTAGGCATATGTTGTACACATAGTCAATAAATGAGACGCACACTCTGTAGGAAGCTGGCTCTGTATATACTACACTAACGTAAGGTATAGTGGGCACAGAGTCCAGTGGATCCCCAAAGGCTTACAGAGGTAAAAGTAGATAATGCCTTACTCTCTATTTGTGGTAGTTCGGGCGAGCAGTAAGGCTTTATCAGAGGGTAGTGTTAAGCATTTACTGTACACACTTAGGCAAGAAATGATGTCACACACTCAAAGATTGAATACAGACCAATTGTTTGTATCAAAAATATTTATTTGTTGTATTTTATTTATAGAACCAAGCAGGACTTGGTACAAGTAAATATAATGGCACTTTTCAAGACAGATTGTTAATAAGCAAGCTGGATGAATAATAACTTTTCTTACAGGATTGCAAAAATGTGCAAATACAGTTGTAATTACTTTTGGATTACTTTTGATTACATTTTTGATTACTTTCAGGATTACTTTTTCTACTCAGTGTGATATACCTAGATATCACACTGGGACATTTCCTGGATAAAAGGTGAGTAAAACAGTTTTTATCAAAGCACAAGTTTCTTAGGTTTCCATACAAAACACCCTCAACACTTAGAAGTTTTTTTTAGAGGAAAACAGTCAATGCAATCCTATAAAGAACAAGTATTTACAATGCAATAGGTCTCGCATTTGCGAGAGTTTAAGCTTTTGGCACTGTAAATGACAATGCCTTTTATTTATCTGTTTTGATAATTAACACATAAATAAAAGGCATTGTCATTTACAATGCCAATAGCTGAAACTATTGCAAATGCGAGACCTATTTCATTTCAAAGAAGCGGCCGCCATTGTCCCGGGCTGCTTGGAAAGTGAAAGCGCGCATGGTGCGCTGAATGTTGCCTGCAGTAGGAGAAACTCATGAAAGAAAATAGTGCTTGCAGACTAAATAAGACATACCGTGTAACAACAGAAGTAAAAGGGCCAGTCATCATGGGAGGTTACAAATGAAGACAAGGCGGTACTAAGGAGGGACTAACAAGCCTATTAACGAATCAGAAGCCAGCATTTACAAGGGACTATGACAAGCCAATGAAAAATATGGGCGGAGCTTCAAGTCCATACATGAATACAGCATGCCTCGCAGAGCAGCGCATGCGCTGCCCAGGCTCGACCTAAAAAGCTAACACACTATCAGTAAGACACTGGTTGAAGTATAGAAGCATTCAGCATGGTTACTGTGCGCTTGCACTGCTGACACTCAATCACTTACCCCTCAAGTGTATGTTAGCCCCACCCATTGTGCCCCTGGGAGCCCCCCCTGACCTGATAAATACAAGTTGTGGTGGACACAAACATTCTTTTTCAAAGAAAGCTACTTTGACATTGTTTTGACTGCATTCCACTGAAAGGCGATTCAAAAAGTGAGCTCAGCCCCTACCGGCTTAAACTGGGAAACAGAAATGTTACCTGTTGTGAGATGTCAAGATTTAAAAGTGTTTTACTGGCCTATGTGCGTGGCCCTGTGAGTAGTAACTAAGCAGGACCATGACGCCAGACTAAGGTTCATTGGCTCTCTACCAAAGAGCACATACATGTCATGCTGGTCCTCAAGTGACATTATAAAAGCATGCCACCTTAACGGTGTAAAAGTATAGCCCATTTTGTATAGGCTCTTCAAATTCAAACTTCCTCTGGTGCCATATTTTTGCTCTACCAAAGTGCCTTTAGACCTTCCGTTGTCACCTGTTCCCAACAGTTTCAATGAACTTGCAGATAATTCGGTTTGTGTTTTGTGCAGCCATTGCAGTAACACAAATCCAATGGATCAATCCAACGCGCAGCTACTTCTTTCACACTGCTAATCAGTCTTTTCATCCCCACACGGGAACCAATCAGTAATCTCAGGGCAAAGCAAGGGCGCTGTGAACACCCCGCTTTAACAGCCTCAGCAGCAGTGGAAGCTGATAAATGTCGCTCACAAGAAATACAGCCTCAATCGAAGAGTAAACAGGAGCAAGGAAGAATAAAAGATGGGTAAATAGAAGAGGGAAAGATGGAACCAATATTGAATGGTAGCAAGGGTGAAAGGATGTATGGATAAATGATAGATGAGTGAATGAATAAGTGAGCCGATGAATGAATGGGTGAAAGGATGAGTGAATGGATAGGTGAACAGACAGGTGAAAGGATGGTAGAGTAAAAGGATGGATGAGTGATGGATAGGTGGATGGACAGGTGAAAGGATGGCAGAGTAAAAGATTGGATGGATGAGTGGGTAAACAGACAAGTGAATGGACGGCAGAGTGGATGGACAATTGGATGGATGGCAAAGTGGATGAATGATGGATGAGTAGGTGGATGGATGGAAGATGGATGGGTGGAAGGATGGCAGAGAGGGTGTATGGATGGCAGGCAGAGGTTGCATAGCTGGATGGCAGAGTGGATGGATGGATTGCAGAATGGAAGGATGCATGATGGGACGATGGGTGGATGGCAGGGTGGATAGGTGGAAGGATAGATGGCAGAGTGGATGAATGGATAGAGTGATGAATGGCAGAGGGGAGGATGGAATATGGAAAGATTGAATGATGGATGAAAGAATGAATGGATGACAGAATGTAAAGGTGAAATAGTGGATAGCTGGTGGATGGAAGTGTAAAAGGATGAATGGATAGATAGTTGGATGGAAGAGAAAATGGAGCTCTTCTAGGGAGGGTTGGGCTCACTGACTTTGCTTGCTTGGTGCCATCAGAGGTTTAGTTCAAAGTGGGGAGGTGGAGGAGAGGTAATTTAATTTTCTGGCTACTCCTGGGGCAAAGTTCATACTGATGAAAACTTGTGCCCATTAGACCCACCATCAAAACAGACCCCCCACCCTAAGCCGTGCCTCCCACGCTAAAACCCTACTACTTCCCAGCTGCAAAAATATGCCCTTCACCGATCGCAAGCAGTTCTACAGCCTACGGGCCATGCTAGCCGGCCTCCTACGAGAAACCCTGCAACTGCATTTACGACGTGAAAATTGGAGCGCTCAAAGGCGAGCTGATCTGCGCGTGATGGGCCTATTACCACCAACGCTGTTACAGCACCCATCGCAGAGGAGCGCCCAGAGCAGCCCGGGCTCTGGAATGTCACAAGCCGCAGCGCTGGTGCCCCTCCCCGCGCTTGACAGCGCCATTACTGTTTCCAGGCGCTTGACAGCGCCATTACTGTTTCCAGGCGCTTGACAGCTGCAGCAATAATTTAGCACACTAAATTACACTGTATCTTTTACATGTTTTTGACAGGTAAGTCTAATGTGGTCAAAATAATTGTTATGATGTTCGAGTCAACAGCTCCAGGGCGGTGCAGCCTTAGACACTGTGGCACCCCAGCGCCAGTGAAAACGGGGAGAGCGAACACAAGGAAGGCCTGTCAGTAACCGAGTGGCTCTACGGGAGAGACACTGGAATCAGTCTGACTGAGGTCGGGGTTAAGGAAAGATGCAAGGGCTCGGCTGGAGTACGCACTAGGGCTGACGACACTACACACAGCCGGGCACACTATGTCTTTTGTCAGATTAAAGTTGCTAGTTTATGGGAAAAGGCCCAGTTTGTAGTTTTTCTTTGGAAATAAAGGCGAGTGCCTACCTCTGAATGCGCTGTTGCCGGGGGCCTGGAATTAACAAATCGATGCACCAGGGCCCAGCACTCAAAATGAGAGTCGATGGAACCAGGGGGCTGTGTATTATTGTTCAACTGCACACAGTGGCGCTGGAAGAAGGGGTGCTGCAGCCCACTCATAAATCCTTGTAGTTCAGATAGATAATTAACAATGGACATCCCTTTATTTATTAGTCCTGACGCACAAGTTACTAACTTGTGTAACGATATATCTGTAAGAGACAGTAGTTAGTGACAGATTCCTTACCTTAGAATCCCCAGGCGTCAGGCTGGATCCGGAAAGTTTTGCGTAGCAGTACCCTTGCGCGTCGGTAGGCGTCGTCGTGCGGCTCCGCGTCCGTCGTCGGCGTCGAGATCGCCGGGATGACGTCGCAGCCAGTACTTAGACGCCGCCCATGCGCGCTGACGACAGTTCTGTACACGACTTTCCGCGCCAGGAACGCAGAGCCATGAAAGAAGCTGACATTGGTGTCTGAAAAAATACTAGGGCCCTGAAAGGGATGTCCTTAACCCTAGAAATCAGTTTGCAGAACGGGGAGGATGGGTGGGGCGGTAAGGAATCTGTCACTAACTACTGTCTCTTACAGATATATCGTTACACAAGTTAGTAACTTGTGCATCTGAAAGAGACACGTTAGTGACAGATTCCTTACCTTAGAATAGATACCCCAGCAATACCAACCCCAGTGGTGGGTCTGCGAACAAAAGATCAGACAAGGAAGTCACGGAGGACAGAACGGCCAAAGAAGCCGTCTCTCCGGACTTGGCTGTCAAGGCAGTAATGCTTAGTAAACGTGTGCAACGAGGCCCACGTAGCTGCCTGACAAATGTCCTGCAAAGGGACACCACGTCCTAAAGCCGTGGTGGCGGCTGTGGCCCTGGTGGAATGGGCACGCAACCCAACAGGAGGCTCCTTTTTAGCCAAAGAATAACAGGCCTTGATACACAAGACGACCCAGCGGGAGATGGTCCGCTTGTGTACCGCCCGACCTTTTTTGGCGCCCACGTAGCCAACAAAGAGCTGGTCGTCCACCCGGGAACTGTTGTGTGCGATTTAGATAAAAGGAAATCGCACGTTTTGGGTCCAGACGGTGGAGCCTCTCTTCCTCTCTAGAAGGAGGCGGAAAGAAGGTGGGCAAAGTGATGGTCTGCCCAATGTGGAAAGCAGTAACCACCTTTGGCAAGAAGGACGGACGCGTCCTGAGAACAACCTTGTCTGGATAGACAGACAGAAAGGGAGGCTTGCAAGAAAGAGCCTGGAGCTCACTCACCCGCCGAGCGGAGGTGATAGCCACCAGAAAACCTGTCTTCAGAGTTAGAAGACGAAGAGGACAGTTATGCAGAGGCTCAAAGGGAGCGCACATTAAAAAGGTAAGAACCAAGTTCAAGTCCCACTGAGGCATCACAAATGGAACAGGAGGGAAAAGGTGTGTAATGCCTTTAAGAAACCTGTTAACAACAGGGGACTTGAAATGGGAAGGCTGATCAGGAAGCCTAAGGAAGGCCGATATTGCACAAAGATAGCCCTTGTTGGTACCCAGGGCAGAACCCTGTTGGGCCAGAGAAAGAAGGAACAGCAGAACCTCAGAAAGAGGGGCAGAAAGGGGATTCACAGCCTTTGCTGTGCACCATGCCACAAACTTGTTCCACCTGCAGGCGTATACCACCTTAGTGGAGGGACTCCTGGCTGCCAGAATCACATCACAAACTTCGGGAGGCAAGTCGAAAGGAATCAACTGCCGCTGCTCAATCTCCATGCAAGGAGGAGGAGACTGGACAGGTTCGGGTGGAGGACCGTCCCCTGCTGCTGCGACAGAAGATCCTCCCGAAGAGGCAGACGGATCGGGGGATCGACGCTCACACTGAGTAGCTCGGGATACTAAACTCTTCGAGCCCAGTCCGGAGCCACAAGAATGACTTGGGCCCGGTCGCGCCGAATCTTCTTCAACACTCTGGGTAGAAGTGGTATAGGCGGAAAGGCGTACAACAGACCGCAACTCCACTCGCGACGAAAAGCGTCGCCGAGCGAGTGCCGCCTTGGAAATTCCAACGCGCAGAACTGATGACATTGCGCGTTCTCTTCGGTGACGAATAGATCTAACCAAGGCTCTCCCCACTGTAGAAAGAGTCCTTGCGCCACTTCCGAGTGAAGACGCCATTCGTGATCCATCATGCACCTGCGGCTGAGCTCGTCCGCCCTGGCGTTCAGGGAACCTGCCAGGTGTTGAACCATCAGGAAAATGCCCTGATGTTCCAGCCATGTCCAGAGGCGCAGAGCCTCCTGACAGAGTCCACGACCCCACCCCGCCCTGTTTGTTGCAGTACCACATGGCGGTGGTGTTGTCTGTGAACACCTGCACTACCTTCCCTTTGACAGAGGGAAGGAATGCCTTGAGTGCAAGTCGGATCGCCCGGAGCTCCAGAAGGTTGATATGGAGCCGGGACTCCGCCCGGAGACCAGAGGCCTCTGATCTCCGCCTCTCCCATGTGACCGCCCCATCCCAGAAGGGACGCGTCCGTCACAACTGTGTGCTCTGGCTGGGGAAGGGAGAGGGATCTGCCCAAGACCCATTGCCGGTTCGCGAGCCACCACTGCAACTGTTTTGCAGTCCCCTCCGAGATCTGGACGTGATCGGACAGGTTGCCCTGATGCTGCGCCCACTGGAACTTCAGGTCCCACTGCAGAGCCCGCATATGCCATCTGGCATGATCGACCAGCAGGATGCAGGAGGACATAAGGCCCAGCAGCCTCAGGGTCATCCGTACTGAAACCCAGGATAGAGGCCGAAAGATCGGAACCATAGCCTGAATATCCCAGACTCGCCGTTCGGGAGGATAGACCCGAAACTGCGTCGTGTCCAGAACTGCTCCGATGAAAAGGAGCTGTGGAGAAGGAATCAGATGCGACTTCGGCACGTTGATGGAGAACCCCAGCGAGTGCAGGAGCTCGGCCGTAGTCTGGAGGTGGGAGACGACTGCCTGGTACGAGCCCGCCTTCAGCAGCCAGTCGTCGAGGTAGGGGAAGACTGGAACCCCTGCCCGGCACAGATGAGCTGCGACCACCGCCATCACTTTCGTGAACACCCGAGGGGCGCTTGTAAGGCCAAAGGGGAGCACGGTGAACTGAAAATGCTCGAGGCCTACCGTGAACCGCAGATAACGCAGGTGGGCCGGCAGGACGGGAATGTGGAAATAAGCGTCCTGCAAGTCCAACGCTACCATCCAGTCTCCAGGGTCGAGGGCAGTCAAGACCTGAGCTAGGGTGAGCATCTTGAACTTCTCCTTCCGGAGGAAGCGATTGACGTTCCGGAGGTCCAAGATAGGACGCATGTCCTCCTTGTCCTTTTTGGGCACCAGAAAGTAGTGGGAGTAACAACCATGCCCTACTTCTGGGGTCGAAACGCGTTCGATGGCCCTCTTGGCCAAGAGGGCCGCAACTTCCTTCTGAAGAAGCACCAAGTGATCCCCTGACATGCGGTGGCATTGAGGTGGCATGGCTGGGGGAGTGGTCACGAAGGGGAGGGAGTAGCCCCTTCGGACAATGTCCAAGACCCACTTGTCCGAGGTGATGGCACGCCAGTGGGGAAGGTGATGGCGGACCCTGCCCCCTACAGGCGTGCTGTGGACCTGAAAGGAAGGACTAGGAGGGCTTGGAGGCCGCGGACGGGGTGGTGGCCTGACCCGCACGCTGGTTACCCGACCCGCCTCGGCGGGATCCACGTCCTCGGCCACGCGAAGACGCCTGCTGCGCGGGCCGGTGGGTGGGCAGTGGACGTGACTGGGCGCCCCTTCCGTGGCCACGAAAGGGGCGAAAAGCAGACTGTTGCGGAGGGCGCACAGCAGAAAGGCCCAGGGACTTGGCTGTAGCCCGTGAGTCCTTAAAGCGCTCCAGCGCATGGTCTGCCTTGTTGCCGAAAAGGCCGACACCATCAAAGGGCATGTCCATAAGAGTGTTTTGGACATCACCCGAGAAACCAGTGGTTCTCAGCCAGGCGTGGCGGCGCAGCACCACTGTCGTCGCAAGCGATCTGCCCAGCGAGTCGGCGGTATCTAGGCCACATCTGATGGTATACTTTGCCGCATCTCTTCCTTCCGCAATGGCGCGGGAAAGCAGTGTCTGGACCTCCTCAGAACACTGGGGCAGAACTTGCGCCACCGAATCCCACAAACAGTGGGAATATCGGCCCAAGAGGCAAGTGGTGTTGACAGACTGCAAGCCAGCACTGGAGGAAGTAAAACCTTCTTCCCAAATTGATCCAGTTTTTGGATTCCCTATCCAGGGGAGCGGTAGGGAAGCGCTATGGAAGCAGAGGCTTGGACAGCCAAGCTCTCAGGGGTGGGGTGTTGGGAGAGAAACATGGGTCGCCCGGAGCAGGGCGATGGCGTCGAGCTACGCTCCTATCCACAGGAGCCCCTGTGGTGGGCTTGGACCAGGTGCCCAAAAGAACGTCAGAAAGTGCCTCGTTGAAAGGCAGCAGTGGCTCCGAGGAGGTAGCCGCCGGCTGAAGCACTTCCGTCAGGATGTTAGTCCTGACAGCCACAGTAGGTAACTGGAGGTGTAAAGCCTCAGCTGCCCTACGCAACACCGTTGCAAAGTTTGCTCCCTCCTCCGTTGCCACAGAAGGAGGAGATAGCATGCCAGAGTCAGGAGGTGTGTCCAGTCCACTGGCATCCCCAAGTTCCTCAGCCCAGTCCTGTTCGAACTCACATTGGGCAGTGAGAGGGTCCTCAGACCCCTCCCAGTCCTCTTCGTCCTCCAAAGCAGGTTCAAAGTAAGGATGAGGGACATGCGGAACCCAAGGCCGCATCGGCGCCGGGGCCGGCGTCGACCGACGCCGGTCCGGCGCCGTGTCCGGAGAGAACCAGGGTACGACGCCGCCCGGAGCCCCGGGCGGCGCCGGGAACGGCACCGGTGACATCGGCGCCGGTGGAGGTGTCGTCAGGTCAACCAGCGTCGATGGGGGTTGCGGCAACGCCGGAGCCAGGGCCAGGACCGGGGCCGGCGGCGCCGTAGGCACCCCAGAAGGGCCCGCGGGGCCCGAAGGCGCACCGGGGGGACCTTGAGGCCTGGAGAGGCGGGCCATGGCCGACAGGAACTCCTGTATTTCGGCCGGAGTCACCGCCGAACCCGGATAAGGCGGGTAATGCGACGGCGGCTCCACAGGCACTCCCGGAGCCGCGGGGACGGTGCCGACAGGACCCTCAGCCGAGTCGCGAGACCGGCGAGGGGGAAGTCGTCGAGCGATGACACTTCTTCGACTTCTTGTGCTTCGACTTACCGGAAGAGTGCGAAGACTTGGACCCCGATGACCGATGAGGACTCCGCGACCGGCCCCTCGACCTCTCGCGTGACCGGGGCTTGGATTGGCACAGAGCCGACTGCCGGACCTTGAGGAGCTTTCGAGACCGCTCTCGCAAAGCCTTCGGATGCAAGGCCCGGCAGTCGGGGCACGACTTGGAGTCGTGGTCGCGTCCGAGGCAGTAGAGACAGTCTCGATGCGGGTCCGTGATCGACATCATCCGACCGCAGGCGTCGCATGGCTTGAAGCCGGGCATCCCTACTGACACCGTCGGAGTCGAACGACTCAAGAAAAAACAGTGATAAAAATCACAAAAAAAGTAGTCAAAAAATGACTAGGGCACTGCTCTTCCCGGATCTGCGCTTACTGGCGCGGAAAAAGAAGAACTGACGTCAGCGCGCATGGGCGGCGTCTAAGTACTGGCCGCGACGTCATTCCGGCGATCTCGACGCCGACGACGGACGCGGAGCCGCACGACACCGCCTACCGACGCGCAAGGGTACTGCTACGCAAAACTTTCCGGATCCAGCCTGACGCCTGGGGATATTCTAAGGTAAGGAATCTGTCACTAACGTGTCTCTTTCAGATGCATTTACTGTGTGCTGAAGTTCAAACCGCCTCGTGACAGGCACCTTTGTTTGACAGAGTGCTGCTAATTCTTTAAACGCAGAGAGCTGTGTCTACTATACGGGTCTCTGACCGCTTGTTTAGGATATTTTGTAATTTTAACTAGTGACATTCTTAATGGGATATAGGGGAACAGAGAAAGTCAGAGCACTTCAGAGGTTTTCTAACAGATACATAAAGACGTGCATGCGTTACAAAGTAAAGTACAGCTATCTAAAATCTATATCACCTACATGGAAAGGACAATCAAGGCACTAAGGTCAGGTGATGTCGATGGCCAGCACCCTAAGTTTCAGCACCACTGAAGCACGTGTTTGAAATAAAAACAGCAATATAAATTACTCCTTTACCAACACGTTCACAATCTGTCCCAGTATACATTTTATCATGCGTCGTTACAAACTACGAAAACGAGTCATCCCTACTTTAGCGCAAGCTCTAGCCTCCATCCTCAGAATGCTCCTGCTTGCTAGTAACATTGTTGCTGCTGAGATGCTGCTTAATCCGTCAGCAAGCATGCCAGGGCTGACTAAGTCGTTCCTCCTTCCAGGACTGGGACACTGAGCTGGTTAATAATGCCAATTTGCACCCCTAGTCAAAATCTGCTCGGAGGTCTGAGAAAAGGGCGCAGCACATACCGTGGAGCCCCGCAACATACTATGGCTGCTGGCCAATAAACCCTCATCGGTAAGCAGACTGTCTCGACATTGTACTGGCTCTGTAAGGGCCAAGTAAGCCATCTCCATTCTGTTTCCTTGAGGAGCGAATCCTTTCTGTCGTGCAGGCTTCTAAGTGTTGTAAAAACGTCTCAGTCCGAAGCGCCCTGAAGCCATGTTTGAGGCTATGCAAAGCATCACACTCAATGACTTACTCAAGGCTAAATTATGCAAGCATGTTTGGGACTATGTAATCCTCTTTTGTGATAGGAAAAATATTTTTTCCACTGCATATTAGTATTATGTATTTATATTTAATAATGTATCCTTTTCATCTATTTGTCTTTAAAAGAATAAAAAACGGGAAACTTGTTTAGAAAACGAATATACCCTCTCCCCAAACCCTCTCTTATTTACGGCCCTGATACAGTGGGGGAGTTGGCTCTTCAGCTACGCTAGGTGGTAAAGCTCACATTGGGGGGGAAGGTCTGCATTTAGTCAACCTTCTGCTACTGTTTGCAGGCGCTTCTCGGGGTATTTCCTCCTACTAAAATGGAGTGCACTCGGGCGAACAGCATTTCATGCCAATTTTAAAAATATCTCGCTGGGTGCTTCGGGCATGCACTGGTAGGGGTGTCGGCGCGGTGCTGGTCTTCTGTAGAGGTGTACTGCTGAAATGTGTGGTGGGGGACGGGGGAAGTGTTGGGATTGGAAGGGCTGGGGGAGCAGTAGCCTCTCACACCTGCATAAATTTAACCTGCATAGAGCTGCTTTCAGCTGGAGCCTTTAAGGCGACGCTGCCAGTAATTCGATGGAGGGGGGGGGGGGGGGGGGGGAGAGGGCCGGAGTGCGACGGTAGATGGGGCAAGCTTCCAGGAGACTTTTTAGTTTTCTGAAGAGTTCTTATCACGCACCCAGGAAAGGAAGAGGAGGAGGAGGGAGGGGGCGGGAGCAAAGGCAACAGACATCTGCTCGCGCGCACTTTACACTTAATTGGGCCATTTCACGAGGAGTGGTGGGGGCGGCACACGGAGACAAGGAGGCACTGCAGCTGCCGCCCTGCACGCCGCTGCTCGCTCCCGCAGGCAAAATGCCGTGGGAGTGAACCTTTCAGAAGAGGTGGGACATGCACCCACCTTTAGCCATTTACAGGCTTTTATTCTGAAAAGACATATGCAAAAGCCAGTCCAATGCGTGGGAGGAGTCAGACCCACACATTGTAGCTACAAGAAGCCTCGTAGAGCAGCGCATGCGCGCTGCGCTAGGCTCGACCTAAAAATGGGGTTATCGTTTTGCAGGTAAGTAAACGGTCTTGAGGGGTTGAGTTTCTGGGGTTAGAACAAGGGTTCCCCCAGGGTCAAGGATGCACTCAAAAAGCACCCTCAGCGGCACTAGGGCAGCCGGGTGCAGAGCGCTGAGGCCCAGTGTTAGCCTATGAGGCTAGGGGGCAGTCGGTTGGTGGCTGCTTACGAGGTGGCCACAAGGTTGAGGGAGCAAAGCTCTTAGAGGTGAACTCAGGGCAAAGGGGGATCCAAAATGGCACACAAGGTGCACCCACAGCAGCTCAGGGGCGCCCGGGTGCAGGGTTCTAGATCGACGTCGGGAGCCCCGTTGGTTTCAGTGGGGGAGCTCTGGTCAGAATAAACACTGCAGGCTCGGGCACGAAGATCTTCTGGAGGCGACCACTGGTTGGAGAGGTAAGTTGGGATGTCGAGGGATGCCGGGACACCGTCGGTTGGGCCATCCAAGGCCATGGGGCATCGGGTGCGGGGTGTCTTTTGGCGTTGGGTTTTTCTTAACGGGTCCGGACATGGTCGGGAGGACCCTCCAGATAGAGGCTGCAGGTGTCGTCGGAAGGCTTGACGTAGGTCAGGGATCACCAGATCCCAGGTCACGATCGCCAGGGAGATCTCCTTGTGCTGTTGGGCCACTTGAACTCGGGCCGTGTGCGTCAGGTGCAGACTCGTGGATTTGGCCGGCGCCAAAGTCTGTTTCTCGAGCAAGTCCAGTGCTTACGGGAGACAAAGTCTTTGTAGGGAAGGCAGGGCAGGTCCTTCGGGTTCTGTGGGGCTGCTAGCTGCAGGACACCCCGGGATTTCGCTGGAGCAGGTCGAGGTCAGGACAGGCCGGAAGGGCTGGGGAAAAGGCAGTTGGTGTCATCCTCTTCTTCCTTCAGCACGGCTCTTCAGTCCTTCATCGTGCTTGTCTGAGGAGGCAAGGTTTGGGGTTGCCCCCAAAATACTAAATTTAGGGGTGTTTCAGGTAGGTACTGGTCGGGACCAATAGGTACCTTACTTAGCCCCTTCCGTGCGCCGCGAATTCGGCCGCGGCGTGGGCGGGGCTAGGGGGTGGGCGTGGCGCTTCGACGGGCTCCACGCCTTCATGAGCCACGGTAGGCATTTGCTCATGACGGCGTGGAGCCGTCATAGCCCCGCCCACTCATTAATTCTCCCGCACAGGCGGGGAATTAGTGCCGCGTGGGCGGAGCGGCAGGGAGCGGGCGTGGCTATGACGGCTCCTCGCCGTCATGAGCACACGGCTACCGTGGCTCATGACGGCGTGGAGCCGTCATGAGCGTCGAAGAGGTTAGGGTGGGCATAAGCCTCACTATGGTTGGCTGGCTTTGCCTCGCCTCCCCCACCCAAGGGGTTGGGTTGGCAAAGGTGGGCACACCTCTCCTCCTATCTTGGTTTTCCCGTCAATTCTCCTACCGGGGGGGGTGGTCAGAACCGGTGGGGGCCAGTAGCTGGGAGCAGCAATTGGCTGGGTCAGCTCGCAAAACCAGCAAGCCTTTCAAGCTTCCCCTTCATAGACCCTGCCCATACTGAGGGGGAGGAGGCTTGGCACCTCTGCCCAGGATGTGCTTTGTTTCAGGACCCCGAGAGCAGGAGGCTCTTGCCCCAGGGGACCAGAAACATGTCTGGAGTGGCAGCTGGCGATCAGTTAGGACACTAGAGTTAGGTCGATTTTCAGGGGGCATCAATAAGATGCCCTCTGAGTGCATTTGGCAATAAATCCCACACTGGCATCAGTGTGGGTTTGATGTTCTGAGAAGTTTGATATCAAACTTCCCAGATTTCAATACAGCCATTATGGTGCTATGGAGTTTGTAATGACAAACTCCCAGACCATATGCTCTTTTATGGCTTTACTGCACTTACGTCTAAGAATGGACCTAGACACTGTAGGGGTACAGTGCTCATGCACCTGTAAGAGAGGTGGCTTACCTATGCCATAGGCAGTGGATTGTAGTTATGGCACACATGGATGTGTGCCATGTCGACTCTTCACTTTGCTCTGCACCAAAACACACAGCCTGCAATGGCAGTGTGTGTGTGTGTGTGTGTGTTAAGGTACAGGGCCTCCAAGGGTGGCACAATGTCTGCTGCAGTCCTTAGAGACCTTCCCTGGTCACAGTGCCCTTGGTAACCATGGTGCCTTTTACAAGGGCTTACCTGTGGCCAGAGAGTTAAAACTAGGGTTTGCTACAGTACAGTTTTAGGGAAAGAGCATAGGCCCTGGGTACCTGGTTGACAGGAACCCAGAGCACACTTAGTCAAAGAGCATCAACATCATGCAAAAAGTGGGGGGCAAACATGCAAAAAGAGGCACTTTCCTACATACTCAATAAGAAATCCGACACCAATTTGTAAAAATATCACAGATTTATATATATTTTAAGACACCAAGTTCTACGGGATCAGGTAAGTACTTTGCGCTTTATCGATTTTCAGACACTTAGAAAATACAGCTGTCAGATTTGAGGCATGAGCCTCGAACGCGGTAATTTTATCCTATGGGAGAAACATACACTACATAGGGTCACTTCGAACAACTTGCACAACTATTTTCTGGACTTAGGGTAAGTAGGGGCCAAGGACCAACAAAGCACAAAGAGTTCAAGTTTACCTGCCCTGGGGTGTCCAGATGCAGAGGTGCTTTTGGCGGTGGTAGCCTCGAACACTACATGTTGAAATCAATGGGGAACAGTACCTGCAAAGAAAGGCTACAAGGGGGGGACTGGTGGACCAGTCTGACAGAACCCAAAGGGGGGCTCGGCTCTTGAGGGTCTCAGGACCACAGACACCACACCGTCTGTTTCAATGGACTCGAGCTGGGGGGCTCGGGTGCATAGGTGTTTTGTCTGGCAGGCCGGCAAGCTTGTGGCTCTCAGTTCACCTGCAGAAGAAACACAGCAAGACTACTTCTGGTGTGGAGCTGGCCTCTGTTGGAGTCCCTCCACGTGCATGTCGGTTTTGGCAGTGGTGGTGGTTGGACTGAAAATAAACAAGCCTTGGTGCTTGCAACAGGCGCCGGTACCCTCATTATTGGTGCAGGGAGCCTCCGGGTTGGATCAGCGTCTCGAAGACTGGATGGGTCAACTGGGCTGACCTCCTGGACATTCGGTCAACTCATCCTGGGCTGCTACTGCGTTCGTGGACCCGGTGGTCAGCAGATCCGTGAACCGAACTGTGCTAGTCGGTGCCTGGAGGGTGCAGGGTAGTGGCTTCTCCACTTCAAGAGGGATTCTGGCTGGTTGGCAAAGTGTTTGCAGCCCTCCGAGGCTTTTGGAGGATGCACAGCTCCAGGACAAGTTGGGTCTTTGTAATTGTCGGGACAGGAGCAGGCAGTGTTTGGTGCCAAGTCCACAGTTCTTGCGCATTTCGGCTCTTCTTTGTCCTCCTTTAGCAAATCTGAGTTCCTGGGGTTAGGGGCCACCTAAATACTGAATTTAGGGGCGTTAAGGGGAGTGAAGGGTAGTAGCCAATGGAGTACTGGCACTGGGGTCACTAGACCCCCTATATGACCACGTCCTTTGGGGAGTGGGCATAACCCTGTCCCAGAGAACCTAATTCCATCAAAAACAAGATGGTGGAATCCATCTTTCGTGGAGCACATCAAGTAGCCCATCTTAGGGGTGTGACTAGCCTGGTGGTGCAACACGCCTACTGCATAGCTAATTTCCCGCCTGTCCTGGTGCCAAAGAGGTCTCAGGGCTGGAAGTGGCATCTCCCAGGTCGGGGGGAAGCTGGGGTTCATGTCAAAGGCGGCAGGGGCTTTGAAGCGCCGTGAACACCTTCCTGTGGAGCAGGCATTGTTTCTGGCTTCCGAGAGCATGGGCTTTCACCTGCAGGGGGTGAGAAACTTGTCTGGGGTGGCAGGCTGGACGATACCAGTCATCCAGGATACTAGAGGACTAGTAGGTTTCAGAGGGCACCTCTAAGGTGCCCTCTGAGTGCAAATCACAATAAAGCCAATACTGGGATCAGTATGGATTTATTAAGACAAGGTGATTGATACCAACCCTGCTTAGGGCTATAAGGCCTGCTGTAGGGTGACTTGCATATATTGCATGCAGTGTGTGTGGCATGTCGTATTTTCAAAATGGTCTGCACCATTTCACACAACCTGCAACAGCTGAGTGCATGTGTTTGTGTGTGGGTCCATTAGGGTGGCATAATACATGCTGCAGCCCTGAGGGACCCTCTTTAGTAGCCATGTCTTAGGTATCAGGGGTGAGGTACCATCTACTAGGAACTTACAGGGGTGCTAAAGTCCTTGCCAACTGGTGGATAATTGAATAATTTTACCTTGTTTTAAGGAAAGAGCACTGGAAACCTAGTTACCAGGAACCCAGTGGAACTTCAGTCAAAACTGCATCAGTACCAGGCAAAAAGTGGGGGTGACCATGGCAAAAAGAGGCACTTTCCTACAATTACTACTAGCAGTAGTCAGGTGATTATATTGATAAGACAATCCAAAAAAATACTGAGCTGATACGCTAGGGTCAATTAACAGAAGTGGATCAAGAATACATATTCTTGAGTATACTACTTTCTGACAATGTATTTTGGGAGCCCCATGAGACGAGACAACTTGGTATGGCCACATCTGTGTACGTAGCACAAAAAAACTTTATGTGATAATGGTATAACGATTAAAGAACTTGAAACTTTATGAGGCTAAAATTCCATAAATTATGCCATACGGCAATGAATGTCTGACTCCAGGGAATATGCAAACTGTTGAAAAACTAGACACTAAGCTGTTGCAAAACATTTGAAATGCAGACAACATTTCCAAGTTAACGCAATTTTTTTGTATTTTGGGTTAATGGCTTTAGAATGAAAGGGTTGATTAGTTGTGCATTCTAGCAGTTGTCAGCAGCCCAATGGGTTACTTTGAGGGACAGTTTATGGTGCTTTTATCCCTGTAGTTAGTTCAACACTGCCTTCAAATACAACTTAATTCCACTATGGAAGACATTTTCGCCAAGAATTATTATAGTTGGCTAACATTTAGAACAAAAGAATTGCGTTTTAAGTGTGGTGATACTATAGGAAAGTACCCCTTTTTGCATGGTTGCCCCCCACTTTTTGCATAATGTTGATGCACTTTGAGGGTGCCCTGGGCCTATGTTCTTTCCCTAAACTGCACTGTTGCAAAACCCAACTGGCAACTCTCTGGCCACATGCAAGTCACTTGTAAAAGACAGTGACACGCAGTCAGTCTCGCAGTCTCTTAGTCAGTCTCTCAGTCCCTCCCTCTTTTCCTCCCTCCCTCCCTCCCTCCCTCCCCAGGTTGTGTGTTTTGGGGCAGAGCAAAGTGAAGAGTTGACATGGTACACATCTCTGTGTGCCATGTCTACAATCCACTGCCTGGCATAGGCAAGCCACCCCTCTAGCTGGGTGCACTATACCAGTGGGGAGTGAATGTAGGAAAGTAGTATCTGCTTCTTATGGTTACCCCCACTTTTTGCTGATGTCTCACTGTTTTTGGACTAGTCTGACTGGGATCCTGCTATCCAGGACCCCAGTCTATCTGCTTTCTCCCTTAAATTGTTATGTATGTAAGGTACACTCCAGATTGGATACTGGGGTACCCTTATCAGTCCCTAGAATATGGTACACCATTGTCATAGGGTTTCTGCACATACAGAGCTATGCACAGGATAATAGGACCTTGGAATATAGTGGTGAGCCAACCATAGTCCTTAGCACCCAAAACCCCAACCCAACTAGCCTTAGCGTCACATTAGCACCAATGTACCAATGATTAGACAACCCAGAACACGGTATCTCTCTCTCTTCAGGACTCGCAGGGGAAGAGCACTCTTTCGTTACACTCGTACCTGTCCACAACATGCGTATGAAGAGACACTGTATGGGTTAAAATGTTTATTTCAACTTACGTGCTCTAAGATACAGTACACGTGTCAGTACTAATAGCATAATACATATGAATAATATAATCAGCATAGTTACTACTCCATAGAATACGAACGGGAAAGCATCTCATAAAGCAGTGGATATATGTCTAACTAACATTACCACCCTCCCCGTGCTGGAAGCCAGTTTATTATGAGAATAGAAGACCTTTGGGCTTTGACTAGCGAACCCCCATACCTCAGTCTCTAGGTGCAAAACTACATCAGCATACAATCACAGCTCTTCTCTCTGGAAAGTCCGTCTCCAAGTGCTCTCTAGAGCAGGCGACCGCATTATTAAAAGCACACTATTTTCTCAATGGCAGCTGTATATGGTGTTATGTCTAGGTGCGAGGGACGGGCCATATCAGTAGGTACCAGGGATTAGTTATTCGACCTTGTAACTGTTGTTCAAACTGAGCCCAAGAGGGAATAGGAGAAAAGGTGACAAACAGAAAATGCAGACGGTTATAAAACAACTTGGCAGCAGCAGAGGGCGACAGAACAACAGTTTAAGAGTAACGTGCGCAAAAAGACATCATGGCAGCCAGGCCTGCGCCAACGTAGCCAGGCAGGCCATGAGCCACAAGACACCATGTACCCAGGGCATAGGTATCCCAGAGGCCTCCCATGGGCTGAAGCATGTATTATGCCACCCATGAGAGGCCATTCAAAATGACACACCAGGCCTGCTACAGCAACCTGGGTAAGCTGGTGCTTACACCACTTACTTAGATATAGGTTCACTATATCTATCTAAATCACTACACTTAAAAACCTATCAGTCACCCCTATGGCAGGCCTTATCAATCCTGAAGGCAGGGTGCTGGGTTTTACGTGAGAGGGTGCCCCTGCATGAGCAGAGCCCCTCTGCAGCCTTCGGAGACCATTCTCCGGGGTTGTCTGTGATGCAGCCAGACATATAGGTTAAGTTACATTATAACCTCGTGGTAAATGCTAACTTTAAAACGGCTAATTAGAAAAAGGTCGTGTTTGGTGTCAAACACCTTGGAATCATACCTCCACACCAGTAACTGGTGTGGGAGGTATGATTCCACCCTTCTGAAACCACTACTGTGGGTCACCGGTCTACCCGGTACCAGCTTTCTTGACCCGGGCAGCACAAAAT
The DNA here is from genome assembly GCA_963921515.1 of Calotriton arnoldi. NCBI lineage: Eukaryota > Metazoa > Chordata > Amphibia > Caudata > Salamandridae > Calotriton > Calotriton arnoldi. The sequence continues at coordinate 1,976,910 of CAWUFW010000375.1, forward strand.
GGACGCTGCCAGCCACAGACACGATTCTGCTCTCCTGCTGCTGAGCCAAGCTCGAGCAGAGGAAGGCATGACAATAGGCATCCTGTCACAGGGAGGTGTGACCACCTCCCAGACAGGGTTTAGTGTATTGGGTCTGGGTGGGTGCACTCAGAGTGCCAGAAAGTCTGCACTGGGGGCACATTTGGTGTCCCTGTGCATAGTCCAGCTCAAACCAGTTCTGGGAGCCATTGGCTCCTGCTCTGGCGCGAAACTGGACAAAGGACATGGGTATAGCCACCCCTCTGTCCTGCCCCTCCCCTAGGAGGATCCCCTGAATCTGTCCAACCCTTTCCCGTGGGTATAAAGTGGGTTACCTGGCTACAGGACTTTAGATTTTACCTGGACAAGATTCTACTAAGAAGAAACCAAGTACTTTGACTGTCTGCACAACGCTGGACGACTGAAGAATCTCATTTGGAGTAAAGGAGTTACTCCCCTGCACTAGCAGGCACCTAAGCGCATCTGACCGGCTTGCATCTCCCGAGCTCGTGAGGACTCCGAAGATTTCAGCAACACAGGAGGTGGGTTTCCGAAGGTCCCTGAGGTCGATCTGCCCTCTCAGCGATTCTGAGACCAGTATCCCTCGTGGGGACGGCATGACCCGAACCCCTGTGCACCGCGTACATTTGCAAGTGCATATGCTTGCTGGCGACCCCTGAGCTTGTGTATTGGACTCCGAGTAGTCCTGACCCCGAGCAGAATTTGCACCGAAGAAATCCGGCCTCCTCGCACTGAGTGCTCCGTGGGCTGGTGCTTTGCAAACTTGCTTGGGGGTCTCCTCGCGATCCCTGGTCCGTTGGCCTGTGGGTCCTGGCGAGGGTCACCTTGTTTGTTCTTGGGCTTCCCTGGTTGCTCCAGACGTGCCCTGACTCCCCATTGCTTGGAGAGTCCCCTGGACCTTGCTGGTCCACACCGTAACCGGTTTGTCCTTCCTGCGTGGGTTGCATTTGCCAAGGCTTGTTGGTGCTCCAGCCGGACATCGACCCCTCAGCACTCGACATCCTTCGTGGGACCGCTCACCTCCGGATCCTGGTCGCCCTCGACGTCTCCTGGTCCCCGTGGCTGCAGAGTCAAGCATCCCTTCTTCGCACCTGAAGCACCCGACAACGGTGGGCATTCGACTACCGAGCCCCTGGTCACCTAAAGTGACCCAGACTCTGTCCCCTCTGCTTTCAGGTTCCTCTCACCTAGAATCTAGGCTTGGATTCCACCGGACACTTTTCGCCTTCCCGGCAGCAGTACTTCTTTGCAGCACTCCATTGAAAACGACGAAGGTTTCCAACACCACTTGACCCCTATGCACCCAGCTCCTCTGGGATAGGTAACACAGATACCTCGGTACTCACTGGTGGGTTGGCTCTAGAACTTCCTATGTTCCAAAGGGTTTGCTTGATGTCCTTGTAGAAGTGTCCTTAAACTAGAACTTTGTAACCGCGACTTTCCCATAGAGTTGGACGGAGCACGCGGTCGTGTTTCCTCACTGCACCCGTCCTCCGTGGGCGCCGTGTGTCACTACCTTGGATGGTTCCTTGGGGTCCCAGCGATTCTACGTGCTCTAGGCTCTGTGTCTAGTCAAGTCGTGATTGTTATACCATTTTTTTAGTATATGGTTCGGTCTCCCCCAGAGCCCGCTGTGTATTGTGCTACTTACGAATGTTCTATTGATTCAGTATTATGTGCTTTGTGTTCTAATCTCGTGTAGAGATTAGTAGAGAGTGCTATATTAATAAATACATATTTTTATATAACTACTGTGTGGTTCTCCTTTCATTTGGTCATTCAGGAGGTGATATTCTGGTAAAACAAACTGCTTTACATTCCTTCAAGATTAAGCCTGAAGGCTGCTCTCCACAGCTACCACTAGGATAGCTTTCTAAAGGTTATCTTTGACCTCATACATCATAAGGGTCGTGTGGACTGGTACAAGGTGCCCACTTTAATTAGTGGACAGCATATACCAGGCCACCTTCTCACATTGGTGTGCAGCAGTTTGGATTCAAGCTTGCTATTGTTTTACCAGATAAATCTTATTGAGTGATTAACTGAAAACCACCAAGTATTAGACACATATAATGCATCAAGATTTGAATAAGTAAGTTCTACTGAACTTGGAGTTGGGCAAGTCAAGGGTCTAGCACACCCTTTCTCCAACTCAAGAGAGTTTAGTCTCCACTAGGTTAGGTAGGTGCCTACACCACATAACACTAGTATGTCTTCTAGAGGAGAAGCCAGTGGCTCTCTGCCAACTAGGTACAATGGCCTCTCATTCCAGGAATTGAAAGCCATGTGTGTGTCTAGGAAGTTGAGGACAGGGAGAAGTGCAAACACCCAACGTCTCATTGAGATTTTGCTCTTGGATGACCTTAGGAAGACCCCAGGGTCTGATAAGGTAGATAGAGTGGGTGGGGCAGGGAATGAGGAAAGGCCAGGTAGTGAAACCTTCTTTGACCTGGACTCAAACCCCGACCAGGAGAATCAAGATGATTCTAACCTGGACAACATAGATCTTCCTTTAGGTGGGGGAGAAGGCCCCAGTGGCCCTCTCTTTACTCCACCAGGAAGAGTACAGAGTTTACCTAGGAGATCCAGATCTCCCTCTGTAGAATCTCGACACTCAGGAACTTCTGTAGGGACTTCCATATCAAATAGGAGGGAATTCTCTTATGATAGACAGTGCCAACTTCTGGAGCTTGAGAAAATCAAGCTTAGGCTCAAGAAGGAGCAGTTGGCCCTAGACAGGGAATCCCTAGAGCTCCAGAGAGCTACAAAGAGATTGGGACTAGAGTCCCATGGTGGCAGCAACAGTGTCCCTAGGGTTAAGGAGTATACTCATGATCATAGGAACCTGAACAAGATAGTCCCTCCCTACCAGAGTGGGGATGACATCCACAAATGGATAACTGCACTAGAGAGGGCCTGTAAGGTACAGAGGGTCCTTCAGGAGCAGTGGGCAGCTATCTTGTGGCTCTCCTTTGCTGACAAAGGTAGAGATAAGCTCCTCACTGTTAGAGCAGAGGATGCTGACAATTATTTAGTCCTGAAAAGTGCTCTCATTGATGGGTTTGGCTTAACCACTGAACAGTACAGGATTAAGTTCAGAGACACCCAGAAGAGACAGACTCGGGACTGGGTAGACTTTGTAGATTGTGCTACTAAGGCTATGGAAGGCTGGTTACTTGGCAGTAAAGTGAATGATTTTAAAGGATTGTACAATTTAATTGTGAGGGAGCAGATCCTTAATAATTGCCAAAACCAGTTGTTGCATCAGTACTTGGTTGATTCTGATCTGACCTCTCCCCAAGAATTGGGAAAGAAGGCAGACAAATGGGTCAGAACCAGGGTGAAGCAGAAAACTCAGAATCAAGGTGGTGACCAAAAGAAGCAAGATGCCAAAACTCCAGATAAGGGTGGGGAGAAGGGTAAAGAACAGAAGGCTTCACAAGGGCCCCAAAAACCTGCATCGGGGGGGGGGGGGGAAGTCACAATCTAACAAGGGTAAAAATAAAAAGAAACCTTGGTGCTTCCTGTGTAAGGAGAAAACCCATTGGACAAGAGATGCCTATCTTCAATTTCAATTCAATTCAATGTTTATTAAAGATTTGGAACTCAAACAAGAGATGCCAATTGTCCAAAGGCCAAGGATCCTCCTGCCAACACCACCACTGCCCCATAGACAACTGTTCCCCCTAGTTCAGCTCCAAGTGGTGGTACTGGGAACAAGGGTATAGTAGGGTTAACCCTGGGAACTGAGATGGGTTCTGACCTAGTCAGAATTCCAACTCAGGCTGTTTTAGTCTGCGATGGAGGCATGGATATTGCCTCCTTATTTGTCAGTCCCAGTAACTTGGGCAAGTACGGACAACAGCCTTTGATAAATGGAAAGGAGGCCATGGCATATAGGGACACAGGAGCAAGTGTCACAATGGTGACAAAAGATCTTGTGGGCCCTGACCAGATCATACGTGGTGAGATGTACCAAGTGAACAATGCTAGCAATGTCAGGACAGACCATTCCTTGGCAGTTGTGAATTTCATCTGGGGAGGGGTAACTGGCCCTAAGAAGGTTGTGGTTAGCTCAGACCTCCCTGTGGAATGCTTGTTGGGCAATGATTTGGAGACTTCAGCCTGGGCTGAAGTTGAACTCAGGACACATGCAGAGATGTTGGGCATCCCTGCAGATTTGTTTACCATGACTAGGTCACAGGCAAAAATGTCTTCCACTGAACAGGCCCTGGATCCTGAAATGATGGACCAGGTGCCTTCCAAGAGAAGGAGCAGTAGCGGTAAGGCAGTGTCTTCCCCCCTGCCTCAGAGTGAGGATCAGTCTCCTGAGGGAGATGATCTCAGTCCCTGTGAAGGAACGGTCTCAGAGGAACTTGAACCTGACCAGGGAGAGTTCTTGGGGACAGGGGACCCTTCCAGGGCAGATCTGAGCCAGGAGCAGCTGAACTGCCCCTCTCTTGAACCCCTCAGACAGCAAGCTGCTGCTGGGAGTGCCAGTGGGTCCAACAGGATCTACTGGGATGATGGACTTCTATATTCAGAGGGTAGAGACCCCAAGCCTGGTGCTACCAGGAGGTTGGTTATACCTCTGAAGTTTAGGGGCTTCCTATTAACACTGGCACATGACATCCTATTAACAGGACACTTAGGCCAAAGCAAGACCTGGGACAGGCTTGTCCCTCACTTTCACTGGCTTCACATGTCAGAAGACACAAAGGAGTTTTGTCGCTCCTGTATCACTTGCCAAACCAGTGGTAAGGCAGGTGGTACTACAAAGGCCCCCCTGATACCACTACCTGTGGTGGGGGTTCCCTTTGAGAGGGTTGGGATTGACATTGTTGGTCCCATGGATCCTCCAACTGCATCTGGGCACAGATTCATGCTAGTGGTGGTGGACCATGCCACTAGGTATCCAGAGGCAATACCCCTTAGGACTACCACAGCTCCTGCTGTGGCCAGGGCCCTCCTGGGAATCTTTTCCAGAGTGGGTTTCCCTAAGGAGGTGGTATCAGACCGAGGTGCAAACTTTATGTCTGGTTATCTTACTGCTATGTGGAAGGAGTGTGGTGTGAATTACAAATTCACCACACCCTATCACCCACAATTCAATGGGTTAGTTGAGAAATTCAACAAAACCCTCAAGGGCATGATAAAAGGTCTCCCTGACAAGCTCAGGCGTAGATGGGATTTCCTTTTGCCCTGCCTTCTCTTTGCCTACAGCGAGGTTCCTCAGAAGGGGGTTGGCTACGGCCCTTTTGAACTTCTGTTTGGACATCCAGTTAGGGGTCCCTTATGTTTGGTTAAGGAGGGTTGGGAGTTACCTCTCAAACCACATAAACAGGACATAGTGGACTATGTACTTGGTCTCCGCTCCAGGATGGCTGAGTATATGAAGAAGGCATCCAAAAACCTTGAGGCTAGCCAGGAATTACAGAAAGCCTGGCATGACCAAAAGAAGGTGTGGGCGTTGGAGCCTGTGGCCCCAGCAGCTCTCCAAGACAAGTGGAGAGGGCCCCATACCATTCTTGAGCAGAAGGGAGAGGCTACCTACCTGGTGGACCATGGAACTCCCAGGAGCCCCCACAGGGTGCTCCATGTGAACAGGCTCAAGCCATATGTGGACAGGGCAGACATGGGCTTGCTAATGGCTACTGATGAGGGACAGGAGGAAGAGAGTGATCCACTCCCTGACCTCCTCTCACAGAACCCTGATGATGGTTCAGTTGATGGTGTAGCCTTGGCAGGCAGCCTCACTGAACAGTAACAGACTGATTGTAGGAAGGTCCTCAATCAGTACAGACACATGTTTTCACTGACTCCAAGTCAGACTAGCTGGTGTACACATGAGGTGGACACAGGTGACAGTCTGCCTGTTAAAAATAAGATTTACAGGCAACCTGACCATGTCAAGGACTGTATCAGGACTGAAGTCTAGAAAATGTTGGAACTGGGAGTGATTGAGCCCTCAGATAGCCCCTGGGCTAGCCCAGTAGTCTTAGTACCAAAACCTCACACCCAGGGTGGTAAGAGAGAGATGAGGTTCTGTGTTGACTACAGGGGACTCAATGCAGTCACTAGGACTGATGCTCATCCAATTCCAAGGGCAGATGAACTTATTGACACTTTGGCCTCTGCCAAATTCTTAGGTTCATTTGACCTGACAGCTGGTAACTGGCAAATCAGATTAGCTGAGGATGCTAAACCAAAAACAGCATTCTCAAACCCTAGTGGGCACTACCAATCTGTGGTGATGCCTTTTGGCTTGAAGAATGCACCTGCCACATTTCAAAGGCTGGTGAATAAAGTTCTCACAGGTCTGGAAGCCTATAGTGCAGCTTATCTTGATGATATTGCTGTCTTTAGCCCCACCTGGGAGGATCACCTAGTCCACCTGAGAAATGTTCTGGAGGCCCTGCAAACGGCAGGCCTCACTATCAAGGCCACCAAGTGCCAGATAGGGCAGAGTAAGGTTGTGTACCTGAGCCACCTTGTGGGTGGAGGCGAGGTTCAACCATTGCAGAGCAAAATCCAAGCCATCATGGATTGGGTTGCTCTAACTACCCAGACTCAGGTCAGAGCTTTTTTGGGCCTGACTGGGTACTACAGGAGGTTTGTCATAGGATATGGCTCCATAATGGCCCCTTTGAATGACTTAACTTCCAAAAGAATGCCTAAGAAAGTTCAGTGGACAGTTAGCTGTCAAAAGGCATTTGATGACCTCAAGTTTCAAGTTTTATTTTATTTGCATAGTTCGTTAAAACCATTGCAATACAAAAATATTTCATTTCAAGACAATTTTTCCATATAAAACTCCATACTTCTAAAAACATTAAAATTCTTTTAAAAAACTGTGCTATGATTGTGCAAATTTACAAATCTAGTGTCTAGTTTTTTGGCACATTATATCCGGCTGTGCACATCTCATTTATTCTCCAGTATTTTCGAATTAAGTCTGTATATTCCTTTATGTATCAAAAGTTAATACATACAAAATGAGGTGTTTGTTGCTCAGGAATAGAGCTCATTAGTGCTAGACATCGAGCTCCTCCTGTTCCTGCGTTTTTCCCGTATGACTGGGTTTGGGTATTTGTCAATAACTAGGTTTCCGGCATTTTCTTTTCGCATATCCTCAAGAACTTTACCAAGGAACAGTTCAATTGAGGGTCGCTGGGTGTGAAACATGCCAGGACAGCCTGCCTCCTAGTTCGAACCCCTCGCTGGTTAAATTTAACTTTCAGCAGTTTCCGTTCTTGTGAAAGTTCTTTGCAGGAGCATAGTAGATGCAGATCTTCCGGTGCTGAACCGCATAAGCGGCACCTAGGGTCAGCCTTCTCCTTTAGCCAGGGTGGAAGATGCTGAATGCAGGGTAGCAGACCAAATCGATGCTTCATAAAACTGATTTTTGTATACTTGGCATAACCCAAATTGAAGTACTTCTGAGCAGCTGGCTCGCAGTAGGTATTCAGAGTCATTCATCCATGAGACCTTTCTGAGAGTGAGGCTTTATCCTCCAGCTACGAAAGGTGTTTGACTGTTTTCCAAACCAGTTTCTTAAACACGCTGGTATTTGTAGGTGTTTCCCAGAGTTGGTTCAATCCCAATTTGAGTAAGCCGTTTTTAAGATAACTAGCTGCGGGTGAAGCGGTGTGACGTTCTATCTCTTTCCATAGCTGTTCATTTAATGTTCCCAGAGCAGCTTTCCATATTTTATCCCACGATATGATGTATGCCCCATTTATCGCAATAGATTGCTTCTGTATGCCAAACTCAAGTCTGATTTGCGGGGGTGAAGTATATTTAGGCAGCCCAAATATGACCCTATACGTAGTTGATACTGTGGAGTCAAGTAGTTTGGCATCACTTCCTTTCTGCACGTCACTACCATAAGTAATTGTTGGCAGTAGCTTTGCACGAACCACCTGCACTATAGGCAGAATCGATGGACCGTTTAGTTTAGAGTTCAGAGCTTTTAAAGAGGTTGCCAGGGCAATGCCTTTATGCCGGATGCTGTTCCTCTGCGCAAGAAATTGACCTCCTTTGTCTATCTTTACGCCCAGGTATTTATATTCCAAAGTGTCCTCTATTTGGGTCTTCCCCCAGAACCATGCTGCAAGTTTTTCCCTTTTTTTACTGACTAATGGTTCTTGTTTTGTCAAGATTTATCGTTAAACCATTTTCTTTGGAATAGTCCTGTGTAGCGTTTATAAGATGTTGAAGGCCTACTTTCGTTTGGCTGATCAAGACTATGTCGTCCGCATATAGGAGACATGGCAATAAGATATCTCCCAGTTTTGGAGCATGCGAAGTTACAGGCATTTAATATCGGTACAAGATCAGCTATGAACAGATTAAAGTGTAGGGGCTAAAACACATCCTTGTTTAAGCCCTTTGTCCGTTGGTATGCGTCTCGACAGGAATGATCCGTCGCCCAACTTAATCTGAAGCCAGGTGTCAGTATGCAGGTTTATCAGCAGATTTAGAAGGGATTGGGGGAGCCCCCAGCTATGCAGTTTGGACCATAGTCTGTTTCGATTGACATGGTCGAAGGCTGCTTTATAATCGATAAAACATAGATGCAGGGGACTCCTTGACGTTTCGGCCTTGTCAAAAAGCATTGCCATCGTTATTATGTTTGTGGTTGTCCCCACTGCTTTCGCAAATCCAGTCTGGTTTATTGGGATTGCGGATTTCTCTTCTGCCCATGCCTGGAGCTCTTCTAGTAACATTCCAGCAAAATTTTTTGCCTCATTGTCCATTAATGCCACTAGCCGATAGTTCTGTGGGAATGACCTGTCCCCTGACTTGTGGATTGGTGCCATGATAGATCCTCTCCATGAGTCTGGCAGGATGTTTGTGGTAGTTATTTCCCTGAAAAGTGGTTCTAGCGCTTCAGCCCAAAAAGTTGACTCTTGCTTGTAGAGTACCGGTGGTATTCCATTTGGGCTGGGTGCCCCTTCTCTCCTGCCCATACCTATTTGCCTTTTAATGATCTTGATTCGATTTGTTGGCAAGTCCTCATTTAAGACGTCTCCATCTGCTTCCCCTAGTGCGGTCTGGTTGCTTTTTGCATACGCCGTACTGGTGTTAAGACCTTCTGATACAACCGAGGAATATTTCCCCTTTACACTAGACTCTGTCTTGATGGAAATGAGACCAAAGATATTTTGCCCATGCTTCCTCCGAAATGTTTGAAGAAATCCCATTGTGGTTAGGATGGACAAATTGATTTATGGTTCTCCAAAAACTTGCGCTGTTATTTTGTTTGATGTCGGCATGTAGTTTTGCCCAGAGATCGCTCTCTGCTTCTCTGTTAGCATCCCTTTTTTGTTTTTTCAATAGAGCCTTTTTCTTTCGCAGTAAGTTTAATTGTGTTGAATCTTGTGGGTTACACGGTAGCTGTCTCAATGAGCGATAGATGGAATTCTTGGTGTGCTTGATTTCTTTCTTTGCGGATTGTGATATAGACTTCACTCCTCCAAATCTCTGCTGGGTTTGTGATTTGATCTTAGTAGCATAGACTGCCATGGTTTCCGTGAAGTTTTCCCACTTCCTGACCTAGTCTTGTACAGCCCTCAAGTCAAAGTATTCTTTTGCAGTTCCCAGCATTCTGCAATCTGTGGCAGTCCCAAATTTGATTCTTTTAAGGTCAATGGTGAAGTTTGATCCACGAGGAGCCCGGCACTGCTCGAACATATAGACAATTGTTCTGAGCTCGATTTCTTGTGGCCGGTGATCGCTATCTCCTTTATCACCCAGTTGGAAAGAGATAATTTGATGGAACAACTCAAGGGAGACAAAAGTGTAGTCCAGTATGGTGTTTGTTCTTATTGAGCTGTGTGTTGCTACAGGGGGATTGTCTCCTCTTGATCTGCCATTTAGTGCTCTTAAGTTTAGATGTTCCAGTTCCTCCAGGGCCGACTGTCCCGCCTTAGTTTGCTTGCATGGATACAGTTTCCCTTGCGTTGGGATATTCCAAATTGTATTTTGTAAGGACACTTCGTCATCCAAGGAGGAGCCCATTAGGTTTAAGTCTAGGTCCCCTGTAAGAATAAGTTCAGTTGTAGGTCCTTCTCTAATGCATGTTTCTACAAAATTACACATTTCTTTTATTAATTTGCTTTTTCGTTTTGGTTGAATATAGACATTTATTATGATGTTGGTGTCCGTTGCATGTGTTGATGTTGAAGAAAATAAATTTACAGCCAGAGTTGCTGGTGATGAAGAACCAAATCCACGGGCGGTAAGATTGATTGTACTTGCAACATATATGACCAGACCTCCCTGAAGGTGTCCATACTTTGCCCCTGCTAGTGCACTTGTGTAGAAGCGCAGGAATCCTTGCATATGGGGGGGATCAATCAGCCAGGTCTCTTGTAGAGCCACAATATCAAAAGCCCTGGTATAGTTGATGAAATCCAGATCTAATAATTTATTTGCCAGACCATTCACGTTCCATGAGCATATCCGTATAGACCCTTTCGTGTCCGACCTTTTTAGTGTTCCAGGAAAACGTCAATCTTTTTTATTGTTGTTTATTGTTCTTGAGATCCATCTTATATCAGATTCCCAATTCGGCAATGTAGTGGAGTTACGATAGATTTCAGATTCTGCTGAAGCGACTTCCCCATTCGTTTTGCTGTGCCCCACGACTCCTTTCAATACCGATACAGTAGACCTGTTTGCGGTCACCTCATTTTCCCTTGTGTACTTTGGCCTTAACAGGTCGGGATATCCTGGCTTAATATATGGGGTAATAGTTATCCCCCAGCTCTTAAAAATGTTGCTTTCTTGATGTATTCTTTGTGCAATAGTAGATGAACTCCATGTTGCTCTCGTTTTTTCTCCTGCCATGGAGTCCTTCCATTTGATGAATTCAATCGAGTCTAGGTCAGTTGTCTTGATCTCAGTCAAGGATGGAATGTGGGATAGCAGACGTAGTATGTTGCCTCGATTCATGATATCATACCTTCCCTTGGAGGTGTATTCTGGTATAAACCAAAGGGCGCTTGTTTCCTCCCCGTTTATCCCTTTGGGGTCAGTTTCTTGCTTAGTAATTTGAACGGCAGCATTGTTCTGACATTCTCCTGTCCCCCTCAGGTTCCCTTCTACTCTTATCAATTGCACCTTTTGTTCAGCTTCCGTCAATCGGCCTGCGGGTTCTCTCTGATTTGATTCCCTACTGATACGATTGGGCTCTGAGTGCGCCTCGGGATGCTGTCCCTGGTGGTGCTCTGTATTTATAGAGGAAGAAGTTTGTGTGTCTGTCATAACATTATTGCGAAATTGACTGGTGCTTGTATTCTCCATTTCCCTGTGGACCATGACCTTATTGAAGAGATGGCTCCTCTTTGTGTTCTCTAATTCCATGCATTTAATATCCTGATTGTCCAAAATCACCTTGCTCCCCCCAGAGACCTGACCATTTGTACTAGGATTTTGCGGAATTCCAGATGGCATGTCATCCTGGTTATAGTCTTGCAACTGAGTTCCCGTCATAGTTTCTACTTTAGTATTTTTAAAACAATTTATAGTGCTGTTCCTTTTCGAAGATGGCTGTGTAGATTCTATATCCACTGCCTCGCCTAGTTGCTCCATCGTTCTAACTTCTTGGGTCCCGATTGGAGACTTTTGACTTAGTCCCGCCTTTATTTTAGTGCCTTTTGTTTTAGTTATTTCTGGTATGGATGGATTTTGTTGATTATTCTCTTTTTCGGTTGATGTTGCCCTGAAGAGGCGCAGAAATCCATTCTTGTCACAAATTTGTTTTTGATTCCGACCTTTTCGTTTTTGTGTACGTCTTTGTTTTGCATTCATTTTGTTTTCCCCTTTCCCCTCTCCCAAAGTATCCGGCACTTTATTTGGTCTGTAAGTTTTTTGGCTGTTCATATTTTTTCCATTATTTTGTATTTGTTTAAACGTGGTAGGTTGATTCTCACCCTTGGTGATTTCATTTGGGTGGGTTGTTGCGACTTTATAATTTCCGTTTAAGGACTGTTCCACTGTCAACTCAATACGGCTGTTATTTGAGCATTTTTTGATTTGTATACATAGGTCACTCAACATTGTCGGGAGAGTGGCTAGTTTATCAACAATCGGACTGCATCCACATCTTTGACTATTGACTAGGACATAGTCCTGGATGTTTTGCAGAGAGGTGTTCAACGTCCCTAGCTTACTGTCAATTACAACCACAAAGACTGCCAAAGTATTCATTAAGGTTAGTTGTGTGTCCATTTTATCGGATTAATATTGCAGGGCCTCTACCAGGAGTTGCACTGTTTTTAGCAGACTTGCCCAGGCTTTCCCATTATCCGATTGATGCATGTCTTCGTGTTAATTTTTGGATGCGCTCTTTAGGCATCCTGGTACGTTTGTTTTTGCTTGCGACTCCCTCCTCTCCATTATGGGCCATATGTCCTATTTGCCCTTCTGTTTTTGTGTCTGCCGGGGTGTTATTCCTGCCGTTATCCTGTGAGTAGGTTTCAAGGAGCCCCTCCCATTCCTCCTTGTCTAGGTATGAAAATTTGTCCAGATATTCACTATCATCCAATTCACTAAGGTGGGATATCGCGAGTTTATGTTGAATTGGTGATGTAGCAAGCAATTTTTTGTGCTCAAAGTCCGGATTTTCGTTTAGGATTTCGGGTACACCTGCTGCTGTTTTTGTTTTTTCTATTTTATCTGCAGGCATGTATATACTTTTCCCTTGCCTGCCTGTTTTCTTTGGGGCTGTCTAGCTCACAAATGCTTAGTGCCTCTGTTATAACGCAATTACCTCTTCCAGTTTTGTTTCGTGATTTACTCTTAGGCGAAGGAGCATTTAAAGTGTCTATTGCTTCGAGGTTATAGATGCCCTTTCCTTCAGTAGTGGCTTCCCATTCGTCCCTGATCTCATTCTTTGTGTTCATCTCCCGTGTTGTTTTCGTAACTTCTTCCTTGGGTTTATTTCCCAGGGTCTGAGACATCCGGGAGGCTGAGATAGCTTGACACTGTAGGATTGTTGGTTGGATTATTGGTGAAATTACTAGACTTGCTGGACTGACTAGACCAGAAGTCTCCGCCCTACTACTTTGATTTAGGATTCCTTCACTCTCTCCGCTTTCCATTTGGTGTAGGGGCTGGAGGGGAGTCAGAAGGCCCACTGTTGGTGTAGGGCCTGAGAGAAGAGGGTCTCCCGCGTTTTTTAGGAAGCAGAATTTTGTATCTATTTTTGGTTGAAAATGGCGATTTTTAAAATTTTTATTTTCCGGAGTTATGTTGTTTATGTTGCTTGTCCTTTTGGTGTCTGGGGTTAATTCAAATATGGCGTCAGGTTTCTGTATAGCAGGTCTGGTTTTGGCCTGCGGTTCACCCACTGTACCAGCAGATGTTTTCAGCTTCCTTTTCCGCTTGCTGGTGTTATTTGTAGATGCAGCCCCTCCACGCACACGTCCTGACCTCATATTTTGCAGTACTGTGCTGTGACTGATTTATTTGGTTTTATCGTTTTATTGTTTATTTTTTTTATTTTTTTGCGGTGACTTTGCAGTTCGCTTACACCACTTTATGTTTGTAAAATTGTATAGAAAATATTTGCGGCCTTTAAGTCCCTTAAGTCCTTTAAAGTATTGCTCCAAGTGGTCACGGCCAATGCTCAAAACCCCAGGCCCAGGAAACAGTCGACAGCAAGAGGCAGCAAGAAGCAAAGAAGCAAGCAAGCAGCAGCAAAAGTTAACAAGCAGCCCGGCTCCTCCGTCTGTTAGCCACACCGTCTAGCAGGATGCCTTCCGCCCTCTGCCCTCCGTATATCACTCTTCTTCTTTACCCCCCTTTCCCCCTTCCCCTCTCCTCCAGGAGTACCTCCGGGAGTATCAGCCAGGAGGATCAGCCAAAAGGAAAAGAAGTCCATGCGCTGAAACCCCTGCTTTAGACCCCCGAAGAAAAAAAGAACAGTCTCTGGCCCGTCTTACCGCAGGCTTGACTTGTTTTTGTCAGCTTTTTGTCAGCTTTTGTAACTTGTGCAGTGACTCGCAGTTCCTAGTTCTAATGCTGGTTCTGAGCTGGGCTGGGCTGGGTGGGGCGGGGGTCGTTGGTGAGTCCAGACTCCGCTCTGGTGCTCGGGAGCTGGTTTCACTCGCCTTGCATATTACGTCCTCTGGCCCCTAGCCAGTATATTGTGCCGTGCCAGCAGTCCCAGCGCCGTCCGATCACTCCCCAAACACCTGCAGACAAGGCAGGGCAGGCAAGGACAAGGAGCAAAGGAGGGAGTATGCTGCCGCCAGGAGCTGTGAGAGACGGCCTGAAAGTGACGTATCCCCAGTAGTGGCCTCGGCCTCAGCTGCCTCAACTCGCGGTGGCAACTCTTCTCCTCTCCTCACCTCCCTGCTCCCTCTCTCTGAACACAGCGCTAATTTCGCGGCTGTTGCCGCACCACGCCTTGCCTCCGGGGGCTCCAGGGGACTCCTCCCCGCTGATAAGTGGGGTCAGAATGCCAGCGTTAGGGCACAATGGTGGCGGCAGCGGCTCCTTGCTGCACTCGCGGCTTTCGGCTTCGGAAAACCCAGTCTGGACTCACACCAGGAGCTCAGTGAGTGACATTTGATGACCTGAAGCAGGCCATGTGCACTGCTCCCATTCTGCAAAGTCCTAATTATTCCAAACAATTCATTGTTCAAACAGATGCATCTGAATTGGGGGTAGGGGCTGTGTTATCACAATTGAATGAGGAGGGTCAGGATCAGCCAGTAGCTTTCATAAGCAGAAGGCTGACCCCCAGAGAGAAACGTTGGTCAGCTATTGAGAGGGAAGCCTTGGCTGTGGTTTGGGCTCTGAAGAAGCTGAGGCCATACCTGTTTGGCACTCACTTCATTGTTCGGACAGACCATAAGCCCCTCTTATGGCTAAAACAGATGATGGGTGAAAACCCCAAACTCTTAAGGTGGTCCATTTCCCAACAGGGGATGGACTATACAGTGGAACATAGACCTGGGAGTAACCATGCCAGTGCAGATGGACTCTCCAGATATTTCCACTTAGAACATGAAGTCTCAATTGGTCAAGGTTAGTTTAATGTCCTTGCGTTTGGGGGGTGGGGGGGTTGTGTAGGAAAGTAGTATCTGCCTCTTATGGTTACCCCCACTTTTTGCTGATGTCTCACTGTTTTTGGACTAGTCTGACTGGGATCCTGCTATCCAGGACCCCAGTCTATCTGCTTTCTCCCTTAAATTGCTATGTATGTAAGGTACACACCAGATTGGATACTGGGGTACCCTTATCAGTCCCTAGTATATGGTAAACCATGTACCCAGGGCAGAGGTACCCCAGAGGCCTCCCATGGGCTGAAGCATGTATTATGCCACCTATGAGAGGCCATTCAAAATGACACACCAGGCCTGCTACAGCAACCTGGGTAAGCTGGTGCTTACACCACTTACTTAGATATAGGTTCACTATATCTATCTAAATCACTACACTTAAAAACCTATCAGTCACCCCTATGGCAGGCCTTATCAATCCTGAAGGCAGGGTGCTGGGTTTTACGTGAGAGGGTGCCCCTGCATGAGCAGAGCCCCTCTGCAGCCTTCGGAGACCATTCTCCGGGGTTGTCTGTGATGCAGCCAGACATATAGGTTAAGTTACATTATAACCTCGTGGTAAATGCTAACTTTAAAACGGCTAATTAGAAAAAGGTCGTGTTTGGTGTCAAACACCTTGGAATCATACCTCCACACCAGTAACTGGTGTGGGAGGTATGATTCCACCCTTCTGAAACCACTACTGTGGGTCACCGGTCTACCCGGTACCAGCTTTCTGACCCGGGCAGCACAAAATGGACGCTGCCAGCCACAGACACGATTCTGCTCTCCTGCTGCTGAGCCAAGCTCGAGCAGAGGAAGGCATGACAATAGGCATCCTGTCACAGGGAGGTGTGACCACCTCCCAGACAGGGTTTAGTGTATTGGGTCTGGGTGGGTGCACTCAGAGTGCCAGAAAGTCTGCACTGGGGGCACATTTGGTGTCCCTGTGCATAGTCCAGCTCAAACCAGTTCTGGGAGCCATTGGCTCCTGCTCTGGCGCGAAACTGGACAAAGGACATGGGTATAGCCACCCCTCTGTCCTGCCCCTCCCCTAGGAGGATCCCCTGAATCTGTCCAACCCTTTCCCGTGGGTATAAAGTGGGTTACCTGGCTACAGGACTTTAGATTTTACCTGGACAAGATTCTACTAAGAAGAAACCAAGTACTTTGACTGTCTGCACAACGCTGGACGACTGAAGAATCTCATTTGGAGTAAAGGAGTTACTCCCCTGCACTAGCAGGCACCTAAGCGCATCTGACCGGCTTGCATCTCCCGAGCTCGTGAGGACTCCGAAGATTTCAGCAACACAGGAGGTGGGTTTTCGAAGGTCCCTGAGGTCGATCTGCCCTCTCAGCCATTCCGAGACCAGTATCCCTCGTGGGGACCGCGTGACCCGAACCCCTGTGCACCGCGTACATTTGCAAGTGCATATGCTTGTTGGCGACCCCTGAGCTTGTGTATTGGACTCTGAGTAGTCCTGACCCCGAGCAGTATTTGCACCGAAGAAATCCGGCCTCCTCGCACGGAGTGCTCCGTGGGCTGGTGCTTTGCAAACTTGCTTGGGGGTCTCTTGCGATCCCTGGTCCATTGGCCTGCGGGTCCTGGCGAGGGTCACCTTGTTTGTTCTTGGGCTTTCCAGACGTGCCCTGACTCCCCATTGCTTGGAGAGTCCCCTGGACCTTGGTGGTCCACACCATAACCTGTTTGTCCTTCCTGCGTGGGTTGCATTTGCCAAGGCTTGTTGGTGCTCCAGCCGGACATCGACCCCTCAGCACTCGACATCCTTCGTGGGACAGCTCACCTCCGGATCCTGGTCATCCTCGACGTCTCCTGGTGCCCGTGGCTGCAGAGTCGAGCATCCCTTCTTCGCACCTGAAGCACCCGACAACGGTGCGCATTCGACTACCGAGCCCCTGGTCACTTACAGTGACCCAGACTCTGTCCCCTCTGCTTTCAGGTTCCTCTCACCTAGAATCCAGGCTTGGATTCCACCGGACACTCTTCGCCTTCCCGGCAGCAGTACTTCTTTGCAGCACTCCATTGAAAACGACGAAGGTTTCCAACACCACTTGACTCCTATGCACCCAGCTCCTCTGGGATAGGTAACACGGGTACCTCGGTACTCACTGGTGGGTTGGCTCTAGAACCTCCTATGTTCCAAAGGGTTTGCTTGAAGTCCTCGTAGAAGTGTCCTTAAACTAGAACTTTGTAACCGCGACTTTCCCATAGAGTTGTACGGAGCACGCGGTTGTGTTTCCTCACTGCACCCGTCCTCCGTGGGCTCCCTGTGTCACTACCTTGGGTGGTTCCTTGGGGTCCCAGCGATTCTACGTGCTCTAGGCACGGTGTCTAGTCAAGTCATGATTGTTATACCATTTTTTTAGTATATGGTTCGGTCTCCCCCTGGAGCCCGCTGTGTATTGTGCTACTTACAAATGTTCTATTGATTCAGTATTATGGGCTTTGTGTTCTAATCTCGTGTAGAGATTAGTAGAGTGCTATATTAATAAATGCACAAGTTACTAACTTGTGTAACGATATATCTGTAAGAGACAGTAGTTAGTGATAGATTCCTTACCTTAGAATATCCCCAGGCGTCAGGCTGGATCCGGGAAAGTTTTGCGTAGCAGTACCCTTGCTGCGTCGGTAGGCGGCGTCGTGCGGCTCCGCGTCCGTCGTCGGCGTCGTGATCGCCGGGATGACGTCGCGGGCAGCACTTAGGCGCCGCCCCGCGCGCTGACGTCAGTTCCTGTACACGACTTTCCGCGCCAGGAACGCAGAGCCATGCAAGAAGCTGACACAGGTGTCTGAAAAATACTAGGGCCCTGAAAGGGATGTCCTTAACCCTAGAAATCAGTTCGCAGAACGGGGAGGATGGGTGGGGCGGTAGGGAATCTATCACTAACTACTGTCTCTTACAGATATATCGTTACACAAGTTAGTAACTTGTGCATCTGAAAGAGACACGTTAGTGATAGATTCCTTACCTTAGAATAGATACCCCAGCAATACCAACCCCGGTGGTGGGTCTGCGAACAAAGATCAGACAAGGAAGTCCTGGAGGACAGAACGGCCAAAGAAGCCGTCCCTCCGGACCTGACTGTCAAGGCAGTAATGCTTAGTAAACGTGTGCAGCGAGGCCCACGTAGCCGCCTGACAGATAACCGGCAGCGGAACACCGCGGCCCAAGGCCGTGGTAGCAGCCGTTGCCCTGGTGGAATGGGCACGCAGCCCAACAGGAGGTTCCTTTTTAGCCAAAGAATAGCAGGTCTTGATGCACAAGGTAACCCAGCGGGAGATGGTCCTCTTGTGCACCGCCCGACCTTTTTGGCGCCCACGTAGCCAACAAAGAGCTGGTCATCCACCCGGAAGTGTTTTGTGCGGTCAATATAGAAAGAGAGCGCACGTTTTGGGTCCAGACGGTGGAGCCTCTCTCCTCTCTGGAAGGATGCGGAGGCGGAAAGAAGGTGGGCAAAGTGATGGTCTGCCCAATGTGGAAAGCAGTAACCACCTTTGGCAAGAAGGACGGACGCGTCCGAAGAACAACCTTGTCTGGATGAACAGACAGAAAGGGAGGTTTGCAAGATAGAGCCTGGAGCTCACTCACCCGCCGAGCGGAGGTGATGGCCACCAGAAAGGCTGTCTTCAGAGTCAGAAGACGAAGAGGACAGTTATGTAGAGGCTCAAAGGGAGCGCACATTAAAAAGGTAAGAACCAAGTTCAAGTCCCACTGAGGCATCACAAACGGAACAGGAGGGAAGAGGTGTGTAATGCCTTTTAAGAACCTGTTAACAACAGGGGACTTGAAAAGGGAGGGCTGATCAGGGAGCCTGAGGAAGGCCGAGATAGCACAAAGATAACCCTTGATGGTACCCAGGGCAGAACCCTGTTGGGCCAAAGAGAGAAGGAACAGAAGGACCTCAGAAAGAGGGGCAGAAAGGGGATTCACAGCCTTTGCTGTGCACCATGCCACAAATTTGTTCCACCTGCAGGCGTATACCACCTTAGTGGAGGGACGCCTGGCTGCCAGAATCACATCACAAACTTCGGGAGGCAAGTCGAAAGGAATCAACTGCCGCCGCTCAATCTCCACGCAAGCAGGTGTAGACTGGAGAGGTTCGGGTGGAGGACCGTCCCCTGCTGCTGCGACAGAAGATCCTCCCGAAGAGGCAGACGGATCGGGGATCTACGCTCATATTGAGTAGCTCGGGATACCAAACTCTTCGAGCCCAGTCCGGAGCCACAAGAATGACTTGGGCCCGGTCGTGCCGAATCTTCTTCAACACTCTGGGTAGAAGTGGTATAGGCGGAAAGGCGTACAAGAGACCGCAACTCCACTCGTGACGAAAAGCGCCGCCGAGCGAGTGCCGCCTTGAAATTCCAACGCGCAGAACTGATGACATTGCGCGTTCTCTTCGGTGGCGAATAGATCTAACCAAGGCTCTCCCCACTGTAGAAAGAGTCCTTGCGCCACTTCCGAGTGAAGACGCCATTCGTGATCCATCATGCACCTGCGGCTGGAGTTCGTCCGCCCTGGCGTTCAGGGAACCTGCCAGGTGTTGAACCACCAGGAACATGCCCTGATGTTCCAGCCATGTCCAGAGGCGCAGAGCCTCCTGACAAAGGTCCACGACCCCACCCCGCCTTGTTTGTTGCAGTACCACATGGCGGTGGTGTTGTCTGTGAACACCTGCACTACCTTCCCTTTGACAGAGGGAAGGAATGCCTTGAGTGCAAGTCGGATCGCCCGGAGCTCCAGAAGGTTGATATGGAGCCGGGACTCCGCCGGAGACCAGAGGCCTCTGATCTCCGCCTTCTCCCATGTGACCGCCCCATCCCAGAAGGGACGCGTCCGTCACAACTGTATGCTCTGGCTGGGGAAGGGAGAGGGATCTGCCCATGACCCATTGCCGGTTCGAGAGCCACCACTGCAACTGTTTTGCAGTCCCCTCCGAGATCTGGACGTGATCGGACAGGTTGCCCTGGTGCTGCGCCCACTGGAACTTCAGGTCCCACTGCAGAGCCCGCATATGCCACCTGGCATGATTGACCAGCAGGATGCAGGAGGCCATGAGGCCCAGCAGCCTCAGGGTCATCCGTACCGAAACCCAGGATAAAGGCTGAAAGATCGGAATCATAGCCTGAATATCCCGGACTCGCCGTTCGGGAGGATAGGCCCGAAACTGCGTCGTGTCCAGAACTGCTCCGATGAAAAGGAGCTGTGGAGAAGGAATCAGATGCGACTTCGGCACATTGATGGAGAACCCCAGCGAGTGCAGGAGTTCGGCCGTAGTCTGGAGGTGGGAGACGACTGCCTGGGACGAGCCCGCCTTCAGCAGCCAGTCGTCGAGGTAGGGGAAGACTGAAACCCCTGCCCGGCGCAGATGAGCTGCGACCACCGCCATCACTTTCGTGGAACACCCGAGGGGCACTGGTAAGGCCAAAGGGGAGCACGGTGAACTGAAAATGCTCGGGGCCCACCGTGAACCGAAGGTAACGCCGGTGGGCCGGCAGGACGGGGATGTGGAAATACGCGTCCTGCAAGTCCAACGCTACCAACCAGTCTCCAGGGTCGAGGGCAGTCAAGACCTGAGCTAGGGTGAGCATCTTGAACTTCTCCTTCCGGAGGAAGCGATTGACGTTCCGGAGGTCCAAGATAGGACGCATGTCCTCCTTGTCCTTTTTGGGCACCAGAAAGTAGTGGGAGTAGCAACCACGCCCTACTTCTGGGGTCGGAACATGCTCGATGGCCCTCTTGGTCAAGAGGGCCGTGACTTCCTTCCGTAGAAGCACCAAGTGATCCCCTGACATGCGGTGGAATTGAGGTGGCATGGCTGGGGGGTGGTCTCGAAGGGGAGGGAGTAGCCCCTTCGGACAATGTCCAAGACCCACCTGTCCGAGGTGATGGTGCGCCAGTGGGGAAGGTGATGGCGGACCCTGCCTCCTACTGGGCGTGCCGTGCACCTGAAAGGGAGGGACTAGGGAGGGCTTGGAGGCCGCGGACGGGTTGGAGGTGGTGGCCTGACCCGCACGCTGGTTGCCCGATCCGCCACGGCGGAATCCACGCCCTCGGCCACGCGAAGACGCCTGCTGCGCGGGCCGGTGGCTGGGCTGCTGACGTGAAGGGGCGCCCCTACCGTGGCCACGATAGGGGCGAAAAGCAGAAGGCAGCGGAGGGCGTGTAGCAGAAAGGCCCAGGGACTTTGCAGTAGCCCGTGAGTCCTTAAAGCGCTCCCAACGCATGGTCTGCTTTGGACCCAAAAAGACCGACTCCATCAAAGGGCATGTCCATGAGAGTATTCTGGACATCCCCTGAAAAACCAGTGGTTCTCAGCCAGGCGTGGCGCCGGAGCGCCACCGTCGTTGCAATCGACCTGCCCAGCGAGTCGGCGGTGTCAAGGCCACAACGGATAGTGTATTTGGCCGCATCCCTTCCTTCCGCAATGGCGCGGGAAAGCAGTGCCTGGACCTCCTCAGGGCACTGGGGCAAAACATCCGCCACCGAATCCCACAGGGAGTGGGTATATCGGCCCAAAAGACAAGCGGTGTTAACGGACCGCAAGCCAGCACTGGAGGAAGAAAAACCTTTCTTCCCAAACTGATCCAGGCGTTTGGATTCCCTATCCGGAGGAGCGGTAGGGAAGGCGGTTTGGGAAGCGGAGGCTTGGACAACCAAGCTCTCAGGAGTGGGGTGGACAGAAAGAAACAGGGGGTCGCCCGGAGCGGGGCGATGGCGTCGTGACACGTTCCGATCCACAGGAGCCCCTGTGTTGGGCTTGGACCAGGCGCCCAAAAGAACGTCAGTGAGGCGTCGTTAAACGGCAGCACAGTCTCCGCAGAGGAGGCTGCCGGCTGAAGCACCTCTGTCAAGATGTTAGGCTTGACCGTCAAAGTAGGGAGCTGGAGACGTAAGGCCCCAGCAGCCCTACGCAACACCGTACCAAAATTGGCCCCCTCCTCCGTAGCCACGGGAGGAGACAGCATGCCAGTGTCAGGAGAAGTATCCAGACCACTGGCCTCCCCTAGACTCTCTGTCCAGTCCTCATCATACTGACAGTTGCGTGTCAGAGGGTCATCAGACCCCTCCCAGTCCTCCTGGTCCTCCTCTGGTTCAAAATAAGGAGGAGGGGGACATTTGGGACCCAAGGTCCCATCGGCGCCGGAGCCGGCGTCGAGCGACGTCGCTCCGGGTCCATGTCCGGAGCCGGAAGGAACTGGGGACGACGCCGCCCGGAGCCCAGGGCGGCGTCGAGAACGGCACCGGAGACATCGGCGCCGGCGGAGGTGTCGTGAGGTCGACCGGCGTCGATGGGGGTTGTGGAGCCGGGATCGAGGCCGGGGCCGAAGCCGGAGCCGGGATCGAGGCTGGAGGCTCGGGCGACGCCGGGGCCGGAGCCGCCGGCGACGCCGGAGCAACCCCATCAGGGCCCGCGGGGCCCGAAGGCGCACCGGAGGGGCCTGAAGGCCCGAAGAGGCGGGCCATGGCCGACAGGAACTCCTGTACCTTGGCCGGATCCGCCCCCGAACCCGGGAAGGGCGGGTATGACGGGGGCGACTCCACAGGCAAGTCCGGGGCCGCGGGGGCGGGGACGGTGCCGGGAGGGGCCTCAGCCGAGTCGCGAGACCGGCGAGGCGAAGTCCGAGAGCGACGATGCTTCTTGGACTTCCTTGTGCTTAGACTTACCGGACGAAGAAGACTTCGACGCCGACGACCGGTGTGCACTCCGCGAGCGACCCTGACCTCTCACGCGACCGGGGCTTCGCGGAGCCGAATGCCGGGCCTCGAGGAGCTTTCGAGACCGCTCTCGCAAAGCTTTCGGGTTGAGGGCCTGGCATTCGGGACAAGACTCGTGTCGTGGCCTCGGCCGAGGCAGAAGAGACACTCCCAATGCGGGTCGGTGACGGACATCATCCGCGCACAGGCGCCGCATCGCTTGAAGCCGGGCATCCCTACGACACCTTAAAGTTGTGAAAAAACAGTGAAAAAATCACCAAAAAGTATGGTCAAAAATTGACCAGGGCACTGCTCTTCCCGGATCTGCGCTTGCTGGCGCGGAAAAAGAAGAACTGACGTCAGCGCGCAGGGGCGGCGCCTAAGTGCTGCCCGCGACGTCATCCCGGCGATCACGACGCCGACGACGGACGCGGAGCCGCACGACGCCGCCTACCGACGCGCAAGGGTACTGCTACGCAAAACTTTCCGGATCCAGCCTGACGCCTGGGGATATTCTAAGGTAAGGAATCTATCACTAACGTGTCTCTTTCAGATACATAATTTTATATAACTACTGTGTGGTTCTCCTTTCATTTGGTCATTCAGGAGGTGATATTCTGGTAAAAGAAGCTGCTTTACATTCCTTCAAGATTAAGCCTGAAGGCTGCTCTCCACAGCTACCACTAGGATAGCTTTCTAAAGGTTATCTTTGACCTCATACATCATAAGGGTCGTGTGGACTGGTACAAGGTGCCCACTTTAATTAGTGGACAGCATATACCAGGCCACCTTCTCACAGGGTACAGGTGCCTGAGCCCTGTACCCATACAGTGTCTAAACCAATTCTTAGACATTGTAAGTGCAGTAAAGCCATAGAGAGTATATGGTATGGAAGTTTGTCATTACGAACTCCACAGCACCATAATGGCTTTACTGAAACCTGGGAAGTTTGGGATCAAACTTCTCAGCACATTAAACCCACACTGATGCCAGTGTGGGATTTAATGAAAAATACACTCAGAGGGCATCTTAGAGATGCCCCCTGAAAAACAACCTAAATCTAGTGTCATGGCTGAGTGGCTGCCCCCAGCTGCCAGACATGTTTATGGACCCATGGGTCGAAAGCCTGCCACTCTAGGGGTCCTGAAACAAAGCACATACTGGGTCGAGGTGCCAAGCCTCCTACCCCAGGATGGGCAGGGTCCACGAAGGGGAAGCTTCAAAGACTTGCCACCTTTGTGTGCTACCCCAGCCATTTGCTGCTCCCAGCAACTGGCCCCCACCGGTTCTGACCCCCACTTTAGGTGGGAGAATCAGCGTGAAAACCAAGTTAGGAGGAGAGGTGTGCCCACCTTTGCCAACCCCACCCCTCAGGTGGGGAAGGCGAGATGAAGCACAACTCTTAGTCCCCGCCATCTTGAAGATGGGGGGACCCAGCCAAATAGAGTGAGGCTTATGCCCCCCTCCCACTGGAGGGTGGCATAATAGGAGGTGTACCCACCCCACGGAAGGGACCCATTGGTCCCGACCTGTACCTACCTGTAATGCCTCTAAATTTAGTATTTAGGGGCAACCCTGAACCTTGCCTCTTCAGACAAGAAGGAAGAAGGACAGAAGAGCCATGCTGAAAGAAGAGAAGGACACCAACTGCATTTGGCCCCAGCCCTACTGGCCTGCTCAGACCTCTATCTGCTCCAGCGAAATCCCGGTGTGTCCTGCAGCCAGCAGCCCCCCAGACACCAGAGGACCTGCCCTGCCTTCCCAAAACAGACTTTGTCTCCCGTGAGCACTGGATTTGCTCACCAACAGACTCTGGTTCCGCACAAATCCACGAGTCTGCACCCGGCGCCCACGGCCTGAGTGGTCCAACACCACGATGAGGTCTCCCTGGCGATCCTGACCTGGGATCTGGTGATCCCTGACCTACCTCAAGTCTCCAGCAGACGCCTGCAGCCCCTTTCTGGAGAATGCCCCCGACCGAGACAGGAGCCGGTAAGAATAGGACGCCAAAAGACACCCCTGCACCAGACGCCCCACTGCGTTGGGTGGCCCAACTGCTGGTGTCCCGGCATCCCACAACATCCCAACTTACCTCTCCAAATGGTGGTCGCCTCCGGAAGATCTTCGTATCCGAGCCTTCAGTGTTTGTTGCAACTGGAGAATCCCTATTGAAAACAGGGCACCCAATGCCAAAACAGCACCCTGCACCCGGCCACCCCTGTGCCGCTTTGGGTGCACCTTGGGTGCTAAATCGGATCCCCCTTTGCCCTGAGCCTAAGTCCAGGAGCTTTGCTCCCACAAGCTTGTGGCCTGCTCGTGAGCAGCCACCAACCGGAGGCCCCCTATTCCCCATTGGATAACATTTGGCCTCAGCACTCTGCACCCGGCCGCCCTAGTGCCTCTGAGGGTGCTTTGAGAGTGCATACTTGACCCTGGGGGAACCCTTGGTCTAACCCCAGAAACCCAACTCCCTAAACAAAGTACTTACCATGAAACCGATAACTTCATTTCCTACCATAGGACTGCATTTAAACTGTATTCAACTGCATTATTCTTGCAAAGTATTATTTCACTTACCTGCACAAGGCCTGGCTTGGTTCTAGAAATAACAAGTTACTTACCTTCGGTAACGATGTATCGGTTTTAGACATATGTTAGTTGTGGATTCCTTACCTTAGAATTTCCCCCAGGCGTCAGTATGGATCCAGAAATTTTTTCTTCAGCCATACCCATGCGCGTCGGTCGACTCCGTGTCCGAGGTAGTGGTCACCGGGATGACGTTTCGGTGCCTACTTAGATGCTGCCCCAGCGCTGCTGACATCAGTTCTGACAGAACTTTCCACGCCAGAAGCGCAGAGCCATGAAACACACGGACCACTGGTGTGCCACAACTAGGGCCCTGTAAGGGAGTCCCTACCCCTAGAAATCAGTGTGCAGAGCGGGGAGGATGGGTGAGGCGGTAAGGAATCTACAACTAACTTATGTCTCTACCAGATACATTGTTACAGAAGGTAAGTAACTTGTTCATTTGATAGAGACTGTTAGTTGTAGATTCCTTACCTTAGAATAGATACTCCATCAATACCATCCCCGGAGGGTCTGCGAACCAAGTTCACACGAGAAAGTCCTGGAGGACCGAACGGGCAAAATAGCCGTCCCTCCGGACTTGACTGTCTAGGCAAGTGTCTGGTAAACGTGTGCGGAGATGCCCATGTTGCCGCCTGGCAGATATCAAGGAGTGGGACTCCGCGTGCCAACGCAGTGGTTGCTGCCGTAGCCCTAGTGGAGTGAGCATGCAACTCCACTGGAGGATCATTCTTCGCTAAAGCATAGCAGATCTTAATGCAAAGGACAACCCATCGAGAGCTGGTACGTTTTTGAACAGCCCGGCCTTTCTTGGCACCCACATAGCCAACAAAGAGTTTATCATCCACCCGGAAGTCTTTGGTGCGGTCAAGATAGAATGACAACGCACGTTTAGAGTCCAGACGGTGGAGTCTCTCCTCCTCCTTGGAAGGGTGCGGAGGTGGGAAAAATGTGGGCAGGGCGATGGATTGTCCTACATGAAACAGTGTAACCACTTTAGAAAGGAACGAAGGCCTCGATCTAAACACCACTTTGTCCGGATGCACAAAGAAAGGGGGCTTGGAAGACAGAGCCTGAAGCTCACTCCCCCTGCGAGCAGAGGTGATGGCAACAAGGAAGGCAGTCTTGAGAGTGAGGAGCTGGAGAGGACAGTTATGAAGAGGCTCGAAGGGAGCACACATAAGAAATGTGAGAACAAGATTCAAGTCCCACTGGGGCATTATGAAGGGAGATGGAGGAAACAGATGAGTAATGCCCTTAAAGAATCTATTAACAAAACAAGAGTGAACAAGGATGGCTGATCTGGCAGCCTAAGAAAAGTAGAGATAGCTGCAAGATAATCTTTGAGAGTGCCCAGAGCAGAGCCCTGCTGGGCCAAAGAAAGTATATACAAAAGGACCTCTGAAAGAGGGGCAGAAAGGGGATCCACAGCCTTTGCTATGCACAATGCCACAAATTGTTCCATCTACAGGTGTATACCGATTTAGTGGAGGGACGCCTGTCTGCCAAGATGACATCACAGACTTTGGGCGAAAGGTCGAAAGCGGTCAACTGTCGCTGCTCAATCTCCACGCAATGAGGTTGAGACTGGACAGGTTCGGGTGAAGAACCGTCCCCTTCTGTAGCCACGAAAGGGACGAAAAGCTGACTGGAGTTGATGGGAAGGCGCAGAGAGGCCCAAAGATCTGGCCGTAGCTCGAGAGTCTTTAAAGCACTCAAGCGCCGAATCTGCTTTGTCGCCAAAAAGATGACAGCGATCAAAGGGCATGTCCATCAAGGCTGACTGGACATCCCCTGAAAAGCCAGATGTCCTCAACCAGCCGTAGCGCCTAAGGGCTACCGACGTGGCAATCGTTCTGCCCAGTGAGTCGGTGGTATCCAATCCACACCAAATGGCGAATTTGGCTGCGTCTCTCACATCAGCAACTGCCTGGGAGAGAATGGCCCGGGCCTCCTCTGGGCACTGAGGCAGCGCCTGCGCAACCGTATCCCAGATGGTATGGGAGTAGCAGCCCAAGAGGAACGCTGTTTTCTCCGACCGCAGTGCCATGCTGGAGGAAGAGAACACTTGCTTCCCAAGATGGTCCAGCTTCTTGGATTCTCTATCTGGAGGAGCAGAAGGGAATGCGCCCTTAGAAGAGGCTTGGACCACCAATCTCTCAGGGGAAGGGTTTTGGGGCAAGAACATTGGGTCGCCCGGGGCCAGGCGGTGGGCAATTGTCCTCTCCACAGGAGCCGCTGGGTTTGACCAAGTGCCCAGGAGGACATCAGTAAGGGCTTCACTGAATAGCAATAGGAGTTCAGAGGAAGAAGCCGCAGGCTGGAGCACCGCTGTCAGGAGGTTAGTCCAGACTGCCACCAAAGGGGACTCAAGGCCATGGACCTAACCGCCCATCTCAGCACCACAGCATAGGACGCTCCCTCCTCCGCAGCCCCGGTAGGGGGAGAAAGCAAAGCAGTGTCTGGAGAGATGTCCAGACCACTGGCATCACCCAGGTCCTCTCGCCAGTCCGGTTCTTCCAGCTGGTTGGTTAAAGGGTCCAGCAATCCCTCCCAGTCCTCATCACCACCCTCTGGTCAATAGGAACACCAGAGATGAATAGGGGAACAAAAGTACCCTCCGGCGTCGGTTCCGACGTCGGTCCAGCTCAGTGTCCAACTCAGGGATTGGGGATGGCGTCGGCCGGGGGCCCAGCGCTGGGGGAGTCGTCATCGAGATCGGCGCCGGGCATTAATCCAGATCTAGGCTTTGACGTACCAGAGGACCTCGACGACTTGGAGTGCGACAAGGAGTGGGGGCTCCGCAAACGGCCTCATGACCTTCCTCTCAAAGGAGACTGGGAGCGAGGCAGAGCCGACCGCTGGGCCTCCAACAATTTTCGGGACCGCTCAAGCAAAGTCTTCAGGTGCATGGCCCGGCAGTCGGAGCACGAATTCAGGTCGTGGTTGCGCTCCAGACAGCACAAGCACACGAGTTGCGGATCTGTCACAGACATCTTGTGACAGGAACCGCAAGACCGAAACTGGTCCCAGGATGCTTGTTTCCGGTCTAAGGAAGACCTGGCTTGGCAGTTCGGGCTGGACTGTTCCCATGAGGGACAGGGTCAAGACTGATATGCATATGGCTGGGTCTGAACTAAGATGGCGAAGTGAGCTAAAGAACGATGATGGATTTAATCCAGATCTGTGACTGGGGGTGAGTGTCTGAAAAGTTTCAGCGCTCCGTCCATCACCTCCTTGTGTTTGCTATATATTTATATATACACACACGTATGTGTATATATGCGTGTGTTTGGGCAATCTAGATATAAACAGACTAACATGCATGTCACCCTTCGTGTTTTAAAGTACGCAATCTGGAGCAGTCACATGTGCCTCACAATCTAATTCATTGCACTAATATTTACATTTTTTAGACTATCTTATACATCAGAGTTCAATTAATTATCACATGCACGTCTTAATTTCAGATCATATTATTCTTGTTGCCGTGCTTTAAATGTTTGTATTATTTGTACTTGTACATACATTGAATTAATAATGATGTTAAGATAATTAATTCAGTATTAACACTCAAAATCTGCACACCTGAAATCTTATTTCTAGCAAAAAAAACAAATATATATATATGTACACACATACATACATACACACATTCACTGAAAAAAACAAAGGTTAAAGTAAGGTTATACTTGGGTGTAGTAAAAATATCGGTTTTAGTTATATATAAAAAAAACTTTGTTAGGTGAATAACTCAGTGACAATGTTGACGTTTTGAACAAAACAAAACACAGAAATTCACTAGTTATAGTGAGCAGCACTAACTATAACTTGTGCCCCTGCCATGCACTGCTTATGACCTCATATGACATCACTCATGAAATGTTCTGCGACATTATTTATGACATCAATAATGACATCATCCAATGAGTGTGCTAGTTTGTTTTGTGGTTTACATAGTGGCGAGTAACTACCATATTCATTTTATGTGATTTTGTACAGCTTGGGTGCAGCTAATAGGTGTGTTTACAAAAGACGTGGGCTCCTCATGTACCGTAGCTGTGTAGAGGTATTGAACATGTTATCAATTTTTGCATTCAAGAGTAACTCTGTGTGCAAGTGACAGCTGACTTGTATTCATTATGCTCCACACAACCTTTTGATCCTGCAGAAAAAGTTGCCAACAGGAGAAAGATTCTACATAGTAGATACTAGCTTTTGTAAGCAGCTTTGAGTTAATAGACAGCATGATAATTTATACTTCACATGAAAGAGTGTGTACACCAAGTACAAACAGTAGGAAGCTAGCTCTTTAGTATACCAAAAAGAAGTATGCTGTGTAAAGAATCGAGGTATCCCTTATGAGTCTACATGGGCTTGCTTTAGCAATCCCAAGGTGCTCTATCTAGTGTAGTGTGGTCGAGCAGCCTTAGGCTCATCAGGTAGGAGGGTTAGACATTTGTTGCACACACAGAGTCCATAAATGA
The DNA here is from genome assembly GCA_963921515.1 of Calotriton arnoldi. Classification (NCBI taxonomy): domain Eukaryota; kingdom Metazoa; phylum Chordata; class Amphibia; order Caudata; family Salamandridae; genus Calotriton; species Calotriton arnoldi. The sequence continues at coordinate 2,006,796 of CAWUFW010000375.1, forward strand.
TGCACACACTCAAAAGAGAGATCCACACCAATTTAGACAAAGATCACTTATTTTTATATACATCTTTAACACCAAGAACTTTGTGATTGGGTAAGTACTTTGTTTTGAGAGATCACTGTGTTGAAAGTATCCAGGAATACACTTACATTTGGTGAGTTATCATGGTTTTTCAGTATACAGAAATATACTGGCATTTGTATCAGTAAAGCAGTATTGTTATCCTATGAGAAAGACATTTACTGCATACAGGTACTTAGCAACAACTTTTGGGACTGTCCTTCTGGATTTAAGTTACCTATGGGGCAAGGTCAAAGGCAGCACCAACAGGTCACCTCTGTCGGCTCTGGGGCGCCTGGGTGCAGAGGTGCATTCAGCATAGGGTGCCCTGTTTAAATCATTGGGGAACGGTCCGGTCAAAAAGAGGCTGCATTAAGGACTGGGAAACCAGACCGGGTGAACCCACACAGGGGATCAGTCCTTGAGGGTCTCAGGTACGCAGAGACACCGTTGGCCCACTGGAACTCAGGCTGCGGGGCTCGTATGCAGTGGTGGTTTCTCCAGCTGGGTCGCACTGCGGGAGGCACTTGCGTTCTTTGGTTGTCTGCAAAAACAGGCTGCAGGCAAGGACTGGGTTACCAGTCCGGCCAAACCCAAAGGTGGATTCATCTGTGGAATGTCGCAGGATCCCATGGGCACCGTTGGTTCACTTCTCCTCTGCTGTGGGGCTGTAATGATGAGTGTGCGTAGTATAGTGTGGGGAGGGACTTGGCTCTCCTTTCAGACCTCGCTCTCAGATGATGGGTGTGCGTAGCATGGTGTTTGGATGAGCCTTAACTCTACTCTTCTCAAACCACTGAGCATAAATAGTAGAGTCTCAAACATTTCCAGTACGATTCCTTCATACAGTAACAAGTGTGCATAGCAGAGTGTATTCAAACATCACCTACGCCTTCCTACTTTTCACAATCCCCCCAACCCCCAAGTCTTGCAAGACTATAACATTTATAAAAAATAAAAAAGGATTTAACCTTCTAACCATCACAGTACTTATCTCTTACACACTTTCTCTCAAAAACAAGGATCACAATATGCATTCCTACTAAAAGAGTGTATTGAGAACTCCTCTACTCTTTTTTACTATTTACAATCCAGTGAGAGTCCCACGAGATCGTAAAAATTAGTTAAAAACAATATACATTTTATTATCTTCACAGTAGTTATCCCTACTCTCTAAATCTAGGGGGACAGCTGTGGGAAGCTGGCTCTGTATATACTATACCAAAGTAAGGTATAGTGTGCACAGAGTCCAGTGGATCCCCAAAGGTAGGCAGAGGTAAAAGTAGATAATACCTTACTCTATTTGTGGTAGTGTGGGCGAGCAGTAAGGCTTTATCCGAGGGTAGTGTTAAACATTTATTGTACACAATCAGGCAAGAAATGATGTCACACACTCAAAGACTGAACACAGACCAATTTGTCTGTATAAAAATATTTAGTTGTATTTTATTTACTAGAACCAAGCCAGGCCTGGTTCAGGGAAGTATAATAATACTTTGCAAGAATAATGCAGTTAAATACAGTTTGAATGCAATTGGATTTGTTACAAGTAAGTCATTTGTTTATAAAACAGTTTGAATTTCTTTTCAGTTACTATTGAGATTACTTTGTACCTTACTTTTCAGGTTACTTTTAAGTTACTTTTTCTACTCGGTGTGATATGCCTAGATATCACACAGACATTTCCTAGATAAAAGTTAAGTAAATCAGTTTTTGTACATATGCAGTTTCTTAAGGTTTCATGCAATCCAACTCCACACTTAAACCAATTTTCACAAGAAAGCAGTCAACGTAGTCCTATGGGAGAAAACCAGGTTATCGATTTAACGGTAAGTACTTAGGCTTGGATGTTGGTTTTCTGGGGTTAGAATAAGGGCTCCCCCAGGGTCAAGGATGCACTCTCAAAGCACCCTCAGAGGCACTAGGGCAGCAGGGTGCAGAGTGCTGAGGCCCAATGTTAACCAATGGGAGCCTGTGGTTGGTGGTTGCTTACAGGCACGCCACTTATGTGATGTGGGAGCAAAGTTCCAAGGGTTTAGCCCAGGGCAAAAGCTAAGTTACCCCACAAGGTGCACCCACAGCGGCATTGGGGCTGCCGGGTGCATGGTGCTGATTTGGTGTCGGGTGCCCTGTTATTTTCAAAGGGAGTTGCCGGTTTTGGATTTTGGCTGAGGCTTGGTCCAGGAGGTCTTCCAGGAGGAACCAACAGCTGGGCAGGTAAGTTGGAGGGTTCGGGATCGTAGATGCACCTCAGGATCTCTTCTCCAGAGCGCAGGGCAGCCGGATGCAGGGGTATTTTTTAGGTCGGATTTCACCTTGCCGGGTCACTCGCGGTTGGGGGGGGGGTCTCTGTGCAGAGGATGCAGGCGACGTCGGAGAGTCCTGGAGGGGTCAACCCACGGTGGACTCGTACTCTGAAGCGCTGGGGGACCTCACTGAGACCAGTGGGCCACTCAAACTCGAGCTGTAGGCGAAGGTTGCAGTGGTGGTTCCAGGCGTCGGGTTTCTTTGTCCTCAGCAGACTCAGAGTCTTGCTTTGGAGATTCTTTAGAACGGAGCTGCTGTTCACAGGAGATCCGGTCTTTGTGGAAGGCAGTCAGTCCTACCAGGAGTTCTGGAGGTCGCCGGCTGCAGGACAAGGCTACTTTTGGCACAGGATCTCTGGAAACTGCAGACGGACCGGAAGGGCTGAGGCCAAGTCAGTTCTTCTCTGCAGTCTCCTCTGCTGGGTGTCTTCTTTTATCCTTCGTAGGTTGCAGGAATCTGTTTAGTTGGTTCAGGGCTGCCCCATAAATACTGTATTTTGGGGCATTTTAGGGGTCTCGAGGTCAGTAGCCAATGGGATACTGACCTTAGGGTGACTACACCCTTGGTGTGCTCACCCCACGTGGGGGAGTGGGCACAATCCCTAACCCTGATTGGAGAGTGCCTACCATCTGCAAGATGGCGGGCACTGAAGAGTGGGCTTCACCTCGTCTCCCCCACCTGAAAGGTGGGGTTGGCAGAGGTGGGCACACCTTCTGGGCTGTTCTAATTTTCCCACCTGTCTTCCTGCCGAAATAGCAGGAGAGGCTGGGGGTCGCGTTACAAAGGCAGCAAGGCCTTTGATGCGCCCCTGCCACAGATGGCTCTTCCTGCCCTGGGGGAGGTGTGAACACCTCTGCCCAGGAAAGGGTTTGTTTCTGGGCTCAGGGAGCGAAGGCTCCGGCCCCAGGGGTCCAGAAACGCGTCTCGTGGTGGCTGGCTGGTGTTTACCAGTCAGGGAATCCACCAGAGGCTGGTTGTTTTTCAGGGGGCATCTCTAAGATGCCCTCTGAGTGCATGGTATAATAAATCCCACACTGGCATCAGTATGGGTTTATTATGCTGAGAGGTTTGTTACCAAACTTCCAAGAATTCAGTAAAGCCATTATGGTGCTGTGGAGTTTGTAATGACAAAATCCCAGACCATATACTCATTATGGCTTTACTGCACTTGTCTAAGAATGGACATACACACGGTAGGGCAGAGGTCTTCAATCTATGGGGCGCGACCCCCAGGGGGGCCGTGGAGCCCTGGGAAGGGGGTCGCGCATTTCCAGGCTTCACTTCTGTCTGGAATCTAAAACATGTGAAAAGGAAAAAAAAAACCAACCGTCCGGGACACTTCTATGCTTCAGCCAAAGTTATTGAGTCTCCTGTGCTCTGAAAGGAAAAGGCCAGCAGACAGGTGAAACAATCCTTTGCGCCAGGGTGCCTGCTTGCCTGAATGAAATGTAAATGTGTAAGTTAATCTGCAAATGTAAAGGGTGCTTGGGAGCGGTTCTGGCTTTAATTGCTCTAATCACTCAAAGCATTGTGATTTTTTTTAGTGGTAGTAGTAACAGTTAACAACTGGGCTGTGAAGTGTATGCTTTTAATCGAAATTGCATTTACACAGCGCTTAGCACCCCCGAGGAGGTGTTGAAGGGACAGTTATGCAAAAAAAAATACTGCATTACTTGTGGTCTGGTATTAATAAAATCTACATTTTGGAAGCTCCATTTTATCCTAAAACTATTTGCACAATTTGTAGCAGTCTATCTTATAATTTGTGTAATGCAAGTATAAAATAATGACTTACACATTCTCAGTGCTTTCTGTCACAGGCTGTGACCTCGTAGCACTAAAAATACACTAGTCACTATTCTCCACTGCACCAACCAAATTTAATTCTGTGGCTCTCTGGTTACACACAGACCTCTGCAGTGCATTAACTAATAGAGGTTTCCTAATGTACTACAATGCATTTCTCACTGAGTAACAACTTTTTAAAATTTATTTTTTATTATTTTATAAATAGCTACTTAATGGTGAAAGACCTAAAAAACGAACAAAATATTTTTGGGCTGATTTAGGAGAGGCTTGCGCCGCCAGAGTGTCACTTTTTTTGTACCGCCGGCGGGACAAGCGTCTCCATCATATCTATGAGGCGACGCAAAGTCACCCTGTGTGGCTATGAGTGGCCTCATAGATATGGAGTAAGAGGAATCAGGGCAACTCACTGTGTTGTCCTGTTAAGTAGGCATTTCATGGGCATTGTGGTGGGTATTCCCATGCAATCCCATGGATTTTGACGCTGCCCCAGATTTACAAAACCATGTAATCCTGGGGCAGTGCCAAAACCTTACGCCTCCCCACAGCAGGCGTAATGAGGATAAATGTTTATTTCTCCTCATTTTTTCCTCTTTCCATGTGTGCTGCATTCTGCTGCTGACATAGAAAGAGGAAAACCCCTCTTGGGATTGTTTTTGTGCAGGAAGGTAGACCTTCCTGCACAAAAACAATCCTGCCTACATTGGCGCTAGGCAGCAATTTGTGCGCCAACGCAGGGGGAGAGTACAGGAATGCACCGTATTTCATAAATAGGGTGCATTCACACCTTGGCACACATTGGCATAGAGCAGCGCAGCAAGAAGACTTGCGGTGCTGCCCTAAGCTAATTCCTCATAAATGAGGCCCTTTGTTTTTAGCCACACCTTTGACCACGCCCCCACGCTCACTAACCTTTGCTTTGATAAACACTGTTAAATATTATTTCCCCACTGTAAAAATTATTTGCTATGGGAACGTTTATGGTTGTTAATAGTTGTCCATGATGAGGAGTACCAAGTTCTAGAAATTGACAGGAGGGGGTCCTTACGCCTAAAAGATTTTGACGGGGGGGGTCTCGGCATCAAAAAGTTTGAAGACCTCTGCTGTAGGGGTACAGTGTTCATGCAACTGTACCCTCACCAGTGATATAGAGCACCCAGCTAGAGGGGTGTCTTACCTATACCATAGGCAGTGAGTTGCAGGCATGGCACACAGGTATGTGTGCCATGTCTACTCTTCTCTGTGAGAAAAAGAGTGTGTGAGTGAGTGAGTGAGTGAGTGTGTGTGAGTGAGTATGTGTGTGTGTGACTGACCTCTAAGGGTGGCACAATATGTGCTGCAGCCCTTGGAGGCCTTCCCTGGTCACAGTAACCCTGGTGCCCATGGTACCTTTTACATGGGACTTACATGTGGCCAAAGAGGTGCCAATTGGAGGTACAAAGGTACAGTTTTGGGAAAGAACACAGGGCCTGGGAATCTGATTGCCAGGGACCCAGGGCACATCAAGTCAAAGTGCATCAGAGATCTGTCAAAAAGTGGGGGGGGGGGGGGGGGTTAATGCAACAGAAACCTAGCTTCCTACAGCTTTTCTGCTGCCCCCTTATATAGCTTCCACGTTTTCACTGTAAACCGTAATGGCGAGCATTTCACTCCTTAAATTTCAACAGCCATGTAATCAGAGCGCCCGCAAGACTCGCAGGAACCTCTCGCTCCCACAAAAGGGTGACGGCTTACAGGAGAAACTGGCCTCATGACCAATCACAGGGCTCCATTTTTGATTTTGCGCTTTTGTGGGACTTTCACGAGCTCCACTGCTCAAATATACAATTATTTTTCACCATTAATATCTCAAAACCTGCTGAATGGATTTACAGCAAACACCAAAAAGCACAATCTGCGGACAAATTTACACCAAACCACAAAAAGCACAATCTGCGGACCAAGATCTAATTTCCTGCCAAATTTGGTGTTATTCTGTTCAGCAGTTGTGGCTAAAACTGGTCTTAAATAAGTCTATAGAAAATGCATGGGGATTCTATGTTTTGGAACTCCCCTTTTTTCTCGCCTCCCGCTTAACATTATCACCCCAAAACTTTCCAAGGACCAGCTGAGGTGGATGATTTCTTTTTAAAGGTTTTGTAAAGGTTCACCAAAGGGGGCCAAAGTTATTAACAAACCAAAAAACGCTCTGTCTATGGAAAAACAGACCTAAATATAACGGCCTACTGGCAAAAATATAAATTCACTGAAAAAACAAAGTTCACAGGGTCGATATAGTTAGGTTGATGTTTTACCCACACAAAACCATATAAATTCACCAGTTATACTTATGTTAAGAAAGGTAAATGCTACTTACCAGTATGCATCTGTTCTTGGCATGTAGAGCTGCAGAGTCGTACACTGTGCATGAGATCGCCATCTGGTGTTGGGCTCGGATGCTTGCACTTTGTTGTTGTCTTGGAAGAGTCTTTTGTAGTCACGAGATAGGTGACTCCTCCTTTGGACGATAGTGCGCATGGGCATCGACTCCATGGTTAGATTGTTTTTCGCCATGATGGGAAAAGATGGAGTCAGTAAGAAGAAAAAGATGTCCATGTGAATATATCTAATTAAGATTATACTGGAACAGATACAGGTTCCGGGGAGGTGGGTGGGCGTGTACGACTCTGCAGCTCTACATGCCAAGAACAGATGCATACTGGTAAGTAGCATTTACCGTTCGAGGCATATGAGCTGCAGATCGTACACTGTGCATAGACTGTATAGCAGTGTCTCCCCTAGCGGTGGTCACCTGTATCAGTTGCAGTAGTCTGAAAAAGTGTTTTAAGAACAGCTTGGCCCACAGCAGCTTGCTGCTTTGCGTGTACATCAACACAGTAGTGTTTGGTAAAGGTATGTGGCGTAGACCATGTTGCTGCCTTACATATGTCATTTAGGGGATGTTCCCTAAAATGCCATAGAAGCCCCTAGTTTACGTGTGGAATGTGCCCTAGGGGAATTATTAAGGTGCGTTTAGCCTTTTGGTAGCAAATTTGAATGCATTTGACTATCCATCTAGCAATGCCAGCCTTTGAGATGGGATTACCTTTATGTGGTGGGGAGAAAGCTACAAATAATTGTTTTGTCTTTCTGAAAGGTTTGGTCCTGTCAATGTAGTAAAGTAGGGCTCTTCTGACATCTAGTGTGTGTAGAGCTCTTTCTGCTACAGAGTCTGGGTCTTGGAAAAGACGGGTAACTCTATTGATTGGTTAAGGTGAAAAGCAGAAATTACTTTAGGTAGGAATTTGGGGTTTGGTCTGAGAACTACTTTATTACGATGGATTTGTAAAAAGGTTCTTGTATGGTTAAAGCCTGAATCTCACTCACTCTTCTGAGAGAGGTTATTGCAATTAGGAAGGCTACTTTCCATGTAAGAAATTGTAACTCACATTTGTGCAGAGGTTCAAATGGGGGACCCATGAGCCTGGTGAGGACAATATTTAGATTCCATGCTGGAGAGGGTGGCAATCTAGGGGGAATGATTCTTTTAAGGCCTTCCATAAAGGCTTTAATTGCAGGTACTCGAAACAGTGACAAATGCTGTCTGTTTTGTAAGTATGCGGCTAGAGCGGCAAGATGTAATCTTATGGATGAGTATGCTAGGTTACATGTTTGCAGATGCAGCAAGTAACAGATAATGTTTTGTATGGAGGCATCTAGTGGGTTGATATTGTTGTTATTGCAATAAATAGCAAACCTTTTCCATTTTGCTGCATAACAAGCCCTGGTAGTGGGACGTCTGGCTTCTTTAATGACCTGCATACACTCAGGTGGAAGGTTAAGGTAACCGAACTCTAGGACTTCAGGAGCCATATTGCCAGATTCAGTTGACCTGGATCGGGGTGTCTGATCTCTCCATGGTTCTGAGTTAAGAGGTGTGGAGAGAGGTGCAGTTTGTGGTGTGGAACTACTGAGAGTTCGAGAAGTGTTGTGAACCATGGTTGTCTTGCCCATGTGGGAGCAACTAGGATCATTGTTAGAGACTGTTGTCTGAGTTTGCGTACTACTAGGGAATGAGTGGGAGAGGCGGAAAAGCGTATGCAAATCTGCCTGACCAGTTCATCCATATTGCATTGCCCTTGGACGACGGGTGTGGGAACCTGGCGGCGAAGGTTGGGCATTTTGTGTTTTCTTGTGTGGCGAACAGGTCTATTTGTGGATGGCCCCACATTTGGAAAAAGGTTGTAGAACTTGCGGATGCAGTTCCCATTCGTGAATCTGTTGTGTCTGTCGACTTAACAGATCCGCAATGTGATTGTGAACTCCTGGAAGGTGTTCTGCAAGGAGGTAAATGTTTTGAGGAATGGCCCATCTCCATATGAGCTTGCGCCAGGCGAGACAGCTGTAGAGAGTGTGTCCCCCTGTTTTTGTACATAGTACATTGCTGTCATGTTGTCTGTTTTGACTAAGACAGTCTTGTGAGTAAGATGCGGTTGGAATGACTTTAGCGCTAGAAATATTGCTAATAATTCTAGGTGGTTGATGTGGAGCAGTTTTTGTGACTTGGTCCAGCTGCCCTGCGTTGTGTGGGTAAGGAGGTGAGCTCCCCACCCGGTGAGAGATGCGTCTGTTGTGAGCACTATTTGTGGAACTGGCTCTAGGAACGGCCGCCCTTTGGAAATGTTTTGTATGTTCCACCATTGCAGAGAGCGATGAGTGCGGCTGTCTACCAACACCAGATCTGTAAGCTGGCCCTGAGCTTGGTTCCACTGACGTGCTAAGCATTCTTGCAGGGGCCGCATTTGAAGTCGTGCGTGAGGGACAATAAAGATGCACGAGGCCATCATTCCTACGAGTTGCATAAACACTCGAGCTGGAAGGTAGTGTTGAGGTAGGAATTTGTTGATGAGGGCTTGCATACTTGTTATCCTGGAAGGATTGGGGTATGCAAGGGCCCTGGAGGTATCGATTGTGGCTCCTAGGTACTGATGTATGTAGGAGGGATGGAGATGCGATTTGGTATGGTTTATTGTGAACCCCAAATTGTGTAGTAGCCGAACTGTTTGGAGTGTGTGCTGTACACATTGGTTGTGTGACTTGGCTTTTATTAGCCAGTCGTCTAGATACGGAAACACGTGAATGTGTTGTCTTCGTGAAGTGCGCAGCTACTACTGCTAGGCACTTGGTGAAAACCCTTGGTGCTGTTGCCACCCCGAATGGGAGGACTTTGAACTGATAATGTTGTCCGTCCACTATGAACCTTAGGTATTTCCTGTGCGCAGGGTGAATGGGAATATGGAAATAGGCGTCCTTGAGATCTAGTGTGGCAAGGAAGTCGCCTTGTTGGAGTAGTGGAAGTATTTGTTGAAGAGTGATCATGTGAAAATGATCTGAGTGAATGTAATAGTTGAGGGGTCTGAGGTCCAGTATGGGCCTGAGGGAACCGTCCTTTTGGGGATTAGAAAGTATAGTGAGTAAACCCCTGTGCCCTGATGTTGTAGAGGGACTGGTTCTATTGCGTGCTTTTGGAGCATAGAGAGAACCTCTTGATTGAGGAGCGTTAGATGTTCCGTGGACATGGGACGCTGTCTGGGTGGTATGTTGGGGGAGTAGAAGTGAGTTCGAGGCAGTAACCATACTGGATAATTTGTATTACCCACCTGTCGGTGGTGATGGAATTCCACGCAGGTAGGAACTTTGACAGTCTTCCCCGACGGGAGTGGAATGATCGGGGAAACGGAGGAAGTCACTGTTTGGTGGTAGGGAGGTGCGTGTGTTAAACCCGCGTCCTCTACCCCTGTTGTTATTACCTCTGTAATTACCTCTGGAGTAACCTCTATTAGAGGAGGTTTGAGTGGTGTTTTTGTAGTTAGCAGAGGTGGTGTCTGTGGCTGTAGTTTTGGAGCCGCCTCTATATAAGGAGCGACGAAAGGAACCTCTGCTAGGTGTGGCTTGTAGAGCTCCCATAGCTTTGGCTGTGTCTGTGTCCTTCTTCATTTTTTCTAGAGAAGTGTCCACATTAGGCCCAAACAGGTGTTCCTGGTCTAAGGGTTGATTGAGGATGGTAGATTGTACCTCCTGCTTGAAGCCAGATATTCGTAGCCATGCGTGTCTGCGCAGCAAAACGCTTGAGTTTATTGTGCGTGCTGCTGTATCTGCTGCGTCAAGGGCGCACTTTATTGAGGTGTTTGTGACAATCTTGCCTTCTTGTATTAGATCATTGGCCTTGGTCTTATACTGATCTGGAAGGTGCTCAATGAGCTTTTCAAGCTCGTCGTAATGGGCTCTGTCATATCTCGCCAGTAAGGCTTGGGAATTGGCGATGCGCCACATGTTTGCTGCTTGAGACGCAACTCTTTTCCCGATGCGTCGAGTAATTTGGACTCCTTGTCTGGTGGTGGTGTCTCACCAGTAGTCTGGGAGTTTGCCCTTTTCCGTGCATTAGCAACTACTAATGAGTCTAGAGGGAGTTGGCCTTTAATATAAGCTGGGTCAGAAGGGGCAGGTTTATATTTTTCTCGATCCTTGGGTTAAGAACCCTAGCCCTAACTGGGTCTTTGAAGACCTCAGGGGCATGTTTAATAATGCCTTTAAGCATAGGTAGAGTATGGGTAGACTTTTGAGGCTGGCTAAAAGTTTCTAGTAAAAGTCTTCTTCCAGGGGTCTGAGTGTAACTTGACACCATGGTATTGTGCTGCCCTGTTTATCACCTGTGAAAACCCTATAGCATCATCTGGAGGTGAGGCTTTTGATGGGTATGGTTCAGGGACAGGTATATCTGGGAGGTCATAACTGTCCCAGGGGTCTTGTGGTGGGATACTGTGAAGGTCGTCATCAGTGTAGGTGTTGTGAGGTGACTGCATGTCATCATCATGATCCTCCCTGTCTGTATCCCCTTGTGGTGAAAAACAAGGTGGAGGAGAGTGAGGCGGGGAGTGTAGAGGGCTGAGGTGTTGTGGAGGTGGAGAGAAAGACCTTATAGGTGATGTGGAAGAGTCTTTCTTCTTATGAGGTGGCTCAGGTGTGGTTGGTTCCTGTATCTTCCTCTTGTGAGGTATTACTGATTGTACCTGTCCGGTAATAGGGTCAATGTGCAGAGTTTTCTGCTTTGGGTCGATGGGAACCAAGAGTTCTTCTGAGCTGGCGTGTTTGGTCGGCATCGAAGATTTCGGCTCGAGTGTTGTTTGGGCTTGCGAGGTTGTTTGGTGTCCTTTGGTGAAGTTTTCGACACCGAGGGTTTTTTGTCGACTCCGAAGGTTTGGTATGCTTCGGTGTCGAGGTGTCTGGGACCTTGGACTTTGGCGCCGAAGGGTCTGTTGGTGCCGAGACCTTAGTCTTGTGTTTCGGTGCCGATGAGTGTTTTTCGGCTCCGGGACGTGGCTGGCTCGGTCCCGAGCTGCCAGAAGGCTTTAGGTGCTTGGGAGTCGAGCCGGAAGGCGGGGCTCCTGAAGCTTTGTGATGGTGCAGACCTAGGCCCGAAGGCGAAGGTGTGACCGAAGCCTTTTGTTTCTTGGGGGCAGGGGCATCGACGTCAGTACTCACAGTACGTTGGTGTGGTGTGATGAGTTGGTCGTCGGACCCTGAGTCTTCGGCTCCGGAGGTGTCGATTTGTAAATCTCCGGTGTCCGGGTTGTCGGAGCCTGTGTCAAAGATGTCGTCCGGTGCGGGAGCGGCTGACCTGGACATTTCGTGTCGTCGGGCCCGGCGATCACGGATGGTCTTTTGGACCGAAAGGAGTCACAGGCTTGGCAGTGTTGGCTCTCGTGTTCTGGAGAGAGGCAAAGATTACAGATCTCGTGGAGATCTGTGTGTGGAATTTAGCCCCACACCTGCATTTTTAAATGGAGTCCTTTCCATATGCTGGATGATGGCGCCGACACGCCCAACGGACCAACGTCGGCGACCGGACTCGAAACAGTGTTGGAGTGGAGACGCGATGAGGGGATCGCGATCGAAAACAATACCGTCGAACGGTAGGAGGTTCTTCTGCGCGTCGAGAGGGGAACCGATCGATGTGGATCCCGGAGCGCAGCAAGGTACATCCGAACCCGATGGCGGAAAAAAACAATCTAACCATGGAGTCGATGCCCATGCGCACTATCGTCCAAAGGAGGAGTCACCTATCTCGTGACTACAAAAGACTCTTCCAAGACAACAACAAAGTGCAAGCATCCGAGCCCAACACCAGATGGCGATCTCATGCACAGTGTACGATCTGCAGCTCATATGCCTCGAACCTATAACTCGTGGCCTAAATGTACTTAATGGCACAAGCTATAGTATCTTCAGATAAGTGTAACTATAGCTGCTGAATTTCTAGTTTTGTGTGGGTAAAACGCCAACCTAACATGTCCCTGTACCCTTTTTTTTTTTATCATTGAATTTCTATGTTTTTTTTACGCAATGTAATATATAATTGCCGTACATGAATACAACCACTGCTGCGCACAGCCTTTGGCCGTGTGCTATGGGGGGTTATGGTGTGTGAGGTTTCGTTTTTCCCAATGGGATTCAGATCTGTGGTACCTGCGGATCCTCAATTCGTGCCCCAAATAACTTTTGGGGCAATTTCTTGCACATGAGGGGTCCCATGACTGAAACTTGCAAAATCCCCAAGGACAGTGCATGGGGAAAAAGTTTTGGGACACCCCCCCCCCCTTGTTTCTCAGTCCCCGCTTAACTTATTAACCCGAAACTTTCCAGACAGCAGCTGAACTAACTTGCATACTAGATTTGAAAATTTCATGAGAGTTCATTGATTGGCGCATGGTGGTGGTGCGTGGTGGTGGTGGTGGTGGTGGCAGTGGGTGTGGTGGAGGATGTACATTAAAAACTGAACGGAATTACACCAAATTTGGCAGGAAGCTAGATCTTGGTCCATAGATTGTGCTTTTTGTTATCTGGTGTAAATCCGTTCATCAGTTTTTGAGAAATATAGGGCAAAAAACAACTGTATACTTTGGCAGTTGGATCAGCGAGAGTTACAAGCGACTCTTGCGAGAGTGCCAATTAAAAATAGAGCGTTCTGATTGGCTCAGGGAACTTTATTTCCCTTGGGCCATCTCGTTCCCCTGGGACTATGGAGAGGGGATACCCTGACTCCCTAGACACCATGAGGGTGAGCCAGAGGGACCCCACCCTAGGGCCAAAAAAGGAAAACAAGACGGCAAAAACTAGAACGATCACGAGACTCTCTCAGGATTGGAAGTAAAAAACAAAAAAAAGGAGGCCGGGCTGCATTTATTTATTATAAGCCCCGGGGAGCCTACACCAGTGGCTGTGTTCATAAAGGGGAGGGAGGATGCGTGACACCCCCCCCTCTCCCGAGCCTCCACAGGCCCCAGGGAGCCCACCCCAAGCGCCGAACATATTTATGGGGAGCGGGAAGCATGGCCCCCCTCCCTAAACCTCAGGAGAGCCCACCCCCAGGGCCTAAATCATTAAAAAATGGGAGGGGGATTCAAAGCAAAATGCAGCTGGGTTGGGGTCCCCATGACCCAAATAGGCCCGGTGAGTGGGCCGCATTCACTCTCACCCTACAAATTATGCTGGGCCCCATAGTATAGGGTCCCTGGGCTGAAATTGGCCGGGGGGGGGGGGGGGTGTGTGTGTGTGATTGTGCCTGCCCCCTCAAAATAATGCCGGGCCCCGTGAGATGGGGTCCCTGGGGCCTAACCAGGCTCGGGGAGGGGGGCCTCGCCACCGCCCTCCCCTTTATTCAAATAAGTGGCCCTGGGGGATGGGGTTCCTGCGCTGATAACTGCTTGGGGAGGATGGTCACGAGGCCTTTCTCCCCTTCAAAAAATACATGGCCTGAAGAGAAGGGGCAGTAGGGCCCCCTCCCCTTTTAACTTATATGTACGGACCTGGGGGATGGAGTCCCCACCTCCCCTTTATAAATAAATTAAAAAAGACCCTGCGAGGTGGGATTCCAAGGGCAAGGCACTGTAGCCAACCCTCAGCGCAAACGGCCTTGGGGGGTGCATTTACAAATGGTAACTAGGTATTACTTTACTGTAGGAAAGTGCCCCTTTTTGAGGTCATTGATGTGATTTCGACTGGAAGTGCACTGGGCTCCTGCTAACCAGGTACCCAGTGCCAGATCTGCTCCTCAAAAACCGTACAATTGTTACCCCACTTGGCAATACCTTTAGCATTCTCGGTTAGTCCCTAGTTAATGGGAACCCTTGTACCTAGGGCCTAAGGAAGTAAAGAGGGTCTCTAAGAGCTGTAGCACGAATTGTGCCACCCTAAGGGACCCCTCACCAAGCACACTGCAAGACTGTCATTGAAGGCTGTGTGTTTTGGTTCAGACAAAAGTGAAAACACAACATGACACATCCCCGTGTGCCATGACCCCTAACGCACAAGTTACTAACTTGTGTAACGATATATCTGTAAGAGACAGTAGTTAGTGACAGATTCCTTACCTTAGAATATCCCCAGGCGTCAGGCTGGATCCGGAAAGTTTTGCGTAGCAGTACCCTTGCGCGTCGGTGGCGGCGTCGTGCGGCTCCGCGTCCGGCGTCGTGATCGCCGGGATGACGTCGCGGGCAGTACTTAGACGCCGCCCCTGCGCGCTGACGTCAGTTCTGTACACGACTTTCCGCGCCAGGAACGCAGAGCCATGCAAGAAGCTGACATATGTGTCTGAAAAATACTAGGGCCCTGAAAGGGATGTCCTTAACCCTAGAAATCAGTTCGCAGAACGGGGAGGATGGGTGGGGCGGCAAGGAATCTGTCACTAACTACTGTCTCTTACAGATATATCGTTACACAAGTTAGTAACTTGTGCATCTGAAAGAGACACGTTAGTGACAGATTCCTTACCTTAGAATAGATACCCCAGCAATACCAACCCGGTGGTGGGTCTGCGAACAAAGATCAGACAAGGAAGTCCTGGAGGACAGAACGGCCAAAGAAGCCGTCCCTCCGGACCTGACTGTCAAGGCAGTAATGCTTTGTAAATGTGTGCAGCGAGGCCCACGTAGCTGCCTGACAAATAACCGGCAGCGGAACACCGCGGCCCAAGGCCGTGGTAGCAGCCGTTGCCCTTGTGAAATGGGCACGCAGCCCAACAGGAGGCTCCTTCTTCGCCAAAGAATAGCAGGTCTTGATGCACAAGGTAACCCAGCGGGAGATGGTCCTCTTGTGCACCGCCCGACCTTTTTGGCGCCCACGTAGCCAACAAAGAGCTGGTCATCCACCCGGAAGTGTTTTGTGCGGTCAATATAGAAGGAGAGCGCACGTTTTGGGTCCAGACGGTGGAGCCTCTCTTCCTCTCTGGAAGGATGCGGAGGCGGAAAGAAGGTGGGCAAAGTGATGGTCTGCCCAATATGGAAAGCAGTAACCACCTTTGGCAAGAAGGACGGACGCGTCCGAAGAACAACCTTGTCTGGATGAACAGACAGAAAGGGAGGTTTGCAAGATAGAGCCTGGAGCTCACTCACCCGCCGAGCGGAGGTGATGGCCACCAGAAAGGCTGTCTTCAGAGTCAGAAGACGAAGAGGACAGTTATGTAGAGGCTCAAAGGGAGCGCACATTAAAAGGTAAGAACCAAGTTCAAGTCCCACTGAGGCATCACAAACGGAACAGGAGGAAAGAGGTGAGTAATGCCTTTTAAGAACCTGTTAACAACAGGGGACTTGAAAAGGGAGGGCTGATCAGGGAGCCTGAGGAAGGCCGAGATAGCACAAAGATAACCCTTGATGGTACCCAGGGCAGAACCCTGTTGGGCCAGAGAGAGAAGGAACAGAAGGACCTCAGAAAGAGGGGCAGAAAGGGGATTCACAGCCTTTGCTGTGCACCATGCCACAAATTTGTTCCACCTGCAGGCGTATACCACCTTAGTGGAGGGACGCCTGGCTGCCAGAATCACATCACAAACTTCGGGAGGCAAGTCGAAAGGAATCAACTGCCGCCGCTCAATCTCCACGCAAGCAGGTGTAGACTGGACAGGTTCGGGTGAAGGACCGTCCCCTGCTGCTGCGACAGAAGATCCTCCCGAAGAGGCAGACGGATCGGGGGATCTACGCTCATATTGAGTAGCTCGGGATACCAAACTCTTCGAGCCCAGTCCGGAGCCACAAGAATGACTTGGGCCCGGTCGTGCCGAATCTTCTTCAACACTCTGGGTAGAAGTGGTATAGGCGGAAAGGCGTACAACAGACCGCAACTCCACTCGTGACGAAAAGCGTCTCCGAGCGAGTGCCGCCTTGGAAATTCCAACGCGCAGAACTGATGACATTGCGCGTTCTCTTCGGTGGCGAATAGATCTAACCAAGGCTCTCCCCATTGTAGAAAGAGTCCTTGCGCCACTTCCGAGTGAAGACGCCATTCGTGATCCATCATGCACCTGCGGCTGAGTTCGTCCGCCCTGGCGTTCAGGGAACCTGCCAGGTGTTGAACCATCAGGAACATGCCCTGATGTTCCAGCCATGTCCAGAGGCGCAGAGCCTCCTGACAAAGGGTCCAAGACCCCACCCCGCCCTGTTTGTTGCAGTACCACATGGCGGTGGTGTTGTCTGTGAACACCTGCACTACCTTCCCTTTGACAGAGGGAAGGAATGCCTTGAAGTGCAAGTCGGATCGCCCGGAGCTCCAGAAGGTTGATATGGAGCCGGGACTCCGCCGGAGACCAGAGGCCTCTGATCTCCGCCTCTCCCATGTGACCGCCCCATCCCAGAAGGGACGCGTCCGTCACAACTGTGTGCTCTGGCTGGGGAAGGGAGAGGGATCTGCCCATGACCCATTGCCGGTTCGAGAGCCACCACTGCAACTGTCTTGCAGTCCCCTCCGAGATCTGGACGTGATCGGACAGGTTGCCCTGGTGCTGCGCCCACTGGAACTTCAGGTCCCACTGCAGAGCCCGCATATGCCATCTGGCATGATTGACCAGCAGGATGCAGGAGGCCATGAGGCCCAGCAGCCTCAGGGTCATCCGTACCGAAACCCAGGATAAAGGCTGAAAGATCGGAATCATAGCCTGAATATCCCGGACTCGCCGTTCGGGAGGATAGGCCCGAAACTGCGTCGTGTCCAGAACCGCTCCGATGAAAAGGAGCTGTGGAGAAGGAATCAGATGCGACTTCGGCACATTGATGGAGAACCCCAGCGAGTGCAGGAGTTCGGCCGTAGTCTGGAGGTGGGAGACGACTGCCTGGGACGAGCCCGCCTTCAGCAGCCAGTCGTCGAGGTAGGGGAAGACTGAAACCCCTGCCCGGCGCAGATGAGCTGCGACCACCGCCATCACTTTCGTGAACACCCGAGGGGCACTGGTAAGGCCAAAGGGGAGCACGGTGAACTGAAAATGCTCGGGCCTACCGTGAACCGAAGGTAACGCCGGTGGGCCGGCAGGACGAGGATGTGGAAATATGCGTCCTGCAAGTCCAACGCTACCAACCAGTCTCCAGGGTCGAGGGCAGTCAAGACCTGAGCCAGGGTGAGCATCTTGAACTTCTCCTTCCGGAGGAAGCGATTGACGTTCCGGAGGTCCAAGATAGGACGCATGTCCTCCTTGTCCTTTTGGGCACCAGAAAGTAGTGGGAGTAGCAACCACGCCCTACTTCTGGGGTCGGAACACGCTCTATGGCCCTCTTGGTCAAGAGGGCCGCGACTCCTTCTGTAGAAGCACCAAGTGATCCCCTGACATGCGGTGGGATTGAGGTGGCATGGCTGGGGGTGGTCTCGAAGGGGAGGGAGTAGCCCCTTCGGACAATGTCCAAGACCCACCTGTCCGAGGTGATGGTACGCCAGTGGGGAAGGTGATGGCGGACCCTGCCCCTACTGGCGTGCTGTGCACCTGAAAGGAGGGACTAGGAGGGTTTGGAGGCCGCGGACGGGTTGGAGGTGGTGGCCTGACCCGCACGCTGGTTGCCCGATCCGCCACGGCGGAATCCACGTCCTCGGCCACGCGAAGACGCCTGCTGCGCGGGCCGGTGGCTGGGCTGCTGACGTGAAGGGGCGCCCCTACCGTGGCCACGATAGGGGCGAAAAGCAGAAGTCAGCGGAGGGCGTGTAGCAGAAAGGCCCAGGGACTTGGCAGTAGCCCGTGAGTCCTTAAAGCGCTCCAACGCATGGTCTGCTTTGGACCCAAAAGGACCGACTCCATCAAAGGGCATGTCCATGAGAGTATTCTGGACATCCCCTGAAAAACCAGTGGTTCTCAGCCAGGCGTGGCGTCTGAGTGCCACAGTCGTTGCAATCGACCTGCCCAGCGAGTCGGCGGTGTCAAGGCCACAACGTATGGTGTATTTAGCCGCATCCCTTCCTTCCGCAATGGCGCGGGAAAGCAGTGTCTGGACCTCCTCAGGACACTGGGGCAAAACATCCGCCACCGAATCCCACAGGGAGTGGGTATATCGGCCCAAAAGACAAGCGGTGTTAACGGACCGCAAGCCAGCACTGGAGGAAGAAAAACCCTTCTTCCCAAACTGATCCAGGCGTTTGGATTCCCTATCCGGAGGAGCGGTAGGGAAGGCGGTTTGGGAAGCGGAGGCTTGGACAACCAAGCTCTCAGGAGTGGGGTGGACAGAGAGAAACAGGGGGTCGCCCGGAGCTGGGCGATGGCGTCGTGACACGTTCCGATCCACAGGAGCCCCTGTGTTGGGCTTGGACCAGGCGCCCAAAGAACGTCAGTGAGGGCGTCGTTAAACGGCAGCACAGTCTCCGCAGAGGAGGCTGCCGGCTGAAGCACCTCTGTCAAGATGTTAGGCTTGACCGTCAAAGTAGGAAGTTGGAGACGTAAGGCCCCAGCTGCCCTACGCAACACCGTACCAAAATTGGCTCCCTCCTCCGTAGCCACGGGAGGAGACAGCATGCCAGTGTCAGGGGAAGTATCCAGACCACTGGCCTCCCTAGACTCTCTGTCCAGTCCTGATCGTACTGACAGTGTCGTGTCAGAGGGTCATCAGACCCCTCCCAGTCCAACTGGTCCTCCTCTGGTTCAAAATAAGGAGGAGGAGGGACAGTTGGGACCCAAGGTCCCATCGGGCGCCGGAGCCGGCGTCGAGCAGCGGCGTCGGTCCGGATCCATGTCCGGAGCCGGAAGGAACAGGGGGACGACGCCGCCCGGAGCCCAGGGGCGGCGCCGAGAACGGCACCGGAGACATCGGCGCCGGCGGAGGTGTCGTTAGGTCGACCGGCGTCGATGGGGGTTGTGGAGCCGGGATCGAGGCCGGGGCCGAAGCCGGGATCGAGGCTGGAGGCACGGGCGACGCCGGGGCCGGAGCAGTCGGCGACGCCGGAGCAACCCCATCAGGGCCCGCGGGGCCCGAAGGCGCACCGGAGGGGCCTGAAGGCCCAAGAGGCGGGCCATGGCCGACAGGAATTCCTGTACTTTGGCCGGATCCGCCCCGAACCCGGGAAGGGCGGGTAAGGCGGGGCGACTCCACAGGCATGTCCGGGGCCGCGGGGCGGGGACGGTGCCGGGAGGGGCCTCAGCCGAGTCACGAGACCGGCGAGGCGAAGTCCTAGAGCGATGATGCTTTTGGACTTTTTGTGCTTCGACTTACCGGACGAAGAAGACTTCGACGCCCGACGACCGGTGTGGACTCCGCGATCGACCCCTGGACCTCTCACGCGACCGGGGCTTCCGCCGAGCCGAATGCCGGGCCTCGAGGAGCTTTCGAGACCGCTCTCGCAAAGCTTTCGGGTGGAGGGCCTGGCAGTCGGTACAAGACTCCGTGTCGTGGCCTCGGCCGAGGCAGAAGAGACACTCCCAATGCGGGTCGGTGACGGACATCATCTGCGCACAGGCGCCGCATCGCTTGAAGCCGGGCATCCCTACGACACCTTGAAAGATGGAAAAACAGTGAAAAAATTCACCAAAAAGTATGGTCAAAAAATGACCAGGGCACTGCTCTTCCCGGATCTGCGCTTGCTGGCGCGGAAAAGAAGAACTGACGTCAGCGCGCAGGGGCGGCGTCTAAGTACTGCCCGCGACGTCATCCCGGCGATCACGACGCCGACGACGGACGCGGAGCCGCACGACGCCGCCTACCGACGCGCAAGGGTACTGCTACGCAAAAACTTTCCGGATCCAGCCTGACGCCTGGGGATATTCTAAGGTAAGGAATCTGTCACTAACGTGTCTCTTTCAGATACTGTTTGTAATATTTGTAAGTCACCGCTACAGCAGGCCTTACAGCCATAAGGCAGGGTGCTCAGTACTACATGTGAGGGCATTCCTGCATGAGCAGATATGCCCCAGTGCTGGCCAGTTCCATTACTGCCAGTACAAGTGACCAGGGAAGCCATTTTAGAACATGTGACGGACACTGGTGAAATTGAGTTCCCCGGCTACATGGTTTGGAATCAAACATCTCGTATTAGTAAACCCACACTGATGCCAGTGTTGGATGTATCAATACATGCACTTAGAAGGCACCTTAGAGGTGCCCCATGAAAACCTAGCAGCCTTTGGTGTGCTTGCTGACTGGTTTCTGCCAGCCTGCCACCCGAGACGCTGTTCTGACCTCCTAGGGTGTGAACCTTTGCTCTCAGGAGACCCAGAACAAAAGAATGTCCGGTAACGGGGACTAACACTCCCTCCCAAAGGATGACCTGCTAATTAGCCTCCATGGGTCGGAGAGTTTCAAAGAAGCTGCTGCCTTTGGAATGCGAATCGGACTCCTCTCAAAGGAGAGGAAGCCGCCCCCTGTCTAAAGCCCACTTGGCTCCTGGAAAGGCAGAAAAATTAGTTAGTCAGCTGGATGTGCCACCTCCAGGCTAGTACCACCCCTAAGATGGGCTACTGTGAGGTGGACACGATTTTTCATAAGTAGCCATCTTTGTGATGGCATACTTATGGATTCTGGGACACGGTTATGCCCACTTCCCACAGGAAGTGGTTATATAGCGGGTGCAGTGACCCGAAGGCAAGTAGCCTACTGCTCTACACTCCCTTAACGCCCCTAAATCTAGTATTTAGGGGAGCCCCTGGCACCAGAAAATCAGATACCTTTCGACTTCAGTAGGACACCGAAGAGCCGCGAGAAGCAAGGACTGTGTAGAAGCAACAGACTTGGCGTCAACTCTGTCGGCCTGACTGCTGTTTCTGCCAGACTGTGCTAAAGTGTCCTGCAGCTGCTGTGCCTCCAAAAGCCTGGGAGGACTGCCTGCCTTCAACAAAGACCCAGGAACTCCTGTGGAGTAGCGAAGCTGCTTCCCTGCATCCTGCAGGCACTTCAAAAGAACTGAGAGAACTCTGGCCCGCTGCAAACCCCACACTGGAAAGAACCACTGCACCATGCCCCCTAGCCTGAGTTGAAGTAGGCCAACGGTGCCAACATGGTCCCCCGACGACCCACCAGAGACAAAGCCCACATTGGATTTGCCCACAGTGGACTCACCGCCACCTGCAGCCCTATTAGTGCAGGTCCCCTCTACCGCGGGTGTCTCCAGTGACAAAAACCAGACGCCTAAGAAGACCTCCGCTCCCGGCCGCCCTGGCCAAAGGAGAAGAGGGTTAAAAGTGTACCCACATTCCGGAACATTGTGAGACCCGATCCCCCTTGTTGGTTCAGCCTGACTGGTCTCCCAGTCCAAGCTTGCAGCCTCTTTGCAACCAGATCGTTCCCCATTAAAATTAATAGGATCCATGACGCTGTAACACACCTCTGCACCTGGACGCCCCAGAGCCTCCCAAGGTGACCTGTTGGTGTGGCCTTGCCCCATACTTAGCTTAAGTCCAGGAGATTGGTTCCGTAAGTCACAGTGAAGTACCTGTATGCAGTGTATGTCTTTCCTCCATATGATAACATTACAGCTTCATAATCTGCACTAAGTGTTCATTTTTAAAAACTAAAAATTCATAACTCAAAAAGTACTTACCCGATTCCAATCTTGTCTAAATTCATATAAAAGTATGTGTTATTTTTATAAATTGGTGTCAGATTTCTTTATTGAGTGTGGTCTCGCTTACTCTCTTTAGCAATAAATGCTTAGCACTCCCCTCTGATATGCCTAACTGCTCACCCACACTACCACAAAAGAGCATTTGGGGTGTCATTTGTGCCTCTGTACTTCCTTTGGGGTTTGCCTGGACTCTTTACACAGTGTACCTCGTTTTGGTCCACTATATAAAGAGCCAGCTTCCTACATTGGTGGTTCGGCGGTGGGATGCAAGACTTTGCATTTGCTGATTCCACTTGGTCAATAGATGACTCCACGAAGATGACTCTTTTTGGTCCACTATATAAAGAGCCAGCTTCCTTCAATAAGTATATACACACACACACATTTTTAAAAGGTTAAGTACAAAAATATTTTCAGATTACTGACTAGTCATTACCTGTGAAATAGTGACTCCTGATGTAACTGAACACAACGATGTAATGACTCCTAAAATACTGCATGCAATGTAAAGGCTCTTGATGTACTGCCTGAGTTGTAAAGGCAGCACACCATACTGATACACTGGTATCACTAATTATAGGTTAAGCCCCTTTCTGCTCACTCACTAAGAAAATTAAGTGTGCTCCCTCAGACTACTAATTGATAGCAATCCTATTCTCAGTGGAGAAAACTGGAAGGTGTTTAATTAATGGCTTTAGTTGAAATCATGGCAGATAAATGGAAAAAAACTCCAAGTTGAGCTGGGAAGGTGGCTCGACTTGGATTCTTTGTATTGCATATAATCAAAGATGAATGACCTTTCCCAGTTTTTCTTAGCTGTGATGTACAGCTCTAACATTTTCAAAAACCGACAACTGTGTAAGAGGGTTTTGAGATAGTAGCAATGAAAGTAAATCTGAGGTTTGATGCCAAAAGACTGAGAAAAGCAGTTTGCCCAAAGTAACACTTCACAGTATCACCTGCATCCAGAGAGAAATGTGTGCTTAAAAACAAAATCAACCAATTGACACATTTTTTGCTTTAGGACAATCTCTAAGAGACTCCCTGTAAGGCTGGCTTCATATCCTATCCAGTTTCGGTCTTCGTTACTGTCCAAGCATACATTAAAGGGCACAATTTGTCCAAGATATACTTGGGGGTAAACTTCCAACCCCAATAAAACTTGTCTGTGGCTCCTTTCCAGTATCAACAATCTGGCCCAGTGATGCCTCAGTTGACTACATATTTTCAAATATAAACTAACTTATTTCCAGTTTTTGATAAGTGTTTATTGCTTTTTCAGTCACCTAAGAGCATTTCAGATTACGGAGAATGAGACACTTGAGAAAGGGCAAAAATAGATCTGCATTGTCAGCCAGTCTACTGTGATAGGGTGAATAGGCTGTTTGTATTTGGAAACCTTGATGTGTCTGGCATGTTTGTCTTCCTAAAATCTTGACGGGGGAAGCAAAACTTGGAACCTATACTTCCTAGTCCGGTTAGTTTGCAATTTTTATTTTGCTGTTAAATAATATTGATTTTTGTTATTAGATATTGAATTTTTAATAAAACAATGACCCAAATAAACTTGAAAATGCTCACTTTTATGCTTGCCAATAATTCATTGGTTGAAATGCAAAGAGAAGACTATGTATGACTATTCATACCTGGGTGCACCTGCTGCCAAAGAACCTGCGACAGGCCTACTCCTGGATCCCTGGTTCAAACTATAGCTTTCAGGCACACAATCTACACTTCTATGCTGCTAAATCAGTACCACAAATGTGTTGAAAAGGAAAATGCTATTGGCCTATAACAATGAGATTGCAGCTTGCAGTGCTGTTGATTCACATGGTGCGCACATTTCTGCATTTAGTGCGGTACTCAGAGGGTTATAAGTTGATTTTCTTCAAAAAGCTGTGGCTCTTTTTGGCTGGGCATCAAAGACTTAGCTCTGCTTTGAAGCAGACATTAGCGCCACTGTACATTGTGTATATTTAGACATTTTAAAATTAATTGGCCAATTTCACTTACCTGTAAGTAAAGGCCTATTCGTCCTACACGTGATGGCTCTTATTGGACTTTGGGTTTATTGTGAGTTACTTTACTGGGTCATTCTGTATCCAATAGTATTTACCCACTACCAATTCGCAGAGCAAGCGTTGAGCGCTCAACTTCACCAACCCTGGAAAGGCAAGTGCCCAAAGGGAGGCACTTATTTAATTAGAGCACACCAGTACTTCTAGCTCGGGGAACCCCTGCTAAACAACAACGCTCACCATGGATTGCTTACTAAAATCAAATTATCAAATTTTCAAGACACCAAAGTATGGGGGGACACAAAACTTGTTTTCCCTGAGGAGTGCTTTGCTGTTGAGGCACAGCTGCTGCCAAAGGTGAGCTAAGCTAACCCTAAATGAAACCAGTCTACCTTTGTAGGCCCTTTTAAGGAGTCTGTGTGGGACTCCATCATACCTTACATCAAGGTTATGGCTCCCTCAGTCCCATGGTTTGTCTGCTGAACTTCCTAGATACCCCTTCTTAAGCAGAGGTCTCCTCCCAACCCTCTACCCAGGTGCACAGATTAAACATATTGCCCCCGTACATCAGAAGTAAAACAAAAATACAAAAAAAAGCCAGTACCATGTGCAGCAGGTTGGCCCTTCAAAAGCAGAAGACCAGACACCACTTTTCCTAAATCATGCACAGGTCATGCTAGCATTTCCTCCTTCAAAAACAGTTACCAGAGCACTAATTGTGTCCTTAAAAAGGGGACAACCTCGTGTGTTTCTTTCAAGAACAAGAAAACATGTCCTCACCTCGTCAGGCAGTCTCTGGGCAGAGCTGTCCATAATCCTGTTGAATATCTTCTGCACTGCTGAGATGCTGATTAGGAATACTGGTCGCACTGTGGTGGCTAAAGACACTAACAAGTGGCATGCAGATAACAGCAACTTTTCCTGCACCTGGGAGAGAGAAGAAAACTTGCTAATCTGCCAATACTTTTGCGAGTCAATGATGAAAAGGTGAATCAGAAAAGTAATAGTAAAGTAAGAATGAATGTTTCTAATTTTTCGCTAGTATAGAATAAGGAAGAAGCAAATTGAGAACAAAACACTGTACAGAGCAGAAAAACGTGATAAACAAGAAGGAACAAGTGAATGGCATACAAAGAATGGAAAAGAAAGAAGCACAAGTGAAATACACAAATCTTCTCTGGTGAAAACTTGCAGTAAGTGCTGTTGTCTTGTGGTCTTGTAAAAAGGTTAGACTGTATTTATACACTGCGCTGACAAAGATGCAGTCAGAGATGAGTGGTTGTGGTTTAGCCCATTAAGTAAAGCAACAATTACTAAGTGTGCTGGGAATGAAGCAGGAGGCAGGCCAAAACAGTGTTGTGTTCAATTAGAGACCTCAAAATTGCTAATTGTTTTTCAAAGACTATAGTGGAGGGAGTGGGACTTGTGGTTATGTCTTCTGTATGAGTTGTAAGCCACAGAGATTCTGGGAAAGCTGCACTCCACGTAGGTTCATCTGTTTTGTTTACTTTTTGCTGGTGTTTATTTAATTTCATGGAGAAAGCTGCCCATGCTCAGTGGTCAAACTTATTTGAATCCAAAAAATACTGTTTAGAAATATTTAAGTTAACATAATCGAGTGACAGAAGATAAATAGGGAATTCTTAATACAGTACGACTTTACAAATTTGTGCCTTAAATTCAAGGCTTGAATTATGATTAGAGTGTGTTGAGGACTCTCCAAAATACTAGAAAATTAACCCTTCCAAGTACCTCAGCATCATTCACAAAGCAGCAGTCATTTCAGTGGGCAACATACCGCTAGATAGAGAAGTAAATTAGCCATCCCTTTAAACAGAAAGCAACTGCATGGGAATGAAGAAATGTGGTTAGTTTGAAATCTTTCATACAAGCGCTATATTCTATATTTATGGACACTACAAAAACCAACATCAGAAAAGTACAACTCCACATAGTATTAACCTTTGCCCCAGGGTGGGGCACATACGAATAAAGCAATGCATGTCCACACAATCTCAAAAAATTGAGAACGATATATATGACTCGTCATTAAGACTACGTTGTCTTCAAATGTGAGTGGCTGCAGCTAAAGATGCCATGTAATGTAATGCCAATAAAGGGCGAACCATGATCCACTGGGGTAATGGCGCTGTTACATGCAAGCAGTGCGCTCCTACCCACTTTCACATGATCCACTGGGGTCTTTGAGCATCCATTATGGGGAATTCTTTGAATTGATATAGTACAGCATTTCGGCATAAAAAATAGCCAGATAAAAAGATGAAGGCATGACGAACTCTCTGTCCACCAACCACCCTCAATTTGGGCTTCAAGCATAAACACTATCTCTTTACACCCTAAAAGCAATATTTAAACATATGACGTATCTAAAGGTCAGGGGACTGTACAGGAGACTAGTCAGTGAATGTCCAAAATAGTAAATAACATAATGAATATTTGTAACACGCACATTCACCCAAGGGTATCTTGGCGCTGAACAACAGATGTTTATTGTTACTCAACTCAATGGTACTCATTTTATCGACCTCAGAAGGATGAAAGGCTGAGTGGACCCGCCAAGATTTGAATCTGTGACCATGAGGTTGAACACAGACCCCTGTAGTGGCGCATTAGTCCACTAAGCCACCAGACTTGGCTTACATTCTTTCTAACAGATCATATGCTTATTTATAACTTCAAAATTGGTTGCTGGCTTTCTCTAGCCAAAGTTGAAACACTGCGCTGTGTGGGTTTTCTTGCTCATTTAAGATAACCATGAAACCAGTCCTTGAAAACAATTGGGTAATCTGCCACACTAGACCCCAATGGCGCTTCGGACAAAAGAATTTGCAGTTAAATCTGTAAATGAACATGCTGTTTTGTGAAAGCCATTTTATTTTGGACCTGCATTTGGTCTAATCCAGACAGTCATTTAATTTTTCAAAAGTGGCTAAGAGATGTCATAAGCCATAAAGCAGCTTTACGCAACCGTGGTTCTCCCATATTCGCCATCACTTTGGCTAATCTTAGTCTCCCTAATTTCTGTCAGTCACAGAGAATATTCCCAAAACAGCAAATGTTAGGAGACTAGAATAAAACACTGTCTCCAACCATGGGACCTTCTTATTTTCAACATGATCTTACTCAAAAACTGAATGTTAACTTGATTGGACAGCTCAGGTCGATTTAAGTTACCTTAAAAAATATACCAACAAATTGATCAGGTCTTGCTCATTGTTTTGTTTTATTTATTTGAAGAGTTTTATACAGCGCTGGCTGGACACGTAGGTATCAGTGCGCTTTACATGAGGATTGTTGCGTTACAAGTTACAAATTACATCCGTTACCAGAGCATAGTAAAACATAGGTACAAAATAATGTCACAGTGATTCGTCGACGGGAGGAGGAGGAAGGAGACACGGCGGGGAGACGGGGAGAACTGTGCCCAATGTTCGGCTGGGTAGGTGACGGCCGAGGGGGTGAACCAGGGCCGGTTTCCTCTATAGCGGTCTAGCAGCTCCACCGGGCATCAGCCATGTTTGCTCAGGTCTCAGCGGTCAGGGATAACAAGAAAAACAGTTTTTCATGGTTACATTAGTTATAGTTGCATAGTCAAACACAGAAGAACAAGTCCCCAATTGAGGAATAGAGGGAATGGGGGAGGGGTGTGGAAACAGGGGGCAGAGAGGCGGATCAGTTCTGGCAGATCGGCAGTGGGAGAGAAGTACCTCGTGGGGGCCCAAAAAGTTAGAGTAAGCGGGTCCATAGCCAGATGGGGTCAAATAGTCATTAAGTCCAGTGCCAAATTCAGTCACCGCGTTAGGTCATCTCGGCAATGTGGGGGTACCCTGCAGCATCGCGTTCCATGCCTCCCTCAATAGTTCTTGTACTCCAGAGCGATGCATCAATGCGATGGGGAGATGTTTGGCTGGCTTCTGCACTATCGGGTCTGAAGTGCGTGGCTGTGGAGTGTAAAATCACAAATGATGTGGAAAGTCAGGCTTCCACTAGGCGGGCGCCATCTTATATGCAGGGAGAACAGAGTCAATAATGTTGGTCAGTTGCGATCGTTATTGTACCCAGACAACAAATGGGCAGCTGGCAAGCGATGATATGGATCTGGCATGAGTGAGGCACAGCGTTAACTCACCTAGACGTGTGCACAATTGAAAAAGAACTGGTAATGTGCGAGCGCTACTAGCGCGGTCGCCATTTTAGGGTCAGGCAGCGTTGAAGGATCGATCGCCCAGCAGATCATATTGGGCTATTAAAGGTAGGAAATAAATGGGTACCTTGAATAGAAATTGGCCTGAGAGTCGATTGAGAGGTCATCCTTTAGGGGAGCAGCCGCTCGGGATGGTATCCGGAGCTCAGTCAGGCTGCAAGCACCGCAGTCGGACACGCCCGGGACTACGCCATCCTGCGCTCAACAAGAGCGTGTCAGCGCCGGAGGATTGAAAGTAGAAATCAAACTGCTACTGGTGTGTCTCAACGGCGGATCGGGAAGGCGTCGCGGGATGTTCCGGGAGGGGTCTGCAGTATACGAAGCAAAAAGTCGAGTCCTGAAGGTAGGTGGCGGTCGGCGAATCCGGTTTTGTGGTTGCAATGCTGGAGGCTACCAAGATGAATTACGTGTAGTCTTGTCATGCTCCCTTCAATGGTATGGGTGCACACCAGATATGCGGGGATTAACCTTCACAAAATTTACAAAAATGCAGTGGCCCTATTTTGTACTGCAGATTATATCTGGAGCGCTTTGAAGGTAAGATCTAAATTAGCACTGCTCTTAAAATAATTTACAGAAGCCTTTGTGTGTTTTGCTCATTTAGAAAACTAGTACAGCTGGAACTGAATGAAGAAAGCAATAGGTGCTTTTAGTTGTTTTTTTAAATTGCTCTATTGCTATTGATGATTTTTGATTGTGTCCATTTTCTAATATGCTGGTAATAAATAATATATGTAGAATCAGGTTCTGTAATGACATTTTATATTATTGGTTAAATGTTTAGAGCTGAATAAACCAAATGAATGAATGACTGCATCTTGAACCCTCGGAATGGCCCACTGAACTTATTGCCCTCGATGCTGGTCCTAGAAGGGAAAAATATATGGTGAGGAAGATGAAGAGGGGCTATATGGGAAGGATTATGTTACTTACCCTGTTATGTGTTCGTGGCATGTAGTGCTGTATTCACACATGCTACTCCTGCCATCTAGAGTTGGGTTCGGAGTTGTACAAGTTGTTTTCCTTCGAAGAATTGTTTTGAGTCATGAGGTAGAGTGCTCCTCCTCTCGCTGAGACAGCGCATGGGCATCAACTCCTTTGTTAGATTGTTTTGCCCGCAGGAGGGCGAGAAAGGAGTGTAAGGAATGCATATAAAATAGAGATGCCCATGTTAACATGTGACTATAGGATGGAAATGTGTGAAAACATAACTGCAATGGCCACAAGCGTTCGTTGAGGAGGGAGGGCACATGTGAATCTACAGCACTACATAACACGAACAGATGCTTACAGGGTAAGTAACAATCCATTTGATGGCATATGTGGCTGTAGATACACATGCTCTGCATAGACTGTAAAGCAGTTCCTCTTTAGAAGCGGTGGCTAGCGTGTGGGTGTTTCAGTAGTTTAAAAAGAGTACGTAGCACTGCCTGACCTACATTGGCTTGCTGGCGTGCTAAAACGTCCACACAGTAGTGTTTAATAAATGTGTGTGTTGTAGACCATGTAGCTGCTTTACAAATGTTAGCTATTGGAATATTTCCTAAAAATGGCATAGTTGCTCCTTTTTTCGAGTGGAATGTGCTCTAGGAGTTGCAAGTAAAGGTCTCTTGGGTTTAATGTAACCAGTTTGAATGCATTTAACTAGCCTCCTAGCTATACCCGATTTGAATATAGGGTTGCCTTAATGAGGTGGAGAAAAATCTACAAAGAGTTGCTTTGTTTTTCTGAAAGTTTTAGTTCCATCTATGCATCATGAGCGCTCTTTTAACATTCCAAAGTCTGAAGAGCTCTTTCTACAACAGAACCGGGGCTAGGGAAAACAAGCATTAGCATAGCCAATAGGTCTCGCCTTTGGGACCTTATAAGTGTTTAGCGATGCAACAGTTGATGTTGTTGCACCAAGGATATTGTGCTGCATAACTAAATACTTATAAGGTCCCAAAGGCGAGACCTATTGGCTATGCCAATGCTTGTTTAGACAGACACTGATCTGGCATTGGCAACCATATCAGGTTAGCACTGCAGCGTCTCAACAGCTACCCAACTTTATATAGATCTTCAAAACCACGACGAGCAGGGTTTGCAAACACCTCCCCCAGATCCCATCAGCGTCACTGCTGACGCTCAATAGATCAAGAGTCTTTCTGCGTGGCAGCGTGCCCTTACAAATGTAAAAAAAAAAAAGCAATCCTTTAACAGTACGTTGACGCTGACAGTACTTGTGCGTTACGAATGATAGACTTCTTGTTACTAGGCAGTTATTAACAAACATAAGCCATACGACTTCGCGAGGCTTCACACCCATGCAGAAATACATCAAGGCTTATAACAAGCTGCCGGTTACAAAATGTGTTTTTATTTATGGCGCCGAACAGCCGCATCAATTACAACCTCGAAGGCTTTGCAAGGGGTTTCCAGGCCAGTGAAGTGCATCATTTCCCATTCACCGAGGCAGCCTATTAACTCGGACAGGAATTCGAAAGACATTAAAACATGGAGTACCATTCACACACTGCAGGCATGCTAAGGATAGCGCTCTCCTGACCTGCAACTATATAAATCCTTTATGTTGGCACGTGCCCTCTGAGACCATTGGAGAGGGCTTAATGTTGATCTATGATCTGCACTGGGTAAATGCAATCAAATACAATCCTGATCATTATCCTGTGACGAAAGGCCCGAACCGATGATCAGGAAGCTGATAAACTACCTAGAGACGCTTACATTTTGAAATAAACTTTAATGTATTAAACTTCCGAGATAAGTCAACCAGCCCTGAGATGGCCTTGTACCTGGAGGTAACTGAGAAAAACAAGCAAGACGAATAAAGCGCTCCAATACCTTCGGGTCGAGTTCGCGCTATATAAATCTGCAAAAAATGAAACCGGCATGAGAAACGAAAGTAAAGTCTCGTAAAGGAGCAGGAGGTGAACCCGCGAGTGTATTAAACTTCCGAGATAAAAGTCAACCAGCCCTGAGATGGCCTTGTACCTGGAGGTAACTGAGAAAAACAAGCAAGACGAATAAAGCGCTCCAATACCTTCAGGTCGAGTTCGCGCTATATAAATCGGCAAAAAAGAAACCGGCATGAGAAACGAAAATAAAGTCTCGTAAAGGAGCAGGAGGTGAGCCCGCGAGTGGTGCGCGCGCTTGGGAGAGCAGTCTGAACTTTTCAAGCACTGCACTCGTGCTTGTGGCGCGCCGCTGCTCGCTCCCGCAAGGTGGATGCCGCCACAAGCACGAGTGCAGTGCTTGAAAAGTGAAGACCGATGGCTAAAGGCCCTCCTAGAGCAGCGCATGCGAGCTGCCTAGGCGAGACCTAAAAACAGGAAGCTCGACAGATTGATTGAGGATGAAACTGGGAAATTACTGTAGGTAGGAATTTAAGATTAGTACGGAGAACCAGTTTGTCTTTATGTATTTGAATGAAAGCTTCTTCTAAGGTTAACGCCTGGAGCTCACCAACCTGCCTGATGGAGGTAATGGGAACTAAAAACGCCACTTTCCATGATAAAAACAGAAGAGGGCATGAATTTAAAGGCTCAAAAGGAGGACACCTGAGCCTTGTTAGTATAATATTTAAGTTCCAAGAGGGTGCTGGAGGAACATGAGGTGGAATTACTCGTTTAAGTTCCTCCATTAATGCTTTAATGATTGGAATCCTGAAGAGAGATCGATGCTGTCTATTTTGTAGATAGGAAGGTATGGCAGCAAGATGCAATCTAATTGAAGTATATGCCAAATTGGATTTTTGCAAATGAAGCAAATACCAAATAATATCCTGTACCGTGGCTTTGAGAAGATTTATTTGTTTAGGAGGACAATAATAAGCAAAACGTTTCCATTTTGAAGCATAACAAGCTCTAGTTGTGGGTCTGCGTGCTTGTTTAGAATGTCCATACATTCTGTTGGCAAGTTTAGGTAACCAAATTCTAAGACCTCAGGTGCCAGATCGCTAGGTTGAACATCTTGGGGTCTAGATGTCTGCTTTGTCCGTTGTCTTGAGTGAGAGGGTCCGGCCTGTTTGGGAGCTTCTCGTGTGGGACAAGTGAGAGATCTAATAATAGTGTGAACCAGGGTTGACGTGCCCAGATGGGAGCTACAAGGATCATTTGTAATGATATTTGCTTGAGTTTCCGAACTAGAAATGGAATGAGAGGGAGATGTGGAAAAGCGTAGGCAAATATCCCTGACCAACTCGTATGTAGAGCTTTGCCCTTGAATAGGGGGTGAGGGAACCTGGAGGCAAAGTTTTGGCATTTTGCGTTTTTGGCTGTGGCGAATAAGTCTATTTGAGGAAACCTCCACTTTTGAAAGTATGGAAGGAGAACTTGTGGATTGAGTTCCCATTTGTGGGTTTGCTGGTGGGTCCTGCTGAGTAGGTCCGCAAGAATGCTGTACCTTCCTGGCAGATGTTTTGCCAAGAGATATATGTGATGTGAAGAGCCCAATTCCATATGGTCTGAGCGAGGTGTGACAGTTGAGATGACCGTGTCACCTCCCTGTTTTTGTAGATAGTACATGGCTGTCAATGTCCGTACGGATTAGGACAACCTTGTGAGAGATGAGGAAGGAAAGTTTTTAGTGTTAGGTAGACTGCCGGAAATTCCAAGTTGTTGATGTGAAGGGATTGCTGTCTGGCATTCCACCGACCTTGTATTGTTAGGTGTTAGAGATGTGCACCCCAGCCTGTTTCTGATGCATCTGTGGTTTGAATAATTTGAGGCACTGGGTCCAAGAAAGGCCGCCCCTTCAACAGATTGTTGGTATTCCACCAGTGCAGAGAACGATGAGTGTGGTGGTCTATCAACACTAGATCCTGTAGATTACCCTGTGCTTGAGATTACTGGTGAGAGAGAGACTGTTGCAGAGGGGGCATGTGTAGTCTTGCGTGTGGAACTATGGCAATGCAAGATGCCATCATTCCCAATAGACGCATGACAGTCTGAACTGTGAGAGTTTTGTTTAGCTGGAAGTGAGAAAAAGTTGTTTGAAAATTTTGTATGCGAGCTGGAGCAGGATAGGCTAACCCGAACTATTTGTTGAGTGTTGTCCCTAAGTATGGTTGAATCTGAAGAGGTTGAAGGTGAGATTTGGGGTTATTGATGGTGAACCCCATGTTGACATTGGTGATGAGTGCTGGCTTTGATGAGCCAGTCGTCTAGGTATGGGAATACATGAACGTTTTGTCATCTTAAGTGTGCTGCCACTACTGCCAAGCACTTTGTGAAGACGCGAGGAGTGGTAGGGACTCTAAATGGAAGAACTTTGAATTGGTAATGTTTTCCTGCTATGATTAACCTAAGGTACTTGTGAGGGTGTATGAAAGTAAGCTTCCTTTAAGTCCAGTATAGCCATAAAGTCACCCTGTTGTAGAAGGGAATGACATCCTGCAGCGTGCCCATGTGAAAATGTTCTGAGAGGATGGAATAATTGAGGGGCCTGAGATCCAAGATTGGTCTTAAGGACCTGTCCTTTTTTGGAATGAGAAAATATAAAGAGTATACTCCTGTCCCCTGTTGGTGAATAGGAACTGGTTATATTGCCCCTTTGAGGAGTAGGGCTTGGACTTCTTGTTTGAGAAGTGCTAGATGATCCTGTGATGACCTGTGAGTGCGAAGTGGGATGTTGGGTAGTGTAGTAAGCTCCAGACAATAACCATGTTGGATAATGGCTAGTACCCATTGGTGTGTGTGGTGATGGATTCGCAGACTGGATGGAAAAACTGAAGTCTTCTCCCAACAGGTGTTGTGTGGTTAGGGGGGGAAGGGTGAGGCAGTCACTGTTTGGTAGTGGAGGATGCTCCACGGGTGGAAGCATTTCTGCCTCTATTGTTACCACCTTTAAAGAAGCCCTTGAACAAACCTATGGAGAAGGTGGATTGGCCCTGCCTCTGTTGGGAAGTGGAGGCGTTGGTGTTTGAGGATTTATATCCGCCCCTGTATGATGAAAGGAACCTCTACATTTATTAATCAGCAAGGCACCCATGGCCTTAGCCGTCTCTGGATCTTGTTTGATTTTATCTAGGGTGGCGTCCTCCTGAGGACCAAAGAGATGTTCCTTGTCAAAGGGCATATTAAGGAACACTTATTTCTGGCTTAAAGCCGGAACACCTGAGGCAAGCGTGACACCTGAGGAGGACACTGGTGTTTATTCATCATGCAGCTCGGTCTGCTGCATCTAAGGCACATCTGATCGAGCTATTGATGATGGCCTGACCCTCTGCCACAATCTGCTGCCCATTTTTACGATACTCCTCAGGGAGGTGTTGTAACAACTCTTCCATTTCATCCCAGTGGGCCCTATCATAGCGGGCTAGGAGGGCGTGAGCTGGCAATGCGTCTGTGGTTAGCTACATGAGCCGCTACCAGTTTGCCTGCTGCATCAATACGCTTGCTCTCTTTTTCAGGGGATGGCGTATCTTCAGATGCTTGATTATTAGCTTTTTCTACGAGCAGTGGTGGCAACTATAGAGTCTGGTGGAACCTGACCACATATGAATAGAAGGTCTGACATGGCTGGTTTATATTTGTTATCTGCCAGTGGGGTACTGACCCTAGCACAAATGGGTTCTTTGTAAATATCCTCAGAGTGGCGCAACATACCAGGGAGCATAGGTAAACACTGTGTCCTTGTGTGTAGTAGATAGGGTGTCAAAAAATAAGTCTTCCTCCAAAGATTCTTTATGTAATTGGACACCATGGTAGGTAACTGCCCTGGCAATAACCTATTAGTAGGCACTAGCATCCTCAGGAGGGGAGGGTCTAGCTGGATATAGATCCGGATCATTAGGTAACGTGGGATCAGTATCTTAAGTGTCCCATGGGTCTGGCTCCCCAAATGGGTCCCTCATACCCTCGGTGTGTGATCTAGGTGAACCTGGAGGTGTAGCATCTATTGGATCATTATGTGGAGATGAATGAGATGGAGGGGGGGGCGTAGCTAGCAAGCCAACATGGCGGATGCGAGCTGCTAGAGCTCCGACTTTAATCCCTGGATTATCCTGCACGTCTCTGTAATCCCACGCCATCACAACACGCACGTCAAGGCGGCAGGTTGGTGAATAAAAGCAGTTGCCAACCGTAGCTCAAAGAACCTATGGGAGTGTGGATTGACAGCGGAATAGACGTCTGAGGCCTTCACAGCAGGCGTGCATGCGGGAGACGGATAGCTGGAAAGAGTGATCGCGGACACAGCGGTGAAAACTCCCGGACTGGCGCCGGCTCAGGGAAGATTGCGGAACAGTGCTGAGGACCGGCGCGGACAAGACTCGCTGCCCGCAGATCCCTGCAGATTGGCTGCCGAAAGGACCCAGCTGGCGGCTGCTGCCTCCGCGCCAACTGGGAGCACACCCGTGGGAAGGTCCAGAGCTCCGTGCCCCAGGTTCCAGACGGGACTAGAGCTCCGAAAAGAGGCACAAAGCCATAATTAGGGGAGGAGCTGAGCCTGCCCCCCCTCCACTGAGGACGGGGGCAGAGCAAATACAGATCCTGCAGCGACGAGGGAGGTAGAGAAGGAAGCACCTCCCGTACATCGGAAGGGGGAACTGGCACCTACATCGCAGGCCTTGCCTGCAGGGGTCACGCGGACCGTAAGGCGCGGGAGCGCGGCGAGGATCGCGTGTAGGCAGAATGAGGCCTAGCTGACGACCGGGGTTCCTGAATTAGGCCGCGGGAGCACAGCGTGACAGGGCCACGATCCAGACGACAGCAGTGCCATGGCAGTGGAGGAGGAGATAGACAGGAGCGTTGCGGTGGGCTGTGCTGTGCCGGTGCTGCTGGGGGCCCAAGAAACAAGTTAGTGGAGCGCCCCAGCTGCATGTGCATAGTGGTGCGCTGGAAAAGCGGAGCAGCCGCCGTAACTTGCATCGTTGGCTGAAACGCGGCCCGTGAATCCGGGGGTCGGATCGGGTACAGGCCACAGCGGTGGTGCGTAGGGGTGGCACCTGGATATACCGCAAACACAAGTCAGGGGCCGAATATCCTTCCCAGAGGGCTTCCAACACTGCTGGCTACACCCCCATGAAGAGATCGGTGCGCAGTTAGTTCGACCCTTGAGGGAGGTGCTGGGTCACATTTGATAAGCCCCGCTGGCATAGTACCCCTTTGGTCAGCCCTGACTGCACTGCGCCTTGGCCGAGCCTCAAACGAACTGGTGGTTGACAGAGATCTAGTGCACAAAAACTTAACATTAAGGGGGCGACATCGTGCTGGGCACAGCCATCAACCCTCCTAAAGATACCCTCAGACTCATGGGACTACAACACAAGATGTGTGCATAGCGCCGACATTGACGAACCGGACAGGGTCATTGCCAGACAATCGTCACAGCCCTGCCAGACTTTGCGGCGTATCGACACGCAACATGTGGCTTGAGAGACTACTGGACACTTTCAGTGAATGCCTTCAGCATAACAGTTAGTAATGGGCCGGTTACGCACGAACACACAACAGGCTCATCCGCGCACCGGCAGCACAGAGCCAGTACATATGGAGGGGTACAAAGCCGGAGAGGCGCCGGACACAGCACCCTCCACCAAGCTGGACTCGGTACTGGCGGCAGTGGAAAAGATCGGGCCACACTGGATCAGACGAGGTCCTCACAAAAGTCTAAAATCGATAAAGTCACTTCTGAGTTTACCCTACTATGCGCTGACCACCATAAACTGGCAGAAAAGGTTCACTCACAGGATCAATCCCTAACGGAGCTGACGCCCATTACACAAAGCCACACTGCGGCTCTACAAGACTTGTTGGACCGTATGCATGCACTGGAAGACAGAGTCGAGGACCTGGAGGGGCGCTCCCGTCGCAACAATGTCCGGGTGGTGGGCCTCCCGGAAGGGGAAGAGGGGCGCAATCCAGAGGAATACGTCGAGTGCTGGCTCAGAGATCTCCTGCCGGCTGGAGTGCGGTCGTCGGAATTTGTGGTCGAGAGGGCACATCAGATACCAGCACAGAAGCCTCCCCCAGGTGCCCGCCCACGCCCATTTTTATTCAAACTGCTCAACTACAGAGACAGATGTGGTGTTACGGGAAACCCTTAAGATTACAGATATCAAAGTCCGGGGTGATCAGGTCATGGTGTTACCAGACTACACAGCACAGGTGCAGGGACGTAGTAGGAGCGCTTACACTGCGGTGAAGCGTCAACTGCACGATCTAGAACTCAGCTACTCCTTGCTATTCCCAGCCAGACAGAGTGGTTGCGAAAGGTGTGATCCGCTTCTTTGACTCACCCTCTGAGGTCTGGGACTAGTTAGAGGAGTCAGGGCTGTGGACAGGGCCCAGACCACACACAGAAGATGCCTCGAAGGCGCCTGGCAGAAGGGTCATCGTCGTAGCGGACATGAAGGCCCCAAAAGTGCGACCTCGGTTTCTGCGGCTCCCGTCCCGTAACAGAGGAGAATGGAGAGACAAGATGAGATACAAGTGGCTTCTACGATCGGGGCGCGGTGCGCCGAGGGGACCGTGACCGGAGTCCTTCTGGATCGACAACTGCCAGTGGTTCGACATCTTCCAGGCTTGACGAACTTGATGGCCCGCAACCACCAGATGTCACGCCACAGACGGCTGATGACATCATATCACTGTGAACAGGCCCTTCGAACTGAGATGGGAAACGCAAGTAGTGGCTAACATAGCATATCTTGCTAAGACACCTGACTGTTTACACGTGCGATGTAAAATGGGGACACCCTAGAGTCTAGACATTAGCATGAGCAACATACAGATAACACCACGACCAGCGGCACGCAAGCCTCGCATACACCTGTAATTACGAGCTGGCCGGGTTTGCTAATAGTAATGTTACAATACAGAGGGATTCCCAAACCCTAGATAGCCGCACACCACACACAGCCATACCAGACACCACACTGGCATCGTTGTTGCTAAGTTGGGCATCCCAGTTTGGACGAACGTCACTCTTGAGTTCGCCCCCAATAGTTATGCATGTTACTGTTCAAACCCTTGCTTTGTTTCTAGCACGGTTACCCCGGAACACACTCATGAACCACATGAATTGCCGCGCCTTGTTCGCCCTAGGCCGCCCTGAATAACGTAATGCCCAGACATGACAGGCAAATGTAGTCACATGGAATGTGCGCGGTATGCACACGCCAATGCGTAGATATTCAATATACTCTTATCTGCAGCGCAGGTCTGCTGGCATCGCTCTACTGCAAGAAACACACATGACACGTGCTGACTTGGAATGCTTGCGTAGGAGATGGAGGGGCCAAGTTTATGGTACTACCTACTCAGCCCATGCGCATGGTACCTTAATTTGGATAAGGGCTGGAGTCCCATTTATAAGTGATGAAGAAGTGATAGACATCGAAGGCAGGTATGCATTTGTGAGAGGGCGGCTGAATGGTCAAATGTTGCGGATAGGCTCCAGTTATGCCCCAAACGTGGACCAGTCCTCTTTTCTGGATAACCCAACTGGGGTGCTGGCCCAATGGAGTGGAGTCCCGTGGTTGCTGGGGGAGATTCAATTCAGTGCTTGACGTAGACCTAGACAGATCATTCCCACCCCTCACCAGAACTGCAGCTGCTTCTAACGCGCAGGCCCTGGCAGACTGGCTCACTCACTGGGCACTATTAGATATATGGCACACCCTCAACCCCGATGCACGGATTACTCATACTATTCCGTGGTACACGGACTTATGTGCGGCTTGACCGTATGGTGGGTTCACATGCTCTGCTCCCGCTTTTCCGGAAGATAGAATACCTAAGTCGGACGCACTCCAATCACAATCCTCAGCTGCTGCAGCTTGCCTGGGAGGTGGACCGGCCCCCGGTTCCCACATGGCGACTCCAGCCTGCTGCGCTGGAAGACCCAGCATTCCGCTCATCCCTAGGGACGGTGATCCTTGAACATTTCGAAGTTAATGAGGGTACGGCAGGTGATGCATTAGTGGAATGGGAAGCCTTTAAAGTAACAATGAGGGGGCATTGCCTGGGAACCACCTGGAATGTGTGCAGGCAGCTGTCTGACTCTCTTAAAAGAATAGAAGCGCAACTGTTTCGGCACGAAACAAACGGGGAGGGGGGAGATGGGCATGCGAGACGTCTGGAGGCACTGCATGCAGAACATGCTGAGCAGCTAGAAGGCCTCCGATGCCATAACTATGCTGCGCACATGGCTCGAACTCATGCCACTGCAGACCGGGCAGGTCGGATGCTCGTCTGGCTGATGAGGCAAGAACACACCCGTAAGCCGATAGGCACGCTACGTGCGGACATGGGGCGCATATTATATACACAGCGCGAAAATCACGCAGCCATGACAACACTACACAACTGTATCAGTCTCGGGGGAAATGCAGCAAACAGAGCCTGGAGCGGTTTTTAGGCATCATACAACTGCCTGCGGCGACAACAGCGCACAGGGAAACACTAAATGAGCGGATCTCACTAGAAGAGATCAGGGATGCAATTACATCTCTGGCCACGGGGAAGACACCGGGACCAGATGGGCTACCGGCAGAGTATTATAAGGCATACCAGGTGTCGCTCACACAGCGCCTGCATGCTCTATATGTGGCTGCTGTTCAGGGACGACAACTCCCTCCCTGCGGGAGACACACTTGGTGTCACTACTAAAGCCCGATAAAGACCCCATGGAAGTAGGCTCATACAGGCCTCTCGCTCTGCTTAATACCGATTACAAGATGCTAGCAAAGGTTCTGGCAGACAGACTTGCGCAGGTGGTCCCCACGCTGATTCACATGGATCAGAACGGCTTCCTGCCGTCTCGTAGTACCTCGCTTAACCTGCGCCGCTTCTTCAGGATTGCGTCCGACTCCATACATGCTTGGCCGAGGGCAGGCTGTCTAATACTAGATCTCGAGAAAGCCTTTGTTTCCCTGGAGTGGGACTATCTGTTCGTGGCGCTCCAGAAATACGACCTAGGCCCCACCTTTTCGCAGCTGACCTGTCTGCTCTACACTGAGCCGGTCATCA
The DNA here is from genome assembly GCA_963921515.1 of Calotriton arnoldi. Taxonomy (NCBI): domain Eukaryota; kingdom Metazoa; phylum Chordata; class Amphibia; order Caudata; family Salamandridae; genus Calotriton; species Calotriton arnoldi. Next base: position 2,047,019 of record CAWUFW010000375.1, read on the forward strand.
GGGTCAAAATGGGCCCCTATATATCGGGCATAATTCCAGTGCAAAGAAGGACGAGGCAGGGATGTCCTCTCGCCCCCCCTCCTTTTCGCGCTGGCAATATAGCCACTGGCGGAGACAATACGCACTCAGCTGGGCGATGGAATTCTTTTGGGGGATGGCACACATAGGGTGTCGCAATACGCAGACAACCTTTTAGTCCATCTTAGAGACACTGAAAGTGTGCCCTGGCAGCTGGCACAGATCCTGCGTGATTTCGCAGCGCTATCGGGGTTGAGGATAAACGCTGATAAATCTTGCATATACTCATTCGGTGAGGGGAACCGTGACCCGGCCCTTATCCTTAGTGGCGGAAGGGTGCAGTGGAGGGCGGACACGTTCTGTTACTTGGGCATAAGAATACACTGTCAGCCAAAGGATCTATTCGATGGGCAGAGCACTAACAGCCATCAGGTCCCCTGGAGTACGCTTCCACTCACCGTAACAGGCAGAGCAGCGCTCACAAAAATGGTGACCCTTCCAAGGCTTCTATACTACTTCACGAATCTGCTATTGTACATCCCCGTTTCCTTCTTTGACATGCTGGAGAAGATGGTCAGGGATTTCAAATGGGACAGTGCCCGGCACAGAGTAGCAATAAAGAAGTTATACTTGCCCACAGACCAGGGAGGTTTAGCAGCTCCATGCTTTGAGCACTACTACTTGGCGGCCCAGCTGTAGTGGATAGCTAGGTGGATGGCTGATCGGCAGCGTGAGGTCACGGCAACCGCCCTACACATTATCACAGCTCATTAAGCTCTTAAACCCTGGCGCGAAGGCAAGGCCTCCAGTACCCCTGCTGCTCAGCGTGGCGTATAAATGCTTCCGTAGCAGCCTCTACATAACCTGAAGTATAACACCCTATGCACCTGCGCTGCCCCTCGAGGGGTCCCCCTAGAGGCCAGTCAGTGCTCACAGTTGCTGAACTCCGGGACTGGCATGAGGCGGGCGTTCAATCCCTTGGAGATCTGTACCGTGATGGGAAGCTCATACCGTATATTTCATTGGTAGAGGAAGGAAGGCTCCCTCTGGGCCAATTCCTTCTGCACCGCTCCCTAGTGACCACACTCACAGCTAAGTGGGGCGATCTCGTAAGTGAGGCACAGACACACCTCACCATGCAATACTTGCATGGGACAGGGTAGACACCTCACGCTATGGTTTGCGGCCTTGCTTAGGCTGCATGCAGCGATTAGCTTGGATTCGCTCCGGTGCCACTGGGAGCAAGATTTAGACAGCCAACTTTAATATGCGGAGTGGGCTCACGTGCTGGAAAGCCCAGTACGTATCCCTAGAAACATGCGGTTTCGACAAATTCAATATTACATCACGCAGAGAGCATATCTCACACCCGCCAAAATTAACCGATACTTCAATCGCACGGACTCCGCCAGCCCGAGATGCGCCATCCTAGTTGCTGATCTGATACACATGCTCTGGGGCTGTACTCACCTTCACGCATATTGGAGGGGGGTGGCAAATGCGTTGTATGTCTGTACTTAACGTGTTCTACACTTTGAATGGCCGACGTACCTTCTGCACAAATTTCGCAGAACCCGCAGCACCAAAGTAACCTCCAGATTCCTAGATCTAGGTATAGTGGCAGCCAAGAGGTTAATCATCAAGAAATGGAAAGCACCAGACCCTCCACATGTACAGTCATGGCGCCGCTCTGTGCTCGCATGGGCCAAAGCCGAAAGCATCGCTATTAGACGCGAGAAAACCATAGGCCTAAGAAAAGCCCCTATTGCCACAAGCTGGGATGCGATCCTGGCGGAACTGCAACAGAGCACAGGCGAAGCAGGAGGAGACCCCCCTGGGGACTAACCCAGCAGACTAAAAACACAAACACCGCAGCTCCAGACTAATTGAGACACTTGATCAGTAGCCACACACAGCGTGCACGCACACATACCTACATGATGCCGTAGGGAATGAGTGCGCAGGCAGTAGACATAGGAGAAATAAGTAGGATCCGAATAGGAGGGTGGGTGGGGTGCTCAGAGTCAGTTTCTTGTTTTCTTTTTGTTTCTAAGTTATCAGTTAAGCTAATCAGTTATTCTCAATTCAATTTCAATGTATTTTATTTATGATTACGGAACTCCATGGAGGTCCGCATAAACTGGGAAAACCAACACAATAATAAGGGTTCTATTTTGATAATAAAATTAACACAGAAAATGTTCGTACCCGACAAGACATCAGCGAGTCCTAAGCGGAATCCAACAATATAAAAAAAAATCTTCAGATCAAAACATAGCAATATAATATACGGTACAAAATGATTAAAAATATCCTTCATGCCCTTAGTGCAAAAATATAGGAGGTAAATAACAGAATAAAAAACAAGTATTAGCAGCTGCTCCCTACATACCTAATGAGCCTTAGTACATGTTTAGAAAACACTTAAAGTTAAAAATTCTATGTCAGAACATTCATTTGGCGGCTCATAAAGAGAATCAATTAGTGCTGAGGCTGAAAGAACAGATAGCTGTAGACATTGATCTCATCCATTTTCGCCGACACAATAATAATGCTGGGCAAATAAATAAGTACTTTATTTATCACACAGGTATCAATGACCGGATGGATACCCCTCTTCAGAGTGCAAGCTTCCCTATCCCTTGTGAAACTTGTTTCCCAAGTGGCCTGTTTCAGGGTGGCCCTTAATTGGTGTGGCGATAAGGTAAAGAGCAGGGACTGATCTAATTGCAGCAAATCAATCGCAGTCCTAAAATTTCTAAAAATTAATGACTGTTCTTTTAAACATTCTAAAATTTCTTTCCGAAGTAAAAATCTTAATGTACCAAAATCACCCTTTACCAGACCTAGGACCCAACGCACTATCCCGGCGAGACCCTGTGCCCAGGAACTTCTTAATCCAAATTCTAACCTGAGGGCGGCTACAGTACATGCCGAATTGACCGAGGCTAAACTTCTTAAAATTCGGCCTTCCGTTGCATTTAAAAAAAAAAAAAACCATTTCTCTACATCGATCAATTCCATACAGCAGGGAAGCGGGGATTTTTGCACGAAACACCTCCAATAAAAGTGCAAAATATCTTTTTCCGGTAGAATTATAAAGGGAACCTAACCTTTTCCCCTGAATGGTAGCCTTTTGAGATGTTATTTTCTATATGAGCTTTATCACTTAGGTTGCCACACACTATTTTTCCTAAAAAGGTATATGATTTTACAAGTCCCAATTTTTGGCCACCTACAGACCATACAAAATTTCCGTACTTCAACTTCTTTCTTCCATGCATGCACATAATTTTACTTTTTGATATATCAATCTTTAAATGGTGAGCCTCAGCAAATTTATGGAGTGCCTGCAGACGACTATTTAATCCCCTTGGCGTGGTGGGGCGGAGCTTGCCTAAGCTCAAGATGGCGGTGTAGTCCGAGCGCTCCGCCGAGCCGTCCAAATATCCGCAAGTAATCCGGCATTAATGCTACGATATCCACACAAGTTTAGCAGATTTCGTCATCGGAACCTGTTGTGCATCTAACGAGCTGCTTGGTGCCGTCACGGAAAGCACTGAAACCGGAGAGTGACGCAGAGGCCAGACGCGCGACTCCTAGAGCCGGCTTGGAGAAGCGGGCGAATTCCTGACTGGAGGCGCGCGATCGTGGCCCCTGGAGCTGAATGATCCGTCCTGCAGAGCCTGGCTCCGGAATCGCTGATGAGCGAGAATGGCAGACTAGCTGGGCTATGGGGCGCAAGAAGTATGAGCGGTGCCACTGCGGGTCCTCAGTCTAAAGCACGAGCGCCTGACGACTCGATCCACGCAGCGGCGAGTGAGGTGAGCTGCGGGGAGAGGGCCGAGGGCAGGTGCGGGAGCCCCGACGATTGAATCGCTGGTCGCGGAGCAATGTGGGAGGCCAGACTCGCCTGATTGCAGCCCTCCCCACATATTGAATAGACTTGCATTCTCCTCCCTGGGCGGCGGCTGGAAACCGGGAGCAGCCATTTTGTGTTCTCGTCTACCCACCTTGCGGGGAGCGTCGAGCCTGGAGGGAGCGCGGTGCGAAGGCCTTTACCCCCCCCCCTCCATTAGACCTCCCGCTGGCTATTTAGACTGGCAGCTGACAGTCGTGCGGGACGGGAACCCGGACGACTTCTATAAGGGCCGAAGCTCTGTGCGGAGCAACAACGACGAGCAGGGGCACAGGTACGCGGCTGTGCCGAGGCTGCGAGGAAACCGTGAGTTCCCCTGACTGCTGGAGCAGAGCCTCCTTGACATTGGCTCAGTGCGATCATCAGTACAGTAGCACCCTAGAGGCACCGTCGACGCACAACCTTCACCGGCTATTGGTAGGTGACTCGGAGGACTGCGACCGGCCGCCGCTCTTATCGGCTATAGCCTTGTGCGCGGAGCTGCGACTCTGCTGAGGGGTTGCTGCGCCACTGGACACCGTCGGGGACTGATGGTGGGAGCTCTGTGGCGCGGCCGCCACTGGCGCACTGCCGGAATCTCCGCTCGTTGACAAGGCGATATGCCGGTCTTCCTTACCACTTCCCCCCTTCCACACGAGGAACCTTGAATGCAACGATTGCTGTGTAACAGTATACTCAGCTGGAGAAGGCGCAGAGAGTACCTGTTAAAAGAGAACTAAGAGTGAGGCGCTGCGCCCCCATAGCACTACAAGGGCCTATTACTGGTGAGGTGTGGATATATCACCACTGTGACTATGGGGAAAGTGGATAATACACAACCAAAGCTCCACTTTGAGCAACAGAAATCTAGGCTCCGTGAGCAAGACCCGGAAGAGGGACAGAACGAACACGCAGAGGACGCGCAGCCCCCTGACGACGACCTCCGCACCATCCTAGCGGCGATGCAGAAGAGCTTACAACAAAGCTTATCAACTATTGATAGTAAGTTAGACACTTTGGATCCACGCATGGATCGCATCACGGAACGTATGGACAAGCAAGCAGAAAGGCAGGACATGACGGAACGCAGGGTAGCGGAAGTGGAGGAAGCCCACACGGAATTGAACACCGAACAAAAGCAGATGGGCAAGCTGTTACACGCCCTCCAAGATAAGGCTGAAGACCTCGAAGCACGATCCCGCAGAAGCAACATTAGAATCACGGGCCTTCCAGAGTCGACACATGTAGGAAACATGGAACTCTTTGTAGAGAAATTGCTAGAGACGCTTTTCGGCCGAGACACCTTCTCCCCGATGTTTATCGTGGAGCGAGCACACCGGTCTCTGGGCCAGAGGCCTCCACCTGGTGCACCGCCGAGGCCGATCATTGCCAAACTACTCAATTACAGAGATCGCGATGCGGCATTGAAAGCGGCCCATGAAAAACAAACATTGCAATACGAAGGGTCAATGATATCACTCTACCCGGACTTCACACATCGTGTACAGGAGGCTCGCCGACAGTTTGCTCCGTTGAAGAAGCAGCTACGTGAACAAAACCTGGACTACGCCATGTTATATCCGGCGAGGCTGCGAGTCAACAGACAGGGAAGCTCTCGCATCTTCACGGATCCTAAAACCTTGCAAAAAGCCCTGAAGGAATGGGCAAAAGACAGACCTCTACAACGAGTTTCATCAGACCACAATGAAGCTGATGGACGCAGTTTGGAGGAGCAGGACTGTCGGATGTCCTCACATAGCAGATAAGAATTTTGTTAGGAGGGAGGTGGGTAGGGTGGTAAGGAATGGAAGAGATATAAAGGGTGCTGCTGGAACAGGGAGGCGGGCGGGGGTTTCCGATAGATAGAAGGACCATAAGTCGTAGTATGGACATGCAGGACCATTAATGGGGAATGAAGAGGGCGGACTTCCACGTCAAAGTGTTCTATGGGTATATGTGTGGATACCGAATGCACAAGTTACTACTTGTGTAACGATATATCTGTAAGAGACATTAGTTAGTGATAGATTACTTACCTTAGAATATCCCCAGGCGTCAGCCTGGATCCGGAAAGGTTTTCGTCAGCAGTACGCCTGCGCGTCGGTAGGTGGCGTCGTGCGGCTACGCGTTAGTCGCTGGCGTCGTAAGCGCCGAGCTGACGTCACGGAGACTACTTAGGCGCCACCCATGCGCGCTGACGTCAGTTCTGTACACGACTTTCCGCGCCAGGAACGCAGAGCCATGCAAGAAACTGACCACTGGTGCCATGAAACTAGGGCCCTGAAAGGATGACCTTAACCCTAGAATCAGTTCGCAGAACGGGGAGGATGGGTGGGGCCGTAAGGAATCTATCACTAACTAATGTCTCTTACAGATATATCGTTACACAAGTAGTAACTTGTGCATCTGAAAGAGACACGTTAGTGATAGATTCCTTACCTTAGAATAGATACCCCAGCAATACCAACCCGGTGGTGGGTCTGCGAATAGATTACACCAGAAAGTCACAGAGAACAGAACGGCCAAAGAAGCCGTCTCTCCGGACTTGACTGTCAAGGCAGTAATGCTTGGTAAATGTGTGCAGCGAGGCCCACGTAGCTGCTTGACAAATATCCTGCAAGGGAACACCGCGTCCCAAGGCAGTAGTGGCTGCCGTCGCCCTGGTCGAATGGGCACGCAAGCCCCACAGGAGGCTCCTTCTTAGCCAACGAGTAACACGCTTTGATGCACAAAACGACCCACCGAGAGATGGTTCGTTTGTGCACGGCTCGACCCTTTTTGGCGCCCACGTAGCCGACAAAGAGCTGGTCATCCACCCGGAACTGTTGTGTGCGTTCAGATAGAACGAGAGCGCACGTTTTGGGTCCAGACGGTGGAGCCTCTCTTCCTCATTTGAAGGATGCGGAGGCGGAAAGAAGGTGGGCAAAGTGATGGTCTGCCCGATGTGGAAGGGCGTGACAACCTTTGGCAAGAAAGAAGGACGGGTCCTTAAAACCACCTTGTCCGGATGAACAGAAAGGAAAGGAGGATTAGAAGAAAGAGCCTGGAGCTCACTCACTCTTCTGGCAGAGGTGATACCTACCAGGAAAGCAGTCTTGAGAGTAAGACGACGTAAAGGACAGTTCAGGAAACGGTTAACAACCGGGGACTTGAAGAGAGAAGGCTGATCTGGAAGCCTGAGAAAGGCGGAGATGGCCAAAAGATAACCTTTGATAGTGCCCAGAGCAGAGCCCTGCTGGGCCAAGGAGAGCAGGAACAGAAGGCCCTCAGAAAGAGGGGCAGAAAGGGGATCCACAGACTTAGCTGTGCACCATGCCACAAACTTGTTCCACCTGCAGGCGTATACCGTCTTAGTGGAGGGACGCCTGGCTGCCAGAATGACATCACAGACTTCGGGAGGAAGATCGAAATCTGTTAACTGTCGCCGCTCAATCTCCACGCATGGAGGTGAAGGCTGGACAGGTTCGGGTGGAGGACCGTCCCCTGCTGCTGCGACAGAAGATCCTCCCGAAGAGGCAGTCGGAACGGGGAATCGATCGCCATGTTGAGTAGCTCGGGATACCAGTATCTTCATGCCCAATCCGGAGCCACAAGGATGACTTGGGCCCGGTCGCGCCGAATCTTCTTGACACTCCGGGCAGAAGTGGTATAGGCGGCAAGGCATACAACAGACCGCAGCTCCACTCGCGACGAAAAGCGTCGCCGAGCGAGTGCCGCCTTGGAAATTCCAACGCACAGAACTGATGACATTGCGCGTTCTATTCGGTGGCGAATAGATCTAACCAAGGCTCTCCCCACTGCAGAAAGAGACCTTGCGCCACGTCCGAGTTCAGACGCCATTCGTGATCCATCAAGCACCGGCAGCTGAGTTCGTCCGCCCTGGCGTTCAGAGAACCTGCCAGGTGTTGAACCACCAAGGTAATGCCTTGATGTTCCAGCCATGTCCAGAGGCGCAGAGCCTCCTGACATAGGGTCCACGACCCCACCCCGCCCGGTTTGTTTCAATACCACATGGCGGTGGTGTTGTCCGTGAACACCTGCACTACACTGCCCCGGACAGAGGGAAGGAATGCCTTCAGTGCAAGTCGGATCGCCCGAAGCTCCAAAAGATTGATATGGAGCCGGGACTCCGCCGGAGACCAGAGGCCTCTGATCTCCGCCTCTCCCAAGTGGACACCCCATCCCAGGAGGGACGCATCCGTCACCACTGTGTGCTCCGGTTGGGGAAGGGAGAGGGATCTGCCATTGACCCAATCGCGATTCGTGAGCCACCACCGCAATTGTCGTGCAGTGCCCTCCGAGATCTGGACATGATCGGACAGGTTGCCATGATGCTGTGCCCACTGGAACTTCAGGTCCCACTGCAGAGCCCGCATATGCCACCTGGCATGTTGCACTAGCAGAATGCAGGAGGCCATCAGGCCCAGGAGCCGGAGGGTCATCCTGACAAACACAGGATAGAGGCTGAAAGATCGGAATCATAGCCTGAATATCCCGGACTCGCTGCTCGGGAGGATAAACCCGAAACCGCGTCGAATCCAGAACTGCTCCGATGAAGGGGAGCTTCTAAGAGGGACTCAGGTGAGACTTCGGCACATTAATGGAGAACCCCAGCGAATGCAGGAGGTCGGCCGTAGTCTGGAGGTGGGAGACGACTGCCTGGGGCGAGCCCGCCTTCAACAGCCAGTCGTCGAGATAGGGGAAGACTGAGACCCCTGATCTGCGCAGATGAGCTGCGACCACCGCCATCACTTTTGTGAACACCCGAGGGGCGCTGGTAAGGCCAAAGGGGAGCACGGTAAACTGAAAATGCTCCTGGCCTACCGTGAACCGCAGGTAACGCCAGTGGGCCGGCAGGACGGGAATGTGAAAATATGCATCCTGCAAGTCCAACGCTACCATCCAGTCTCCAGGGTCGAGGGCAGCCAAGACCTGAGCCAGTGTCAACATCTTGAACTTCTCCTTCCGGAGGAAGCGATTGACGTTCCTGAGGTCCAAGATGGGAATAACAACCATGTACTACTTCTGGCCCAGGAACGCGCTCGATGGCCCCCTTGGCCAAGAGGGCTGTGACTTCCTGTCGGAGAAGCGCCAAGTGATCCCCCGACATGCGGTGGAACTGAGGTGGCATGGCCGGGGGGGCAGAGTCAAAGGGGAGGGAGTAGCCCCTTCGGACGATTAGCAGCACCCACCTGCCCGAAGTGACAGAACGCCAGTGGGGGAGATGATGTTGAATCCTGCCGCCCACCGGCGGGGGGTGCACCCCAAAGCTCGGACTAGGAAGGCTTTGAGGCGGATGCTGCGGGAGCGGAGGTGGACTAACTCGCACGCTGGCCCCCCTGTGCCACCACGCCCACGCTGAGGTTGGTTCTGCGCAGGCCTTTGGCTGAACGGGCGTGTAGGGGCACCCCTTCCGCGGCCACGAAAGGAACGAAAGGTAGACGTGGCGGAGAGACCCAAGGACTTGGCTGTAGCCCGAGAGTCCTTAAAACGCTCCAGCGCACCGTCTGCCTTATCGCCAAACAGGCGAGTACCATCAAAAGGCGTGTCCATGAGGGAACTCTGGACATCCCCCGAAAACCCCGTGGACCGCAGCCAGGCGTGTCGCCGCAAGTCCACCGTCGTGGAGATGGCTCTCCCCAAAGAGTCCGCGGTGTCCAACCCACACCGAATGGCGAACTTCGCAGCATCCTTCCCTTCTGCAACAACTTGGGAAAGCACAGCCCGAACCTCCTCCGGGCACTGGGGCAGAGTTTGCGCCACCGTGTCCCACACAGCGTGAGAATAGCGGCCCAAGAGGCATGCGGTGTTGACTGACCGCAGCGCCAGGCTGGCAGAGGAAAACAACTTTTTGTCAAACTGCTCCAGCTTTTTTGATTCCTTATCCGGCGGAGCGGTAGGGAATGCAGTTTGGGAAGTGGAGGCCTGAATGACCAGGCTCTGTGGTGTCGGATGAGTTGTCAAAAAGGCAGGGTCACCCGGTGCCGGGCGGTGACGCCTGGCCACGTTCTTATCCACAGGAACCCCTGTGGCAGGCCTAGACAAGGTACCCATCAAAACATCCGTCAAGTCCTCATTGAACGGAAGCAGAGGTTCCATAGAACTTGCCGCCGGCTGAAGCACTTCAGTAAGGAGGTTAGTCCGGAGGGTAACAGTAGGCAAGTCAAGGTCAAGAGCCTCAGCTGCCCTACGGAGCACCACAGTGTATGTGTCGCCTTCCTCCATGACAGTGGGAGGAGACACAAACCCAGGCTCAGAGGAGAGGTCAAGGCCACCTGCATCCTCCGAGTCTTCTGCCCACTCCTGTTCGGACTCACACTGCTGTGCAAGAGGGTCCTCCGACCCCTCCCAGTCCTCCCCCTCCACAACGGCCCGAGGCACAGGCTGCAGCGGCGGGGGAGGCACAGGGGAAAACAAATGCTCCACCGGCGCCGGGCTACAAACCCCAATCAGGGTCCCAAGCTGGAGCAAAATTGCCCGGAAAATCGGGCAAGGGCGGAGGTGGGACGAACGGAACCCAGGGCGGCGCCGGGAAGGGAGCCGCAGGGGGCGCCGGAGCCACCGGCGGAGGACCTTGCGGCGCCGGGGCCGGAGCCGCCGCCGGCTGAGCCGGCGCCAACCAAGGGCCCTCCAGAGGGACCGCGGGGCCCGAAGGCGCGCCGGCGGGAGCCCTAGGCCTGAAAAGGCGGTCCATGGCGGCAAGAAACTCTTGCACCTGGGCCGGAGTCGCCGACTGACCGGTAGGCAGGTAGGCCGCGGGACTGACAGGCTCCAACAGAGCCGCGGGGGAAGGACCCCGTGCCCCCTCGTCCGCGCACGAAGACCGACGGGGGGAGGTCGGAGAGCGAACGCGCTTCTTCGACTTTTTTGTGACGTCGCTTACCCGATTCCGAGGGTGAAGACTTGGACCCCGAGGAGTAATGATGATGACTCCGCGGCCGGTCCCTTGAACGACCTCTGGACCTCGAACGTTGCGGAGACAACTGTCGGGCCTCCAGCAGCTTTCGGGACCGCTCCCGCAAAGCCTTCGGAGCCATGGCCAGACAGTCGGAACATGACCGGGAGTCATGGTCGCGCTCCAGACAGTAGAGACAGACGCCATGGGGGTCGGCCACCGACATCGTACGGCGGCAGGCCCCGCAGGATTTAAACCCAGGCATCCCTACGTGGCACCAGGAGTCAAGATTTTAAAGAAGTAGAGACAAAAGTCCCAAAAATAAATAGTCAAAAAGTGACTAAGGTACGTGCTCTAACCGGATCTGCGCTTGCTGGCGCGGAAAAAGAAAGAACTGACGTCAGCGCGCATGGGTGGCGCCTAAGTAGTCTCCGTGACGTCATCTCGGCGCTTACGACGCCAGCGACGAACGCGGAGCCGTACAACGCCACCTACCGACGCGCAGGGGTACTGCTGACGAAAAACTTTCCGGATCCAGTCTGACGCCTGGGGATATTCTAAGGTAAGGAATCTATCACGAACGTGTCTCTTTCAGATGAGAAGCATAATGCACAAAGCATGCTGGATGGCGAAGGGGATAGGAGCAACGCTTGGTAGGCGATTGAAAGGGCTGAGTTTGGGCAACATCTGCCCCAGTGTGTGTTCCACTACTTGAAATTGAGTTGTTTATGTTTAATGTTCGTTACAGCAAAAAAATATGGTCCTTTTGCAAAGGCAATGGGAAAGTTGGGGGGATTTTTTCGCCAACGCAGTGTTGGGGTTTGCAAGGTGTGGGGAGGGGGGGGGGGACATGGGCACACAGTACATGCACAATTGCATCTGCTAAACTAACAATCTACCAGATGGGACGGCTGTATTTCTATCTGAGGATGTGCAGAGACGTTCAAGCACATGCACCAAGCGACATACATGGTTCCTTTAAACTCTATGACGCAGTCACACAATGTTAGGATTAACGCCTTCACATGGAACGTCCAAGGCCTAAATGACCATAGGAAGCTAAGGAACGTTTTGACATATCTCAACAGACACTGTGTTGATATAGCACTACTCCAAGAATCGCACTTGCCGTTACACAGTGGTATGTTCAGATGCAGAGGGCTACAGGGTGGGGTTCACGCAGCGGGGTTCACAACGCATGCCCGCGGGGTGCTCACTAGGATCAACCCGAAGGCAGGATTGGATCTGGACACGGATCCAGACGGTAGATACACTATATCGAGATTCACAGGGTAAGGACTGGATCTGATTGTAGTTAATATATATGGGTTGAATTTTGACAACCCTAAGTTCTCTGCAGCGCTCCTGGAGAAGATGAGCCATTACGGGGGCTCACTCCAACTATGGGGAGGAGATTTCAATTGTGTTTTAGACACGCAAATAGATAGATCGGGTGGTTCAGACCGGCGACTAATAGCAGCTGCGCGAGAAATTATGGGAGCAATGACACAATTGAACTTATGTGATGTTTGGAGAACGCGTTCTCCCGCACGAGGAGGCTTTACACACTATTCAGCTCAATACAACTTGCATACTAGAATGGACTACTGGCTAGCCTCTAGGAACTTACACACACAGATCTGCGACTGTGCGGTATTACCCCGCACTTTTTCGGATCATTCACCGTTGTTACTGGTAATAGAGACTCCCTGCAAGCGTATCCCGCCTTTCACTTGGCGATTTCCTCCATACTCCCTATTGGACACGGTGTTCAAATCGGAGCTCTCAGAAGCGATAGATACATTTTTCGAATGTAATATAGGGTCAGTTGATACCTTCTCGGTGGTGTGGGAAACGTTTAAAGTTTTTATCAGAGGGATTGCTATGTCCAAACACTCTGGTGTGCTTAAGGCGCTAAGGAAACGCCTTGCTGATTTAGAGGGTAGACTGAAGACGCTAGAACAAAGGTTACTCTCCGGCGCTGATGAGCAAGCGCAGGAGGAATTTCAGGAACTCCTAAAAGAGTATCATGACACGGCTGACTCAGAACTCAAACACCTAGGCAAATATGCCACAGCTCGTACCTATGGAGAAAGTGAAAGGCCTGGCTCGGTTCTGGCCACTCTGTTAAAAAAACGCAGGGACACAATGGGGGTGGTGGTAGTCCATGACAAGCAGGGAGAGCCCATTACGGACTCTACGGGAATAGCGAACAGGTTCAAACGGTACTATACCTCACTATACACCTCTAGAGGGGAGGATCTAGACGCAGAGAGACTGGACTACTTGACGCATATAAAGCTTCCCTGGTTGACGAATGCGCATCGTGAATTCCTCATGAGGCCGCTTGAAACGGAGGAGATAACTGCAGCGCTGTCCGGAATGCGAGCGAGCAGCGCCCCTGGCGCCGATGGCTTAACTGTCTCCTTCTATAAGGAGTTCAAAGACATACTTATACCACACTTGCGCACGCTGTTTGAGGAGATGAGCGAAAGCGGCCAAATGCCTCCATCTATGAGGGAGGCACTGATAGTCGCCATACTGAAGCCAGATAAATCTCCGACAGAGTGTGCGTCCTACCGACCGCTGTCGCCATTAAATGTAGACACGAAAATATATGCTAAAATACTAGCGAATCGTTTGTCACCACTTGTCCCGATATTGGTAGCGCCTGAACAGGCTGGTTTTGTCCCCAGTAGAAACCGGACATACAATTTGCGAACAGTCTTCGGGGCCATTCAACACACGAGACAGGACGTGCAAGCTGTAGCCGTGTTTTCAGACATGGAAAAAGCATTCGACTTGGTCGAATGGAATTTTATGAAGCACGTTCTGACGAGAATCGGATTGGGAAGCGTCTTCCTGCAGCTAATAGGAGTCCTGTACAACAACCCAGTGGCCAGAATAAAAATAGGCGACATGGTCACCGACACTATACAAATTACCAGGGGTACACGGCAGGGATGCCCGTTATCTCCATTACTTTATGCGCTTGTCGTGGAACCGTTGGCCTGTGCGATGCGAGAATATCACAGATATAGAGGTATTCGCTTTCCGGGGTACGAATTAGTAATATCAACATATGTTGATGACACGTTACTTTACGTCAGAGACTCAGAGCGCAACTTATCCCCCATATTACGCGAAGTAGTCAGGTTCGGGGCAATGTCAGGTCTCCAGGTGAACTGGACCAAGTCGATAATTTTCCCCCTTACACCCACTACCTCCCACTTTACCCCCGATTTCCCTTTGCCATGGACGACCGAGCCGGTGAGGTATTTGGGGATTAAGATTCATACGGACTCTGAGACTATATTGAAGGAGAACTATGGTGTGGCGATCAGCAAGCTAGAATCCGATATCGAACGCTGGATACGATTGCCACGGTCATTAGCGGGTAGGGTCTCGATCATGAAGATGGCCATACTGCCACGGTTTTTGTTCCGGTTTAATAATATCCCGATGATCCTTCCGTCCTCCTTTTTTAAAACACTCACATCTTTATTAATCAGATTAGCTTGGGCGGGGAAGCATGCTAGAGTTAGGTGGGACGTACTTACACTACCATACCACCTGGGGGGACTGGGGGCGCCGGACCTAGACCTGTATTATAGAGTGGCTCAGTGTGTACATGCTCATTACTGGATCCATGGCCCTGTAGACACCGCACCTGCAAATCGAGAAAGTGGCGGCGGCACCGCTCCCGGTCCCGGCACTTCTATTTATGCCTCCGGACTGTAGAACGGGTATTCTGGACTCTATCACTCCAACAGTCCACGCCTGGCATCATTTATTGAAGCTACAAGCTGGAGCGGTTTTGTATTCTCCACTAGCCCCCCTAGATTGGTGCCGTTGGCTTCCAGCCTGCAGAGATAAAGGGGTTACTCAGACACTAACGGGCATAAACATTAAAACGACAGGAGACATGTTTGAGGGGGGCGTAGTGAAGAAATGGGATGCGGTGGAGAAGCAGGGACAGCAGGATACTCTTCTGGCCGGGTTCCAGTATCACCGAATGAGGCAATCATTAAAAGAAATTTTGGGTAATGATATGGCTGAACCGCCTGAGGTAGCAGCACTTCAGTTTATGATAAAAACGGAAACGACGACGAAGATGGTATCCAAAGTATATAAGTTAACACAGAACTATCGAGCCAATCACTACACTAAGGCCAGACTAGCATGGCAAACTGATATAGTCAAAAACAGATGACAGCATGTGGAAGTACTGTTGTGAGAGTACGAAGCGCATCTCTTTAAACGGTCGGCACAGGCTAATTAATTTCAAATTTCTAAATAGAGTGCATTACACCCTGGAGAGACTGCATAGGTATGGACTTCGGGACACTGCCGATTGCGAACGCTGCGGTAGTGAACCAGCTGACTTCTTCCACCTGGCGTGGCTCTGTCCGGGGATTGCCAACTACTGGACCCAGATCTTGAAGACCCTAGGAGGCATCATCAAAACGCCCCTGACACCTGACCCATTGCTAGCCTTACTGGGCTACTCACTACATCTCCCGAAGCCAACAAGACGACTGATAGATATGGGGCTGTTGCTAGCTAGACGACGGGTCGCGATGAGCTGGTCCCGTGGTCCGTCCCCTACACTAGCAAGCTGGTCAAAAGACATGATATATTGCTGCACACAGACTGAACACTATAGTGAACTCCTTCCTCCGCGTAACCGCCCCAAAAACTTTTGGGAATTATATCGTACGTATTTGGCCACTACAGAGAGCGCTGAGGAAAGGGCAGACACTACCGTACATGAATAGGCAACTGAGCACCTGATAAGATAAATGGGGTTGTTGAGAGAATCACTGTGCACGATATTGTGACCTAGATGTGATTGACTCCCTGTGCACTGGGAAAGGTTGAAAGAGTGGATATGCGCACTTGGGATAGGCTTCTGATAACACAAAGTATAGTACTCCAGAGTAACGTTAGGGGCCTCATGTGGTGTAAAGCAGTCAAGTATATTGCACAAATGTATACCAAAGACACTTATTGCAATGTAATGCTAACTGTTCTACTACTGGACTTGTGGATGTGATGTCCCTGATTGCAACACTTCATTGTACTGTGCTGAAGTTCAATAAAGTTTACAAAAAAAAAAAAAAAAATTAATCCCCTGGGCGTTAGATCCAAAATGATTATGTCTGCATAGAGTAGACACAGAATCAGTTTTCCCCCAATTACCGGGGCAATGCCCTCACTTTGGGCCAAATAGTAAGGGAGATCAGAGATATACAAGGAGAAAATATCCTTGTTTTAAACCATTTTCGGTGGGGATAGCTTGTGAGAGACCTCTTTCACCTCCCATTAGGACTCTGCACCAAGTATCCATATGGAGGGCACAAACTAACTCCAAAAGGGTGCCCGGCATACCCAAATTTAAAGCTTACTCCACAGCAAAGGACGATCTACTTTGTCAAATGCTGTGGAGAAGTCTATAAAAGCTGTATACACCCTTACTCCTCTAATTTCAACGTATTTTTCATTTATTACCTGTAGAGCAGTTAAATTATCAATTGTTCCATGTTTCGTTCTAAACCCAGTTTGCTCCAATGGTAAGATTTTATTGGCATCCATCCCATTGCTAATTTGGGAGAAAAAGGCATTTAGCGAAGACTTTACCCACTGCATCAAGAAGCGCAAACTGACGATAATTTTGAGGAAGATCTCCGTCTCCTTTCTTGAACAGAGGGACTATTATACTTCCCTTGCAGGAGGGGGGACCATTTTATTTTCATAACAATATTTAAAAACCGGGCAAAGAATTTTACTCCACAGTGTACTGTTTTGTCTTATGACTGTAATTGCTATTTCATCGGGGCCCATTGCCGCTGAGGTACACATTCCCCTGATCACCATTTCTATTTCTTTTTCAGAGGCGATCCATACAGAGTAAAGTCTTCCTTTGGTGCAAGGTGCTGAATTGCCGCCTCATTAGCTGCATATAGATCCTGAATAAAGCTAACCCATTTATGTTCTTCAATAGCCACAGGGAGTGATCGGGCTCTGGCTCCACAACCCTCCGCGACAAGAGACGAAAAAGGTTCTTATCTGGCCTTTAGAGGCTGCTTCTCTAAGTTTTATCCAAATACTGTCTTCCCTCTCCTTTCTTAACCCGGCCGTTACCAGATTCCTCCTCCTTTTTAATAATATTCTAGAATATCTCTCCGAGGAATAATTCAGATACTGTTCTCTAACTAGAGTATTTATTTCAAGATTTAGCAGCAGGAGGAATCGGGGACCACTTTAAGACTTATCCTTTGATTCACCTTCCTTGCAGTTTCCACTGCTTGTTGCATAAATGTCTTAAAACTTGCTATTTCTGTTCCTGCCCAGCTAGGTAGTTTCTCTAAGGTAGTCTCTAGGATACTGTCAAGGCCTAAAGTGGCCCTGTTATCCCAATAATATCTCCTTGTTTTCTTGGCAAAACTAACAGATTCACCATTTAATGCCTAAGGGTCAGGCAGAGACAAATTAAAATTTATAAGGAGAGTTAATAACCACAGAAGGAAGAGACCTTTAAGTCTTTCAACAGGAAGAAAAAGGCACTTCCCACCACCACGTAGTCTAAAATTGACTCTCCCCTAGAGGTTATTGGTATTGGAGGGGAGGGGGTGGCAAATGTGTTGTATGTCTGTACTACCTTTTGAATGGCCGACGTACCTTCTGCACAAATTTTGCAGAACCCGCAGCACTAAAGTAACCTCCAGATTCCTAGATCTAGGTATAGTGGCAGCCAAGAGGTTAATCACAAAGAAATGGAAAGCACCAGACCCTCCACATATACAGGCATGGCGCCGCTCTGTGCTCGCATGGGCCAAAGCCGAAAGCATAGCTATTAGACGTGAGGAAACCATAGGCCTACGAAAAGTCCCTATTGCCACAAGCTGGGATGCGAACCTGGCAGAACTGCAACAGAGCGCAGGTGAAGCAGGAGACGACCCCCCTGGGAACTAACCCAGCAGACTAAAAACACACAAACACCGCAGTTCCAGACTGAGACACTTGATCAGTAGCCACACATAGCGTGCATGCACACATACCTACCTGATGCCGTAGGGAATGAGCGCGCAGGCAGTAGACATAAGAGAAATAAATAGGATCCGAATAGGGAGGTGGGTGGGGTGCTCCGAGTCAGTTTAATGTTTTCTTTTTGTTTCTAAGTTATCAGTTAAGCTAATCAGTTATTCCCATTCAAATGCTGCTGGACACCAAGCGTCACAAACAATGAAATAGCACGTTGTGGTCATAAGTGGTCCGCCTATGCTCACATAGATATGACAGTGTACCATGAGGGGATCCTGCACACTGCACTTAGGTAACACCTACGATGTGAGCCAACACAACTCTGTAAAATCCTT
Source organism: Calotriton arnoldi (assembly GCA_963921515.1). Classification (NCBI taxonomy): domain Eukaryota; kingdom Metazoa; phylum Chordata; class Amphibia; order Caudata; family Salamandridae; genus Calotriton; species Calotriton arnoldi. The sequence goes on from CAWUFW010000375.1 coordinate 2,065,209, forward strand.
AAATCATACATGATGTAACAAATGTTTTGCCAATGCATGGTGAAGTGTGTACTGTAAACTGTTGATAAACTCGAAAATCTAATCAAATATATATTTTTTTTAAATGAATGAGACAAAGGAGGAGATGGTGGAGGTGAAGATTGTGGTGGTGGAGTGGCCTTTGACCTCTTCTTTTGTGGCACAGGGTGTCCAAATCCTCCTCAAAAGATAACTGTCTTTAGTGGAGGAGAGGCCACTATTCTTTCTGTTCCTTTTTGAATCTGGATAAATTTTTGTCGAGTATCCATCGTTTCGAGGATAGGTTCAACAAGAGACATAGTGTGGAATGTTTCAAACTGTTTGACATTTTCGTCTCCGATAATTTTGGAACCGAAGAGTGCTTTGAGGATTTAGGTTCGGCTGGTTTCGGAACTGAAGATTTCGAACTAGACAGATGTTTCTTGACCGGCACTGAGGCAGAAGCAGTCAGAGGCCGGGTCGGTTCCGGAGATTGGGAGGACATCGAGGTATGTGCCCGATCTGAAGTGGATACCGAGGATTTAACCCTGGTAGATAGTTTCGGTGCCGGACCTGATGGTGAGGCAGCCCCAGTATCTTTTCGGATCAGACCATGGCCAGAGGACAGTGGCGTTCCGGCGACCTGTAGTAATGGAAAGGGTAAAGATTTGGAAGTCTTTAGGTGGAGGGTCAGGGTAAATGGTACTCACACGCTGTCCAAGTGACAGGTTGTGCTCCAATTCATCCTCTACGTCGGAGCCGGAAGTCTCTTCAATATACGAGGGCACTTATTCCTCTGCAGCATGCTCTTCCTGGGCATGCTCTTTTCCAAAAACGAAGGGAGTGTCGTCTTCGGAGCGATGAGACATTTCCAGCCGATGCACCCTCTGACCCTGGAGAGTCTTCTTCGAATGAAAAGACTTTAAGGCGTCACAATCAACTTCATGATGATCGAGCGAAAGGCAGAGATTTCACACAAGATGTTGGGCCGTGTGCGGGTACTTGGCAAGACGCTGGGAGCAAAATCAACAAGCATTTGCAATGCAATAGGTCTTGCATTTGCGCGACTTGAAGCTATTGGTATTGTAAATGACAATGCCTTTTATTTATGTTTTGAAAACGGAAACAAAAATAAAAGGCATTGTTATTTGCAATGTCAATAGCTCAAACTCGCGTAAATGCGAGACCTATTGCATTGCAAATGCTTGTTAAATAGATTCACTTGGTGAAAGGTGCATGGTTTATAAACAAAAGGAACCAATAAAAACTTACCAAACTCAGCAAGCCATTATTAGAAGGTACAATACACGTTCTTGCACATCACGAACACTTTGAATTGTATTTCTGTTAACATGGCAATATCTTGTAATTTGCACTTTCCATTTATAAATAGGGCTCCCGGTTTTATGGTATTTATTTTTTTGCCATTTCCGTCTGTATTTATCCATATTTATTTTTTGGGCATTTTTTCTGTATTTATCCACATTTATTTTTGCCACAAGCAAAAGACGAAGCTACAGCTAGTATTTTTCCACATTTATTTAAATTGACAATGCACACATGCGCTCACTTAAACTAGCGATTTGTTGTGGCTTTAGCAGTGCTTTAAATGGTCCGGTACTGAGTAATTTGAAAAGGAGAGTACCTGTACTTCTCAGTTCTGCTATAAAAACACTTTAGGATAGAGTACAAGCACTTGTCAGGAGCAAACATGTGCCAGCGCTTCTGTATTTCCATCTAAAGCCAGCTAGAAATCTGCCTCCCGTATGATTGAGTGACTGTCAGCCACATTTCCCAGAATCCTCTGCGTATCTCATGAGTCACCTAAGAGATACTGCCTCCTCGGTCTGCAGAGCTTCTTCAGAACCATAGAAAAATATGGAACTTGTCATGGGAGCCATTTGGCATTTTCAATTATTTCACCCATGATTTTTGCATTTTTCTCTGAGGTTCTTTAGCAGGTATGATGTGGGTGGATATAGCCCACTTGGTGACAGATTGCTATTGGTGTCTGACAATTTTGCATTAACGTTTACACCAAAATGACCAGTGCACAAACATTAATTGTTCCTTCAGTTGTTGCAAACGTCGGTTTTGCAGCGGTCATTTAGTGCAAATTTCTCTGCAAAAGTGTCTTATACTATTTTTTTATTTTATTTTTTGCAGTCTGACTCAGTTTGGCCTGCATATTGTTTATAGTTTCAGCTTTCTGTTTTAGCAGATTCTTATCGGGCGGTAAACAGGTTAACATTTACACAAAACTGGTATATTTTGGTCCAGGAATTTCCTACTCACCCCAGAGCACAGTATTAGGTTTTATTTCAGAATCATTCACAAGAACGCAGAAAAATATTGGTTTTTTACCGCAACAGCTGAAAATATTGTTTGCAGGGATTAAATGAGACGTTTCCAATTGTGGAGCTCAAAGCGTGTGTTCCTGAACAGATGACAGGAAAATCAATGCAAATGCAAACATCTTCTGCACACACAGGAGCTGGCGCGGGCGGGCTCTGTATTGCCCGACTTCCTTCTTTGATGAGTCAAGGGAGGTTATCACCGGTGAGGGTAGCAGACTAGACGGAGCCTTAATACCCCTTTAAGTAACCGAAACCTTGAGGGCGCGAAGTGTCATATTAGAATACTGGAGTGGCTGCTGGTAGGCTTCAAAAATGAGCTGTGCGAACTGCTGTTAGATATCCGTCCTGGTTTGCTTCTAAGCGCTGTGCAGTTTGACAGTTGTACCTAAGCGCACTGTTTGTTTCCTAATTTCCTGTTGTTTTACTTTGCTCCTGCACCCCTTCCCGCCATGTTCACTATGCTCCCGCCCCCCTTCCCGCCGTGTTCACCACCCCCCTCCCGTTGTCTGCATTTTCTTTGCTCCTGCCCCACTTCCCGCTGTACTTTCGGTTCCAGTGTTCTACTTTGCTCCTGCCCCCCTTCCCGCCAGGTTCACTATGCTCCCACCCCCTTCCCGCCGTGTTCACCCACCCAGGATAATATGCTGCATGACTATCCACTTATCAGGTCCCAAATGCGAGACCTATTGGCAATGCCAATGCTTGTTTTTCTCCTGCTGCAGCACTGTGAATTGAAGTGCTTAAAACGTGCACTGTATGGGGCCTGGGACAAGAGGAGTCAGGGGCGTTGGGGGAGGCTACGGCATGGGGTGAAAGAACAATAAAGCCTTGCTAACAAGTAAATGGTCTTCAAAAGACCTGTGAAGTACTCGGGTGCGGCTGTGTGTGCGCCCGGGAAGGAATTTCCAGCAGCAGGAAGGGGGCGTGGCGAGAACTCTGGTTTCGAGCATGGCAGCGCCTCAAAATTTTCTAGTATTTTGCCGTTTTTACATATAAATACAGACAAAGGAAAAATTGTTTTCCGTCTGTATTTATATGTAAAAATCCGTTTAAACGGAAAACCGGGAGCCCTATTTATAAAGCATGTTACAGAGGGTGCAGGGGTTACATTGTGACATACCCCTGGAGGCGACAATAAAGGGATTCGAACTAAACGCGCTAGGGACCTTTTAAGAAGAAAAAGGCGGGTCCATTTTCTGAAAAGGAAGCCAGGCACATTCTTATGGCAGAAGCCCCTGGACCAAAAGCAAAAGTAGAAGAGGACCGTGAAAAAAAAAAAAGAGAAATTCCTGATGTTGAAATCCCGTCGTCGCCTGAAGGTCCGAGAGGTGGTGTTGTCCTTCTTTTACTACACCGGGGAGACTTGGTTGCTCGTTGCGAGCCACCGATAAGTGGCCGACGGGCTGAAAGGGGGCAGTTAGAAGGGACGGGGCATTTGCTGGCTGAGAAGAGGACTGACGTGGAGGACGAAAGTGCGCCACAGACTGCCCCGGCGCCCGGTCCGAGGGGCGCGAGAGCAGCCAGCGCGAGCCCAGGAGTCTCAGGAGGGCGCAGGTGAGCGCGCGCGCGCCCCCCACAAGTGGCGGCGGGTGTGCGGAGTGAGCGCGAGGGACCCTGCGGGTGAGGGCGCGCGCCAGAGGCCATCCGGCGCTGGTGGTGGCCGGGGTCCAGGCTTGAGACGCAGTGGCCCCGGCTGCGGCAAAGGGGACAGATCTCGGTGCAGCGAGAAGTTGTGTGGTGAGCCACGGGGAATTGAAACAAATGTCTCGTGATGAAATCGTTCACAATAAGTGGCGAGCATGGGCATCGGAGGTGAGAGGAGTTCAGCACATCTTCAGTTTTATTAATACATCACTCGTAGTATTAGAGACATGTTAAAAGTTTTTGGCATCTAAATATGACACACAAGGCATAGAAACCACGGCAGGGAAAGGGTTCATTAAATTACTCATGTTCTGCAATGTAAGGGGACTGATAGAAACAGGGAGGGAGGGAGCAAGCGCGCAGGAGTTGTGCTAACGCCGGGAGCCGTACGAGTTTTTAGGGAATTGTAGTTTTATGGATGGGAGATTAGTTTGCCGGTGTATGTTAATTGCAACACGCCATAGATTGTTGCTTGTAAATGAACTATTAGAGCCCTACTAGCGACAGCGCTTTCCCGTACACGTGCAGATCTTCTACAGTGAAGGTTAACTAACGCCTCGCAGTGTATGCTGGCGCGTGTTCACGGGCACGTTCACATTTCCAGTCCGTCCTGCGCGTGCACATCTCCGGTCTCCCTTCCAAAGCAAGTCAGTAACAATAGATCTCGCTAGCGACAGCGCTTTCGTGCTGCGTCGCCAGGCGAGACCTAAAAAGGTGTCCGTTCCATCAGGTACACATTTTCAGTGCCGAAAGTGCATGTGTAGAGTGGCCCCGAGACAGGTGGCGCCCCAAGGGGCCATCGGTCGGTAACCAAACCAGCGAATTTCAAGTGGCGCAGACATAGAAAAGCGCGATCGAAAGAACTATACCGTTGGAGAGGATAGAACCGAAAAGTCATACCGAACAGTAGCCGAACACAGAGGAGAGGCACACACATCCGAACCTGATGGTGGAGAGAAAACAATCTAACAAAGGAGTCAAGCACCTGTGCAGTATCATTGAGAGGAGGAGTCACTCTACCTCGTGCCTTGAAACATTTCTTTTTTTTTTTAAATCATTTTCGTTTATTGAATGAATTGAAACCGTTACAATTGATGAAATGCAACAATAAAAAAACAAAAAACGAAACCGGACAATCAAACAAAACTGTCCTATAAAGCAATCAATAAATAGCATAAAAAAAGATCCATTAAAGTGCTAGTACGATAAAGTACTAAGATTCCGGCAGAGAATTCAATATAAATGCATCAGTAAAGAGGATAAAAAATCATCATAAATTACAGCAAAGGAGGCACCTTAAACATGGATCATGCTTAAGTCAAATAGAATTACAATTCATAATAGTTCAAAAATAAGTTATCTTACAAAAGAAGAAACATGCATTATACAAAAGATTAGAGACATTGACGGTGAAAGTGCAACAAGAAAATCCTAATGTAGAGCGCTACAAAACCCTGACCAGAACGCTTTTAAATCTGCTTAAAGCCCCTATATGTTTAGCATATGCTTCTTCCCACATATATGTCCTAGCCATTTTCTCATACCAATGATGAATCTAAGGTATCTTATCAGATTTCCAATTCTGAAGAATTAACGACCTTGTTACTGCTACAGCTATGGAAAGAAAATATTGCTGGTACTTTGTCAGATGATGAGCCTCCGCTGAGTAACCAAATAGAACCAATTTGAGAGAAGGGATAATATAAACTGATAATGATAACAATTGATTAACCATTTGAAAAACTTCAGACCAAAATTGTTGTAAATCGCAACAATTGAAACAAATATGGTTTTAAGACCCTATCTCTGGATCCCGGCACCTAAAGCAATCTGAAGAAAGTGGGAACATCTTGTGAAGTCTTTTCGGCGTAAAGTAGGTCAGCCACCTTGACAAAAAAGCCACTCTCTTATAATTAGCAGCACGCAGCGCTCTATGCCCAACTTCACATAACGTCTGCCACTCTTTATTGCGGAGACTACATCCAGTTTCCTTTACTAGTCTGGAGAGAAATTTACCAACTTGAAACAATTCTTCAAAGAAAAACAACTTGTACAACTCTGAATCCAACACTAGATGGCAGGAGTCTGCAGAGCATGTGTATCTACAGCCACACATGCCATCGAACACAAGATTCTCATTTGTGGCTTTTTGAAAGGTAGGATCTTATTTCAAGCGATGGTAGGATGTGAAATCAACATGGTCTTGACAATCCTGCATGGGATGTGTGCTGGCTTCACCTTCAGCCAGTCAATGGAACTACAATGACTATGCCCTAAGAAACCTCCACTGATTGTAGAAACTAGAAACACAGAATGCATCTGAAACCACTGAACACTTGCAAAACTATGAGTGTATTCTAGGTGTGGATAAACTAGATGCAGTAAGAGTTGCAGAATTTGTGTTTTACTTGGACAGAGTGTGAGCATTTCTAAGAAGGCTAACAATTCTCTGAGATCTAGCCGCCTGTTCGATCAAGGTACCTTAGAACTGATGAGTGGTGCAATGGCTTCCATAGTCGTGGAGATGAGTGAGACAAACTGCTGGGGATTCTGCCGATGGACTTCGCTGTAATACTGTGCCAGCCAATGAGAGTATGCCTGCAACGCAGCGAGGGACTGAGCATGCCTGGACAAAAGAAGAAAAGTGGGAGAATAAATGTATTGAATCTTACATTCAAAGATGTTACAAGCCTACGCAGTACCACTCTTACCATAAAAATCATGAAGTGTTTCATAGACTACACCAAAATTATTCAAGGTACAGCGCATACAAATTTCAATCTACATGGCAGAAATCCAAAGAGTCTGGACTACCACAGCATGCAGAGATGCTACATACAGAGTAGACATTAGCATGAGGTACCTGCCTTACTTGCTTTGTGAAGCCCGGCAAAGAATGAAAACATTACTTGCCTGTAATAAAGGTTTCCCAGCTTGAGTACACTTGTGAAATACACACTTTAAAATATTCATATGGGGAGGTACAATGACTATCTGCTAACAATTACATGACAGAGGCAGTAGCCAAAAATGAGCTATTGTTAGTATCCTAGGAGGAGAGGAAAAATGGGAGGCTTAGGAACCCCATGTTGAGAAAGACGTCGCAGTTAGTCTTAGAGAACTGAAATAATGATTTTCTATTGAATAGCCAGGATGTACCCCTCAAATCCCATCCCTGAAAATAGGAAAGCCACAATAAAAAGCACTTGGAGGCATGTGAAGGATGTCAACCCCTAGTGTTCACCCCCTACTTTTTATTACTTCTAAAAAAGTAGATGAGATCAACCACACAGGCGGCATCTTTCTGAGGCAGAAGACTAATGCGGGTGGGAACTGGTTTTAATATGGTTTGCTGCTTTAAAACTTGTGGATAATGTTGGGGGTGGTAAAAAGGGGGCAGGGTTGCTGACATAAGCTTCCCAGTTGAAGAGAAGGGTGTGTCCTTTCAAACGTCGTACCCATGCTGTGAGAAAATTGGATTCTGTTGGAAGTACCCCCCCGCCACCACTCTTTGTCTGACTTTTGATGCAATTTTGACTGTAGAGTACTGGGTCCCTGCTGTCCAAGTTCCCAGTGCCATTGTTCTTTCTCTAAAACTGATCCACGATTGGCCCTTCATACTCCCTGTAAGTCCTTAGTAAAAGGTACATGGGTATACCTAGGGCATTGGGACTGAAGAGTGCCCTAGGGACCCACACCTAGGCCATGCAGACTCCCACTGCAGCATGCATGGCCTGTTGCAGACAAAACAAAAAAAGTCGACATGGCACACTGCCTGTGTGCCATGCTAACTAGCACTACCCAAGATATAGGTAAGTGACCCCCTATACCAGGCCTTACCAGCCCTAAGGCAGGGTGCACTACATCACAGGTGTGGGTATATATGCATGAGCAGATATGCCCCTACATTATTAGGGTCTATTCCTGAATATTGTAAGTGCCAGGGAAGTCATATGGAGTACATGTGCTGGAAACTCAGCAACTCGAGTTCCCCAGCACCATGATGGCTTCACTGAAACCAGGAGTGGTTGGTGCCAAACAACTCCTTGTAATAAATCCACACTGATGCCAGTTTGAGATTTATTAAACCATGTACTCAGAGGGTACCTCAGAGGTGCCCCCTGAAAACCTACAGACCCTGGTGCGGTCACTGACCAGCTTTAGGCAGCCTGCCACACACAAATATGATTCTGAACCCCTGGGTGGAGAGCCTCTGCTCTCTGGGACCAGAAACAATGCACATCCTGGGCGGAGGTGTCACACCTCCTAACCCAGGATGGGCCAAAGGCTCGAAGGGGAAGCTTCAAAGGCCTTCCGCCTTTGTAATGCGACCCCTAGCCTTTGCTGCTAGCACCAGAGGGCAACCCACGGTTAACACCCCCACTTTGGGTGGGAAAACCTGTGGGTAAACTCAGAAAGACTAGGAGGTGTGCCCACCTTTGACAACTCTACCCCTGAGGTGGAGGAGGCAAAGTTAAGCACACTTTTCAGTCCCCTTCATCTTGAAGATGAGGGGACTCTTCCAATCAGGGCTAGGATTAGGAGTATTTAGAAGGCTCCCTCAGATCTTAAAACTAGATTCCTGCAACCTACATATAAGGACGAAGACGCCGCCGTGCAGCAAAGCCTGAAGACTACAGACTTGGCCCCATCCCTACCGGCCTGTCTCCAGCTCTAAAGACCTTGCAAAGACGACGATGCCTGTCTTGTGGTCAGTGACTTCCAGAATCCCGAGGGAGACTGCCTGCTCTTCAACGAAGAGCAGATAGCCAGAGGACAGCAGCCCTGTCCAGAAGAATCCAACTAAATGGACTCCAGATCCAGCTGGAACCGCGACTCCTGCCCACTCTTCACCAGACGCCCACGGCCCAAGAGGCTCACCTGTCCAGTGAAGTCTCCCCAGCAATCCGGACATCGAGTCCAGCGTTGGCTGACCCCTCCTGGACCCCTCGACAACGTCTGCAGCATGAATCCAGTGGCTCCCCCTGACCGGCTCCGGAAAATAGACCGACATCTAAAGGCACCCCTGCACCCAATGTCCCTTCCCCTTTGTGAGGTGAATCGATGGTGCCCTTATGACCATCCACATCTCTACTTACCTCTGCTGTCGTTGGTCTTCCCCCTGCAACCTCCGGTGCGACGCCTGCAGCCTGTTTGTCAAAAGCAGAATCCTTACTGAAAAGCATTGGGCGACCCTGAAATTGCACCATGCTCCCAGCCGTCCCAGGTGGTGTATGTTTGGTGCTGCTTTGTGGCCCCCCCTCCCCCACCCCTTTGCTTCACCTAACTCCCAAAACCTGACCCCTGCAATCGATCTACTTACCTACAAGCAGTGTGGCTTCGAGCACTCCAATCTCCATTGAAACACATTGGGTCAAACTCTGATTTTGACCTCTGCACCCCCCCCCCCCCCCAAACCACCCTCCCCCTGGGGGAAGCCAGGGTCGCATTTCAAAGGCGGCAGGGACTTTGAAGTCCCTGGCCCCGATATGCTAAATTACTAGCCATCCTGCTGGAGGTGTGAACACGTTCCTCTGGAGCAGGCATCGTTTTTGGTCTCAGAGCGTGAGCTCTCGTCTGCAGGGGGTCAGAAACCTGTCTGTGGTGGCATGCTGGACTACACCACTCAGCCAGAACACTAGAGGCTGGTAGGTTTTCAGGGGGCACCTCTAAGGTGCCCTTGGGTGAATGTCTGAATAAATCCAATACTGGAATCAGTATACACCATAGTGAAGCCATTATGTTGCTGGGTAACTCGTAACAACCATTGGCCAGTACATACCTTAACATCTAGTAATCTGGAATAGACATTACAGGGGCATCTCTGCTCGTGCAACCATGTCCTCACATAGGATACAATGCACCCTGCCTTAGGGCTGTAAGGCCTGCTGTAGCGTTGACTTACATACATCATATGCAGTGACTTGGGCATGATACACAGGGGTGAGTGCCATGTCATGTTTTCACCATTGTTTGCATCACGTCACACAGCATGCAATGACAGTCTGCATGCAAATTGTATGGGGTCTCTTAGGATGGCATAAGACATGCTGCAGCCCATAGAGACCCTTTATGGTACCCCTGCCCTAGGTACAATGGTGTATTGACTAGGGACTTACAATTGGCACACACTGTAGCACCCTTGTATCAATTTACCTTATTATTGGAAAAAACATTGGCACTGGAGCCTGGTTAGCAGGTTTCCAGTGCACTTCCAGTCAAAAACACCAGTGCTGGTGAGCAAAAAGTGGGGGCGACCATGACAACAAGCATTGGCATAGCCAATAGGTCTCGCCTTTGGGGCCTTATAAGTGTTTAGCCAGAGCTATTGACTTTGCCAATGTCTTCAAGCTGTGCTGTAGAGAAGTGTGGCTGCTGTGCGGCATGCTGAAAAGTTATAATAAAAAAGTGTCAGAAGCATTTTTGTTACTTTATATATGACCAAGAAGGCATTATGTAAAACTGAACGACCATATTAAAAAAAGTATTTACAATAAAAATTTTCCTCAGTTTTCTTTTGTTCTTGCAATGCTGGCAACTTGTTTCTGCCTATTGCAATGGTTGTTTGTTAAAGCGGGGCATAAACAATCGGAGGGTGAAGGTTGGGAACTAGTACCTGTATTATAACACTAGCAGCGGCCAGACGCTAGGGGAGAATCAACAGATGCCAGATTCCGAGAGCAGGCTGAGGTGGTGCTGAGTGATGCTGAGGTGGTAGTGGTGGTGGTGGTGACTGTTGCGGAGACGATGCTGAGGTGATGCTGAATGACACTCAGGTGATGCTGAATGATACTCGGGTGTTGCTGAGTGATACTGCTGTGGTGCTGAGTGATACTGCTGTGGTGCTGAGTGATGCTGTGGTGGTGCTGAGTGATATTGTCTTGGCGCTGAGTGATGCTGTGGTGGTGCTGAGTGATATTGTCTTGGCGCTGAGTGATGCTGCTGTGGTGGCGCTGAGCGATGCTGCTGTGGTGGCGCTGAGCGATGCTGCTGTGGTGGCGCTGTGCGATGCTGCTGTGGTGGCGCTGAGCGATGCTGCTGTGGTGGCGCTGAGCGATGCTGCTGTGGTGGCGCTGAGCGATGCTGCTGTGGTGGCGCTGAGCGATGCTGCTGTGGTGGCGCTGAGCGATGCTGTGGTGGCGCTGAGCGATGCTGTGGTGGCGCTGAGCGATGCTGTGGTGGCGCTGAGCGATGCTGTGGTGGCGCTGAGCGATGCTGTGGTGGCGCTGAGCGATGCTGTGGTGGCGCTGAGCGATGCTTTGGTGGCGCTGAGCGATGCTGTGGTGGCGCTGAGCGATGCTGTGGTGGCGCTGAGCGATGCTGTGATGGCGTTGAGCGATGCTGTGATGGCGTTGAGTGATGCTGTGATGGCGTTGAGTGATGCTGTGATGGCGTTGAGAGATGTTGTGATGGTGCTGAGTGATGCTGTGCTGGCTCTGATTGATGCTGTGCTGGCTCTGATTGATGCTGTGCTGGCTCTGATTGATGCTATGGTTGCGCTGAGTGATGCTGTGGTGTTGCCGAGTGAGAGATAGAGTGACGATATAATGCCCAATTAGAGAGGGTGGTGAGAAAGAGAGAGAAAGGGTGTACATAGAATAAAGAGTGGAGCGGGATAGAGAGAGAGAAAGAAGGGGAGAGAGAGTGAATGAAGGAGTTTGAAAGAGAAACAGATAAAGGGGTGAGAGAATGAAAGGCTAAAAAAGATAGAGAGGGGAGAGTTAATTAAGTAGAGAGAGAATTAGAGAGGGAGAGAGAGAGAAGGAGAGAGACAATAAGAGTGGGGGTGTGGAGTTTAAATAGAGTGAAGAAGTGACGCAGAAAAAGTAACCTTAAATATAGCTTTGTGCTTTGCGCGAATAAATATTTTTTTTTTAAAACAGTGAGACAAAAATACTGGTAATTAGGCTGTGACTCCCAATATAAAACAAATAGCGATATAAGGTGAAATCAACCCACCGAAGCAATATTTCTAACTAGACAAAAAAAAGCTTGCATTTCAATGCTAATCGCTGTTGTTTTTCATGTGACTGTAGTCCAGGGCCCTGAGTTGGTAATGTGAGCTGTTGCTGCGATTGAAACATCAGAGTCCAGAGAGTTAATGAGCCATGACGAGGAAATGAGGAAGAGATAGGAAACCCAGATGCCAGCTGCGCGTGCACGCCATCGTGAACTCAAGCTGGTCGCCAGCCAAAAGCCAGTGTTTGCACTTCCAAAACCCGCTTACTAAAACTCTCGGCCAGACCAGCGCAAGCGCTGGTGCAGGCCGAGACCTAAAAAGGGGCACTTTCCTCCAAGTTCCACTTCCAAACTCTTGACACTAGGTGGAGATTGACCAGGAACATAATCAGTCTCAGAACCCAGTCCCAAAGATCAGCGAGGCTGGTTCAAATGGGAGCACCCATTGCTGTGATTTGTAGGCAATGGATTAGCTAGATGAAGAACAGAAAGATTACTCTGAGCACCAAACTATAGAAATGTGTACTATTCTCCACTGAACATGTTTAAGGACACTGTTTTGTTCCTATAAATGAGGTCGCAAGGCTCCAAGTGAAATAAAAAACAAAAAAGGGATCTGCCGGTGGGCAGGAATATCTATGGCTCAGCCAATCTGGCAAAGAAAGGTTGACACAATTTACACACTTTTCAATTGCCTGTTGTGTTCCTGGTCCAATCATTATCTTGAGCCTTGCACAGAGAGGATCTGCAGCTAGTACTCCTGGAAGCCACCAAATAGTGAGTGGGTCCAGACTGGAAGGGCTACATGTTCTGCAGATGCACTCAACTATAGACCGCTGGGTCTTCTAAACACAGTCACCCAAACAAAATTGAATCAAAAAAAAAAGTGGAAACACCTGCATATGCAGTTTCTGAGGCCAAAACCTACAGATGAGCCTCCCCTCTGTTCCTGCCCGAAGGGACAGACTTCTAGTCATGATGAGGTCACATACTCAACCTGAGAAGGCTCACTGTAGAAGGAAAGCAGTAAAAAAAATACTGAAAATCTGTGAAACACTTAGTCACCAGTGAAAGCGTTTACAGAGACATTGTCACCGAGATCAGCACTTAAAGACTGGTAATCAGCAACAGTCCCACCATTGATAAGAAAGTCTACTCCAAGTGCCAAGATACTGTCAACAAAACATCTATTGTTGATGACCTAACCACCACAGATGACTCCACCAAGGACTACACAATCATCACTGACAAAAACCCTTTTGTTGATGAGGACATAGTCAACGGAGTAGCTAATTTCGATGACCAAGGTACCACTGCCAGCGAAGGCACAGTCAACAACACATATGCACCCACTGACAACCAAGCTACCAGCGTTGGAGAAGTCTGCAGCTCCTGCACCAGTAAGTGTAAAGATTACATCTCAGAGGGCAATAACAGCTACATTTTCCACAGCCTATTATGGGGTTACATTGACAACTATTGCATGGACAGCCCAAGTAACTTTTGTCACTACAACATTATCACAGACACCAATAAGGACTATGCCACTCTTACTACAGTTGGTTTCTCTAATAAGAATTACTCTAGAGCCTCCAGTGCAACTTCTAGATGACTTCGCATAGGAATCTACTTACAGTGCATTCATCTGACCAAATGTCAGATGAGGAACATATTTATTCTGATAATGACAGCATGCTGTCAGCCGTGGCTTCAGACGCAGAATGCCTCCATGATCTGGACCCACAATGTGAATCCAAAAATTCGGATGAAGAGGAACAGTGTTTTGGCTACCAGGAGCCAAACTATTATGGTCAAATTTAAAAGACTGATATATCTCAATCTTCAGCATTGCCAATGGGCCAAGTGCTGATGGATTTCTTGCATTTAATGAAGATGATGATGGAGGACCTGTACTGAAGATTACATCCAGCACAGCTGGAAGTTCCGCTTTAGGCTCCCATACAGACCTCGCTTCACGGCCACTGACTCTCTAAATTGGAATATTTGTCACACCCAAAAATATTATGTCAGGAAGAGTCTATGACACAGCCTCTAGTTCCTAGTAGGGACACCGTTCAAGACACATCATCTAAGGCATCAGATCAAGATGAATGTGACAGGTAGAGTGATCAATACTTACTCCTCCCAAGAGGATATTGAAGATCCTGCATGCAAATATTAAGTTCGAGCATTGCAGCCAAGTCTAGAACAAATCCAAGAGACTCTCTACCAGATGATGTATACAGCTTCCAACATCAAGTGGAAAGAGGGGCCCAGAAATGTAATTTGCCTATGGCCACTTTAGAGAAACTTTAAAGGGGACTGTATGTCAACATCTCAGCCTAAACAGAAATTCCAAAAGTCTCACTTACACACTGACTAAGTGACTGAGCACCACAGGTGTGTTGATTCATTTATTCTGGAAATGTGTACAGTAAAGTGTGCACCAACCAGATGGGTTCTTGGCAGAGAGAATTTGAAACAACAGGATCAAGTCCATTAGCACAAGAACTGAACACCAAAGTTACTCAGAAGTTTCTATGGTGGTCTATTGTACGGATGCTGGTGGGGAGTTAAATGTTGGAAGTAATGACAGGGAAGGAACAGCTACCTTGTCTGAATAGTCAAACCACAAAACAGGAAGAAGTCATTCTGATAAGGACCTCTGGAAAATAGCAGGGACGTTTTGTAAACAAAGTAAAGTGGTGCACATTTGTGCTAAACCTGCTAGATAATGTAGCAGGACTTTAATAGCATGAATTCATCAACTGGAAACCAGTAAAGAGCGGCCAACACTAGGTAGATATAGTCAGGCCGATTAACTTCAGAAGTCGTCGAGCTGCTTCAAGACTATAGTGCTTAGCAATATGGAGATGAAATACTTTGGAAGGGACATAAAAACTTTCTATATTGAGTCTGGAAGACATTGGAGGAGGGGACCAACTGGTTCAGAAGCGTTCAAACTTGGGACTAGGCTGATGCTCACCCCCTCTGAATTATTTGATAGGCTATTTAAAGGAATTTTATGAAGGCACAAATGCAGTTTTTGTTTGAGGCTTTCTTGATTAGTTTGGGATGACATAAAATGAAAAACTATAGATAGGTTAGCTTTATTAAACAAAGTGTAACTGATTTCTGAAGAGAGGATTTACGCTATAGAAAAAGGCTATGCTAGTGAATAGAGAATGCAGAAACATCTAGAGCGGGCCGCAGCAACAAAAAATGTAAACAGTTTAACAAGGACCCATCATGAAATAATAAAGAACGTCAATACGTTTTAAATGTAGCAATGAAAGCAAAAGAAGTTGCAAAGATATATACCATTAAAGAGGGTTTCTGAGCTAGCAATAATAAATCAATGTTTTAGTGTTGTCGTTGACCATAGCTATCAGTGGCAACGGGCCATTTAAATTTGGGCTAAGTTAGTCAGCCAGTTTCCCCTGTATGTTGTAATAACAAAGGGCAACCTATTAAACCTCTTGAGAGCATGGGTACACAAACAATATAAATAGCTGCTCCGAAACGAACTGCTTATTAACTTAATTGTAGCAGTCCTTTGAAATAAACTTGAGAGAAAAGTGACAAAAATCAACAAGTAGCATACATTTCAAAGTTCCAAACAGCAATAACTAGGAATAAATTACCAGAACAAGGAGACCGGGGCCACCTCACTTGTGCCCGAACACACAGAACTATTTGTTCTTGTATAAAATGTACGGCTTTATTCACTTTTTCACATATTAATATTTATTAAGTTACATTTATTGCTGCATTAGGTTTGATGTTATGTCATTTTTCTCTCAAGATTCATTCAACTGACTGTTACAATTATGCTAATGAGCAATTGAAATGGAAGCAACTGTTTTCGGTTCCCCAGTACACCATTTCCACAACTGCAATGTTCATGGGCCTCCAATCATAGTATGAAAACGGACAGAAAATGTAGAAACTTATCTTTGCATTATAGTCCTGGAAGCTTGAAGATGTGAAAGGACCGCAAAAGAACCCTGAATGTTACAATTATTACCATAGTGACAACTCCATTGGTCTTAAAAACTGATTTAGTTTTGTAAAGGTAACTGCACTACAATATAAGCTAGCTTTGGCTCAGTGACAGCAGAGCATATGATAAAAGGTTACATTTGTGCATCATTGCCAAATTTCACAAAAACTGTACTCACACATCCAACAGGTCTGGTTTTAGCACAGTGGGTACCGCTGTTTCAATACTGTAGAGTTTGCACTGGGATCCATAGAGGGTTCCCTTTACCAACCTGCCGGAAAAAAAGATAAGCTTTTAGGAATGATGTCAACAAGGCCTACTGTGAACACAGTTCTTAAGATTGCCTCTCAATCTCATCCTCCCTTGACAGTTCTTACTCCTCTTTAACTGATTCTGTCCTTTCGTTAATGCAGCTTCTGTAGCCTCAGGAGCTACAATCACTTTCTCATTTCTCCTCACAGTGCTCCCAACACGCTGCTGAGGGTCCCATTTCTATTTCATTAGACTAGATGCCCACCCTCACCTATGAAGCCAATCTGCTCACATCACACCGTTCCTTCAAGTGAAACCTATCCTTTTGACTGCTCAGACTTACAAGATTTACTTCACATCCACTTTTTACATAGCTATTTTCCCCTCATCTCCTGTGAGGCACATTTTAGAATCCACGTCTACTTCATGGTCTTTATCTTTAGTTGTGCCGCTCCACTTAACTACCCTAGTTTAAGCTGTTCTCATTCACATTTGTTTAGAACCTATTTTGACAGCCTTTGATTCTGATGAACCAGTCCATATTCGCATTCACAAACCTTTTCTACTTCTTGCTAACCTCACCCACCCCTAAAAATACCATCCTCTTTCATCTACTCCTGCTTCGCCTTCCATAGACTTCATGATGCCAATTGGACTCAGTGACTTCCAGTGCACATCCTTCTAGTTTAAGTCGGACTGGTCTCTCAATGCCTCACTAGGAAGCATTTCACTTACTTTTGTAGGGTAGTGGCCCAGATTCCACTCACAAAGAACTAATGTTATGAATGAAAGCCTTTGCCCAAGTCAGGACTACTACTTCAACAAATGAAATGAGTTATTATTGAGCCATCAAAAATAAAAGGTTGTGTGTGGACACCACCTCAGCTAGGGTGGACTTTTTGCTGAATGTTATCTTTACCGTTCCACCACTGTGTGTGCATCATTAAATCTTGCAGCAAAGACATCTCCAATGAAGTACTCAGCAAGCCGTCCTACAGCCTGCAGCAAGGAACTCAGATCTCGCAGAGAGCAATGTAACCTTCGGCAGTCATTCTCTGCTGTGACGTTCAGCCTATGGCCTGAAAAGGAAAGGGATCATTCAGTTCAGGTTCAGTGCATGTGGCATGACCGGTATACCAGCACAGAGGAAGTAGCACAGGAAAAATTAGTGCCATGGTCAATACGTTTACAGTTCTCTTAGTTCATGCTATTTCCCACTAATGAATAGTTCGCAATTGCCTAAAGTTGCATAAAGGATGAACAAAAGCTTTTCCATTAAGAAAACTCTTGGAATGTTTTAATTTACCCCTTATTCAAGTGTCCCTTCATGCTCCTATGCTCTGTCCATACCCATGCCTGATCAAGCGTTTCCTCCATGTTTCTGTGGGTTTCTCTAATATCTAAGTTTTAGGGTTGTCATATACTCGCAGGTGAGACTTTGTTGGTGTTGTGAAGGGGAGACAGTGAAGACTAAAACGGCCTGAAAAAGTTGCATTTCATTTTAGAACCAAGCAGGACTTGATGCAGGAAAGTAAGATAGTATTTTTAAAGGATGATACAGTTGAATGCAATGGAATGCAGTTGGCTTTGTTACAGGTAGGTCAAATGTTCAGAATCAGTTGAAATTACTTTACAGTTACTTTTTAGATTACTTTTCAGGATTACTTTTTCTACTCAGTGTGATATGCCTAGATATCACACTGGGACATTTCCTGCATAAAAGGCAAGTAAGACAGTTTCTTAAAACACAGTTTCTTAGGGTTCTCATACAATTTCCAACGCCACAGAACTTTTTCACAGAAAAGCAGTCAATGCAGTCCTATGGGAGAAAATCAGGTTAGCGGTTTTAAGGTAAGTACTCGGTCTTGGGAGTTGGATTTCAGTGGTTAGGACCAGGGTTTCCCCAGGGTCAAGGATGCACTCAAAGAGCACCCCCAGTGGCACTAGGGCGGCCGGGCGCAGAGTGCGGAGGCCCAATGTTATCGAATGGAGGATAGGGGGCCACCGGTTGGTGGCTGCTCACGGACACGCCACTTGGATGTGGGAGCAAAGCTCCTAGGGTTTAGCTCAGGGCAAAGTGGATCCAAGACAGCACACAAGGTGCACCCAGAGCGGCACAGGGGTTGCCGGGTGCAGGGTCGACGTCGGGAGCCCTGTTGGTTTCAATGGGGAGGCTCCGGTCAGAACAAACACTGCAGACTCAGGCACAAAGATCTTCTGGAGGCAACCACTGGTTGGAGAGGTAAGTTGGGATGTCGAGGAATGCTGGGACACCGTCGGTTGGGCCATCCAAGGCCGTGGGGCGTCTGATGTAGGGGTGTCTTTTGGCGTCGGGTTTTCCTTACCGGCTCTGGTCGCGGGCGGAGGGGGGGATCCTTCAGAAAGGGGCTGCAGGCCAGGTAGGTCAGGGATCACCAGATCCCAGGTCAGGATTGACGGGGAGACCTCCTCATGTGGTTGAGCCACTCGAACTCGGGCTGTCTGGTGCAGACTCGCGGATTTGGCCGGAGCCAGAGCCTGTTGGTGAGCAAATCCAGTGCTCACGAGAGACAAAGTCTTTTAAGGTAAGGCAGGGCAGGTCCTCCGGGTTCTAGGGGGCTGCTGGCTGCAGGACACACCGGGATTCCGTTGCAGTAGGTCGAGGTCGGGACTGGGTGGTAGGGCTGGGCCCAAGTCAGTTGGTGTCCTCCTCCTCTCCCTTCAACACGGCTCTTCGGTCGTTCTTCTTGTCTGAGGAGGCAAGGTTTGGGGTTGCCCCTAAATACTAAATTTAGAGGCGTTTCAGGTAGGTACAGGTTGGGACCAATGGTACACCCCCTATTAAGCCACCCTTCAGTGGGAGGGGGGCATAAGCCTGACTGGTTGGCTGGGTCCCCCCATCTTCAAGATGGCAGGGACTGAGGGTTGTGCTTCGCCTCTCCTCTCCCACCTGAGGGGTGCGATGGCATAGGTGGGCACACCTCTCCTCCCATCTTGGTTTTACCACCGATTCTCCCGCCCAAAGTGGGGTTCAGAACCAGTGCGGGCCAGCTGCTAGCAGCAGCAAATGGCTGGGTCAACTCCCAACGGTGGCAAGCCTTTGAAGCTTCCTCTTCGTAGACACTGCCCATCCTGGGGGGAGAGAGAAGAGGCTTGCCACCCCTGCCCAGGATGTGCTTTGTTTCAGGACCCCGAGAGCTTGAGGCTCTCGACCCAGGGGTCCAGAAACATGTCTGGGGGTGGCAGCTGGCGAGCAGCTAGTCAGACAGGACACTAGATTTAGGTCGTTCTCTCCAAGATGCCCTCTGAGTGCATTTTTCATCAAATCCCACACTGGCATCAGTGTGGGTTTAATGTGCTGGGAAGTTTGATATCAAACTTCCCAGATTTCAGTGAAGCCATTATGGTGCTATGGAGTTCGTAATGACAAACTCCCAGACCATATACTCTTTATGGCTGTACTGCACTTACGTCTAAGAATGGACTTAGACGCTGTAGGGGTACAGGGCTCACCTTTACCAGTGGTATAGCGCACCCAGCTAGAGGGGTGGCTTACCTATGCCATAGGCAGTGGATTGTAGGCATTGCACACAGGGATATGTGTCATGTTGACTCTTAACTTTTCTCTGCACCAAAACACGCAGCCTGCAAGGGCAGTGTGTGTTTATGTTAGGGTACAGGGCCTCTAAGGGTGGCACAATATGTGCTGAAGTCCTTAGAGGCCTTCCCTGGTCACAGTGCCCTTGATACCCATGGTACCTTTTACAAGGGACTTACATGTGGCCAGAGAGTTGCCAAATGGGTGTGCAACAGTACAGTTTTAGGGAACGAACATAGGCCCTGGGTTCCTGGTTGGCAGGAACCCAGGGCACACTCAGTCAAAAAGCATCAACATCAGGCAAAAAGTGGGTAGGCAACCATGCAAAAAGGGGCACTTTCCTACATTGATGCAAACTGTCTTTAGTTCAAATGGTTTGTACATGGAGCTAAAAACACGTTTAACTGCTGAGAAGCCAGATCTCCGATAGGAGGATGCAGATTGTATAACCCACTAAAGGTAAATGCTACTTACCAGTATGCATCTGTTCTTGGCATGTAGAGCTGCAGAGTCGTACACTGTGCATGAGATCGCCATCTGGTGTTGGGCTCGGATGCTTGCACTTTGTTGTTGTCTTGGAAGAGTCTTTTGTAGTCACGAGATAGGTGACTCCTCCTTTGGACGATAGTGCGCATGGGCATCGACTCCATGGTTAGATTGTTTTTCGCCATGATGGGAAAAGATGGAGTCAGTAAGAAGAAAAAGATGTCCATGTGAATATATCTAATTAAGATTATACTGGAACAGATACAGGTTCCGGGAGGTGGGTGGGCGTGTACGACTCTGCAGCTCTACATGCCAAGAACAGATGCATACTGGTAAGTAGCATTTACCGTTCGAGGCATATGAGCTGCAGATCGTACACTGTGCATAGACTGTATAGCAGTGTCTCCCTAGCGGTGGTCACCTGTATCAGTTGCAGTAGTCTGAAAAAGTGTTTTAAGAACAGCTTGGCCCACAGCAGCTTGCTGCTTTGCGTGTACATCAACACAGTAGTGTTTGGTAAAGGTATGTGGCGTAGACCATGTTGCTGCCTTACATATGTCATTTAGGGGATGTTCCCTAAAAATGCCATAGAAGCCCCTAGTTTACGTGTGGAATGTGCCCTAGGGGAATTATTAAGGTGCGTTTAGCCTTTTGGTAGCAAATTTGAATGCATTTGACTATCCATCTAGCAATGCCAGCCTTTGAGATGGGATTACCTTTATGTGGTGGGGAGAAAGCTACAAATAATTGTTTTGTCTTTCTGAAAGGTTTGGTCCTGTCAATGTAGTAAAGTAGGGCTCTTCTGACATCTAGTGTGTGTAGAGCTCTTTCTGCTACAGAGTCTGGGTCTTGGAAAAAGACGGGTAACTCTATTGATTGGTTAAGGTGAAAAGCAGAAATTACTTTAGGTAGGAATTTGGGGTTTGGTCTGAGAACTACTTTATTACGATGGATTTGTAAAAAGGTTCTTGTATGGTTAAAGCCTGAATCTCACTCACTCTTCTGAGAGAGGTTATTGCAATTAGGAAGGCTACTTTCCATGTAAGAAATTGTAACTCACATTTGTGCAGAGGTTCAAATGGGGGACCCATGAGCCTGGTGAGGACAATATTTAGATTCCATGCTGGAGAGGGTGGCAATCTAGGGGGAATGATTCTTTTAAGGCCTTCCATAAAGGCTTTAATTGCAGGTACTCGAAACAGTGACAAATGCTGTCTGTTTTGTAAGTATGCGGCTAGAGCGGCAAGATGTAATCTTATGGATGAGTATGCTAGGTTACATGTTTGCAGATGCAGCAAGTAACAGATAATGTTTTGTATGGAGGCATCTAGTGGGTTGATATTGTTGTTATTGCAATAAATAGCAAACCTTTTCCATTTTGCTGCATAACAAGCCCTGGTAGTGGGACGTCTGGCTTCTTTAATGACCTGCATACACTCAGGTGGAAGGTTAAGGTAACCGAACTCTAGGACTTCAGGAGCCATATTGCCAGATTCAGTTGACCTGGATCGGGGTGTCTGATGTCTCCATGGTTCTGAGTTAAGAGGTGTGGAGAGAGGTGCAGTTTGTGGTGTGGAACTACTGAGAGTTCGAGAAGTGTTGTGAACCATGGTTGTCTTGCCCATGTGGGAGCAACTAGGATCATTGTTAGAGACTGTTGTCTGAGTTTGCGTACTACTAGGGGAATGAGTGGGAGAGGCGGAAAAGCGTATGCAAATCTGCCTGACCAGTTCATCCATATTGCATTGCCCTTGGACGACGGGTGTGGGAACCTGGCGGCGAAGGTTGGGCATTTTGTGTTTTCTTGTGTGGCGAACAGGTCTATTTGTGGATGGCCCCACATTTGGAAAAAAGGTTGTAGAACTTGCGGATGCAGTTCCCATTCGTGAATCTGTTGTGTCTGTCGACTTAACAGATCCGCAATGTGATTGTGAACTCCTGGAAGGTGTTCTGCAAGGAGGTAAATGTTTTGAGGAATGGCCCATCTCCATAAGGCTTGCGCCAGGCGAGACAGCTGTAGAGAGTGTGTCCCCCTGTTTTTGTACATAGTACATTGCTGTCATGTTGTCTGTTTTGACTAAGACAGTCTTGTGAGTAAGATGCGGTTGGAATGACTTTAGCGCTAGAAATATTGCTAATAATTCTAGGTGGTTGATGTGGAGCAGTTTTGTGACTTGGTCCAGCTGCCCTGCGTTGTGTGGGTAAGGAGGTGAGCTCCCCACCCGGTGAGAGATGCGTCTGTTGTGAGCACTATTTGTGGAACTGGCTCTAGGAACGGCCGCCCTTTGGAAATGTTTTGTATGTTCCACCATTGCAGAGAGCGATGAGTGCGGCTGTCTACCAACACCAGATCTGTAAGCTGGCCCTGAGCTTGGTTCCACTGACGTGCTAAGCATTCTTGCAGGGGCCGCATTTGAAGTCGTGCGTGAGGGACAATAAAGATGCACGAGGCCATCATTCCTACGAGTTGCATAAACACTCGAGCTGGAAGGTAGTGTTGAGGTAGGAATTTGTTGATGAGGGCTTGCATACTTGTTATCCTGGAAGGATTGGGGTATGCAAGGGCCCTGGAGGTATCGATTGTGGCTCCTAGGTACTGATGTATGTAGGAGGGATGGAGATGCGATTTGGTATGGTTTATTGTGAACCCCAAATTGTGTAGTAGCCGAACTGTTTGGAGTGTGTGCTGTACACATTGGTTGTGTGACTTGGCTTTTATTAGCCAGTGGTCTAGATACGGAAACACGTGAATGTGTTGTCTTCGTAAGTGCGCAGCTACTACTGCTAGGCACTTGGTGAAAACCCTTGGTGCTGTTGCCACCCGAATGGGAGGACTTTGAACTGATAATGTTGTCCGTCCACTATGAACCTTAGGTATTTCCTGTGCGCAGGGTGAATGGGAATATGGAAATAGGCGTCCTTGAGATCTAGTGTGGCAAGGAAGTCGCCTTGTTGGAGTAGTGGAAGTATTTGTTGAAGAGTGATCATGTGAAAATGATCTGAGTGAATGTAATAGTTGAGGGGTCTGAGGTCCAGTATGGGCCTGAGGGAACCGTCCTTTTTGGGGATTAGAAAGTATAGTGAGTAAACCCCTGTGCCCTGATGTTGTAGAGGGACTGGTTCTATTGCGTGCTTTTGGAGCATAGAGAGAACCTCTTGATTGAGGAGCGTTAGATGTTCCGTGGACATGGGACGCTGTCTGGGTGGTATGTTGGGGGAGTAGAAGTGAGTTCGAGGCAGTAACCATACTGGATAATTTAGTATTACCCACCTGTCGGTGGTGATGGAATTCCACGCAGGTAGGAACTTTGACAGTCTTCCCCGACGGGAGTGGAATGATCGGGGGAAACGGAGGGAAGTCACTGTTTGGTGGTAGGGGAGGTGCGTGTGTTAAACCCGCGTCCTCTACCCCTGTTGTTATTACCTCTGTAATTACCTCTGGAGTAACCTCTATTAGAGGAGGTTTGAGTGGTGTTTTTGTAGTTAGCAGAGGTGGTGTCTGTGGCTGTAGTTTTGGAGCCGCCTCATATAAGGAGCGACGAAAGGAACCTCTGCTAGGTGTGGCTTGTAGAGCTCCCATAGCTTTGGCTGTGTCTGTGTCCTTCTTCATTTTTTCTAGAGAAGTGTCCACATTAGGCCCAAACAGGTGTTCCTGGTCTAAGGGTTGATTGAGGATGGTAGATTGTACCTCCTGCTTGAAGCCAGATATTCGTAGCCATGCGTGTCTGCGCAGCAAAACGCTTGAGTTTATTGTGCGTGCTGCTGTATCTGCTGCATCAAGGGCGCACTTTATTGAGGTGTTTGTGACAATTTTGCCTTCTTGTATTAGATCATTGGCCTTGGTCTTATACTGATCTGGAAGGTGCTCAATGAGCTTTTCAAGCTTGTCGTAATGGGCTCTGTCATATCTCGCCAGTAAGGCTTGGGAATTGGCGATGCGCCACATGTTTGCTGCTTGAGACGCAACTTTTTTCCCGATGCGTCGAGTAATTTGGACTCCTTGTCTGGTGGTGGTGTCTCACCAGTAGTCTGGGAGTTTGCCCTTTTCCGTGCATTAGCAACTACTAATGAGTCTAGAGGGAGTTGGCCTTTAATATAAGCTGGGTCAGAAGGGGCAGGTTTATATTTTTCTCGATCCTTGGGTTAAGAACCCTAGCCCTAACTGGGTCTTTGAAGACCTCAGGGGCATGTTTAATAATGCCTTTAAGCATAGGTAGAGTATGGGTAGACTTTTGAGGCTGGCTAAAAGTTTCTAGTAAAAAGTCTTCTTCCAGGGGTCTGAGTGTAACTTGACACCATGGTATTGTGCTGCCCTGTTTATCACCTGTGAAAACCCTATAGCATCATCTGGAGGTGAGGCTTTTGATGGGTATGGTTCAGGGACAGGTATATCTGGGAGGTCATAACTGTCCCAGGGGTCTTGTGGTGGGATACTGTGAAGGTCGTCATCAGTGTAGGTGTTGTGAGGTGACTGCATGTCATCATCATGATCCTCCCTGTCTGTATCCCCTTGTGGTGAAAAACAAGGTGGAGGAGAGTGAGGCGGGGAGTGTAGAGGGCTGAGGTGTTGTGGAGGTGGAGACAAAGACCTTATAGGTGATGTGGAAGAGTCTTTCTTCTTATGAGGTGGCTCAGGTGTGGTTGGTTCCTGTATCTTCCTCTTGTGAGGTATTACTGATTGTACCTGTCCGGTAATAGGGTCAATGTGCAGAGTTTTCTGCTTTGGGTCGATGGGAACCAAGAGTTCTTCTGAGCTGGCGTGTTTGGTCGGCATCGAAGATTTCGGCTCCGAGTGTTGTTTGGGCTTGCGAGGTTGTTTGGTGTCCTTTGGTGAAGTTTTCGACACCGAGGGTTTTTGTCGACTCCGAAGGTTTGGTATGCTTCGGTGTCGAGGCGTCTGGGACCTTGGACTTTGGCGCCGAAGGGTCTGTTGGTGCCGAGACCTTAGTCTTGTGTTTCGGTGCCGATGAGTGTTTTTCGGCTCCGGGACGTGGCTGGCTCGGTCCCGAGCTGCCAGAAGGCTTTAGGTGCTTGGGAGTCGAGCCGGAAGGCGGGGCTCCTGAAGCTTTGTGATGGTGCAGACCTAGGCCCGAAGGCGAAGGTGTGACCGAAGCCTTTTGTTTCTTGGGGGCAGGGGCATCGACGTCAGTACTCACAGTACGTTGGTGTGGTGTGATGAGTTGGTCGTCGGACCCTGAGTCTTCGGCTCCGGAGGTGTCGATTTGTAAATCTCCGGTGTCCGGGTTGTCGGAGCCTGTGTCAAAGATGTCGTCCGGTGCGGGAGCGGCTGACCTGGACATTTCGTGTCGTCGGGCCCGGCGATCACGGATGGTCTTTTGGACCGAAAGGAGTCACAGGCTTGGCAGTGTTGGCTCTCGTGTTCTGGAGAGAGGCAAAGATTACAGATCTCGTGGAGATCTGTGTGTGGGAATTTAGCCCCACACCTGCATTTTTAAATGGAGTCCTTTCCATATGCTGGATGATGGCGCCGACACGCCCAACGGACCAACGTCGGCGACCGGACTCGAAACAGTGTTGGAGTGGAGACGCGATGAGGGGATCGCGATCGAAAACAATACCGTCGAACGGTAGGAGGTTCTTCTGCGCGTCGAGAGGGGAACCGATCGATGTGGATCCGGAGCGCAGCAAGGTACATCCGAACCCGATGGCGGAAAAAAACAATCTGACCATGGAGTCGATGCCCATGCGCACTATCGTCCAAAGGAGGAGTCACCTATCTCGTGACTACAAAAGACTCTTCCAAGACAACAACAAAGTGCAAGCATCCGAGCCCAACACCAGATGGCGATCTCATGCACAGTGTACGATCTGCAGCTCATATGCCTCGAACACAATGTTAGAGAATATAATTTTCATGAAAGATGTACCTTTGGGTCCATTAAAATAGTCCACCTCAATTGCTGAAAAGTAGTGGGTACAAGACAAACAGGATTCCGCTACGGAAATAAGTGCCGAAAGATGGATCATCATGAATGCATTTAAATGCCACTAAAAACCCAAGATGGACCGCTTGATCCTTTTTCACTTGGAAGGGAGGAACACATTCTGTAAACATGTCTAGATATCCCAGTTTTGTAGTTCACAGCAAAATAAATACAGGTAATGTGAAATCCATTTTAGAAAAAGTGGCCCTTGGTAGGATTATTTCCCTTGCTTTTACCAAGCTGTAACCCTCTTTATTCTACCACTGTATAAGGTTGACGCACAGAGAAGCTTTACTTCCCAAAAGCTCAATTACAAATAAAAACTTCAGAAAGAGGTAGGTAGCATAGGAAAACACATAGGGTCCAACCGGGGGGCCAAATCATATACTAAAATAGTGAAATATGAGGCAAGTAGCAAACCAGGACTAGTATCCCCAGTATAGAGGACCCCAGGGGAAACAGAACCACCCAAGGTAAGTAGCCAGGGACCCCCAGGTGCACGGGTGCAGAGTGGTTACACCAGGTCAAACATCCATAGAATAACAGGTTAAGTCGCAGTTGGAATTTTACAGTTCTAGAACCTTGACAAAGGACGCTGAAGGAACCACTTTGAATCAAGGAAGGTTGGAGAGCCACCCCGCACGTGGATACCTCAGGATACCTACATCAGGGAGCCCAGGTGAATAGGGGTGAAGTGGAGTCGGAAACGCCTATAGACACCAATGGAGGTTTGTGGAAGACCCGCAGCTACAGCGTCTCTTGGACCAGGCCGGTGGAACCAAGACGAGGAATCCAGATGAGAAGAACCTGAAAGTAGAGGGGACAGAGTCCAAACCACCCGGAAGTGACCAGGAGGCACAGAAGGACAATACCAGCCCTGGTGGGAGGTTCTTGCTGTAGCACGGTGAGGATGACGCAGCAGCTGTGGAGCCCAAGCGATGATGCAGGAGCACAGGAGCCAGTCACAAGCTGTCCCACACCAGTCGACGAGTGCAGGAAGGCCAGCAACCTGCAGGACCACCAACAAGCCTCGGCAAACACAAACAACGGTTTGCAGGAGAAGATGTGTTGCAGACCAGCAAGGTCTGGCGGACTAACCCGCAAGTTTAAGTCAGGGCCGGCCATCAGCATGCAGGCGAGACAGAAGGAATCTATGGAGCCCCATCGAGGACCCTCTAGAATCCGGCACAGGGAGTCGCAAGGAAGCCTCAACAGCACACAGGAGATGAAGGCCCACAATGCAGAGGATGCAGGCAGGACGTCATCCTTGGAGCTGTGCAGTGCTGAGGCTTCTTGGAGCTTGAAGATCTTTCCTGAAGAGAGCGTACAAGCTTTGGTAATGTGAGACAGGAAGGCGGTTCACGTCGGCTGGAGAGGGATTACAGTCGCCCAAGTTGCAGGGAAGACTGATCAGGCCTCTGAAGAACCAACAAACCACCACCTATGTTACAGAGCCGGACGATGTCCGTGGGATAACGGGATCAGCAAACAGGTCATCGACGTAGAAGTGCCTGCGGATGCAGGGAAGTGACTTCTTCACTCCAAGGGAGACTCATTCTGGCTGGGATGCAGGCTGAGTCATTGGTGACTTGGAGGATGCATGTTCACGGAGTTGCAGAACTTGGAAAACCACAGGGACGAAGATGCAGCAGGAATCTTCCCATCGGAGCAGTCTTGTCGTTGTTCCTGGTTTGAAGAAAAGTAGAGTTCCAGTGTCCACCAACAGAAGAGTCTTGGGACAGTCTTCAGATGACAGGCAGTCAGATCTAGACGTTGCTGTCGGGATGAATCCAAGGACCCCACCCTCCAGGGAGCCCTTAAGTAACTCTAAAAAGGGTCACACCTCTCCTTCGCAGGAAATCCTTTGTTCAGCTTCACCTGCCCGAGTTAAGCTCATCAGCAGAGAGGCAGAACACGGTCTATGGTCAGCAGAAGCGCGGACTGGCAGGCAAACCCTGTAAGGCTACACAGGTAGGTATTGGGGAGGTCTTCTAAGGATCCCCCAGTACATGGTATCATGCAACTAACACTGGAATCAGTGTAGTTGCATGATTCCAACATGTTTGATACCAAACATTACCAGGTTCGGGGCAGCCATTATGTAGCTGGACATCTCGACTTGCCAGTGTTTACTACATACCTTACAATGGCCGTCTCTCATTTACATATCCCAAAGGATGGAGTCTGGGTTTTGTAGGGGTACCTCACCTCGTGCAGGGGTACCCACACACTTAGAACCATGCACCCTGCCCTTAGACTGAAGAGCCTACCTTAGTGGTGACAGTTTAAAATGCAGTGACCAGGATATAAGGGAAACCTTATCCAAAGTGAAAGGTGCAAGCACCATTTCACGCCGCATGCAATTGCAGCTCTGCAGACACAGTTTGCATGGGCTCCTATGGGTGGCACAAATGCTGCAGCCCGTAGGAGACCCCTGGTGTACCAATGCCCTGGATACCTCAGTACCATATACTAGGGACTTATAATGGTACCCCAGTATGCGAATTGGGGGTGTGTGTACAAAGTACTTATCAGAGAATTTAGATGAGAGAGCACTGCCACTGGGGTCTTGATTAGCAGGATCCCAGTGAACTACGGTCAAAACACACTTGCCACCAGGCAAAGAGTGGGGGTATCTATGCCAGAAAGATCCTACTTTCTTACAAACTGTGTCAAGTATTGCTCCATAACTTAGGTTTTTAAAAATTCCTTTCATTTAGTTTAGTACAACCAACAGATCTATGAACACGTAGTAACTACCCCGTCCCTCCCCAGCTCAATAGACAGACCCTTGCTGCCACCACCCAATATCCAACCACATAGTGCTATACAAAATGGCCAATACAACCAGTCACGACTCTCCTGGCCCAGTTTTTAGCCCTCCTTCCTCACTCCTCTTCCGATAAAACCTCTTCCAATCCCCCTTCCAGACTACCACACTTTAGCAAATTTGACCGGGCATCCTCATGCAGTGTATATCTGTTCTTCCGCCTTCATACACCAGTTCATGTTCGCTACCAATTGCCACCCCAAGTTGGGCCCTGTTTGCTACATCACTTTTGTATTACACCTCTCCACGCCACCATCAGGGCCATATTGCAGCATAACTTAAGATTCTATTCTGTGTGAACTTTAATTTAGATACTGAAGGAGTTCACCTACAAAAAAGGCCTGAAGGAACTGGTTTTGTTGGAGGATTTAAGATCTTAGTTTTCAATATAACATTATGCAATTGCCTAGATGTTGGGATATCAGAAACAGAAAGAAAAACCTAAACTGGATGAGCTACTTATGCATGAAATTGGGAAAACTGAGAGCAATGGTCTGAGTGTTATTTGTTTTAAGAAAATAGGCTATCTCTTTCCTTGTGATTCATTGTGCAAAAATCTGTAAAAAGAAACAAAACAAAAAAACTGGTGTTTGGAGGTTTATGTATAATCCACTTAGCACCAATGCAGTTCGTTACAAGACTGTGAGGAGATTATCAAACTTCTAAGGGAGCTGGTTGTGGAAGCATGGTTGGACTCTGGTTGCTTTAAACCCGGTACGAAACTGGTACAAAGACAGGATACGTCTTTGTGGAACTTCCATATTCTTGTCAGGTGTGAAATGTTTATTAGATGAAGCGTGATCCCAAGCTTTGCAACCCAGTATGTTTCCTTGAAAAGGTACGTGCAACAGTGTGAGCCCAAATGAAGGCTCCTATTGAATTGGTAGTTGTTAGAACTGGGGGTCTCTTGTTGGCAATGGTATACACTTTTGTCCAAATAGGGACCCTTGCTTCTAAGTCAGGGAGAGGGGATTACACTCCTGGATAACCCCTGCTCACCCCCTTGGTAGCTTAGCACGAGCAGACAGGCTTATCTCGGAGGCAGTGTGTTAAGCATTTGTGAACACATACAGTAATACAGTGAAAACACTACAGATGGACACCACACAGGTTTTATAAAAATAAGTATTCTTTATATAGACTTAACACAAGACCACAAACAACAAAAATACACAATACTGTACTCAAAATAGACAAAGATGGTAGAAGTAACTTAGTTCAAGATGATGATAAATGCGACACGTTTCTCACAAAAGTACCTTGGATGCGTAACGCAAAACAAACAAAGGGTCCGCAGGGAGGGCGATGCGGCAAGCAGGCGTCTCTATGGGGTGAGACGATCCGGTGTGATGCGATGAGTGCGCCCTTGATGCGATGCGACGACGTGAAGATGATGCGTGCACGCCAGACGGCCGTGCGGCGAACTCTGTACCTTTGGAGCCGCGACAGGCCCTGCGACACGCCTCTCCGGTGATGCGACGGCAGGCAGCTGCGACGGCGACACGCTTCTCCGGTGATGAGACGGCGACCCTTGCGGTGGCGACACGCTTCCCCGGTGATGCGACGGCAGGCAGTTGCGACGAAGACACGCTTCTTCGGTGATGCAACGGCAGGCAGCTGCGACGAAGACACGCTTCTCTGGTGATGCGGCGGCGGCGACACGCTTCTCCGGCGATGCGACGGCAACAGCTGCGACAGCGACACGCTTCTTCTCGTTGAGTCGCGCTTCCAGCTCCCAGCGGCACGCAGGCTTCTGCAGACAGAATCCCCAGCAAGTGAATTCAGGAGGGAGCTGGTGGTGAAGTCTTGTAGCCCTGAGACTTCAGCAGGAGGCAAGCTCTAGTTCAAGCCCTTGGAGAAATATTCTGCAAGATGATGAAAGTTCTTTGAAAGTTCCTTCTCCTTTCCTTGGCAATGAAGACCACTGCAGGCCAACCCAGCAAACAGCACACTGGCAGAGGGGCAGTCCAAACTCCTGCAGCTTACTTGGTTCTTCTCCTTGGTAAAGGTTCGTCTTGTGTTCCCAGAAGTGATCTAAAGTTCTGGGGTCTGGGTCCCCCTTTTTATACCCACAAATCCTTTGTCTCTGAAGGCAGAGAGTGTCTGTACCTAGTCCAAACCAGTTCTGGGTGAATTCTGCCAGTGCACAACTTCTTCCTTTGTCAGTGTGGGCCAGGGTCATCAGACGCACCACAGGAGGTGGAGCCAGCATTGTGGAAGGCAGGCACAGCCCTATTCAGGCCCAGGTGCTACTCCTCCCACCACTCACAATGCAGATAGGTCTATTCAGCCTAGTGCTGACTCACCCTGTCTCCTGGAGCCCCCCAGCCACTGTCACTCACAAAACCAGACATACAATACACAACCTAGCAGAGGCAGGCTGGATGGTTAGGCAAGAAAATACCTACTTTCTAAAAGTGGTATTTTCGAACACAGAATGTTAAAACCAACTTCACTAAAAGATGTATTTTATCATTCTGAGTTCAGGCATACTAAACTCGCATTTCTACCATGTTCCCTGGGTCAGTTAGGATTATAAGATGTTATAATCAAACTGCCCATTCTGGCCTATGGGGACAGGTAGCCTTGCAATAGTGAAAAACGAAATAGGCTGTAATTCACTATCAGGACATGCCACACACATCAGGGCATGTCCCACCTCTTACATACAATGCACCCTGCCCTTGGGCCTACCTTAGGGTGACTGATATGTAGAAAAGGGAAGGTTTAGGGACTGGCAAGTGGGTGCACTTGCCAAGTCGACATGGCAGTCCCAGACTGCACACAGGCTCTGCAATGGCAGGCCTGAGCCACACTTTACAAGCTACTTCTGTGGGTGGCACAACCAGTGCTGCAAGCTCACCAGCAGCATTTGATTTACAGGCCCTGGGCACCCATGGTGCACTATACTAGGGTCTGACAAGTAAATCAAATAACCCAAACATGGAGTCACTAATCCATTACATCACTTTACAGGGAGAGCATATGCACTTTAGCACTGATTAGCAGTGGTAAAGTGCCCAGAGTCATAAAACCAACAAAAACAGGTCAGAAAGAATACAGGAGGAAGGCAAAAAGTTCAGGGATGACCCTGCAAAAAGGGCCAAGTCCAACAGTAGTTAAAAGCCCAGAACAAGGTCACATTTGTAACAATGGTACACAGTCTTTGTAAACTAGAGCAGCATGCCCCCACCTGAATTTGCTTTTCCCAAGCGTCAGCTTACTAAACCCATTACAAAATAAATATTCACCTTTGGGACTGAGAGGAGAGAGTTCCACAGTAACCTCGGCGAAAGTCCTGAAGATAAAGGAAAGACTAATGGAGGGTAATCTGCCAAACATTGGATACCTTTGTTTCAGAACAGGGAGGCAACTTTTTTTGGTTTTGAAATTAAGATAACACTCCCATCAAGAGGCAGAGAGAGCTAAACAAAGCAGGAGCTAAAAATAGGGAGGAACGGGAGTACCTGGAGAACTCCAGCCCTGTCTCTTGCCAATTTTGGGTGGGGCTAGAATAGGTGGGGAGGGTTGGGGGTTGACCAGGAAGAGCCTAATAGAGAAACACTAACACAAGAACTATATTGGGCCTTTCAAAAAAACTGCTTTGCCAGCATGTCTACAGCTGCAGGCAATTCTCAACCAGCTGGGAAAAACAACTGCATTTGGAAGCAAAACATGGACAGATCATACCACTAAACCTAAGCAAAATACCCACTGCTAATAGTGAAAACACTGAACACTAGGTCATACCATTACAATGTACTACACTATACTGCAGACCTTGAAAGCTATAAACATAGCTATCATTGCCAGCCATAAATGACATATCTAGTGGCAGTTATGAATTCTACACCACCTGCCACCAGTCAGTACTACAGCCACAGCTAACAATGTCAGCAG
Organism: Calotriton arnoldi; assembly: GCA_963921515.1. Classification (NCBI taxonomy): domain Eukaryota; kingdom Metazoa; phylum Chordata; class Amphibia; order Caudata; family Salamandridae; genus Calotriton; species Calotriton arnoldi. Next base: position 2,098,159 of record CAWUFW010000375.1, read on the forward strand.
AATAGCAACAGTTAACACAGCAAATCATCAATTGCCTATCCCCTGCTAACTGTAATCAAAGGGAAGTGGACCACACAATACAGGCACACCCAACCCCCTTTGCCCAGTGTTAGTACCGCTAGCCCTAATGACAACCTGCCCTAAACGGTGCATTGCTGGCCCTGAACTGTTTACACACTGTTAATCACTGAATTGACATGGAAATGAAATGAAGGCAAGTCCAAGATACTCACCTGTACCCGAAGTCACAACAAAGCGCTGCAATCCCAGATACACATCCAAATTCTCCTGGAGCACAGAAAACTGAAGTAAAAAAAATATATGTTTCAGGGTAACCGATAGAACTGATGTATTTATGTTTTTTCTACAGTGTCACAACTATAACTTTACTAGCACCTCTTCAGAGCTTTAGAACATGGTCACATAGATATGAGAATTGATGAGCCACATTTCAGCAGGCATCGCTTTTCACAAGCTGAGCCGTCTGTTACAGTAAAACCAAAGCCCTTTACTGCACTGTTTGTAAGCTTCCGGAAACCTCACACTGTAGAAATGTACGGAAAGAACATGCATTCTTACAGAGAGCAGATCTTTCCTTCCACTAACGCCCCCATGTTACTAAGTCTTCATCATCCATCCACCACCAAGATGCGCCGTAGAGTTCATTTTTGGTGTACTTCATTTGTGGCAAGACGTTGATCACTCAATCTACAATATTATCTTCTATCAACTTCTTTAGGTTTACTAACATTGTTGCCTCATGCCCTTTAAATGAAGTTTCAATATTTTGTAGTCATTTCAACCATTGCTTTGCTTGCATAGTAATTTGATATTGAAAACGTGCATGGAGTCTGGCAAAGTCTACAAATATAAAAGCCTAGACAACTTGGATACAGTAAAGGAACATTGTAAAAAAGAATTTAAAGAGCATGAGGCCTGTTAGAATCACTCAATGGTGCAGTAAGAGAAGCTGCCTCGGTTCTTTAACAGGAAACAAATTCCCCAGGCTGGATTACGATTCACAGACAGAATTTAAAGATGGAGTACTCAAGCTAAGACTAACCAGTAAAATTAACTAGAACGCAAAAAGCTTTCAGTTCCAGCTTTTCATCTTGTGTATTTTGTTAGTTCCATAACCTCCAGAATATCTCCACCATGTATTGTATCTTAAAACAGTTTTTATACTTGCCTAGCCTGTGGCAATTTAAAAAAATATTTCTGTATGGAATTAAATTGAAAACTAGCTTAAAAAAGTAAAAAGGCTATTTATGCCTCCTTTTAAAAGTTGAACTTCTTTCAAAAATGAGAAAAAAATGGACTGCCACTTTAAGTCAAAATGGGAGGAGAAAAGAAATCCTACCTTAGAGATGTGGTCACTATTTTCTTGACTCAAATACTCTTGGAATATAATGCAACTGGAAGCTAATGTCCCTTGTTGTGTTTTAACTACCCCCCCACCTGAACAATATAAGCTTCGGACTGCCCCAACATATATATGTTGTCTCGCCCTCTGCACCACAGCCCATCCAACCAGGTTTGTGAAGCTGCAGGAAACATGCACTGTATTTTTACTGTAGTGTAATGCCAGTCATAAATTAATTCCCAATGCATTGCTAGGTTTTTCAGACCGATTAGGCTTTGTGAATGTTTCTTAACAAGTCTCATTCTTGGGAGGTGGAGGGGTGGTATTGGGGTCAAGGTTTTTCCCACGGTTTCATATAGGATCATTTTTGGGCTAAAAGGGGCTTCTACTAACAGTGTACACAATTTAGAGAAAATCCAGTTTGTTCCCATCAGTTTTCCAACTATTTTCTCAGCAATAAAGCTTGATTTGTCAGCATGGATTAAGCTAGGCAAAATCTTGCCCTATCTCTCTACAAGAAGTTAAGAGTAAATCGTGGCATCAATACTAAGCAGAGCTAAAGGCCTTTAAGAGGCGCACATCACACAATTATGGGGTGCAGCCATGCTGGGTATAAGCACAATTATGGCTTATCTCTTCTTAGGGGTAACCCTCTCCAAGTCCAGCAATGTACTTGGAGAGTTATTCCAAGTCTGGGTAGTGGTAAAGTCCAGTATGTTTTGCAGGAACTATAGGCGAAGTAGTCTAGTCCCCGGGATGTTTTTTTTTTTCCAAAGGATTTTATTGTTTGTAAAATGTTTCCCTAGTTATGTGGGCAAAGATCTTTCTGTATCCTTTGGGAACTCTGAGTAAGCTGGCCACATTGAGATTGAATCTGTTGAGCTTGTTTGCGCTCTGCCCTGAGAAAAGCAATTTGTAGAATTTTCTAAGCTCCTCCAATTTATTGTTATAATTCTGGATGGTTTCTCCCCTGTGGAGGTTTGAATTGCTTTAATATATTTCTTCTCTCTCGCCAAGTTGACCCCCACCTTGTTTTCAGCGACATGCAAATGTTGTTTTAGACAAAATAAGGAGACTTCAGCTTTGTTAGTATGGATAGTCCTCAACTGTCCCCTGATGTGCATCAGGTTGCGCATATCATCAATGGAGGGGCTTTCCCTGTATGCAATTCAATTAGCTTTATTCGGCTCATAAAAACAAACCATAAACACACACACATATAATGCATTAAAAACAGTAAAAAAATAGTTCATATGATTGAAACATTGCAGTATCATTATAGGTCATCCAACAGGTTCAAATTACAAACAATAAAATCATAACCATACAAATAGTGCAAATCCAACGATTTCCTCAAAAGTTGAAAAAATCCATATGCATTCCAAATCACAATCAATGGTCAGAAACATGGTTGTACAATTAATTAAACCAGTAAAGAGTGCCTGTGCCGTAATGCATGCTTAAAGAAAGTGGCCACGCATGCACAGACCTCATGTGTGGGAAGCGACTGCAAGTATAAAAGTGCGAGAATATGGCAGAAATGAGGGGGGGTCCCTTAATAGCAAAATAAAAAAATTCCTGGTATAACTACCATAGAACTCAGAAAACAACGCAAAGTGCGCCAAGGTTTGCAATGAGCGCTCATCATAGGGACAAACCAAAATTCCTTTCGGGTCAAATTGGCCAAGAGGGAATGAAAGCGGAGTGTTCAGGTGCAGAGGTGCTGAACGGGTTGGTAGCCTTACGCGCTACACTGCAGTAAAACAAGGCAGGGACACCTAGAAACAGGCTGAGGAGGGGGACAAGTCTGGGAGCTCCCAACCGGAGGCTCAGTTCGTGAGGGTCCTGGGAGCAGGGGGGGGGGGGGAGGGGCACAGTCTGTATTCGTGGAACCAGGCCAGGGAGCTAAGTTGCAGATGGTTTTTGGTCGGCAGGGCTCGTGCTCAAAGTCACGGTTCTCAGTCAGACCTGCAGAGGAGAACAAAACAGGACAGCTAAGACACTCTTTGTGCTGGCCTCTGCGATGCTGACCTCCCTCGTCAGCTGGTCAGTCTTTGCGGTGTTGGAGTCCGGACTGGACTTCAAAAATGCATTGGTTGCTGCAAGGGCTCCGGTACCCCGGGTATTGGTGCAGGGCGGGTCCTGGTGTCCCCAGACTTGGTGGAGAGATGGATATGACCCTCTGGGACACAGTGACCTCCCCCTGGATTGCTGCTGCATCGGTGGACCCGGTGGTCAGCAGAACGGTGAACCGGGCGTTGCGGTCAGTGCCTGCAGATTGCAGGGAAGTGGCTCCTCCACTTCAAGGGAGATGCTAACGACTTGGCCAAGTGCTAGTGGCCCTACAAGGCTTTTGGAGAGTGCAAAGCTGCAGGACGAGTAGGGTTATCGTGATTGTCAGGACAGGAGCAAGCAGGCAGGAAGGGTTTGGTGCTAAAAGTCCACCGCTGGTCTACAGTGCTTGCTTTTTCGGCTCTTCTTGGTCCTTCTTTTGTCAGGTGGATCAGAGTTCCTGGTGTCAGGGGGCAGCTAAATACTGAATTTAGGGGCGTTAAGGGGAGTGAGGGTAGTAGCCAATGGGCTACTACCCTTGGGGTTACTACACCCCTTATATGACCACGTCCTGTGGGGAGTGAGCATAACCCTGTCCCAAATTTCCCAATTCCACCAAAATCAAGATGGTGGAATCCTTCCTTCGTTGAGCACATGAGGCAGCCCACCTTAGGGGTGTGACTAGCCTGGTGGTGCAACACGTCTACTTGCATATCTAATTTCCGGCCTGCCCCGTGCCAGATGGGCCTCAGGGCAGGGGGTGGCATCTCCCAGGTCTGGGGGAAGCCAGGGTTGCATATCAAATGTGGCAGAGGCTTTGAAGCCTCTGGCCTTGGTATGTAGATTCACTAGCCATTCTCATGGAGGAGGTGTAAACACATTCTGCCACAGCAGGCATTGTTTCAGACTTCTGAGTGCAGGTTCTCATCTCCAGGGGGTCAGAAACGTGTCTGTGGTGGCAGGCTGGAAGATACCAGTCAGCCAGCACACTAAGAGGCTGCATATCTTAATTAATCCACTACTTGAATCAGCATGGATTTATTAAGACAAGGTGTTTGATACCAAACACCATAGGTTTCAGTGAAGCCATCATGTAGCTGGGGAACTCGTAATGACCAGTGCCCAGTACATATGCTTAAGATGGCTTCCTTCTTCTCTTGTACTATATAGTAATTGAACTAGACACCACAGGGGCTTATCTGCTCATGCAGATATGTCCGTGCATGTAATATAGTGCACCCTGCCTTAGGGCTATAGGGGTGACTTACATATATAACATGAAGTGTCTTTGGGCATGGCACACAGAGTGTGCGCCATGTCATGTTTTCACACTTGTTTGCACCATTTCATGCAGCCTGCAATGGCAGTCTGCACGAGTTTGGTGGTGGGTCCATTAGGATGGCACAATACATGCTGCAGCCCCTAGGGACCCGCTTTAGTAGCTATGCCCTAGGTACCAGGGGTACAATTTACTAGGGACTTAAAGGTGCCAGAGGTCTTGCCAATTGGAGTACAACTGAAAAGTTGTAATTTTTTTTATAGAGTTTTATATAGCGCGAACTAGATCCGAGAAATCGGGAATCAGAGCGCTTTACATGAGCACCAGTTTCGTTACAGAAGGACACATTCATTTTTGTTAGGCACGGGGAGATTAAGTGATTTGCCTAGGATCACAGGATGTTTTAGCGTCGTTGCCGAGACTCGAACCCGGTTCCCCAGCTTCGAGGTCGACCACTCTAGCCGTAAGGCTACATCCTCTCCACAGTTACCTTGTTTTAGAGAAATAACACTGGTCTGGGGACCTAGTTAGCAGGCACCCAGTGCACTTCAGTCAAAATTGCATCAAATACCAGGCAAAAAGTGGGGGCGACCATGTAAAAAAGGTGCACTTTCCTACACCGACATCTTATCTAACCCAGCCTAAATCTAGTTAAGATGACCCGGTCTCTGACTTTTAGGGCAATGGCCAGGTAGGGCTCCAGCCCAGGTGATGTTTGTACCTGCAGGTAATCTCAGAAAGTGAGCTTCCTCAACTCAGACAGCTCTTTTTCCCTTCTCTAGAGGTCACGAAACACAAATTTGAGCTAACTCTTATCCCGAACGATGATGTCACCAGGCAATGAAAAAATATTGGGTCATCCCAAATCAATGCACATAACCTTAATGTACTTGAGCCAGGGGATATGAAGGCCCCTATCACAAGCAAGAATCTATAATTATTTCCAAGTACACTGAGGCCTACAGGCTATGCCAGATAGAACACCATAACATCAAGGGGTGCCAAATCGATGGAGTCTGCAACATATGGTAGATCGAGTTCCTCGTGAACAGAATAGATGGACGACACCCCCAGGATAAGTCTACAGACTATTTTCCTTGTCCTGCAAGTGCTTGACAGCCTTCTACCACCATAGGCCAGAGCCATAGGTAAGAATTGGTACACACTTCCTTTTGTAAATCTCAACTAGGGCTACTAAAGGCTTAGTACCTATTTTTGATGCCAGGCTAAATAGGAAACCTACCGAATTATAGAACTTAAGGCATCTCTGCTGAAGACTAGGACCCTTGGACCTTCGGGAATCAAAAGTGACCCCCAAATAGGGGAAAATCATGGATTCGGCCAATGGACGTTATCTGAAGACCAAAACGGCACAATTTCAGGCTCCTCGGGCCACAGGGCATAACAGTTTTGGCAAGATTTGTGTGAAGACCCGACCATCCATACAATTGACCGAAGAGCCCAACAATAACTGAAGACCGTCCACCTGGGCCGCGTCCAAGCCTGTATTCTCTTTCAGCATCCTAAGCTCCTGTTTAAAATTCTGAATTTTGTGGATTCCGACCTTATGGATATGCACCATGAGCATGTTATTTTTAAACCCCAGACACCGCTTTGAAAGCATCCCAAACTAGGAGGAGTGTAGCCTCTGCATTATCATTGAACTTAAAATATTCTTCTGTTTAACTAGTTCCTTATTAAGGATGGGTACTCTAAGCAAGAATGGGTTTATTCAACAGCGAGGGAAGCATCCTGTTCCCAATTTTATTTCAGCCTGACTGGTGAAAGGTCTGAGACCATGATCTGTTTGACGTACAACATATCAACAACAGGTGCCATGGGGTTGATAACGAGCAATTAGTGAGCAGGTGCTGTGGCAGTGAGGGAAATACCTATATTCTCCCAAAGTCTCAAACTCTCTGGACTACTGTATTGACTGTGACTGAAAAAGTGGAGAGGCCACAATCTAAACTGTACCCACCAAACTTTATGGATTCTATTATCAGACCTTAACATATTTCAATGATTACAAATGTGTAAATATTCGAGCCAAGATATTCATCTGCGAGTTGAGTGAACAACTTATTTCCATGGAGTAAAAATTTACTGTGGGAGGAGGATTTATCCGAATGTTCTCCTTCCTTGACCCTGCTAGGATGTTCGTGCTCTCTCTCTCTGTTTCCATCTCTGCCACAGTGCGATTGAAGTTCCATGAGAAGATCTTAAGTTGAATCTATTTTCGGTCTTCTCTTCCCTCTCTGTAGGGTACCAGTTTCAAGATTTCTGCTGCCTCTAGCTTGTCAGTTAGATGGTGTGTAGTCCAAGCATAAGGAAAGAGGATTCCAAATGGAGGAGACCTTTACTAGGGAAGATTTAAGTTGCCCAGTATCTTTAATAGGTTTAAATAAGGCACGCTTTTTGCGCAGTAGCTTGTGACAGGTCTTGAACAAACTCTCCACATGGCTTACAGGACCACATTTTCCCTGAAATAATGTAGTTTTGCTACAATGTTCCAGAGAGCAAACATTTTGGTTGCATTTCTTTGGGCCCACTCTGTGCGCTCCGTCTAAGCAATTTCTAGTTTGGTCCTCTCCCAGTAGCGCAGAGAATACATTTCACATAGAGGTCATTATATCAATCCCTTTGGCTACTTCGGTCAGACCTCTTGGTGTAGATTTTCTCTTATTGCTCTATTTCCCAATTCCTCCATTTTCAGCAAAGCCAAGTCTAGACTCTTTTCGACTGCTTCCAACCTAGACACGTGACTCGTTTTGGACGTTTCAAGTATGTTCAAACTTCCACTTCTAGAATTGGATTCTACAGCTTCAATATCTTTTCAGAGCACGTCACTCTTGCAGCCTAGGGTTATTTTTAGATCTTGGATACTCCTATCGATCTTCTTTTTGAGGTCTTCTTAAAGATCTTGCCTGAGGACTTGGATGTCTGCATTTGCAATGGACATCTTTGGCCTGTTAGTGATGATGATGTGATGATGATGATATATCTGTCCATTCTTTTGAGTCATGGACATCTTTGGCCTGTTGGGGAAGATAGGAGAATTTTGGCAGTCATTCTGTGTGGATGCTGACAGCTTCATGGTGCGGAAGTACTGGGAAAGGGTCCTTTGGGCCAATGACAGGGCCCTGGATGAAGAAGACTCCTTCCAATCTTTCTAACGTATCTTCACATCTCCCCTTCTCCACTTCTGGCAGACATATCTTCGAGTGTATCCCTATGACTTTCTTAGGGGACAATAAAGGTCAAACAACAAGATTACTTTTGCTTCATGCCTGTTGAAAGTTAATACATTCTTACTCAGGGGAAGGCACTTCATGCCGTGTTTCCCCTGAGGTCCGTCCATGGGTCAAGGCCATATTGAGGCATGATCCATGTCCCCCGTAAGCAGGCTCCAGTCCCAAATCAACAATCAGGGCCCTGTAGCAATGCCCCTTACATCCAGGAAATGTTGTCCTTGCTGCCGAGCACATCTCTCTCAGGCATTCCTAGCTACCCCCGCCAGGGCCCAGGAGTGTATGACCCACAGGGGACTCTGCTCCGCCAACAATGACGCACTGCAATCCTCATCCTGTCTACTGGGAGGCTGATGCAGTCTCATCTATGCCGTAAGAACACAGAAGCAATCTTAGGCTTGGATGACACTATGAATTAGGTCAGCAGTAATTTGTCTTCATTGGGCTGACTGGAGCAAGCCCATTAGCTTCAGGAAGGCATTTAGCTTTGCCTCAAATTGCCCCCTACAATGGAGAGGGTGATGGGGAGGTGGCAATTCACCACCCCATCTTGGCTCCTCACCTCTCAGCAGTTTTTAATAGTGACATGGCCATTCTAGTGTTCTAGTTAAGTAATATTAAGCAACGGGATCGGGGGAGTAGTTATAAACCTGGGAATGTAGGAAGTGAGCCAGAGGAAGAGCAGAGGGGTGTACTTTAAGTACTCGGCACCAAGTACTCTTTTCTTTAACTTTGTTTATGCAAATCAGATATTTAAAAACACTGGATGTTATTCACAACATTTAAATGGTTAACATGGCACTATGAAGAGCAAATGTTACAGGAACAATGTGGAAGGGTAACTAGTGCATTGCTTTGGTTATTAGGCAGGTGTAATTTGTTTTCTCAAGGTTTTCAGAGATTACACAAACCATGTATTGTGAACATTTGCGAAGTGGGAACAGTCACCTGGGAACGGTTCTTTTGCCACCCTCCCCTTCTTCCCGATACAAAGCAGGTGGGGGAATGGGACGACGAACAAAGACCACCCACCAAGGAAAGGACACTAAATACCCTCACCTTTGAGAAGGGTGGGAGGCAAATAAACCCCCTTCCGCATGTAGGCAAGTCATGGGGTGCGGCTTAAAGCTCATAATGCATGTTGCTGCCTTTGGCCAAGGGCTGGACTGTTCCCATGAGGCACAGGATCAAGACTGATTTGCATATGGCTGGGTTCAAACTGGAATGGCATGGTGAGCAAAAAAATGATGGATTTAGGCCCAGATCTCTGTACTGGGGTGAATGTATGACATTGTTCTGCATTCTGTCCATCAACTGTTGTTTTTGCATTTGTCACCCCGAGTGGGACGGGTATGCCCAGACGTGGGTCCCGTGCTCTCCATGCCACTGGAATCAAGCTATCCTGGCTGAAGAGAGGTGAAACCCGAAACCGGTCCTAGGATGCTTGTTTCCAGTCCAGGGAGGACCTGGCTTGGCAGTTCGGGCTGGACTGTTCCCATGAGGCACAGGATCAAGACTGATTTGCATATGGCTGGGTTCAAACTGGAATGGCATGGTGAGCAAAAAAATGATGGATTTAGGCCCAGATCTCTGTACTGGGGTGAATGTATGACATTGTTCTGCATTCTGTCCATCAACTGTTGTTTTTGCATTTGTCACCCCGAGTGGGACGGGTATGCCAGACGTGGGTCCCGTGCTCTCCATGCCACTGGAATCAAGCTATCCTGGCTGAAGAGGGGTGAAACCCCGAAACCGGTCCTAGGATGCTTGTTTCCAGTCCAGGGAGGACCTGGCTTGGCAGTTCGGGCTGGACTGTTCCCATGAGGCACAGGATCAAGACTGATTTGCATATGGCTGGGTTCAAACTGGAATGGCATGGTGAGCAAAAAAATGATGGATTTAGGCCCAGATCTCTGTACTGGGGTGAATGTATGACATTGTTCTGCATTCTGTCCATCAACTGTTGTTTTTGCATTTGGCCAAGGTGCGGCAGGGAAAAATACATCAGTCATCCCCAGTGGCAGGCAGGGGTCATAAGGCCATTGTTACACCCTTTGCCCGCCATTGAGGGTGGCTGAGGGCAATGACTAATATCACCACTCACTGCAAGGAGGAGGGCTGGTAACATACCAAGGCCACTGATATCCTGTCTCAGGTCTTCTTCATGCTTAAAAAGTGAGTGAGAAGGTGGGATGGGCAGCTCAAAATCGGTGTGGCTCCCTGTTCCTAACAGTGAATGGGGAATATTATAAATGAAGCACGCCTCAAACAGAAGTGTTGTACAGCTACGCAAACAATGACATTTCCTGAAAATGATAATAAAAAGCATTTGCAATGCAATAGGTCTCGCATTACTGAAAGTTTGAGCTATTGGCGTTGCATTTTTATTTGCAACTGCAATAGGTCAAACTTTTAGTAAGGCGAGACCTATTGCATTGCAAATGCTTGTTATGTCCTTGAATCCAGGGCTAATGTTTGATGTGTTGACTGGTTCACTGTCTAAGCCTCGCAGTGGCGTTAGAAGGCAAAGTAATAAAAAACTTTACAAGTTCCATTTAAGCCTCAGTACAACAAAGACTTGAAAGCCGGGCTATCAAGTCTGTAGGCAGAATGTGGGGCACTTCCTTTGAAGTTTTTTGAGTTGTTGAAATTCAGTTGCTTTCATTAAAGATCGATGAACTCCTTTTGAGTTATGATTTTATCTTGTCTACGTTTTGCATAAGAACGGAAAAACAAACGTCAAAGCCAACAGGTCTGGCATCACTGCTCAATTATAAATCAGATATATTGGCCTTGCCAATGCCTGTTACAACTGCACTTGATTTGTGAAATAATTAAAGGATGCATATGCTTTAACGGCACTGCATTTCGATTTGCCTTGTTCAAAAAACGAACTAAGCAACACCGTTAAACAATACAAAGTAGTGTTTCCGTTGGCTCTGAACTGCTAAGTTTCAGCACACATCAGCATGCGGAACTCATTTATTCTTTAAAAACTAACAAGCCAAATGTGCACTTGAAAACACAATATATAGGTTGTTGTGTTAAGCCTCATCGGATTGAGGTGGCACTGGATCTTCAAGGATTCCTGTCAGCACTTCCAACTCAGATTCCCACAACGACTAAAAAGCAATGAAAAGCACTGCTTCAGGGCAGCTTTCATTTAGATTGCTGGCGGCAGGGCCAGAGCAGTTGTCGGGATTGTGAAAATGTGCTGAAAGGGGACGTGTTCTGCTTACATACAAGCCCTAGTTCTGACCAAGTATTTTCTAGTTCCACCTCTCCATTTCCCGTAAACGGTGCACCCACTGTGAAAGGGAAAGCAGGTTCAGCCACTGCCTTCGCAAACTACGGCAGAGTGGTGTCACGTACTGCACGATCATTACAAACTGAAATACAGTACTGGAGCATGTACAATCTGTAAACTCTCCCAACTTTACAGTGACAATAGCAATGAACATTAACCACAATGAATAATTTGACTTTATCGTCCTGAAAACAGTTTATTTCAACACAGTCCTGTAACACATTTATCCTCCATAGTTACAAGACAGAAAGCAATAAAACCATCACTCATTAACACATCAAAACTAATCTTAAAACAAGAGCAATCTACGGCGGGAGGGCGGCGGGAACAGAGACAACATGGACAACGGGAGGGGGCGGGAAGAAAGACAACATGGACAGACGGCGCTCGGAGATAGCAGCAGAGCTCAGAACACGAACAGGAAAGTTACATAAGCCGAGGCAAAAGAAAAAGTAGTGCGCGGACCAAAACACATGGCCCATATCAAAAGGATCCATGTAGCAGGGGCAGTCCACCGGGCCGGAACAAAACAGCCACAGGGCGGGCACAAAACAGCCACAAGGCGGGCACAAAACAGCCACAAGGCGGGCACAAAACAGCCACAAGGCGGGCACAAAACAGCCACAAGGCGGGAACAAAACAGCCACAAGGCGGGAACAAAACAGCCACAAGGCGGGAACAAAACAGCCACAAGGCAGGACAAATGTACTCTATTCACAAACAAAAACTATGGAATTTATAAAGGCGGACAAAGCAACCATTGAAAAGTGGTGGGCGTATGGTGGGTGTGTTCGAACTCCACAGAGGGATTACAGCATATCTCGCAGAGCAGCGCATGCACGCTGTCTCTAGGCTCGACCTAACAATTAAGGCGAAGTTAAGATTGACAAATGGCTGGAAGTTAAGCAAAAAGTAATACCTTTACTTGTGAATTTCATGTCTTTTTAGGTTTTGTGTTGAAGAGAATTATCTCACGATTCTATGGCCATCACTTGTTTGATTGTTTGAACTTGACCCACAGACCGAATCCTTTTTTGACAAAATATATTTCCAAGACGGTAACTGTAAAATTAAAGGTCTATATGGTCTAATTTGTCAGCACAAGCAAAAATACAAAATCTTGGACCTATCAACTGAAATTAAGGCAATATCATTGATTGTCAGTCACATGAAGACACTCACAAGGATTTGCTGCTATTAGTTATGTCTTTTATACAGCAGAGGCTCTACACACACCCAACCCTGGCTCTAAAATATCAAGTATTTTTTATGCACAGTTTTTCCAAAATGTGCCATCTCATTATGAGAGGGCGTAATGTGTGGGAGGAGTTTATTAGAGCACATCTCTGAGTCACCTTTACTGGGTAGCAGCCTTTTGTTTCTGAACATTCTCTAGGTCAAGCAAACAAAGCCAAAGTACTAAACAGGAGCAATATATATCATACAAAAGAAACCTGTAATGAATCCACATAAATTGGATACTCTTCGTCTAAATAGGGCCATATGGCTTCACTGGGTCCTCCAATTGCCTCTTTAGCCATTAAACCATGCATAGGCTTTTGGACCACACCTGTTATCCATTCACAATTTGATATTGTCAAAACAGGCAATATCCAACAAGACTAAATCTAAACTCTGTGATAGCAAAGTTGTCAACAGCAGTAACATTTACTCTTGCCACAACAAGTAGGTGGGAAAAATGCAGCACATGCTATGCTGTTCCAAGTTGGCATTGCCAGCCTGCAAATGGTCTTATTAACATCTCCAGCGGGAATGAACACCAATCTCATGTGTACAATCAGCAGCATAAACCACTAGCAAACACCTTCAATGAGATGGAAAGACAGTGCAAAGCACAGAGCAAAAACAAATAATTTCTGGAGCCAAGTCAGACACAAGACAAAACAATTGGAAAGGATTCCTAAATTTTCAAGATGGCTTCGAACATCTAATGACTCTTTAATGGTCAGGACATCATTCAGACCTAGTAGACTGTGATGCAAAAGTATCTTACCAGCGTGGAGAAGGTGTGTGTTGGCAACAGCTCCATTACTTTGGCCACAACTTCCAAACTTTGGCGTAGATATCGCTGCCATTCTGTTTGCTCCTGTGAAAAATAAACAGAAGATAGATCTCCACAATCTGTTTCTGTGGCATAAACGCCCGCAAGAAACATCCATTCAAGTGCTGCAATAAACATTCTATTTTTGTGACACAAATATGTAATTTAACAATCTGTGACCCTGAGCTCACAGGTATGGCACTGCCTCTCACCTTGTGCGTTCATGGTGTCTATGGAAGATCTGCACTTGTGTCAACATGATCTTGTGTAATAAGAAATCTGTACTAGCTGACTCGTTGAACTGTACTAATATAAATCTAGTGGGACTGGAAGCTGCCACTCACCAACATGCCTTCAGCTGATCAGAAAGGCCTCTTGAACATGTTGCTAATGAACTGTGAACTTTGTGTAAAAGCAAGCCTATTTCATGGGAGCCCTTTGGAGCAGAAAGTGATGTCTTACTTGTGTTATACAGTACAATTGTTGAAGTATAACTTGTGTTATGCTGTAAAACTTTCTCAAATACTTTGTCGGATTGGTTTTACTGTAAACTTTGGTGGCTCCAACTCATCTGCGGCTATATACTTTGTGTTTCTGTAAGCTGTGCCTGTCTGACATGTGCTACTCTTACAGGGCAGAAAACGAATTCTTCCTCTGTAACCACATTAGAAATTACACCTTGATTATTTGCTTGTAGGATCTATGTGAAGGGCAACCTTAATTACACCACAAACAACTGTAATATCGTTGAATAACTTTTCAAAATTTCTTCACCCGTAAAAAGATTCCTTACATCGTCATCTAGAGTCTCGTCATCAAGCTCCTCCAGCTGGGACTGGTTATACCTGAACTGGATTCGGTTCAACACTTCTGTAAGCAACAAAACCAGCGCATCTTCATACCTAATAAGACAAGAAGCGAAAGTGGCGACAGAGCAAACATCAGTACATGTGCAAGGAACAGAGATCTGGTTTAACTAGTATTATAGCAATGTCCCAGTAATGCCTTTCCCATTAAGGCTGCTAACTCTTGTCAAGACATCACCACACATTATGCAGATGGATGAGTATTACATATATTCTAGGTAAATGTGTGCTCATTATGTGCTTGGCACCAGCTGGGAAAGAGGAAATGTTTGCACTGTCATAGTTCGCGATTGTTAATAGGCCTACTTTTCTTGAAAACCAACTCAGTTATAGTCAGCTTTAAGGATGGATTACAAACTGACAAAGGGTGCTAACATTTGTAGGACATATTCGTGTTTTGTACAGCTGTCCCATGACCCATACATATAAAAACACTGTTAGTGGGGGACGAAGCCATCAGCCCCAATTCAGAATGTTTTAGAGTTTCTAACAGCACAATGGTGGGCACCTTAAGGCCCACACAAAATTGTTTATTATTTGAAGTTAACAAAAAATATTAACTGCATAAACAGAGCCACAGGAAACATAAAACATTAATGGAGAATCATACTTTCAATAATTTTCATTCTCCCAATGAAAATGAATAGAAGAGAAGTCGTTGATGTTGATGCTGGAGCTGGATGCACTACCTAGCAACAATAGATATCTTCCCTGCACTGTTGTGATAGCTATGAAAGGCTATATACGCATGTACCTGTCATGCAACAGTGGGAACTTAACTCTGTCTTGACATTCCTCGTGTGTACGCCTTTCAACCATATGTAATTCTGCTCATAATATTGGGCTTTTTCTTTTCCTTTTTTTCTCTCCTCTCTTTTATGTCTCCTTTTTGGGTGGTTTAATTTTTTGAGTGTTATACTTCAACCCTTATTTGGATTCCAGCATAAAATCACCCCAACACTAACCCTCCAGCGAAAAGTGACGACTGTGAAAGGGAAACTCAATGCGATCTATGCCAACAGGGCAGAATTGACACTCCTCCGGCTCAAGCAAACGTCCTATACACATGGCAATAAGGTGGGGGCACACTTAGCGAGGCAGCTAAGGATACGCAGGAAAAAAAGAGTACATTGGAGACATATGCCACCACTCAGGAGAAGTAGAAACCACAACCAGGGAAAGGCTCGAGTCTTTGGGCAGTTCTATAAAACACTATACACAGCTGACCATGTCGACTCTCAACCCCAACTTGACTACTTGCACTTGGTGGAACTTCTACATGTACCACCGGCCCAAAACGAGCAATTGGGGGAACACATCAGTGAGGAAGAGATACGACAGGATATAGGTACACTAAAGCTCCACAAATTCCCCAGTCCAGACGGACTGACGGCACAATTCTACATTCAGTTGGGCTTTATTATAGGCAAGCAGACTCTCAATAATGTTCGGAGGGTGCTACATCTGGTTAAGGATGATGCCCAAAAGAATATCCCAGCAGTAATGCTTGGTCTGGATGCCGATAAGGCGTTTGACTGGCTGGACATTTTTATTTCACATCCTGAAGCAATTCGGCTTCTGTGAGGCTTTTATAGCACTGGTTCGGTCTAACTACGCTGCGCCCTGCTCCAGAGTAATAGTTAACGGGGTTAGCTCGGCATTGTTTGCCCTGGGGAGGGGGACGAGACAGGGATGCCCGCTTCCCCCCTCCTCTTCGCGCTTAGTATAGAGCCTCTCGCGGCGAAGATAAGGACGAACCAGACAATCAGGGTTATCAGTTTTGGATCAGTGGAACATAAGATTTCACTGTCTGCCAATGACATTCTATTAACCCTCAGGGCCTGCAATACTCTGACAACTTTGCAAAGTGAGCTCTGGCTTTTTGAAGAGGTCTTTCCTTCTTAACTTGACGCTGGCTGACACGGAGATGGGGGTGCTGGTGGCCTAGACCCCCTTCCAGTGGGCGAAGGAGCTCACCTACCTTGGCATCAAACTAACTCCTAAGATCTCAAATCTATTTCTGGCCAACTACCCTCCACTCCTTTGACAATTGAAGGTTGACAGTAAAAAGTGAGCCCCTATGAATTTGTAATGGCTTGGCAGGATACATGCTATTAAGATGGTGGTGTTACCGAAGTTCCTTCATCTCTTCCAAACCTACCTATTGACCCCAAGAGGGATTACTTGCCCACACTCCGAACGCTGCTGGCCAAATTAATTTGGCAAAACAAAAGAGCCTTTTTCCCCTTTAATTTGTTTAGAAAACCGAAGGATGAAGAGGGCCTAGCACTTCCAGATACAATCTCGATTATAAAGCCGCCCAACTACGAGTCATTACTGAATGGTCCCATAGAGCTAAGCACTGGCTCCATATGGACAGGGCATTAGCTGGAAGAGTCATATGGGACATACTATGAAAAGCAAAAGCAGACCGCTCCCTAAATGCTTATATAAGCACCCCTACGAGAACTACCTTAAAAACCTGGGATGAGGTGGTCAAGATGGTCACATGGACGACGTTTCCCTCCACTTTCACCCCAATTCACTACAGTTCGGCTTTTCCATTGGCTACACAACCAGGCCCATTTGATGCATGGAGGGAGGGGGGATGCCTCACATTATCAAACCTCTTTCATAATTGGGCCATTCCAACCTTTGAGCATTGTCAACAAGACTTCCAACTCTTGGGTACAGAACACTTCCACTATCTACAACTGAGTCACTGGACGCTGCACCCAGAAAATTGGGAGGTGGCGACTAGGGAGATCACACCATTAAGAGTGCTTTGTGAAGGGGGCTGGGGCAACTAAGGGTACTATTTCCTTCCTTTATTCCCTGCTACTACATACACTGCACTCCCAGCAACCATGTAACGTCACTTTTTTGGGAACGAACTTTGGAACATGACATTTCAGAGGGGCATTGAAGGTCGCTCTGGAAGGACAGAGCCCAACACAATCGCTCCTTAGGCCTACGGGAAGCTCACTACCAGGTACTCTACGATTGGTACTTATACCCCACTAAATTGAAAAAGATCTTCCCCAACACGTCAGACCTATGTTCGAGGGGCTGTGGCCTTCTAGGCGATTTTCGCCACATCAACAATCCGCCACTTTTGGTCTGAAATTCTAGCCCACATTAAAGACATGCTGGGGTAGTAACATAGGGAGAGGATGTTGTTGGGGGAGGGCATACGAGATATTTGGTTCTTGGACCTGGTAGTACATTGCTATGAATCTGTGTAATGGAGTACCATGAGAGATGGAGGAATACTGAATACTGATATAGCTACTGTTTGGCTTTTTATGGTCTCCTGAATTGAATGTAGTGCTGTCTATTGTGCTACAAAACTCAATAAAAAGATGTTGGACAAAAAAGAGAGGCTTCCTGAGTTGAGGAATGCCTATCATTTAGTGTGAAATAACATCTCATGCTCTTGTGAGATTTCAAAAGTATACGTTTTTCACTTGTCTGGGTCTTTTTGTGCCACTGACCTGCACTCTAGGCCTATACGTAATTTAATTTGAAACTTCACAGATCCTAATGCACTAGAAAATAGTTGTATCCCCAGTCTTTGGTATTCGCCCATTACTTTCAAGTACATTGAACGCAAGTTCCCCAAACATGGTGATGCCAGTCTTTGCAATATTGGTTTCTGAGAGTTTGAAAGTACTAGGCATAAAAGAAGGAAATAACGCAAGTGCAATGAAGGCAGCAGCAGGCAGGGGAAGTGGGAGAGGGGAGTAATAGTACATCAATCATGTTGGGAGCAACGGACGGTCACAGATTACCTTGAATCAATCTGTACTTGGTCCCTGCTATACCGCAATGATCAGAAATGACTTTTCGCCTGCAGTGGCTAAAAAAAGAGGCTACACATAAGAGTGACGTGAAGCCATTAAATGGTTATCGACAGGCGGGCTGCAAGCCTTTTTGTATACAATAGTGTCTTGCAAGCGAGGAGCATGCACTCGCAGGGTCAACCCTTAAAATGATAACATAATGAAGTAATACTATCACAAAACTTGCAGCATGACGTTGCGTAATTTGCCTTTGCTTGCCACATAGTTTGGTCAACCGTGCTGCATAATTTGGCACTCCCCTGCCGCATAATTCCAGTGGCCCTGATTATGCAGAAGGGAGCATGGCTAAGTTTCAGATCCTCTGAATTATGTATTAAGCAGGGCTCCATGAGTTACTGTATACTGGCAGTTGACAGGTCTGCAAACCCCCTGAAATAGACAAAGATTAAGGATAAAAGCATCCCATGAACATGGACTGAAGGCTCTAACTCCAGGAATGAGCAATGTTACATTATAGTGGAAAACAAATTATGTTTATCGCTTTTGTGATGTAACTGCAGTGAATAACATTTTGAAAACTGCATTCATGACATTGAACAGCTATGGGACCCATAAACATCAAACAGAATTACAGACAGCTACTTAGAAATATCAGGGTTGTTTTCCACTGTGGGGATACAAATTACATAAAATAGACATATTGAGCTTTTTCTCTTGTCTATCAAGTCACTTGGAAGACCTGGGTTTATGCGCCCCTCCATGAGCACCCTCCTGATCCTAAGGAGTAGCTCTGCAGGACTGGGAAGTCACACATAAAATAATGTAGCTCAACCCAGTGGAAACTATCTAAGGCTAGGACTACCCTTAGCCTCTACCTAGCACTTTCAGCAATTTTGTAACTCCTATAATGTTATAAATAACACCACATCATGCCACCCTCAGCAAATAAGTCAGCAATACTTGGCGTTCTACCACCCTCTCCCTCCTACTCAAAATATTCATCCTGTCACCATATACACTCTTGGTAATTTCCTCTCTGTGCAGACCAAACATTACTCTAATACCACATCCCAATAACTGATTGTTTCGATGTGCATCTCCACAAGTTAACAGCATTCATATGTTTGCTACATGTTCAGGCTTGGTACAATTTTGTTAAGATATTATCAGGGTATTGAATAAAATGATAAATACAGTAAACAAACCATAATCGGCCTACATATTTTAGTAGCTAAACTGAAGGTTTCATTTTGCATAGCGTCTTTGTGGGAAGAAAGATGGATTGCTTGGGTCTGGATGGGCAATGCACCCCTATTGGTCATGTGTTGGAGGGATAGTTATGAAGCACACCAATTAGAATTTTAGGTAGGAAAGGAGAGGGGAAGTTTGAAATGATACTTTGTAGTTCTAGACTTGTTTTTAATCTTGAATGTATAGTAACTGTATAAATGTTTACTATTTATCTTCAATCCAACACTCATATTTGCAATATGTATTTAAATTATTGGATTATTATTATTTTGTGCTGGGCACTTGCTTCTGCATTGCACTGTGGTGTAACAATTGCTGTACACGTGAAAGAACCTTTAAACATTAATTAAAATAAGCCTTACCTGAAGTCCTGCCAAAGCCTGGCCCTTACCAACCACTTCTCATCCAGCGGATGTGCTCTTTATTCTCAATAAGAGAGTATAGAGCTGGTGCCCTGTGGACACAGGCTCTCACTAAAACATGTACGCAAGGATTTAAGCCTCATGTCAGCTATGCAGGACTGCCCTCCCTCATTCTTTTGCCTCCCTCAAACTTGCAAATACCAATATATGTGGCGAAATGGCGACTATCATCCGTCATTCAACCACTTTGCCAGAGTCTCTGAAGACCTGAGACTTGGCAGGGGGAAAGATCGAGAAAGCAAGCACATCCATGATGTTAGTGAAGTTTTTTTTTTTTTTACTGCGGTGTAGTAATAGCAGCCAATAACAGATTTTCAAACTGTTATTCATGCTAAATGCTTCCAACATGAATAGCATCTTTTTCAGCACAACAGTATGTGAAAGAGTACAACTTCCGAGCAGACATTATAATGGACCAAGGAATCTTATACATGTCAGAAGCACTTTGCGGATTACCTGGTGAGCACAGAATCTTTTTCGTCAAGACGACTCTTAATTTTATTAGTAAGATAATCCAGAAACTGGGACCATATGTCCAGACAGGAGAAGTAACCTTCATGCGTGGGCTGGAAAGAGAAGACAACCGATAAGAAAATGCCAGGGTGCAGGAAAAGTAGTTCCACAAAGAATAATTCCAGTACACATGTAGGGTGTCCACCATTACAAAGGAACATAGTGGTCATTATCTCTCACCCCAGCTGATAAGTTATCAAGCCCCTTGTCCAACATCAAACTAAACCATTCCTTTGGTTTGCCCTGGTAGACTACAGCAAATACTCCAACAAGCAGGGAACACATTTTGCTAAGCAGGAAACACCTAATTAGGTTATTTTCCTTTTACCATCAACTTCAGAACTAGCTTCAGTTTATAATAGCCCAGCTATATTAAAGATTCATTGGATAGTGGGTCCTTCAGAAATAAGCCTTTTCACATAACACAATGAATGTTCAGGGCTTTAAAAATATTTTTCAGTTATAAATCTCACAATTAGTTTGAGAATCATCGCAATAAACACTGCAGCTTTATATTAACCACCAGTATTTCTCATCTAACTGCTTGTATTTCTCAGCGTACTACATTAGGTCTCCTTTTGTTATTGTTCACATATTAGTTCTTCAATGTGCACATTCAAAAGAAATGTCTTGTCTCATACTTCACATTCTCCCATAATAAATGTCAAGCAGCATAATGTTTATACAAAACCAAGGTTACAAGCTCTGGAATTCCTAGGCTCTCAAATATTTCCCAATATTAATTTGCGGACCTCCATGACACCCTGTGATGAAACCAGATAGCTTACCAAAAGCTGTTAAATCAGATCTTTGCTTACTGCACAGTGCATGCATGCGTTTGCCAGACACTATCAACATTCCCAACACCTATGCACCAAGTGACATGATATTTTGGTTGAGGTGCAGAAAGAAGGGTGTCCATTAAAGGGAAACTTCTTATGGGCTAACAGTAACAGAGTCTATGTAAATGCATCTTTATCCTACTATTGCATCTGGATTAAGTCATCAAATTGTATGTAGATCTGACATCAAATGTGAATGAAAAAGGAAGAAGTGAGAAAGCAGAATCAGGCAAGTTTAGAACACGGGGAAAAGCTGGTGCGACTCTTCCAGGCTAAATTTAGCATTTCTTAGAGAGGAAAAACTTGACAGGATGCCGTCAGAATGAGTGTAGGTTTACCGCCTTTGTTGTCTGAAAGGTACATGTATGGAAAAGCTTTTGCAGAGTATGCTCGGCACCAGATGGAGGCCAAGCCCCATGAATAGGACAACAACTGTAGACACAAAATATAACCACATCCTAAAACCAGCCAAAGCAGTTGCCCAATCGGCATCAATGTTTTCAAAATCGCAAAAGTTTGGAAGGTACAGTCCATCTGGTTTTATCAATGTTAAAGTATAAAGTACACCTGACATTAAAGTTGTGTAGTGTTCTCAACCAATGAGGCCGAGGAAAATCTAGTCCCCTTCGGTTGGAACACAGAAAAGAACAAGTTACTTACCTTCGGTAACAATGCATCTGTAAGAGACCTATGTAGTTATAGATTCCTTACCTTAGAATTACCCCCAGGCGTCAGACTGGATCCGGACAAACTTTTCGTAGCAGTACCCCTGCGCGTCGGTAGGTGGCGTCGGTTGACTCCGCGTTCGTCATCTTGGTCGCCGGGATGATGTCGCGGTGTCTACTTAGACACCACCCCAGCGTGCTGTTGTCAGTTCTGACATGACTTTCCACACCAGAAGCGCAATGCCATGCAAGACACTGACCACTGATGCACACAACTAGGGTCCTGAAAGGGAGTCCCTATCCCTAGAAGTCAGTTCGCAGAAGGGGAGGATGGGTGGGATGGTAAGGAACCTATAACTACATATGTCTCTTACAGATACATCGTTACCGAAGGTAAGTTACTTGTTCAACTGAAAGAGACTGTAGTTATAGATTCCTTACCTTAGATACCCCAGCAATACCAACCCCGGAGGTGGGTCTGCGAACTAAGTTCACACCAGGAAGTCCTGGAGAACATAACGGCCGAAAAAGCAGTCTCTCCGGACTTGGCTGTCTCGGCAGTAATGCTTTGTGAACATGTGTAAAGATGCCCGTGTGGTCGCCTGGCAGATGTCAACCAATGGAACACCACGTCCCAAGGCAGTAGTGGCTGCCGTCTCCCTGGTAGAGTGGGCGCGTAGTTCTCCTGGAGGTTCCTTTTTTGCCAAAGAATAGCAGATCTTAATGCATAAAACAACCCATCGAGAGATGGTACGTTTGTGCACTGCCCGACCTTTCTTGGCGCCCACATAACCCATGAAGAGTTGATCGTCCACTCGGAAGTCTTTAGTGTGCTCAAGGTAGAAGGACAGCGCACGTTTTGGGTCCAGGCGGTGGAGTCTCTCCTCTTTAGAAGGGTACAGAGGCGGGAAGAAGGTGGGCAATGTGATGGTCTGGCCTATGTTTAAAGAGGTATCTACTTTGGGCAGAAAAGAAGGCCTAGTACGAAGGACCACTTTGTACGGATGGACAGCAAGAAAGGGAGGTTTGGAAGAAAGAGCCTGAAGCTCACTCACCCTGCGAGCAGATGTGATGGCAAGCAGGAAAGCAGTTTTCAAAGTAAGGACAATTATGTAGTGGCTCAAAGGGAGCACACAAGATAAGTGAGGACAAGATTAAAGTCCCACTGGGGCATTACGAAAGGAGAAGGAGGAAGGAGAGGAATAATGCCCTTCAGAAATCTGTTAACCATAGGGGACTTGAAAAGAGAAGGCTGATCAGGAAGGCGAAGAAAGGCCGAACTGGCCGAAAGATAGCCTTTAAGGGTGCCCAGAGCAGAGCCCTGCTGGGCCAAAGAAAGAATGAAGAGGAGAACCTCAGAAAGAGGGGCAGAAAGGGGATCCACAGCCTTTGCTGTGCACCATGCCACAAATTTGTTCCATCTACAGGCGGATACCGTTTTAGTGGAGGGACGCCTGGCTGCCAAGATGACATTACAGACTTCCGGAGGAAGGTCGAAAGCTGTCAACTGCCGCCGCTCAATCTCCATGCAAGGAGGTGGAGGCTGGACAGGTTCGGGTGGAGGACTGTCCCCTGCTGCTGCGACAGAAGATCCTCCCGGAGAGGCAGTCTGATCGAAGGATCGATGGCCATGCTCAAGAGCTCGGGGTACCAGACTATTCGTGCCCAGTCCGGAGCCACAAGAATGACTTGGGCCCGGTTGCGCTTGATCTTCTTCAGCACTCTGGGTAGAAGTGGTAGAGGCGGAAAGGCATACAGGAGGCAGCAATTCCACTCGCGACGAAAAGCATCGCCGAGCGAGTGCCGCCTCGGAAATTCCAACGCGCAGAACTGCTGACATTGCGCGTTCTCTTCGGTGGCGAATAGGTCTAACCAAGGCTCTCCCACTGCTGAAAGAGATCTTGCACCACCTCCGAGTGAAGGCGCCATTCGTGATCCATCATGCACCGGCGGCTGAGTTCGGCCGACCTGGCGTTCAGGGAATCCGCCAGGTGTTGAGCCACCGGGGATATGCCCTGATGTTCCAGCCATGTCCAAAGGCGAAGAGCCTCTTGACAGAGTCCACGACCCCACCCCGCCCTGTTTGTTGCAGTACCACATGGCGGTGGTGTTGTCCGTGGACACCTGCACTACTCTTCCTTTGACAGAAGGAAGGAATGCCTTCAGTGCAAGACGGATCGCCCGAAGCTCCAGAAGATTGATGTGGAGCCCGGACTCCGCCGGAGACCAGAGACCTCTGATCTCCACCTCTCCCATGTGGCCGCCCCATCCCAGGAGTGACGCATCCATCACCACTGTGAACTCTGGTTGGGGAAGGGAAAGGGATCTGCCACTGACCCAATCTTGGTTTGTGAGCCACCACTGCAACTGACTCACAGTCCCCTCCGAGATCTGGATGACATCGGAAAGATTGCCCTGATGCTGCGCCCACTGGAACTTCAGGTCCCACTGCAGAGCCCGCATATGCCATCTGGCATGATCCACCAGCAGGATGCAGGAGGCCATGAGGCTCACCAGCCTCAGGGTCATTCTCACCGAAATCCGGGATAGAGGCTGAAACATCGGTATCCTAGCCCAAATATCACAGACTCGCTGCTCTGGAGGATAAACCCGAAACTGCGCTCTATCCAGAACTGCTCCGATGAAAAGGAGCTTCTGAGAGGGAATCAGGTGTGACTTCGGCACGTTGATAGTGAACCCCAGTGAATGCAGGAGGTCCG
Organism: Calotriton arnoldi; assembly: GCA_963921515.1. Classification (NCBI taxonomy): domain Eukaryota; kingdom Metazoa; phylum Chordata; class Amphibia; order Caudata; family Salamandridae; genus Calotriton; species Calotriton arnoldi. The sequence goes on from CAWUFW010000375.1 coordinate 2,122,555, forward strand.
CCATAGTCTGGAGGTGGGAGTCAAAAGCCTGGGGCAAGCCCGCCTTCAACAGCCAGTCATCGAGATAGGGGAAGACAGGAACCCCTGATCTGCGCAGATGACCACCGCCATCACTTTCGTGAACACCCAAGGGGCGCTGGTAAGGCCAAAGGGGAGCACGGCAAACTGAAAATGCTCATGGCCCACCGTGAACCGTAGGTAACGCCGGTGAGCAGGCAAGACGAGGATGTGAAAATAAGCGTCCTGCAAGTCCAACGCTAGCATCTAGTCTCCAGGGTCGAGGGCAGATAGGACCTGAGCCAAAGTCAACATTTTCAATTTCTCCTTCTGGCGGAAACGGATGACGACCCCGAGATTCAAGATAGGATGCAGGCCTTTGTCCTTCTTGGGTACTAGGAAGTAGTGGGAGTAACAACCAAGACCTACTTCTGGCACAGGGACTCGTTCGATAGCTCCCTTGGCCAAGAGAGCCGTAACCTCCTGGCGGAGAAGGGCCAAGTGATCCTACGACACGCGATGGAGTGTTGATGGCATGGAGGGAGGGGTAGCCTCGAAGGGGAGGGAGTAGCCCCTTCGTACTATCTGCAAAACCCACCTGTCCAACGTGATGTTGTGCCAGTGGGAGAGGTGATGGCGGATCCTGCCGCCCACTGGCAACTCATGGCTCTGAAAAGCCAGACTAGGAAGGTTTGGAGGCTGCTGTAGGCGGGCCATTGGTGGACTGACCCGCCCGCTGGCACCCAGACCCGCGACGCTGGGTCCCACGTCCCCGGCCACGCATAGGCTGGGTAGCATGCGTGGCCCTGTGGCTCTGGGTGGAACGTGGTGGGGCACCCCTTCCGTAGCCACGAAAGCAGCAAAAGGCAGACTGCATGGGGCGAGAAGTTGCTGCGAGGCCCAAGGATCTGGCCGTGGCCCTTGAAGCGCTCGAGCACGTTGTCCGCCTTGTCACCAAACGGGCGACGGCCATCAAAGGGCATGTCCAAAAGTGTGGATTGGACATCCACAGAGAAGCCAGACATTCTCAGCCAGGCGTAGCGCCTCAGGGCTACCGACGTGGAAACAGTCCTACCTAGCGAGTCGGCGGTATCCAGCCCACACCGGATGGTGAACTTAGCTGCGTCTCGACCCTCAGCAACAGCGCGGGTGAGCATGGCCTGGACCTCCTCCGGGCACTATGGCAGCAGTTGCGCGACCGTATCCCACACCGTGTGTGTATAACGGGCCCAAGAGACATGCGGTGTTCACCGACCGCAGTCCTAAGCTAGCGGAAGAAAACATCTTCTTCCCAAGATGGTCCAGCTTCTTGGATTCCCTTATCTAGGGGAGCAGTAGGGAATGCGCCTTTTGAGAATGAGGCTTGGACCACCAAGCTCTCAGGGGTAGGGTGTTGGGAGAGGAAAAGTGGGTCGCCCGGGGCCGGGCGGTGGCGTCGGGCAATCATCCTGTCCACAGGAGCCCCTGTGCTGGGTTTGGACCAAGTGCCCAGAAGGATGTCAGTGAGAGCCTCATTAAAAGGCAGCAGGGGCTCCGAAGAGGTGGCTGTCGGCTGAAGCACCTCAGTCAGGAGGTTAGTCCTGACAGCCACCGTAGGAAGCTCGAGGCCCAAGGCCTCAGCCGCCCTACGCAACACCACAGCGTAGGAAGCTCCCTCCTCCTTAGCCACGGTAGGGAAGGAGAAAGCATACCAAGGTCTGGGGAGGTATCCAGACTACTGGCATCACCAAACTCCTCACGCCAGTCCGGCTCCTCAAGTTGGTCTGCTAGAGGGTCAACAGACCCCTCCCAGTCCTCTTCACCCTCCTCTGGCTGCCACTCAGGGCGGTAGAGAACGCCAGGGATGAACAGCGGTACAAAAGTACCCGCCGGTACCAACGTCGGTACGGCGCCGTGTCCAAATCGGGGGTGAGGCTGGGGTCAACGTTGGTTGGGGGGCGCAACCGATGTCGGGGGTGTCGTCACTGGAATTGGTGCCAGGGAAGGTACCGTGAGGTCGACCGGCACCGATCCGGATCCAGGCCTGGAACCTTGGTGACTCTGCAGCGCCGAGGCCGGAGCCGCCGGCATCAAAGGCCCAGGGCCCCGAGCAGAGTCCGTGGGGCCCGAAGGCCGCCTGCGGAGTCGGGCTGCCCAAAGATGCTGTGCCGCGCTGCGTAAAATGCACGAAGCTGGGCAAGGGACGCTCTGGCTCCGGGAAAAGGAGGGAAGCGCGGAACCGTCCCAGCAGGCTCCGGGGAAGGAGCTGGAGTGCGACGACACTTCGGGTCCCACGTCGCGTCGGCCGACGGACTGGGGGAAGGCAAAGAGCGACGATGCTTCTTCGCCTTCTTCTTGTTCTTCGACTTACCCGAGTGCGAAAACTTCGAAGACGAATGGTGGTGGTTCCGCGACCGGTCCCGCAACCTTCCCCTCGACCGGGACCTCGAACGGCGCGGAGCGGACTGCCGGGCCTCCAAAAGCTTTCGGGAACACTCCAGCAAAGACTTCGGGTTCAGGGCCCGGCAGTCTGAGCACGACTTAGGGTCGTGGTCGCGCTCCAGGCACCAGAGACACACAAAGTGTGGATAGGTGACCGACATCAACTTGTGACAGGAGTTACAGGGCTTGAAACTGGGCCGATGGCTGGACATCCCTCGTGCACTAGGAGTCGAAGACTCAAAAAGATGTCGATGAAAAGTCGAAAAAGGGTTAGCCAAAAAGTGACTAAGGGGCACGCTCTCTCCGGGTCTGCGCTGGCTGGCGCGAAAAAAAAAAAAGAACTGATGCCAGCGCGCAGGGGCGGCGTCTAAGTAGACACCGCAACGTCATCCCGGCGACCACGAAGCCGACAACGAACGCGGAGTCGACAGACACCACCTACCGACGCGCAGGGGTACTGCTACAAAAAAGTTTCTCCGGATCCAGTCTGACACCTGGGGGTAATTCCAAGGTAAGGAATCTAACTACAGTCTCTTTCAGATTAGTGAATACAGTGAGTGAATGGTTTGGAGACACAAAAGCTTTTCTGCTCACTTATGTGCTGGTGAAAGCAGATGTCAAATATGTCAGGTGATTTGATAGCTTCACTGGCTGTGAAGTCATATCATCCACCGATGCTCAGTGGCAAAGAGGTCAAACGCACCACAGCAGACAGCCTGAGCGTATTTCTCTTCTCAACAGAAAAACGGCAAAAAGAATCAAGATCTGTTGGTACAGGAATCTTCCCTGCATGGTAAACTTGTGTGTTTCCCCGATGTCCAACTACACGTATTTGTCATCCTGATGTTTGTTTTTTGGCTGTTATGTTAGTCTAATCTAGGGTGGGATTGTCCCGGACTATGAGAGGTTTTTGACTTGTCCTGGGACCTGGAGGGGTGCACCGAGCGTGCCACAGTTGAGAAAAGGTCCTACTGTACCTCTAATTAGGTTTAGCATATAGAGCAGTGATGAAGTATACCATGTTTTGAGAATCAATAGTGTACCCAGATCTTTCCATCACTGGAGTGGAGGCCTACTGGCCCACCTGTGCAAATTACTACCAGGCCAGACCTTTGGGCTAACAGCCCAAGTGCATTAAGCATAAGCCAGAATAATGAAGGCCAGTGGTATCTATTTTGGATGTCCCTAACCTGGCCTTGCATAAGATGAAGGATGAGGAGACTTCTCTGAGACAGAAGAATGGTATTGTTTTCGTCCCTGTAGCTAGAGAAAGGAGACATAAAAACTGACAGAGTATAAGGAATTTAAGTTTTCTTTAAATATTCTAAGAGCCCTTTTGGTTAGCAAGGAGCTGCTGCTTAGCCTTCAAGAACACTGCATTGTGGTGAATAGTAGAACTGCAGTCTCTCTTGCCAAAGGTGAGAAGCGCTTAGGTAAAGGCTACCCTTCTTTCTCAGACAGTTCTGTCAGTTGGACGGATGACGATCAGTTACAGAAATCTAATAACACTTTGTACCTCTGCTGTGCATGCTCCAGGATAGAGGAGCATCAGTCTAGCACTCTACAAAAAGGCTGTATATGGAGAGCATCCTGGAGGGGACACTTGAAAGATGAACCACCTTAAACTGGTTCTAAAGTCTGAGACAGTGGATCCACATCTCCAGTTTGCCAGTTAGGTATAAAAGTTTAGCCCACTACTCCACTTGCGCTTCCAGTTCCAAGTCCTCTATTGCCAAGGAAGGAGGAGCTCCAGAGTACTGGATCAGCCGCTATGCTACAAAGGCTGGTGTCTGCCTGAAAGCCAAACTCCCAGAGGTATGGGGATCTCACCTGATGTCTAGCTCTTTTTCTCTCTTTGCTGGAGAACCTGTTCTGAAGTACCCTGAATCCTGCCTGCCTGTGGAGAGGGGAAAATGAGGCTGCCACTGCAGAAGAAGACATTGTCTCGAAAGAAGCAAGGTTTACTATGACCCAAACAGCTGTGAAGCACCAACACGAAGAAAACGTGAGAGAGCGATCTGGGAGACGTGCGTGTCAGAGGGCCCTCCTTGGACATTCAAAATGGTTCCAGGCAGAAACTGCGACTCCGTAACAACATGATTGCCAAGGCTCAGCAGGGGCTGTGTTTAAGTATTCCTAACCGGTCTGTGCCTGCCTGCATCTGCCAAAATTCAGATTGACCAGTATGGGGCTGCATCAGCTGAATCTGATCAGACCGTGAGAGGCTGCAGCGCCGTAATTGCTGATCGGTTATTTTGACAAACACATGAGCGGCCTATGCAGGGCTGCACCTGTTGAATGCCAGAGTGGCTCACTTGCAACTTCACCTGCTGAATCAAGGACCAGTTAGTGCAGAGCTGCAACTGTCCAACTGTTAAAGGCTTTTCTTGGTGGGGGCTACCCATGTGGCCCAGTCGGCCCTGGTGTAAGCTACAACTGCCAAATCCAATGACTGTGACATATCAAAACTGCCAATTCCAGGCACCCGTGAGGGAGAAGCTGAGCGGGTGTGTTGTCATCATGCCCTTGCCTTATGTCCGAAAGAACTCAAACTCCTTGCCAAGACGCTGCTGCACTGTGAAGTGTATGGTGATTGAACTGCACCTCCTAGAAAGAGAAGCAGGAACCCAGAATGGGGGAGAGACTCTGCAGGACTGCAGGGACAGAGAGGGAGCTGAGTGGGTGCAGCACATGTCAGTATAGACGTCAAAGACCACTGACTTTTTTTTGTTTATCATACTGTCTAATATTGAGTGCCATTGCTTGGTGAAAGCACTTCCTTCATGGCAAAGGTAAGCACTTAATTTGGTATTGACGTTATTGGCCTGTTAACTATTGCGGAACTCAGGCATTCCTGAAAAATCTGAGGGGTGGATCAAGCCATGGGTTACTACTGAAGCTTTCTGACATTATCCTCTTAGCCTTCTACATAGCATACAATTTATTTTTCGGACGAATGCTGCTAATTGTCCTACTAATCAAAAGCAAATATATTTTTAATGTAGATTCAGGTACCATTTTCTTCACTGTCTGTCTATTTCTTCGTAACAAGGAAACGTAATAACTACGCATGGATGCAAACAGACTTGCCATGAAAATCTCATGAGCAATAGACTGTTCAATGTGAAATGCTAACAACCTTTTCAATATACATATCTGTCTCTAAAAAATACTAAATATAAAAAGAAAATTGGCAGAATTAACAGCAACAAAAATGTCAATGTCCATTTCAGAAACTCCAGATTACATGTATGAATGAACTCAAACAGAACTCCAAAAGGTTTTGTCAAAATAAAACTTCCATGTAAGAGTTGACCATATGTCTAGATGGGATATTTGCCATCCGACCCTCCATAAACCATACATTTCAGTAATTGCAAGACTACAGCAGCAGTAAAGAAGCATCTGATAGATCACTCCTACCAACATAATTACCTGTGGAAGGTCAGTGTAAACTCAAGCAAAACACAACATCTGGATTACAAGCAAACGTGTACCAATACACCGAAAATAGTTTTACATATCTGAATGCACCTAAGGTTCACACTCGTGATGATCTTTCCACTTTCATCTTCATTGATTCTAAGAGGATTCCCACGCATTAGTGAACTGCAGAACCAGCCAGGTACGATAAAAGCGTTGATAAAAGTACCTTATACTTTGAATGCAAAATAATGTCTAGCATAATAGGTAGTCTGAAATAAAGAACCAGGTGCAAATCAATATGCTCTGAATATCAAATATGCCTCATCCAGTGGGTGTTTTCGTGATCACATCCACACTGTACATTCCGATTGGAACAAGTTGGAGGAAAAGTATATAGCCTTCTCTTTCCATGGCTACGTAAAGGGGCACAGCGGACATGTTTGTTTATCTGGCTTAATCTGTCAGTTTGTGTTCCCTGCAGTTGCACATAAAAACTATTAGAACCATGTCACAGTGTAAGGTTTCCTTATAAAAAAAATATCTGTTCTCAAGGAGAGCAGACATTATTTGTCCATCCATGAATGCAGAGAGAGACAGACCGAGAATCCATGTGAATTTGAGGGGTCTTGGTCACAGATTTGCTTGGCAATTGGTTTTCTTCACGTTTATGCTACTGTTGCTGTCCTGCCATCAGGGAAAAATGAAATCCCAGGAGAGCAAACAAAACACTGAGCATTACAAAATAAAGAAGTCCTTCATTTGCTGGTCTTGCAACCAGATATGTATGTGAAGATAGCACCTACAGAAAACTCTAGAACCAAAAACAAAACTCTTGTTATGGGACACAACCTATAAATTGTGTTTTCATTGTCCATTATCTGACCACTTGTTTTAGGTTTCATTATCCAAGAGGATAAGAAATGCTTTCAGTTTCCTGCAAAACATTTATTTTGATAAGATTTACACAATTCTCAATAAACTGCTGCATTTGGAGAAGGTACCTGATGAAATGTGTATTTAAACAGAAGTGCCAAAAATTCAACCACTGGAAATTGTGAGTTGGACTCGATCCTCCGTAAATGGACACTGATGAAGAGGCGTAGGAAGTCCGTAAACTTCTCGACGTAGCTAGAGAGTAAATAAAAAGAACTGTGTAAGAAAAGGACAAAGGCAGAGAAAATAATAAATTTCACTCACTCAAGAGATGCCTTTGCAATTAAAGGGAAAATGGACACAGGCAATGCCAGTCAAAAAAAATAAACCCCTGCAACAATTACCTACAGGACGGGAAAACCTTCCTTCCATTAACACCTGAAACATAGCAGAAAAGACAGACTAGTCAAAAGCAACTTGCACTGTTCAAAAGGCAAATGGAATTCAATTACACCCAGGGAGTAAACAAAAAGAAGAATGTCCCAACACCAGAATAGGGAAAATGCTACCAGGGTGGGAGCCCTCTAAACCCTCTCAGCAGAGCAAATATGGAACAAAACAGTTAACAAAAGTTTTTATAATGGCAGCGCCTTGCACTACATTGTTACTTGAAAGGTCGATATGTCACCTGCTTAACCAGCTAGAATGGCAGTGTGTGAAGGGTAGCTGTGAAGCCCTGCTTGGCTAAGATTCTAAATTCTCACCAGCTAGAAGATGCTGCAGTCCTCAAAAGGCTCATGACAGGACGGACAGTGATGGAAAAGACCCATTGTTTATGTTACTGTTAACTGCCAATATTAACTCTGAAGTAACAGAGCTCAAGTTCCTGAATATAGCATATATTCCCTACAGCCGAATCAGTAGTTCTGAAGAAGTGGATGACAATGAAAACGGGCAAGGAAATCTGGGACAATATTTGCATTTAGTTGGACTAAAACTTTTCCAAAAATGCCACAGACAAGCACGTGGTGATACTTGAAGAGAAGTACAAAGTAGTAACATAGAATGGTAGTCTATATGATGGCATGAGTGGAGGGTTAACTGTGATGGCAAGGAGAGCGACAGAAGGCGCAGACATAATTTTAAAGATTACTTATGTACAATATAATAAATAAAACTGGCTGAGGAAAGGAGGGAGTCATGGATGGGTGGTTAGCTGTTGAGGTTATTGATATGGAAGAGCTGGGGTTATGAAGCAGCTGAACCTGAAAGTGTCTCTCAGAAGTTTGGGGCCAAAAAGATGTGTAATATTAGCATAATGCAGTAAGACACCTATGCAAAAATGTGTCTTTTAAGACACATATGTATAAAGGTTTAGAGTAGTAGATAGTTGGTGTGCTGTGTACAACTTCGAAGACCAGGGCAACATTTTAAACAGTGCCATGCGTTTGAACGGTGCCAGATGGCTTGCTGGCAATAGCGAATTGGGGTCAGGGAGAATAAAGTGCGCTCAGTAGTGAAAGTGGGGATATTATGAAGCAGAGAGGAGGAATGCTGTGGGTTGCCGTTTCAGAGGCTATAGCCATAATTAAGACTAATGACAATGGAGTAAATCAGGGATACAGTAGTATGAAAGTGAGAGATTTAAAAAAAAAATATTCAGTAAATGAAACTCCGCTTCAGTTGGGGCACAGGTGAAGGATGCCAGACTTGTGCTGGAACCAAATCCAACGGCTTACAGTAACTTATTCAATTCTGAAGTATTAGAATACTAAAGGCCATGTTTAACAAAGACCTAAAGACAAAATAAATAAAACAAGGAGAAAAGCAGGTTGCAGTCCATCATACCAAGGATAAAGATGGACGCAATTCAGACAGGGCGTCAAGGCCACACGCAAACAGCCCATATCAGATATGTGGGAATAATCCAAGATCCTGTCCCCATCTTCTAGATCCTTGTTTGTCCAATATTTCACCTTCTTTCTTTACTTCATTCTTTTGGGGTCTTGTCTTGCACCTCAAATACTTTGGCCAAGTCTCCTCAATCCTAACCTACAGCAGACCATCACTTTGCAGTTCTGAGGTCGTGCAAAGTTTTGATAAAGTGCAGGAATACTGGCCTTTAAAACCAATTACTGCACGAGTAGCAGAAACTCTGTTCATCTGCAGTCCCCCGCTATGTACAGGATGTTTTTACCTGCTCAGGTGAAGTAACTCAATTCTAGTCAATGGAACCCAATGCTAACTTAAAAGTAGGACCTCACACTTGGAATAAAGCAACACCTAAAAGGATGTCCCTGACTGGAGGCTATTTCTTACCTGTTTTAAAGTTCCCAAATCCACAAATGCAGCACCCATTTGTATTGCTGGATCCCAACATATATAAAATCCAACCTGCACCATCCCCTTTAATTCCTGTACAGAGTGTACACACAGCTTGCACAACGCTCTGCTTTTCCATGCTTTGGACCATCCATGCGGCTCTTTCAATGCACCTCAATCCTTACCTGTAATACACCCAGCCATTCCAGTCCCAGGACCAGCCTGAGCAGAGCTGGCAATCTCATGATAGTTTTGCAACATGGATAGTCTCGCCAGGAACTGGCCTCAGCCCGTTGTAGTCCTCACACGTCTGGTTCCTCTGAAGTGGCACCCAGATCTTCAAGGCTGGACTGCCAGTACATTAAATTAATATCTTAAGTCTGCTTTTCATCACAAATGATCAGCCTTACAGGACACACTTGGCAGACAAAAGACACTGTGTCAAACTGCAGGCTGAATATCCTCCTCTGAACATATCCCTATCAGCACTGTGACCATTTCCCCACTGAATCAAATACTATAGAACTTAGAAAGACAAATATGAATAGGGAATGTTTCAATTCCTTTACCTCGTGTTGCCTCTTCTGGAAGGTGTCTGCCATGGCTGAGGGAGGTACCTTATTCAACAGCTCCACCACCTTAGACCTGTAGTCAAACAGCGAGGGCTGGTGGGGCAAGGGAAGGCAGAGAAGGGTGGTGGAGATAGAAACCTACAATACTGCTTTACATTGCATACCATTACTACCTGTAGCTCAAAATTGAATGGACTCGCCGACTCGCACTTACCCGTACCACCTACCTGCTTGCCTTTATTTTATTCACACCTCTGAAACCAAAGGTATTAAGGGCACAGAAAAAAAGTAGAAATTGGCGAGGTGTGTCATCACTTGGATGTTGACCCCGTCATGACCTTACCTCTCATCCAGCTCCTCCATCCTGCTTTTGGCAGTGTTGGCATTTGTTTCCCGTGTAATCTTCTGTAGCAAATAAAACGTCTGCTGAAACATGCGCAGAAGGTACTCCTCAAATTCAAGGGGCACACAGTTCTTGGACATAAGTTCATTTATGCAGGACATTGCCAGTACACCAAGCTTGCCACGCTCCTGTTGCCACGGGCAAGGCTGGCTACTGCCGTTGACAGCTGAAGCCATCTTGCGGGCGCGGGTGTCACAGCCGAAACGAGCGAAGTGGAAAATGGTGGTAAGCAGGGAAGGGGTGATGCTGGCTGAAAGTGGGATCCAGCTGAAGAGGTGAGCCAGGCACTCCAGAACAAGTGAGCAGACAAACTCACTCTCGGCATCCAAGATGGGGATTGGCTGATTCAATAATTTGGCTACGCTGGGCGTCTGCAGCAGACTATTCAAAAGATCTCCTACAAAAACAAAGACCAAGCTCAGCACAGAGTCTATGCAAAATGGTTAGGTTATTGTGAGACTACCAATAAAAGTATTTTCTCAACAGACTGATACCTGTGTATGTTAATATTTACAGCCATCAATGGTCTATTTTGCTTTCTGTACCACCAGATTTTTGTCTGCACAATTGATACTCTGGTTTTAATGGAAAACAATGCAGCTTTGTGGAAAGCAAATAATACATACCTGAATGCATATGCACCACCAGCTGCCCACCTTTTTTGCATCATCAGAAACACAGGATGGATTGGTCTGTACCAAACAAAACCCTGAGCCCCCCATCTCGATTATAATTATGTTGACACTGTCTCTAGTGGATCTTGGCGTGACTCATCCCCTTAGCAGATGGTTCTGGCACCCACAGTTCAACCCAAGTGACCTGTATAAATCCTTCAAAGGTGAGGCTTTTCAAAAAAGTGCAGACCTTGTATTGTATGGAAGTCAAGATGTTTCAAGATTACTCAAATCCAAGGAATCATTTTACTGTTGTAATTAGTTGCACGTGACTGTTTAGGATGGCACACAAACAAAAAGTAAATAAGGGAATCTTGAGTGCTATTAACAGCCATTTTTCTAAATTATACAAAGAAGATTACTCCTCTGGCTATTGTTTCATTAAGTATAAACTTCAGCATTGAAAATACCAGAAAATGTTAGTCCTTTCTAAAATTCATTACTGCTCAAAGAATTCACTCTAGGGCTGTTTTTTTCATAATTAGCCAGATGCTTACCAATGGAGTAGTACTCCCTAGAGTTACTTAAAAGGCATACGCTTTGTGGACATTCATTACAGTGAGATTTAGAATTCGCCACTGTTCGACCCAAAAAAATGCAGCAACTATAACTTTAGAAAGTGCACTTTAGGATTATGAATAATGAGCACTTGAATAAATTCATCCACTTGAGTCAAATGTCAGATTTTATTATTGGGCTATCTAGTGCCCAAACTACAATGCTGCCTCTAATAAAGGTAATAAAAGATTGCAACTAGAAAATTAAAAACTATTAGGATTCTGTCCTCTCGATCATCATCATCTGATACGTTTCCAGCATTCACCAAAGGTCGCATTTACTTTTCAATTAATTACAGGTTCCAGATCTCTCCTCTCCAACAGCCTGAACGTAGGTTTATCATAAGCAGTACTTTTCCTTGCATATCAATCCATTTATCACAGACTCCTGTTCTCCATTCTGACCATTCTAACCTTTCTTCACAGTTTCACTATCTCCAGCTTGTTTTCACCTACACACTAACTAGTTCTATCGAAGGGCTAGGCGGACTATAGCTTATCTAGGTCTCTTGGTCTCCTTTTTTGCCCTTACCCTGTTCCTCCCTTCATCACAACATCTGTTTATCAATCACTTCCTGTGCCTCTGGGGTGCAATCTCCAACTACATTCCCACTTTAATCAACAGTGACTCCAGGAACATAAGTCTATCCTTTCCACTCCAAATCTTAGTGCCTCAACACTTCACCCACTAGTAGCCATAAATATTTATGTTGGCTATTACACAACCTATCTTATGAGCATAAGTAGATAGTAAACCATATCCTCTCCTACATAAACATGATTTCACACACAAATAGTTGGAATCCTTGCTGGCATTTGTAGGAAGCTGGCTCTGTATATACTATATCAAAACGAGGTATAGTGTGCACAGAGCCCAGTGGAACCCCAAAGGTAGGCAGAGATAAAAGTAGATAGCACCTTACTCTCTATTTGTGGTAGTGTGGGCGAGCAGTAAGGCTTTATCAGAGGGTAGTGTTAGGCATTTGTTGTACACACTCAGGCAAGAAATGATGTCACACACTCAAAGACTGAACTCAGACCAATTTGTTAGTATAACAAATCTGATTTAGTTATTTTATTTCTAGAACCAAGCCAAGCCTGGTGTATGTAAGGGAAATAATACTTTGCAAGTTTTTATGCAGTGAATCACAGTTGAATGCAGGTTCAAATGAAGTTGTTTGAGTTACAGGTAAGTCAACAGTTCTAAATTACTTTTTAGTTACTTTACAGATTACTGTGCACGTTACTTATTGGATTACTTTAAGTTACTTTTGCTAACCAGTGTGATATGCCTAGATATCACACTGGGACATCTCCTAGACAAAAGGTAAGTAATACAGTTTTTGGATATTTGCAGTTTTTCAAGTTTTCATACAAACTAACTCCACACTTGGAAGATTTTTCAAACAAAAGCGGTCAATGCAATCCTATGGAAGGAAATGAAGTTATTGGTTTACAGGTAAGTACTTTGTTGTGGGAGGTGGTATTCTGGGGATAGCACCAGGGTTTCCCCAGGGTCAAGGATGCAATCTTCAAGCACTCTCGGCGGCACTAGGGCGGCATGGTGCTGAATGCGGAGGCCCAATGTTATCCAATGGGGGATAGGGGGCCTCCGGTTGGTGGCTGCTCACGAGCAGGCCACTAGGTTGTGGGAGCAAAGCTCCTGGTGTTAGGCTCAGGGCAAAGGGGGATCTGCCTTCGCACACAAAGTGCACCCACAGCGGCACAGGGGCGGCCGGGTGCTTGTTTGGAGTCGTGTGCCCTGTCTTCAATGGGGATTCCCCGGTTGCAACAAACGCTGCAGGCTCGGGACGAAGATATACTGGAGGTGACCACTGGTTGGACAGGTAAGTTGGGATGCCTGGGAATGGTGTGACACCGTCGGTTGGGCCACCCAAGGCTGTGGGACGTCGGGTGCAGGGGTGTCTTTAGGCGTCGGGTTTTCTTACCAGCTCCGGTCGCGGGAATCCTCCAGAAAGGGGCTGCAGGCGTCGATTGGAGATTCGAGGCAGGTCAGAGATCAAAAGATCTCAGGTCAGGATCGCCGGTGGTGTTGGGCCACTTGAACTCTGGCCGTGGGCGTCGGTTGCAGACTCTCGGATTTGGCCAGAGTCTGTGGGTGAGCAAATCCAGTCCTCACGGGAGACAAAGTCTTGGTTTTGGAAGGCAGGGGAGGTCCTTCGGGTTCTTGAGGGCTGCTGGCTGCAGGACCCACCGGGATTTCGATGGAGCAGGTATGAGGTGGGGACAGGCCTGTAGGGCTGGGGCCAAGTCAGTGGGCGTCCTCCTCTTCTTAGTTCAGCACGGCTTCTTCGGTCCTTCTTCTGGCCGGTTCTTGTCGGAGGAGGCAAGGTTCGGGGTTGCCCCTAAACACTAGATTTAGGGGCGTTACAGGTAAGTAAAGGTAGGGATCAATGGGTCCCTTCCCTGGGGTGGGTACACCCCCTATTATGCCACCCTCCAGTGGGAGGGGCATATGCCTCTCACTGGTTGGCTGGGTTTCCCCATCTGCAAGATGGTGGGGACTGAGGTGTGCTTCACCTCGCGTCCCCCACCTGAAGGGTAGGGGTTGGCAAAGGTGGGCACACCTCCCATCCTCCCTTGGTTTATCCGCCGATTCTCCTCCCCAAAGTGGGGGGTCAGAACCGGTGGGGGCCAGTTGCTGAAAGCAGCAAATGGCTAGGGTAGTTCACAAAGGCGGCAAGCCTTTGAAGCTTCCCCTTCGTGGACCCTGCCCATCCTAGGGGAGGAGGCTGGACATCTCGACCCAGGATGTGAATTGTTTCAGACACCCGAGAGTGGCAGGCTCTCGACCCAGGGGTCCAGAAACATGTCTGGTGGTGGCAGCTGGGGAGCAGCCACTCAGCCACGACACAAGTTAGGTCGTTTTTCAGGGGGCATCTCTAAGAGGCCCTCTGAGTGCATTTTTCATTAAATCCTACACTGGCATCAGTGTGGGTTTAATGTGCCGAGACGTTTGATACCAGTTTTCAGTAAAGCCATTAGGGTGCTGTGGAGTTCGTAATGACAAACTCCCAGCACCATATACTCTTAATGGCAGCACTGCACTTACAATGTCTAAGAATTAGTTTAGACACTGTAGGGGTACAGCGCTCATGCACCTGTACCCTCACCACTGGTATAGTGCACCCAGCTAGAGGGGTGGCTGACCTATGCCAGGGCAGTGGGTTGTAGGCATGGCACACAGGGATGTGTGCCATGTCGACTCTTCACTTTGTTCTGCACCAAAACACGCAGCCTGAAATGGCAGTGTGTGTATAAAGGTACAGGGCCTCTAAGAGTGGCACAATAAGTGCTGCAGCCCTTAGAGGCCTTCCCTGGTCACAGTGCCCTTGGTACCAATGGTACCATTTACAATGGACTGACATGTGGCCAAAGAGTGCCAATTGGGTTTTGTATCAATGCCGTTTAGGGAAAGAACATAGGCCCTGGGTACCTGGTTGGCAGGAACCCAGGGCACACTCAAAGTACACCAACAGTATGGCAAAAAGTGGGGGCAACCATGCAAAAAGAGGGCACTTTCTTACAGATTTCTTCTTAAATGTACTAAGATTTCATACATTTGCGATGTGAACTGTGCCATCTTATCCTCCTGGGACAGAATACCGTTTAATGAACTTGCACCTCTTTCAAAGGCCTACATTTGCATATAATTTACAGAGTACAGCAATATACCTATAATTTATTTCCTCACAATGTTTGCCGTTGAAAAAATGTCACTATCCTACTGATATAAACATAGTTGAGGCAGAATAAAAAATAAAAAAAAGAATTTAAAAAAACTTTTCCCAACCCCCAATAGACTTTCACCTACTTGCCACGAGGCTCAATCTTATCTTTTCTTTTATTCTCATCAGTTATGACTACATAAAAACTGCAGCACAATCTGGGTTTGAGGGCCATGTGATCACTTACAAAATGAGAAACTTTCTGCAACTTTGCTTTTGATAAGTACAGAAAATTGCTTTGTAGGGAGTTGATGAAACAGTCAAAAC
Source organism: Calotriton arnoldi (assembly GCA_963921515.1). Lineage (NCBI taxonomy): Eukaryota > Metazoa > Chordata > Amphibia > Caudata > Salamandridae > Calotriton > Calotriton arnoldi. Next base: position 2,137,816 of record CAWUFW010000375.1, read on the forward strand.
ATCACGTGCTGCAGGCTTCACGCAGGCGCTAAACAGTCTCATTTTGGCACATTATGCCATAAAACTTTTCCTTATTTTACGTGTATGCATAATATAAAAGCATATACAAGTATAAAAGGTATACATTGCCTCTTTATGTCCTTAATACATGTATGCCATAATTCTACATGTACATCCCAACATTTACTTTGCACATGACTGTGGCCCCAATATGGTTATTTCAGTTTCCAAACTGAAAGCACTAACAGTGGGATTTAGAATCAGTAAATGGGTGCAGCCTTTACTTTTTTAAAGAGTAAAAAACAAGTATGCAAGAAAGCAGGCTTGTATGTATTTTTTTAGATAGACTTTATCAAAACTATGGAGCCCATCTACTATGTTCTTAATGTATATTTACAGTACTCATTTCAGTTTCTTAAATCATCTACTTGGGATAGAGAAAGAGAGCACTCTAAAGAAAATGGGCAATTTAAAAGAAAACAGCATACAAGTTACAATATTCAATCTTAAAATAGAGAGGGTTCCCCATTCTTCAGTGATGAATGATCTCTTAGTTGCACAGTATCTGCTGATTTTAAATCCAGTTGGATAAAACAGCAATTTTCATTACATTCCGTATTTTTACCCCAATCCAGCATGTCTACAGTGAATTTAGGTAATAGCTAGACTCTGGTTATCTGGCATAAAATAGTCTTACTTGCTTGTTTCGGTCTTTTATACTGACGAGAGCTGATCATGTTCCTTACGGCATCATCAACATTAATCTTAATGGCATCATAAACATTTCAATTTCTTTCCTAAAATACATCCCATTCAAGAGCCTAGGAACTTTGTTAAATCTTTTCAATGGTGTCTGGTAGACTGGGTACACTAATACTACAACCATGTTCTCCATCATTGGCAGCTTCTGCTCAACTATACATATCCTTCTAAAATTATTATAACACATTGTGACCTACGATATTTTTCAGTGTTGATTTAGCATTTCTGTTATTGTTCATTTGAAGCAGGAAATGTATCAAAATACAGATAAACAGCAAAACATTTTTAAAAATGTGGATGGGAGCGAAGCTTGCTGTGCTCAGTGATGGCCGCTTTCTTACTGAGCTCCAACATGGCTCCCTGTGCAAAGTCGTTTTTAGAAGTCGACCTGCTACAAAGTCAAATAAGGAGCAGAAGGAGGTGGAACACCAGTGACTCCCAAGAGTGATGGTCCCGAGAGTTGCAGCCAGTCCAGAGTCAGAGAAGAGGTGGGCCCCCAGTCAGCATGCCAAACTGATCCTCCAAGATGGGGATGCCGATGCTGCAGCAGAATCAGTGTGTGACTGGGAAAGTGAGTGTGCAATGTTCCTGGGTTATCGTTGGGACTACATGGAGCGCCCTGATCCAGAATACCACAGAGCTGCCAGACCTTGAAGCAGAGGTGACGTGTCAGGTGTGGCATGACAGCAAAGAGAGTGGGGTGAACTACAGGCACGTATGGGGCTGGTAAGTGCAGGGGAAAGTCATCTAGCCTTTTGACTATGACCAGACATCAGTGATATATCAGTGCATAATTAGAGACTTGTTTTATCCACCAAACCAGTGGCCCAGGAGACGCCTAGCATTGGGTCATGGACTAAAAGTCATAAAACTCCCTAAGGAGAAAAAAAACAAACAGGACAGAAACAAATAAGCATATTTTCTTTTACACCGAGGCTCTCTTCATCAGGTGCAGACATTGACAAAGGAATGATGCAGATTTCCATTGCCATGCTAGCTTGACTCCAGGCGAGCCAGTTCCACAGGAGATCTTGCAGGAGCAATGAATGGTTCAAGAGACTTTGAGGAAGTTACAGCAGTGGAGATAGCAGTACAGCAAACTGCAAAAAAAAAAAAAAACGTATGATTTGTAGAGCAAAGTCCAAGATCTGGATGACCGTGAAATCTGGGACACCGTGATCCCAAAGCACGAGGTTGAACTTCAGCAGATAAATCTTTCCAGCACAGCGTCATTGCCTCTGTGGTAAACCTTGAGAACAAAATCAGAGACCTTGAAAATGCTGCGAAAAAACTCTGTGGGGAAAGTCCTGTCAGTTTCCTGGTACATGAGAGTGAGAACATTAGCTCTATTAGGGATTCCTTAATTCAGGTTTTTAGTTTGGCCCCATACCAGTGAATACCAGCAGAGTAGTCAGAATCCTTCCCTGCATGCTAGGGTGATAAGTGACATGGGCACAGTCTTAGAACGGACATGCAAAACAGAGGTAGGAGCTGAAGACGGTTGCCGCTAAGAAACAGGTTTTGACATTAAGGGACAACAGAATCCATGCTGCTTTTTAGACCTATGCTGGATAGCTCAGGAACACGAACTGTGATCGACTGAAAAGGAATTCATAGTGATGGGGACAGAACCTCACTTTGGCACCAAGTGAAGTTATGGGTAGTTTCAAATGGGGCTCCCAGAATAGCCACCCAGCCAGAAGCAGCGCGGAATTACATGGAGTAAGTAAAGACTAAAATGTTAGTTAACAAGAGTAAGCATTCTTGCAGAGGATGTTACTAAAGGGATTCTCTTTCATTGTGAATAAATATAAGAGTGCTAAATTTAGTAATCTAAGTTTGAGTATTCACAATGGTTGTAGGCAGAACCCTCGCTCTTACTTCTATTTGTTCCTGTTCCCACGTTGCCATGGATAAGGGGAGAGAATTCACAGTTAATGCTGGTGGATTATATTCTTTGTATTAAAAGCGGTAGAAAGTTTGAAAACTGCAATTGTTTGGTCTTTGTATGTGCTACTTTCCTCACTAAAAATATAATTTTTTTATGATGTTACAAATGGCTGAATGCTCTAATATGATTAAAAAATGTGCTCGTCACACAAAAGGTAAAGGTTATGAAACAGGCGCCCAACTGATCGTGCAGTCTCTGGGACAGAACAGTTAATTTTCCAGCTACAAGAATTTAGTTTATCTTTATCATATTATCAGGGGAATCACAGAGAGAACAGTCATATCCACTCAGGCTTCCATACTTTGGCAGTATGACAAAATCAATAAAGGGCTACTATGGGCATTTGAAGAGAAACACAGAAAATGCATTTAAATGTTTTGGACAAACACTGGTACTTCACAGCCACTTCAAAGAACTCTGGAGTTAAGAGAGAGAAGAAATTAAACTATGTAGAATGGGATAAAGCCAATAGTATGTGCCTGCTGGTTGTGGCAAGATATATGAATGTGATATGCGCAAGGAAGTCCATGAACGAGTGTTAAAAATAATACTGGAAAAGCATTCATACTCCTAGTTGGGCCAAGAACGTACCCAATTGCAGTTGGTGAGCCCGTTTTATGCATCTGAAAAGTCAGGGAGGGAAATGAGGTTGAGAATCAGGTGGCTCTCTCTGCAGAGGCAGTACTAGGTTGCAAGACTATGTCAAGCTAGGTATGTAAGCAGAATAAAACTGCAAGTCTGGGACTCTGAGACTGTAAGGGCCTTTACTGCTTGTAAAATTCTGTTTCAGCTACAATTTGTCGTAGGGGGAAACTGAACGGTCTAGCATCTTGTCTGAAGGCAATAGCTTTAAAAATGTGGCACAAGCAGATTGCAGAAAAGTCAGGTTGTCTCTAAATACAATTTAGAATCCCAGTTCAAATCAGCTTCACACACATCTTACATTTTTTTTTTTTAAAGTGATAAATCTGCTAGCAGATCTCAAAATGCTATCAATAAAAGGCTAGTGTTACTCACACAAGCTTCAACAAACAGCTTTAAAAGCCTCTACCATTGCCTTTGTCCAGTATTCTCGTCAGTCTTTTAGAAAAAGAATGATTTTATGACTAATAATAAACAAATGTAAGTGAAGGCACGACTGTCACACAGCAGACAATGTACGTAACTATCAACCAGACTGCAAGTGCTGACAAAAAAAAAAAAATCATAAACCTCTCATGTTCTTGGCTTCTGTTCAGGTTCTCATTAATTTTTCATGAGTCACAAACCACGGCACTTGCTTGCTGAGTAACATCAAGAAAGAACAACTTCCTTCCTGCTGTGACCACCAGGAACACATCACTAATGTCACAAGAGGTGTGGCCGCCACACCCCCTGCATGGAAACGATTGGACATATTACCACTTAAAGATGGCAACCGATAGATCTCTTACCTCCTTGCTTTGCAGAAGCAGAGCTCAAACAAGAGTTTGAAATGAAGGAGGCATATGATTAAATCCAATAACCACTATTTAACCATGTTGGATCAGGGCTAGAAGGTTGTTATAGTAAAATTTGGTGAGGCATAATTCCTAAAAACCATAGTAATTATTCAAACCATTGTCAGCCCTTTATGGTTAGCACGCCTTCAAATTGTACAATGTGACTATGCACTGTGTCCTGCCATCTTAGTTCTGGTGTAAATGATTACATTGATGCTCTCACTAAGGCTCCAAGCAAAGGTAGCAGCAAAGTCAGGGGACTTAAATCCACAATGCAGTGTCATGTAATTCAGCACTGTGTAAGATATACTCCGTGTTTCTGTGAACCAAAGAGCTCAATAGCAAGACCACCATGGATGCATTAATGAGATGGACAAATCATGATGCTATATTAAAGGAAGCCCAAACTAGCTTGATATATGTGCATGTTAAATGACAAAAATTAGTCTTCCACTACCACCACATCATCAATTAAGAGAGAAAAGGAGGAAGGCGCCATGAGATTGGACATCCCAACAAACATCTCAGAGGTTTCCTGTGCATCGCTAAAGCAGGTAACGCTAAAATATGCATTCTCCTGTTTGATGGTGCACAGCAATCTTCCATCTGGAGCAAGGGGATGATTAGTCCCATGTCACCATAGTGCAAGCAAACGATCTTTAGAGGTTCTAAGCTCACTATCTGAGCACGACACACTACATCTCAAAAAGGCAGATGACATCAAACAAAGCAATATTCTAGAATACTTGTTGTTAGGGACTATAGGCAATGCAAGAATGGGTACAAAGAAATGTTTATTTCCCTCTACCAGATGGTGCCTTTAGGACATCCTCTAAAAGGTTCGAACAACTGAAATTAAAATGCAAGCCACTGGAGTATTTAGATACCAATGCAGACTTAGGAGACACTTCAAAGGTTAAAAAAGCTCCAGGGGTGTGGAATTTAATAAAATATCTACTTGTCCAAGGGACAGGTTGCTTCATAAATCTACTTGTCCGGTTATAAAATCCACTTGTCCCTTAGGTGCCACGTGATATGGCGACAAATTACAGCAGCAATCTCATTAATAACGAGCTCTGACAGAAGCCTCTCCTATTATGCCAGTGCTCGCACTATAGTAGGGTTTGTATACTAGCAATTCCCGTATTTTTGCCACCTTTCCGTAGATCTACATACTAGGGCTGGCGGTAGTGGGAAGCAATAGTTCCACGGTTCGCATGCCCTTATGAGTCTATGCAAACCTACTTGCATATTTTAGGGGTTTTCACCAACTCTTCTCCAATCTTTTTCAATACTGGCAAAGGTTGAAAATTTACTCTTGACAAGGGCAGGAGTAAAACTTTTTCCAGGGGTGGTACAAAAGTGGTTGAAGTGAAAGTGAACTTGTTAACGCTCAACAGATTTTCGGATCAGCAATCTACACATGCATATGTGCTCATGCTAAAATGCGGTTCACAAATATTTTCTAGGAGTACAATTTCCTAGCCTGCTTCTGAAAATTTTCGTGAAGTCATGAAAGCTGTAAATCTGCAATAATGCAAGGACATATACCATGGGTGCACTTTTGTGACTTTGGCCCTTGATTAGGTCTGGTGTTTGTTACCCCGCGGGACACTGCCACACCACCGCAGGCCACACAACAGGCCGCAGCGTCCTCTGCCACACCGGCGCAGGCCGCATAACAGCCCGCGGCGTCCTCTGACACACCGCCACGTGCTGCACAACAGCTCGCGGTGTCTTCTGCCTAACCGCTGCGGGCCACATGACAGCCCGTGGCATCTCACCTCCTCAGGCACGTCGCAGCTGGCCCATTATTATAAAGCCTTTGCAGGCACGCCCAGCAAGCCATAGGAAGCCATTCTCTTGCATTGGGGTTATCTTCTTTACTTTCCTTCTTCCCATGGTTCCACAGTCTTGCTCCCAAAAGGCTGTGGGAGGGTTTTTGTTACACCATTTTAAGATGGCGATCTTCCCCATCTTTCTCATTACCCTTTCCCTACCAAAGTTGGCAAGCGCGTACTTCCTGTGACATAACTTCCTGTCTATGGGTATATAAGGGGCCAAATCCTTCATCTCCTTGCGTTGCAACACTCCATGCTCCTGCTGGTGTGTCCTCGCTCCTGTTGGTGTTCTTTATTGCCGTCTGGTGTATTTTCGCTTCCAGTTGGCGATTCCTGTGCCTGTTGGAATCCTTGGAGCTTCAACTCCTGCCTGGAGTTTCTGGTCTTCAGGTCTTCTTTTCCTTGCTGGGGTTTTCTGGTCTTTCCCTTGGCCTTCTCCTTGTTCGCCTCCTTTTCATTTCTGGAGTCTCCGCCTGCAGTAAGTGGTTTTTTCCCTTCTGGGTTTTTTCCTCTTTAGGACTCCTTCTGGACGGCAGAGTTTGCTCTGGCCTTACATTGTCGCAGCAGCACCGTGGCTACCGGAAAAGGTTGCCCTTACCTCGGATAGACCAGAACCTTCAAGAACCGAAGTCCGGAACCATCTCAGCGAACCAAAGTTGGTAAGAGACGTTCTGACCGTGACAGGTGTTAACCAAGACCTTTTGCTTTTATTAAAATTCTCTCTATCGGTTGGCTTCACTGTGAGTGACAGCATTCTGCTCTTTCACAAGGAGCATATTGGCACACAAAGTAGTTGTGTACAGTGCCAGGAACTACTGTGTCAATGTGTGCTTTTTGAGATCAAAAATATTTTTGCCAAGGTTTGTTATAGTGGCAGCTCCCACAAAAATTAAGTTTTACAAAAACGATGTTAAAAAAAAAGACACGCATTGACAAAACCAAATGGCCGTGTACCAATGTCAGACCCGTTGGTTTTGCCAATGCTTGTTTTTATGTTTCCCATAATCTAGTTGAAACTGGTTTCACTGATTTTCCATTATGAATATTTTTGGGAAACACTAGCATGCATCAACACATTTCTACTAAATTATGCTTCAAAGAAATGCTCCCTACAATTTCACAGAAGTTTAGCATAGCTGTAATTTTTTGTGAACATTTTATTTTGAAAGCAAAAAATGTATCTTGCTTTCAAGCTTCTGCAAAAATGTGCATCTAATCAGAAAGCATTTTCGGAGCATTATACATAGTCTAATATTGTGAAACTTTCCAAACGTGTGTACACATTTTTATACTCTAATCACTGTCAGTCGTGCAGTAAGAGCTTACATTTCCTTACAGCACTCACCTTAATAATAAAGGTTTTGCATTAATGAACCATAAATACAAGTTTAAACAGCATTAACATATGGACACGTATATTACCTGAACTGCAGACACTGCCCTTCCCTAATCCATAATGTGGTACTGTAAACTGGCAGCAAAAGGGTTAGTGCTGCAGGGGATTGGGCCTACTTGTCCCAAGTACAAAATAAACATGAAAATGTGGTGGGCATCAGGCTATAAGAATTCCACACCCCAGAGCTCTTTAAAGAGATACTATGCTCTCCATGGCAGTACCTTCATTATTTAACTGGGAGAACAGACATCTACTTAAAGGGCCAATATGACAACCTGAAAAATCTCTTAGAAAAACTAAAAGTTGAAGACTATGAAAAAACTCCAAGATTCAGAATAAAAACAACTTTGCTCTTTGAAAAATGAAATCACTAAATAGAGCTGTGGTCAAACACTTTCCAGGCAGGTTCTATTCAAGTCCCTGTACTAGTAACCACTGTATGTACACTATTTATGATCGAATATATGAATATGCTGCTCGAGTTACAATGTCTGCAATTGGTTGGGACTCACTCAAAACACAAATGCTTGGTATACTGCTCTGAGAGAACATTGCATCTTATATGGTACAGTATCACAGAAGCATCAAGAAATCAATGGTACACAGTGCTTCAATGTACAATCATGTGATGAACACAGCACAGAATTGAATCCAGTTTGATTAAAACAGCTAGTGGTATACATGAAGGAAGTTACCACACAAAGCAAAACTGACATTTGGAAACAAAGTAAGAAAGCTGCAGCTAACTAGGCTGAAGAGAGAGAAATAAGCAATCTACTGTGAAAAGTGTAACAAATGTGTTTGGTGCAAAATATAAAGATTACAGAGCACTTCCAAATTCTGAGAAAAGGCTTATGACCTAACACATAAGCTAGGATTGATTATTTGACAAGTCCAGCAAGCCCAAGAGAAAGCATCTTGTGGGAGTGCCACACAAGGAAACTAGGAGGAAAGCATTTGTATGTCAGTACATGCATTATCAAGGCAAACTATAAAATGTCACCAGTACTGGGTAAATCTATGACTAAACGAACTCGCCAAGTAAACAATACAAAATGGGGAAGTTCTAAACCAGAAGGGCATATCAGGATGCATTTGTACAACTTCACAGCAAACGTTTAAGAGAAACTGAACTCATCCGATAGTCAAATTGTCGGGGTCTGCGTTTCAACACAGCAAAAAACAAAACACTTCGACTGAAATGTCGATGAAGCTTCACGAAATAATATATTTAAGGGGACAAGGCTACATAGACTGTGTGCTTGGGGCAGTTTGCAGACGTCGCAGGATGTGTGCACTTTGGCGGGGAACACACAAGGTTCTAGTGGAGCATGGTAATACTCACAGCTTAAAATGGGTTCAGAGTTATATTACTCTGAATGCAATTTGTTACCTATTTAGGCCTATACAGGAATGCTTGGTGTAGTCTAGGACATTTTTAATTTCGAAGACATTTTCATGTGCAATTTTCCTCCATTACTCACAATATGGCTCAATTGAATTTAAGTAGCTAAAAAGGCTGCCATTTAGACATTCAATGAAAAAAAGATAGGGTAAGATGCGACTCATTTAGCGGCTTTAATTTAAAGTATATTTTCTAATTTGTACTTCAGACCAGACCACTCTTTTTGTAAAAAGAGTGCCTATAATGAGTTCAGGAAATTAACTTTGGATTTACATGCAGACAGGTTTACATGACCCAGAACTGGTTTTCTGAGGCCTCTTCTGCAGTGCCCTTCTTTGTCGCCTTTATTCTTCTCTGTTGCCTCTTAGGTGAGGGAATCACCAGAAGCAACTTCCAAATTTAGAGTCAGGTCCCGCATCAGTAATAAGTGCAACATTTTGACTTATAGCGGTGGCTCCTTGAATCATGACCAATCTACACTCAACTTGTTCACAGGTTTATTTGGTAACCAAGAATGTTTACATCAAGTTTTGTGAAAACGGTGATGGGGTAAAAGTTCTAAAATTGGTCGACACAGTGTCCACCGAGATGAGAGAAAAAAATGTCAAGCATTCAAACCAAGGTTACTGTATATTAAATGCTTTTTGTGGAATGATGCGATTCAGCATTTTGAGATATGGCGAGCAGAAAGAGAAGGCCAATGCTCGCATCCTTCCTAAACCACTGTACTAAACTCCATACAGGCTTATGAGAGCAGGTTTTATTGCTACATCAAGCTGCTGAAGTGCCTCAGAATGTGATTGGTTCACAAGCTGTGCCTCTGCCCACCATTTAGAGACTGCAAGGTCCAGATTTGTTATGTTACCTGATTTTATATAGCGCACAGCTGCCCCAGCAAAGAGGCGTCCCGGCGCTGCCAGTGTCAGAAAGGAACAGGGCTGAGAACACAAGTAGGCATAGAGACAAGATTACCCTGTACTTCCTTTAAAAAAAACATAGCCACTGTTTAGAACGTAGCATTTATACATGACTTCGCAGGAAAAAGTGAAATCAAAAAAACGGTCCCACTGATGGTTAGTAGTCACCATAATGATGACCAAGAGTGAAATCCTAAGACATTGGAAGTAAACCCACTCATCTTCAGATAATAAATGGTTCTCAAACACAGCAAATTGGTAAACTATGATTGTATCATCTACATGTTAAATTATCAGAAATAGCTGACAACAAAGATTGCCAACGCATCTTAAACTCCGTGAACCAGGCAGGAACGACAAGTCCACGATGATAGCAAATGTTAAATAGTACATTTTACAGACTCACAAAAAGGTTAACCAATTACACTTCATGAGTGTAGGAAGCTGGCTCATTATATAGTGGACCAAAACGAGGTACACTATGAAAAGAGTCCAGGCAACTCTTATGGTTTACAGAGGCAAAATGTAAAACACTAAATGGTCTCTTTTGTGGTAGTTATGGGCGAGCAGTTTAGGCTTATAAAAGGGTAGTGCTAAGCATTTGTTGTACTCCGGCAATAAATGAGAGACACACAAAAATAAATCCGAGACCGATTTAAAAAAATAACGTGTTTTTATATAAATTTTGATACCAAGAACTTTGTTATCAGGTAAGTACTTTTTTAAATATGAATTTTCACAGATAAGTTAACAATTCACTTAAATGCGTCTTTACGTAGCAATGCTTCCCAATTGAAGAATAGGTATATGCTGCATACAGTTATTTACGATTGATTTCTGCGGGTCTTCTTAGGGACTTAGGGTCGTAGGGAGCCAAGGTCCAAAGTACCACTAGCAGTTATTCGTTACCTGCCCTGGGGCGTCCAGGTTGGTAGCTGTGTGCGCTACGCCAGTGGCAGGAGGGGGGGGGCACCGAGAAACAGGCTGCAGAGGGAGACTTGGGAACAAGTACGGGGGCTCCCAACGGGGGACTCTGGTCACAAGGGTCCTGGGGACAAGGGGGGCACAGCCAGTTAGTTGGTATCTGGGCTGGGGTGCACCGGTGAAGAGTAGAAAGGTCGGCTGGGCTCTGTGCGTCCTAAGGCCATGTGGTTGTCTGTCTCACCGGTTGAGGGTGCAAAATCAGGAAGGCTGGGCCACTCTTGAAGTAGGTCTCTGTGGGGCGGACGTCCCTCAATGGCTGCTCGGTCTTGTTGCAGTGGAAGTCAGGATTGAACTCTCACAGGCTCCGTTTGCTGCAAGGGGTCCAGTACGCCAGATATTGGTCCTGTGTGGCTTCAGTTGGTCCTGGTGTCCTCTCACGTGGTGGGGTGACAGATCACAGGAGCACAAGGTCCTCTTCCTGGGAAGATGCTGCGTTGGGCTGGCCGGGGAAGAGCAACTAGGGAAACTGGACTTTGCGTTTTCAGTGCCTATGGACTGCATGGGAGTAGCTCTTCTACTCCAAGGGAGATTGCTGGCAATTTGCAAAGGGCTGTCAGTCTCCCGGGTTCTTGGAAGCTGTTCAGATAAAGGACGAGTCGCAGGTCATGACTGTCGAGAGTGGAGCAGGCAGGGGCCACCGCAACCCTTCAGTTCTCACTTTTCTCGCGGCTCTTCCTGGTCCTCTTTTTCTGGATCCCCGAATCGGAGTTCCTGGTGTCAGGGGTGCCATCTAAATACTCAATTTATGGGCGTTAAGGGGAGTGACAGGTAGTAGTCCATAGGCTACTTACCTTTAGGGTGTCTTCAGCCTCTATATGACCACTTGCTGTGGAAAGTGGGCATAACCCTGACCGAGAGAGCCTAATTCTGACAAAACTAAGATGATGCAATTCTAAAATTTGTGTTCACATCAGGTAGCCCACCTTAGGGGTGGTACTAGTCTGAAAGGGGAACATGCGTCTTGACTAGCTAATTTTCCAGCCTGGCCTGGTACCAAATGGGCCCAGGGCAGGGGGTGGCATTTCCTCTGTCTGAGGAAGCCTTGGGTCGCATATCAAAGGTGGCAGAGGCCTTTGAACCCTTCTGCCTTGATATGATGATCACTTAGCCATCCTGCTTGGAGGAGGTGACAACACCTCCGTTCGGAGCAGGCATTGTTTCTGTCCTCAGAGAGCACGGGCTCTCACCTGCAGGGGGGTAAGATAAGTGGCAGACTGGTCTACACCAGCAGTCAGCACACTAGCAGTCAGTAGGCTTTCAGGGGGAACCTCCAAGGTGTCCTCTGGGTGCATGTGCTGGAATCAGTGTGGGTTTATTAATACGAGATGTTTGATATCAAACATCTCTAGTTTCAGTGAAGCCATCATGTAGCTGGGGAACTCGTAAACACCAGTGTCCAGCACATGTTCTCAAAATGGCTTCCCTGTTCACTTGTAATATATCTAAGAATCAACTTAGACATCACAGGGGCATATCTGCTCATGCAGATATATCCACACATGCAGTATAGTGCACCCTGCCTTAGGGCTGTAAGGCCTGCTAAAGGTGTGACTTACCTATACTGCATGCAATGTCTGTAGGCATGGCAGACAGGAGATGTGCCATGTTGTATCTTCATGGTTCTCTGCACCATGGCACACAGCCTGCAATGGCAGTTTGCACGTTGGTGCTGAGGGGTCCCTTACAGTGGCACAATATATGCTGCAGCCCCTAGGGACACTTTTAGCCTCATTGCCCTAGGTACCGGGGAATCCTTTACTAGGGACTTACAGGAGGTGCTAAAGGTATTGCCAAATGGCGGGGGTAGGGGGAACAATAGTACAGTTTTAGGGAAAGATCTGGCATTGGGGACCTGGATAGCTGGAATCCAGTGCACTTCTGTCAAAATTGTATCAGACACCGGGCAAAAAGTGGGTGCGACCATGTCAAAAAGGGGCACTTTCGTACAATGAGCTCAAGCATTAAGATTCACCTACCATACACACATACGTACACAGACAGGCATATAAACAGTAGTCTATATTTCGTAGAAATGTGCACGTTTGATTTGCCATGGTATACAGTATATTTACAAAACCTCAAGTCTTCTTTTACAAAGAGCTGTACTGACACATTTGTGAAGATTTTGCCGCACATTATGCAGCAATATGTAAAACACATGAAAACATCTAGCTCATACAAAACAGTACACTAATGCTTACATACCATTGTCTCCAGAGGTAGGTGAAGGAGGTGGCGTAGCAGCAGTCACACTGTTTTTATCCCAAATGGTCTCCAGAATACCTACCAAGAAACAGTGGTGAAGTGAGACAGGCCCGTGTAACACCAGGAGTAATATAAACTTACAATCAGCCAACAGGTGATAAACATTTAATTCACAATATGGCGGCAAGATCCCTTCAATGTTACATTTGGAGTATTGAATTTCAGTATTCACATTGAAAACCTTGATTTTTTTAAAGAAATGAATTGGGGATTTAGTTTACTGGGGCCCATATAAATGGTACTTTTATGTATTAAGAGAAACTGAACGTACTTGGAACTACATTTTAATATAGCGGCCATAGGGCTTTTTGTATATAAATGTTTGTGTTTTGATACTCTGTTTATAACATGCAGTTATATGTAACTGGTCATCATGCAACAATGATCTCCACATAATACAAAATATTAGATACAAATAACTTAAGACATTAAAATAAGCTGTTCTGAAATGTGTTCTGGTGCAGAAAAGGCCTGGTCTGGCAGTTCGGGCTGGACTGCTCGCACTGGAGCAGGGTCAAGGCTGATTTGCATATGACTGGGTCCAAACTGAGGTGGTGCGGTGGGCGGAAAATGACAGATTGGGATGTGACCCTCCCCCAAACCATGGCCAGTGGCTGAGATCAATTCAAGCATTCCATCCATCACCTTGTTGTTGGTGCAATTGATGTCCTAAGTGCAACAGGTATGCCCATACATGGGTCCCAAGCTCACTGTGCCACTGGAACCAAGCTAAAACTGGCCTATGAGCCCCAATCAGAACTAAACTGGTACTGGGTTGTTGTTTCCCTGGTCAGAGAAGACATGGCCTAGAGTTCGAGTTGAACTGCTCCTATTGGCTGGGTCCAAGCGGAGGTGACATGGTTTGCAAAATAACAATGGACTGGGATGCAGTCCGAGTGGCCGAGATCAATTCAAGCATTCCATCCATCATCTTGTTGTAATAATCAATACTATCAACAATTCTGGGATGTCAAATTACTTTTGTTTTTAAAGGTCCTTTTAATTTACACTTCTTAATGTAAAGGTTTTGTAAAGCGCTTTCTCACCATACAGGTATTAAGGCACTTACAGAGTACCAAACAGATTACATTAGTATGTTGAGGAACATCAAAAACTGAATATGGGGAGAGAGACGGATGGGAAGGGAACGGAAGGATGGAACAATGGGAGATCAATAACAGTAAAACAGCTGACTATTTGTCATGTGGTCTATTCAGATATGACAATAATAAGTCAGGGCGTTGTTAAAGGTGGAGTTTTGTGTGGACCACGAGAAGCTTGAATATTTGCCACAGAGGTAAGATTTGAAGAGGGAGATCTTGAGGCCTTTCCTGAAAGATAGGAAGTTGTGGCTGTGTCTTAGGGAAAGAAGTAGAGACTTCTGCTCCAGAAAATGAGTGCTAAAGCGAACTTACATTTAGATGGGCCTAAAATGAAGGAGGTATTGATTATAGAGAGTCTTATTCCTCCAGACAGTGTGAGAAGGTTGGTTAAGTAGGTAGGCCTGTTATTAAAAGAGGCTTTGAAGGTGATGCAGCCTAACTAACTTAATTTGCGCTGTGAGTGGTAGCCAATTGAGGTCTCTAAGAATTGGAAATATACGTTGAATCTTTTTTTCCTCCAAGAAGAGTCTGGAAAGGAAGATGGCTTTTGGCAGAGCCACTGTTGAAATGGAAAATCCTGCTAGGATGGCATTAACTGTGTCAATTCTTGAGCTGGCCAAGGCGTGGGCTGTTAATCTTAGCTGGTCAGAGGAGGGATGATGTTTGATTTTCTTAAATTGGTGGAGGTATAAGTTGTCAGATTGTCAGCACAAGTGAAGAAAAAATGTCAATAAGTCAGCACAAAGTCTAGCATAAAACTGACCAATTCACTGTGCGGCTCGGAGCACACCAGAAAGGAGCGGAACCAGCTTAGAACGGTCACTCTCAGACCCTTTCTAAATTCTAGGGTTTTGAGGTGTCTTATTAACATTATGTAGTATTCACTGCTTCGGTCCTGTCAGATGCTGTGATGTCATAGTATTATGTGCATGCTTAGAATGTTACTGTTTGAAGTGTTAGAACTGTAAGTTGACTGTTGCTACTGTACCTGGCAATGTGATGACCTGCAGCAGTGTAGTCCTTATCAATAAACTTCTTCATTTACACCGCGTTGGAGTGAATCACTACAAATTCTTGGCGACGATTTGACTACACAGCGGAACCCGCAGCGTGAGCCAACCGCACCTTTTCAAAACGCAGTGATCGATTGAACCGGCCGCCTACTTGCCGTTTTAGCGCAATACCTTCATGCCGTGATTTCTAGAGCTCACTGTCTTTTGAACTATCAAGCCCTACCTCTTTTGGTGACATTTCCGTGGACTCACTTGTCCAGGCGCCTTCTCCGCACTCGTCCAGGCGCCTAACCGGAGTCCAGCAACTTCCCTATACTGCCGACGGAGCGAGACTTCCTCCAAGTTAACCGTGCCTCACAGTGGAGCCAACGTTGGATCGTTATCTGGAAGTTTTGGGGATTTTCTCTTCACCCCTCCTCGCGCATTTACAGATCCCTCGTGCAGGGTGCGTGCGCACACCTACGCTCACGCAAGGTGCATGCGCACTCTATTCACGACGCGACGAGATGCGGAAGTCTCCTTCAACACTGTTGCCATAGCAACCGACAGCGCTGTTCAACGCTACTGCTTTCTCTCAGCGCTTATGTGAGTATTGCGAGTCCCGGTGATTCGCACAACTATTTTAACTGTTATTCAATTTCAATACTACTACCTACATGTGGATCTCAGTGATTCCTGCAATCCAACTACATGTGGATCACAGTGATTCACACACTTTCTGCTTTGCATATTTCTACGTGGATCTCAGTGATTCACACACTTTCTGCCTTGCAAATTTTACGTGGCTCTCCGTGATTCACACACTTTTAGCCTGCTAATTTTCTTTGGGAATTCCTCCATATTGTTTACTCATCAAACTGTTTAGGACCATTATCTTGCCATCATTTTATCGTATTATTGTGTCTCCTCCGTTTCCTCATTTTACCTCGTGCTCATTGTATTGCGCTTACTGTATATATATTCTGCATTTCTTTGTATTGTATATATGCTATTCTATTTTTCTGCAACTTGATTTCTCAGCAGACACTCATTTTATTATTATTGTTGTTTTTCACTGTCATGTGTACAATGCAAGCCGGCACTCCACCTCCATCTTTTCTAGACACGGCGGGTTAACCACCTGTTAAATGGGAGGTCTGGTTTGACGCGTTCGAAACGTATTTAGGAGCCATTGGCGCTCTTAGATTTAGTGCTGAAAGAAAGAAGTGTTTATTGCTTCACTCTCTAGGTTGAGGGGAGGTCAATTTTTAAACATTTACCTGATATACCTTTAGCTAATGGTGAAAACATTGACGAATATCAAGATACTGTACACAAACTCAAAACAAGATTCGACAAAAAACCAAGTTTAATGGTTTTGAGACATAAGTTTTTCAAGAGAAAACAATCAGAAAGTGAAGATGTTGATGCTTATGTATCTGTTCTTAGGAGGCTAGCATCAGTTTGTATATTCGAAAAATTCACTGATCAGCTCATCAGAGATCAGTTAGTTTGTCAATGTAAAAATAAGCATATTAGACAGAAACTCCTCGCCATGGGTAATCAGTCTCTCGATGAGACTAATAAAGTGGCCAAAAGCATCGAGATCTCACAAGTCTCGTTGAAAGAACTTGATGAAAAACCTTCTGAAAGTGTGAATGCAGTTGTGGGTAGCAATAGACTAAAACAAAGATTGGTCAAAAGCAGTGGCAACAATATAACCAGATATAAAACAGATGTTAGTATTCCAAGCAATATTTGTCTGCGGTGTGGGAATTCTCCACACCCCAAAGGTAGTAGATGTCCTGCTGCTAATGTGATGTGTAATTTCTGCAAAGAGATGGGCCATTTTGCAAAGGTTTGTCTGAAGCGGAAACTACAAAAAAAAAAAAGATTATAGCATGCGTCATAGAATCTGAAGACGACTCAGACTCTGAAATCATCTCCTTTGTCATTGATGATAACAATTCTTCAAACTGTGTTAAGTGAACCGGTCGCTGGGGATCCTTCTTCATGTGTTGATCCTGACGTGGAGGTGCATGTGGGAGGAAAAAAACTCAAGCTGTTGGTAGAGTCCGGTGCTAGGATTACCATGATAACCCAGAAGTTGTTCACTGAAACATGGGGTGACAGGGAATTGTTGCCTCCTGATCGCTCACCGGTCTCATATGAAGGACGCAAAATTGAACTTTTGGGTTTCATCGAAGATGTCATGATGTTCAAAGAAAGGAGGATCGGAGGCAAAATTTATGTCGCTGTTAAGGGACTCAACAATCTTGGGTGGTTCCACCAGGGCTTGTTCGGGATGATACTTAAGCCAGGCACCAAAGAACAAGTCATGCTAGTCACTTGTGAAGAAGAGGGCACTAGATGGAAAACCAAGTTTACCTCTGTCTTCGGAGAAACTCTTGGGAAAATATCTGGGTTCAAGCACAAAATCATTGTTAGAGATGGAGGGATTCCAGTCAAACACAAACTCAGAGGTGTCCCATTCAGTGTAAGGGATGACCTTAACAAGGAACTCAAGAGTCTGTGTGACAAGGGCATCATTGAACCGACAGAATCATCTTTGTGGTTGTCACCATTGGTTGTCGCCCGCAAAAGAGGTGGACAATTACGCGTGTGTGTGTGGATCTTAGATCTCTCAATAAGGAGATCTGGGTTGATTCTCACCCTTTGCCTAAAATCAATGATCTGTTCATGTGTGTCAAGGGTGCCCAAGTGTTCTCCAAATTGGATCTGGCTAGCGCCTACCACCAGATTGAACTACATCCCGACTCGAGCTCTCTCACTGCTTTTGTGTCTCCTCTTGGAACATTTCAATACTGACGGATGCCTTTTGGTCTAGCATCCGCGGCGTCGGTGTTCCAGAGAGTCATGCAGAATCTTTTGAGAGAAGTTGAAGGGGTGCTCGTTTTTCAAGATGATGTCCTAATATATGCTAAAGACAACGCTTCCCACGATACTATTCTTAAAAAAGTCCTTAACATCTTCAAGAAAAACTGTGTCGTCCTTAAGACTGAGAGATGCAAGTTTCTTTGCAAAGAGATCGAGTATCTTGGTCATTTGTTATCACATGAAGGTATCAGACCTAGACAAGGACTTGTCGATGCCATTTCCAATGCTTTCTATACCCAAAGACAAGACTGGTGTCAAGTCTTTGCTGGGTTTATTTGAATATTATTCAAGGTTAATTCCTAATTTTGCTTCCATTGTCCGACCCATCAGCAACTTACTCAAGATGGAAGTCAGGTTTGAATGGTCTGAGGAATGTAATCGTGCGTTCAATGAGGTCAAAACTTCTTTGAAGAGTAGTGACGCTCTCAGGCCATTTGACCCTGATTTACCTTGTATAGCTGTGGATACTAGCCAAGTAGGATTGGGGGCTATCCTCACACAAATTTGTGGAGATAAAGAAAACACTGTTGCATTTACATCAAGGGTGATAAGGAGTGCTGAGGTGCAATACTCCGTTATTGAAAAGGAATTGCTTGCCTGTTTGTGGGCTATTGAAAAATATCGCCCATATGTATGGGGAAGACGGTGCATGCTGGTTACTGACCACAAACCTTTGCTTTCTATTCTGGGTTCTGGTCCAAGTGTTGCACACCCAGAATAACAAGGATGGTTAGCAAGTTGTTACAGTACCAATTTGATGTCTCGCATATTTCTGGTGGAAGGAATGGTAGGGCAGATTTTCTGTCTCGTTTTCCTCAAAGTAAAGATGTGTGAAGAGACAAATTTTCAAGATTTGTGTGAGGAAGATGCCGAAGATTGTTTTGTGGCTGCTATAGATATTCCTGATCTTGTTGTAGGTTCAGAGGAGGATTGGAGAGCAGCTTTAAAAAAAGATGATCTCCTTCAACAAGTGTGTATGTGTTAGTCAGGGAGGGGTGGCCCAGAGAAAAGGTGTTGTCTCCTCTTCTACAACCTTATTGCAAAGTAGAACCTGAAATTTCACAAGAGGATGGTGTACTCATGAGATGTGATAAACTCATTCCACCGCACTCTGTCAGGCCTATCATTCTCAAGAAGGCTCATGAGGGACATTTGGGTGCGACCCTCACTAAACGTCGTATCCGTGAGGACTTCTGGTGGCCAAGTATGGACACTGAGATAAGTGACTTGGTGGAAAATTGTCCTGTGTGTTGTACATCTGAGAAAACATTGAAAGTAGTAACTCCACCGCTATTGCCAGTCGAATGTTCTTCTGGTCCCTGGGTTAAGTTGGGCATTGATGTTATGGGTCAGTTTGAGGTTTTACCTTTTGGCTGCAAGTATATTTTGGTGCTTATGGATTATGCATCGAAATGGCCTGAGATAAAGATGGTCAGAGAAGCTAATTCTGCCAGTGTTGTCAAGTTTTTGAGTGAAGTTTGTCTGAGGGAAGGTTTTCTCGAGTTCCTTGTTTCTGATAATGGTACTCAATTTGTGAGCAAGGAGTTTGAGGATTTCTTAACTTCTAGAGGGGTAAAGCACTTAAAAAGTTGCCTATATCATCCACAGACTAACGGTCTTGTGGAGGGAATGAACCGTGTGGTGGGTGAGTGCGTCAGATGGGCTGTGGCCGGTAACCATGACGTGGTCAAATCTTTAGAAAGTATGCTATGGTTTTACAGGACCATGCCTCATTCATCCACAAAGGTTTCTCCGTTTGAACTTTTAAGGGGTAGGAGGGCTAATACGTGCTTCAGGCCCGGCTGGATGAGCAAATGGGTTAAATCAGAATCTAATGTGGACTCATTCATGAAGATGGTTAAGGAGAATTCTGAAATTACCCAAAGTAAACAAAAGGTTTGGTTTGATTAAAATAAAAGTGTCAAAATGGTTTCTTTGGTTGTGGGAGATTTTGTTCGTATCAAGTCTCCTGTGCGTGTCAAGAAAGGGAAAGGTAAATATGGTGAACCTACCAAAGTTGTAAAGATTGGGAACAATGCAGTCCAGGTGGAAGGTGGCCATTGGTGGAATCTTTCCAAAATTGTTAAGGCAAGACCACTCTCTCTGTCTAATGACTGTGCTGGTAGTAGGGCGACTGTACTACCCGATTTTGGTGAACGCAGGAGGAGTTCAAGGGTCATTGTCACTTCTAAAAGATTTCGGGAGTGATCCTTTTGGTCTGCTCATGGTATTGTTTTTTTTTGTTCTTATTTTATGTTTCGCATCTTATTTTGTTTTTAGATTTAGTTAGTTTTGTAGGAGAAGGGAAGGTATGTAGTATTCACTGCTTCTGTCCTGTCAGATGCTGTGATGTCATAGTACTATGTGCATGCTTAGAATGTTACGGTTTGAAGTGTTAGAACTGTAAGTGGACTGTTGCTACTGTACCTGGCAATGTGATGACCTGCAGCTTTGTAGTCCTTATCAATAAACTTCTTCATTTACACCGCGTTGGAGTGAATCACTACACATTAGTTAACACTTCTTTTTCTTTTATGTTATGGTGCACAGTCATAATGCTATTCTCCCTGTGTGCCTGGTCCGAATTCCATTTTTTATTAAACAAACACACAAAGACACACGGTAACACTTTTTCTGGTGGATAATCTATCTAACCACAAATTCCCCACCTTTAGAATATTCTCCAGGCATTCCACTGGATCAGGAAACTTTCTGCAATGCTGCATGCCACTGTGAGGCACCGTGAGGTGCTGTACCACTCTGAAAATGACGAAGTTGAGCCTCAAATAAGCACCACCCTTGCACACGGAGTTAGTTTCTTGCTTGACTCTTTCGGCGTCTGACCGTGACACAATCCTCAGTACCAGTGTGCAGATTCATAAATTTTGACTTTTTAGATGTTAAAATGCAGCCACTTAAAAAAAAAAAGGGAGATGGGAAGGTGGTGAGGAATCTGCGGTTAGGTAGAGCATTCACCAGAAAGCCTTCCGAAAGGTATGCAAATTGTTCTTCCAATGGATACTTCTAACTGCAGAGTCCTCACGTTAGTATCGATACCAAAGCAGTAGCTCACAGAGGTGTAGAATCTGTGTAGTGGACTCAAACTAAAATGTCGTGCAGGATTGGAAGGGCAAAATGCCCATCCCATCGGACCTGGCTGTCAAGGCAGCAGTGCTTCATGAACGTATGCACTGACTCCCACGTCATAGCCTCGCAAATGTCAAGGACAGGCACTCGTGTGCTAACGCGATGTTGGCAGCCTTAGCCCTTGTGGCTCAAAACAACAGACTTCAGATCAGCAGAGAGTCTACACCTTCTATCTCAGCATATTGGTGTAAGAGATTTATACATAGGGGTATCAAGGTAAATCAGGGTCAAATGGCCTGAGAGCGTCACTACTCTTCAAAGAAGTTTTGACCTCATTGAACGCACGATTACATTCCTCAGACCATTCAAACCTGACTTCCATCTTGAGTAAGTTGCTGATGGGTCGGACAATGGAAGCAAAATTAGGAATTAACCTTGAATAATATTCAAATAAACCCAGCAAAGACTTGACACCAGTCTTGTCTTTGGGTATAGAAGCATTGGAAATGGCATCGACAAGTCCTTGTCTAGGTCTGATACCTTCATGTGATAACAAATGACCAAGATACTCGATCTCTTTGCAAAGAAACTTGCATCTCTCAGTCTTAAGGACGACACAGTTTTTCTTGAAGATGTTAAGGACTTTTTAAGAATAGTATCGTGGGAAGCGTTGTCTTTAGCATATATTAGGACATCATCTTGAAAACGAGCACCCCTTCAACTTCTCTCAAAAGATTCTGCATGACTCTCTGGAACACCGACGCCGCGGATGCTAGACCAAAAGGCATCCGTCAGTATTGAAATGTTCCAAGAGGAGACACAAAAGCAGTGAGAGAGCTCGAGTCGGGATGTAGTTCAATCTGGTGGTAGGCGCTAGCCAGATCCAATTTGGAGAACACTTGGGCACCCTTGACACACATGAACAGATCATTGATTTTAGGCAAAGGGTGAGAATCAACCCAGATCTCCTTATTGAGAGATCTAAGATCCACACACATGCGTAATTGTCCACCTCTTTTGCGGGCGACAACCAATGGTGACAACCACAAAGATGATTCTGTCGGTTCAATGATGCCCTTGTCACACAGACTCTTGAGTTCCTTGTTAAGGTCATCCCTTACACTGAATGGGACACCTCTGAGTTTGTGTTTGACTGGAATCCCTCCATCTCCAACAATGATTTTGTGCTTGAACCCAGATATTTTCCCAAGAGTTTCTCCGAAGACAGAGGGAAACTCGGTTTACAGACCTTAATGGAGTGGACTATACATCTTGACAGAGTCCTTTTCTTCACAGTCTTACTTTTCTTTGTCCCAGAGGACCCAACAAAAAGCTGGTCGTCCAACCCGATGGTCCTTGATACCATCGATGCAAAAGCTTGCAGCTCTTTTGGAGTCAAATCGATGGATCCTCTCCTCCACTTTTGAGTGGTGAGGAAGGCCAAATTAAGGGAGAGTGATGGAATGCCCAATGCCCAAAGCATAAGAGGTGAATTTAGGCAAGAAGGTCGCCCGCGTTCTCAGCAATAGTTTGTGTAGAAAAAACTTAATGTACTGATTTTACACTGGCAGTGCCTAAAGTTCTCACGCAATGAGCTGATGTGATTGCAATGACGAAGTCAGTCTTCAAGGTCAGAAAAGGCAATAAGCAGCTGGGCATTGATTCGATGGGTATACACATGAGAAACGACAAGTCTGAGTTAAGGTCTCACTGCTGCTTCACAAATTGTTTGGGAGGAAACACATGGGCAAACCTTTAATAAACTACTTGACAACAGGTGATTTAAACAAGGACGTTTGGTCTGGTAAACGCTAAAGGCCGAAAAGGCAGACAAGTAATCTTACTTCATGCCAACAGCAACGCCAAAACAAACTTGACATTCAGCAACTTAGCTTTTAAGTGGTTGGATTTACAGAGTCCACACAATGCCACAAATCTCTCCCAACACCTAACGTAAATGGACTTTGTCGAAGAACGCCCGACAATAAGGATAACATGCACCATTTCAGATGGCAGATCAAATGCAGTGAGCTGCTGCCCCTCAATCTTCACGCATGGAGGTGTAGATCGGGCAGGCTCAGGTGAAGGACCCTACCATAGTTATGCTCCCCAATCTAGGCCTAAGTAGCAAAGCGACCTTTTACCTACATTTGTCCTATCTTGCTCTGCATAACGGTTCTAGCACTGACCTTTTACCCAGTTATGTGCTGAATAAATGTTGATTGGTATCCTTGAAACTAGCCTAATTTATTATGCATGAGGATTCTTAGTAAAATCCCCTGCACGTGACGTACATAACAGGATTAACATATACAAAAGTAATCGCTATCTTCATCCTAGGGCAGCAGAGCTACTTTGCATTATTATAATTATTGATTTAGGCTCATTTACATAATCGTACTCACAACATATCAATTGTGGTAGGAACCCCGAGGCTACTTTGTGGGTATAAAAGAACCGCACCTTCACTAGGTAACAAGAGGAGACGCTTCCACACTGACAAAAGACACTGAGGTCCCTGCACGCTGAAGCTTCAACACCCAGCGATCTGACATCCCTTGCGGGGTGTCCAACTCTTGACCAAGACGGGGTCCTTCATTCTCTCCCATCAGGTAATGGGGTTGGCTCTTTCCTAGGGGATTCTTGGCTTTACACCCACATACATGCTAGATACACTTAAGAAGGGTCTGCATTGTATGAGTACGCTTGATTACGGTCATGTTTATATCCCTGCATATATTCACTGTTTTAGCACCATGGTAGAATTCTACCTTTTGTTTACTCTGCTGGTGCTTGTAATCTTTTACATTTGCGTCTGTCTAATGATTGTCGCAGCAAACATGCTTTATACTAGAATTACGCTGGTTCAATAAATGCTTATTGAAAACATCCCCAACGTTTATTCTGTGCATCTCTGAGACTAAGAGAGCATGATTGACTGAGCGAAAAGTACTGTACTGTGTCCACGATCACTGAAGGATCAAGGGATGTCATGTTAGATGGTTGCCAGAAACTATTAGTTCCTTGTTAAGGCTAGGGGGCTTATGGTGGCACTGTGACCTAGCTGGTCTATAGGCTGACATATCCTGTGGGGTGTCCGGAATCAGTCTAGACACCAATCCCTTAGTTTATGTTGTCCAACAAATGTGCAGATCCTATGTATATTTAGGAACTACACAACACCATGAGGCAACCCTCTTGAAGTGGGAGCCTGATCAGAGGGTAACTTGCTCATGTCCAGAGGTTCCAGGAACCACACTCTCCAGACCCAAATGGGAGCTGTAGGACTCTGGCTCTCTACATAGTGCACTAAAATGAAGTACACTGTGCAGAGAGTCCAGGGGGACCCAGATTGGTATTACTAACACACTATTTGTGGTAGTGTGAGTGAGATTTTAGGCTTATCAGAGGGTAGTGCATAAATCCAAAACCAATTTGCAAAAATATCGATTTCTATATAATTTTTCAGACCTAGGACTTTGTTCTACAGTAAGTACTTTTAAGGTTATGAGTCTTTATAGTTTTCAAAACAAATCACTTTTGTGTGTAATTACGTATCATTGAAGTCAATAGGGAAAAAGACAAAAAGCATGTAAAATCGTACAGATTACTTTCAAGGTTCACCTCTTGGATTTCGGTGGTTAGCAAGGCCAGGTCCAATGTTCCACCAGCGGATTCTCTGGAGCGTCCCGAATTCGGCCGGGAGCAGGGTGCGGAGGTCGTTGGTAGCTGATGCGCTACGAAGAACGCGGCAACCTGCAAACACACTGCACGAGGGGACTTAAAGCAAAGTCCGAGGGGTCCAACTCGAGGGAGAAGGTTGCAAGGGCCTCAGGACCACAGGAGCACAGCTGGTTCTTCAGCACGCAGGCCGGACGGCCTAGGTGCAGAGTAGATAGGCAAGCCGGGCGGCGCACATCAAGATGTCCTCGCAGTCAGGAGCAGGCAGCTTGGAGAGGTGATTTCGGGACAGCTGGGACACTCACTAAGTGGGTCTCAGGGGTCTTGACATCCCTCGACGGGTGCTTGCTTTCTGGGCAGTTGGAGTCCAGAGTGAACTCTTCGTCTCAGTCAATGCTGCAGAGGGTCCGGTCCTGGTGTCCCCAAACTTGGTGGGGGGCCAGATCTGACACTTCAGAGCTGGTGTACCACTTTTGGTCCAGGTGCTGAGTCTTGAGCCGCCAGGGAGTAGCAAATCGGTAAAACCAGTCTACGGTTTGGTGCCTGCGGTCGCAGGGGAGCAGAGCCACTACTCCTAGGGAGGTTCTTCTGCAATTTGTTGAAGGCTGTGGGGCTCCAGGGTTCTTGGAGGCCCCGCAGTTGCAGGACGAGACATCACACCACAGTTGTATAATCATTAAGCCAGCAGGCAGGGTTTGGCGCCAATTTTCAGCAGCAGGGCTTCAGTCCTCGGGTCAAAAGCTCATCTTTGTCCTTTTCTTCTCTGTGCCCGTCGAATCCAAATTGCAAGGTCCAGGGATGCCACATAAATACTAAATTTAGGGTCAGTAAAGGGGGAGAAAGGTAGTAGCCAAAGGGCTACCTACTTTTAGGGTCTCTACACCCACTAAGTGACCACTTACTGTGGGAAGGCGCACAACCCCAGCCCTAATAGGTTGTTTTCCTACCATCTCAAGATGGAGGATTTGGAAATGTGGGGTCCACAATGCCTGCCACTCCTTAGGGGTGATGCTGGCTGAACGTGGGCACACCTACTCATCTAACTAATTTTCCCACCTTTTCTCCCACCAAAAGGGGAGCAGGAAAGAGGGGTTGGCATCCACTACTATCTGGAGATGCCTGGTTGCATTTCAAATGCGGCTTCACCTTTGAAGCTTCCCACCTCGGAAGGCCATCCTGTCCTGGGGGAGGTGTGAAGCACTTCGCCCAGAGCAGGCTTTGTTCCTGACCTCTAGGAGCACTGGCCATCACCCCATGAGGTCAAAAACATTTCTGGTGGTGGCAGGCTGGCTAAAACCAGTCAGAGTCCACACCAGTGCTTGGTAGGTTTTATGGGGACCCCCTAAAGGGTCTCCAGTGTGCATTTATTAATAAATCCAACACTGGCATCAGTGAGGGTTTAAGACGAGACGTTTGGTACCAAACACCTTAGGGTACAGTGAAGCCATCATGGAGCTAGGAAACTCATAATGACAAGTATCCAGCCCATGTACTCGCTATGGCTTCCCTGTGCACTTACAATATCCAAGAATGGATTAGAAATTGCAGGGTCATGTCTGCTCATGCAGAGATGTCCACACATGTGCTATAGTGCACCCTGCCTTAGGGCCACAAGGCCTGCAGTAGGAGCGACTTACCTATATCTCAAGCAGTGTATGGGGGCATGGCACACAGGGATGTGTGCCATGTCGACTTCAGTTTTCTATGCAACAAGCCACGCAGCCTGCAGTGGCAGTTTCCATGGTCTTGGTGAAGGGTCTCTGGGGTAGCACAATTTGTGCTGCAGCCTCCAGTAGACCCTCTTCAGTCCCAATGCCCCAAGTATCAGGGGTATCATTTACTAGGGACTTGTAAGTGTTGCTGTAGTTGTGCCAATTGTGGTACAGTTTTAGGGAAAGAACACTGGTACTGGGAACCTGGTTAGCAAGGACCCAGTACACCTCAGTCAAAGTTGCATCAAAAACCAGACAAATAGTGGGGGGGGGGGGGGTACTGAATTAGGCCTGGTCATTCTTGATCTTTTTTTTAAACTCAAGGCAGGGGCAGAAAGGGGTATAGCAGTCCTGTGTCCTATTCCAGCCGGAATGCCTCTTAGCAAGTGTTATTACAGCAACTCCAATGCACAAACCTTTTCACACTGTCCGTTCCACAGTTGCAAAAAGAACCAACGCTGGTTCTCTGCAAGAAGATACATTGTGCCACCTAGGGATGTAGGTACTATTCGTGATCCAGCTTCAGCCAATGTTGGAGTCGTAGAGCCTCTTCGCACAGACCCCACTCGGCCATGCTTGTTGCAGTATCACATTTGGTGGTGGTGTCCATGAAAACCAGCACCAGCATCATACTGATCAATGGCAGAAAGGTCCGCACTCCAGCAAACTGACATTGAGCCATGTTTGCGCCAAAGACCAGAGTACTCATTTCCACTACTCCGAGATGACCTCCATAACCCAGCAGTGACTCAGTCAGCACCATCAACTCGCAATGGAGAAGGGCAAGGGATCTGCCACCAGTCTAATTGCAATCAAGCAGCCACTACTGCTGATCCTGTGTAGTTTCCTCCAAAATCTGAATGGTGTTTGACAGATAGTCTTAGTGCTGAGCTCAATGGAATTTCAGAGCCCACATATGCCACCTGGCGCAGTAGTCAAAGAGGATGCAGGAAGCAAATAGGCCGAGAAGCCTCAGAACAGCTGTTACCGAGGTCCAGGAGCAAGCATGAAACATCTCATAGCCCGAATGTCCTGGACTCGTTGCAACGAAGGAAAGGCCCTGAACTTAACAGTATCAAGGATAGCCCCAACAAAAGGAAGCCTCTGTGAAGGAGTCAGGTGCTACTTTGGCCCGATCTTGAACCCCAACAATGTCAGGAGATTTGCTAAATCAGGAGGTGATCCACAACAGACTGTGGTGAGGTAGCTTTCACAGCCAGTCATCAGGGTAGGGGAATACTAGTATCCCCAACCTCTGAAGCTTGGCAGTGACCACCGCCAACAATTTCATGAACGACCGAGGGGCACTAGTAAGGCCGAAACAGAGCAAAGCAAACTGAAAATGCTCCTGACCTACCATGAATTGTAGGTAACGTCTGTGGAACTACATAACCGGTATATGAAAATATGCATCCTCCAGGTCAAAAGGCACCATCCAGTCGCTTGGGTCCAGGGCAGACAGAATGCGTGCCAGCGTGATCATTTTGAATTTTTCGTTCCGCAAGAAGGCATTCAGAGATGGAAGATCTAAAATGGGCCTAATGTCCCCATAATGGTTTGGAATAAGGAAATAAGACTAGCAACACTCTCCTATTTTGGAGTCTGGAACCTTCTCAATGTTTTCTTTGGAAAGTAAAACTTGCATTTTTTGGCCAAAGAATGGACTGGAGATTTGCTCTGATGTGAAGGAAGTGTCAGCTAAGCAGAAATAATGGGTAGGGGGTAGAAGTGCGGAACAATTTTGAGGACCCATCTGTCGTGCATGAATGATATCCACCCTGGAAGAAAGTGCTGCATCCTGCCTCCCATAGGGTGGCTGTGCAGCATGGATGGCAAGCTAAAGCGGAGGGGACTGAGAAGACTGGTGCCCTCGGTGGCCTGTCCGATCTACGTCACAGGCTCAAAAGGACTGGGGCGATTGTAGCAGAGGCTGGGAAGAATTACACAACATATTCTCATGCTGCTTAAAATAGCATTTGAATTTGAAAATTTGACATGGGTCAAAAGATCCAGAGAACGTGCTGTGGACTTACTTTCCTTGAAACGTTCCAGAGTAAAATCTGCTTTATTGCCGAACAGGCGTAAGCCACCAAATGCCATATCCACAAGAGAGGCCTGTAAGTCTCCAGAGAATCCTGCAGAACACTTCCACGCGTGGTGGTTGAGTACCACACTAGTGCCAACTGTCCTTTCCTAATAATCAGTGCTACCAAGGCCAGCACTAATCACGTATCTGGCTGCATCTTGACCATTTAGATCGAAGGTCTTCCCAGGCCACCAGCAAGCTCTCTCTGGCCATGTTAGTCACGGCGTGCGTATATCCATCCATAAACACAAACTGTATTGACTGGCCTAAATGCTAGAGTGGCTGAAGAGAACATTCGTTTTCTGAACACATCAATCCTTTTAGGCTCACTCTCCAGGTGGGTTGTGGAGAATGAGTTGGGATAAACCTGATTGGTTGAAGCCTAAGCCACTAGACTTTCAGGAATAGTGTGTTTAGAGAAGAAATCCGGTTTGCCAGACGCCGGTCTGTGATGTCTAGTCACCGGTCTATTCACAATTGGGCAAGAACAGAACATTGACCAAGTATGCACTAAAAGGTAAGTGAGGGGCTCACTGAGGTGGATCAAGGGCTCACATGTGGCTGGCCCAAGCCGAAAGATTTCCATAAGAACGTGTGTCTTACCCCCAATTGAGGTTAGCTGTAGGTCCAAGACCTCAGCTGCACGTCGACTTACTACTGCAAATGAAGCACTTTCCTCCATTGGCGATACAAATAGCAAGTTCACTCCTGTACCTGGGGAAGTATCAAGTCCGCTGGCTTCTTGCAAATCCATGTAAATGTTTTCATCGTCACAACGAGGAGGTTAAACCTCCCTATCCTCACCATCCCCATCTCGTGTCATGGCTATCTTTGGTGAGAATCTGAGTCGAAAAGATAATGGTGCCTCTGAGGGCCAATTGGCTCGAACAAAGATATAGGAACGCAATCAGGGTGTAAGGTGACATGTTGTGCTCTAGGAATTTCTTAGCGTGTCATCTATCAAGATCATGCCAAAGTCGGTTCGTGATCAGGCATCGAAACCAGTAATGGATCGTCCACTGGCGGAACCGTTAACGACGAGGTAGGGACCAACACAGGTAATAGCACCCGGGTGGAAGTCTGTACCGGAGCCGGTACAGAGCCTGTGATGGGCCCAAGGAGGTTAGAGGGTGCCAAGGACGATCCATCGGAGGTTAACCAACTGACAACCCCTGCGAATCATTGGGGCCCGAATGCACGCCAGAGGGAGTGGGAAGAGTGAAAATTACCCGCAACATGGCCTAAACAAAGGCTTTACCTTTTGCGATGTACTCACTGATTTGGGGTGCACCAGGACCCACTGACTAATCTGATCCACAATGGGAGATCCAGTGAGATATAGGCTAACACTGTCACACCCAAAAAGCTCTCTCTTTACATAGAGAGTGCGGGATGGGAGGGGGTCAATTCCTCCTTCACCTTTTTGCGTTTTTGTGTGGACTTCGACAAGAAGCTATCCCTTTGAGAAAGCAAAATCAGCTTCGGGAGAGGAAGCAGGTCTAAACCCAAGAATTGGAGCAGGACTTACATTAGGTCTTCAACTTCTTGTGTTGAGCTATTTATAGGTTTACTTCCCTGTCTAGGATCGCTTTCCGGTGCATGTGAACATACTTATGGCATAAAGTAGTTGGTGCCCTAAGCCCAAACACCAGACACTTCGGCAGTCTGTGGCAGACATCTGTTTCCAACAGTCTCATCATGATTTGAAACATGTGGTTTTAGGAGGAGCTATTGTTCCCCAACACGCTGGATTTTCTTGTTTTAGAAGTTGTCGGAAGATGAATGTGGGTTATGATCAGAATGCAAGGTTATTACTTACTTAGGGATACCAAACGTGTTTATCTAAAAGGCTTCTTTAAATATTATGAAGTAAATACTTCTCTTTTTTGCTGTGTGGCTCTTACATGATTACACAAAATGCTACACATGAGAAAATAAGGAAATGCAATAATATGCTCCAAAATGGCAGCTATTGATAGACTTGTGCTCTACATTTTCTTATCAACAGGTACAGACTTAAGATATGCACAGGGGTATAAAAATGGCCCCAGGTCAGTACGCCACTTACTATGTGCGTCCGATCAGAACACCACTGCCAGTATTTTTTTGGTATTCAAAAAGTCATAACATTGATGACAGATGATCAATGAAATAAGTTTCAAGGCAAAAGCTATGGTTTTTGATTGTATTTCAGATTAGTGCAGATCATCATTTCAGAGATAAATAGTGATATATTGATGGTGTCTGGTCAGAACACCACATTTTATATAGGTTTACTAGAATGTAGCTTCAAATGTTGCCCTGCTATATGTACAAATAAAACGATATATAATGAACATCCTGTTCTGTGAACTTTACTTAGATTTTAATGGTTTCTAATCAACTATTAATATATTTTAATAATGATTCTTATATCTTTACTTTTACATCCACATGTGTCTGTACAGTGGATGTAACATCAGAAATTCAAAGAAGTGTGTTACGTGTATGCATTGTGTCTCTCCTATATCCGCTTAACTGCAGCGCGAATTCCGCCGCAGTGCGGCGGTTTGAACGAGTGGGCGGGGCCACGTCAGCCAACAGACGTGCGCAGCACTACCGAGGTAGTGCTCGCGACGGCCGTTGGCAGACGGACGCTGCGAAGGGGATATAGATGGAAAATAAAACACATTAGGTTATAGATATGGCTTAAACTCAATATGTGGAGAAGATATACTAGAAACACCAAAATTGTGCAAGTCTGAAACAAGTATATGTGAATATGAAGCAGATCAAAAAATAAGCTTATATAATTATTGGACTTATTTTGAGTTATTGAGATAGTTTCTATAAAACTTTACCTGCAAAATTATAATAAATGCTATGAATCTCAGTAATATCTGAAAACTGATATTAATCGTCTATGTATTGGATACAATACCTTAAGTGCTAGAATTTTGTACACACACACACACACACACACACACACACACACACACACACACACACACACACACACACACACACACACACACACACACACACACACACACACACACACACACACACACACACACACACACACACACACACACACACACACACACACACACACACACACACACACACACACACACACACACACACACATATATATATATGCTTAACCCCAGCAATTTCCAGTCCCCACAAAATGGAATGCTTCTACTATATATGCAATATATTATAGATTCTGGTAAGAACCATTCTTTAAACATCTTACTATCTAGGTTTGATCAAAGATTATTTGGACATGTGGAAGACTTGGAGCTGAACTACTGCATATAGAGAATGCTTACTATGTGACTTTACCCAATCTATCATTTATAAGGATTATGTTATTTACCCTGTAAGCATCTGCTCTTGGCATGTAGTGCTATAGATTCACATGTTTTGCAAACTCCTGACATCCAGTGTTGGGTCCAGATGTGTGCAAGTTATTTTTCTTAGAAGGTCTTTCAAGTCACGAAGTAAGGTTAATCCTTCTCTTGGTAATAGTGCGCATGGGCATCGTCTTCACTGTTAGATTGTTTTCCCGTAGGATAGTGGGAATAGAGTATAAGTATTAGTAAAGAGATGTCCATGCATAAGAAAGTATAGATAAAAACTGCAACGGCCATAGGTGTCCGGGGAGAAGGGTGGGCGCATGGGAATCTACAGCACTACATGCCAAGAACAGATGCTTGCAGGGTAAGTAACATAATCCGTTCGAGGCATGTGTGGCTGTAGATACACATGCCTTGCATAGACTGCATAGTAGTGTCCTCAAAAAGCGGTGGCTAACCAGTAGACGTTGCAGTTCTTTGAAACAGTGTACGTAGCATCGCCTGCCCTACATTAGCTTGTTGGGGTGCTAGAAAATACACACACTAGTGCTTAGTGAAAGTGTGTGGTGTAGACCATGTAGCTGCTTTACAAATGTCAGCTATGGCGATGTTGCCCAAGGAAGCCATACATGCCCCTATTTTGCAAGTAATGTGTCCTCTGGGGGTATAGCCGAAGCTCGTTTAGCTTTGATATAGCATGTCTGAATACATTTAACTATCTATCTAGGAATGCCGGATTTAGAAATGGGCTTTCCTTTATGAGGGGGTGCAAAAGCAACAAAGTTGTTTTGCGAAAGTCTTTTGTTCTATCAATATAATACATTAATGCTCTTTTGACATCTAGTGTAGGAGGAGCTCTTTCTGCCACAGAATCTGGTTGACGGAAGAAAACAGGAAGTTCTACTGACTGGTTAATGTGGAAAGGGGACACTAACTTTGGAAGGAATTTGGGGTTGGTACGAAAAACCACCTTATCCCTATGTAGTTGGAAAAAAGGTTCTTCTAAAGTTAGTGTCTGGAGTTCACTGACACGCCTTAGTGAAGTGATAGCAATTAAGAAAGCAACCTTCCAAGAAAGAAATTGGAACGGGGAATTGTGTAATGGTTCAAAAGGTGGATTGAGATTCCACGCGGGTGCAGGTGGGACTCTTGGGTGGTATTACTCTTTTAAGGCCTTCCATGAAAGCTTTAATAACTGGCACTTTGAACAAGGATAAGTGTTGCCTGTTTTGTAAATAGGCAGCCACCTCCGCAAAATGTAAACATATGGAAGTATAAGCAAGGCCAGAGCGCTGGAAATGCGATAGGTAACAAATCATGTTTTGTACAGATGCACTGAGTGGATCAATATTTTGGTTGAGACTGTAAAAAACAAATCTTTTCCATTTGGCTGCATAACAAGCTCTAGTGGTAGGCTTACATGCTTCCTTAAGAATGGTCATACATTCTGGTGGCAGATTTAGGTACCCAAATTTTATGACTTACGGAGCCAAATCACAAGGTTTCGCTCCTTTGGGTTTGGATGTCTGATTTTGCAATGGTTCAGATTGATGATGAAAAATATGCTTTATTCGATTTCATTTAAAATCATAAAAGCTTAAATATTAGGTTACAAACTAGTTAATCTAAAGTCTAAAACAACTTTCCTATGACTTCTTATAAGCCTAGGGCTTCCAGCCCTAATGTCAAAAGATGAGACATCTGATGAGAACAAGTTAGTCCGACCGCTGACTGTCCACCTCGTATCGCGGATAAAAGCAAACGGATGATGCTGTGACGTAAATAATGAATTAAGTGCTAATGCAATAATCATGTAGACTGCCAATATTTGACCAAAGTAGGCGATGTGCCTATGTAATGATGGCATGTGTCCCTGTGTAAGTTCTTTGGTTTTGCGTTGGTTTTAAATGACCTCTTTTTTATAGCTTAAACGGACTTAATTAAAAACACCGCTTTACGAGTCTTAATTCTGGTCCTTGCTTTAGTTTAAAATGAACAGGAGAGGCAAAGGTCCCCGTGGGCGGACTTGATTCATCTGTCTCTCTTTTCTAGTTCCTTTGCTGCTGAGCTCAGAATCTTTACGGCCTTGCATGCCAATTGGACTGTCGAACTTCCTAATGGATTTTATAATGGCGGATCTGCAGGTTCTTATTTGTTGTTGCTTCAATGTCGGCCGTAATAAAGTATTCCGGAACGGTAGTAACGCCGGGCAGGTGCATAGGAGATGGAGTAATGATTCGTTGCCATAACCGCAAAGGCAACATTGCAAGGTTGGCCAGGACTGTTTCCATTTTGGTGTTAGATCTTTAGATGGGTAAACTCCGAGCCTCTGTAACATCAGTCTGAGCTTTTTTGATCTTGAGAAGTGTTCCAGGAGGTACGGTTGAGATTTGGTTCTGAGTGAGAAGATCTGGGTTGAGGTGAAGCTTCTTGTGTGGAACTACTGAGAGTTCCAGTAGTGTGGTGAACCAAGGTTGATGAGCCCATGTGGGAGCCACCAGAATAAGGGTTAGACACACTTGCCTGAGCTTCCAAACCAGAAACGGAAGAAGAGGGCAAGGCGGAAAAGCGTAGGCAAATATCCCTACCAACTTATCCATAGCGCCTTTGCCTTTGGATAGGGGGGTGTGGGAACCAGGAGGCGAAGTTTGGCATTTTGCGTTCTCTGCGGTCACAAAGAGATCTATTTTTGGAACCCCCCACATGTGGAAGTAGTGGAGGATGGCTTAGGGGTGGCGGTCCCACTCGTGGACTTGTTGCAGCATCCTGCTGAGGACGTCGGCAAAATCGTTGTGCGTATCCCGGAGGATGTTCCGCTAACAGATGGATTTTGTGATGTATTGCCCAACGTCAAATTGTCTGAGAGAGGGGTGACAACTGTAGAGTGTGTCTAACCCCCCCTCTGTTTTTGTATATAGTACATGGCTCTCATATTGTCCGTCCGGACTAAGACAACCTTGCCTATGTAGTGAGGTAGGAATGCTTTCAGCACTAGGTTAACAGCTTGAAGCTCTAGGAAGCTGATAAGGAGATTCTGGTGCTTAGTGTCCCTGAGACCCTGAACTGTTGGATTATGTAGGTGAGCACCTCACCTTGTGAGGGATGCGTCTGTTAGCACGACCAGTGGAACAGGGTTGATGAACGGCTGCCCTTTTAACAGGTTTTGTGTGTTCCACCACTGCAGAGAGCAAGGAGTGTGGCTGTCAACCAACACTAGCTCATCCAGTCAACTCTGTGATGGAGTCCAGTGTGGTGCTAAACATTCTTGTAGAGAACGCATGTTGAGTCTTGCATGAGGCACTATGGCGATGCATGATGCCATTATCCCCAAAAGGAACATGAAAGTTTTGACTGTCGAGCATTGATTGGCTTGAAATTGTGGTAGCGTTGTTTAATTTTTTTTAATTCTGGCTGCATTTGCATAGGCTAAACCTAACTACGTGTTGAGCATAGCCCCTAGATATGGTTGCAGCTGTGAAGATTGAAGATGGAACCTTCGGACATTGACAGTGAACCCCAATTGTTGTAAGAGGTTTATGGTAATCTGTGAGTGTTGACGACACAGAAGGTGTGTACGGGCTTTCATAATCCAGACGTCTAGATACAGGAGGACATGAATTTTGTGCCTGTGTAAATGCACTGCTACCACTGATAAGCATTTGGTGAATACTCTGGGTGCAGAAGTGACTACCAATTCAAGGTCCTTCTTCTAATGTTTACCTGCTATGATTAACTGGAGCTATTTGCAATGTGCTGGGTGAATGGGGATGTGAAAGTAAGCCTCCTTTAAATCTAGTGCTGACATGAAGTCGCCTTGCTGTAGAAGTGGAAGCACCTGTTGAAGTGTGACCATATGGAAGTGCTCTGATAGTATGTAGTGATTCAGAGGCCGTAGATCTAAAAATCGACTGTAGGGAGCGGTCCTTTTTGGTAATAAGAAATTACAGGGAGCAGAACCCTGACACTTGATGTTGTAGAGGAACTGGCTCTATAGCTCCGTTGAGTAAGAGCTTGCACTTCCTGTTTGAGCAGCTGTTGATGTTCCAGAGAGTGTCTGAGTGCGAGGTGGAGTATTGGGAGGAGTGCCGATGAGCTCCAGGCAATAACCATGTTGGATAATGTCCAACAGCCACTGGTCCGATGTTATGGACAGCCAGGTTGGGAGAAATTGCTGCAATCATTCCAGACAGGAGTAGAATGATCGGGGGAAGAATAAATATGTCACTGTTACAGGATAGGGCATTACGGGTTGGTGTACCTTTGCCCCGACCTTTGAAGTTGTTAGCTCTGTAGCTGCCTTTGAAATACCCTATTGATGGAGAGGTGTGGGTTTGCAATCTGTAGGAAGATGTAGAGGCATCTGTAGGTGTCGCTTTGGAACCTGCTCTGTAAGGGGAGTGACAAAAGGAGCCCCAAGGAGTGGGTGCTTGAAGTGCCCCCATGGATTTGGCAACCTCAGTGTCCTTTTTCATCTTCCCTAAGGCCTCCTCTACTTGTGGGCCGAAGAGATGCTCTTTATCAAATGGGAGTAAAGTTTGCTGGACTGCGGGTTTAAATCCAGAGATAAGCAGCCAAGCAGGTCTGAATAATAGGACACTTGCATTGATGCCTCTGGCTGCAGTATCCACAGAATCCAGTGCGCATCTAATGGAGAAGTTGGAAATTAAATTCTCTTCCTGCACCAGTTCTTGGCCTCTCTTTTTATGTTCTTCTGGGAGACATTGGAGGAGTTCCTCCATCTCATCCCAGTGAGCTCTGTCATATCCTGCTAATAATCCTTGTGTGTTTGCAATTCGCCAATGATTGATGGATGGATTGCGCAGCAATCAGTTTGCCTGATGCATCAATAAGTTTGGATTCCTTATCAGGAGGTGGTGGGTCAGCTGTAGTTTGAGTTAGCCTTTACGGGCATTTGAAACAACAAGGAAATCTGTTGGAAGCTGGCCTCGAATGAAAATTGGGTCAGATAGTGCCACCTTATATATTTTTTTAATCTACCCTAGGGGTGATAATGAGAGCCCATGCAGGATTCCTAAAAATATCTGTGTGGCGCATCATGGCTATAAGCATTGGAAGAGATTGAGATAGCTTGTGTGTGGTGAACAATGTCTCAAACAAAAAATCTTCTTCCATGGATTCTTTATGCAGTATAACCCCATGGTATACTGCTGTCCTAGCAATGAGTTCTTGATATGATGTAGTATCAGGAGGTGAGGGTTTGGCAGGGTATAGGTCTGGATCTGAATCCCCGGGGGGGGGGGGGTCAATGTCAATCTTGCCAGGGGTCTAGTGGCTATGGTGCACCAGGTCATCATCCCCCCATCTGGGTCTGTATGTGGAGATCCCAGAGGGTTAATATTCAAGGGATTCTGTGGTGAGCGATGTACAGAAGGTACAGGTGGTGGTATGCGAGATGAAGAAGTAGGAGGAATAGGGTGCAGGGACTGGTAGCCTTGTCCTTTTTCTTCTTCACAGGCAGTGGCAAATCAATGTCTTCTTGAAAATAGGTTTGCCACTTGGTAGAAGGCACTGACGCAGTCTTTGTAATAAGGCGGCAAGTCCCCAGATGGATGTGTATCCGTTTTTGTTCCAGACCAAGTTTCTCTTGCATGGTTTCCTAAATAGGCTCTGGGAGTGTAGATGGAGCAGATTTTGGGTTCGGTGCCGAAGGTTTCGGAACCAAAACAGTTTTAATTTTCGGAATCAGAGAGGTTGGAGCCGAAGAGGTGGAATCCCAGCTCGATGTGGAACTCGCAGGCTTTAACTGTGCTTTCGGTGCCGAGCCTGAAGGCGGGGCAGCAGAAGCTGAATCTCTGCCGACCATAGCCAGATGACAGCTGCAGCTCGGAAGCCTTTTATTTGTGGAAACCAAGAGTTTTAGTGTGGGCAGGTGAGGGGTTTGAGTACTCACAGCACCTTAACCCAGCCACAGACCGTGTGACTCCAAATTGATCTCAAAGTCTGAATCTCCAACCGAAAAGTTTCTCTTCTTCGGTCCCAGAGGCCTCGAGACCTTCCTCTTCTTGTTCAATATCTTCCTGTCTGCAGATATCGGGCCTGTGTTCGGTTTCACGTCTCTGCACTTCTCTGTGCCCAACGGTCCCACAGGGTCTTTTTTGATCAAAATGATCAACAGGCCCCACAATTTTCTTCTGTGCTCGGGGGATAAGCACAGATTGCAGACCTCGTGAAGGTCGGGCCGCAGGTACTTGGAATCAAAACGGAGTCCGTTCCATCAGCAGAGTATTATGGATGGAGTTGAATGAGAGTAAAAGATAGCCTGAATGGGCAAGGCCCGAGGCGGCTATCAAAACGTGCCGCCCGGACGAATTAGAGACTTCCAAACTTTGATACACAAGGAAGGAAAATGCGTTTGACACAATACCAACGAAGGAAGAGTGGATTACGCACCGAAAGGACCCCGAAAACTGTCTCCAACCAGAGCACCGTAATACACGTCGATGCCTATTCACACTATTACCAAGCGGAGGAGTCACCTTACCTCGTGACTCGAAAGACTTTCAAAGAAAAACAACTTGCACACATCCGGACCAAATACTAGATGGCAGGAGTATGCAAAGCATGTGTATCTACAGCCACACATGCCTCGGACATATTGTTACTTTAAAAAGAACATTTTAATTTAAGTGATATACATTACTATATTTGAAGGATTTTACATACACAGATGGGGTTTCACATCTCATTAGAAAAAAAGTTTGTGAACTTTGACTTGATTTTTATAAACTCTTTTAGTGTAACAATTCTCCACTCATAATACAATGCAGTTTTATTACATGTAAAGAAATCCGCGCTGCCATTGTATTTGGTTCCCGACTAATCTTAGAAATAGTTAATGAAATGTATTGACACGGGGTGTTCATGTACATATATCTGTAAAACCTTGTGAATTACATTTTTTGTAGAAAAGAAAGGAGAAAGCTACACCTTTGATACATATGTGGAATTAAAACGTATGTATAAATGTATACACAAGATACATTTTGTTAATGACTATTGCGATCTATGTTTTGTTCGTATTACATGCAATTTTAAATGTATATTGGTACGTGTGATATATATAAGATTTGCAGCTCTGAAGAAGGTCCGCTTTGATAGAATAAAGTACACTGGCTGAATTGCAGATTGTTAATGCTGTAGACAGGACCATGAAGGTTCTCAAACAGAATGCGGTCACTTTATGGTATTTAATGTGGGGTTGTCCATCCATGGTGTTCCTCTCCATCTGTCCACCACCCATTCTCATTTGTTTTTAGATAAGCAAGGTTGAGGCATGCTATAGGGTACCAAGATAATTGCTTTGTGGGTGCAGTAATGATGAGAGAGGATGAAGAGTACTGAAATTATGATGCTAGGTATTCCATACTCTATCATCCTGCTCTCCTCCGACTCATTAAAAGTCACATTCTATAGCAGTCAACGCTTGGTTCGGTGGGGGCAGACAAAGCACAACCATGCGTAAAACAACCAAATTGGTCAGAACTTCCTCGCTAAAAGCTACCCTTTCTTTGAGATGCATTCAATTACTAATGCTGGCAAAAAAATACTTGAACAACTGCTCTCTAACTGAGCTATTGCAAGATTTTTAAATAAGTGTTTATTTGAGCGCAATCAAAATAAACTAGAAATCTTTTTATAAATTGAAGACCTGGTTTCAGCAACAATGGGTCCAATGGATTTGCTGTACATCTAAAAACATTAGGAGCAGTGCTGCGATGGAAACGGAGTATACTTAGCAGGAAGAGTCATGCAGCCTTTGCTATTTTACTACCAAGGCAGGCACGCAAGACTCTAAAGACCAGCCACAGCTTTGTGCAATTCATGTAACTTTATCAACATTTGAGTAGAGCACTTCTGTGATTTGTAAGACACATTTACTCTTCTGGAGACTAGATATTACAGCAGGATCAGTACATAAGATTCAGTTTGTTTTCATTATAATTATTATTTTGATATTTACCTGTGAGAAGTCCCAGTACGGTTGGCACTTGACCCAGCAGCAGTTTGCGCAGCTCCTCCTTTCGTGCCACGCTCAAGTCCTCACGAGGGCATGCAAGCTCCTCTGATGTTGTCTTTAACATGATCAAACCCAGAGGCATGGTAGAAGGAGACTGGATTAACTAGATGGGGTAATCAGAAGGAGACAGGCCATGAGTGTGCACAATTCCTGGATTTGACTGTAAATGTTACAAATCAAGCAATTTTATGGACTAATCTTGCCACACAGTTAACGATTCTGCTGCACTGCATCGCCAACAAAGTTTCAAACTAACAATTATATCAGAATTGGACATGGGTAAACCACTTCTTTTACTTTGGCGCAGGGGAGTCAATTGCATCTATTCACGAACTGCACATTGTTAGAACTCTTTAAACTACACTCCTTTCTACTTACCATAATCATATGCACAACAAAGGCTGAAATTTACACTAACCTTAATTGTTTGGTTGTACAGCATCTGTTGTACACACTTGCATTGGGCATTTGTGAGAAACAAAACTGGTCGATCAGATGTTTTCTACCTACTCCAGAAAACTGTCAACTCAGTAGTTAACCAGAGCAATAAGCAATGAAGAAGGATCCAGGCTTCTAATTTTTGACTACTTGTCCACTGATGCTTAAGTGTATGTCCATAGTATCACTGTTCAGGACCTAGGGTAAAATTTGAGGTGGGCCAGGGAGTGCAGAGTTGCTCTTCTGATAGACCGATAGCCCATGCCCTATAACCTACTGATCAAACAACAAAATCTAACTATTGTCGTAAATGACCACTCTGGAAAGCTATCATACAATCTTAAATGTAGTTGCACATAATAAATTGAAAATGTTAAATCTGTGTATTTCATTTTTGTTAAATGTGTTTTTTATGGAAAGACTAAGCACCTTTCTCAAAGTAACCGTTTTAAGATGTTATGTGCCACATCAAAGTTTCTACACCCCCCTGGAAACTCTAGAATTGGCACTCATAATAAATAAACCAAAAATTAGCCCAAATGAATTTCTCCTTTTCTTCTAAGGCTAAACAGACTTAAATGCCACTTTGAAGGATAGACTAATAAGACTAACTACAGGAAAGGCCAACACTTCAACCTTGGTATAAACACATTTCCCTTCTACAGTAATTTGCCGGACTTCCTCTAGACAACCAAGTGCTAGTGATCATTAAGAAGCAGGGGACGCTGCAAGCAGGATGGCAGGGGAAGAGGCAGGTAGGGTAGCAGGGTACATAAACCTAATGTACAGAAGACTATTTTCAATAACAAGGCAACAAAGCTCCAAGATATACACAAAGTGGACAGCCTGAGTAACCATGAACAAGCATACTTTTAA
Source organism: Calotriton arnoldi (assembly GCA_963921515.1). Taxonomy (NCBI): domain Eukaryota; kingdom Metazoa; phylum Chordata; class Amphibia; order Caudata; family Salamandridae; genus Calotriton; species Calotriton arnoldi. The sequence continues at coordinate 2,179,073 of CAWUFW010000375.1, forward strand.
TTCCTACTTGGATAATGGACAGACAGGAGATTGGATCTTGGTGAAGGGATGGGATGTAGGCCTCAAGTACAGTTCCCCCATACACTGTTCCCAGCCCCTCCTTACCTGCAGGATGTTGGTGAAGAAGTCATGGTAAAACATGGGCCAATCCTGTCTACCAATATCCACGATGACCTTGCAGAGTTTGTTGCGGATGAAGTAGGGCAAAGATTTGTGGTGGGCCAAGAGGAGTTTTGGCAGGCAGTTCCGAATTTCCATCTTATCTGGAGAGGGTACCCCCAACCACATCTTATTGATCAGGTTCTTCAAAACACAAAACAGAGGAAGCGTTAACAAAGTATACCCAGCAGCAAATGCATGACATTATTTGCTGTTTTTTTTTTAACATTTTATTCAAAAGATCACAGATAAACTACACTGAAATCAAGTGTATACAATTTTCAAGATTTACAATTTCACAAATTCAGGGAGAGTGTTGTGCTCCTTAGTGGGCTTGGGGAACGTTTTTGCTTAATTGCAAAAGCAATATGCTAATCAGGGAACAAACACTAAATCTGCTGGCTTATCACATGGCAAACCATACGCAAGTCTTTGCCAGATTTGGATTCTTTTGTCAGAACATTTTTAAGGTTCGTCTTTAAAAAAAGCGATGAACAAAACTGATTTCTAAAACTGTTACTGAGACTAGATGACTTCGGCCTGACTAAGATGCTGTCGCTCAAGAAGCAAATAATGCTGATGCCCAGAAGCAGACTCTCAAGCATATGACTGGGCGGATCCATGAGAAACAGACCAAGAGGCGGAACCCAGAAAGGCAGACCCAGAGGGGGGACTCAGGGAGGCAGACCATAGGGAGGTAGACCCAGATGGAGAACCTAGGCAGGCTGACTCAGAGGCAGGACCCTGTGAAGCAGACAAAATGATGGAACCTGTGGAAGCAGACCCAAAGGCGGAACCCTAGGAAGAAGACCCAAAGGATGAACAATGCGGACCATTGAATTGTTACAGGGTCACAGACTATAAAGACCAATAGACTTTTAGGGCGATCTACATAAAAGCTGAAATTCATGGTCCAAAGATGGCCAACAGGATGGTAGATTAAAGACACGCAAGGTGCAGCAGTCTACAAACTACAGAAATGAAAGTGCTTACATAAAGTGGTTATTGTGCTACCTGTGTCCTATTAGACTGTCATATTTTGTGTTTTTCCATCAATTAAGCTGACAGTAGCAGAGTTGCTCCTTAACTTTTCTGACAGCAGATCTCTAGGTTTTGCTGGGCTCAAGGTGCACACAATGCACAGCACACCAGCAGTTGAGGCTACATGGAGGGAAGCAGATTTTTCCTGTACCCCTGAATGGGAGACTGTCTACTCCCCCAGATACGTGCCAAATGTTGGTACTCAGTGCTGTGTGTGTTGCATTCTACATGTTTGTTGTGTAAGTGGAAAACTGTGCAGGATGAAAGGTACTCAAAGGAGGACACAAGTTTCTGCACAAAGGAGTAGCTTCCTTTCAAGTAGTTGTTAGTATTGCTTTCTATTAACGTGCCAACCTGTAATCTACTATCCTGGGGCTCCGTCCCAGACATCCTATAATGACTAGTGTGCTGAGGAACATACTTCAGCTTCCCTACCAGCCAGCCTCTGTACCTCACACATTAGTGCCCTACATGCCCCGATTTCTGATGGAGTTTGAGAGTAATTTCTAATGACGAATCGTTCCCAGGTTCCAAACCCTCGCTCAACACTTGGTATAAATCCAGAATGACTGATTTAGCTACTTTAGATTTTTTACCATTAGTTTCAGAGGGAAACCATGAGCCAAATACACAAATGACCCCTTGCTGAATTCGGCTAGTTTTCAGAAATTTATAGCTTTCCAGTTTCATGTCACATTTTCTACCACAAACTGCAAGTAGATTTAAGCCACAAAAAGTAGGTAAAATGGACCAACTCTTAGAGAAACCCAAACAGTGGTAATTTTTCTTTAATAGCTCTGCTTATTCCATACAGTAGAGAGATGGTGCTCTTAGCACAACAACCCTTTTGTTGAAGCCATTTTTCAGAATAAAAACACTCCTGCATGTGCAGCACTTTTCCCCATTTTCTAAGGAAATAAACCCCAGGTTTTGCTATACTTTGCCTATTTTCTTGGTTCCCTCCAGGGGAATTCAGAAACCCTGGGTACCTTTAATATGTCCAAGAGGTGTAGTGGAATAAAGGATGCAAACTTTGTCTGTATGCATTTTGTCGAGGAACAAAAAAAAGTTATGAAGGCTTTATCATGAAGTGACCAAACTTCGGAAAACAGTGATCAGCAATGTGGCGGGAAAACAGTCAGCAGCCAATTGGTTTAGATGCTAGAGATCTCAGGTTTACAAACATTGCCACGGACAGAGACAGAGTAGTTAGATTGACTGGAGAGCAAGTGGTGAAAAGCTGGACAGAAATGCAAGCTATTATCTAGAGAACAGAAGTATTTCAGCTCAAAACCAAAACAGAACCAACGCCATTTCATCTATAAATACAAATGCAGACTACAGCATTCAGAAAAACAATGAGAAATTATAGTGCATTATTTCCTCCAGAAATGTATTTCATTTAAGGTTTTGTAAACCCATAAAGTACAATCCAATCAACAAAACCATCAGTGAACTATGGCATTTTTATGACAACAATAAACTCAAAGGTATCTGCCTCATTCACATGCATTGATATCCACTAGCAAACAAATGAACACATTAGAAAATAAGAACTACAGACTTTTATTTATTTGTGGTATATATAAAGAGCACGGTGACCAGACTGGTATCCTGGCGCTGAGCACAGATTGCTCAAGGAAAAAGATAGCAGGAATCTAGTGTTTTGGGAATAACCAGGACGTTAGGGCTTTCCTAAATTTCAATAGGTCCGTATGCGCTCTCACAGTAGGTGGGAGCCTATTCCATGACTGAGCAGCTTTCACTGAGAAGGATCGTCCACCATGTCGAAGCTTTCAGAACCTGTGCAGCTGAACAACATTAGCCACAGCAGATCATAGAGGTCTCCTCAGAGCATATCTATTCAATCTGCTTTGCAGCAATACAGGAACCTTTTTCTGAAGAGCTTTAAACAACACACATGGATTTGAAAAGAATCCTCTGCTCCATGGGGAGTCAATGAAGTTCCCCAAGGGCATTTGATGCAGAGGATCTTCGAGGTCTATTTAGTACCAGTTTAGCCGCAGCTATCTGGACTCTTTGCAATCTCTTAATCAGATAGTAAGGGGCTCCAAGGAGAAGAGCATTGCAGTAGTCGAGTAGAACGCTCCGTGCAATTTCATGTGCAGGTAGCACTGGAAACAGCTGAGACCACGAAGTAATGCAAAGCAAACTCCGGCCACTTTAGTGACATGCTTCTCAAGGGAAACATGATCATAGAAGGTAACTCCGAGGTTACGTACAGCTTCTGTTGAGTGCAGCTCCATCTCTGTAGGTAGTGGCCAAAAGTTTGGGGGTAAAGGCATGTGTATCTTATTTGCCGAGCAGCAGAGAAATTCTGTTTTATCCTCATTTAATTTAAGGGAGTTTGCGTTCATCCATTTTACGATTTTACTAAACAATTCTCAAAGATCTTTTCAGTATCCTATTGATTGTTGTTGAGTGACAGGATCAGCTGTGCATCATCTGCGTAGTTAACCAAAGTAATGTAGTGCATTTTATTAGGGAGATTAGTGGCTTCATACAGATATTGAACAGCACCGGGCTAAGCGAAAACCCTTGTGGCACTCAGTGTTAGATGCATCTGAAGTCTGAACAGTAGATGGGTAGGGCCACTGCCTGGCAGCGATCCTGCAACTAGGATTTCATCCACTCTAACAGTATCAGCAACACCCTGGGTTTCTAGTCTTGCTAGCAGGGTGTGGTGGTTAACCGTATACAAGGCTGCCAAAAGGTCAAGTAAAATTAATATTGTATATTGGCCATTATCTACCACTCGTCCATGGCACTCAATAGAGCTGTGTTTGTGCCGTGCCAGGTCTAGAGCCAAATTGCTCCTCCTCTAACAAGGAGTGTGACTCTAAATACGCAGATAAAATCCTGCCGACTTGACGTTCCAGTATATTTACCGGAAAAGGGAGGCGAGAAATAGGCCTATAATTGCCAAGAACTGCCGTGTCTGACGATGATTTTTTTCAGCAGGGGCCTAACTATGGCCTTTTTCAAACTTCGAGGTACCAGCCCTGATTTCAGGGATTGGTTACAAAGTTGTAACAGTGGCATTAGCTTGTTCGCCCACTTTTTCCATTCTCTGGGTGGAAGAGGGTCTAGAGGAGATCCAGAAATCATAGTGATATTGCAGAAGCTTTCTTCAGAGATTGGATCAAAACAGTCAAATCGATAGTTAATATTCGTAGAAGAGTCCAGTCTGTCGCCATATTTGGGGCTAGAAGTCTCAGAGTCTTTTATATTAGACCGGAGGACAGGAAAGTCCTGTCTATTCCCATTCCTGGGAATAAGAATCTCCAAGTCATCTGTATTGGGTCGAGAGACAACAGTCATAGGAATGCTTCAGCTGGGAGATGGCTGATCTGCCTTAAGAGCGACTCAAATATCCTCTAAGATTAATCATGCTAATCATCTTTTCAAAGAAGACCACGAGATCATCACAGTTTCTGTGAGGGTATTATTTCTTGTTTCAAACACTAGGGATTAGACCGAGCGCAAAAAAATATCAATTTTTAGTGCATTCTATCTAAGGAAATGTATGAGAAGCCTGGTTCAAGTTTCTTGTCTACCAAGGACATTTAGTAAAAGGGCATGACATTTAGTTTTACTTTATAAAGTAGGGAATTTGTGAAGAACCACTATCTTATATTTTTAAGGCACAAGGGAGACCAGAGGGTATTAAGGGATCAAGGGTATACGTGTTTCTAAAGGAACAGCAGTCCCTTATGCGAGAAATTTCACAAATCAGTTATACATAGATATACAATGAAATCTACGTATGATATTCAAATAGAATCAACATTTATATTTATTGAAGCAAGATAAAAACAATGCAGCGGGAATCAAACAAAAAGAATGTCACAAAGCTTCCAAGCTCAGAAATATTAATGTGATAGTGGAGATGCGAACTGATCTATTTCTTGTGTTTCCCACTGCCTGATATCTGTTTGAGTACTGTTTGATAGAGTTCCTACTTGTGGAAGCGGATGCTCGTCTGCTTAGCTTTTCTGTTTCGACATTGTCTTTACGTGGAAGATGTATTGTTGTTATGTTTATCAGTCTCTGAATGGCCCACCTCCAGATTTCCGGAGTTAAACTTCATAGAACAAAGGATTAAGCTCCCACCTGCTTGTTGAGATACAACAACAATGTTCTATTGTCTGTTTGAACTAGCAAAGATTTTCCCCACAGCTCTTTCCGAAAGGGTTTCAAGGCTAGGAACATTGTTTTCAGTTCTAGTACATTGATAGGTTGTACCGCTTAAGGTTCTTTCCATATTCCTCTGACCTTGAGTTTGTTCATATGAGCTCCGCAACCCATATGTGAGGTGTCCGTAGTGATGGTTACTGTGGGAGTTAGGTGTATAAATGGTCTTCCTGCTGTTAAATGTGACCTGTTCCACCACGCTATCTTCTCCTGTACTCTGCGTGACAACAACTAGATCTTCCCAAATCCCTGTGGCTTGTGACCATTGGCTTTGAACCCATTCCTGAATTGGTCCCATTTGTAGCTGTGCATATCGGATTAGAGGGATGCAGGAGGTCATCTTCCCCAGTATTTTGCCCACCTTCCTCATTGTCAGATACTGCCCCTTCTGGCAGAGGCGAGTTTCTTGAAGTATTAATACTATCCTTTGCACGCAAGGATAAGCCTTTGTTCTGATGAGTTGATTCTTGCTCTCAAAACATTTTTTTCTTGTTCTGGTTTTGGCGATGACTTTTCTCTGCTTATTGAAAACCCCAGACTGCAAGTGTTGATATGACTTTTTGTATACCTCTCTTGCACTTGTTTAGAGAGTTTGCTTTCACCAGCAACTTGTCTAAGTAAGGAATGTGAATACCTTGCTTTCTGAAGTGTGCTGCCACTGCTGCTAGGCACTTTGTAAACACCCTTGGTGCAGATTTTACTCCGAAGGCCAGCACTTTGAATTGATAGAGTGTTTTATTTACCACAAAACTCAAGTATCTTTAGTGTCTGTGATTCATTGGGATGTGTAAGTAAGCATCTTTGAGATCTATAGTTGCCATATAGTTTCCTTGTTGTAGCGGAGGTATGACATTTTGCAGTGTTATTTTTAATCTTGGGGTTTTTATGAACTTGTTTATAAAACGGAGGTCCAGTATGGGTTCAGTCCTGCTTTGGAATTAGGAAATATGTTGAGAAGGTTCACTAACAGATCTTGTTCTCTGCACTTTTTCCATTTCCTTTTTTTCCAGCAATTCCTCTACCTCATTCAGTAGACAAGAGGTTTCCTCTTTTTTGTGGACCATTTTCTTTGGTCCCCTAGCTGGAGATGTCTTTATTAGTTCTATGCAATATCCAAATTTTATGGTGTTTAATATCAGTTTGTCTGAGGTCACGTTCCTCCACTGCTGAAGGAAGTCCTTTATACTCCCGCCGCCCCCCCCCCCCAGGAATTACGTGTGAAAGGGTTTGGTGATGTAGTGAGTCACTTGCTAGTAGAAGCAGCTCCTCACCTGTGTGTCAGTGCTCTTCCTCGTGCACATCTCCAAAAGGGCAGTTGTACTGGTGTTTGATACGGTCATTGTTGCAGAGGTGTTTGGCTTGCGCCCTGAAACCCCTGATGCAAAGTTGTACTTGAGAAATGTCCTTTGTCTGCCGCTCTTCTGACCGGTGTGGTCTTCTCCATATGTTTCCCCTGAATTGCAGGGCTCCCATTGACTTTACAGTTTCATGATCCTTCTTCAGTTATGGAAGGGTTTCATTCACTGTACTTCCAAGCAGTTGTTCACCATTGAAAGGTGTGTTGATTATATTGCCTGTACCCCTGGCTTGAAACCAGACACCTGTAGCCAGGCATGAAGTCTTAGCGTTGTTCCGGCCATCATTTGTCTACTTGCAGTGTCTGCTGCTTCTAGTGCCACTTTCAAGCAAGTATTTGCAATGTTTCTTCCCTCTGCTGCCAGGGAAGTTGCCCTCTTGCGATATTGTTCTGGTAGGTGCTTCATCATCACCACTATCTTATCTCAGTGTTGGTATGCCTATCTGTTTGGCAGAGCATTTGAGTCGGCTATTCGCCATTTAGTTGCTACACCACTCTCAAATTTTCTCCCCACCATATCCATTTTTTTGCTTTCTTTATCCGGTGGTGGTCGGGATGTTGGTATGTTTGCCCTATTCTTGGCTGTAGCAGCAATGATTGAGTCACCAGGACTGTTCCTCTTAAATAAAGAGGGTTTTTGTAAAGTGTTTGTACTTTTTCTCTGCCCTCAGTGTTACTGTCCTGCAAGTTGCAGGTTCCTTAAAGGCTTCTCTTACTTGATCCAGAATGCTTGGTAGTACTGATAGGAACTGTTGCCTACTTTGAGAAAACAGCAATGTCTCAAGGAGGAAGCATGATTGTGTTCTCTCCTCCTCTAGTTGCACCCCATATTTATCAGCCGCTCTTTTTAATCACACTTTGCGATATCATCCGGAGACAAAGGATTCAACGGATGCGTGTCAATCCCCTGCCCAGGGGAATCAGTTTTGACTTCTTGCCACCGAGTCTCCATATACTCCGACCCTTCCGTACCCTGAAATATCCATGCCCATGGTATCAGCATCATCTTCTAAGAATTCCTGTTTTCCTCCTCCTGTGGCTCTGGTGTCATAGGGGGTTCTAACTCTTCTACGTCTTTCTCAATTGCGTCTTTTTCCTTCAAAGTCTTTGGAAGGATTCGAAATCCCTTTTCTTCTGCAAAATCGCAGCCATTTCAGCCTCAAGGCGCCTCTTCTTCCTTTCGAATTTTGCGGATCGGTCTTCGGCGTCGACTTTCTCTCCAACATTAAGGCTTCTTTCGCCGATGTTATCACTCATCCCTTTTTTCAGCTCCTCAAGACTCAATCATCTTTCGATGCCGAAACTTCTAGACTTCGATCGTCTTTCAACGTCATTATCTTTTCGGGTGTGCGGCCTCCTGCGGTGTCCTTGCTGTGGGACCGGACGGCTTCTTTCAGTCTCTGCTTGCCTTCGGCCAGCAAGATTTTCGATTGCAAGGCAGCCTTCTGTGATTTAGAGGAGTCTGATGTTGAAGACTTTCCCTCTGTGCGAGGTTATCCTCATCGTCGTTCAACAAACCCAGGTCTCTTAGCAATAGTCTCTCCTTCTGTCCCTGCATGGCTTTGTGTGCCTGCTGCTGCTTGTCCCTAGCCTTCAGAGTCTTCGGCTTGAAGTCCGTGCAGGCCTTCGCAGTCGTCGCTCTTGTGGTCGAGCAGAAGACAAAGGTTACACACCTGATGGCTGTCTTTCTGGGTGAATTTATGGTGGCACTTCAGGCAGAACTGGAATGGTGTCTTCTCCATATCACGCGGAACAGGGGGCCCCTGTCCAGGTATTCTCTGGTTCACACTATGTTTAAATTTGAAAAATTCTAATTCAGTATCTCTTTTCAGTGGTCCTCCTCTGTTTCCTCTACGGAACATTGTTCAAACTTCTTTTGTAGATCTGAGAGCCTTCAGCTAAGCTTCCAGACAACGGCAGAAAAAAAAGAACCTGAATATGGAGACAATGCATGGAAGCTTACGGGGAGGGCGTATGACATCAGGAGAGGCTGGAATGGACACCAAATGGTGGGATTGTCGACTCCCAACAACAAAAAAGAAGGGCTACTAGTACACTGGAGAATTCCAGACCCAACCACTTATAAGGCAGAATAATGTACAGGATGTGAATCCAGAAAACATTCACGCTGCAAAACAAGTTCACGCAGTATATGACATATGCAGATGAAATAATTGTGGTGAATACAATACGAAACCGGGAAAACAATACATTCACATATGTTTACTTAGTATATGGTTAATAATGTGTGTGCTTGCTTTACTCCAAACACTTTGAACACACTATGTCTGATGTATCAACCCTTAAGTATTTGGTAGACAATTAATTGCAAATGGATTACACGCTTGGCCCATGCAGCCACTTCCAGATCACTGTACAAACAAAGGAATGGAAGGGTGCCAGAAGAGACAATGGATGGTAGCAGGCAGCTCACAGCACATAAGGAGATACCAAGTAAGATCGATGAATAACGGAAGTACAAATACTGTGCTAAGGCTGTAGCAGAGGTTTGCTCCCCAGGTAGGGTTGGTAGACTGAAGGCATGTTGAAATAAGAAATAATCATTAACAGAGCTATTTGGCCTGCCTTGGTACAGCGCAAACGAAGAAGTGCAAGCTTCCCTTGTCCATAAACATATATGAGTTCCAAAACTGGATTACTTCAAAGTTAGTAAACAATGCAAAAAGGCTCCGGGGAGAACAAAATTAATGTTGCGCTGCAGACAGAGAAGCAATAAACCAATCCTTGCCTAGGTTAGTGCTGCTACTTCTTGAGGTCACACCTTGTGTCCTTTTCTGAAACCCTCATCCTGAGTGTTATGAACAGTTCTAAAGGGTTCACTTGGGGTATTGTGCCAACTGCATTGAGGTGCATGTGAGGTATTGTGACAAGTTCTCAGTGACTCACCTCGAGTATTGTTACTATTCCAAATCATCTTTGTGTCGAAACTGAGAGTACAGTTTTAATATGTTGTTTTAAGAATTGTAGACCATATCTTGAGTGATGTGTTCAGTTCTGCAGGCCAAGTGTGGGGTACTGTGTTCAGCTACTGAGGCCCCACCTCTGAAATGTATTCAGTTTTGGCGCCAACTCTGGTGAATTTAGAGGCAGTGTTGAAGGACCCCTCTGGCTTACTGTGTCCAGTTCTGGATACCAAATCTAGAAGGGTTTTTAACAATGTAGTACACACACTTTTTAACAGATAATTTGTAGAGCCTTACACCACCACTAGTGCGAACTCACAGCACGGTGTGGTTCGGATACCTTCATGGCGGGACTGGAGGATTCTTATACACACCAGAGTATCTTTTCTCTTTGAATAGGATCATGAGTTGTGTTGGTGCTGTTACTATTTTGATTAGAAATTGACTGGAGGCATGTTATAATAGCGGATGTTGTTTGGTCAGTCTAGTTGAAGAACTTTACCAATTCAGTACATGCCACCTGGAGGAATGGGCTGTGCATCTCCTGGCTCAGGTATGTTCGTCGAATAACATTGTCTTGTTAGTGTCTACGGTATCCTTCAAATCAGATTAACATGAGGTGTTGGTTTACTGTATTTGTTGTCTTGGAGAGGTATCCTTTTATGAAATGTAGACTGCAATTTTGAGTTCTGTGAGATCCAAATATATAGTCCTCTGAATTGTGTAAGGATGTGTGTGCATTGTTCAGACCAATGTGCTTGGAAGTTAGCTTTTAATAAAAATAAAAAAATGTTGGTACTGATGTGACATTGGTAATACTAGTCTATATGCAGTATTTGAGCCGTGTTTCGTGTCCTGCATGTTCTGTCTAATGAGTTCAGCTGGATGCGGTCACCTAACAGAATATATTGATTATACACAGCCACTTCTATGTACCAGCCACATCAGCAGAACTCTGCACTCCCAAGCAAAGCTTCACGAAGTGTTCACAGTTGTGCATGTTATTTTTATCACAAGTGCTATTGTAGATTTGCTGTCACTCAAATGCATGAAACGGGATCTGTGGTGGATACTTGAGCACACTGCTGTCTAATGTATGGTGCTGAAAGTTTATTTGTTGTTGCTAGACGGGAATGCTTTTGTGAACACAGCAATGCCCATGTAATCTATGCTGTGTTGAATGTGTGCTAGATTTTCTGTATAATGTTCCATTTTATATACAGTGCTTAGATGCTCTGCCCAGCCTTCGTCTGAATCTCCATCCGTGGTACTGTGCTAAGTTGTACAGAGTTCATCTTAATTGTAGTATTCCATCCTGAGGACAGACTACAGCAGCGAGGTTTAGGACAAACATACAAAATAGGAGCAGTGGAAATGAAAAACAGTATTCTGCTCAAAGCACAAAATTGCTTGTTTTCCAAAGGTCTGTGTTTGCCAGAACATCATTCTCAAATACCTTATTTGTACTACTCATGAGAAAAGGGCTTGCAACAATTGATAATCTAGAAACACTTATCCCTAAATTTACTGAACTGAAATGTTAGGCTGTGGCCCTAAAGTAAAACAACAAAAATTGCAATCATCATAAAGGGAGCTATCAAGCAAGGGAACCTGTGAATGCATTTTTTTTTTTAAAACAGAAACATAAAACAAGCGCAGTAAATACAATTGATTGGCGAATCCTTAGTCTGAACCTGCAAACATTAACATACACGGATACGAGGGTGGGTGATTTGGAAGGAATGGTGAATGAGTGGGTGGGCGGGTCGAACCGAATGAGGGGTTTCATAGGTTGGGTATGTAGGATACATTCTGTGAGATTGGTGGAGGGGTGAGGAGGTTTGTTGCAAGGAAGGTGCCATAGTGGGGGGGGGTAGGTGCGTGGGATAGTCGGGTGTCTGGTAGGATTTGGAGCGGTTTGGGGGGGGGAGAGTGGAATTATAGGGGTGGGGGTGAATGGAATGTAGGGTGTGGCATTGAGCACAAGGGTAGGGGACATCGGTCCAGAGTGTTGAAGCAGTGAGTAGGTTGGTTGTGGGACTGACTTGGTAGAGTTGAGTAGGGTAGGTTGGTTAGAGCTATGTGAGTGAGTGAGCAGAGCTGACAGGCAAGTGGTTTTGAGTGTGTGCGCTATCACAAACCCTGAAGGAGCGTGTGGATATGACTAACAGGCTACCTATTCAAATATACATTCCAGAGTATGCATCAAGAAAAGGCCAGAGTGCAATCCTTAGTTGCCATTACCCAATCCTGCTAGATAGCTGGTGAGGGGAAACAATAAAAATAACAGGGCAAGGAGGTGTGTAGTACCCTGCATGTCTCCATTCCCTGTACTCCAGGAGAAGGACTAACACAAAAAGGAAGGAAAGCCACTGAACAAGAAGCAAACAAATGAGTGACATGAAAGCCAACCAATAGTAAGCAATGGGCTAGCTATATTTTACTGTGAAGTTTTTGGTATGATCCACAAGAGGTCTTTTATAAACATACAGCTAAAAGAAGTCTGTAGGCGAGATCTAAAAATCAATCAAAAGCAACTTTCTTTAGAGATGGACCATTTTGTCCCTTGTGCAGCTTCACTTTAAACTGGGAAATCAAATAACCAAGGAAAATAGAAATATTTCCTATTAAATTCTCCTATATAGTCTTCACTAAACAGCACCTGTCAAAAAGGCATTTTTTTCATAATATGAGAATCTTTCAATGGACATTAGTCAAGAACCACCATTACAAGAATGTGATTTTGCTTGATACTCCCAAGTTTAGCCATTACAAGGTATACTAGTTGATATCCCATCTGTACCACGCAAGCAGTGAACAGCTCAAACGTAAAAGCTTACTCCTTTGGCAAGGGGATTTTTTTTTTGTTCTTTCTGGACAGTAACAAGAGCAATCCTAACTATCCATGCTTGTTTAGTTTCAGTACGGAAGGTGGAGCAGCAGTTTAGAATCAATATAATGACTTATGAAGGTACTGCCAATACGAATTTGAGAGTCATTGTGTAGGGGCATCGTCATTGACTGGGATTCAAACTAAAGGAGAATTCACTTTAGAAAAAATGAAAACCCCACAAAGCTACGTGCTTTTTACATATGTCTAGAGGGATGGCCCACATATGGGAATATAAAGAAATGTAGAAGAGGGAAAACTTAACACAGAATTCTAAAGTTGTAAGAGGTGGTGATGGATTTAAAATCTACCATGGGTTGAGGATACAGCGCCACTCTTGCCTTTTTTGGGGGGGGATGATGTAAGATGGATGGGTAGAGAGGCCAGAGCAATAGGCTAGCTAGGACTTTTTGCAAAAATCATGCCATATACCACTTCGAAGGAAGTACCAACCCGTTGAAGCTAATTACTTGCTCTCCAAAGGTGGAAAAAACATTCTAGGTACCACACATGTTAAGAATATTACAGTCAAAGGCAAAGGGTTTTCAATACATGAGACTTAAGAGTTTACAGTGATAGATCTAAGCTCTAAATGTGTCTAGATAAAAAGGGGGTAAATAAGTCAGGAAAGGAAAGACGGGTCTGCAGATGCGGGGAAACTGCTAAGAATACCTGCAGTGGCAGTTTAGATCTATTTAGAAGAGATGCCCACTAGGATCTGTGCCTGTGGGGTATTGGCCATGGGTAAACTGAATACCGGCTTAGCTGGAAGAGCGTATCAAAACTCAGCTCCATACGACTAAAGGGATCACAAATCACCACAATCAACCCTGAGCCGTATATCCGGTGGGAGAAGGATAAAGGCATAAGAGACTGTGCGTCAGTACCATCGACCATCTGTGTCAGGTAAAAGAGTAGAGTAGGGTAGGGTTCTTGAAGACACAGTCTAAGGGGAACACAACATTTCCCACTTTTAAATGATGTGATATTAACGATCTTAAGTTTATATGCCAACTGCACAGGCTCTAAGAAAATGCTGGCCTGGGTTGGCATAACTGAAAGACGATGACAACATGACACATTTGGATCTTAGAAGGCAGAAAATCTATTTCAAGCACTATATCAACTAATTTGTACATGAAAATGTCAATGAACAGCTAATACAGAAGCCCAATACCTGTGCTACTCAAAAACACTCGCACTGTATGTTTAATGCAATCTAATGAACTATAAATTTCCCAAAGAACATGCTACAAGTCTGAACTACTTCACGGCATTCATAAGAAAAAGGGGAAGTATTTCTTCGCGTGTGCTTATAATTCCTCTCCCGTTTCATCACATCCCACCTAATCGCTCACCAGTTATAGCATGAAATGCAAATCATCGGCCACTGGGATAAGACTTTTTTCTACCACTCTGCAATAAGTCCCTTAAATGTATCAGTAATATAATCAGCACTATGTCCCATTTTTAACAGGCCACTAATTTCAACAGTATTGACTAATTGTGCTCAGCACAACATTTGCACTGTAAACATATTCCAGTATAGGGAATCTCAGAGCTAGGTTTATTCTCAGACAGAACGTATTTTTTCGAAGGCACCTTCATTTCCTCTAAACTCCTATGAATAGGTTTACCTTTCTGAATCATTTAATCTTTCCTGATTTTGAGACTATATACAAGAGGTTTTATGAGGCTGTATACAAAAAATGATACAGATACTGAAAGAAAGGGTTTCATTTGTGTTGTAAATTAGTTACTGCAAAATTTTTATCAGCCCAGACTTCACCCATCTACATCCAGGTAACACATCTTCCTCACACTCATCAGGGTAGATCCAACCCAAATAATTACCTGAGCAAGTGGAAAACATTAATGATCAAGGATAGCCTGCTCTTAGACCACAGTAATCATAAAGAAGCTGGAAACGAAACACAAGGTACATGAACACTTCAAAGGATAAGGTCCTAACAGCCAGTTCTCAATGTGGTGCTCTCTTTGATGAAAACAATTCTTGAAATAGAATGCTCTCTGATGCAGACAATAGTTAAGCAACCCCTCATCCATGCAGATCACTTTGGCAAAAGAGACAGAACAGAAAAGTAACCTGAGCCCATGCTGCAACTGATTCTCTTGGATACTTGCACTCACCTCAAATACCGTCAAACTGTACATCATGACATAGTCATTCCGGGTGCTGGACAGGAAATAAAAACAGAACCTCCAGGCACCAATTTGTTGGGCGAAGTTATTCAGCAGCTCCTCTGCAGAAAAAAACAGAAACACACCAATGAAAAACAAAAACAAATAGAAGAACAAGATTTGATTACTAAACATGCTAGGTGGGAAGAGATGCTCGACCTGAAATACCTCACACTGTCCATTTAAGCAGAAAATCTAACAGGGGCTTCCACGGTCTACGAGAAACCATACTCAGGGCAACTGTTTTTTTGTTTTGGGAGTCCATGTACTTGATTTTTACTCACCACTGTCACGAACAGACATTAATGTAAGCAATATATGCACCCGGTGTAGCCAAAATATGAAGTTCACCTGGCCACACGTATTACCACACTGTGTGCCCCGCCTACATAAGCAAGAAATTGGTGGCACCACTGAAAAATTGCATTTTATGTTGCTGTTTATCTGTCAATGTCCTGTCTCTCTTTTTCTCTACAGGTTTTTTATCCAGTGTCCGCAAGTACACCGACACCTTCGCACAGTACCACACACCTTAACGCGTTGTGTTGGACATTACATTCACGTGTCGTGATTTTTTGCCACTCACAACCACGCACCCGGTCCTAAAGAAAGACCTTTCACTTTGTTTTTTGTTGGGCTGAAACATGTAGACCTTTACTTGACAACTAGGAGCAAATCCCTCCACTAGTTGCCACACTTGTTTTTAAACAATATCCTGGGCCGTCATTAATAAACTTGACAGACCAGGATTCTCAGAGATATTTTTTAACCCACACCTATCACATCACACACGACACCCGCTCCGCTGTAATCAGGCGTCGTAGCACAACCGGGGGGCATTCGGCCACCCGGTTGGGAACCCAATGATGAAGCATGACACCAACTAGGTTGGTGTGTGAGGGATCTTTTAAGAAAACCTAATAGGTCCCTGAGACAGCTTACCACAACAGTGAGGTTGTATAGAGTTTTTTCCCCTCCTTTTCAGTGGGTTCGTCCACATTGTTGAACTTCGTCCATGTACATCGCCTGATACAGATGGTGAACATGCTATCAAACACTTTAGAAGAGCGGTTTAATACATATAAAGATTACAACAGTACAGTCTCAACCTACCTCTGCCCAGCAACTCCTGGCGAGGAGGAACTGCTGTTAGGGAGCTCAGGTTGAAGTGAATTTTTGGGGATTAATTAGAGACTGGGTGTAAGGGCAATTACCAGACTGAGGACGTCTGATGGTGCGGATTAAGTAATGGACTGAAGTGGCCTTGGAACTATGCCCAAGCCTGCACTAACCTTCTACAACCATTAGAAAGAAATTGCTGCACAAACTTACCAATCTCCCGTTTTCGTTCATTGGAAGTGCCGTTGTGGAAAAACTCTGTCATGAGGCTCTCCAAGGCCCTAAGGGATGCCTCCTCCGAAGCCTGGGAAACAAGAGAGCAAAACATGATTTAATTTGTATACAAACATTTAGCAATCTAACATTAAGTACTTCACTATGAACATTCTCTCATCATGTCATGCATGGTACATTTCATTTTTTCTTATTAAATTCGGCATTTAAAAAGATCCCTCTTCCCCTCCGCCTTTTCTCCCTCCAGGAGGTTGGAGAGTCTCTCACTGCCTGTTCCAGATCAATGTAATGAGGACCAAGAATGTTGGCTTGTCTCTGCCTGCACACAGCTGCTCCACGTGCCAGGAGACCAAGTAAGCAAAAGGAAACCTATTAACACAAAAACACCAGAACAGAAAGCACAGGATTTGTATATAGTAATAAGTGTTCTGTGCAATAAATGCATTTCTGGCCGCAGTCAATTCACTCTGTACCCAGAGCGTTACTATCTGCCTCGAAGGAGACCAGCCGGGAGGGTTCCGAGCCCCATCATCAGATGCCTCTGGCCAAACCTGTGTTCCCAGTAAAAGAACAGAGAGTGCCACACTGACAGCGCCCTTGTTGCACAATAAGATCCCTTTGAGGCACTTCGCAAACCTTTACACAGGAAGCTAGCTCTACTTTAAGAGGGAGCCGTTTGTCAGCACACATGAAACACAGACATGAAGATTGAAAAGCCAAAAGTGAAGCAAAGTAACGGAACTGCTGCAAGCCCATCCCAAGTGCTCTTTCCCTTCATGGTCCCGAGTTTCTCTTGCCCCTCATCTTCGGTCTTAACTTTCTGACCTTCGATGAGGAATGAACCTATTCTGATCACAACTATACTTGCCAGGACCGAAGCAGATTTTGCTTCAGAGCACCAGTATTCTGCAAGCAGGAGCTTTCTTGTATCATAACCTTATGACAAAGGCTACGGTGTAAATCATGCTAGCATTTATAATCATATGTTCATCCTTCCTCCCTACATCACATGTATCCTTACCCTCCATCCCAATCTCCTCCTGCCCCTCTATCTCTATATTGTCTCAGGCTCACTGTCTTGGGATAGCCCACTACTCTCACTATTCTATCAGCTCTAACTTCCAGCACCGAACAACACTATCACCCAAACCCCACTATCCGCAAGTCCATGCCCTGTACTGTACCGGTCTCACTCTGGTGCGTCCAGTCTCACCCTGCAAGCCACTGTTAAGAAATAGGAAAATACTTGATGGACAAATACCAATTAGGGTTCATCCCAGTTGGGGCAGAAAAACAACCTACATTGATAATAATGCAGTGGTCTTGCCAGCTTGGGTGCCATGACTATTCAAGGGCAGGGGAGGGGGTCGGAGGGGGAGGAGTGAGTGGGGCTTCATGGTGTGGCAGGAGTACACCACATCACAATGGATCAATCATACAGTGTAATGGGACTGGAACACTCCACACTCAGAAGGGGGGGGAAGGACTTAATCAAACAATGTAGTGTCATCTGAGGAGTTGTGCAAGGAAATTCCTGAAGAACTTTTAACTCCCGGGTTAGATGTGGCCTTTTGCTGGACAGTCAAAACTGGATCCATCAGAATAAGCATTGACAAAGCCAAAAGGCCTCGCCGTTGGGACACATTTGCTTTGCCAATGATTTTTAGCGATGCTGTACAACATACCTGATGCTACCCATCATAGTGAAGAAGTAAAACAAAAACATGCAGTAGCCATGTCATTTTGATATTAAATTCAACACGTATTCGCAAGCTTATCAAATGATACAGAAGCTTTTTTTACTTTTTTATTTAGCGACCAAAATGTATTGGTAACAAAAAACAGTTGTGTGAAATACTTTTTTTTTTTTTTTAAAGTAGGCACGGGAAGCAACAAGGAGTGAAGGGGGGGGGGGGGCGGTAGAGAAAACCACAAGGCCAAGCAAGCGAGCCACAGGCGAGAAAGCAACTTTCGGGAGAGAAGCACATGAGGGAGAGTAAAACAGACTGGGCGGGGGAGAAGCACATGGGTGACAGAGAGCAACACGGTGTAAAGGAGGTTACACGAGGGAGTGCTTAACTCAAAAGAAAAAAAATAGTGCCTGAAAAATAGGCAGCGGCAGGACACAAGTAATGAGGCTATACACAGGGGATAAGGACAAACAAGATGAGGAAGAAAAGTCCACACAAGCAAGGAAATAAAAAAGCAAGCAAATGAGAGTGACAGTAAAGCAGACTTTTTTAACTGAAAAGAATTTATATTTAAAAACGCACTTATGTGAAAGATGTTTCTCTGGTGCCTAAACATATATAAAGATACTTGCCGTTTTAAATAATTGTTGTGGATCTCCTTCTTGAGTTGTGTTGTCATTTATTGATCATTGTGTGTATTTGCAAATGTCTTGCACTCCTCTGTGTTAAGCCTAAGGCTGCTAGACCACGCTGCTTGACCACACTACGCCCAAACGAAGCACTTTAGGATTGCATAGCAAGCCCTGTCCACTCATAAGGGAACCCTTGGACTCTTTACATGGTATATCAGCTTATTGATATATCGCATATAGAGCCAGCTTCCTACTGGAGAATTAAGGGAAAAGAAGTACATGAGGGCGAGAGATACAATGGGTGAGGGAGAAGCTCACACAAGGGAAACATGGGGGAAAGGTAAAAGCACACGGTCAAGAGCAACACAGAGCACAGGGAGGAGAGAAGCATAAGGGTAAGAGAGCAACATGGAGCATGGGATGTGGGGTGAGAGGCACACAGATGAGAGAGAGACACGGGGAGCACACAAGGGAGACAGCTGGAAAACATGCACACTCATGGACTGCTTAACCAAAAGAAAAAAGTAGTTCCCTAAAGATGAGCAGGGAACGGACACATAAAGAGGCTATGCTCCAGGGGAGGGACAAACACGAAATGGAAAAGGCAAACCATTGAATAATAAGCAAGTGAGAGTGACAATAAAGCAAATCAATGGTAAACAAGGGGTGGGCTTTAATCCAACTGTATGTTCTTGGTA
Organism: Calotriton arnoldi; assembly: GCA_963921515.1. Lineage (NCBI taxonomy): Eukaryota > Metazoa > Chordata > Amphibia > Caudata > Salamandridae > Calotriton > Calotriton arnoldi. The sequence continues at coordinate 2,198,235 of CAWUFW010000375.1, forward strand.
AACTGACCACAGGTCTTTTGCGACCGGACAGCTTGAGCCGTTTGGTAGACTGACCTAAAAAAGTTCTTCCTGCACCCTCATCCCTTGCTTACCCACATACCTAGGTCATTCTCACCAACCCCTTCTTGTCATCCACCGAATTGTGCTCTCCTACACCTCCTAGCTCTCTCCTGCTCCCTCTCCTTTCCACCTCAAATATCTCATCTTCTCCTTTCTTCTGAGCTCACTTAATCCGTCATAATCCTTTTAGACACTGCTGACACCCTTCTCACACTCAGACCCTCACCTAGCCACTTTACATCCACATCAGCTCCCACAAGGAATCAAAAGGGATCCAACTGGATCTATGGTGTACCATTCCTTTGCTTCATGATCACTGGTATTCGTACTGCCGCCGTACGTCTCTAGAAAAACGAATGTAGCTGAGTTTGACACCAAGATCTGCAGAAACACAATGGTAATGCGTGGAATAGATGGGCCTTTCCCGCCTAGACCTCGCCCTCTGTATTTCTAGGGTGGCTCCTGCTGGCCGCCCAACCCTTCACCTCCCTCTCCACACCCTAATCGTGCCTAAAGTGTTTTAAAGACAGAGTACAATGAATAGAGCGCCACAGCCACTCTTCACAGAGCTATAACCGACCTCCAAGCCTACCAAAATGCAAATCTGAAAAAAGGAAACAGGCCGAGATGGTTAACTTGTGACTTATTGTTAATTCGACACCAAACTATGGATGCATTTAAGGAGGAACTCCGATAAAGAGGAACTGCAAGGAGCCACTTCAATAATGAAAGTGAACTTTAAAATTAATGCACGGCACAACCAAAAAGCAAGCCAGAAGGAAATGTCAAAAGAATGAAAATACTGAAGAATGAACCACATAGTGAAACAAAAGTGCTTAAGAAGGAACTGAATGAAGTAATGCAAAATAATGACACCCGAACTTGAGATGGATGTGCATGCCAGAGGAAAAAAACAAAGAGCTTCATGCTGCAAATGCAATCAAACAGGGAACCGTACAACAGGTTCAAATAGGATGTTAAAGTCCATGATGGAATACCAGTAACAGTGATAAGAGCAGGACAAAACTCCAAATAGTAGTATGAGATAGGACACAATCTATTACATCTGTTGGGGTACACTCTTCCTAACTGGACTGCAACGAGTGTGTGTCAACTCTATTTACTGTGAAAAACTTGAGCTGGGCTTTCTGATGAGGATTACAGGAAAGTGAGTGTCTCTTCAGTTCTTTCTAGACTGGAGCATGTCACCTGGAAATCAGAGCTGGCGAAACCTCGTCTTTGGAACATATCAGTCTTGTAAATGTCTTGTCGATGCTGTGCAGCATTGCAAAACACTTTATAAAATTTTTTTTTAAAAAGGGCACAATTATATGGCCGCACTGGCCGCCTCATTTTGTAGGTGTCTGCGTAGTAGTGATGATGGAGGCAAGCGTGTGTCATTACGCATGCACACCTACAAAATGATGTAAGCACGGAGATGGATCAGTCACTATAAAAATAAAAAATAGATGTGCAAAAGCCTGTTTTTTTTGTTTGTTTTTTGTTTGTTTTTTTAAGTGGAGGGGCCAGCAGCAATTTACCTTCTTCAAGCACAACCTAAAAAACAAAGACTGTTGGCATGTGGTCAACAGAGGAGTGGTGGGGGAAACAAAGGAGTGGGCCAGGGGAGAGCTACATGGGGGCATGGGAAAAGCACACGAGTGAGAAAGAAACAGACCGTGGAGAAGGCAGTGTGTTTGGCGGGGAGAAGCACACAAGAGGAGAAGAAAAGCACAGGACGGAGACAGCTGGAAAGCACATGCACCCTCATCGAAATTAGTAGTTTCCCCAAAAGTGAGCAGTGGAAGGGTAGAAGCCACCTGACCAAAGAGAGGGTAAAGAGGGAATGCTCCAGGCGATGGACACAAACAAGACGAACATGGTTGGACAAGGAAAGCCATAGAATAAGAGGCAAGCAAATGAGAGAGACAATAAAGCCAACCAATGGTAAACAGTAAGCAATGGGAAGTCTGTAAGCCCCTGTAAATTCTTGGAAACCCCACAATAGGTCTTTTGCAACCAGACAGTTTTCACTGTTTTGTAGGCTCGACCTAAATAAACGGTTTGCCACAGTCTGCTTTGTGACCCTTACTGGGGTCTTTAATGCACCTAGAGAAAGTTTAAATTCTGTCAAGGTGAACTCAACATTCCATTATTAAGAGGTTGGTTAATGGAGAAACATTAAGTTGCTGTTATTTATAGAGCGTAGAGATGCCATAACTGTGGTAAAAAGCGCTAAATGAAGACAATTTATTATTCATAATTAAGATGATGAAAAGTTAGTATTTTGTCAGTCCTTACCCTGAACTCCCCGTGATACCTATGGGCTTGTTTCATTGATTGTGATTTTCTTAGAAAACTATCGATTCACCTGACCAACAGACTTTGGTTTTTTTACTAGTCGCCAAAACAAAAGATTGGCCCAGCATGCATCATCATTGTCCCAAACATGCAATCGTTGGTGACGTAGATCATAGACATGTGTAAAGAATTTTTCCAGAAGACAATGAAAGTAAATCTTTTAAACTGTTAGTTTTAGAAGTGTCCACTGTATTTTTATGATGCAGTCATTTTATATAGTTCTCGATCCTGTTAGTTACTTTGCTGTGCGCAGGTACACGCACTGGCAAAGCACCTGCCAGCACCAAACCCGCTATTTATTTTAGTTTCTGAAAACACATGTAGTTCGCATTACAAGTTGAAAAGCAAAAAAAAAAAAAAAAACATAACGTAGAATGCATGTTTGCTAAATTAATATGCAAAAAAATGATCCTTTGGAAACAAATGAAAAAAACTCATGAAATGCAAACAGAACTTAAACCACCAGGCCTCGCACTGAAAAGTCATGCTTTTTAGGCAGTTGTGCACTTGTCCGTACACAAAAAAAGGAGACAGACAATGGCTAAAGTGGGCTGACACATTGCCCCTTGCTAGATGTGGTCTTGGGCAGAAGCAAAATGTAGATAACACTACTAAGACTAATAGATTAAGCGGGGTGACTGAAACGGCCTCTGCATACATGTACAAAAGATACAATATAGGTAACTATATAATATGGTACAATACTGCCATCTCGGGGTTCTGGCGAGATCATAAACCCTGAGGCTGAAGGTAAATGTCACCAGAACCCTGAGATGCCAATATTGGACAACAGTACACCTTATCCATTACATGGTTTTTCTAGCAGTACATTTATCTGGGCCGCTACTTTCAAGAAGAAGTTCTCTATGCTAACTATAGGCACCAGGATGAATTAGAATGCTTAGGGGTTGTTTACTTTCATAAATAAACTGTTGATAAAACAATGGTGATTGTCTGTAGAATTATGCGATTTTAAGGCTTCAGCGTTCAGCTATAGATTTATTGCCTTTGGCATATAAATTGCCAACAATTTGGCATAATTTGCTGATTTAACAAAAAGTTGCTTCTAGCTAAAATGGATTAATTAAAACTGCCAGTGAATATGCAGCATAATTTGCATTCCTGCTGCATAATATAAATACATTTTCAATTCTATTAAGCTCACGAAGGAGAGGATTATGCTTCTCTATCTTTACTGCAAAACTTTCAGCAGGCAGTAAAAACACAGTAAACAGAAACTACATTTCCCATGAATCCATCAGCCAATCAGGGGCCACCAACCCCTATGTCATGGACAACCCACGAGGGATCCTCCTCTTTCTTTGCAGAACTAGTCCAAAAGGATTAACAGAACTCTAAACATCCCGAGTTCAACCAGCAAAGACACCATCAGTCTTTTGAACGTACTAATGCCTGACACAAAGCAACCATTGCAGAAAAACGCGAACATAGACAAGAACAAAGCCAACATGAACCAGACCTCGGATCTTCAGCTCCGAAAATGCTCAACTCTGCTTCTGGTCTGAACTGGTCAATGAAAAGAAAGGAGTAATCTCCACATACACCACCAACAAATTACACAGGGCAGGTATAACAACATTATTATATGCTTATACAATAATACAATAACTTCAACGGGTGGGATAATCCTCGCCTCCGTGTCCTCAACAGAATTGAAAATTCTTAACACGAATGCTTGTGGCTCTGATTATGCTCGTGTCAAGCTAATCCACCACCACAGGTGCCACTTTTATAAGTTTATAATAATGTTTAAAAATAGAGACTGAGGACAAATCAGCCGCTCTCATAATGTCATCCAATTAAGACCCCAACACAAAGGATTTAGATGCCATCGAACCTGTACTGATTGCGCACCAAACACAGACATGCCAACCCCACCCTCCGCCAGCAACCATTAGGTCCAACATGCTAACGTGGCAAAGGCCACCGGCCCAAAGGGCCTCTCTATAAAGCAATCAGTAATTACCCCAGAGCCAGGTCACGTCTCATTGAATTGCTTGCCAGCTTATAAGCCTTAAGGCATTTAACAACACAACTGTAGAACATTAGGAAAACCGGGGTACGAAATACATTTAGACATTTGTTTCTTGCGCCTTGAAAGCTGGAAAGAAACTCCTTCCTGTTGGCTGCAGCAGCAAAGAAAGAGGGAGTCCTCGTGGGTTGTCCATGAAATAGGGGTTAGTGGCCCCTGATTGGCTGAGGAACCTATGAGAAAAGTCGTGTTTATTGGGTTTTGATTGGCTGCTCAAAGTTTTGCAAAAAAAACAGAGGAGCATAATCGGAGACTCCAGTCCTGACATAGAATCAAGGAAAACGAGGAAGGCTGTCTCTAAGTCAGACCAAAAGATATCAGGGGGGTGCGAGGTAGAAAATAATTAAATTGGAGCAAAGAGCGGACAAATAATACAGAAGAGAATAGTGCCAAAGAACATATAAAATGCACGAGTATGGGACAGAAAGCGACTACTAATACACAAATGAAGGACGGAATAAACAATGACGTCAGTGAGGGCTGGCATGGAAAAGCAGCTACAAATCTGGGCCGTGAAAAACGAAGGCAAGAGCTGGATCACATGCCAAGGGAACTTCACTGTTCAAAGCAACAAAAAAAGGATTGCATACCGCCTGCTACAATGTAAAAAATTGAGACAAGCCCGGTCCGGAATGCAAAGAACGCAAGGCACAAAGAAGCTTCTGCTCTCCTCTCGACCCTGTCGATAGAGCTCCTTCGCTACCTCTCCTCCTCCCCAGGCTCGCTTTCAGGCAGCCCAAACGAGCAACGGGCGCCACACGAACCACTGACAGGACGCAAGATGCTTGCCAGAACTTGGATAACTTTAGTGAATACGGAGAAAGTACATTTCAAAGCACGCGGCAGACTGTAGGAAAAGGTGCGCTATAGACAACACCTAAATCTGCATTCCGTCAGGCAGTTCCACTTTCGAAGGTCGCGTGCAAAATGCAAATAATTAAGACAGTGCTGCATTCCGTAATGTAAACCGTGAAGCAGAATGCTGGAACACTGACAGAGGGTCCTGCTTAGCAAAACAGTAATTTCAGAGGAAACCGCATGACCAGGCGAGAGCAGAATGCTGTGACGCACTTAAAGCAGGCATGGAAAGTCTGCCAGGCTACCTCAATCTAGATCATTCTTTGATGTTTCAAGTCTCTCCTGCAGATAAAAGTCTTGAGCCGACTCCGACCACTCGCCTTCCTCGAATAGCGCCCGCCTCTTAGGGAGGCTCCCTCTGGGCGGCCGAAAAGGCCAGGAGGGTATGGCACAAAATAACTAAAGTTTTGGGTTACTGCAAGAAAGGGGTTAAGTTTAAGAGGAGTTGCAAGAGAGATAAGGTGCATGTATCTGTAGCACATCTGCTAGTTAACTGCTGCAAACCAAACTGACTCTGAAGCTAGATTCCATAGCAGAAAAAACAAGCATCTGCAATGCAATAGGTCTCGCATTTACGCGAGTTTGAGTTATTGGCATTGTAAATGACAATGCTTTTTATTTATGTTTTGGTTTTTAAAACATAAATAAAATGCATTGTCATTTACAATGCCAATAGCTTAAACTCTCACAAATGCGTGACCTATTGCAATGCAAATGCTTGTTTAAAAGTGTGTGGGGGTGGGGGGGGGGTTGCACACAGAGGGTAGCAGAAGGAACACAGACTGGGAAGGTGTGGGGAAGCAAAACAGAGGGTGCAGGTGTGGGGAAGCAAACATGATGGTGCGGTGGGGAAAGGGGCACAGAGGGCATAGGGAAGCACGGGATAGACAGAGCAATGTGGAGGACAGGGGGAGAAATGCAAATGAGCAAGAGCAATGTTAAGCTGGGGGTGAAAGCACACCCTTTACAGGTAATCTGGCCGAGGAGCAAAGCGCAGCAAGCTGCCATTTTGGAACTGCAGAACTGCTCGGTAAAGCGCTCCAATACCTTCTGGTAGGGTCCACGCTTGCGGTTGGGGGGAGAGTGTGTCCATAGACATTTGCAGCCAAAATTCTTTTTTGGATCCATTTCACAGAGGAACAAAATCGAGAAAAGCGGGTATGAGCCCTTTGTTGAAGCCATGGTCTTTAGCAAGTGAGTGGAGGAGCAAACCTAAAGCATATTCATGTTTAACAGATGTTCGTGCAGAAAATATACACGCCAGATCTAGCAGAATTTACACCACGCACCTTTGACCTCCCTAAAGGCATCACTGAGTTGCCCCATTTTGTCTCCCATGGCCCCTGAAGAGCTCCTCGTTTGCTACGAGTTAATCAAGCCGGTGGTCACAATGGCACATGAGAGACCCTCCTGCAGTAAGAGAAACTCAGTAAAGAAAATAGTGCTTACAGACTAAAGAAGACGTACCGTGTAACAACCGAAGTAAAAGGGTCAGTCCTCATGGGAGGTTACAAATGAAGACAAGGCGGTACTAAGGAGGGACTAACAAGCCTAATAACGAATCAGAAGCCAGCATTTACGAAGGACAATGACACGAGCCAATGACAAATATGGGCAGATAGTGGGCGGGGCTTCAAGTACACACTCCAATACAGCATGGCTCGCAGAGCAGCCCATGCAATGCCCAGTCTCGACCTAAAAACTGATAAAACAAGTTACCACGGAGCAAGCGAGAAACGTCGGACTGTTTGCAGTAGTTTCCAGAGGCAAACTATGGTGTTTAAAGGGGTTCTGCCAAAAGGTGTTTAAAAAAAAGAAAGAGTAATACTGCATCTATAGGGGGCAGGCGAAGGAAGGCCCAAAGGCTTTAAGAGGGGCTGTGACTGTGCAACTAAAGGAATTAAGTCCCAAAGAAGTTAGAGAAAGTGGAGGCTACCGCGTGGGTAGTGTTGTTATAACACTGGATACATTTTATTCAAACTTTAAAGGAATCTACAGGAAGCACAATGTAATTTGAAACAGTTCGTTAATGCAAACACTGTACATGAGTATGCCCTGGTTTGAGGTCTACAAGATTTCTGGCTGATGAATAAGTAAGAAGGAACAGGACCGAAATAAAGCAGAAATTGAAGACATGTTTGTGTGATAGATACAAACAGGTAAGGGTTTGACGGTGGAAGAAAGTGACAGGGTGCAAATGAAACTACAAAAAGTGTGTGAAAAGGCCACAACATTTCTAAACCTCAACAAATGATTTTCCAGCCACAGAAAGCAGGCAGGACTACATAAATGATCAGCCAGGAAGCGATCACAAGTACCCATGGGCATTAGGGGGGAGAGTGAAAGAGGATGGAGTTGTGGTGTATGATGGAGAGAAAGAAGCAACATCTGAAAGAAACCAAAAGAGCCATCATTCAGACTGTGTGAGAATAAGGTCTGCCATTAATTTTCTTCTTCTTTAGGTTTTTAAACTAGGGTTGACTAGCGTTGTGTGTTTGGTTAAGTAAGCAGGTGTGAGCAATGCTGGCCATTGCTTTGTGTCAGTGCATCCCGATGAATCCATAGGAAATTGGCCCATTTCTCAATTCTGCAGGGGTGACAAAGAAGCAACAGTTAACAGGCACTGAAAAGCCAATGGTGGTCTCTTTCATGCAGTGAAACATTTTTGACAAGCGTCAGTGAAAGCTTCCCTAACATAAGACAGATTTGGCTGCTGAACTGCACATAACTAGTCCACTAAAAGAATCAAGAGTACAAGCTTCCTTATGCACTAAACTGGCAAAGAAGGCATTAGCACTAGAATGCTTCCTCATACAGGACAGGTACAACTAATGGGCATTAGCCATACAAAACAAATGAACACACATATAAACAAGCACAAAGATGCCTCACAAACACACATTCTTGCACGCAGAAAATAGGTACGGCAAATACAACTACCATAAGGTCTCGGTTGGCTTTATGTTCCTATGATATGCTCCAATGGTATTAATTTTTCCAATCTAGGTTTAAACTGGTCTCCTAAAAGAATGAATACTGATTAATTTAGCCTGTATTAGGCTACAGATCTTGATTATTTTACCTTGTACTGGATTACAGAACAAGACTGCTGCAGTTACACTGCCATGGAAATTGTGCATATTACTCAATCACTTTACCTTGCATGAGATCACACAAGCAGACTGCTCTAATTGCTGTAACAGTTACATATCTACAGGTTACCTTAATTGGTTTATCTGCATTCGATTACAGAGGGAGAATATTCCACCTATGTTTCCCTCCATTACAGACTACTCAGATTACAATACTCTTTATAGGATTACAGAACAAGCTCTCTCTGCATCTAATAACAGAAGATCACTCAAATTATTATAGTCTGCATTAGATCAGGAGGAGTAGGTTGCGCAAATAGCTTAAACCACTGCACTTTTGACAAAAAGGTGACATTTGTATTTTTTTTTTTTTTTTTTACTTTATGGTTTAGTAGACCGAGGTCCAATTCCTTAACTGCATCAGAGCACTGTGCAAGTCAGTGAGGAGGTACCTCCTTAGAACACAGATTAGCACATGCACAATGACACCAATTAAGGCTAGGTATGCCAATAGATATGCTGGTGTTTGGAAGAACAGTCACCTCAAAAGACCTTCCAATATGGATGGAGCCATAAGAAAACCAGTCAGGATATGCGCTTATCTAATGAACAGTAGTATTACCCAACAAAAATAAATGCATTTTCCGTGCATGGCAGAGGGAACTTCGGTCACCTCACCTGCTGTCTGTGTTCTGTCTGGCAATATGCGTCCATCGCAGTAGACCTATATGTAAGCAGTGGGATGCAAACCACGCCCCGCCCCCATGGACTGTGCTACAAGGAAAGGAGTTAAAGTGTAAACAAGGAATGTATTCTTCTGGGTCTACTGGTTAGGGGACAGAAAGATCATTAACTGAAAAAATAATTAAGAGCAGACAGCCAAGAGTCTCAAAAGTTGACAAGACCTTATATATTGATGGTCTCATGAGTTTGAGAAGGGTACAAGAGGTAAGGCAACTGGAAAGTGGCATCTATAAATCGTATTACTGTGCTGATTTTGAAAGTGCAGCATGCGTCCTCGCAACTCGATGGCCTCAAAAGTTTTTCTCCTCCATTTTCTTAGTAGGATGGGCAGGGAATCGAAACATTTGATCCAGGGAATCCTGGGCTTGCCAGAGATCCCTCATTCTGTCAAATGATTCAGAGAGGCGGGTACTGGGAAGGCTGTGCCAGAATTCAGTCTTGAGGTAGGGGGTTGAGTGGGAGGAGTCCTACTGTGATACTGCTTAGGTGTGAATGCCTGCTATAAGTAGTATGCTTTCAATTCTTTCCTGCACAGACAGTGATTTTCCTGTGACTTGTGAGATCCATTCAGATTAATCTATAGCCTTGTATCTGTAAAGCTTGGAGTTCTTCCTCCTGCATGATCAGCTGGCGTGAGCGGATCGTAGATTCTTGAAACAAGCACAAAGCAAAGTGATATTTTTCATGAATTTCTGGCCCTTGCTTCTCAAGGCTGGGACTTGTGCAGATGACCTTGCATTGCATTGTTTGTGCCACAGGGCTCAGCTAAGCGCTTGTAGGCTGGGGTTAAGTGATAGTGCTTCTAATCTCGAAGAAACTTATGCGTCCTTGGTTCCACAGTCATTTTTTGGTTTTGAATATGGAAGCTAGGAAACTATGAGGAAATAAACCTATTCTACACATAAACGTGCAGGGATATTTAAACTAAACAGTCTTATACCAAAAATAGAACGAATTTAAACAAAAAATAGGACATATGTATTTCTGAGCTAGTAATTCGTTTATATAATTGGGTACATATATTTTCATTGCACTGAACTAGGTATGCGTGTGTTTGCATAAAGTTTGGAAACTCCACAGAAGCTGAAGAGTAGCATTTTGCGGTTAGTGAACCGAGAAGAATTCGGATAAACACTGTGTACCTACCTTCAAGTCATACTTCACAGAAAAGGTAAGATAATGACTCCCTTTAAAATGGAAGTACGATTCAAGTCAGTCAGGTAAAAGTAAAATTTAAGTTAGATGGAATTCTAAAATCAGCACAGCTTCCCTCGAATCATTTGACACCTCACTATCATGAATGACTGCCAGCTGTTAAAAGGGCATCCAAAAACAAGAAGGGTCCCAAAAGGGTGGGAAAAGCATAGGAAGCCAGGAAAAAAGTGTGAAGCTAACAAGCAAAGCATACAGGTTGAAACGGAGGATGAAAAGGTTAACATGGAAAATGGGGAAGTATGCACTCAACAGACAGTGGACAAACCAGTTGTACAGAGGCCACAGTATCAGTGTGCATATAAATCAAAACAAGCTGAATCCAATGCACTTTACTTCTAAAGCAGTGTGGCCTAATGTTCTTACATTTTGCACGATCTTCCTTTAAACTGAATAAAACTTCTCTCAAGCAGCTATACGTCCAAAACCCTGCAATTACGCCAATTGGTCAGAAAAAAGTTGCAGTGGCAAGAGGAAACCTTCACCTAGGATATTACATCAATACAGTACAATACCAAAAATAGAAACATTTGTTAATATTGTATTGTAATTGCATTTATATAGCGCTTACTACCTCTGACGAGGCGTCGAAATATTAGTCAGTTATTTGGAGTGAGAAGGATAGCGGAGGGATAGATGAGGGGAAAAGGTTTGCATTTCTATAGCGCTTGTTACCTCTGATGGGGTGTTGAAGCGCTTTTTGGCGAGTAGCACGCTACTCCGGAACCCATAAAGGATTAGTGTTGAAAATTAGTATACTGAAATATTAAAGTAATCAAGCTCGCCTTAAGAAATACATAAGCACGTGACAGACTTTGCATGTACTGAACGACTAGACAGAAGTTCACATAATACAAGCACTGGCAAACGATACAGGTCTCACCTTAGAGTTTATTTTATTAAAAATAAGCGGGTGGGAGAGGGAGCTGGGAGAATAAAACTGCCTCAAGCATGCCCTACAACGCAATGTTCGATCCCAGAAATGGAACGGTACATGTCATCCAATCAGAGCACTTTGAAACAGAAAGGCTACCATGTGGGACGAACAAGGAATAGAGAGGAAATCCATCGAACCAGGAGGACGTACGTGTGATAAACAAGAAAGTCATGCAATCAAGAGTAAGGGGCTGACTCAAAGCACAGTCTATGGCCAAGACATCAAACAGCTAAAGCTCTCTGCAGCCGAAACCTGAACAAGCATTGGCAATATAGTTCGCTGCTATAGGAGAGCTATTGGCCATGGCAATGTGTTTTAGCCATTATGTACACCAGTGTGGCTGCTGTTCAGCATTGCTAAAAGTTAGTGAGGTGGGGTGCGTTAGAGTGGAATTAGGTAGATTGGCGCAGGGTAGAGTGGGGTAGAATGGAGTGGGGTAGGCTAGAGTGGGGTAGATTGGGGTGGATTAGAGTGGGGTAGAGTGGAGTGGGACATACTGGGGTAGAGTGGAGTGGGACATACTGGGGTAGAGTGGAGTGGGACATACTGGGGTAGAGTGGAGTGGGACATAATGGGGTAGAGTGAAGTAGGGTAGATCGGTGAAGAGTGGAGATGGGTGGATTAGAGAGGAGATGGGTGGATTGGGGTTGAGTGGGGTAGACTGGAGTAAAGTCTGGTAGCTTGTAGTGGTTTCGGGTAACTTGGAGTGAAGAGGGGTAGATTAGAGTGGGGTAGATTGGGTGGATTACAGTAGGGTAGAATAGAATGGAGTGAGGGTAGATTGGGTTACTTTGGAGTGGGGTACATTGGAGTGGAATGGAGTGCAGTAGATTGGGGAAGTGGGGTAGACTGGAGTAGATTGGAATAGCGCAGATTAGGGTAGACTGGAGTGGGATAGATTGGAGGGGGAAGAGGGGTAGATTAAATTTAAATAGATTGGGGTGAAGTGGGGTAGATTGGAGTGGGGTAGATTTGACGGAGGTAGATTGGAGTGGGGTATATTGGGGTAGAGTGGAGTGGGGTAGACTGGAAATGAGCGAAGTGCAGTGGATTGAGGCAGAGTCGAGTGTGGTGGAGTGCGGTAAATTGGAATGGAAATGAGTAGACTGGAGTGGGGTGGAGTTGGGTAGATTGGAGTGGGGTAGATTAGGTGGATTATGGTAGGGTAGACTGGAGTGAAGGCGGGTAGATTGGCGAGGAGTGGGGTATAGAGTGAGATTGGAGTGGGGTAGAGTGAAGTGGGGTTGGATAGTGTGGTGTGTGGTAGATTCGGATGGGGTGGAGTAAATTGGAGGAGTAGATTGGAGTGGGACGGATTGGATGGGGTAGATTGGATTAGGGTTGTTTGGGGGAGAGGGGTAGGGCAGATTTGAGTGGGGTGGATCAGGGTGGAGTGGGGTAGATTTGGGTGGCATGTAGTAGACTGGAGTGGGGTGGGGTAGATTATGTAGGGTGGAATGGAGTGTGGTAGATTGGGGTAGAGTGGAGTTGGGTGGATTGGAGTGGATAGATGGGAGTGGGGTAGAGTGAAGTAGGCTAAATTAAAATGGAGTGAGGTAGATTGGAGTGAGGTAGATTGGAGTGGGGTAGATTGAAGAGGCAGAGCACTTTAAAACAAAAATGCTCCTAGGTGGGACGAACAAAGAATAGGGAGAAAAGCCATTGAATCAGGAGCACGGACGTGTGAGAAAGTTGTGCAATCAAGAGTATGGGCTGACAGAGCCCAGTCTATTGCCAAGACAACAAACAGCTAGAGCTGCCTGCAGCCGAAACCTGAACAAGCATTGGCAAAGCCAATAGGTTTCGCCTATGCAAGAGTTATTGGTTTTGGCAATGTGTTTTAGCAGTTATGCACACTAGTGTGGCTGCTGTTCAGCATTGCAAAAAGTTAGTGGCGTGGGGTAGATTGGAGTGGGTTAGATGGGGTAGAGCAGAATTGGTTGGATTGGAGTGGAGTCGGGTAGCTTAGAGTGGATAGGGGTAGATTGGATTGGGGTTGATTATGGTAGAATGGAATGGGCAGGGGCTACATTAGGTAGTTTGAAGTGGGGTACATTGGAGTGGAGTAGCGTGGAATTGATTGGATTAGAGTAAATTAGGGTAGACTGAGTGGTGAAGTGGGGTAGATTGAATTTGGGTAGATTGGAGTGAAGTGGGGAAGAGTGGAGTGGGGTAGATCGGGGAATAGTGGAGTGGGATAGAGTGGAGTGGGATAGAGTGGAGTGGGATAGAGGGGAGTGGGATAGAGGGGAGTGGGATAGAGGGGAGTGGGATAGAGGGGAGTGGGATAGAGGGGAGTGGGATAGAGGGGAGTGGGATAGAGGGCAGTGGGATAGAGGGCAGTGGGATAGAGGGCAGTGGGATAGAGGGCAGTGGGATAGAGGGCAGTGGGATAGAGGGCAGTGGGATAGAGGGCAGTGGGATAGAGGGCAGTGGGATAGAGGGCAGTGGGATAGAGGGCAGTGGGATAGAGGGCAGTGGGATAGAGGGCAGTGGGATAGAGGGCAGTGGGTTAGAGGGCAGTGGGATAGAGGGCAGTGGGATAGAGGGCAGTGGGATAGAGTGGGTGGATTATGGTAGGGTAGACTGGAGTGAAGTAGGATAGATTGGAGATGAGTGGGGTAGATTAGAGTGAGATAGATAAGAGTGGGGTAGAGTGAACTTGGATAGTGTGGTGTGGGGTAGATCTGGATGGGGTAGACTGGAGTGAGACGGATTGGATGTGGGTAGACTGAAGTAGAGTAGTTTGGGGTGGAGTGTGGAAGGGTACTCGAGTGGGATGGATTACTGTGGAGTGGGCTAGATTGGAACTGAGTGTTGTTGGATGGCATGTAGTAGATTGGAGTGTAGTGGAGTATATTGTGTAGGATGGGATGGAGTGTGGTAGAGTGGGGTAGATTAGGTGGATTGGAGTGGGTAGACTGGAGTGGGGTAGATTAGAGTGGAAAGGAGTTTGATAGATTGCAAAGGAGTTTAGAGTGGAATGGGGTAAATCGAAATGGAGTGGGGTATATTGGACTGGGATGGAGTGGGGTATATTGGACTGGGATGGAGTGGGGTATATTGGACTGGGATGGAGTGGGGCAGAGTGGAGTGGGGCAGAGTGGAGTGGGGCAGAGTGGAGTGGGGCAGAGTGGAGTGGGGCAGAGTGGAGTGGGGCAGAGTGGAGTGGGGCAGAGTGGGTTTGATTGGGGTACACTGGAGTGGGGTGGATTGGGGTATACTGGAGAAGGGTAGATTGGAGTAGAGTAGACTGGGGTAGACTGGAGCAGAGTGGGGTAAATTAGAGCAGAGTGTAGTAGACTAGGGTGGAGTGGGGTAGATTGGAGAGGGGTGGGGTTGATTGGGTTAAATTGAGTGGGGTACAGTGGAGCGGAGCAGATTGGAGTGGTGTGGAGTGGGATAGAGTAGAGTGGGTTAGATTGGAGTAGAATGGAGTGGAGTCCGGTAAATTGGATCGCAGTGGAGAGGACTGGGGTAGTTAGGAGTGGAGTGGATTGGGGTAGATGGGAGTGGAGTAGATTGGGTTAGAGTGGGGGAGATTGAAGAATGGTGGGGTATATTGGAGTGGAGTGGGGTTGATTGGGGTGGGGTAGAATGAGTGGAGTAGAATAGATTGGAGTGGAGTAGATTGGGGTAGACTGTAGTGAATTGGGGTGGGGTAATTTAGGGTACATTGGAGTGGCGTGGGGTGGAGTAGGGTGGAGTGGAGTCCAGTAAATTGGATCGCAGTGGAGAGGATTGGGTTAGAGTGGGGTAGATTGGAGTATGGTGGGGTAGATTGGAGTGGGGTAGATTGGAGTGCAGTAGGGTAATTTGGGGTACAATGGAGTGGCGTGTGGTAGACTGGCGTGGAGTGGGGTAAGTGGTGTGGAGGGGTATAGAGTGGTTGGCATGTTATGTCGTAGAGTGAGTGCCATAAGAGTGGCGTAGCGTGTCACAGAATGTTTTAGAGTGGAGTGGCATGCCGCAGAGTGGAGTGTTGTATAATGGAAGGAAGTGGAGTGGCGGCGCACTGCCATTAAAGACAACACATTTTCAATTGAAATTACCATTATATTTGCACCAAAATACGGTTTTACTGCAAGCAAACGATAATGTGTGCAAATGTCATCACCTTGTGTATTGATGTGTCTGGATTGTATTCAAACATGTTTCCACCACACTTCAGAATTACAAAAAAAAATGTATTTAGTTTGTACTAATTCTGATATATTCCAAAACATCATCAGCACAATTCATTTTTTTTTGCGCTAGGGAAAACAAAGCCCTACACCCTCTCCTCTTACATGAATACTCCACAGGATTGTCACACATTCTCTCACTTTGAAGACAGAGGAAGAAACGTAAACACCAAGCTCCTTCAGAGGAGAGAGCTTGACATTTGACCTCTGTCTTTAAATGCACAGCAAATGTGACAAGACGAGAACAAGATTTAAAGGCCTGTTTACAGAAAACGAGTTTGTGAAAGAATACAGTAAACAAGGTTTGGGCAACGGGAGGGATGAACTTAAACTGGACAGACTAAAGCAAATAAAGCAAGCAAATAAAGAACCTGAAAATGTGAGTAACAAAGCCAGTAGTAAGCAATGGGTGGAATGCATACAGGTCAGCTTTCTGAATTTCCCTAAGATGTTTTTAGCAAACCAGACAGCAAGCTGTCCGTTAGGTTTCGACCTAAAAATTAAGAAGCAAAGTTTTCCATACTTCACATCTTTAATTTTTCTACCATTTACATGGGGATGATACTGCCATGCCGCCCTCCCTTCAAATCCTGAACCCTACACGGTTCCTAACACACATATATGTACAAGTTAGAAAACGGGTTCGGACTTTAATCTATGCTCCACCAGTAATTACAATTAATGTTTTTTAGCAGGGTCTAGGATTTATTACCTTCCACCCACATGTGGCCGAGCACGTAGAAATGCCTAAGTTTTGGCTATCAATAATGTAAGAACACATACTGCAGATTGTATTTAAGGGTGTTTGTCAAAGAAAGACAAAAAGTCTATACAAAACAGATTTCAATATCGGGACAAACACTTGCTACTGTTTACATTTCTCTAATGCTTCTCTGACATACAGACAAAAGATTAGAAATGTTAAGTGTCTGTGTTAGGATCCATGCAGATCTTCGGACGAGTTTGGATCTGTGCTTACAAATAATGGCATGGCTGCTTGTAGGTTTTTGTGCGTCCCATCCTGGGCAGCATGTCTCCATAGGGGTACTGAGCGGGAGTGGCAGACTGGACTGGAGGAAGTGTGCTAATGTTCATCTACAGTTTTGCGAATTTTTCACTTAATCTTTTTCATTTGTTGATGCTCAGCGATGCAAATCTATTATGGATGTGCATGTGTGCCCATGTTCTTTTGTCATGAAGATAAAGTCATGGTTGGAGTACATTTATATGCACGTCACACACACGCACACAAGACACAAAGTGCTGTTGTTTTAGAGCGGTTTTCAGCAAACCATCATGTATCATCTGAATACACAGCACTAAAGGTTGAATCTGAGCGTGCACATCAGATACATACACAGACACTTTCAAGCAGACCTAATTAGTTGATGCACCATTTATAAATTACACACGTACATGAAGGCACCTTCTCTAGCTACTGTGATCTCTTGAACGAGACATGGAATCTCTTTAGACTGTATATAAACCAGTTGCAAACAGAGAGACCGTCTATTTGTGTGTAAGACAGTGTGAGTGATATACATATACACACGTCTCTACCGTACCCTGTGTAGTGATCTTTAAGAGACAGATATACATGACAGCAGTAGTCAGGACAGAGTTTAAAATTGGCATTCTAAGAGAACCGCAGATCGTATTTCTTGGGAATGGTCTCTATAATTAGATGAAGGTCGAGTCTCTGATTAAAAAAACTTGAAAAATTTACTGTGCAATGAAAACCAAATTTGAATTAACAATATTGTGGTGATCATAAGAGTGCTGTAATCATCATAGTGCTCCATGGGCCGAGCGCACACGACTTGCACCCTTCTAGAACAAGCATTGTTTTTTTATTTAAAAAACAAACGAAAAAGATAATAAATATTTCACAATACTGCAGGAAAAGCGGACACATTTTAACATACCTCAGAACTTCACAGTGAAATCAATATTTTCAAGTTTTACAAATGGCATGGTTTATTTTTCATACACTTTTCTCTCTGGAAACGGACCAGAATTTAAAAAGAATAAGGAAGTGTCAGAACGTAAAGAAAACGCTTCCGCAGCCTAATTTACTTCCACTGCCATGTAACCAAATGTAGAATAATCTATTTGGTCCTCTGCAGTAGCCCTAGAAGCAGACTAATGGGCCAGCAAAAGAGCCATCTCCATTTCAGGCATGACAAGTAAATACGTCCTGTCTAAAACTACAACTGAGTTAGTTCAGCAGCCAACCTTTCTCCAGGTGCCATAAGAGCCTTTGTGTGCAGAAACAGGTATGTGAGGGAGTAGCAACACACAACGGAGAGAGCTAGAACACACATGCACTCATGAAGCGCAGAAAGAAAAAAAAAAGCATTTGCAATGCAATAGGTCTCGCATTTACGAATTCTCGTAAAGGCGAACACCTAATGCATTGCAAATGCTTGTTTGTAAAAGCTCCCATGCAGAGTTTTCACTTTAATGACGGCCTCGCCCTTTTTCTTAGACGAGCCGTGTCTAAAGAAAGGGGCGCGACTGCCATTAAGAAAGTGCGGTATGGGGCGCTTTTACCAAAAAAAGCATTTGTTTGTCAACTTGACAAACAAATGTTTTTTTGTTGTTTGTAAACGCGCCCCATGCCGTGGTTTCACTTTAATGGCGGCAGTGCCCCTTTCCTTAGACGTGGCTTGTCCAAGGAAAGGGGTGCGGCCACCATTAAAGTGAAAGGGCGGCATGGGGTAGTTTAAAAAAAAAAAAGTTAATTTAAAAAAAAACACAAACATGCAGCCGTGTTCAGAGCAGCAAATAAACCAAAGGCACGGCCGTCACTGTATGAGTGTGCTGTGCTATGAAAAAAATAATAATTAAAGCAATGGGGAGAGCGTGTCCTGCCTGCAATAGCAGGCAGGAGAAAACCATTTAAGCAAATAGTGCTCGGAGGCTGTAATCAAACCCTACCGAGTAACACATAACCGGGGGTGTCCTCATGGTAGGTTACACAATGAGACAAGGCGGTACAAAGGAGGGACTACTAAGCCTATTGACCAATGAAAAGCCACAGTTTCCAAAGGAGAATGACAGAAGCCAATGAAAAATATGGGAGGAGAGTGGGCGGAGTTTCAAGTCCATACCCGAATACAGCATGCCTCGCAGAGCAGCGCATGCACTGCCCAGGCTCGACCTAAAAAGGAGTTCCCAGAATTTGAGTAGTGGAAGAATGCAAGTCAGCCAATCAAAATGTAAATAAATAGAATATGTTCAGGGGAGAGGCAAACACAAGAAGAGGAAGGCATACCATTAAATAAGAAAGCAAATGAAAGTGACGATAAAGACAGCCAAAGGTAAGCAATGGGCAGAATCTAAGCCTACTGTATGTTTTTGTAATGGACCCCCATAAGATCTCACAAACTGACAACTAAAAGCTGTATGGTAGACGAGATCTAAAAAGTCAAACAGTCCCCATCCGCATAATCATTTGAAAATTCCCGTGACAAAGGCACATTTTGAGACAGTCTCATAAATGCAATTTATCAAATACAGAAACTCTCATTGCCAACATCCAAAGATCTCGGGTATACAGTCCATTTTTCCTGCCTTTGTTTTTCATCTACAGGCTAAAGTGGTGCAGTGCATCACATTATGCAATATTATTGAAGTGTAGCATTGCTATTAACATCTTCCATCAAGCACATCATTCAACAATGAATAAATGGGCGGTGCAAACCCTATATGGTGTAGGTAACTAAGAGGGTGGAGGAGAAATTAGCTGTGCTTCAGATATAATCGTAAATTTATGTTTGGTTACAAAGTGAATTATAAGCCAGTTCTGTGTATAGAGAAGTAGTAGACTTGTCACTTAACAAGATCACACAAGATAGAACGTGAGAGTTTATGCTATACCGCTTCAGTTTTTTACCCATTCTGGCAGCTTTCAAAGTTTCCCACAAGGCTACATTTCGGCTTCCTTCCAAGCAACATGAATAGTACTAATGACACAGTATATCAGGATGTAATACCAAACATTATAAATGACACTACAAGATAGAAAAATCACCCAAGATTGACTAGCTCATGATAGATCCTACTACTTATTCTCAATTTTTTAACTGGTAGTGTAAAGAGACGCCTCAGAAATCCATATCCAAGATCCAGACACTTAAGAGAAAGGAAATTAGAAATCTTTCAGTTCAAATCAAGGTATCAGACTATGTACTTAAAAATGTATATCTATTTAATTCTAAAAAAGAACCAAATGATCAAAGGCACCCCCAGAAGAAGCAGTTACATATTGTATACAATTAAGGCTTCCAGTTCTCCGTTTGTACTGATTTTTACAGATAGAAAATAGATTGTTTTTATTTTTAAAAGCGTAAAAGTACAGAAAAGCGTACTTGTTGTGAGGGACACTCCTTGTTGTCCTTCATGAATTCCAGACCAAATCCTAAGGAGATAGACGCCATAGGGATTAAAAAACAGGATAAGATTATATATTTGTGTATAATGCAAACATTTACCTGTCTGTGTAGTGTTTTGTTATATTTGTCTGCTTAATTTGCTAAAACGTGATAGGCATCAAAGTAGGAGAGCAGGTTTATCAGTCAAACAAAGGTGGAAACCATTTTCCGACTCATTTATTCTCAAAACATAAAATAGATATGCATAAATACCAATAAAATGGCAAAAAATTAAATATGAATAAATACAGATGGAAATGTTAAAAATGAATACCATAAAACCGTGAGCCCTATTTATAATGCTGAATATAATTTACAGTAAAATATAAATTCAGCTCAAGGGTACCACATAATTCATGAAACGTATTGTAATCTGTGAAGTGTATGAAGCTAAAAAGAGCACACTGTGGGCGAAGTTCCTAAAGGCCCAAAAGCAAAGGGTTCAAGTGCGCAAAGTTCCTAAAGGCCCAAAAGCAAAGGGGTCAAGCTACAGGAAGGGGAACCACTATCTTCCTCCTATCATCTTATTAAGGTTGTCATTTGATACTCCTCTGCTTCTGGTGACAATGAGTAAGACATCTATTCACGTATGGCCCCAGGTGACGTTCTTTGGTAGCATTCATGTTTTGATTAATATATCGGTGGCCCTACTGCCAAGTAGGCAAATATTGCTTCCAAAATTTAGAATAGATTGTTACAAGAGACGTATTTGATGGGTGATCTTTAACCTTGCCTTAACAGATATGGCTTCAATCCAACAGCCCACTCTGGATTTGGGAGGTCACGTGGGGTAGCAATATATTCATACATAAGCATCTGCCAGTAGTTATAACACGAAAGCTGAAAGATGTAGGAGGGGGATTACGTCATGGTGACAGGCACCACATATGACTACCCTAGCACGATATGCTCAGTTTATGCACTACCACCTGTGCCCGGGAGCTTTTGACTAAAATTGGATTTGTTTTATTGGAGGCACCGCTTGGTCTAACAATAGTAGGTGGCAATTTTAATGGGTTGATGGACTTTACATGAGATCGGTCAAACCAACTCACTGGTGGACTTCACTAGACCTATGGCACTATGCGATGTGTGGGGTCAGCACTAGCCTTGGATGGGGAGATTCACAATTTTCCAGAGGTGTATAGGGCCTTAACAGGGAAAGATAATCTCCCCCCCCCCCCATGCAGATTCCTAGCATGGACTGTGTCAAGTCCATTTCTGTATATGCCAGAGGTCTCCCCGACCGCGCACCCATAGAACATCAGATCTATGGTATATCTCTGAATGCCCCATACAGGTGGAGGGTGAGCTCCTGGTGGCTCAGAAACCAAGAGGTCATAGATTCACTGATGTAAGAGACAACAATACTTTGAAATTAATCAGGGTATAGTGGATTCACCTGTAATGTTATGGGAAGTCTATAAGTTGGTAATCAGATGGAAGGCCATCATTTCTATTTTGCACGTAAAGAAAGAATAATAATGTTCACTTACGTTGGAGGAGAACATCATCCAGGTAGAAAGGGAATACAGATCCAACAGCAGACAATTTAAAAAAAGAGATCCGCAAGCGAAACTACATTACAAACAGGTCACACAGAACATGGCCTATAAGACATGTTTGGCTGCTCAGAGCAGATATGATTAAGGAGGCAAAACGGGCAAACTAATGCACTAGCTTGCATGCAGGGAAGATGGGTCTAGATATAAACATTAGTTTGGAGGTGGAGAGGGGACCCTTCATGCCCGTTCCGATGAAATAGTCACCATTTCTGCACAGTATTATAGTGTGCTACACCAGCAAGCCACTTTGGAACTCAGCGTACTAGCTCAGTGAGTACTTACTGTCTATAGCCAGGCACAGACATTTTTCAACTAGACAAACCTATAAAAGCAAATGAAACCTCGGAAGCCATCAAACAGTTATTGAATAGGAAATCCCCAGGACTAAATGGTTTCCCAGCAGGATTCTTTAAATGACTCGCCACTCCGATGTCGCAGCCCATATCGTCCAATATCTTTATTTGATATGAAAGCAAAAATACTGGCACCAAGACTAGCTACAACATTAACTAACCTGATCCATCTGGATCAAAGTGGGTCAGAGCGACTCGGCATAATCTCTGAAAAGCATTAAATGTGATGGCTAGGAGTAGCTGATTAGGCAGGCCCAAAGCGGCATTAATTATAGATCTAGAGAAGGATTTCAATTATGTGTCGTGAAACTACCTATTTGGGTTACTGAAACATGTGGGACTGGGTGCACGCTTCACAGGGAGGGAAATTCTGTGTCAAATATGATTGGTTGGATAGAGGGGTGAAACAGGGGTGTCATTTTCCTCTCTACTGTTAGCCATCACAATTAAACCTCTGGCCTACGGAATTCAGCAGTTTGTTGGACGACAAACTGTCGCTCTATGCTGATGATCTCATATCTAAGCAATCCAACGAACTCGGATCCAGTTGTGATACAGCTGTTGGAAGACTTTGGCCAATACTCGGGGAGTGGGGCTAGGTAGACAAAAACAAACATATAGCCAATATCTCAAGAGGAGGGCTATGTGTCATGGGGGAATGAAATAGGGATACGGCTAATGCCCAAAGTATTAGATAACTCTGGGTTCACCTGATGGGGGTGGAGGAGAACGGGCCGAAAACATAATCCCCTTCTTTGATGCTAACTGCAGAGACACAGACCTCGATGCTGTTACCCCCCCTGTTGATGATGGGAAGAATCACTACTAAAAATGATTGTTCTCCTCAAACTCTTGTACATCCTACAAAACGTTCCCATTCCTTGACCTCTAGGCTATCTCCAAGCCCGAATATCAACCATGAGAACCTTCCTAAGGAACAAAGGCCATCCTTGCATCTCTCTTACTAAATGCTGCAAGATGACATTGGATGGAGGCTTAGCGTTGATCAATCCTGTGTCTAAATACAGGACTGCTTACCTGCTGGTGGCGAACAACTGGATTCACTCTGCATGTGTAGGATCTACTGTAAATCCCACATATGCTGTGGAGCTATATGTCTTGGGGCAGAAGCCTCCAATTCACTTCCTCTATGGGGGTGAAAATCCCTGTGGGAGTTCCACAAGCAGCAAGAGTGGTCTGTGAGATTTGGAAAGCTACAAACATACTGATTGAGCAGACAGGCTCACAGACCAGACCCAATTATGGGTAGGTACCACCTTTCTAGTGGTGGATGCCCTGTAAGGCTTTCGGAGCTCAGATCACCTTGAATATCTAATTTGGGTGATGTGACAAGTTGTAGTCATTTGCAGAAATCAGAGAAGAAAATGGGTTACTCCAAACCCCGTTCTATAAGTACCTCCATCCCAGACACGGACTAATGCCCTACATATCCAACATTATGGAGGTCACAGAGTTTAGTTACAGTGAGGTGAAATTGGTGATGTCCCCTCTCTCTTTGATGGACAAAGTGTCCGACGTATATAAAAGCATTGCGATTAATTCACATGCCAATTTTAACAAACTCAGGGAAGCATATGTAGGTTCTCTAGGAAACAACAAATGAATGCTTGCGTTTATGGCTCTGTGCAAGGCGTTAATCTCAAATAGACTTCACCTTATTCAGATTAAATACCTCCATCGAAAATACCCGACTCCCGAATGGCTTTGGCATTTTATTAAGGGGCCATGCCTAACATGTTAGGCCGCAGTAGAAGATTATTTACATATTGTTTGGGACAGCCCAGCTTTAGAGCTCTTCAGGTCAGGGATTTTCCACTTGCTTAAAAATAGAATAAAAAGACCAATAGAGCAAAGCCCAATATTAGCCGTGCTGAATGTCTTCGAGAATGAGGGCTTCACGAGTGTTGAGAAGACATTCCTGAGACTAAGTCTGATGTTGGGAAAGGGGGACATTGCCCAAAACTGGAGGAAACAAATACTCCCAAACTTTCACGGTGTGGAAATGCAACAAACAGATCATATCCTTGAGATTCCACAATACGAGACTAGGGGCTGAAGCACAAGAAAGTTGGAGTCAATGGGAAGAGGACTACATTTGTACAGATATCACCCTACACCCCTTCATATTCACACACTCACATAGGTCGCCACGCAGGTATATATAGTGGACATATCCTTTCCACCTTCAAATCTAATCGTAAAAAGGAAATAGAAACTGTAGTACATCTGGGAAAACAGATACATGATGAGACTGTTTGGTTCTGAAATGTTATGTTTTATGACATTCTGTAAAAACACGACGAAGAAATGTATTAAAAAAATAGAACAGAACAGAACTGGAAGAAAGAGAACCTAGGTTTAAAAAACGGCTCAGCTAAGGTCCCACCTCAGGCCAACTACCACTAAAAAAAAGCTTTCTGCAATGCTTTTCATAAAAGTGACACTTTTAGACGGTGATCAGGTATAGTGCTGCCCTGCTTCTCTGGTAGCACATGCATGCATAGTCAAGGTAGGACCACTAGCAAGTGATCCTCTAAAAACCCATATTGGATGGAGCTGATCTCCTTCATGGTTTGCTTTACTGTTAAGGAGACATCCCATTGGTCATTTAGTGCCACGATCCTAGGTAATCCCCAGGGGAAATTATGCACAATACAAATTCCCACTTCGGTCAAGCATGCAGTGCAATGCTGGGCAAGGGCTACTTGTTGGTTCTAAAACAAACTTCAGTACAATAGTAAGCGTGATTTCTATCAGAAGAAAATACTATTGACTCTCAATAATTGTAAACTAAAGACAGTTTAAATGCACAAAGACAGCTAAAATAAAAGGAATACATAAGGGAAAGGAAAAAGCACTGGAATAGACCGGTATTGGCTCACCATCCCTGGCACTGATGTGCGCTTTCTTTTTAGGCCAATGTGCACGTGATCATGCAAAATGTACCACTCACAGTGCAAGAGAGCAAATGGCTGAAGTGGCCAACCCATAGCCAAGTGCTATATGCTGTGGTGGACAGAAATCAAATGTGAACTTCAGTAAAGCAGATAGGCTGAAGGGATCTGACCCCAAAGATCCTCTACGTATGTACATATGTATTTTTTATGATATATTTTACTACAATGTGGCTTCCAAATTATCTAAGTGTGGCTCTAGGCCAGACCTAAAAATCCAAAACCTATCACAAAAATTATGTATGTAAGGGTGTGCCACTTTTCACAAATGGATTTATATCTAACGGCCAGGAGAACAGTGAAAATTGATGCTCACTCTGCGCAGTGAGCCGAAAAATTGTATTGACTACTATTTCATCAAGAGACTTCATGGTTACCACAATACCTCCTTCCCTCCCAACCCCTCTCCATTTTTTACTTAACAAAGACTTCAAAAACAAAAAGTGACATTTACGTTTGCTGCTTGCATGATTACATTTGGTAGCAAATGATCCTAGGAGTGCTGACCATGAGTTCTTACTGTATAATCACTAGAATTATAAGGTTGTCTCTCCGCCGTGGGAGGTGCAGGGACCTTCGTTCTATGCTGCTCCTAAGTTTAGCTGCCCTACATGAATATAAAAGTCTATTTAATATGAAGTCGCTAACAGATGATCAATTATTTTAGATGGTCGACTACAAAGGTTTTGAGGGAGTTGGAAGGGTGACATAAACGGCATAAATGCCATAGGTTCACATTACAGATGCAACAATTCACCTAGAAGCATCAAACCTAACGAGTAGGTCTTGAGTGGCATAGAGATGAAAGGTGACTTGCAAACTTTAAGGACGGAAACATGGACGTGGACTAGCTCCAGTGAGAGACAGTGGTGAAAGCAAATAAAGTCCCACATTTTGTGATTTAGTTAAAGGGCGTAAGTTTGAAGGATAGACATTTTAACATTTAACTTACAACGACAGGGCATTTTGTGCATTTGTTCACTATAGATAAGTTACCTTCTTGAAAAGGAAGCTCAATTAAAATATGTGGTCATTTAGTTTAGAAGGTCAAACGAGCTCTAAAAATGCAAATGACGGCATTTCTCAACTGGCTCCCAGGACACTGGATCTCCCAAGGAACAGATGATCAAAATCAACCTCTAAGTCTTTCGAGTTGCATTTTTCTATATTGCAGGGTCTCACTTTATACATTCTCCAACCTTACACTTACTTTGCAATTGCTTTCATTGATATGTTCTGAATGACCAATGCAAAGTTTATGAAGTGCCCTTTAGTCCGGTAGTAAACGAAATCACAATAACCGAAAGCGAGAACTATGATCTTATCACTGTGCTCACTATCCATGCTGCTTATTTCTAGCATCTCGCTATATAAATTATAAACAGGCATGGCTGTAAGGCAACCACAGGTTAAAAACAAAATCACTTCCTTAAACTGAAATGACAACCACCGAGGTGTCAAGAGCAGAAGTCTAGCAGAACGTCCTCCAGGCTAAGCGTATTTATATGGCTTGCTTGCTTGCTGTTGTTTATAATTAGTCCTCACGTTTTAAAATCCTGTGGTCTCAACAGGCTGCCCTTGTGAATCAGACTTCCTTAAATAGCCTGTGATCCAACATTACTAGTATAATATTCTTAAGAATGCTTTGCTCTGGATCTTTTCAACAGTTATTTCCTCAACAAAATATTTGCATGCATGGTCCAATAAGGCACACAAAACGTGCTCCTCTCAATTAACCGCGTACCTCAACCATCATCTTAGCCTGCAAATCGCAAACTACCAATGTTTAGTCCATACGCTGTAGAGCTTAACTCCGTACCAATTGCGTACCTCCTGACACACATTCTACATGGAGCCACACAGGTGAACAAGTACAACTGGGACAATTCTCTTGATACAATGATTTGCAAATAAGACCAAATTATGCAATGCACAGGCCCATATAACACTTCATACACGGACTTCATAGGACGACTCATCTTGGAGTGCATATGCTCAATATTCCAGATGACGTCGAATGGATCACAAGAACACTCCTCAGCTAACAAATTACAACACATCTCTTTCCTTTACATATTAAACAGTAAAAAACAAAAATATTAAATAATAAAAATGCGAAAAAGAACATGAAGCATGGAATACCCTCAACAGTAAAATTGTAGAATAAACCATCTTCTTACAAATAAAATGGAGTGGTGCTCGTGCTACGTTGTGAGTTAGATCGCACTTCCCTTTTCACCTTCACTCCATCTACTTGTCCACTCTCACCAGTCAAACACAAGTCCGCTTTTACCCCTCGTCTAAGCTCAATGTCCATCATCATCACCACCACCCCACTATAGCGAATCTTCAAACTCTCCTCACATTTCCATTAATCTTTCTCTAACAAAGAGCAACCCTTCTTATGTTACACCTTTTACCACTTTATAGGGACCCTTAAACTTGGAAATATCTTGTCCTAATCTTCCAGGCTTGACTTTGAATCTCCCATCTCTACCAACATTTCTACACCTTTTTTCCCTTTGCGTTACTTTCAATTTGTCTGTCCATTTTTCCAGTAATCAAACTTTTTTTTTTTTAAATTGAATGTATTTACGATGTCAGTGGGTTTTTTTCAGTATAGGTTTTTATTAGCATTTGTACAATACATCAAACAATGGCGGCATACTTTTACACTGCACATGATGAGGTGCGGGATCACAGAAACTTCTATCGTCCCCCCACCCCATCCCACAATTACACATGCTCTTTCTCGTATGATAGCACTCAACGGCAGATAAAGCTTTACATTCAATGCTGGGGTGGCTTAAGGATCCCATGCACATAGTGGCCATAGGATTCAATGCGAGTGTATGCCCCTCAGGTATTTAATAAGTCCATTTGTGCGGAACACTTCAAGGGAATCTTGCATCAGGGGGGTCCAGTAGTTCAGACAGCATCGTCCCTCATGCCTGCAAATCATCTGCTAGTCTATTGTCCCTGCGTGTCTTGAGCATGTGGCATTCCTCTGCATTCGCCTATTCAGCCATATCCCGCATCCATTCCTCAACTTAGGGGCTACCATGGATAACCATCTAATGGCGATTGTGTGCTTGGCCAGTGTGAGTCCCAATACAATACATTTCCTGCTCAATTTCTTTTTCGTGGGGATCCGTCCTAAAATGCACTGTCCAATACTCTCTGGGTGTGGACCAAACTGTGGTCCTGCTCAGGGCCTCAAGCACTGTCTCCCAATATCGGTCCAGGTTTGGGGAGCCCCACAGCATATGCAGAAATTCTGCATGTAGCCCAGCGCACCGGGGAAAAGAAGACAGGCGCACAGGGCACATTGCATGCAGTGTGGCAGGAGTGAGGTAGACCTAGTGAATTATATTGAAAATGACTAATTTAAATCTCGCGTTCCACAAAGTGGTCTTCACCCCCTCATGGATTCCCTCCCATTCCTGGGCTGTCAGGGGTTCCCCAGTGCCTCATGCCATTTATTATGTATCTGGTGAGCTGCCTGTGGTCAGTCTTCTGTCAGTGCCCTAGAGATATGTAAAACTAATTGTCTGCCCGCGCTAAATTAAGCAGAGCTGCTAGAGTCTGTGACTGCGCATAGGCCTTGGGACCGTGGGCAAAATTCCACAGATTGTCGCCGCTATCTTTGCATATTGGAGTAACTGACCTGGTCCAAGGCAAGACGTTTCTATGTCGTAAGCCATAGCAATAAATCTGTCATCGGGTTATAGGTCACGCAAGGTAGTATAGCCTCCCTCCTGCCATCTGCCTATCTACATCGTACGCGCTATGAGCGAGAATGAGCAAAGTGTCCAAATGGGCATGTGTGATGTAAAGGGTGCCCTATGTAGAACTGATCGCAATGCTCTTTCGGTAATCAAACTTATCAACCAGCATGAAGTAAAGTTAATTTTTGAAACCCTGCACTACATAACAGACAATGGTGATTTAACTGCTCAACTATTAATGCAAGTGTTGTACAACCACAACAAATCTTCAACAGCATCCACCACATCCATTCTGCTTTGGATTGCCATTTCCAAATTACCCTTGACCTTTTGATTCCCTATCTCTTGCATACCATTCGATTGTGGATTGCACACGAGGTTCTGTGGTATTTTTTTTTCATGTGCCTCCAAATATTTTGTCAACTCCCAAGAACACAATTGTGTGCCGTTATCTGTAATCAAGTTCCTGGGTGTACCCTCTCTAGTAAAGATCCTTAAGACCTTGAAGTCATCTCTCTTAAGAATTCCACTCCAACCTCTATATCAAAATGTTTACACTAAGGCAGACCTACACAAGGGTCCCATGAACTCCAACGCTACAGTGAACCGGAATGTCCTAGCTCTTCCAAATGTCGTACTGTGCCCCTCCTACTTTCAACCTTTTTTTACTTTCTCTAAACACACATGGCATGTCTTAACCCTTTGCACAATTTCCTCATACATTTTTTGGCCACCAAAAGATCTTTCACTCTTCTCCGACTGAATTATGTGTCCCTTGTGTGCCAACTGAATTATCCTCTCTGACTTAGGCACATAGGAGGAACCAATCTCTTACCCATCATCTCTACACATTCCTTCCCAGCCATAAGTTCTTTGCTGATCTTAAATAGTCTCACCTCCAAACAACTATCTGATGAGTTCATCAATTTTCTGACTGACTCCAAGATTTTATCACCCTCAGCAGACATCCATTCCTCTTTGGTGATAGCACCTTGACACTCAATCACTCCGTTCTGGATGGGAGCCACCACTTCTTCACACTTCATGGGATAAGCCTCTTCTCAAACTTCTATAGACACTCTTGAGACACAATCTACCTTCTTGTCCTGTAAACCCAGTACGCATTCAATAGTATAATTATAATCCTATACTTATGCCGTCAATCTGGCAAGCCTAGGAGACACTTTCATTGTTCCTCCCCTAGCTGAAAACACTGTTAACAAGAGACTATGATCAGGTCTCAACAAAATATTCTGTACCCAAAGAATAAGTTACCTTCGGTAACGATGTATCTGGTAGAGACATACGTTAGTTGTAGATTCCTTACCCTAGAATTTCCCCCAGGCATCAGTCTGGATCCGGAATTTTTTTCTTTAGCAGTACCCCTGCGTGTTGGTAGGTGGCGTCGGTCGACTCCGTGTCCGTCGTTGGCGTCGTGGTTGCCGTGTTGACGTCACAGTGCCTACTTAGACGCCGCCCCGGCACGCGGACGTCAGTTCTGACACGACTTCCATGCCAGAAGCACAGAGCCATGAAAGGCACTGAACACTGGTGCGCCACAACTAGGGCACTGTAAGGGAGTCCTATCCCTAGAAATCAGTTCGCAGAGCGGGGAGGATGGGTGGGGCTGTAAGGAACCTATAACTAACATAGGTCTCTACCAGATACATCGTTACCGACGGTAAGTAGCTTGTTCATCTGATAGAGAATGTTAGTTGTAGATTCCTTACCTTATAATAGATACCCCAGCAATACCATCCCCGGAGGAGGGTCTGCGAACCAAGTTCACACGAGAAAGTCCTGGATGATCGAACGGGCAAAATAGCCGTGTCTAGTAAACGTGTGCAGAGATGCCCACGTTGCCGCCTGGCAGATATCAAGGAGTGGTACTCCGCGCCCCAATGCAGTGGTTGCTGCTGTAGCCCTAGTGGAGTGAGCACGCAACCCCAGTGGTGGATCCTTCTTCGCTAAAGCATAGCAGATCTTAATGCAAAGGACAACCTATTGAGAAAGGATACGTTTTTGAGCAGCCCGGCCTTTCTTGGCACCCACACAGCCAATAAAGAGTTGATCATCCACCCGGAAGTCTTTGGTGCGGTCAAGATAGAATGACAGCGCACGTTTAGGGTCCAGACGGTGGAATCTGTCCTCCTCCTTGGAAGGGCGCAGAGGTGGGAAAAAGGTGGTCATGGTGATAGATTGTCCTACATGAAATGGTGCAGCCACTTTAGGAAGAACGAATGCCTCGTTCTAAGCACCACTTTGCCCGGATGCACAGAGAAGAAAGAGGGCTTGGAAGATAGAGCCTGAAGCTCACTGACCCCGCGAGCAGAGGTGATGGCAACAAGGAAGGCAGTCTTGAGAGTGAGCAGCCTGGGAGGACAGTTATGAAGAGGCTCTAAGGGAGCGCACACAAGAAATGGAAATGTGAGAACCAGATTCAAGTCCCACTGGGGCATTATAAAGGGAGATGGCGAAAACAAATGAGTAATGGCCTTAAAGAATCTGTTAACAACAGGAGAACAGCTGATCTGGCAGCCGAAGGAAAGCAGAGATAGCTGCAAGATAACCTTTGCGAGTGCCCAGAGCAAAGAAAGTATATACAAAAGGACCTCTGAAAGAGGGGCAGAAAGTGGATTCACAGCCTTTGCTGTGCACCATGCCACAAACTTGTTCCATCTACAGGCGTATACCGATTTAGTGGAGGGACGCCTGACTGCCAAGATGACATCACAGACTTCGGAAGGAAGGTCGAAAGCTGTCAACTGCCACTGCTCAATCCCCACACAAGGAGGTGGACACTGGACAGGTTCGGGTGAAGAACTGTCCCCTGCTGCTGCGACTGAAGATCCTCCCGAAGGGGCAGTTAATCGGAGGATCGATGGCCATGCTCAGAAGCTCAGGGTACCCGACTCTTCGTGCCCAGTCCGGAGCCACAAGGATAACTTGGGCCTGGTTGCGCTTGATCTTCTTGAGCACTCGGAGCAGAAGTGGTACAGGCGGAAAGGCGTACAGGAGGCCGCAGTTCCACTCACAACGAAAAGCGTTGCCGAGTGAGTGCAGCCTTGAAAACTCCAACGCGCAATACTGCCGACATTGCGTGTTCTCTTCAGTGCCTAACAGATCGAACCAAGGCTCTCCCCACCGCTGAAATCGACCTTGCACCACCTCCGAATGAAGACGCCATTCCTGATTAACCAAGCACCGACGGCTGAGTTGGTAAAGCCCTGTCATTCAGAGAACCCCCAGGTGTTGAACCACCAGGGTTATGCCCCGATGTTCCACCCATGTCCAGAGGTGTAGAGCAGTACCACATGGTGGTGGTGTTGAATGTGAACACCTGCACCACTTTCCCTTTGAGAGAGGGATGGAACGCCTTCAGTGCCAGTCTGATCGCCCGGAGCTCCAGCAGGTTGATATGGTGCCCGGACTCTGCCAGAGACCAGAAGCCTCTGATCTCCGCCTCCCCCAGATGGCCACTCCATTCCATTAGAGACGCATCAGTCACTACCGTTCGATCTGGTTGGGGAAGGGAGAGGTATCTGCCTCTGACCCAATCTTGGCTCGTTAACCACCACTGCAGCTGTGTCACAGTCCTCTCTGAGATCTGGACATAGTCAGAAAGATTCCCCTGATGCTGTGTCCACTGGAACCCGCATATGCCACCTGGCATGATCCACCAGCAGGATGCAGGAGGCCATGAGGCCCAGCAGCCTCAGAGTCATTCTCACCGAAATGCAGGATAGAGGCTGAAACATCGGTATCATAGCCCGAATATCCCGGACTTGCTGTTCGGGAGACTAGGCCCGAAACTGCACTGTGTCCAGAACAGCTCCGATGAAAGTGAGCGTCTGAGAGGGAGTCAGGTGTGACTTCGGCACGTTTATAGTGAACCCCAGCAAATGCAGGAGGTCCGCCGTAGTCTGGAGGTGGGAGACAACAGCCTGGGGTGAGCCTGCCTTCAACAGCCAGTCATATAGATAGGGGAAGACAAGAACCCCTGATCTGCGCAGATGAGCTGCCACCATCGCCATCACCTTTGGGAACACCGAGGGCCACTGGTAAGGCCAGAGGGGAGCACAGTGAACTGAAAGTGCTCGTGGCCCACCGTAGATAGCGTCTGTGGGCTGGCAGGATGGGAATGAGGAAATAAGCGTCCTACAAGTCCAACACCATCATCCAGTCTCCGGGGTCGAGACCAGACAGGACTCAAGCCAACGTGAGCATCTTGAACTTCTCCTTCCGGAGGAAGTGGTTGAGGGCCCGTAGGCCTAGAATAGGACGCAGGCCTTTGTCCTTCTTGGGCACCAGAAAGTAGCAGGAATAGCAATCACAACCTACTTCTGGCGCAGGGGTCCTCTCTATAGCTCCCTTGGCCAAAAGAGCGGAGACTTCCTGGCGAAAAAGTGCCAAATGATCCTCCGACATGCGATCGTAAAACGGTGGCATGGAAGGAGGGGTAGTCTCGAAGGGGAGGGAGTAGTCCCTTCGGACGATTTGCAGAACCCACCTGTCCGACGCGATGGATTGCCAGTGAAGGAGGTGATAGCGAATCCTGCCTCCAACTGGCTGAATCCTGCCTCCAACTGGCTGAAGATTGGCCTGGAACGTCGGACTAGGAGGGTTTGGAGGCAGTGGCAGGGGGAAATGGTGTACTGGCCCGCCCGCTGACTCCCAGACCAGCGAAGACGCTGGGTCCCACGTCCGCAGAGGCTAAGCAGCTTGCGTGAATCGGTGGCTAGACTGGGCGTGGTTGGGCGCCCCTTCCGTAGCCACGAAAGGGACGAAAAGCTGACTGGAGTGGACGGGAAGGCGCAGTGAGGCCCAGAGATCTGGCCGTAGCTTGAGAGTCTTTAAAGCGCCGAGTCTGCTTAGTCGCCAAAGAGATGACGGCCATCAAAGGGCTTGTCCATCCAGGTTGACTGGACATCCCCCGAAAAGACAGATGTCCGCAACCAGGCGTAGCGTCTAAGGGCTACAGACGTGGCAATCATTGTGCCCAGTGAGACAGTGGTATCCAGTCCACACCGAATGGTGAATTTGGCTGCGTCTCTCCCATCCGCAACTGCTTGGGAGAGAACGGCCCGGGCCTCCTCCCGGCACTGAGGCAGCACCTGCGCGACCATATCCCAGATGGTATGGGAGTATCGGCTCAAGAGGCACACTGTATTCACCGACCGCGGTGCCAAGCTGGAGGAAGAGAACATTTGCTTCCCAAGACGGTCCAGCTTCTTGGATTTTCTATCTGGAGGAATAGAAGGGAACGCGCTCTTAGAAGAGGCTTGGGCCACCAAGCTCTCAGGGGAAGGGTGTTGGGTCAGGAACATTGGGTCGCCCGGGGCCGGGTGGTAGAGGCAGGCAATTGTCCTCTCTACAGGAGCCGCTGGGCTTGGACCAAGTGCCCAGGAGGACACTAGTGAGGGAGTCATTGAATGGCAGTAGGGGTTCAGAGCAGGAAGCCACAGGCTGAAACACCTCTGTCAGGAAGTTATACCCGACTGCTACCGAAGGGAGATCAAGGCCTAGGACCTCAGCCGCCCTTCTCACCACCACAGCATAGGACGCTCCCTCCTCCATAGCCAAGGTAGGGGTAGAAAGCAAACCAGTGTCTGGAGAGACCACTGGCATCACCCAGGTCCTCTCGCCAGTCCGGTTCTTCCAGCTGGTCAGCTAAAGGGTCCAGCGACCCCTCCCAGTCCTCATCACCACCCTCTGGTCGAGAGGGAACACCAGGGATGAACAGGGGAACAAAAGTACCCTCCGGCGTCGGTTCAGATGTCGGCCGAGCTCCGTGTCCAACTCAGGGATGAGTATGGGGAAGGCGTCGGCCGGGGGCACAGCCGGCGCCAGGGAAGGTCGAGTGAGATCGACTGGCGTCGATCCAGATCTGGATCCCGAGGGGCCCTCCGGTGCCGGGGCAGAAGCGCCGGCATCGAAGGCCCAGGACCCCCAACCTCCTCCGTGGGGCCCAAAGGCACGCCGGCGGAGTCAGGCTGCCCAAAGACAAGATGTAAGGCCTCGTAAAATTGTCTAAGTTGGGCAGGGGACGCTGTGGCTCCCAGAAAGGGTGGGAGGCGCGGAGGCGTCCCTGAAGCAGGCACTGGAGACTGAGCCTTTGAGCGACGAGTCCCGTGTCGCGTCAGCCGACCGACGGGGAGAAGGTGAAGAGCGCTTGTGCTTCGTCACCTTCTTCTTGTGGTTCAACTTACCCGAAAACCTCGACAACTTGGAGTGCGACGAGGAGTGGGGGATCCGCGGTCTCGTGACCTTCCTCTCGAAGCAGACTGGGAGCGATGCGGAGCCGACCGCCAGGCCTCCAACAACTTTCGGGACCGCTCCCGCAAAGTCTTCGGGTGCATGCCCCGGTATTCAGAGCACAACTCCGGTTTGTGGTCGCACTCCAGACACCACAAGTCCACGAGATGCGGATCAGTCACAGACATCATCTTGTGACAGGAACCGCAGGACTTGAAGTCGGTCCGACATTGGGACATCCCTCGCACACCAGGAGTCCAAGACTCAAAAAAGACGTTGACAAAAGTCGCAAAAGGCTAGCCAAAAAACAGCTAAGGTGTAGCTCTCTCCGGATCTGCGCTAGGCTGGTGCGGAAAAAGAAATAACTGAGGTCAGTGCGAAGGGGCGGCGTCTAAGTAGGCACCACAAGGTCATCCCGGCGACCACGACGCCAACGACAGACGCGGAGTTGACAGACACCACCTACCGCCATGCAGGGGTACTGCTGAAGAAAAAAAATTCCGGATCCAGACTGACCCCTGGGGGAAATGCTAAGGTAAGGAATCTACAACTAACAGTCTATCAGATTGTACGTACAAAATTCCAATGCTTAAGCTACAGCCAGTGCACCCCCCCCCCCCCTCCTTTGACTGAATAATTTCTCTCAGGGACAGTCAGTGATCTTAAAGGAAATGCCAGTTTTCTCACACCCCTTATAAAACAGTGACAACAGCCTGAATACCATCTGCACTTGCATCAACCTTGAGGTGTGTTTTTCTGTTCAGATGAAACAGGGTAAGAACATTAGCTTTAGATATCTTGTTCCCAAGATCTCTGCTGCTCATTGAACCACTGCCATTTTTTTCCCCCCTAAAGCGAAAGCACTCAGTGGTTCAGTTTTTTCTGCAAAATACTGTATGAACTTCGCACAGTATTCTACTAAGCCCATAATGGATCAATCTTAATCCTTATTTAGTGTGGCTCGTGCCTCTCTGATTGCCCTCAGTAAAACTGCATTCAAATCCACCCCTTGAGCTGAAATGGTGTAACCCAAATACCAGATCTCTTCTTCAAGAATCTGCACTAATCTTTTCTAAGTGTCAATCAAATCTGTCCCAATTTGTTCAAAGTGTTTTCTTAACACCAAATTGTGTTCCTCTTGTTTTCCCAGACACAAGTATGCTGTACTGAAAAACAGAAAATGGCTTTGCTCTTTGAATAAACAGTTCATAATTCTTTGAAAAACGGTTGCCGTGGAAGTGAGCGAGTCCAAAAGGTATTTCTCATTTCACACAGGGTGACGAAGGCAGTCAGAGTTTTAAAGTCATTATGCAACCTTATTTGATGGTAACCACTCACACCAAATTTTGAGAAGTACCTCCTTCTACTGAGTATCAATACAGTTTGTGATACTGAGTAAAGGAAAACTGTCAATGACTATGTAGTGATTAAGACTCTGTAGATCTACCCAAAATCTCAAATTTCTATCAGCTTTCTTGGTGAGGACCACTGGCAAAACCCATTCCACAGGATCTACAACTCCTTCTTTAACCACGTAATCCAAAATTACCTTCACTTCCTCCCTCACAACTATTGGTATTATTCTAGCTCCATGCCTTCCTGGTACTACCACTTCCTTTAAAACAATCATATGCACATAACCATTCAACAACCTACGTTCTCCAAGGAAACTCGATTGGCTGCCCTGGCTAGCTCATCCACATTAGTGGTCTTTAACAACCATGACCTGGTGTATGGTGCTAGGATTAATTGGCATGTGTAGGTCGTAATGAAAGATCCAACACAGGATTAGCGGCGCAGACCAATCCACTTAAACCTTCTCTTAAATAGTCTGTCCTTGAAACAAATATCCACAAACGTAACCTAATACATCTATGGTTCTTCCCTGGTAGCCAGTAGGATATTCTTGGACTCAAACTTTACCAAACCCCCTTGCCTCAACCAACATCTTCTCCAGAATGATACTGTACATTGCCCCACTCACCCAAGAGTTCTACCCTAACATTTACCAGAAACAATGCTTTTGAACAGCATTTCCTACCTGAATCGCCCTCATCCCTTCCGATACTCAAAATGCTTTCGTCATATTAACTTTCTTCACCTTCTGAAGCCACATTTGCTTGTCCTCTACACCCTTGCAAAGTGCCCCCACTTCCTACCTTCTTACCCCAAAGCAGTACAATTCTTTGAGTCAGAAGAATTATAACTAACACACCTACTACAATGAATGGTAATCCCACCTGTATTGTCGCTGCTCCTACTTAGTTCTCATTTCTCTTTGAAATATATCTTTTTGCTCAGTGAATTAACCACATTGCCTGGTTCATCAGATGTGGGCACTTCAACTCCTCACCTATGTTCTAAATTCCCTACTGCCATCATACATGTGCTCATACTTCTACAGTTCACTTTAGTGTTGTATTATTGGCAGCCCATAATCTTTCTTGTATATTTTACTCTTACACTGATCAATTGGTCCTTAATGAGTTCTTCTGTCACATTTCCAAAATTACATTTGATAGCTAACTCTCTCAAGTGTGCCACAAATTTATCAAGGATTCCATTCTGTCAAAGCAGTTGTGGGTAGAACTTGTGGTGCATCATGGCCAAATTGTTCAATTCAGCAAATCGGTTTTCGAACCTCAGTCTTGCATCCATATACACAAAAACAACATCTTGGCCATGCTGATCCTTGTGTACATTTGAAGATATGCTGTCCCTCTTTTCCAAATACACGAAGTAGAACCATCTTTCTGTGGGCGCAAACGTCTCGACTATCCAATGTCATTTAACACTTTTCAAATAAACCTATCCATTTCTCCCATGCAGTAGGTGGTAGACCACATAGTGCCTTGTTGATCCACTACAGGAGAACAAATAAGCAAGTTGGTAATAGAAGCAGTGAAAAGCTTGGGGTGGTGGTTCAACACAAAATGAACTGAGACAGTGAAAAACAAAATACAAATATTTGTGGGCATGAAACTGTATCTTCCACAATAATCACCAGAGGGCAGCATTTAACGACTGGCTCCTTACCGCACAGAAAAAACGCAAATTGGACCTCCCACCGCCAAGTCATGCTTTCAAAAGACGCATTGCAACTAGACCTGATTAACATCCATCAACGGTGGACAGTCAAAAGCATTAAAGAGGCCACTCAAGTCGATACAGGCGTGCAACGTAACTGTTAATCATTATACTTTTACACTTGACAGCCTAGTCAAGGGTTACTCAGAACTGCAGTCTACCACCAATAAATCATGTCAAGAATGTGAATGACTGGTTACTCGTGGATGCATCCCAGTCCATCATTTTGCCCAATATGCCACCTCAGCTAGAATATGGAAGGCAGCCTTGTTCCTGCTCCAGTAGCAACAGTCCAGAACGCACTGCTAAGTCAGGTCCTTTCTGAACTAGAACACATGCAACCCAGGACAAGTTTTCGCCTATTTAAGCCTTTAAGTTGGGTGCAGTTAGGTTCAAGTGGCACAACACGCACGGGATCCATGCCTAGCGTATTCATCACACTTAGGGGATCACATTGAAGTTAAGCATAGGATTCAAGCTACACTACACTGATGAGGCCTAATATGGCCAGTTGCTTGTCTTCCTTACTGGAGGGGGCCTCTCCTGGCAGTTCAGGATGGACAATTACCATGATGAGCAGGGTAAGAACTGGTTTGTCTAGAGTGGCACACAGGACAACAAACCATGGGTTTGAACGCCACTTTGAGCAACTGCCAATGGTTAGACTATTTGAAAGCATATTGAAAGCATATTGCCCATAACATTTTGTGTTCAAGATACTTAGATAATGCTTGGGATAGGTACTGCTTCTTTAGTTGGAAATACAGGAACCAAAAAGCACTGCAAGCTTACTGAATTGCCAAGTGCATCCTGTTTAGGTTTTGACTTTTAGGAGGTTAGGGAAATCAAACAGCCAAGGCAGAACAGGGGAGAATATCTATCCCTTGCAATAAATAAATGTCCAAGCAGTCATTCTTTAGTGGAAAAAAAGTTTAAATATTGAGTAAAAATGCTCAATAAAATAAAAAAGTTCTATGCACTTATTCTACTTTGCACAAACCTGATAGACCTTCTAAGCCCAGCTGAGGAGGGAACAGAGCATGCAAGGGAAATTTAGGGTCACAATCTTAATAAGAACTGAAGTAGCCTAGAGTAGAGCTTTCTCATGAGCACTGGTTCTGTTCATATATCATACTCTTCTTGCAGTCTCTTACAAAAGTTCAGGGTCTGTCAATAGGTCATTGAGTCGGGTAGAGGCAGGAAACTGTGGTCGCTGCTGCACTGTTCAACAACACCAAAGTTCCCCAGGTTGTCAGAACAGCATCCATTGGTGAGGAGAGCTCCATGAATGCTTGCATTGACTCAAGAGCAGGTGTTCGCTGTAATGATTGCCAAGTTCGGTCTTCTGATGCCGTGTTGGTCTCAGGGAGCACTGGAGAAACAGGTCTTGCCTTGCAGCTTGCTTTTGTCAATTTGGGATACTTGCTCACAGTCAGCGAATTTGGTTGCTGCAACGGCTCACAGCAATAACAGGCCACTACTCAGGGTGCTGTGTCATGCCTGCAAATGGTTAGGGGGCGTTGGCTAATAAGGTTGCAGGTCTAGATTTTCAGTATGTTTTACTTGCAGAAATATAGAATGGATTCTGTCGTGGTAAAC
This sequence comes from Calotriton arnoldi, assembly GCA_963921515.1. Taxonomy (NCBI): domain Eukaryota; kingdom Metazoa; phylum Chordata; class Amphibia; order Caudata; family Salamandridae; genus Calotriton; species Calotriton arnoldi. Next base: position 2,237,734 of record CAWUFW010000375.1, read on the forward strand.
TGTTTTGTTCATTTCACTAACTTTTTCCCTTTCAGGATATAACCTTATATCATCTGATCTCAAGACATGAAATGTCATATTTTATCTTGATTATACTAACCAACTTTTCTTTTCACACAGGGTCCAGTCTCATGTGTCTGACCTGTCCGTCTTGTATGTTGTTTACATCCCGGAATCTTCCCTGCCTTACCTCATGGAATCTGGGCACGTCATCGTTCCATGTGGACTCTTTCCCCCCCCCCCCATCCTTCCATTGTTTTGACTTTTATGTAGGTATGATCCTTTTTCTTCTACTTTTCTTTATAGCTTTCGCTCTCTCCTATATTCCCTCTTCTTCCTTTTTATCATACATGCTTCTATCATATGTTTCTTTTTCCAATTCTGCTTCTCTCTTTTCCTTCTCATTGCTATTCTCCCAAACTGGTTGTTGTAATTTTTTACTTCGTACTTTTTATAAAATTTACTCAAATGGCTTTTACAGTTCTTATTTTTGTGTTTATTACACACTTTATATGTCATTCATACACCCACCGAATGTTTTTCATAATGTTTAACTTCGTACTTATTATATGTTTTCTACCTGGAAATATGCATGTTATTAATGGTTCAATTGAGTTTATTTTATTTGTTTCATTCATGTTCCTAAAAATTGACACATGGAATGTCAGAGGCTTAAATTCTCCTATTAAAAGGCAGCGAGTTCTTTCCCACTTGTCTAAAATGGATGCCAACATCGCTTTGATACAGGAATCACATCTCACTGAAAGCGAATCATTAAAGCTTAGGAGAAATTGGGTGGGTGAAATTTTTCTCTCACCGGGAGATGGTAAAAGAAATGGTGTCATAACCTTATGTCATAAAGCATTGAATGTTAAGCTCATCTCACAGGAATCAGATAATGAGGGTAGATGGTTGCTTACCAATCTTTTGATAGGGAAAACTCCCATATCCTTATTTAACATATATGCTCCTACCACTGGTGATGTCTCCTTTTGGACCCGCATATCCCAAATACTCTTACAACATCCCACAGAGAACCTCATTTTTGCAGGCGATTGCAACCAAGTAATAGATCCCTTCCTTGATCGGAATTACAAGGTTTCCTTCATTCCAAACAAACCACACAAAGCTTTTTTGTGAACCATAGAACAGAGAAATTTGGTTGACGCCTGGAGACTTTGCAACCCATCCTTGAGTACTCCTTTTTTTCTCCACCACATCAGACACAATCCAGAATTGATCATATTCTCATTACACGTAGTGTTTCCCAATCTCTGCTCTCAGCAGATATAGGACCCATCCTCATTTCTGACCATGCTCCTGTTATGATTCAACTAGATATTCTCCAACAACCTATGACACCCACGAGATGGCGTTTCAATAATTCTTTACTTCTCAATCCCAATTTTATTGCCTCTTTTACCACTTTTATCCACAAATTTTTCCAAACCAACCAAACTGATGCTTTCAAAGCTACCGCCCGAGATTTTATTAGATATTCATCAACCAAACGCAAATCTTTTAAAACAATTCACAATACACTTCTTACTAAAATTAAAACATTAGAACATGCCTTTTACACCTCTAAAACGAAAGCCAGCCTGGAAAATCTTATAAATGCAAAGATTGCTTTTAATAAATCTTCGACTGAGAGTGCTTCTTTATTTTTACTAAAGACGAGCGTGAAATATTATGGTGGCCAAAATAAATCAGGCAAATTATTAGCCAATTATCTTAAGATTAAGCAAAAAGGCTTCACATTGACTCCATTATTGCTGATAATCAAACATCAAAGCATAAAGATCCCGAAATTCTTCAGGAATTTGTACGTTTCTATGAATCTCTTTACACACCAGAAAATATACCTCCAGATACAGCTATACTTCAATATTTTTCCAACATTCAAAAACATGATATTCCCCTTTCTACTCTAGACATTTTGGAATCTGACATAACACAAGATGAATTACTAGCTGCACTTAAGACTCTCAAAAAAGATAAAGCTCCGGGTCCTGACGGATTCACTGTTGAATTTTTCCTACACTTCGCCCAATTGCTTATTCCGTATCTACACACTCATCTCCTCCTTCACTTCTTCCTGCAACTCATCAGGCTTATTTTTAGAGGCATTGATATGTTTAATACCGAAGGATGGCAAAGACCCCAGATATTGCAAAAACTACAGACCCATTTCGTTACTTAATGTGGATTATAAAAAAAAATTCGAAAGCATTAGCTATACGATTGGAACCGCATCTTCCTTTGCTGCTTGGTAAGGAGCAATCAGGCTTCGTTAAAGGTCGTAATATCACAGACAACACGAGATTGTTCTTTAATATTTTATCTAGGATGTCTCATCACTCTGATTCATTAGCTGCAATTGCCCTTGATGCGGAGAAAGCCTTCGATAGAGTCTCATGGTCATTTATTTTTCATGCCCTTAAATGGTTCGGCTTCGGCCCAAAAATTATTTCGTTGATCGCTTTACTTTACTCGGAACACAAGGCAGCCATCTCTTCCAAAGGTCTAGTATCTCCTTACTTCACTCTTCACAGGGGTGTTCGCCAAGGTTGCCCTTTATCCCCTTTCCTATTTAGCGTTGGAACCTTTTCTTTCTCGAATACGACAGAATCACTCCATTACCGGTTTTACATCCGAATCCCAACACATTAAATTAGCAGCCTATGCAGACGATATATTGGTCTTCCTTTCTCAGCCACAATCCTCACTCCCGGCTTTCTTACAGGAGTTTGAAGCTTATGGTTCAGTGTCGGGGTATAAATTAAATACTGACAAGTGTGAGATTATGCCTTTAACCAAATACACGTTTAAGGAAGATTTTCAGATCTCCAAGTTTACATGGAACTCCAAACATATAAAATATCTCGGACTTTGGTTCTCTCCCTCCATAGTCACATCTATATCTCTCAACTTGTATAAATGCATAGATAAATTAAAAACGCTCACTGCAAGATGGCATCCGGCTCCATCTCTCTTGGTGGGGTCGTTTGGACACCATCAAAATGATGCTCACCCCCATAATCCTTTATATCATTTCTAATATACCATTACCTATACCAGCCAAATACTTTCACAAGATCAATTCTATACTTGCAACATTCTTATGGAACAAAAAACTACGAATGGCATTACAAAAACTAAAGCGACCAATATCAGAAGGAGGCGTTAATTTCCCCCATTTTCACAGCTATCAAAGAATTTCAACTGAAACACTTATCACATTGGATCTCTGACCAATCATCCAACAGCCCATTGTGGGTTGACCTTGAAGCTTCATTTATAGCACCTTTTTATTTCAAGAATATCTTTTTCACTCACAAGCCGCAAAAAAACTACACACCAGTAATTAAACATTCATGCAAATTGTTACAAACCACTCTTTCTCTGATTCCACATGACCTTGATACACTTCTCAATTCCACAATTTGGCATACCAAACTTGTATTAATTAAAAACAAACCTATATATTGGAAAGAATGGAGAAATAAAGGCTTAATTTGGGTTCACCAGTTATGTAATCAAGGCATACCCCTTCAATTCTCGCAAGTACAGGACCTGTATCACCTACCGACTTCTTTCAAGCATACATTTTTAACCCTACAAGCTGCAATTTCCGACACGTGCTCAGCTCTCACAATCGCCCTCTCCACCATCCCTATCGCATAACATTTGGAACAGCTTTCTATAAGTACATCCTAAGGCTTCTACCATTTATTCTCGCTTAACACAATCTCCTACAAATAGAGATAAATCTAAAATAGAACTCTCTTGGGAGACTGACTTGGGTGTTGATTGGCCTGTCTCTTTATGGAACAAAATATGGTTCAAAATAAGGAAATCCTCCAGAGCGGCAAGCACTACTCAAACAATTTTTTTTAATCTATAACAGACTGCTTTTTACACCCGCACTTCTACACAAGATTCATGCTTCTACCCCCAGTACCTGCTGGACTTGCTCTCATGACATTGCTGACTTAAAACACATGTTATTTACATGCCCATATGTCTTCAAATTTTGGGAACACATTTGGGCTCAAATTAACACCATTTTCAATACTACAGTTCCCGTCCTTTATTAATATTATTTTAGGCAGCTTGTCACCTGATTGGCAAAAAAGTCACTCACATTTGCTAATCATTGATTTACTATTAGCAGTTGCCTTTCAACAGATAACAAAGAATTGGAAAGACACCTCCAAACTGTCATATCTCACCTGGTGGTATGCTATTTGTCACAATCATAGATTAGACACGACTCTTGTTTATCCAATCTCGCTTGCCACAAAGCGATTACACCTATGGTCTCCAGTCACACAATTTTTAGATGATAGTGCGAAAAAATGCTTTCTCCCCCAACCCTCACTACAAGAAGTTGCTAAGCCTCCTTGACTTCCTTTATTTTGTATTAACATTACTTAATATCCTTTTTTAGTAATATGTACATGATAATATATTCAAATAACATTGTATCTTCCTTTTGTTATATACTATGTTTAACATGAGCCAGATTTTTCTCGCATTTCAATTTGCATATTTCCTGATGTGTTTTTCTTTTAATTCCAATGTAACTATGTATTATCAATATTCTTTATTTATCTATTTATTTATTTATTTTTCCTTCAATTGATTATCTGTACGAAGTATTGTTGATTATTTGCTATTCTTAAATAAACTTACTTTTGAAACTTAAATAAGGTTGCAGGTCAAGGAGAAGGGTCTGGGAGCAGGGACTCATGATGGTGTCTAGTAACCAACTCGGAAAGCACAAAGGTGTTGCATGTCGGCCTCACACATTCAGCAGAACACTTTTTCAGCAAAGATCTTGAATCGATTGGCTTGTTCTGTTAGGACTGGGCCTAGATACAACACTTTGGGTGCCAAGTTCCACACCTCAGAACAGATACAACTGAATCTCAGTCTCTGGCAGTTTGAGACAGGATCTACGTACGTACTTCAAGTATTTTACCTCCTTCACCAGTAGAGATCACCATAGTCTTAGGAGTATAGGCCTTAGCCCTCAAGGAAAGCAGTCAGAAATGTGCCTCTGGTACTCCACATGTGGGTGTACAGCTTGTTGTATTCCTCTTAGGGTGTCCGTATATAGGTTTTCCTGTATCATGTCCTTATATAGGCACAATTCGCCCTGCCCTTATATAGGCATAGAATCCCAGTCCTTATTTAGGCATGAAACCGTGCACTCCAAATACAGGCATGGTCTCCGACATCCGTCCACCCTAACGTCACAACGAGTTCTTGAGGAACAGACCCTTAGGCTTCGGGAGTTTCCCTAGCACAGGACTATTGATTTCTTCAAGGACTCATCTATTATGCATGAACCGTTATACCTTAGGGGTTCATTCATGACGTCTTCCGCTGTCCGATTCACGTCAATGCTAACATTGTGAGGTACCTCTCAGGTATAAATATACCTTCCCTAGCCCTTGTAAACTAGAGGAGACCTCGACTTCAGAGGAGCCCGTTTCCCGGCCTGACGCACTGAGAAGACGCTGTCATCCCTGCACGCAGAGAGTCCAGCTTCCAGTGATCTGACTTCCCTTGCGGGGTGTTGGAGTTCGAGTCTGGCAAGAGATTCCTACCTCTCATTCTTAAGGTATGGAGCTGACTAGAAACCTAGAGGGACTCTTGGCATACTAGGCATACTGGGCGTAACATACTCTTAGTATACCATAGTAAGGAATACTTCACCTACTTCATACCTCTCCCTACACCTAGGTTAGGTTAGGTACATTGGGGTAGAACTAGCTTAGAAACGCATCGTATGAGTACTCTCATTTTTTAGTCTATGTTATTTATGTAAATGAATATCTGCTAAAGATCATGCTAGTGCAGTATTATTGATTTCCACTGCTTACGCTGTACATTATTTATCTTGCATACTGTCTTGTGATCGTAACAGCACATTTAACTTACACGAGAAACAAGACTGTTCAATAAATCTTTTATTGAAACGCCCGTCTATTCTTTCTGTGTAACTTTGAGGAAAACTAAGTATGCACGATTGAGCTGAGTGAAATAGTTATCTATTGTTTCCACGACTCTGGGACACGTTCTGATTCTAAAGGGAAACAAAGTGGTCATGTTTTGCGGCTGCCAGAAACTACTCCCTTCTTGTTTATCAAGGAGTTTCTAGTGGCCTCTGAGCTAGCTGGCACAAGTAATTAAGTTTAATATACTCGATAGGGACATACCAACCTCAGTCCTATGCCAAACCTATAGGATATATTATTCCAATACGCAGAGCCTATTAGGGAAATAGGAGCTACACTACATGGCGCCCAACGTTTGGTAAGGCGGTAATTCAACGCTAGATACTGAGTAACTCAGCCGTGCTTTTTCTCTCAGAGACCCCTACCCATATACTCCAAAAGACGTCTGGAGTGGTCAGGGTTAAGTATCCGCCACGGCTACATAGGGAAGTACCCTATATACTAGCTGTTTGGTTTGCTCAACGTTGGAGGATACAGTGTTCCAAAATATTGTGCACCTTATCTTTGTTTCCTTGAAACTTGTTCTACATTTTTTCAAAAAACAAAATGCCTGACTCCGACACTGAGACCGGAAACGGTGAAGTTGCGGGTCACCCAGCTGTAACAGCTGTAACAGCTTATAACATCACAGGTTTTATTGAAACCGAGGAGGGTGTTATAGACATCCCTCAAAACTTAAGAAGAGCCATCACTCTAAAACTCATAAAACATGGCCTACCACCAAGAGGCGGTAGAGCAGTTTTCGTGATAGAGGCACACGAATCCTTTCAGACAGAGGTATTCTATTCATGGGTAACATTTCCTGAATCCAATCCAGTAACACACATGTTTCACTTCTACAAAGAAGATGATCCACCAGAGGAATATATTCCTTTCGAAGATATTGAAATTCCACTAACATACCAGGAGCATCAGCTCTGGTTTAAAGGCACCCTAAAACATCACAAAAACATTACCAGGCTCGGTCCACTAGGTAGACCAGGAGCAACATGGCCGATTCTAGCCAGGCTACACACCTCATCCTGACATTGAAGAGATGTCAGACGAGGAATTACTTACTCAACTCACAGAGTTAATAAAAATCTACAGACAATTGGTCCAATAGGTCATGCGGACTTTCACAGTCCAACCACCATTAACCATTCCAAACCAGACCCCTCAATCGGGGAGTACACTAAAAATTACACCACAGACTCTATACGCAGTCATGGGTAAAATGCCCACAAAACGTGAGCAAATTCCTATTCTGGATAGCTCAAAAAATTACTCAAATCGAAGCAGTATTTCCAAATACTAGCCCGTATGAGAAACACAGAATAATAACAATCAGTTTACCGATGGGGATCACATCACAACTGGAAGACTGTACCACTTGGGGCTCAGTCTTTGCTGCCATCTATACTAAAACACATGGTATTCCATCAATTGCGGTAATACCGGATGTCCTGAAACAAATTCAAAATGAATACAGGGCAGAGCCTGCTCTGAATTTAGGTATGAAATTACTGAAAAATTTCGACCAGGTCTCAACAATAATATCTATTATTAAAGGGGAGGCAGCAGCAGTGGCGATCCGCCAAAAATTAAGGGAATTTGATGTTACAGAACATCAAACTGAGCTACCCAGAATTATAGAACAATCCTATGCAGAATTAGGCAGAGATAGTTTGGGCGGAAGACCAGTGAAGCCAAAACTATCTGAAAGTCCTGAGAAGGACTCTATTAAACAAACTCCTACATCTTCTAAAAAGAAGTGGGAGACTAATAAACAAAATTTAAACGAGAAACTTTCTCAATCCCGAGGTAGGTCTCCTCAAAAGGAGCCCTCTGAAAGGAGGTATAACCTCAGGAATAGGGATAATTTGAGAAAACCTGATAGGTATCATGATACTGATACACGTTCCTCTCGTACCTTTCAGATCTCGTCACAGACTTCGGAAAGAAGAGGACGGTCAGAACACAGAGAAGAACGCATAAAATCAAAGGAAGAAAAGCACGCTCCAAAAAATAAAACAAAACCTCAATTCTCCAAAAAGAAAGTAGCAGGTCTGAAGATCAGACATGCCGAGAATACTGAGAACACAGCTCAAGAACGGAGAATGGGCTCAGACAATGCTGGACAGTGCAGCAGAAGTCACAATAGCTCGCCAGAACCTGAAGGAACTTATGGAGATAGTGGACTTGAATGAGTACATTACAGTCGAGACTGTAGACACCAGGGTTAGTACTCCACAAAAGTTAAATGAAATAACACTCCGGATGGAGGGAGACATACCTAGACAGGTGAAAGCACTCTTTTGGGAAAAACTTTCAAGGGGCTATGACATACTTTTAGCGGAAAAAGACTGGCCACCACAATTTGTCAGGGAAGGCCCACACGGCGAGGACATTATTATGCCTGCCTTCTCCAACCATATTCCAATTCATCTAAAATATACATATGCCAGGAAATGGGCAGTATCCCAGGCCCCAGCATTATATAAAAATCATGTAGGATGGGATGAGGACTCACCTCACCATAAAGTACATCTGAAGCATGAACCCACTGCACCAAAGGCAGTATCCAATAAAGCAAGAAGCTAAAAAACAGGTCAGGGAGATCTTAGATCAACTTGAATACCAAGGGGGGATTGAAACATGCACCTCCTCAATGAACAATCCTTTGTTTCCTGTCTCCAAACCAGACAACACCTATCGTCTAGTTTTGGATTACAGACACCTAAACACTTGTTCTAAAACTTTTGCAGTGCAAAATGCACATAGCACAGCATTAATGAATAACATTGTGCGTAAAAAATATAAAACCACATTAGATATCTCAAATGGTTTCTTTTGTCAAAACATAGCACCTGAAAGCAGGTACTTAACAGCTTTCTCCATAATGGGGACCCAGCGTCAATTTTGTTGACTCCCACAAGGGTTCAAGAACAGCCCAGGTTTATTCTCAGCGAGGGTAACGGAGTTACTACAAATTTATGACAATGAGGCATTGTCCTATGTCGTTGACATCTATCTGACGGACGATGACCTGGACAAACACTTGAACAGGGTAAGCACCATTATACTGGGCTTCGCCTCTGAGGGCTACAAGTTCAACTTTAAAAAGTCCCGAATTGCCCATCTCAATGTCCTATTTCTAGGATATGAGCTTTCAAGTGAAGGCAAGAGCTTGGCAGCTAAATTTTTAGAAAAGTGTGCGCTGCTCCAACCTCCAAAAACGCTAAAAAACTTACAATCCATCCTGGGTTTCCTAAACTTTGGAAGAACATACATTCTAAATTACGCAGAAAGGGTTAAACCTCTACGCATTAATCAAACCTGATTTTTCAATCAAGAATTGGACACAAGAACACACAGAAATCTTGCGTTCACTACAGGCTAACATGTTAGCAACAAATCACTTACAAACACGCGTAAGTCAACGCAACCTGGTGATCCGAATAATTTCGGGTCAATGCGGATTCACCTACTTAACCTTCAATGAGGGTGAGAAAATACCAATCGCCTACAAATCTCATTTGTACACACAAGCGGAAATGCGCTTCACTTCAACTGAAAAAATTCTGACAGCAGTTCAAACCGCTGTAGCAAAAGAAAGAGCCTTAGCCCAAGGGAAACGCATTGTCGTAACCCCAGTACCGGCTTTAGAAGCGGTCACAAAAGCAAGCATTCCAAATGCTAAAGCATTACATCCAAGATGGATACAATGGGTTAATTCTCTTGCTGCAACAGATGTTGAATATGTTTTTGATCCCGAATTAAAAACACAAGCATTCCTGCAATATGAACAAGAATGTCCTCTGCCCACTGAAATTCTGCCTCTCGATCAGTACGAATTCATAATTTACACTGACGGATCCGCACAACCCGCAACAGGGGGTAAGCAAGCTTACAGTGCAGCATGTGCAATCGTTAAAGGTTGCATGCGAGATGGTACCTTCAGACCTATGGTCACAAAAACTCAATCTCTAAGAGATTGTACAGCTCAGCGAGCTGAACTACAAGCATTCAAACTGGCACTTGAAAGTACAGATCAAGAATTCCCCACACTAATAGTGTGCGATTCCTTTTACTGTGTTCAGTCGTATAATGAATATATACAAAACTGGCTTGAAAATGGATTCAAAGATGCGAAAGGTGGCACAATAAAGCATAAAACGCTTTGGGAACAAGTAGTTCAGTTGAAAAACGAACTACCAAAGGCTCACGTGATCCACACACTGAGTCATCAACGTGATGGCGTTCACGTTGCAGGGAATTCATTGGCTGACGAAGCCGCAAAGGGGGTTGTTCAGACTGCTTCCGTAGCTGCGATCACTCGTTCAAAAACAAAAATAGACCGTGAGATAATGTTGGCTGTCAATGCTACAAGCAAAGGCAGTGGTGCAGCGTTACCAAAAAAGTTTCCACTCAAGTACTCTTATGTAATTGATGAGAACAACGTTCCTTTTGCTCGAATCCCTGGAGTGGGGGATAGGGTAATTCCAAACATGGAACGTAGAGCAGCTTTGATTTATGAAGCACATTTGGGGAGGGTCTGTCACATCAAGGGATCTCTAAAACAATCTTGACATTAAAAGAGATGTACTGGTGGCCTGGGATGAATACAGAAATCCACATCTTCATCAATAACTGCATAGACTGTAAATTACAGCGAGAAAGCCACCAGACACCGTGCTACAAATGTAGCTGCCCAGTACAGACACCATTTATTAGACAGCATTAGACTATCTATGCACATGCGTCATTCTGGACAAATGCAATCCCACAAATACTGAATCAAGGTTCCTCTGGATATGGCCTCAGCGCTCGGCTGACGCTCGAACTGTTATAAAAGATTTGCGAGTCTTTATCGGCACATACGCAATAGGCACGCTACATTCTGACCAGGGCCCTGCGTTTAGCTCTCGGGCTTACAAAGAAGCCATGGCCAGTCTGGGCGTTGCATTGCGGTACTCCTCTCCATTCCATCCGGAGGGAAATTCGGTTGTGGAAAGGAAAAACCGGAACATAAAGCAATCTATAACAGCTAGGGTATTAGGTTCGGGTGATGGGTGGGTCAAACATCTTTATGGGGTCCAACGCTCATTAAATAACCTGCCAAGAAGTTCTCTAGGGGGGGTCACTCCATATGAGGTCCTATTTGGGACAAGAATGTGGGTACCAGACCTCGATCACGTAGGCACAGTGGTGGAAAATAAACCGTTTGATATCAAAGATCGTTTGGCTGTTTTACAGGAAATCAATGAACTGAGATCAAAACAAAGCAACGTATTCCTACAGCCAACCACCACTGGGGAAAAACCGGCGGTCACAGCAAGGCCTGTCAGGATTCCAAAAGTTGGGGATCTAGTCAGAGAAAAAATTGCGGACAAGAAGGAATTTGGACCTTCTTACAGACAACCAGTACCTGTCCTAGCAGTTCAAGGAACAAGAACAGTACTTCTGCCGTCCCTTGCTGGAAGAAAGGAGAAAAGATTTGTGTCAATCGACCTCATCAAACCACAGTATGTGGCCAATACTAAATAGTAGGCCTCGTGGACTCCGACCTAGTAGCAGACACACTCCTCTCGCTACTATCCAAGAGGTTCAGACTGAAAGACTGATAACAATCGAGAATTCGGCTGTAACAGATGAAGGACTAGGCAACAATGCAATGGAACTCATCCCTCTTGAAAATCAAGTAACAGTTCGTCCAAATACACCTGTCTACACCAATGTAGCAAGTGATCAACTGGTTCCAGCGACTTCTACAAATCCTGATGCAATTTCAACAATTGACAGAACTGCTTCTGGCTATTTCATTAACTTTGATACGTTCTCAGAAGATCCGAGTGAACCTGAAACGACGCCAGCATCATTAACATTCAAGCAGCAAGTACAAGACTTTCTTCACTTTCTGAAAATAACTTATCTGGTTTCACCATGGATTGAACTCTGGATTATTTCTGGAATATTTGTTTTCCTGCTTTGGCTAGCTTTGTTACAACTGTGAGCCTGCTTATAAGTGGCAGATACATCCATGTGAACACTGAAGGAAAAGATGTGAACGTACTATTGAAACCACATAAATCTTCCCATCGTGAAGCAAGAGACTTGACAACAGTGAACATCACAGCCGTTCCTATACATGATGGTATAGTGTGGGACAAAACAGAATTTGATATCTTCGGCCCGACGGAAAAATTGAACATTCCACATTTGTTTAAAATTTCACTAAGTGATCTAATTTCGTCCAGTACTTATTCTGATGATTGGGACTTTGAGACTGTAAACGACATAATGTTTGACCTAGAAAAATCTGCTGCATTTTCTAAAAATGAATATTTAGAGGGTTCATCAGACTACGAACAGCTGTATTGCTATAACCACTATGGTCATCATTATTTGCATAAATCTGCATACCCTAGAAATGTGTTTATGTTTAACCAATGGGAGCATTGTCCTACACCACCACAAGGTAGTTCAAAAACATTTGCTAGTAAGTTTCCATATTTTTCAGGTTACAATACATCTGATCCAGAAACGTTTTACTATAAAAATATAAACAAGACAGGACTGAAAATTATGTTAACAAATACAAAACAGATTTACTCTGCAACATTTATTGCCCAACTGTCTAGACAGGGTTTCGACTTATGGAAAGACACAATAGACACAAAAACTGTCTGGGGTACTAAAGATTGGCAAGTACAGGGGATAGAAGCTTTATTTAGAGCCTGTATCATCCTTGAACAAATAATGTTTTTGAATGAAACTGTCCAACAAACATCTGGTCTTGGACTAGCCAAGATCAAAGAGATGAAAACACCTTCTGTACCAACACCTGCAAGTGATAACAATACACAGGCAGCGGTGACAGTTGACAATATACTACAACTCAACAGATCTAATCCTGATTGGAGAAAATGGTTGATCTGGCCCACAGACACGAACAACTGTCAGGAAAGATTCCTGAATAAAACTCAGGGCTTTACTATTCACAGGACAGACCCAAGATACGTCCAAAGACAGCATCCGGGGGTAGTAACAACATACAGTGTAGGAAAATTATGCCTCGATTGGCTGCAGAAATCTACACTACAGGATGTGAAACAACACTTATCCTTTCTTAAAGAAGGCGCAGACCTTAGGGAATTCTTGCTTGGACCAAGAAAACCACGTCAAAAACGTTTCATATATGCCGGCATCTATGCTGCTTATAATGAAGCATGGAAAGTGTCACAGATGGAGGCCGCAGAACGAATACGTGAACTTGATCGTATTAATTTAGAGAAAACACTCACTGTGGTCGACAATGGGTTAACAACTTTATCCTCCAGAATATATTCATTGGATGGCATTGTATCCTCTGCTATCGACATACTGGAACAAGATTTGGCGATGTTACAGCAAGGCCAATCACAATTACGTTCTATTGTGTTATTAAGCTGGACGCTGCAATCTTTGCGTGCGGGCTATGTGCCTTGGCGTTTTATCAACACGTCAGCTCTGTTTGCGGAATACAATCTAACTGATAAACAGATCGAACTGGCACAAAGAGAAGCAAAGTATACAGTGCTGAGCATTGAAAAACTGGAAAAGTTACCATTCACAGTGGCAGAAAAACCAGCTACAGAATGGCTCATTCATGGCAAAATAACACTACCTGTGACTACTTTTCAGTTTCAGTATTGCCTCAGACAGATGCAAGCAGGCAAATATGAAAGGTTGGGTAAGGAATACATTAAGACATCTTGGAATTTACCGTATACATATAGATGTTGGAGTGGGGATCGTGAAGTGTTTTTGAGCGGTACACACTGTAAAAGTGCACTGAGCGGTTCACTTATATGTCAGGACATTTCTTTACACGGGGCTTGCATTGGTTCTGTGGCAATTTTGTCTTGCCATCAGCAGGGTACACCAGCTGCTGTGATTAATCCAACGTTTGGACAACTTTCTAATGGGAGTTACCTCATGTTGAATGATCAAAGTTGCTGCAGCATGTTGCCAGGCATCCCATATCTAGTAACGGTCAACTCCAGGGTCACTTGCTGTATGCAAGTATTGTTTGCCCCAATAGACACAGTCAGCGAGTCGCCTTTGTGGTCTTCGCTGAACGTCTCTTTTATAAGATTTGATACTTTAAGCAGAATGAAAGCCATGCTTTTACAGCAAACAGTGCCTTTGACCTCGGCCAAAGAAACCTATGATCTACAAGTCGCAAGGACTTCGGCTGAGATACAGACTTTAATACGTACAAACTGCCCTATACATTTCGTGGAAATGATATCACGTATCTTCAACATGTCTGATACAACAGGAATTGTACATGTATTTAAGAGCATCTGTTCCGGTCTGTTAGCACCTTTCCAGGCAATACTCTGAATCATCCCGAACTTTGCACATTCGGTGTTTGGTGGCATACCGTTAATTCTAGCACTTGTTGCCGGAATTCTATTTCTCTTCCTGCTATTACGCTATGGCCAGCCTATTCGCAGACATCACTCCGAGCGAAATGGAGAAAGCTCTCCTTGAACGAAAGTGCCGTGAGCGAATAGTACAGTTTTTGGGCATGACTCGTCTACGGGACCTGAATACCACGTGGTTCCTGTCATTTAGACCAATCTGGCAAGATTGCATCTTACCTGTTCTACGTTGCCTGCTATGCGGTGAAGAATGCGTGTTAGACACCTGTCTAACATTTCCATCAGCAACGCCAACGGATGTCGATACTCTGCTGGTCCCGATAACGGCCCATGCTCTGTGTTGTCCCCAGAGGCTACCCATCCTGATGACGGCATTCATTGAGATCCCACAGTCACTTCCAGCTGCTGCTGAGGTACGAGATGGATCTACAGGCACACAGGTAACAACGGACGCGAACATTGCTGCGCCGTTCTATGCTGAGAGCGATGCTTCACATCTCTGTGCAATTAATCTTCTCCACGAGGTGTTCCAACTGACGCCAACTTCAGTGGACGATATTTTGTCTACAGAAATAGATGATCTCATGTTTTCACCAGACCCGTACGCTGAATCTGATTTCACCAACAGTGTACCAGACGCAGTAAAATTTGGCCTTCATATTTTTAAAAACTTGGAACTCTCTGCTTGAAGTAGAACTAGCCTTATAGTACAGACTTCGCGGTACTTCCTCAGACACATCGTCATCTTATTTGTCTGACAATTAATTTTCCTGACATGAAATGACTGATTTTTGAACAACTTATCGATCATTTTCTGTCAAATGTAAATATTACTGCTTATTTTCATTTAAATTGCATTTACTTTCCGAATATATGCCTGAAATGAAAAGCAATGCTCAATATGTACAGTACCTTTTGCATTTTTTAAATGTTTTTTACTGCTTTTAAGAAATATTTTTTAAATATGCGGTACTCCATTTAATGTTTAGCATTTTAAATGTTTAGCATTTTAGTATTATCATACACACGAAAGTGGAGTGGGTGTTGTATTCCTCTTAGGGTGTCCGTATATAGGTTTTCCTGTATCATGTCCTTATATAGGCACAATTCGCCCTGCCCTTATATAGGCATAGAATCCCAGTCCTTATTTAGGCATGAAACCGTGCACTCCAAATACAGGCATGGTCTCCGACATCCGTCCATCCTAACGTCACAACGAGTTCTTGAGGAACAGACCCTTAGGCTTCGGGAGTTTCCCTAGCACAGGACTATTGATTTCTTCAAGGACTCATCTATTATGCATGAACCGTTATACCTTAGGGGTTCATTCATGACGTCTTCCGCTGTCCGATTCACGTCAATGCTAACATTGTGAGGTACCTCTCAGGTATAAATATACCTTCCCTAGCCCTTGTAAACTAGAGGAGACCTCGACTTCAGAGGAGCCCGTTTCCCGGCCTGACGCACTGAGAAGACGCTGTCATCCCTGCACGCAGAGAGTCCAGCTTCCAGTGATCTGACTTCCCTTGCGGGGTGTTGGAGTTCGAGTCTGGCAAGAGATTCCTACCTCTCATTCTTAAGGTATGGAGCTGACTAGAAACCTAGAGGGACTCTTGGCATACTAGGCATACTGGGCGTAACATACTCTTAGTATACCATAGTAAGGAATACTTCACCTACTTCATACCTCTCCCTACACCTAGGTTAGGTACATTGGGGTAGAACTAGCTTAGAAACGCATCGTATGAGTACTCGCATTTTTTAGTCTGTTATTTATGTAAATGAATATCTGCTAAAGATCATGCTAGTGCAGTATTATTTATTTCTACTGCTTACGCTGTACATTATTTATCTTGCATACTGTCTTGTGATCGTAACAGCACATTTTACTTACACCAGAAACAAGACTGTTCAATAAATCTTTTATTGAAACGCCCGTCTATTCTTTCTGTGTAACTTTGAGGAAAACTAAGTATGCACGATTGAGCTGAGTGAAATAGTTATCTATTGTTTCCACGACTCTGGGACACGTTCTGATTCTAAAGGGAAACAAAGTGGTCATGTTTTGCGGCTGCCAGAAACTACTCCCTTCTTGTTTATCAAGGAGTTTCTAGTGGCCTCTGAGCTAGCTGGCACAAGTAATTAAGTTTAATATACTCGATAGGGACATACCGACCTCAGTCCTATGTCAAACCTATAGGATATATTATTCCAATGCGCAGAGCCTATTAGGGAAATAGGAGCTACACTACAAGCTGCTTTAAGCACAACATGAACACTAGATGTGCGGTAGGGTCAGCTTGTATCCAGTACAGGGGGCAGTTTAGCCAATCCAATAGCCTTGTGAAATTCAAAGTTACCCTCAAACATTGGGACAAAAATCAGGGTAAAGCTAATTTCCTGTTCTGTGGGCTACATCTCTATGGAAACCAGGTTTAGGTGAAGCACTGTTTATCACTGCAACACTGAGCACAGGATGTAGGACGGGGTAAGCATCCAAACCACTCTGTATAAGGTATGCAAATTGGGTATTCCACCACACATGCAACTAAAGCACTCTTAGGCACACCTCAAAAAAAGCAATTATGGAATGAAAGGGCTCAATTATGAAACAGTGCACAGTAGGAGGTCTTTCCACTGGTGGCCAGCCTGACTCCACTACTACAATGAGCTTCCACCGGCCATCATTAATGTTATAGTCTGATCATTGGGACTATAATCACACTCTTTATTTAAAGTACCATTTTGGATGACCTCAATCATCCAGAGACTAACCCTTTGTTAGTGGGCACTTGCCAAGAGCCTTGTGGCATGGGTCTCCAGCACCTTGATGTGCCAGAATGTTAAGATGAGGAGAAGTATGTTATACTAAAACAGCACAAAGGATCTTCAACTCAACAGTCTGGATTTTCATCACCAATTAAAAATGGAAAAGAAAACCGAGTAAAACCCACCACCGCTAAAATCGGCTAACAATATTATAATGTCCCAGTTTGTGCAGT
Source organism: Calotriton arnoldi (assembly GCA_963921515.1). Taxonomy (NCBI): domain Eukaryota; kingdom Metazoa; phylum Chordata; class Amphibia; order Caudata; family Salamandridae; genus Calotriton; species Calotriton arnoldi. The sequence goes on from CAWUFW010000375.1 coordinate 2,255,176, forward strand.
CTTCCGATGGGGAACATACTGAAAGATGCAGAAATTAAACCAGAGCGCAGACACTGAAAATGCATACTCAATATGCTAACCGAAGCAAACCCCTTTGGCGATGGCCATCTAGAGATTTGCCCAGATCTTGCTATTGGATGGGACTGCGAGGAAACATTCAGGGTGAGTCAAGCTCGTATATACCTGTGCCTTGCGTTAAAAAAAACAAGTGCACACATACACTCCTTGCTCATCTCGGGCAACCAATCTCCTATTTCAGTGGTTCTTAACCTGTGGTCGGGAGGGACCTCTGGGGGTCTGCGATTGCTTAGCATATTAAATAATATTAACAGAATAATAAAGTGTAAATAAAGAAGCAAAATGTAAAACGGAAAATTTTAAGATGTTCTGTAAATGTTAAGGAATTTGAAATTGGAGACTAAAAATTAAGTTAGCATCCTTAGATAGATTTGTGGGAGCAGCGCAAATGCATCAAACAGAATATAGTATAGGCAATGAGTGGTCTCAAATGAATTTCAAAAAGCTCCACCCTCCCATTTAGATTTTTTTTTTAAAAGGTTTGGGAATTAAATAAAATATTACATCAATTGTGTACTTGTTTGATGAATGCTTGTTTCTGTATTTTTGTGTGTATTGTTTTGTGGTTCAAATCATCGGATAGGTTTAGCCCGGGGGCTTTGGCTTCCTGCAAGTACTCAGTGGGATCCCCAGATACCAATGATTCACGGGGGGTCCCCGGGTTCCAGTAATGATTAGGTGGGGGCCCACAGAAGTCAAAGATTACTAACCACTGATCTCTTCATATTACTATGAATAAAAAGTTGTTAAGTTACCAAACGGGTACATCAAAGTGTTAAAGCACTTAGTCATGCACGATTCTGAAGGACCAGAACTAACCCACTTCCTGCTTCCCACTTGTTTCCAATGCACCAAAGATATTGTGCCATCCAAGCGTTATTGTTTTTCAGGGTCAATGTGCAGAAGCAGCAGAGAAACAACTCAGATTGTTGCTTATAACCCATGGGGGTTATTCATTCAACATCGAAGAGGTCTCAATGAACTCAACTGCGAGATATTAAGATGGTCCTGACTTTTAGCTTACACCATGATAATTCTTGCACTTTTACTTCTCCGCTGTAAATGAAACAGTTTAAGTAAAAGAATGTAAGAAAAATGAGCATTAACAAAGCTGATCTTTTTTGCTGACTCTGGTCACCTCAAGGTTCGGTAAGAAAGAGCGTATCACATGGGCAGCAGCCCAAGAGACAGTATTCATCTGATGTAAGCAACACATTCATACCCTTATTAGGCAAATGAAAAAGGTAGAATTGCAAGTTTGTGACAAAGTTACAGTTTATCAAGCACTTTCATACCTAAGCATTCTCTGAACTCACTAGATAATAAATATACCAGATATCTCTGTATTCATTTGACTTTCCATTTATTGGGATGGGCTCGCATTTCTCTCAGTGAGGCATGGTTTAACATTTCTTTCCACAGCTAATGTTTAATCTCACACCATGAGGCTTATGGAAAAAAACAAGAAATGCATCGTCTGACACGATATACTGGACAAAATCAGTGCTATATGACCTCCACCAATACTCCCAGCTGGCTGTGACGTAACAATTGCTGAGGACACTTTCAAATATTTAGGAATTCACGTCACCTACGACCCAGAGGTTTTCATGACTCTGAATCTCCAAGCCCCCCTGAAACGGCTGCAAAGAGATACCAAGCACTGGCAGTCATTGCCACTGACGCTCCTGGGGAAAGCGGCACTTTTCAAAATGATGGCGCTTCCAAGGTTCCTCTATGCCCTTCAAAATACACCTTTCTTGGTCCCCCAGTCCTATTTCCGAGCCATAGATGCAGAAGTCACTAAACTCCTTTGGAATAATAAACCAGCTCGCATAGCTATGACGAAACTGTATCGAACCTGGTATGATGGGGGCATCGCACTCCCGAACATACAAACATACTATTGGGCGTCCCAATTGATAGTGATTAACCACTGGATACATGTCCCACACACGGACCCAGCCTATAGCCTAGATAGATTAGAGTTGGGAGAGGAGGGACTATATCGAGCACTCTATAACAAGACCCGGGCCCTCATGGGCCCCACGAACCACACACTCCAGGTATGGAACATTGTGCACAAAAAGCTAGGGTGGCACAACAAGATCACACAAGCAACGCCACTTTGGGTCACCGACAGGCTGGGAAGGTTGGGTAAGAGTAAAGGCTTTAATCACTGGGACAATATCGGAATATCCAAGGTTGGTGATCTTTGGGTGCGGGGAAAGGTGATCCCATTTACACAGCTCCAGGACCAGTATGAGATGGCACCGAAGGAGCAATTACGCTACCGCCAGATCAAGCATGCCCTGGAGGCGGCAATTCCCCCTGACACCACTCCACCCGAGGCCTCTCCGTTAGAGGACAGGTTATTGACGGATCATATGGACAAGAGAGCAATCTCTATGACCTATCAGAAGATTATTAATAACATGCCGGACCCCGTGCAAAAGCTCCGAGACAAGAGGCGGGCGGACCTGGGGGAGTTAGATGACACGGACTGGCAGGAGGCACTAGCATCACCCAGAGAAGTAGCGATTGCATCCAAATTACGCCTCGTGCAACTCAAGATCTTCCAGAGAATCTACTACACCAGAACTACTCTTTATAAGATAGGGAAAGCGGACACTCCGCTCTGCCTGCGGCAATGCGGGCGGTCGGTACATTCTTTCATACGCTGTGGGCCTGCCCTGTAATAATGTCGTATTGGAAATCTGTCATGACCATCATCACGAGGGTGAGTGGGAATCCAGTCCCTCCAGAGCCTAAATGCTGCCTGCTTAATATCTGGGAAGCGACAGACCTTAACTTGACGTTGCAGACCTGGGCGACACTGGGTATGATGTTGGCCAAAAGAAACATTGCTAAACACTGGGGTGTAGCCATCGCCCCCACACTCACGGAGTGGTGCAGAGATATGGACACAGTCATGGTGGCGGAAAATACCGTATATGTACGCAGGGGCTGTCCTAAAAAATGGATACGAATATGGGGAGGCTGGAATACCTATAGAGGGGGTATATGTGAATTACCAATAGTGACCCTAGAAATGGAATAAAGTAATGTAATTGATGTTAAGTATGTAACGATATAGACGCATGCGGCAAGATACGAACAATAATGTATTGTAAATAAGAATGACAGGTAATGTACACTATATGGACCGTATAGCTACTGTTTGGTATGTACAAAGAAGTGATGACTGTGCCACCTACGATTAAACAAAAAAAAAAAAAATTAAAAAAAAAAGAGAAATGCATCGTCCATACTTTCTTGTTGTATGTTAAGATGTATTTTTGTCTGCATTACTTTGGTACCAGTGAACAATCCAGAGCATCCCTTTTGCATTTTGAGGCCTTCCACTGGACTGCTGTGCAAGAAATGACACAAGCGAACTGTGTAAGGAGATACACATGCAGAGGCCCTGTTAGGCTCCTTGTTCATGGCCTTTAGAACGGTGGAATCAGTCGTGCTAGATCATTGTAGACGGCAGGTTGATTGGTCATTGGTAGAGGGTTTTTATTTTTTTGCTTCCTAGGCTCACACGAGTGCAACCAGCCAGGAGCATCTGTGAGAAGGATGTCAGCAAGGGTCGCTGAAAGAAAATTAGGACTAATGTCCAGTCAGCCACATGCTGATCAGTACCTTCAAAAAAATGATAGACCTACATAGAGTCAAGCACCAGTCAGGATGATACATGACACCAGGCCATTTGGAGGAAAGTGGACCTAGGGCATAGTCAATCCCACATAATGAAAATAGCTCTAGATTGACAGTGATAAAGCACAGGCAGTCACATTTCAGCCATACACTTTTAAGGAGCAAGGTGGGGAAGGGAAACAGCTAAATTTAATGGCAAATTTGATGCAGCAACAACAGAAAAGGCATCTGCTTCTGAAGATGGATCATAGGCTTGTGCACAATGTGTTTTAGATGTCATTTTTGTAGATGATAAAAGAGTGATAGGAGTAGGTTAATTCACTCTTAGAGGATGGCAAATATATGTTCTTCATTGAGTGGGATCTATAAATTTGTATCACCTTATTATGCCACAGGCATACAGGGTTATAGCCATTGGTGCCATAATAACAGCATTGCACAATGAAATTGAGGATCTCTTCAAAACCACCTGTAGCAATCTTTGACTCAGTCTGTACTACATTCCCTTCCATATTCACACCACCTCTCTCACAACAAATGCCATGTCACCTTGGGTCTGCTCTTAAAACCCTGGGTGGCTTACTCCTAAAGAAAGGGTTTCTAACGGATTGAGATATTCGGATTGGGGATAGGCCTCATCATAGATTTACGTTGTTCTGGCCTCTGTTTGGAGTAAGGGTAAAGAAAAGCTTTAATTGCCATGAATTACAAAACATGAAGGGCACAACCACTAATATTACTGCAATAATACCAAATACTACCCCGGTGTGCTGACATTTCTGTTAATCTGATGCTTCAACGTCTTTACTCACCTCATTGGCAATAGCAGAAACCTCATATTGCTTTATCTCTTCCATCCTCAGCCACCAGACCTAGCACGCACATTCAAGATACGTGAAAATACAGTTGTGGCCTAAATTTTACATTTACCACATATCCATTGCAAATGTTTTCACTGTATATTCATTTGTTGGTACATTCTGGTTCGTTTTTTTATTTTCTAAAACTGATTGTGTCTGGCCTAGAGACAGATTTTGCATTTTCTCTAGCCTAAGGTAATAAAATCAAATTCTAAATAAAAAGTACACACATATGAATACAGAGGGGCTGTTCAAGTGTCATTTACATTTTGTTTCCTAACATGAAAATATACAGGAAGAGCGAATGGGTCAGCCCACTTCAGCCATTGGCAGTATTGCTATTGGAGTGGTGGTGTGATTTATCATATGCATACTTCCATCTACTAAACAAGCATTGGCATAGCCAATAGGTCTCGCTTTTGGGACCTTATAAGTATTTAGTTATGCCACACAATATCCTTGGTGCAACAACATCAACTGTTAATTTACATGCCACTGGCAAACGGCACCGAAGAGTGAGACAGGAGGAGATGGCTAGGGGAGGTGGTGAGACAGTAGGAGATGACTGGGAGATGAGACGGAAGGAGATGGCTGGGGGAGTGAGACAGGAGATATCTTTGGGGGTGCGACAGGAGGCGATAGTTTGTGGGTGGGTGCGATAGGAGGCGGTGACTTGGGTTAGTGAGACAGGAGGAGATGGTTTGGGAGGAGAAGGCTTGGGAGTGCTAGGTGTCGCGTGTACACGAACAAAAAAAAAACCAACTTTAACAAAATGCAAATACTGTTGGAAACATGAGAGCGCCCGGGCTGATACACGAGCTCAGGCAAACAATAAATAAGTGTGCCCAAAGAAACCTAAAATAAAACAATCATGTGCCACAGGGAGCATCACCCTACTCATTTCCTTTTCCTGGATCAGGTTCTTGTTGCGCCATTTAATGGAGCGACCTACAGTGAAAATGGTCGCAATAAGTGATTAATCGCAAACATTTTTGGGTTTGTTTTGCCCTTGACCTCGATGGTGGATGGGAGCATAGGCGTAGCATAAATACTGAAAAGAGACAAACACCCAGATGTGAAAGAGACACATCTTAAATAAGAGACAGAATAGAAATACTATTGTTTCATCCTTTGGTTGCAAGAAAGGCGAGTCGAAAACACACAGCAAACTGGAGGGAGGGCGCACATTTAACCAAGATGCAGTTGTATAAGCGTTTTTGCCCATTAAGCAAAAGTGCACACGATCTAAGCGGAGTACGAAAAATAATATACATAGAACAAATCTTAGTTTAACAATTAACTAACGATTAAAAAAACAAACGTGATCACAGTAAACACACAAATAATAATACATAGTTAATATAATGTAATACAATAAGAAATAATTCAGTGCATTTTGTTAATAACCAAAAAAACCCAAGCTGAGGGAGGTGTTGTTAGGGGAAAGCACGGCAAGATTAAGGGAACAGGAAGGAAGCAGCGCCTTGTTGGGAGCGTGCCTGCACCAGAGACACCGGGACCATGGCGGGCATCCATCTTCCGGGTCGATGCCTGGGAGTGGGGCTAGCTGCTGCACGGCCATGTGCTTTGCTGAAAGAATGCCTCCCCCGCCGTGATGGAAAGCAAGAAAACCATGGAGGCGACATGTCTGAATAAGGTGCTTGACTGTTCCATTTGAATGCGCCGTTAAGAAAAATTGTGCGTTCCAAATTACACAACTTTAAAAAAAAAAAAAAAAAAAGGAAGTAACTGTGCTAGTCTTGTTAACAAGGCGTGTGTGCGATATTTCAATGAAAAACAAGTAGTAAAAGCACGGTGCTTGTGAAATGGGCGCAGCAAGAACCTCGACAGCACGGCGTGCCATGATGGAAGTGCTAGGTGTCGCGTGTACACGAACAATAACAAGAAGCGGCCGTGCGAGACGCGCTCTGTGGTGGGGGAGGGGGGAGGAGCGGGAGAGCAAGTGACGCGCGCCCGTTAAAGTGACACGGCCGTGCGGCCCCGAGAAGCGCTCTGTGGTGGGGGAGGAGCAAGTGAGAGGAAAGACATATGGCGCCTGGAGCATGCGCGTTACTGTGCGCGTACTCGCATGCTCTAGGCCAGCCAAAAGTTGTGGTCGCATTTCTGCAAGCCCACTACAAAAGGTCTCGCCCAGAGCCAGCGCTGGCTTTCAGGGCGAGACCTAAAAAGTGTGTTCCATTGCCACTGCTGAAGGCCAAGCTTGAGGGTAAAGAGCTACAATGGTTTACTTTTTTTAATGTTTTTTCTCTGAATGCATATTCCCGCTACCTATAGAATGCAGCATTTCACTTTTTAAAAAAAAGTTTAAAATCTTAAATTTCAATTGCATGTGCCTGCACAAAAAAGCATGCTTGCCAAGGTTACACCTATAAGCATTGCCAATGCTTTATTTAGTTTTACTATTGAGATGTTTATAGTGGGCACTTAAGTACAGTAAAATCACCACTTGGTAATAAAGGTTGACCTTTCTATCCTTGCCATAGATTTTACTCCTGGTGGGAGCAATACTCTGCTCTTCACGGAAAGGAAGGTTGCAGTAATAATTCCCAGGCTACACCTGCTAGGTGTATTAAAACAATTTACCCTATGTGCGCACCTTGGACCTTTTCATAAATATATAGCTACATACACTGAAGCAATGCATGAAGCAAACATGGAGCCCCTTAACAAATGATATAACAGAATTAAGGAAAGCTGCCGCTTCCTCTGCATATTAACAGTAATGACATAACACTCAGCAGTTGGGCAGAGATTGTAGTTAACACAGGCTGCATAATAATTCCCTTTTACTGCTTGACACTCATATATTTGCCGAAGGCAAAACTGCTGAGAAGCATGTTCATCACCCAGTACTGGACCAGCATGCTGCAAATAAACCACTCATCAGCAACTAAACAGGCATGGAATAACTGAAGAAATCGCAACATGCTGCAGGCCAGCAGAGGATTTTAATTTAGTCCACACCTGCAGGACTCAACTAGCTACATACTATGACTGATTCTTTAACACAATGACAATGAGATATGGGATGATATTGGCCGATTCTATCCCAGCAGATCTCTCCAAGTTTCCCACTTTAACCTATGCCTGCTCGGGACTATTAATTTCAAACAAGATCGCTTAGAATGGACACCCCAGGGCAGTAACCAGTTACGTGAACTATGAAAGCGACTTGCAGAGCTGCCAGCTTACTGAGAACCATACATTGCGTGCCTATCTCTCACACTGCTTCATCTATCACACTGCTAAGCACTCTGTCCCATAACACGATAACCAAACATCGGTGGTCATCACACACAACAATACACTTCCCTCAAAGGATCAAGACAAAGACAACACACTTTTTTTTCTCTTTTTTTAAAATTCTTTTTATTAAACGATTGTCAGTTGCAATAGAAAACATCAACTGAACAGGTGCATTATAAATACTCAAAATAGTTACATGTCCATGTTACAATTCGTCATTGCATCCTAACATCTGGGTAGTATCTTAATTAATCATTTGACAATTAACCACATATTCTCTTCTGATGACCAACAAATTGTGTCCCTTGTTCCACGCCAACCCCCAACCTTTTAGATTCCCCTGTATTCCATCCATTGGCTCTATATTTTCTCCCATTTCCGGGGGCAACCTCTGCTCTCGTACACCACCTTTTCCACTGCACCAGTCCAGGTCGGACTTCCATCGCTCTACCTTCGGTTGGAGCCGTGCTCCCCAGGCACTAGCAATGTTCCTCTTGGCTACAATTGATGGCACCATTCGCCACATCTTCTGATATTTTTGCCATGTCTGCTCACCCGTAACGCATAAGATTTGACATCTGGGCTCTAAGGGTATAGCTTGCCCTAGGATCTCAGACATGGTTCGTGTCACCCCCTTCCCAGTATTTCTGAATGACTGGGCATCCCCAAATGATGTGGAAGAAGGTACCCATGCCATTGAATCCCCCTGCGCACTGTTCAGAGGGGCTACATCCTATTTTGTGCATCAATATTCTCGTGTAGTAGGATCTATGCAGAATTCTAAGCTGGACCTGCCAAAATCTTGGTCTGTCCGCTACATCTCTGGGACTTTGTATTGCTTCCGTCCAATCGTCCTCCTCAAGCAGTCCTATATCCCCTTCCCAAGCTTCCCTGAGAGCTCTCAGTGGATCGGATGGGTTGGTAATTAATTTCCTGTAAATTAAGGAGGTAGCCTTATCGCAGATCGGGTCCATTAAAAGCCGATCCTCCAAGGGGGAATATTCTGGTAGTTGGTCCCCTTCTTGAATATACCTTCGGAGTGCGTGCCCTAATTGCATATATCTATATCTTTCTGTATCTGCTAACTGGTATTCCTTTTTGTAGATCTTCAAATGGGATTATTGCCAACCCCTACCATACATCCCCTAGGTGAGATATATCCAGTAGCCTCCATTTGCTGAACCTCTGTAGGTCGCCTACCTCTTCTAACATGTCGCTATCCCATAGAGAAGTTTGTTCTGTAAACTTATTTTCCTATCCTAGGAATTTAGTGGTCCCTTTCCATGCGTGTATCACCGCTTGTGTATGTGGAGGCGTTCGGGTGCTGGATCACTATCGTGGTCGTTCGTTGGTCTTCTGGCAGGTACCCACTTTCCTCACTGCTACAAACATGTTTAACAGGTGCGGCGCAACCATTCCAGCCGCACCCTTGTAGAGTTCTGCCGGCAGGCCGTTTGGTCCTGGGGCCTTCCCTGCTTGTAGATCCCTTATATCCCCCATAATTTCCTGGACTGTAAGGTTCTTCCCTAGCTCATTGCTATCCTCATCTATCAGTGTTGGGAGACGGATTTCCGAAAGCAGCTCTTGACAATCACCCTCCATCCTAACTGGGTTGGAGGAATATATTCCTTCATAATATTCTGCAAAGGCCTTCGCTATCTCTTCTCCCGTTACCTGTATCCTCCCCTTGGAGTCTCGTATTTCCATTACACAATTTCTCTCTCTATCCCGTTTTTCCAGCCAAGCTATCATTTTATTGGCCTTGTCGCCCACATCATACATACGCCTCTGCGACCCGAGCGCCAAGGACCTGCGGCATTTTCTGCTAAGTCTTTAGTTTCCTGTTGCTTAAGGGTAATGCGGTGCATAATCGGAGGATCGGACTCCTCTCCCCCTAGTGCCTTTGCTTTCAACTGTATTATTTCCTTCTCTAAGGTCTCCCACTGGATTTCCTTTTGTTTTCTTTGGCACCTATCAGGGCTTGTATATGTCCGCGTATTACGGTTTTATATGCTTCCCATAGGGTGCATGGCAAGTCCACCGATCCCTTATTTTCTTGGAAGTAGAGGTCTGTCCTTTCCCTAATCTGAGCCACTACAACCATGTTTTTGAAAACCCAGGGGCCTATTCTGGGTGGCAGCACTGTCGTTTTCAGTGGGCCCTGGAGTGTTACCTCCACTGGTGAGTGATCTAATATGCCCCCGTGCTTTTAGTACCACGCTTAAGAATAATCCAACCCTCCACACGTTTCAGAATGTTATCCAAACGGGAATAGCTGCCATGTACCACTGAATAGTAGGTATACTGTCTTGCCCTAGGGTTATGTGTACGCCAAAGGTCGATCAGTTCTATGTCCTCCACAAATGCCTTTAGCGGCTCAGTCCCCCCTACCCTTCTTAGCTTTTGTTGCCCATCAACCTCTGGTTCCATAGTTGCGTTCATGTCCCCCCCACCAGCACTAGGATGCCCAACGAGAGGTCAACGAGCAGAGCCCCCAGCGCCGGCAGGGTGTCCGCATGCAGGGTTGGTGGTATGTAGATCGACTCTACGTTCAGGACCCGTCCCTCCCACAGCCCTGTTAGTGCAACATATCTCCCCAGTGGGTCCTGCCAGATTCTCCTTACTGTCAGGGGGAGGGCGTTCCTAACTCGGACCCCCCCCTCCTCTCGAGCCTGCCGTGTAGCCTGCATGCACTATAAGTTTTTACCAAGATCGATCTAGTGCTTTATATCTATTGCCCTTCAGATGCATTTCTTGGAGTAGCACAATGTCAGGGGTGTGCCTCTGAAGATACTGTAGTACCACTGTTCGCTTGATACGATTACCCAGCCTATTCACATTTCAGGATAGGATTTTCAGATAGTGGATTCCTTTACGTCCCCTTTGACTGTGTGTTTAGGTTCATAGCTTCCGATTGAGGGCCGGTCATACTCTTTTAACCATTTATCCGTTTTGGCCATTAGCACCCACTGTGTCTCTGGAGAGATCTCCTCCCTAGTGCCTCCCCCATCCTGTATTGGACCTATTAAGTGTTCAGCAACTTGACATTTCTCTAACAAACAATCCCACTATATTGGGAATAACGCAGTAGACCCCAACTTCGTAACATCCCCCCCCTCCCTGCTACCATGCTAGGGGGGTTAAAAAAACCACCCACCACCCCAACTTGCAGAGCGCCTGTCGCCCCTGTAACCTTGCTAACTAACTTGGGGTAGGCAAGTGCCGACTAGTGTAGTGAACTATCGTCGCTCACTCCTTCACCCCTGGGTGTCATAGTGCTATTCCTGCCGACCATTGTAAGGTCCATTGAATAACCGCACCCCCACCCCCCACCGTTATTATCAAAGGATATAACCTGAGTTTTTAGTTTTGACCCCTTTGTCCGTGTGGAGCCAGCGATCTCAATGTTCACTAGTATTGGACTCCGTTCAATGCAGTTTCAAAGTGTTCCAGTCCCTCCAACTAGTCGCTTCTCAATCGGCGTTATGCACCATCTCTTCCATTGTTTCCTCCTGCCGATCCTTTGGTGATCCCCGTCGTCTGTCTCTTGAGGAGTTGCGACTCACTGTACGCCAGCCTTCCAGCCACTCTCAGACCTCCTCCAGCATGTTGAAGTGCCAGGTTTTACCTTCTGCCACGACTCAGTTTTGCTGGAAATAACATCATGTATTTGATCTCCTTATTACGTAGCTCTCGCTCTTCACTGCTTCAAAAGTTCTTCTCCGTCATTGTACCTGCAGCGTGAAGTCTTGGAAGAACCGGGCTGAAGGTGTGCGTGCTGCTTGTAGTATTGCATCCCTATCCCTATCTCTGTAGTTTAGTGTCCGAGCTATGATGGTTCTTGGCAGTGCTCCCGGTTTTGGCCTGGGGAGTGGGGCTCTGTGCGTGCGTTCTATCGTGAAGTAGTTTGAGAGCCGCTTTGGTTTCAGGTGTTTAAGTATCAAGTCTTCTAGAAATAGGTCCACACTCGGCCCTTCTGCCCCCTCCGGGATCCCGAACACTCTTATATTATTCCTGCGTGCTCTTCCTTCTTGGTCCTCCAGCCTTGCCGCCATGGATTCTTGTTGTTTTGTGAGCGTCTGTATTTGCACTTCTAGTCACTTCATGGTTGTCTGCAATTGTGCCACTTCATTCTCTGTCGCGGCCACCTTCTCCGATATTTTGTGGAAGTCTGCTCATAGCAGGTTTACAGCAAGAGTCACTGCATCCAATTTAGGTTTGATTGTTCCTTTTAAATCTGTAATTGCTGCCATTATGGCGCTTAAAGAGGGTTCTGCTGGCTCCTCCATCTGTAGTCCCGGGGTCCCCATTGCCTGCCTGGGGACCGCGTATTTATCCATTTTGTTAGCTTGCGCCCCTGGTTGTCCTTTAAGCCGCATTCGTGAGTTTTGGACTGAATGGCTGTTATTGACTTCCGAGTTTTGACATGTCCTTATTTCTGGATCCAAAGACACCCTCTCTACAGTGCTCCTCCACTATGTCCTCTTGCCTTTAGGCTGATAAATCAGTACGTAGATCCAGTTCCCTCCATATAGGGTGTCCCTTTGTCTTTGCCTACTTATATCTTGGGGATTAGTTCACCAGTGTACTGTTCATGGGGCCCCACTTGTCTCTTCTGCCTTGGTTCGAAAAGCCACTTAGGTCTAATCTAGTTACTCCCCCAGTGGGCCCCCAGGATGCCAGTGCGCGGGTTAGTCTTAAGCCTGCCTCTGAACTATGCTCGCAAGGTCTCACCTCGAGGTATACTCTGTACATAATTTGAATTTAGGCCGTCTCACCTAGCACCCCTCCTGTTGAGGGCTTTCCTGGGAAATCCCAGGGCTCCCACAAGACAAAACACTTTCAACCAAACACCCTACACAGTGCAGCCTGCTACCCATATAGGCAAGCACTTCAGCGCCCCAGATAGGAGTAGAAAGCACTATTTAATTATTACAGCACAATACAATACTAAATTTCGATGGAACTCAAAGAGGTCAGTGAAGGCTATCTGCAAGTCCCTGGTGAATAGAGAGGGCCCAGATCACACCAGGTAGGTGTTCAAGATGGCACCAATGCGGAACATACAGTTTTCCATGCTTTTAAGGTTTTCAAACGCACTGCATGGTACTTCTTAAAACTACCAGGGTAAAACGAAATAAATCATTTTCAATAAACCAATTTCCGTTGCAACAATATGATAGTTCCGTTCTATCAAACTGCTCACTCATAACGTAGGAGGTGAGACTAACGTGAGGAGTGATAAAAACGTACAATACAATTTAGACATCATCTAGTGCAAGAAGAAGTTTCCTTCTGGGGATGTGGTAGATTTCACTGCGCCATGATGTTTTAGTCCGGATCTACGCTGCATACTACAAACAATAAGCAACTAAGAAAAAAAGGGGGCTAAACCTTAGGCATGCATCTGCCTTGTAAATAATGCTCTCTTCGGGAACATGCAGTGCTCAAATCCGTCAGGTCAGTCTGACCCACAAAGAGTGGCTTTGTTCTTCTTCAGAGTCTAGCTATGTTACCATTAGAGAAGTTGGAATTTGAAAAGAGCCGCTACTAAAACGCCACCCCCCTCCCCCAGCATAGTTGAATCCTTAACGTAACAGCTGTGTAATTTCCACAAAAAAGGATGAAAAATGATGCAACTTGCATTAGATAGGTCAGTTGATTCAGTACGTAAAGATGAAGGTAGTAAAGTCTACCTAACAGACTTCATTAGTTTGACACGTGGGAGCCCTGTTAACTTCAGTTATATCCACATTCTGCATGCATTGTATGGCCATGCATATCTCTCAATATCTATCTCTGTATCTCTCTTATCGTCCTCCCTGAGCAAAGGCAGGGCTATACCGAACTCCAGTTCACATTAATGTTTTCTGATACACTTTAAACTAACTACATCTACACAAGTTAAAAGATCAAACCGTGCTCATCTGGCCCGAAGCCTGGTGACATATGCAGAGTCAAGCATCACAGTAAAAGCATAAGTTAAAATGGGAGGTCACCTATAGATTAAAACTGCAAGTTAAACTCTGACTCAAACTTGATTTGATAGGTTTAGCTAAACAAAATGCTAAACGTGACAGTTATGCGTCTTTTCAACCAGCCAGCTGAACTGCATTAATTTCATCATGTGGGCAAGTTCAATTTAGCCAGAAGAGTATACGTCACACTTACACTGGGGTGGCGGGGGGGGGGGGGTTTTGGTATTTATTTATTTTAATCAGGTAATGTATCCAATGACAGTTGTTCCTAATTTAGGTAGTGTTCGGCCCTCAACACTCCTTTAGGGGGTTCAGAACAACTGATCCCTTAATCTCACTAGAAGAACATTTGTCTCATTAATAAGGATGAGGACCTTTTTGCTTATACGGTGGAGAAAACACGAATCAGCATGACCACAGACCCCTAGCTTTCCTGCAAACATGGGGAAAGTAATATGCAGTTCAGAGGAATGCACTTTTGGCAAAATTATTATTTTATTTTCCGCTGTTCCAAATTTAGTTTGGTCCATTTAATTGAATTTCTGATCCAATGTTAGAGTGGCCTGACATTCACACAAATCAGAAACCTAGAGCTACAAATAAAATGCACCATCTGAATGAGCACTAACATTTCTTCAGGATCATCATGCCCTTTGGAATACAGCTTGCTAAGAGTGATTGTATAGCCTGAGAACAATCAGTGACAACTAGGAGGGTGACAGGGACATAGCCACATTTCTGCTGTGCAACTGGAGGCTGATCCGCTGGATTCACCAAGAAGCAGCATTAAGAGAAAAGTGACTATCATTTCTTTGGGTCCCCGGATTCTCTAGCCGAGAAGGGTGTGAGAGAAGGAATTTGTCGTCATTAGAAGGCTTGTTGCAAGCTTCTATAAATGACCTAACAGAGGCACTGATTACAAGTGCCCCTAAGGGGAATGCAATATTTATTGTATCCGGTAAAATCTGATACGCCAAGTTTCACAATTTATAGGATGCGATAATTCTATGTCAGGACCGGAGGCTTCGGATTAGGCTGTTCTTTCTCACTTTATTTTACTCCAGCAGCCATTAACAGCATATCAAAACTACATTTCCCATGAGCCCATGGGGAAATGAAAATAGAAAAAAAGTCCAACAAATTGTCCAATCCTGGGCCAGTATGGGCTGTGACCTTCCCGTGAGGACACTCTACCCTCCTCTTTCTTCACTGCTCCAGCACCATTCAGTTAAGTGATTTTTCCTCTCTGTATTGTTTAGTGTTACAGACTACTTAATTTGAAACTTTTGTATTGAAATTTGTGCCAGCGCGAGCGCTATGAGGTATTTACTCTTGCCCTGTATTTGATTATCTCGCGCAGCTTGTTTTAGTCGATTTCTGACCGTGGGAGTGCTCTCACTCCTTACGTGGTCTCCATTGTTACCGGCTGGCTCCGGCGCGGCCCTCCCGCCGCTAGGGGACCGCGTCATTTCGTCTCCTCAGCACGTTTGGCGCGCAGATTACCCCCCGCGGCCAACGAGTCTCTCTGCCTCAGTTCGCGCTCTGTGGCTGACGCGGAGAGACTTGATCGGTGACTGCTGTGAGGCAATTATCTTCCGACGTTAAATAAACATGCGGGAAAGATTTAATCTGATAAAGGCAGAGCCGGTTACTTGAGCCATTGCCTTGAGCATAACACCCGTGCCTCGGGTAAGACAGCTTCTCTTAAAGGGACCCGCCCAGGCATAATTACCCTCTGAATGTGAAGGGAGCTAAGGTCCCAATCTTATTCTATAAATACCTTAAGGGTACTCTACATTTACAGGTAAATTCCCTTCTATTAACCCCCGACTACGAATTTTTTGGTCTGATCCTTAACAATGGAGGATTTTGAAGACCAGTATTACGAGGAGGAAGAAGAGGACGTGACATACTTACCTGTGGATGATCACTTCTGTCAGGTTATGGACTCTTCCATCCTCAAGGCGGTGACAATGGTGGTGGTGCCCTTAGAGAAGAAAATTATGCAGTTGCAGGCCCAATGCCTGAAACCCCTGGACTCCAGGGAAGACCTGTCAGGGGCACGAAACCCCTTACCTCCAGGGCAGCCCTCCACCTCCGCCCCAGACACCAAGAGAAAACGCGCCGAAGACGCTGGGATAGACACTGATGCATTTGAGCGCTTAAAGAAAGCGTTTATGGATACCCAACCCCTCCTTCCCCCTCCAATTGCTCCCGAACCCTCAGAGAACCTGGCGGGACCCTCGGGGCTTCCAGATTCTCTGCCAGCGGCAGATCAGGATGAGTCCCCCCCAGACTTCTGACGGTGATGGCGACTCCGGAAGACCATAGCGCCCAACGAGATCAGACCAACCTACAGAGCCGGAAGTAAGCAGTGACATGCTAAACCCAGACGATCTACCTCACCCCAGGTCAGCAGAGTGGGTGCCGGCCCCTTAGGTAGCGGCTTACATGGCATCTAGACTTCGCAAGCCCTTAGACAAGGAAGTAAGAAGCTGCCTTAAGGCAGAATGCCCGAGACCAGCTCTAGAAGAAAAGGTCGCCCTCACCCATGAGGTGGACCCAAAAATGGCTACCTTCCTGGTGAAATTTATTAGGGATCCCAGAAAGGCATCGACCGTTCCTGGAGAGCGTGCCAGGACAACCTCCTGGACACGGCAGGTCCTTTAGCTAAAATCTTGGACATGGCGGAAGATGCCAAAGCCTCGGGCACGCTCATTTCTCCGGAAATTCTCTCCAGTTGGGCACAAAGGGCGGTCATTTTCCTGGGAAACGCTAATGCAGCCATTTCCACGGAACGCCGCAGGTCCCTATTAATCAAAATTGACCCTAAGTTGGGGGAATTGGCCACCTCGGAGGCCGGGCCGGTTGCAGAGGGTAATCTCTTCGGAGATCCATTTGTTAGGGAATTGGGTAAGTTCGTTAACACGTTCAATTCCCTGGACAAGGCTCAGTCATCTATCAAGCGGATCTTCACCCCGCGTGTTTTTGGGGCAGCTGGTCGTGGCAGGGGGCGCTCGACCGGCCGTCCTTACAATCAAGCCTCCTTCAGGTCGTCCGAACCCCACCGAGGACAATGGCAAGATCCCAACAAGTTTGGGAACTTCTACCCTACCAGGCCACAGCAACGCCGTAGAGGAGGAAGAGGAAACGGCAGCTACAATAACCAACAAGGTGAGCGTTCGGAGTTCGGTGGATGTAGTAATTGGGGGAAGACTACAGTTTTTCTACCACAATTGGGCTTCTTTAACATCAGACGCATGGGTGTTGCAGACGGTGCAGGGTTTTCAAATAGAGTACATCGAGCAACCTACCCAGCTTGCTCCCCCAGGCCCCATCCTTTTTTCAAGAGAGCAGAGAGATCAGATAGACAAGGAGATCTGCGATCTTTTGAGGAAGGGGGCAGTGACCATTACGACCCCCCATCCCCGTGGTTTCCTCAGCAATATCTTTGTAGTGGAAAAACGGGATGGGGGCTATCGGCCGGTAATAAATCTCAAGGAGTTCAACGGGTGGCTAATCTACCGCCACTTCAAGATGGAGGGTATCCATCTTCTCAGGGATCTCCTCCAGGCCGGGGATTGGATGGTCCGCCTAGACCTCAAGGATGCGTACCTCACGGTCCCGATATTTTCCCATCACAGGCGTTTTCTTCAATTCCAATGGAACTCGCAGACGTTCGAATTTACATCCCTTCCTTTCGGTCTGTCCTCTGCTCCGTGGTGCTTCACCAAACTAATGAAACCGGTGGTGGAGCGCCTCAGATCGGAGGGGATAAGGATGATTGTTTATTTAGACAACATCCTCTTGATGGATCAGTGCCCCCAGCGCCTGCTAACCCATCTACAACTGACGGTCAATCTCTTAGACTTCCTGGGGTTTGTGATCAACGATTCCAAATCAGACCTCGTCCCTTCTCAGAAGATGCAATTCTTAGGTTTCCTGGTGGACTCACTTGAGGCTACTCTAAGCCTTCCTCCTCGCAAGCTATCAAAGATCAGACACGAGTTGCGACGCACTCTGGCCAAACCCACAATATCTCTTCGCCAACTCGCGAGGGTAGTGGGACTCTTGTTGTCGTCGTCCATTCAGGCCATATTTCCGGGTCCCTTGCACTACAGGGCCCTTCAACGCCTCACATCTTGTGCAAAAAAATGGGATTGTCCATCTTTTAAATGTTTTCAGCTGTGGCGAGAGCAAACCTGGCCTTTTAAAACTCAATAGCCAAAGGCTCGCCAGCTTAAAAGAGACACTTCTGGTGAGGAGGCATAGAAAACATCGTAAAGAAGATGTGCCACAGTCAAAAACCCTACTATATGCAGCATAACAATGGTGTGCCCAGAGACAGCAAAGGTACCTATAAAGGCCAACTACAGGAGTACTCAGACAACTATTGGTTGCCCCGATTGAGTCCAAAGAAGCAATAGTACTGGACCACAAATAGCACACCTTCAAACAAAATTTGGGGCTTTCTCAGAGTTTGAAAGAGCTCATGCTGCGTTCTCTCGTAATATGAACAGAATTCCTCAGCTCCTTGCACAATGAGTCCAGCACATTTGACAAGCACCAGGTTCAAACAGGCTATTACAACCTTCTGCAGCTCATCACTTGTTACCTATCAAACTATTCACAGCAGGTCTCTCTGGTAGCTTGAATCAGCACTCTATGCTTCATCAGTGTTGGGACAGTAGCAGCTCAGTAAACGCAAGTGCTTTGTCCGTTAATACTGCATAGGGCTACACATACAAATGATCTTAAAATGCAGCAACAGAAAAAGTCAAGCAAACCCAAATATTAGTTAGCACTGAAAAGAGCATAGAGTGAGTGAAGGTTGCCTACAATGAAGGGCAATAAATACCAGACAGTCTTCCTGTCCATAATTGAAACAATCAGGACTACCACCCACCTTAATAATAAAGCATGGTCACCATGAAATCCAGAATGTCTATTGACGAAGATAGATTCAATTCAATCATGCAGGGGGACTTCAGAACTACCTCTCCCATATATGCCGGTTTCACTAAGGAAGGTGGAATGATTCTAGTCTTGATTGTCTCTCTATGCCGGCAGCAATTAAAGTGCTCTCAGTACCAAGACGGTGCCTTACAAAACAAGCATTGGCATAGCCAATAGGTCTCGCCTTTGGGACCTTATGTGTTTAGCCAGAACTTTTGGCTATGTTGTAGAGCATTGTGTCTGCTGTGCATTATGTTGAAAAGGTATAATAAAAAGTGTTAAGCATTTTTGTTACCTTTATACAAACGAAGACGACATTATATACAACTGAAAAACCTGATTAAAAAAAGATTTTAACATAAAAAATGTCTTCTAGTTTTTTTGTACTTGCACTGCTGGCAACTTCTTCCTGCCTGTTCTCATGCTTGTTTGTTATAATTTTTTTTGTTATGGGAGAGCGGGACATAAATAACGGGGGGAGTGGAGGTTGGAAAACAGTAATTTAATTAGAACACGAGCAGCGGACGGACACTAGGGGAGAATCAACAGATGCCAGATTCCAAGGGCAGACTGACGTGATGCTTAAGTGGTGCGCTGATGCAAAATGGTGGTGGTGAATGATGTTTGGTGCTCAGGTGGTGACACTATATGGTGTGGATTGGAGGTACGTTGTGGATTGTGGAGTTCTGGAGTTGAAATATGTTGTTTGATGTGTAATTATGCGGTGTGTATTGGAAATGTGTGGAGTTGGATTGTGTGGCCTGGAACTCTGGTGTTGAGTGAAATTATGCTTAGTGAAATTGTGTCATGGTGTGGAGTGCATTTATGTTGATTGGTGGTATGTGGTATAGAGTGCATTTATGTGGAGTGTATTTATGTTGCATTGAGTAGAGTGCAATTATGTGGCGTGTAATTATGTGGCACTGAGTGGTATTATGTGGTGTATTTATGTTGCATTGAGTAGAGAGTAATTATGTGGCGTGTAATTATGTGGTACTGAGTGGTATGTGGAGTGTATTAATGTTGCATTGAGTAGAGTGTAATTATGTGGCGTCTAATTATGTGCCCCAGTGGTATTATGTGGAGTGTATTTATGTTGCATTGAATAGAGTGTAATTATGTGACGTGTAATTATGTGGTACTGAGTGGTATTATGTTGAGTCTATTTATGTTGCATTGAGTAGAGTGTAAATATGTGGCATGTAATTGAGTGGCACTGAGTGGTATTATATGGAGTGTATTTATGTTGCATTGAGTAGTGTTATTATGTGGCGTGTAATTATGTGGCACTGAGTGGTATTATTTGGAGTGTATGTTGCATTGAGTGCAGTGTAATTATGTAGCATATAATTATGTGGCACTGAGTGGTATTTTGTGGAGTGTATGTTGCATTCAGTAGAGTAATTATGTGGTGTGTAATTATGTGGCACTGAGTGGTATTTGGAGTGTATGTTGCATTGAGTGCAGTGTAATTATGTAGCATATAATTATGTGGCACTGTGGTATTATGTGGAGTGTATTTATGTTGCAATGAGTAGAGTAAGTATGTGGCGTGTAATTATATGGCACTGAGTGGTATTATGTGGAGTGTATTTATGTTGCATTGAGTAGAGTGTAATTATGTGGCGTGTAATTATGTGGTACTGAGTGGTATTATGGGGAGTGTATGTTTTATTCAGTAGAGTGTAATTATGTGGCGTGTAATTATGTGGCACTGAGTGGTATTATTTGGAGTGTATGTTGCATTGAGTGCAGTGTAATTATGTAGCATATAATTATGTGGCACTGAGTGGTATTTTGTAAAGTGTATGTTGCATTCAGTAGAGTGTAATTATGTGGTGTATAATTATGTGGCACTGAGTGGTATTTGGAGTGTATGTTGCATTGAGTGCAGTGTAATTATGTAGCATATAATTATGTGGCACTGTGTGGTCTTATGTGGAGTGTATTTATGTTGCATTGAGTAGAGTGTAATTATGTGGCGTGTAATTATGTGGTACTGAGTGGTATTATGGGGAGTGTATGTTGTATTCAGTAGAGTGTAATTATGTGGTGTGTAATTATGTGGCACTGGGTGGTATTATTTGGAGTGTATGTTGCATTGAGTGCAGTGTAATTATGTAGCATTTAAACATATGCGCTTACCCACTAAAAAAGCCGAAGGACGGGTCTTGACTAATCGCCTATATAGACAGATGGGAACTGCAGCGAGATGGAGTGTCCATAGGGGTGATGCGCGGATGGAATGGGTCCCGGCAGCGCACATAATGGGGGCGACGGGCAGGGAAGGCGGGCGGTCACTTAATGAGGAAGTGCCCCAAGTCACTCAACGCGTCCGCGGCACGCCGAGCCGCAACCCCTCGCACATGACACGCCAAACAGGCACACAGCAGGCGAACTGAAATAGGTTCCGTGGCATCCTTTTACCAACAATGAACTCCATTTAAGACCCTTTAATTCGATGTTCTTCTCAGAATACTAATACGATTGTAAATAGTATTTTAATAGAGTGCCTCGTAAACCAGTTTTGTAGCGCTATGAAGAACAGCTTTACCATAGACGATCATAAAAATCCATTACATACGTGGGCACTAGCTTTACCCCGACTGCCATAACACAAATGTGGCACTGAATGCCACTCACCCCCCCCCACAATTTACGACCCATTCGAGGACATTCTACTTAAAAGTATTTTCGAATTATTCATCAACCATTTTCTTATAAGTAAGCCAGTAAATATTATAGCTCTTTACTCAGAGGGGCTACAAAAAGGCAAATGCAATGCAAGTTCTCACAAGCACACGGGGTACAGATGTACGAAATACGAGCAAGCCACTGGTTTTAGTCATGACAGGCCGACTCAGCCTTTCACCGAACATAGGAGATGAAATGAGTTGCAAGCGGCAGAAACATCTCTTTTGGAAACAATTCAGTTTGTACAGTGTACTATAGAAATTCCAATTAACGTTACAGTACAAAAAACGATTATTTACAAACTACATTTAATCAAAGTCTCTTATTTTCTCACCAATTATTTAGGAAGAGAATCCCCTCTCACACTGTCAGGACTATGAAATTAAATATTTCCCTCAAAGAGCCCTTCCGATCTCTCCAGGCCACCATGGCATGACATACACGTTTTTTGTTTGTTTTGGTTTTTAACAAATGGGTACAAACCTCAACAACCAACAAGTGAAAATATGATTTAAGTAGGAAATCTGTACTCGGGCCAACTGCTTTCCTATTTCGCCTCACTCCTCCAGCTGGGAATTTGGAAGGCAGGAGAAGAAAATGGAAGGAGGAAAAACTGAAATAGCGAATGAGGGGCATGTGACAACTAGCAGGTAAGCCCAGGTACAGCAACACGCCCGCCGCTTGTGGCAACTGCGTGTGCACCTGACGGAACTCACCTTACCATGGACGTGGCGGAGGAGCGCCCCTGGACATCCAAACCCGCCGACAGCCATAGCCCCACCGGCCATGCGCTCTTCCACCGCGCACTACAAAAATATAGTGCAATCATTTTGTTTTTTAACATATGAGCAAAAAATAAATCTGGTTGTGGGGTCGAGTGGTGCCAGTACAATCGTGAACGACAAGGACAACAACCGCCGTGGTTTACTGCAGGAACCATCGGATTGGCACGGTTTGGAGTTCTCAGGCCTTTTGAGAAAGAAGATCAGTTTCCGGATACAGCAAACACATTGATTAAACAAGCGCGGCAACGCAGCCGCGAAAGGAATGTTAGGAATGCAGCTGGCACCCGGCCGCGCTGCTGCTTGCTCCAGAGCAGCCTAGGCCAGGAGAGAGAGAGAAGGCGGGACATGCACCCGCCTTCGGCCAATTGCGTGCTGTCTTTCTTAGAAAGACGCACGCAAAGGCCAATAGCGTGTGAAAGCACACGCACGAGCGTGTGCTCCGAGTTGAAAGCCCTTACTAGAAGCCTCGCAGAGCAACGCATGCGCGCTGGCTCAGGCGAGACCTAATGACGAGTGTTAAATGTTTGTGTATAATGCTTACTGATGCAGTCTTGTGGTAACAAGATCAGAAACAAGCATTTGCAATGAAATAGGTCTCGCATTTACAAGAGTTTGAGCTATTGGCATTGTAAATGACAATGCCTTTTATTTATGTGTTGTTTTTAAAACAGATAAATAAAAGGCATGGTCATTTACAATGCCAATAGCTTAAACTCTCGCAAATGCGAGACCTCTCGCTTTGAAAATGCGTTCGGGCCCATGCTATAAAAATAAAAAAAACGTTAGGAGAGAGCGTGTCCTGCCTGCAACAGCAGGCAGAACAAAGCTATTTGAGAAAATAGTGCTCGGAGGCTGTAATTAAAGCCTACCGAGTATCAACACACGTAACAGGGGGTGTTGCCATGGGAGGTTACAAAATGAGACAAGGCGGTACTAAGGAGGGACTCCTAAGCCTATTGACCAATGAACAGCCACAGTTTACAGTAGACAATGATACAAGCCAATGAAAAATATGGGCGGAGAGTGGGCAGAGCTTCAAGTCGCTACCTGAATACAGCATGCTTCGCAGAGCAGCGCATGCGCTGCCCAGGTTCGACCTAAAAAGCAAATTATGCAGCATTATAGGTCACATTCTGTGGCACTACTACTTCACTATTTTGACGTTTTAACATATACTAACACTGCATGTGCAAAGGTTCCACCTCAGTAGCACCTTTTACCACACAATACTGCGACCAGCAACTCAAATGTGACCCGCAGCAAAGGGTCCATTTTATCTACAAATTTCGAAATATTTTGTAATGCTTGTGTGAAAATTGTGAGACAGCAGAGCTATACCTTAAGTGATAAATACTGTAGGCTTTGGCAATGAACAGTCGAGATACCTATGGCTTATTCTACACGGATCGTACAGGCCCGGACTGCAGAGCTTCCATTAGGTGGCCAAAAAAATTACAATCTCATACAGTGCCAGTATACCAGAGGCTCAGGCCACAGAAAACAGATCTCCCTCTCAGGTTATGCGGGCCTAACAGTGAAGCCTTATACAGCAAAGCTTTCACTCAGATTGCTGTTCCTATAACATTATTAATTAAACATAACAGACCAACTAAGTGAATTGCTCAAAATCACACTAGAAAATTTCAGCTGGAAACTCGTTGCTTGAAACTTAAGCTGAAGTCGTCTATTCTCTCCCTACCTATCCCTGCCCATATTCTGATGGATGCTGCTTCACAGGTGTTCAGTTTTCAAATTTCACTATTTTAAATTATTAAATGAGTTTCTGTTAGCAGTAAATATGGCTCTTGCATAGTGCATGAACACCAAGTCTTATTCAGGACCACTGGAATTACGCGGCTAAGGAGAATGAAATTATGCGGCAGGATTTACTAAGTTATAATATAATAAATCTGCTGGTTATTCAGCAGATGATGAATTGTATGCCAGCTCCAGAAAATCTATAACAATGCAGAAAACGCAATGTTTGCAAAATTGCATAATTCCGATGGCCCCGGTGTAATCAGACTCAATCGCCTTTCCCACCATTATTCTCACCACATTCTTACGGTCTTTCCTCCAACTCTCTCGTTGTCTGTCGCACCAGTCACAAAACTGTTAGTCAAGAAGCAGAGAGGCTCACAGGAATGGGGTAGGTTTTTTTGTCATGTGGTCCCACATCACACATATGAAGCTAATTTGGGCTCTGAGCCAGCAGAGTGATGGGACTTTCAGGCCTCCAAGTTGATGGCTTGCACCATTCTTCCCTAATCAAAGAAAAAATAGATGCTCCAACGCAATTTAAAGGTAACGTATGATATACAAATAAAATTAAAAAGACACCTTCCGTGTGAAAAGCGAAACTACAGATTCTAAAATGCAAAGATTCACTAACTAAAAGTACCAGTGGTGGGTGAAGGGAATAGTGAGCTAGGCAACTAGGCTAGGGCAGTTCCCTGATCTCTCACCATCCCTGTCCACCACAGGCACCCGATTAACCACAGTGCCTGTTCACATCTACTGTCCACATCACGCTCACTGACGGCAGCACAATGATTCAAAATTCATTCCTCTAATTAAATGAAAACAAAACTACAAATCAAAGAATTAAATGATTTTTAAATGGCCAGACATTATGTGGCAATCCTACTCCGAAAGTGATGCTCATCTCAAATGTCCTGAGCACACTGAGGTTGGAACAGAAAATCGTATCATTGAATTTAAAAATACAAGTTTCAGTGCAACAGGAGGAAAGGCAGCTCTTCACATAGGCAGCAGCCGCCTCGGGCGCAGCTGCAAAAAGCACGGAAAAGGTATATTTTTTTGCCGTTTCAGGTTTCTTCTGGTTTCTTTCCTTCCATGTTTAACCATGTACTTACTTGTGAGTGTCCTAAACAAAGCCTGTTTATCGAGGCTCAAAACATGTTTAGAGAGTTGTAAATCTTTTCAGTGACTCTTCATGCATATAACCTCTTGTTACTTGTTAGTGACCAAACAGTCGCCTGAGTGAGCAGAGGCCAGAAGCACATATAAGACAAGAGTAATCTGCTGTCTGAAGTAAAAAAAAAAAATTACATTACGTTTGTGACAGGATACCATTTTCACATATATCAAAGCAGTGGGGGAAAAAAAAAAATCAGCAGGGCTTGTTTTAAAGCCCTTTACGGTAATCTTGCTAAAAGGGCCGGCAGTCGAGATCGCTCGGGCCCCGTAGTACCTGTATGTATATAGCACGATTTATACAGGCGTTGTTGGAGTGGCTCGAGGACGGGTCCAGCGCTGTGCATAATGACGACATGAGGCGCTGTGAAGTGGTGCTGCGCGGCACTCCGAAGCAGCAGACGGAGTTGCGGTCTGCATTGGTGTGCCTCGGTTACGGGGCCAGAGTTTGGCAAAGTGAAAGTAACCCTGCAAGCCACGCCACTGAGAATAAAAGAAAGGCGGGGCTGCCATAATTAACGATAAAGCGCAGTGCTGGAAGTGCTGTGTCTCATTGAGCAACAGCGTTTGACGAAGTGAAAGTCGTCACCCTGCGAGCCCGCCGCGAACAGAGAATAAAAGGAAGGCGCACCGCCATAATTAAAGATAAAGCGGGCCTTGGAAATTTCCTACAGGAAGTGCTCTGTGTGTTATGGAGCATGTCCTGCCTGCTGTTTCAGGCAGGGCAAAGCTATTTCAAAAAAGAAGCAGCCGCAGTAAGAACGAGACAGATGGAAAGCCGGCAAGTGCACTGCACACTATAGTTTCAATAAACGTACTCCAACCTTGCAGTGCCAGCCACCGGGCGATTGCGAGTTTGTTTGCCGCCGCCGCCGCCTCCTGAGTCCTGCAGAGTCCTGGATGCTGCAACTGCACACTCCGCCTCGGGGGCAATTGAATTCGTGTTGGTTGGGGGGGAGGGGTCACATTGATTGTAACACTGATTATTAACAGCTGAGCCGAACACGGCTGGCGGCCGTTGGAAGCACTCAGGCAGCGCTGCGAGCGTCGTGATTGCCACACCACAAACTAATCAGCTGCCCTCCCACAACAAGCTTCGCCACTGCAGCAGGAGAAAAGAGGAGATCAAAGAGAGAAAGATGGAGACAGAGCGAGGCAGGAGATACTGCATGCGATATAAAGAGAGAAAGTTAGAGACCGGGGGAAGATGGGAGGGAGAGTGAGAGAATAGGAGAACAGGAAGGAGGATACAAAGAAAAACAAGGGAAAGTGAAAGAGCGCCATGCGCGCGTTGTAGGCACGCCGTGAGCGTGCACATCGGCGTGGCCTGCGGCTCGTGCCCAGTGGCGGCGCCTGCGGACTTCGCCGTACTTGAAGTGCTGCGCGGCTCGTGCGGCCCAGGGACGGGGCCGCCAAAGCAAAAAAAAAAAAAAAAAAAAACAGTAGAGGAAGTCCGGCGGGAGCCCACCCCGCCTTCGTGAATGCCGCATGGTGCGGCCAAAGCAGGATTTTAGGCGGGGCTCCTGGGAGCAAGACGGAGCCCCGCGTGTTCCTGCAGTGACCGGCTGAAGACGGAGACCAGCCGAGGAGCAGCGCAGAGTCCCCACAAGAGCAGGTAAGTGGGGTGAGGCATGCTGTGCATGTAAAGCGCGCCGCGCTTGGAGCTCGCGTGCGCATTTAAAAGTGATATTGCATGAGGCTTGCGAGGACGGAAGGGGGACAGGAGATGTGCACAGTGCGTGTTCACGGGCGCGTTCACATTTCCAGTCCGTCCTGCGCGTGCACAGCTCCTGTCTCCCTTCCAAAGCAAGTCAGTAACAATAGATCTCGCTAGCGACAGCGCTTTCGCGCTGCATCGCCAGGCGAGACCTAAAAAGGGGGGAGGTAGAGGTATATGCTAGTTCCACCCTCCTAGTACAATAGTAGACCTACAAAACCCGAGATGTCGGGTAAAGAACCTAGCAATAGGGAGAGGATTTTCGCTCAATATGAGTTGGAAAATCAGCAGGAAAGAAAACTTTCTTTCTTGAGTCCCCTCACTCACCAGGGTTTCCCCTTGGTGACATGCTTCATCATAGGGGCCATCTCAGTCCGCTGCGAACTGAGGCGTGCTGCGACTTGCGAAATTACGTAGGAGCACTTTAGTGAGTACTACGTGTGGTGCAGTAGTGTTGTGGAGTGGAAGAAGGGAGTTAAAAATACCTAACTAGTGGGTGTAATAACTTTTTTCTAGCTGCTAGTCGGTATGTCTAAAAACGGGGTAAGATACTGGGAAAACATAGCTGTGATGGGTTAGGGATCCCTAGTATACGTCAACATGTTTCGAGCATTCCCCAGAGCTCTTCGTCAGGACTACACAGGGTCCCGCCCTGTGTGTGCCACTCCAAAATAACCTAAATTGAGGTAATTTGTGAAAAAATACGCTGCAACTAATAAGCATGCGTTAATACATACGATAAACCATTGTCACGTAGTATTCATATTTAGGCAAAATTGTGCCCCATGGTCTTGAGGGGATGAGGGTTCTCGTATTCTAATTTTCACGAGAGTTCTCCACACGGTGTGTTACCTAGTTGTTCCCCTCCGGACCGCATATGCTTATTAGTTGCAGCTCTGGGGAATGCTCGAAACATGTTGACGTATACTAGGGATCCCTAACCCATCACAGCCAGGTTTTCCCAGTATCTTACCCCGTTTTTAGACATACCGACTAGACATACCGACTAGGAGCTAGAATAAAGTTATTACGCCCACTAGTTAGGTATTTTTAACTCACTTCTTATTTATTTATTTTTATTTTGAAGTTTGTAGAACGCACAGCTACCTCCAACGGAGGTGTCCCGGCGCTAATTGCGGAGAGCAGAAGACGGAGGTACACTGCCAGGAGTTACAAGTGCTAGGAAAGGCTGAAGAACCAAGTTTTTAGGAGTTTGCGGAAGACCAATTCTGAATTGGCCTTCCTTATGAACTCGGGTAAGGAGTTCCAGAGATGGGCAGTTCTTACCGTAAAAGACCGGCCACCCAATCTGGCTTTTTTAAAACGAGGAGTGGCAAGAAGTACTTGGTGATTAGATCTCAGAATCCTAGTCTGATGATATTTGCGGAGTCTTTTCTCAGATAGAGGGGGCCCGTTTCTTTAATTACCCTGTAGGCGAGGGTTAGCGCCTTAAATTCTATCCTCCTTTTTACTGGCAGCCAGTGTAGGCTCCGTAAATGGGGGAGATGTGATGTCGTGTTGGGATATTTCTAATGAGCCTAGCGGCCGCATTTTGTATAGTCTGTAGCTTTCTTATCAGGTAGTCAGGCAGACCCAGGTACAGACTGTTGGCATAATCTAACTGAGACGTAATGAGTGCATGAACTACAGTCTTTCTGCAGTCCATGGGAAGTAAATGGAGGAATCTCCGTAGGGATTTCATCTTCCAAAAGCATAGTGAGGATACATGACTAATCTGAGTCTTACAAGAAAGGGCAGAGTCAAACTTGAATCCCAGGTTCCTAGCCGAGTGCACAGGGTGAGGTGGGGGATTGAGCTCAGGTGGCCACCATATGTCCGAATGGGGCGGAGCTGGCTGATTAAAAAATAGAACCTCAGTTTTGTCGGTATTCAATCTCAGATAGTTCAGTCATCCAAGCCGATATGTCGACTAAACAATGTCCTGCACCACACATAGTACTCACTAAAGTGCTCCTACGTAATTTCGCAAGTCGCAGCACGCCTCACGCCTCAGCGGACTGAGATGGCCCCTATGATGAAGCATGTCACCAAGGGGAAACCCTGGTGAGTGAGAGGACTCAAGAAAGAAAGTTTTCTTTCCTGCTGATTTTCCAACTCATATTGAGCGAAAATCCTCTCCCTATTGCTAGGTTCTTTACCCGACATCTCGGGTTTTGTAGGTCTTGTGGTAACAGACACGTAGACAAAAGGTGCTGCTATAAACCAACTAGAGGGGCCTATTTTAAAACCTTCAGAAAGATGTATGGTCAAAATGGCCAATCAGGATTCAACAACCCACAAAGTCATGCAGTAAGCATTGAACAGTCGAGATTTATAGCACCATTTTCCTTTTGTCATTGACCAGTGAAATATAGACAGTGTATCTGCTCTAAAGCAGAAAGGACAGGCTGAAGAACAAGGTAATTCTCTTTCTGACGGGCACTCGAACCAAGGATTCCTCACCTTAGACTATCACTATGGCACCAGGCTGGATACAGAGGTTTTCTTAGCAGTGCTTCAACATGCCACTAGATAGCGTTGTATAGCTGTGCGTTGGCTCCATACCGCCCTGGAAATTGATTGAGCAAAGCCACATGTAAGCACCACCCTGCGCTAACATCAGTCGCTCGAATTTTCCGTTTCCAAGCACTTAGACGCGGACCGCAAACAACAGTTGTGAACAGTGTGCTGAAATACTAACTTGAGACCTTTTTAGATGTTAAAAAGAGACCACTCCATAGAAGGGGAGGTGGGAAGCAATGAGGAATCTGAAGTTAGACAAGAGTTTCGATCAGAAAGAGTGTTACCAACTGGATACTTCTAACCCCAGATTCCTCACCCAAAGCAGTACCTCTCCACGGTGGAGGTTCTGTGGAGTGGAATAGAACAGGCAAAACGTCCTCATCAAATCTGGCTGTCAAGGAAGTAGATCTTTGCGGCAGCTGGTAAACTTTGAAAGTGGTGGGCAGAAAGGCTGAATCTGGCGGTATATGTATCAAAGGACATTCAATGGGGTTATTAAAAAAATACAATTGGGTAAATTGTGTATTTTCTAGGACACTTTCTTTCATAAATTAATTCAAATGCTTAGGTGGATATTGAATGTTCCTGCACACACTCTACAGGGCCCTGAATTACTACAAGTAGAGCAGTAACCCAATACAAGAATCCATCACCCAGTTCCTGTGGGAACTGCCACATGGCAGATCACAACAAGAGCCTTGCCCACCAACCTTCTCCCCGGCCTAGTGGCACACAGAAAAATACTCCACATTCAGGGTCAAGTCACTGGGCTGTCTCCATGACAAAACTTCTGACAGCTCTTAATACACACTACCCTGCACTGAAGTCAGGTGACCAGACCCTTCTACTATAGCTTCAAGCTTCAGATATCCTTAATATAAAGAGTAACAGCATCAATAGTACTAGAGCCATGCAACGACCAGATTGTCAGTTGCAATAAATTCTTCTTCAAACCACATGGGCTACTAGTCAGGGCATGTTCTGTCAACTAGCTTTTGTGTACGATGGACAGGAATGTAGTGCATGTGCATCACACACTGTATGCAAGCAGAGCCAGCATATAAAACCCTGGAGCTAATAAACTCATATTCCACCTTGCTGTCTCTTCTAAGTTCTTCTCCAATCTACAGTGCACTAGCGCTGCAGCATCTAGTGACTTCATATTGTTTTGTTGAAGATTATCTCCTTTATCGTTCCATCTCGCCTGTTTATCTCTTCACCATCACCTAGGCCTTCCTTTCCACCTAGCGCGATTCCCAGCGCTTCGAGGCACCCTCTGAGCTGAATGAGGCGGTTCACAATCGAACAACATATGCTATCATAAACTTTCAAATTGCTGCACTTTTTTTTTTTTTAACGGAAAAGGACTTTGAAGAGACATTTTTTTATTGCATTTTTTTGTAGTGCCAACTTGGGAAAGGCAAAGAAAAGAGTACTGGCACTCAAAGGCCCAGCAGTGCACGTTATGAAAGAGGCACAGACTGTACTATCTTTTAATAGCATTGAGGTTTGGGATACATGATTGAAGGGTCTGTCCTCAGCTCAGACTGACAGACCCTGAACTGAAGTCTCAGAGGAGAGTGACATGTAGCCATCAGTATACAAACCCTCACAATAGATTAAACCGACCTGCAGAGGGGGCGTACACCCCGTTTACATTTCTACGGCCTCTCCGTTATGTATCAGCTGAAAAGCTTCGTTAAGTAACTTGGAGCTCATGACCATAAAGCTTTAAGAACAAGCCACCGATTCTGAAACGCCCCCATACTCGGTGCAGTTTAACATATTCTGGTATTGATTGCTTTTTAAATCCACAGGCATTGTTCAGCTGTCATTATGATGGCCATTAAATCACTTGGTAATGGGCACTGGGACAGGCGAGGCTGGTAGCGCCCATTCTTCATGAGGCAAAGGGTCCAAGGCTTCGCCAGACCTCCACCCCTACTCCCTATCCCATCCTGCCCTAGGAGAGAAGAGGGGCCGAGCCAAGGTGAAAAAACAGCACGTACCCTCCAGGAAATAGGCCAGGTCGCAAAACACTTTTTTTTTAAATTTATTTTTTAGTAATGTTATCAAAAGCTAAGTTGCGAGACGTCCCTTGTGCGCTGCAGAAGTAAATCTCCATTGTTTCATGTGCTGGAAACAAACACATACATCCGAGCTGACTAATACTCTGAGTTTTATCAGCAGTAAAAATGTTATTAAAATATACATTCAAAATGGTGCAGAGTGGGATGTCTCCAATACAAAATTACTGTGTTTTTTTAAAACTGCGGAAAAAGGGCAGGGCACTGAATATTCTGGCTAGAGTTTACAAGGGTGAAACCAGCGGCACTATCGTGTGTGGCCGCCCATTGGATTATGTTCTTGGCAATGTTCTGCAGGTGATGCTTTGTGTTTCTCATGAGGACCTTAGACCCTTTTTTTGTGTGCATGTTTTAAATATGTAAAAGACACACAATTGATGGACGGAATGCAGAACAAATCAAAACATTCACCCCCAGTCAAGAGATCTGGGTTAAATCCATCATTCTTTTGCTCACCATGCCACCCCAGTTTAGACCTGGCCATATGCAAATCAGTCTTGACCCTGTGCCTCATGGGAACAGTCCAGCCCGAACTGCCAAGCCAGGTCCTCCCTGGACCGGAAACAAGCATCCTAGGACTGGTTTCGAGGTTTCAAATATGTTTTAAATATGTTACAGTCTCATCATAAAAACATGTTACAAGAACGACATGTGCGGTACACAGGTTATGTTCGAGTCTTCTCGCTTAAAGCAAAGTAGCAGTACAAGCCTGCCGATGTTACAACCGAGTCAAGGCAGTGACTCGAAGAACAACTGGGTGATGGCATTAACCCTAATCAGTGCATTGTAATCCAAGAAGAGTAAAAGGAACAAATTGAAACATATCTACTGGCCCTAGTGTATCAAAAATAAACAAATAACAGGTAGGTAAAGCATAAAAAAAATCTAAAGAAATAGTTACCACTTCCATCTATGGACAGGATATAGGCAGTCAATGGAATACCTAACCGACATAAATGAGACACCACTAAAGAAGTCAAGAAAAGTAAAGTTTTGATTTCAAATGTAATGTAACGGAAATGAAACACTTATTTCCTCACTCTAGAAGGACAATTTTGATTTAAATAAAAACCTCTACCAGCTTTACATCATTCTTAGGTTTTTTTGATAGGAACATTGAACTTTTCAGAGACTTGGGTAGTAATTGCTTATCAAACTGGGACTGGCTGGGCTGACAAAGCTTTGCATACTAAGTTAGCAGGTACTTTTATGCACGTGAATCAAATCATAGCTCGTAAATCAGATGCCCTAGATAAATGGACTGTTTCTCAAGAATAGACGTTCAAACCAAAATGTGCTATCTTTCTACCTGCAATAATCGGAAAATATAATATATATATATATATATATATATATATATATATATATATATATATATATATATATATATATATATATATATATATATATTAAAAAAGTGAAAGCTGCCAAATGTTCTGAATGTGAGAACATCTGCCTGTTGACTAGAAACAAAGTCCTGTTCGAACGAGGACAAACTTAAACCATTTTGGTTTAGGGCATGGGTCATTGCTAACCTGGACCAAACCCACGTTAAAATGGTCTATTTTGGTTTGATTGTGCTGAGAATATAGAAGAAAAAACATGTACTCACAGTAGTATCTTGTAAAATGGAGCAGAATCTGCAAGTAAGTTGCAGCCAGGGAAATCTGACATTCCAGATTTGTTTTTACTTTCACAATTTGTTAGGCTTTTTCAAAAAGTACATAAAGAGTAAACTCGTATGTACATATAACATGAAAATGTTCTAAGTCAGCCATAATTAATGACCGTCTCTACATCATTCTTATATTTTCATGATGCTTTGTGGCAATCATGAATTAGGAACTTTGATTTTTTTTTTTCACAGAGACTTTGGTAGTATTTGTCTGCTTACCCAACTTGAACCAGCAAAGTATTGTACTGAAGTTAGCAGATTCTTTTACATGGCTTGCAGATAGGTGAATCAAACCATAACTAATTGATCAGAAGTGCTAGATAAAATGTTTTAGAACCTCAAGAATAGATATTCAAGCAAAATATTCTAAATTTATATTTGTAATAATCGGAAAATGAAACACTTGAATTAAAAAAATTAAAGTTGTCAAATATTCTGAAAGCAACAAAACTATCTTTTGACTGGAAATGAGGTCATGCACGAATAAGGGGCAAATGTAAACCCTTTTGGCTTAAGGCATCGGTCATCTACATTAGGGCATTAGTATTTCTTTTGTTATACAAATGTGGAGTGGCTCGTTATCAGTTAGTGGCTCCATGTTACATAACTATGTACTGCTTATGGAAGAGTAGGGAGAATAAACAAAGTAGAGAGGAGAGGAGAAAACAGGTGAAGTTAAGATGACAGGCTAGGTCAGGAAGGGCTAGCTTGAGAGGAAACCTAGCCAGGCTGGTCAGTTTTAAAGTACAGAGGTGTACGTGAGAGAGTTGTGGGTACTAGAAGTATTTAATTGCTTCAGTTTTGTACATACAGATATGTTTAGGTGGTTGATATCAGTAGATTTAAGGCAGTTTGAATTTTTGTAAGCATACATCCAATTTAGACTAGAGGCTTCGTGGGGAGTGGAGTTCACAAGTATTGTTATATATGGTATTATTCACATGTCTTAAAAATAATACAGCCAGGTATAATGTGAGATATTTTTTAGCGCTCTTAAGATAGTTTTGACACCCAAATTTGGAAGCAAGTCAAGTACAAGATCCTGTTCTCTGATGTTTGGTGTAGGGTTAAGAGACAAGGGCCTAGGGCTATATTGACAAAGTTGAAAGATGTGTTTGTTTGAAAGACTACATTAATTACTTGTTCCAACTTCCGCCAAGAAAGGTTGTATGTGCAGTTATGAAGCACGTTTTCATTTTTTTTTAGGCAATTCCAGTCTGTGGCTGATTTTAGTAGACATCTTTTAAACACACATATTCTTCGTCCAGAAGGCTCTATACACTGAACTAGCAGGAGTTATATTTAGGCTTTTGCAGATGATTTCCATACGTCAGCCAATGTTTGGCCAGTTAAAAGCTGTAGGTCCAGCTTGGAGCAAATACCATCACCTTTTTTTTGTACGTGACTGTTTTAGATTTTTTTGCGGGTACCTGTCCCTGCAGAACATGTTTGTTAAGTAGTGGCACTAGGTTAGGCTTACATGGGTTATTCAGTCTACTTAGGGTAGATTTGAGCCTAAGGTGTCTATAGAAGTCTAAATTAGGTAGATCCTAATTTTGTTGTAGCGGAGGTCTTTTATGTGACTAATTCCTTTTACAAACCTTTTCTTCCGATCTATTTTAAAATCAGAGTTACCCCCATAGTGTGAAGAGTATGAAGCCTCGTAGTTTGTTGGCGAGTCGTTTATCAAGAAGTTTGAGGGTTCAGGTGGAATCCTTGATAATATTTTGGGAGTGTGGAACTTCAAATATATTTCAATGTGTTTTAAGAGGTCAGTCTCAATTTGGACACATGGGGTAGTTATTTTCTCCTCCTGTAACCAGTACGCGGCTTATCTCACTAAGAAAGCTATTTGGTAGTTTAAAAAAATTAGGAGACTTTACTCCTCCTTGTGCTCTATTCATTCTAATTCTGTTAAGTTAAATTCTAGCTTTTTTATTTTTCCATGTAAAGTCATAGGCAACCTTTTCCAGACTTTATGGAGGTTAGTGTAATCTTGTATGTGGAGCATACTTGTGATGAAGTTGACTTGGAGTGCAATCGTCATTTAGTGCATTCAAATCTACTACCACAGATATATTTAGGGGACCAGGCGTCAACTAGGTTCTTAATTTTGGTGTGTAATTTCTTCTCAGTATGCTCTTCCTAGTTCACTATGTAGTTTCGAAACCACACGCCTAGGTATAAGGTAATTTCTAAAAAGAATTTCTGGAATAGTTTAATCTACTTCTTCAAAGAAGATTAGGATGCCATCCGCTTAGTAGGCTACCTTTTCATTACCGGAGGAAAACGGGATCCCCTTGATATTTGGGTTGGTACAGATAGCAGCTAGTAGGGGTTCGTGAACTGATAACCATGTTGATTGTGGGCATTCCTACCCTGGTGCCATTGGAGGGACTGAACTTTCCATTTAAGGCTCAGTTGGTTTGATGCAGGCTGTTGGGTGGCCCTAAAGGGTAGAAGCCAATAGTTCAAAGGAAGGATCCAGATCAAGTCTGCACAGCACTTAACACAAGACGGTACACAATAACTTGCCTAAGGTCTTCTCTGCTTCCAGTGCCCATGGCCATTGTGGGAAAGATCAGTAATTTTGCTTTCTTATAAAACTTGTCCAAATATTACCATATTATCAGGTGCACGACTTTCCTTAAAAAATCTTGACTGTGTAGGGTGGTTAGCACCCCCTCAAGCCGGCGGCAACATTTTAGCATATACTCTGTATATATGTATGGGTAGGGTTGTTTTTTTGGGTAACTGATTATTTAGTTTTCAATTTGGCTGATGAAATTATATGTTTTTGAATATGTAATATGGGTATGCCGCTTTTATAAGCTGTTTGGATGCTAAAATTGTACAAGCATGTCTTGTATGGAGGAGGAGGTTGCAAGTAGTAGAAAGGTGTGCATGTTTAGGAACACTGCTAAGAGACGCTACTGACCATATGTGTGTTATGTAGTATAGGGTTGTGAACGCTAACAAGTAGTGCTGGTAAGATCATGTTGGCCATCTTCACATTCTTCAAAGAGTCAGTGAGGAACATAGTGTAAGCAAATAAGTGAAGACTTAGCTATGTATAGGCTATTCACTGCAAGATCAAAAGTGTGGGAGACTGCCAGGATTTGAAGTGAAGTGCTCAAGTACTTCAGTGGTCTATCTCCGATTGTACAAGCAGGTCTATAAAAGTTTCTAGATTTGCACGTTGTTAAAGATAGCTGTCTTCACCATATGAATGATTCTCATTTTGGATGTACCTGCAAAGGAGAAATGAATGTTTAGCGATATCAGTTTTTCTTTTAGGGGCAAGAAGCATTTCCTTTGGGTAACAGTATCTTTCGCATAGTCCCGTGAGATGCCCATTTTCATGCCATTCCATTTGATTACTTTGACTTTCCTCGCGTGTTCTACTGTCCTTTCAGTATTTGGGTATCACAGTGGCTTAAAGATCATTTGTTCTGGACTTTGAGTGTTGGATAGGTGTGATGGGTATTAAATGCGATCTTTAGATTCCTAAGTCTTGTCAAAAGAGATCCTCAGAGTTGGTGGGATCCAAGTTTCGAAAATGAGTTATGTGGGATTTGCCTCTTTCTCAGTATTCTCCAGGAGACAAAATAGCCTCAGGTGCTCCCTTTTGTTTCTATCTTTCATCACCGTAATTTCTCTTTCAAGGACGTCAATGGATTTTCTTGGAAATAAAGTCTATTCTTTTCAGCAGTTACATTAAAAACAATTTCTAAAGCGCACGTTAACCAAAGATCTCTTGGCGCTATAGTAAAAACACCGATTGACGGGTTTATTTTCTATTCCAGTTAAACCTCAAAGGCTTATTTAAACAACCAGGTCTTTACATTTTTTCTGTCCACAAGTTTCATTGTCTACTTTGCTTGTTCCCGTTTTTGCTTCTGTCAGAATGGTTGAGAGATTTTGTAAATCGTTTCTCACCCCTATCATTTCAGTTTGCAGCAGGTCCATATTGGTTTTGGAGCTATGAGATAGGTCGGGTAACCCTAGCTCTGGGGAGGGGGTCCTCAAACGCACCCTCACAGGGTCCTAAGTACAAAATTGCTGATTGTCTGACCTCCGGGCCCTGGCCCACACCGGGGTTTAGAAATCTCGGCAAGCAGAGCGCCACATGCTCCAGGGGCTCGTTATGGGGGGTGAAATCCTTTTTCTGTGAATATCTCGTGCCCCCTTAGGCCGTTTTGCGCAATCTTGGTATCATTGTGTTCCTGGTGGTGAGCCCTAGAGCCTTTTCCTTAAGTCTCTTGGCCTCTAAGGCGCCACACTTTGCAGGGAGCTGGTTCCACTAGCTCCCTGCACCAGCCTTACTCCTTTTTTTTCTCCTGTGCAGTTTCTCTCCTTTTAGGTGTAGAAGTCTAGTTCTTCCCAAACTAGTCCTTAGGACCTGTAAGGGGACGAGCTTCCCTGGTCCTGGGGAAGAGACCCACTGGCCCTCGGGTCAACTCTAGGCAGAGTCCTTAGTCCAGGGGGGCATCAGGGGTTTCCTCCTTCCAGTTGTCCATGGCTGTCGCCTCTAGTCCCAATGTCCAGCTCCAACAAAAAGCACACTCTTCCCCTTGTGCAAGATTTTTTAGGTCAGGGCGAAATGTTGTAGAGGTCAGGCACCCCAGGCCAATCCTAGGGTGCAACATCACCTCTCCGCCCCTGTCCCAACCCTCCGGCACAGCATGCTTGGACAATTCAAGATGGCGCCATCCAGGACCCACTTGTCGCATCTCCTCTGGGGGCCTCAGCTCCGCCCCAAGCTGACAATACTGACAGGGCCTTTCCCACCTAAACTTCAAAGAGGAGGTCGCTCCTGGGTTGGCACCAGAGGTCTGGGCTCCCTCCTTTGTTCAGTGGGCTTGGGCGGTCCCATTTCTGGTACAGTGTAATAGCTAATTGATGAATGTAGATTTTTCTCCCCACCCATTCCTCCTCAGGTGCATAGTGAAGCACTGTTAATTGCACCATTTGTGTGGGAAGGCCTTTGTTCCTGCTGCTGCACAAAAGGGTGACAAAAGGCCTGGGCTCTAATCTTGAGCTGAGCAAGAGAAATAAGACAATTCTGGATGACCAATAGGATGTACAGATACATTCTTGGAACTTGCAGCTTTGATCCTGGTGCACGTTTCACCCCATTTTGACATGTCACTGGACTTTGCAGAACAACTGGAAGCGAATCTGCACTCTAAGGCAGATTTCCCCCAATGTCTATAATAAAGTGTCACAGCAGACAAGACAGTATTCCACATTGGCTTCCCCTACGAGTGTCCACTAATATTATAATGCCTACCTGAGGTCAATATCTAACAGTGCAGAGTCCCCTCTGCTGCAGGCTACCTGTGTGCAGTTACTGGGGTGTGGACAACAGTAGTCTCACACAGGCAGCGCTCTCACGTGTGCACACAGGTTTACATGTAACCAGCTAAGTGTCCCTTACCGTTGCTGCAACCCAGCGGCCTTATCTTAGAAGGGGGGGCACTGGCAGTAAACATGCACAGTCCGTTTATTGTGTGTTTACCGTGAGCGAGTCACCAGTTGTGAGGCTCACCCACAGTCAAAAGGCCAAAAACAGGTGATCAAATAGGGAAAAATCTGGGCGGATTACATGGTCAGAACCCATTCTGTTAAAGGAACTAAGTCAACTAGTAAGACAACTGAAAATACTAAAACAATCGGGCAAGACTACTTTCCAAAGGTGGCTGCTTTTCACCAAGTCTCTCAATACTAGAAAAAACTCCTTCTGCATGGAGTCACGTCACGGAGGTCTGCAGAAGCATAGGGGACAGGTGCAGCACCCAGTAAAGTTACTTGTGACTTCTGGAAGCAGCTTTTGCTGTAGGTATAAGGAGTGGTTGTCCAAGGTGGCCCCATATCGATTTGGATGAATTGATTCCATTAGGTAGAGCTGGAAGAAGGCAGAAGCTAGGCACAGGGAGTGTCACATTACAACAGCAGAACAAACAAAATGATATCGCCCCTATTAACAGTCCACTTTTTATCACTCATGCAAACAAGGAGGAACTCTCTATTATTGAAGGCTCTGTGATAATTAGCGCCTGGAAACCTCTGAGAAGCAAAATACAGTGAAGAGAAGCATCCAACCTACCAGCACGTAATTAGGCCTAAAAGAACACGGCAAGGTTCGGAGAAGGCACCAATATTGTGGTGACTGACCTAGACTTGTGTGTTACAGAATGATGATGATTGAGAGGAGGAAGGAAGTTGACAGTGAGGAATTATTCAGCCTGCACATAGAACAGGTCAATCTAAGTAACACAGGTAATTTACAAATATTGGGAGCACCGCAGCTGCACTCAAAGCTGTGAATTCAAAACTGCAAGGTTTAAGACACTGTTTCAGAACTTAAGCAGTCACTAGGGATACTGAGACAAGAATCCAGTTTCTTGAACTGAAAAAGGCAAAACAAGAGCCCTCCCTGCATTTAGTGGGCAAATTCAAACCTGCAGTAGAAAATCAATAAGAAAGTGCTGAATAAAGTAAAAAAACATCACCCAGTTAAAGGTCACAGAGACAGGAAGACTCCAAGAGGCACTGAAAAATATACTTTTGGCTTTGTGGATGATGCAGATGAAGTTGAAGCTCTCTGAAAAAGTGCACCTAAAAGACTGACAATGGGACTGTAATGTGGGCCAAACACTGAAGAATAGTGATGGTAAGAATATGGATGCAGGAGTAAGGTACAGAATCCTATGTGAGGTGATAATACAGGAGACAGCGAAGAAATAATCGAGGACTCCTGTTCACATAAATGAATCCTTAAACTGGGCAGGAAAACGTGGCGTAGAGTGGAGTAGTGTGTTGTAGACTAGATTGGAATCAAGTGGCATAGAGGGAGTTGCGTAGAGTGGAGTGGCATAGAGTCGAATAGAGAATCAGAGTGGAGTAGAGTGGCCTAGAGTGAAGTGGGTAAAGTACAGTGGTGCAGAGTAGATTGGCATGAGTGCAGTTGCTGAGAGTGCATTGATTTAGAGTAGAGCGGCGCAGAGTGGCGTAGATTGCAGCATTGTAGAGTGCAATGGTGGAGTGGCGCGGGCTGGAGAAGAGTGGCATATAGCAGAATAGAGTAGAATGTTTCAGAGTAGAGTGAAGTGGTGCAGGTAAAGTGGAGTGGTGAAGGATAGAGTGTAGATTGGCATAGAGTTGCATGGAGTGCAGTGGTGCTGAGTAGATTAGAGTGGCGTAGAGTGTAGTAGAATAGAGTGCATTGGAGTAGAAACGAGTGGTGCAGAGTAGAGTGAAGTGGCACAGAGAGCAGTGGTGCACAGAGAAGCATAGAGTTCAGTGGCAGAGAGTGCAGTCTTGCAGAGTAGTGTCTTAGAGTGTAGCTGCGAAGACCAGAGTGCTGTATAGAGCCGTGGTGTACAGTACAGTGGTGCAGAGTAGAACTGAGCGGCATAGAGTGCAGTGACGTAGAGCGCAATGGTGAAGAGTGGCATAGAGTTCTGTGGCGGGAGTGCAGTCTTGCAGAGTAGAGTGTCTTAGAGTGAAGTGGTGTACAGTGTTTTGGCATAGAGTGCAATGACGTAGTGTTACAAAGTAGGGTGCTGCAGAGAGCAGTGGTATACAGTATAGTGGTGCAGAGCGGAATAGAGTGGCAGAGTGCAGTGATGTAGAGCGCAATGGTGTAGAGTGGCGCAGTGCAGTGGCATAAAGTGTTGTAGAGTATAGTGCACAGAGTGCAGTGTAGTTGGAACAGAGTGCAGAGGCATAACGTGCATTGGTTTTAAGAACAGTGGTGTAGAGTATATTGGGTAGAGTGCATTGATTTAAAGTTGAGTGGTGCAGCATAGAGTACAGTGGCATAGAGTGCAGTGGTGTAGAGTAGACTGTTTTAGAGTGGAGTGGTGCAAGGTAGAGTGAAGTGGTATAGAGTAGTGGTGTAGAGTGGAGTGGTGCAGAGTACAGTGGAGTGGCCTAGACTGGAGTGGCGAAGAGTGCAATGGGGCATAGTAAAGTAGAGTGCATTGGCAAAGAGTAAAGTGGTGCAAAGTAGAGTACAGAAGTGTAGAGTGAAGTGGTGTAGAGTGCTTTGATGAACAGTAGATTAGAGTGGCGTAGAGTGTTGTAGAGGGCAGTGGGGTAGAGTGGAGCAGCACAGAGTAAAGTGGAGTAGAGTAAAGTGGCGTAGAGAGCAGTAGCTTTGAGTACATTGGTGCAGACTAGAATAGAGTGGTGCAGAGTAGTGTATATTGGAGTACAGAGCAGTGGCATTGAGGGTACTGGATGAGTAAATCGGTGTAGAGTGCAGTGGCACAGAGTAGTGTATAGTGGAGTACAGTGCAGTGGCGTAGAGTGTATTGGTTTTGAGAAAAGTGGTGTAGAGTGCAGTGGTGTAGAATGGAATAGTGCAGAGTGGAATACAGCAACACAGAGTGCAGTTGCATTGAGTAGACTGTTTCAGAGTAGAGTGAAGCGACAGAGTACAGTGGCATAGAAGAGAGTGCAGCATTGTACAGTGCAGTGATGCAGAGTAGATTAGAGTGGCTTCGCTTAGAGTGGCTTGGCGTAGAGTGTAGTGGTGCAGGGTACAGTGCAGTGGTGCAGGGTAGAGTGGCATAGAGTGTAGTGGCATTGAGTGCATTGGCATAGAGAAGAGCGGTGCAGAGTAGACTGCAGTGACAGAGTGCAAGGGCATAAAGTAGAGCGGCAGAGTGGAGTAGAGCGGTGCAGAGTAGAGAGCAGTTGCGTAGCGTACAGTGGTGCAGAGTGGAACAGAGTGACTAGAGTGCAGTGGCAGGGTACAATGATGTAGAGTGTTGCACAGTGGAGTATAGTCTCAGGGCCACTGGAGTTATTAGATTGTCAGCCGTGGAGATTTCCGCATAATTATAGATTTACCGCATTTGTCACATAATCCATCATCTGCCTCATAATTTGCAGATTTAAACAAAAAAAACATTTGTTTCTAGCTAAAACGGTTCAAAAGTTACTAAACATGCAGTGACACTCGTTGCCATGAAGTGGAAGACCCTTTGCAAAGCTGGACTGGTCACCTTTCTGTTGCTTATTGCCATATTTGGGTCTTAAACTGGCACTAATGAGGTGCAACCAGTGCCCAGACAGTGTTACCAGGTTTAAAATGACAAAATATTAAAGTAATTCGATTACAAAATGTGCCACATAATGCTTTTCTTGTTGCATAATTTACTCAACCCTGCCGCATAATTTGGCCCTCTCCTGCTGCATAATTCCAGTGGCCCAGTATAGTGGCGTAGGATGCAGAGTAGATAGGCGTGGAGTGGAGTGGCGTAGAGTGTATTGTTTTTGAGTAAAGTGGTGTAGAGAGAATTGGCGATAGAGCAGAGCGCAGTGGTTAGAGCAGAGCACAGTGGCGTGGAGTGGTATCGTGAAGAGCGCAGGGGCGAAGAGCGCAGGGGCGAAGAGCGCAGGGGCGAAGAGCGCAGGGGCGAAGAGCAAATGTCATCCCCTAGTGTTCGGATTTGTTTTCACCATACTTAAGAATGTCCTCCAGTAGCCAGCACGATCTTCACATACATCCTCTCACTTTGAGGTAAGAGAAAGAAAAGTAAACACCAAGCTCTCTCGGAAGATGAAGCCTGACATTTGACCTCTGTCTTCGAATGTACAGCAAATGTGACAAGATAAAAAGATTGAAAGGTCAGTTTACAGAAAAGGAGCACTCTGAAGTATACTGTAAATGAGGTTTGGACAAGGG
The DNA here is from genome assembly GCA_963921515.1 of Calotriton arnoldi. NCBI lineage: Eukaryota > Metazoa > Chordata > Amphibia > Caudata > Salamandridae > Calotriton > Calotriton arnoldi. The sequence goes on from CAWUFW010000375.1 coordinate 2,298,096, forward strand.
AAGGGACGAACTCAAGCTGGACAGCCTAAAACAAATAAAGCCAGGAAGAAGAAAGCAAGAAAATGTGAGTTACAAACCAAAAAGCCAATTGTAAGCAATGGACGGAATGCATTCCTAGGGAAGATTTCTGAATGTCCCCAAGATGTCGTTAGCAAACAAGACAGCTGTGCTGTCTGGTAGGCTTCAACCTAAAAACAAGCATTTGCAATGCAATAGGTCTCGCATTTACGCGAGTTTGAGCTATTGGCATTGTAAATGACAATGCCTTTTTTATGTTTTGGTTTTTAAAACCATTGCATTGCAAATGCTTGTTTTAGTTATCATCATGCCGTGTTTCCTTGCGTAGTATATAGAGAAGAGTTCAGGTCACAGCGAGGCTAGAGTATAGACGGTGTGGGCCTCTACGTGAACCAACAAGAACCCTGCCCATCCAGAGAAGAAGTCTCCCAGCACAGGACTGCGCTTATACGTGATGAAAGCTGACCGACACCCTCTGGTAACCGCCTCCCAAAGAGCTGGCGATGGCATTAGAAATCCCCATTTTAAGCGTGGGATAGATACTCCACCTTTTTTCCACTCACTTCTAAAACGCCCCACGAGAAAGCAGTCTCCGCTGTAGCAGTTTAGGCGGATCCACAGAACCCAGGCAGTGAGTGTATTGTTCAAGTGTGTGTTGCGTTAGTAAATTCCTCTGTGCTTAAAACAAATAGAACACCGGGCTTACCTAATTGAGGCAAGTAGCAAGCTAATGCGTGCAGTACCATGGGTTTGTTTTTCCACAGTGAGCTTTGTCACTGACAAGATAACACAAAATAGAACCTTGAATCCACCCAAGAAACTGCACCTTACGCAGCCTTACAGAATAATGTGGGTTAAAGAAACTGAATAGTAGGAAATCGGCATGCTCATTTTGGTAACAAAGCAGAAGCGGTCATAATTTACGCGCACAGGTAGACACCTTCTTTACACCCCCCCCCCCCTTCTCCCCCTCCCCCCCAAAAATACACCGGCCAAGAGTCTTAATGTGTCCTTCTCGGGTGTGTACGGCTAATGTTCCTTTTAGCTTTGTATTCAAGTACTTGTCGTTTTGTTTCCCTCATTATACATGCAGGACTATAGTTACAAGAAAAGAATGCAAAGTATGAGCGAGCAATGAGAAAGGCATTCACTCGTGATACTAGACAACTTGTTAGCACTGTTTTAGTGCCCAGGTAGAGAGACCCAAGAGCACTGCCTCACAGCCAGCTGTACCCCATTGCCTCGGACCCAGATTAGTCACTCGTACCGACTTCACCGCTTCTTACCTCACTGCACACGCCTCGCTCGCCCTTCTCCGCTTAGAAGCTGCAGGAAAATGAGGCGGGTTTCTGTATTTGCACGGCACTTGTGGCCCTGCCGTAAAGTTCCCGGGATGATAAACGAGAGAATGGGGAAGTATTTAAAGAAACAGGCGCGTCAGCAGAGACGCCAAGATTAACGATTAACTTTGTTTGCTGGAGTTCTCCTGTTACACAGATTTTCCAGACATACACAAGGAAAACAAGACACGCGGCTGATTTCTTTTGTGTCGCGGGCGGGGCTCCACCTTCTACATTGATATGTTTAATAGTACCCGAGAGGAGAAAACCCAAGAGTACTGCCTCACAGCCAGCTGTACCCCATTGCCTCGGACCCAGAGTAGTCACTCATACCGACTTCACCGCTTCTTACCTCACTGCACATGCCTCGCTCGCTCTTCTCCGCTTAGAAGCTGCAGGAAAATGAGGCGGGTTTCTGTATTTGCACGGCACTTGTGGCCCTGCCGTAAAGTTCCCGGGATGATAAACGAGAGAATGGGGAAGTATTTAAAGAAACAGGCGCGTCAGCAGAGACGCCAAGATTAACGATTAACTTTGTTTGCTGGAGTTCTCCTGTTACACAGATTTTCCAAACATACACAAGGAAAACAAGACACGCGGCTGATTTCTTTTGTGTCGCGGGCGGGGCTCCACCTTCTACATTGATTTGTTTAATAGTACCAGAGAGGAGAAAATGAAGGAACGCCGCAAGCAAGCCGTACGCGTGTCTGGGCGCAAGCTGAGAACGCCAGAGAAGACACGCCGTGAGCGTGCACATCGGCTGTCTGGGAAAGTGCACATCTTCTGTCCCCCTTCGGCACCCAAGTCAACAACAATAGATCTCGCCAAGGCGTGCAGCGCAAGCGCTGCGTCGCTAGGCGAGACCTAATGAACACCACTTGTTAATACAGTGTTACTGGCTGCAGCAAATTAGTTCTCCTCTCATTCATCATCATAAACTGTCCACTGCTGCTATAAGACACCTGATCCTTTATCACTACATTGCATCCTCAACAGGTGGCAGAGTCAACTGAAAGTAGTATGCATCTTCCTTTAGAAATTGCCCTAGGGTGGCCACTATGTACAGTCTTAGAGCACCCACATCATCCTGGTCCATGCCTCCACCAGGCCAAAGATGGTCGAAGCTCCCACATCAAAAGAAGGAGAGCTCTCTGAACTAGCGATGTGAATTTAATTTATTTAACTACGCTTTTAAACTGCTAAAATTATATCATTTTTTCCGCTGGTACCAAGTCAGCTTTTCCTCCATCACTTCTGGCCTCATCAGGATAACTTCCCCATACAAACACCACTACTAGGTAACAAATGTTGAGAAAAAAACATAATTGGGGATTTTGTATGTGGAAATGAATTTGCCATATGGGCTTACGTACATCACAGTCACATTATAAATCATGTGCCTCGATAATCATCTGATCAACCTTTAACTGCCTTACAAGTAGTGCAATGCTTACAGGATAAGCATGTGCTGCTTAGGTGTTATACACATCTGTCTATGAAGGGAAGCCTGGAGTTGACTTTCATAAGAAATATATCATGCTCTAGACTGCAGCCAGAGTATACTCAAAATGTCTAACTCCTGAAAATGCCAATGTTGCAAGGGGGTACAATTACACTATCTGATGGCATAGGGACTTTGAGGATAAACGCACATAGAGGAGGGTAAGAAAAGGTCACTTAGATTGCGGAAATCTTAAGGAAAAGCATAGAGTTTGCTGTTCGGCAAAGAGAACGTATCCAAAACAAGGTTTGCCAGGTTGGGCTAGCACTTCAGAAAATTGTCAATTTTCTAAATGATTATTTTTTGAGGTATGATTTCAATCATTTTACTAGCATTATTTTGATCTTTCTTTCTGACGCTCAACAGCCTTTACAATTGTCCTGCTGACCACCAATCCATCCAACTGCCTTCATGTCATGCTGTATCATCTATTTTCTTTCTTTTTTTTTATTTACAATTCTTCAACCTTCTAACACAGCCACCCAAGCCTTTATTGAATCACGTAACAAACACCAACAACTGTTTGACGGATACCAACGTATTTATGTCTTCAACATGCAGATCATGACTAGGGCTCCTGGTTTTATGGTATTTATTTTTGTAATATTTCCGTCTGTATTTATCGATATTTATTTTTTGCCCATTTTATCTGCATTTATCCATATTTATTTTGTGTATAAATGAAGTTGTAAAACTGTACATTTCCATATTTAACTGATAGACACGAACCTATACTTTGATGTCTTTCATGATTTAGCTATTAAAGCTGCCAAATATTACGCGAAACATCCACTAAATATTAGCATACCACAAATGTATGTTGACATATGCCATTTTTTAAAGAAATTTCATCCTGTTATTTAATTTCCCATGCTGTTCATCTGCTCAGCTACAATGCATGAAAGACAGTACGGCGAGTGACTAAAAAGAAGCACAATTTTCTGTATTTAATCACTTTTAAAAATAATTGCAGAAAGAAAACACATTGTTTTCTGTCTGTATTTATCTGTAAAAATCGGTAAAAACTGAAAAAGGGAGCCTTAATCATTCAGGCCTAATCTGGCCACTACAAATTCCGTGATCTTCAACTCACACACTGACCAATTCTGTCACCCTCATACAATAAACCAGGTGGTCTTAACCTTTTGACTTCTGAAGACCTCCACTTTAATCATTACAGGAAGCAGAGGACCCCGGCCTAAGCACTTTCGATGATTTGAACATCAAAACAATACACAAAACATACAGAAACAAACATTCATCAAACAAACACACAAATGATGAAATATTTTATTTAACAAAAATCTTTTTTTTTTTATCCAAATTTTAATAGGAAGGTTGGAGCTTTTCTAAATTCAATTGAGGCTACCCATGATATATTTTGTATGATGCACTTGCACTGCTCCCACGAATCAGTCTGAGAATGCTAACAATTTTTAGCCTCCAATTTCAAATTCCTTTAAAGAACATTTTAAACATGTTAATTGCACGTTCTCTCTTTATTTATATACACTTTATTAACCTGTTATTTAATTTTCTAAGCAGTCGAAGACCCCCTGAGTAGGCCTTGCGGACCCCCAGACAACAGGTTAAGAACCACTGCCATAAGCATCGTTATCAAAACTCAACCATTGTCTAAGGCATTTCAGTTACCCTTTAAGCCAAAAATAATTAAAAAGGGCAGGCATTTGCCCATCTGAGGGACAACAGAATAATTCTGTAACAATTCATCTCCCCTTCTGCTGTAGCAATGCCTTCATTTTCATGGCCCTGGCCTCACCCTCTGTCACAATGCCAGCATGTTCTTTTAGGCCTTGCCATTATGCTCTGAGAAAACGTAAGTATCATTGTTGAGACCACTAGCCTCGCCCACTTCAGCAACGCACCAGCATCATTTTCCAGTCCTCAACCCATCGTACAGCCCCATAGTCAGCCTTGGCTTTACTGTGTGCACCATCATCACCCTAAAGACGAACAAGCTTTTCCTCTTGCCTGCTGCCCATCCAAAAGGGCATTGCCTGGACCATCATCTGATTTTAGAGATATCGTCAACATGTTTTCACTTCGAAAATATTATGCTCTAGATCATTAAATCAGCCCCTGACCACCACTTAAGGACTTTATCTTCACTTTATAATTTTCATCCTTGCAAAACTGCCAGCAAGGCCTTTCTATTTCATAACGACAAGCTCAATTATGGCCCTAGCCATCATCTTTCTCAGATACTATCACACACTTTCATACAACCTTAAGCATTTGCAATCAACCACTTGAGAACAGAGTGCTGAATAAATGTTGCTACACAAGGAAAAAGATGTCAGATAGTTCCCACTTAGTAGGAATATTTCAACACAGATATATTTGCCAGTAGAAAAGTCTATCTGGCATTGATTAACAAAATACCACTTACACCGAGTTTTGGCCATTCCAGCACCTTACTTTAAGCTAATGAAAGTATGGTAGGTCTCTGGAGTTATTTTTATCCTGGGACAGGCAGGTTTGAATAGTATTGTACCAACCCAAAGGATGTAATGTTTTGCCTGAAATGGTAACTGCCCAAACCATTTCAGGATAGGCGTTGATAGTATTTCACTAATTCAAAACTTAAACTATACAGATATCTGAGCATACAGGAAAAAAAATAAAGCTGATGAGTTTCACTTGGGATATTGTCTTTGTAATGTTCTCTCTCCTCTTTGCATTGTCTTCACTGATTATTCATTCCTAATCTGACCTGCCTGTCTAGCAAGCCTTCCCCTCTTTAATTGTGAGAAAAATACTATTCACACATGGAACTCAATGGGATGATAGGTATTTGTATGATTATAACACGATCATCCGGGCCATCAGTGTGGTCTAGCACTCAAACAGCATTTTGATTTGGTTGTTATTCACAACATCCGAGCTGAAATTAGCATCTAGACCTTCATATCAATGACAAGGTAAATCATATCTAAATCTACACTGTAGCCAATGTTGCTATACAGGCTTAGAACTTAGCCCTGACAATTATAAACAACATCTGCCATGCCTTCACCTCAACCGTTGACGAACTTCTCCACCTCATCCAAACATCAAAACCATCATCACAGAGCTCCTATCAAACACTGTTCCGTATAATCACTATTTATGCACTCAGTTTTCACAATCAACACAACAGCAGCGAAGCTCTTCATTTCACCCTCTGACCATAAACATCACCATGCCCTTCATCTCACTTAACTCCTAAGACATTCTCATCTAGGACATCCATTGTTGTAGTATTGAAGAAAGGTTTCCAATGAGGTCCAACAATATTTAAATTATTTTAAGGTACCCGTGTAATTTTAGAACTAATGACAAGTGTTTGAGGATGTTTGATACATCAACAGCAGGATGCATCATTCTCAGGGATGTAAGAAAGTAGGTCAGACTCCAAGCTCAGGTGCCTCTGAGCAAAGAGAACCACCCAGGTTGTAATTGTTTGCCAACTGTGCTGTATTGAAATGGTACGAAAATAAACTCATTTTATAAAGTAGACGTATTCAATTACCAATCATGAGAGAAGAACAAACAAGGACTTCCAGAGCAGCAGTCAAAGTGTCTCAGTGGTTCCTCTGTTCAATTGTCTTGTAAGACAATAAAAAATGTTAACTTAGCGGCGAAAGAACTTGAAAATAAGAACAGATGATTAGTATCCCATCACACAGTCTCGTGGAGTTCCCCCAAGTATTTTTTCCCATCAGCACACGCACTTTACCCCAAGCTGGAGGAATAGACACGCTTACGAACAATCCTAAAGAATACTGGTTGAAGTGTCCTATCACAAAAACGTCGGACTTTGGAATCAATTACATCTTGTGTGGTTCACCATTTAGATAAATGTTTTTATTGTAATTTTAACCCAGATTAATTGCGTTATATTGTACATATCATGGTGGTTTGTTCCACCCTTTTATGATTTTAAGAAAATCAAATAAAAGTATTTTTCATTATTCAATTACCAAATGGATGAAACAGACTGTGTCAGACTCAATCGAGGACCTTGCTTTCACCCCAATCAATTCCCCAGCTTTCATCTCACCAGGGGCATCCACTAACTGTGGATCACAATGCAAAAGCAGGTATGCTGTAAAACATTATATTCTGAAATAGGTGAATTCCGCAAACTAGCCTTTCCTGCCAGTCAACTAGTTTTATGAAGAACGCAGACTGCAACATCCCGGTGTCATACTATTTCACAGAACGAGGCAGGAAGTAAGATAGTGAGAGTGGGTGTGAAAAGGCATACACAGGAACCCAAAGCAGCCTTGCTAGTCAACATGTTGATTGCCTGCTTAAAGCAGTTAGTAAAGAAGGAGGCATTAGAATTGTACTTTCTATCACATGATAAGGATGACATTATTGAATATACTTGCAGAATACTGCAAATGTGTTTTTAGGTTAGTTCATGCCCAGAAAGCCATTTAAAAAAACTTGATTAAAAAGTTTTTTTTTTGTTTTTTTAAATTAAGCCTTTTTAAGACAAAATATCGAACCACAGACACTGGATCAGTTTTCTAGACAGCAGAAGCGGAGTCACCAGACGAAGAAACATGGGTGACATTCACAAAGGTTACAAAAATCTGATTTAACTCAGACTCCACTTTTTTTCTGTTGATCACTGCCCATTTTTCGATTCTTACGTAAACAAACAAATGTAATTGGATATGAATTTTACCCTTTTATGTTATAACTTTCCATGAAAGACACAAAGGGATCGAAAAGGGCTACACTGAATCAATAGAGTTTGAAAATGTACTATAAAGATAGTGGTTTTCTGAGGATTAGGCAGAAAACAAACAGTAAAGACTTGTTTGGTGACCCATCAACATATGCATTAAAGTCTCGAGAGTACCTGCTAATTAAGGAAACACCTTAGAGAATAAGATTTTTTTCACACTACAGTCCACAAATATCAACATGCCTATTCACAACATCACTGACAAAGTGTAGCCTAATCTTATTTACCATTCTATATTCGCTGCTAATATATGCTTAGACAATCAGAATGCTTGTTATAAGGCAGCACTCACTGCTGTTTGCATGCATTCTAGATTCAAGGACATGAACTAGGACAGTCAATGGGCGTGATTATTTTGCCTACATTGGATAAGATTAGGGGGCGGGTGACAGTCTTTTGCCTGCATCCTCCATTGTGTATCCTCACCTTTGATGAGGGTCGGTAATTGTGAGGGGGTGGGGAGGTTCAAGAGCTCATACTCAAACCTCATCGACCACTTTCCATAATTTGATAGAAAACGTCATGAGACAGAAAGAACTACATTACCTACATCAAATATAGAGATCATTTTGGCATGGTAAAATCCCTTACAAAAAAAGAAAAAATAAATACAATTTTGAAATCAGTACAGTGCCACCCAATAATGAATGTAAATTGTGCTCAAAAGCCAGACTACAATTTTACATTCTCATTTTTCTTGATCACGACACTGTGGAATCAACTGACAAACCGCTCAGATGTGACCTCTGCACAGTCAAGAAGATAGTTTTGCTTCTGTTCAGAATGGATGAGGACATTGATGTCCCACATTTGGAAGCCATGGCATCAGATTTAACCCTCATTTCAAGTACAAAAATTACTAATCATATGTTGTAATTCTCAAAAACAGGAATGCACGTAAATGGTTTCTAATAGCAAGTTCCTGTTGCACCAGCATTTCATAATGTGTGTTACCTAGGAAACCAGGAGAAATGCTGGGTACATTATTACAAACACTAACGCAGAAGTTAGCCTGTGTAGTAGAAACAACACAATTTTGCCAAAGGTATTGTAAATGATCCCAAATGCCAATGCCCTTTTAGCCACAGTAATACTATGCAACGAGGATAATCTCAAGTACTTATACATCAGGGGTAGAGTAAGGCCTACTTTTACTGAGAAACTCCCTGGTTCCTAATTTGGGAGCATCTGCCCGTTTAGATAATCCTTATTTTTTAGACTGGCACTCTAGGATATATGGGGATCGGTGTGAGAAGGGTACGGGGATGCCGTGGGTGCCCGAAGAGTATTTTGGAGACTTAGGGTCTCTAGGTTGAGCTGAACAGTTGAATCTTGAGTAGTTTCCTGAAATTCAGGTGGGTGCGGAAAAGTGAAGTTGGCACATTGGGACCATCAGCAGTGAACAAGCAAGCATAAAAGGAGACATCACAAAGTATTTGCAAGAATATTAGGCAGGGAAAAGGGCACCCTTGTGGTCCTTTACAAACTCTCGGTTAAGGAGCACGGAATACATTAACATTGCACGTGGTGCTAAGGCTGTCGACAACATATCCAAAGGGAATGCAGAAAAGGAAGCTTGCCACAGAACGGTCAGCAGGTCTTTTCTGACCAAGGTAGGCCTATGTCCTATTTCAACAGGTGACCTAGAGACACTGCTGCAAAAGTTAGTACTCCTACCAACTGGCAACTCTTGCGATGCTCTATGTTATGTCAATGCCACTGGCACCAGAAGAGATGCCGTCCTTTTATAAAAATAAGAATAAGAGAAAAGGAAACTCACCATGTCTTTAGTACGTCTGTGCGTGTTCTGCTCCCGGGGTCACAGCCTCTCTCTCACAGCTCATGTCATGCCGGGCTTGAAAGGGTTCGTGTTATCCTGGGCACTGGGCCACCTGCACTCACCTCCATCTTACTTCAAAAAACAACCCTGTCTATGGCCAGCCACCCCTAAAATAATGTAGCTGAAACCTCCACTCCTTGCCCCTTGGTAGAGGAATCTTCAGGTCCACGTGGCCTAAAACTGTAGACACCAGCTAAAGCCTAATTAAGGGGCGGCTTATTTATCTTCAGAGGGTGTCTAAGTGATGTGTGGGAGAATTTTCACTATTGTAGGCCTTTCTGTAAAGGCAGCCGTGTATGGAAAAGATTTTCTTGGTGCGCTTTTATGTAGTAGACTGTGGAAGGGTTTTCTTACTAGAGGAAAAAGCCTTTTACAGGGGGTTTGTAAGGTAGAATATTCTCTTTTTCTCTGGGCTATTCTTTAATATGTTGCTGATATCCCCTACCATTTGCCTTCCTTAGTGGTAGCACTCTGCTTAAAGCTCAAATACAGAACGCACTGGATGTGTTTGTAATGGAGGTACACATGCAATGGGTAGGGGTTTTTACATAATTCCTTTAAAATGTTTAAAAGTTGGCAGTTGCATAGTCTAATATGGGGTTTTTATTTCTAGGGAGGGGTGCTTCTTTAATTAGATACTGTACCTATTTCGGCAGAGGTAACTGCTTTGTATAAAGTGTAGTTTATTCCGCCCTGAAAAACGTGTGCTATTGAGTAGGAGTTTGCCTATAAAAGATATACCCCACTAGGAAGGAGAGCACTGCGTATAAACGTCCCTTCTACTGCTAGTCAGGGCTGTTAAATGTGCAGAGTTCCTGTGTCGGGGGTGGGGGGGTTCTTCCTCTGGGGAGGATGAATAAGAGAAAACACTCAGCTGGCTCCTCTTGGGGAAATTTCTATCTAGAGATTCCTTCCAGTTGTCTCATTTCTGGGGGCGCCGTCTCATTTAGGGGTGTCACAAGGTTTTGGCCGCGGCAGAACATCAACCCGTATCTGCCCTGCGTGTCAGGGCCGCTCCCCTTTCGTCTCTCCGCTTCCGGCCAAAGCGTTGGCCCCTGCCTTCCTCGTTGCTCCTCTAGTCTTCTTCCTCCTCCTCCACCTCCCACTGACTCAGAAGGCCACACCTCTTCGAATGACATCATCCAACTGCGCGAAGCTCCAGGTAACTAACTCGATTACGAAACGAAACTGTCATGGACATCAAAAGCGGACAACAACAAAAACGTGAAGTAAACGCAGTTGTCCTTTTTTACTGTCAGTGGCAAATAAAAGTGCCTAACACTATGCAGCTCACTTTGTTTTCACGACGGGGCGTGGCTGCTTGCTCTTCTGCCAATGGGACCAAAAACAATAGTAGGTGCCAGTGTGAGATAGAGTGTGAAAGAAGTCATAGAGAGGAAGAGTAGTGCGTTGGGAACAAATACAATTATTTGATTTAATCGAAAGTTTAATTAATTTTATTATATAGTGCGGACATTACATATAGGTGCTACAGCGCCTTGCAATTTTTTTTTTGCAGATTTTATGTAGCACGAACTCCACCCGAAGTTATTGGAGCGCTTTACATGAGCACCAGTTATGTTATCACAAGGACACAATGAACGAGGTATGTTACAAAGATACATGATTACAAAGACATTTGAAGTTTTATATGGCGTGAATTTGGTCCGAAGACAGCGCAATTTACATGAGCATCAGATTATATTACGCAAAATCTGACTTTTGTTGTGATAGGCACTGGGAGATTACATTATTATTTAATATATTAATATATTTATTATTATCCTCTACTTCCACTCTCGCACTCATCCCAAACCCCATTCTACTACTAGATCCCCAACATAACCCTTTCTAGAATCTTCCCTCCTTTACCCCTCCTTGCATCATCTCCTACCTCTTTTACTATTCAGATCTCCCAAACAAGCCTTTGTAAACTCTTCCCTCTGACTCTTCCTCCTTCCACTTCCCTTTTACTCATCCCAAACCACCTCCTACTGCTATGAGCGCCTCCAAAAATTCCTAAATCCTTCCCTCTTCTATCCCTCCACTTTCATTTTCAATCCAAATAACAGACTAACATGTCCACCACTGAAATTAATTTCATATTAACCTATACTAATTCCCACCAATCCTGTTAGGGTTCCGGAGTAGCATGCTACCCACCGAAAATCGCTTCGACACCTCACCAGGGGTCGCAAGCGCTATATAATTGCAAATCATTCCCTCTTCTATCCATCCACTATCCTTTTTCAATCGAAATAACAGACTAACATGTCCACCGCTAAAATTAATTTAATATTTTCCTATATTCACCACTAATCCATTATGGGCTACGGATTAGATTGCTACCCTCCGAAAAGCATGTCAACACCTCATCAGGGGTAGCAAGGGCTATGTAAATGCAAACACTTCCCTCTTCTATCCCTCCACTATACTTATTCAATACAAATAACAAACTTGCATGTCCAATGCTCAAATTAATTTCATATTTTCCTGTACTAATTTCCCCACTAATCCTGTTTGGGTTCCGCAGTAACGTGATACCCGCCGAAAAGCGCTTCAACACCTCATCAGAGGTAGCAAGTGCTATATAAATGCAAACCCATCCCTCTTCTATCCTTCCAATATCCTTTCAATCCAAATAACAGACTCAATTTGATTTGATTTTTGGTTTTGTATAGCGCTCGAATGCCCGGAGGCGTCTTGGCGCTGCTGCTGTCTTGTGCGGTGCTAAAGGGTGATTGGTTGCTGCCGATTACTAGCGTGTGAACATCCAAGTTTTTATTAACTTATTAAAGGCCAGGAAGTCAGAGCATTTCCTTGTAGCCACCGGTATGCACAGTGTAGCTGCTTTCAGTAGAAAGATCCTGCCACCCCAGGTAGCACGCTTTGCTCTTGGAAGGGATAGCAGCAATGCGACTGAGGATCTGAGCTTTCTGCCTGAGAAATACCAGGCATATTTTGTGCGAAAGTAGCTTGTACCTAAGTTATGCAGTGCTTTAAAGGTTAAGCATAAGGTCTTAAACTCTAGACGTTTTCCTATAGGTAGCCAGTGCAGCTTGACCAGTGCTTGAGCCGCCAACTTATGTTTGGGAATTCCAGAAAGAAGTCGCGCTTCCGCATTTTGCAGTGTTTGTAACGACTTTTTCTGGATGCCGATAAAGAGAGCATATCCATAGTCCAACTTGGCCAAAATCAGGGATGTGACAACTGTTTTTTGAAGTTCATGCGGAATGTATGGACAGATCTTCTTTATATTAATTTTATGTCAAGGCCCGGAGGCCAATATTATGCATATATACCTTTATTGCTCCCCAAACACAGCAGCAACAAACACTTAGAATTAGAACACACTATTACATTCTAGAACGTAGAACATGCATATACTCCTAGAACAGGCAGCCATCTTCCTCTTTTGTTGCTGCTCAAGCACAAGATAAGTACATTCAAATTTCGGGGTAGTTTGAATAAGTAAAAAACTGAAGAAGAAAGTGCTTTTACTTGATGGTCAAAGTGGAGTTTATCATCGAAAATAACTCCCAAGTTCCTTCCTTTCTGTACTGGCGTTGGTAAGGGTCCCATATTCTGAGGCGACCAAAGGGATCTATTGTTTCCGAATAATAGGACCCCTGTTTTACCAGCGTTTAATTTTAGGCAATTTGTTTTCATCCAATGATCTATTTGGGCCATACAGGAGCTGAATCTATGATCCACTTCTTCCTGCTCTATGGAGATTGACACCACAATTTGGGTGTCCTCGGCGTAGGACACTACTGAAAAGCCTAGGGACTTTATCAGTTTGACCAAGGGGGCAACATACAAGTTGAAGAGGGTGGGGCTCAATGAAGAGCCCTGCGGAACCCCACAGGGCAAGCTGAATTGTCTTGATGTAAAATTGCCCAAGGTTACATGGTTTGTTCTGTCAGTTAGAAAGTCTTTAAGTAGAGTCAGAGCTACGCCTCTTATTCCCAACTCAATTAGTCGGTTGGTCAAAATGGTGTGGTTGACCGTGTCAAAGGCCGCCGAGAGATCGAGTAAGATCAGGACGGCTTGACCACCACTGTCCATGATCCACCTGAGTTCTTCTGAGGTGGTAAGCAAGGCTGTTTCTGTGCTGTGAGCCTTTCTAAAACCGTATTGGGAGGGGTCCAGCAAATTGTTACTGTCAATACAAGACATCATTTCATTATTTAGTGCTTTTTCCAGTAGTTTGGCCGGGAAAGGAAGTCTAGAGATGGGCCTATAACTACTCGGTTCCTGGGAGTCAAATTGCTTTTTTTCAGTAGGGTCAGGATAGATGCCACCTTCCATTCGGAGGGAATATGTCCTGTACTGATCATTTTATTCAGGATTTTTGTGAGTTGTTCTTCAAAAACCCAGGGGGCTAGGTGTACAATTTTTGGGTCTAACAGGGACCCTGATTTGCATGACATTATACGTTTCAGAACCTGCTCTTTGAAGAGAACCTATCCAAGATTGTAGGGGAGTTGTTCATTGGGGGCATAGATTCTTCGCTGTGATTAATTGTGAAGGAATCAAAGACCTCAGTGACTTTACTTTGAAAGAAACTTGCGAGGATATCACAGAAAATCTTATTTGCTGTGCCATCAGTTTTTGTGATCATTTTTGATAATTTTGTTATCGTGCTAAACATTTCTTTAGCTGAATTTTCTAACCTGTCCACAGCTCAAATTAATTTCATATTTCCCTGTACTAATTCATCACTAATCCTTTGTGGGTTTCGGAGTAGCGTGCTACTTGCCGAAAAAGCGCACTGACACCTCATCAAGGGAAGTAAGCGCGATATAAATGCAATTAGAATTACTATTATAGGCAGGGCCACTGGAATTATGCAACTCTGTGGCCTCAGTGATTTTAACATAATTATGGCTGGGCCGCATTTGTCACATTATCCATCATCTGCTGCATAATCTGCAGATTTTAAGAAAAAAAAATGTTTCTAGCTCAAATGGCTCAAAGGTTACAAAAAATATGGTGACTCGGGTTCTTCCGCACCGGAACACTTTTATCAAAATCCGACTGGTCCTCTTTCATTTCCATATTGCTGTATTTGAGTATTGGATTGTTACTAATAAGGAGAACTCTTTACCAAGGTGTAAAAATGACACAATAATTAAGTAATACTATCACTAAATGTGCTGCACAATGCCTCATAATTTTCCTTTCCTTGCAGCATAATTTAGTCAACCATGACACATAATTTGGTCCTCCCCTACCGTATAATTCCAGTGGCCCTGATTATAGGATGTTGAGCTGACAACACCGGAACTCAAACTGCTTCTTTAGTTTTAAAGTCGTCAGCCCTTAGGCGTTAGACTTCATTTCTTCCTGAAAAAAATATTATGTGACAGCTGCTGCTGTTTGAGGAGGTTATCTAAATCTTTCTATAGTAGCTGTTAGTGTTTCAACATTTTCTACCCGTTCATTTTTTTTTTTGCCAGCGAACATAGGTTAAAGGAATGAGAGCGCTGTACTAAAAGACCAGATTCAGGCAATCTACAATCATTATAATCAAATATTTGAGTTAGAACATAGAAAGAGAGAAAACTAGAAACGATCAAACCAGGAGTCTTTTAGAAATTAGCTTAAGTGTCTTTAGAAAAGAAGGATCTTGAGTTCCTTCTTATACGTCTCATGACTGGGTTAGAGGAAGGGAGTTCCAGATTCTGAGTCTATCAAGCTCCCTTGTGTGCCTGAGATTTTTAGATTGCTTGTTAGGAAAGTGGAGGAGAGGAGTATAGGGCTTTGTGGCGCAAGCAATTTTAAATTGAGTTTTGTTCTCTGTGGGTAGTCGTTGGAGTGTAGGCAGGATGGGCCTGATGCATTAAAATTTCTTGTGTCCTGAAAAATACGAGCTACCTTTTGTAGAACTGCATTGAGCAGAGCTAAATGGCCTTTGATGATGCCGTAGAGGAGCAAGTTGCTGTAGTCAAGTCTGGAGACAACCAACAACTGATTTTAAGTCCTATTCTGGGATGGGGGGCGGAGCTTGCCTGGCACCAAGATGGCCGCACTTTAGTGGCGCTCCGCAAGCCCTGCTCAATATCTTGCATCATCCTGTTTCCCTGCCATTAGATACCCCCCTAGAGTTCCGTCCCTGGAGGTTTGGAGATCGTCAGGAGGCGCTGCAATCGATTCCTGGAGCAGCTTGGTGACGCCGTGGCACAGGAAGAGCGCTTTGCGCTAGTTCCGGACCTCGGCCTGTGCGCCAACGCGGCCGGGACTTGGGCCCTCCCCAGTGGCAGAGTTTGTAGATGCGGCCAAATAACACATAGCGGGTCCCCCTGGTTGTGTCTGTTTCGAAGACTGGGGCCCCGTGGAGCCAGACCACAGAGGGCGGCATTCTACTGACCCGGAGAGCCTAGACGAGTATCCGGACGGCGATGGGCAAAGCTCCAGTCCTGATACTGTGGGGACCTCCACCCGCTTTGACAGGGCGATCCTGTCTATCGTGGGCTGGGCGGAGTAGGAGGCGGCTCCCGGTAGCTGCGGCGGCTATTGCTCGTCCACCCCCATGGGCAACGGGGCACCTCGTGGCAGGAGTGGAAGGAGAGGCCTAGCCCGGGCCTGGTTGTGATTGCGGCACTCAGAGCTGCACCCCAGCTGGAGGCAGTACCGGGAGGGGTGTTAGCGCCGCGTCGTCTGGATCTGCTCCTGGCCCTGCATGCTATACCCCCCGGGACACCGAGGTGGCTGACGGTCTGAGTGCCTACTCCACAAAGAGACCCTGAGCAGCACTAGGATCCTTCATAGCTCAAGGTTCGATGGTCAACACAGAGGGCCCACAGGTACCTGAAGTGTAAAGAAAGCAAAGTGGCCCGAGGTGGAGTGATCGCCTGAGGCAGTTGGGGTGAATGAGAAGTCGCAGAACCATCCTCGGTCTCCTGGGGCAGCGAGCTGCGAGAGGAGCAATGAGGAGCACAGACCATCATTAATCTCAACGTATGTGTAACTAGGGGGAGGTTCCCCCCCCTTACTGGAGATAGCGCAATCAAGCTTAGTGTGCTGGGCAGGTCGGGGCGGTGGAACCCCCTCTTGGGACGGTGAGGTGGTCATCGTCGGCTCCTGGACCTCTGCGCACAGGCTGTGGGGACTGATCTTACCTGGAGTCGCTAACCACAGGCTGGAGAGAGTACACTTACCTTGAGCTGCTCGCTCCGTTGCCTCCCTGTAAGCCAGCTAAACGATATCAGAGACATTGCAGGGACAGGGCCTCTCCCCTTCTGCCAGCTGGTTGACCAGGCGAAGACTGAGGTCCACGCATAGTTCCAGCATGGGAAGAACAGAGAAATCACAGTCTAAGCTTCATTTTGAGCAGCGCAAGACTTCTAGCCAGCAGGACATGGACAAAAACGCCCCTGAGTCCGGTTCAGAGATGGGCGACCCTCCCACAGACACCGATCTGAAGCAAATCCTAGTGGCCATGCAGCACAGTTTAGCCAAAATCGATGGGAAAATCGATGCACTGTCTTTCCGTATGGATAGGATGTCAGAGAGTCTGGATAAGCATACGGAACGACTGGACACAGCGGAGAAAAGAGTTTCGGATACAGAGGATGCCCTAAACTCCAGTCCGCTTTCAATCACGAAAATGGACAAATTGTTACACAGCATCCAAGCGAAAGCAGAAGATTTGGAAGTAATGTACGACTGGTGGGAATTACAAAGTCGACCAATATTCCAAACATGGAACTTTTTGTTGAGCAACTCCTCATCTCACTATTAGGAAGGGACACATTCTCGAATATGTTCATTGTTGAGCGCGCACACAGCTCCCTGGCCCCAAGACCAGTGCCGGGTGCTGCCCTGCTTCTAGATTGTGGCAGCCCACGAGGGAGAATCACTGTCACAGTCTGGTTGGAATTGGGCATTATTAAACCGAAAGTAGGGATGTCCCCTAAGCTAAGGTAAATTGCTGCAGCAAATAATCCTACCCTCAGCAATTGGAATGACGAGAAGCTGATACAGAACTTCCAGAAAGACGGCCTCCTAGAGTCAATACAGGGGAGAGTTTGCCTAGCAAGTATGTATTGTGGGAGCGGGCAGGGTGATGTTGCTTGCCTCCCCTGGATTTGTGACTGTACGTTGGAAACTTGTTATCTCTAGGTTAAATGTGGGGATGGGAGCCGAATCTCATGGGGGGAGGTATATTTGCAATATCTGTTATGCTACACGGGAAACTTTGTACATATGTAGATGGTTAGCCGGGCTGCAGAAGAGGCACAATGCCAGCGACATCTGCTCCCGCTTGTTACCCACACTGGGTTATTGAAATTGTCTTGTGCATTGTTTTTGTAGCAGGATTTTATGTAGAAGGGGGGTGGGACACATTTCATCTGTGCCGTGTTGGGGGTTGCATAGTGTGGGTGGGGTGGGGGGGTTTAGGAATAAGGGGTTTCAACTATACTAGATGGTACAATGTTATTATGACATGGACAGCGTTGCATGGCACACAGAGGTACAGGCCCCCGAAATGACAGACATGCAGGCCAAGGCAGGGATGCTAAAGCACGCGCCTGATAGAGTGAGATTCCTAACGTGGAATGTACGCGGTCTCAATGATTATAGAAAACTGCGTAAAGTAGTGGCCTACTAAGAGGCACCATGTTGATGTAGCGCTTATACAGGAGACACATTTGACCCCTACCAGTGGTATGCTTACTTCAAGGAGTTTGCAGGGACATTACTATGCTGCTGGGTTCACTTCGCATGCCATGGGTGTCCTTACGTGGGTTAACTGGAACTCAGGCTTCACATTACAAGATGCCGAAGTAGACCCGAATGGCAGATTTGTAATTACTAGATGTTGCAAAGAGGGGTTTAAAGTGCAGTTAGGGAATTTATATGGTCCCAACCATGACGATACACAGTTTTAGTACTCACTGGGCTCCCGCCTGCTCCAATCTTCAGATCTTCCGCAAATTTAGGGGGGAGACTTCAATTGCGTATTAGATCCGGCCTGTGACCGCTCAAATGGCCCCCGCGTCCTTCTGCTGCTGTGGCGGCGATTTCAGACACCATAGGTCAGCTAAGTCTGCTGGATGTGTGGCAGCATCTTCCGCTCGACTCTCCAGTTTTTACACATTACTCCGCCCCTCTTGATATATACACTAGGTTTGACTATTGGCTAATATCCAAGAGTTCTCTCGAGGGTTATCACCTGTGAACCTCTTTCACCCACTTACTCGATCATTCCCCGATCCTTTTAGATATTGAATTGCCCACCAAGAAATTAGCACCATTCACTTGGAGGTTCCCCCCATACTCCCTAATTGACCCAGTCTTCAAGGCTGATATAGCCTCTTCTATTCGGGGGTTCTTTGAAGTCAATATTGGCTCGGTACCTACATTTTTAACGGTTTGGGAAGCGTTTAGGGTGTATATCAGAGAAGTAGCAATCTCAAAACATGCAGGCGTGCTCTGCTTTATACAAGACAGGTTGACTAGACTAGAAATAGAGGTAGCACACTAGGAAAATATACGCACCTGCGAACAGGCGAGATAAATCTCCTTGAAGATATCGCTAAGGCTATAGAGGAGTATCGCGACACAGCCGACAGCGAGGTGAAACATCTCGACAAATATGCCATCGCTAGGACATACGGAGATGGGGAGCTTCCTGGGGCCACTCTTGCGGCACTGCAGCACTCTAAAAGAGAAGCAAGCACTATTGTTGAAATAAAAGACGAGGATGGTTGCCCGCTCCACGAGACATCTCTCATCGCTGAGAGATTCAGCAGATACTACGCGGAGCTATATAGCTCGCGGATAACACCAGATAATGTAGCAATGAAAGAGTACTTGGAACATATACAAACAGCATGGCTTTCCAACGAGCACAGAGAGCATCTTATGGCACCTCTCAACCCGACCGAAATTCAGGCCGCACTTCAGGCAATGTGGTCTGGGAGTGCTCCTGGTACAGATGGACTGATGGTAGCCTTTTACAAAGGCTACCAGGAATTGCTCATGCCTCATTTAGTCTCTCTGTATGAAGAAATCGTTGAGGCTAAAGTGATGCCTCCTTCTATAAGGGAGGTGCTGATTGTCACTCTCCTGAAGCCAGGGATACCCCAAAGCGAGTGCTCCTCCTTTAGGCCCCTGTCCTTGCTAAACGTAGATACCAAGATTTTCGCCAAGATATTAGCCAACCGGTTAGCACCTCTGGTCGCGTTGCTGGTCGGTCTGGAGCAGGCCGGCTTTGATCCGGGACATAGTTTAGCGTACAATCTCAGAACCGTATTTGGGACCATTCAAAATATCAACTCAGAAGTCAAAGTCGCGGCAGTCTTTTTAGACACCAAATAGGCGTTTGACTTGGTAGAGTGGCCCTTTATGGAAGCTGTGCTTCGTAGCTTGCGAGTAGGGGAGATATTTCTCCAGCTGGTAGCTGTTCTATATAGGGCCCCTGTTGCCAGGATTAGAATGGGCAACATAGTCACTTCAACCACTCACACGGAAGGGGGCCCCTGAAGCAAATAACAGGCAGAGAAAACAGGGGAAAACAGAAATACAATCTGGCAGAGAAACCAGGGGAAAACAGCAAGCATTACTTGTTAGAGGGCCTCCGTGTGGCATCAGTTACATCTACTCACAACAATATCCCTCTGATAGCTTTACCCTTCCTCTCCACCAATACGATTTGTCTCTTCGTGTATGGATGCGTTTAATTCGTAATTAAGTAATACTCACCCCAATGAATCTTTGTGGTTTCGAGTGTGTACTGTTTCTGAGCAGACTCTAAGAAGAGAAAATTGTCTCTGTAAATACTTCTGTATGTTTTTTCTTTATCCACTACAGGTACAGATACTAACGGTCTGACCCTTACACCACAAGAGTGGCGAATATACCACTCCATAGGAGTAAAAATAAGCTCCTTATGATATATTTCGGTCCTTACGAAAGCCTCTAGAGTTTCCACGGGGCTGAAACATGTTGACCATGATAGTGCAACAGATTAGTAACTTGATCTAATAATGCACCACCTCGGTTTTTAATTTCCCACATCTCCATCTCCACAAATAAAATATTATCACTGATTGTGATGTAGGGAATTTTAACTCACCACACCAAGAGCACGAGCACTTTCTCTCTTTCTCTGACCACTACTGTAAAACCAGTAGGTCCTCCTCCAGGTGGAGGTCAGCAACTTACAAAAAAAGACCCAATGATGATGCTGAAACAGTACACTAAGGCGGAGAACCAAGATATACCGCCAACGGCCTGTGTACTTGTTTGAGGGTTTTTATGAAAGTTTCTATATATATAAAGACCCTGGTTACACAGGACAAGTGGTCCATTCTCCCCTCTCTTTGATTAGTGTACCAACCATTGGAAGCCGAATGGATCACAGCTTCTTTTTCCCTCCACATTGATTATCCTACATTTGAATTTTAGCATACCTACGGACGCGACAGTTCCAGATGTCTGCTCCAACCCCCTCTCATATTCTCTGGTGGTAGAGGCTAGCTTTACCTGTAGAGGGACTCTCGCCTTCAATCACCGGAGTCTAGTTTACTTAGGGACGTAGACAGCTTTTAAGATAGGTTGTGTCTTTATTCTTTTGAGTTAGTTAATTTCCCAGATTTGGTCTTGGTCTATTTTTTTTACAGCTGCGACCTTGGTGGTCCACGGTTCCTGATCCGTTGTTTCAAACTTTATGGGGGCTGTGTTTCTTGGAGGTTAAGGAAGATGCGTTTTGTGCCAGGGCATGCAACCTAGAGTCACTACATGGTAGTCTGGCCATAGTCTTATGTTGGTATGTTTTCCTTTTTTTTCCTTTTAGGTGTATCAGGCTCTTACATCTACTTTGGATATCCTATCACGCATATCCTGTGCCCTATGTTAGAGAGGAGTGAGTGGCCCCTATGAGGGTTCACTGTATTCTTGGATTCTCCTGATTGTTAGCCCTAGTCCTATCTCTTAGGACGCTGATATTATCCCCTTCCAGCTTGGGAACCCGGCTGTTCTATCTTAGTTGGTAAGCTGTTGGTCTTACTGGTGGTATAATTTTTACACCTTGATATTTCCCTCTGAGACCTTTTGACCGTGTGTTTGTGCATATCATTATATTTTCAGGTTTGGGCCAGAGCCCACTGATTACTCTTGTTTTATCTGATTCGTTGTTGCCAACTCTTGGTCATCTGTTCCAGGTATTGTCTGCTTGCTGTCTAGTTTATTTATTCTTATTTCTCTTTTCTGGTCTATCTTATTATGGGGGTCACAACTGTGATACTATGTTCACTAACACAGTTTATTTGTATTTTTCCTTTCTGGCACTGGTGTCTAATACAGTGTAGCCCGGGCTGTCTTTCACTATTTAGTGGCTATCGGTTGCCCTAAACTTTCGTCACTTTTCCTGAGTGTGCACGCTCCCTTGTACCTATACTTACCAGGTTATCAAAGTATCCTGAACCTGTGCCTTCCCTCTCACCAGGCCGTGCCAGTTTCTGATGTGTAGACTTATGGCACACGGTTTTGTTTTTATACACTACATGTTGATTTTTTTATTCCTCCAGGCGCGTCCTTCCCTGTTTCTGCACATGATCAGTGCGCCCTGAAGAAGGTGAGACCCACATTGGGGTCAAACACCGAAACGCGCGTCGGCGCTGGAGCTCTCTTTGGCAGTGTGATGCTCTCTTGTCCCCCCCCCTGAGAAGAAATTGGACTTTGAACATGAATTGCATCACCAACTGATTAATTATTTCATGTGTTTAATTCTGTCATTTGATCATATTTATTGTATTCATTGGTGGTATCACAAAGTTATAAATCTCTTTACATTATGTGTGGGGGTAGCTGTTTCTGTGTATATATCAATATTTTGTCAAATGTTGAACCCTGAGTTTGTAGGACGTGTGAGTATGTGTGGGTATGTTTCTGTTTGTTTGAATGAATGTGTGGGTGTGATGTAGGATGCGCTTGGACTATTGGGATATAATTCTTATTATGTATTTATATAAACTGCAAAAATATAATGAATAAACAAATTTGATATTTTTGGTATTTAAGGTTTTTTGTATTGTATTCTGGAAGGCCAGTGTTTTTAGGTGTGTGGAATTGTATCAGTGACCATTAGCACCGTATGACTTTGTACACAGGCAGAGAATTATTGTTATTGTTAACATAGTCACTTCACCCATAGCCATTTCAAGAGGTACTCAGCAGGGTTGCCCGCTGTCTCCCTTACTGTACGCCTTGGTTGCGGAAACTCTGATCTGTGCACTTAGGGAGTACCATGGCCTTAGGGGAATACGCTTCCCTGCTTACCGCTTAATAGTCTCGGCTTATGCTGACGATATGCTTCTCTATGTACGTGACCCTGAGAGGCAACTTACCCCCGTCCTATCGGAGGTTGTCCTTTTCAGGCAACTATCCGGGCTAAAGGTAAATTGGGCCAAATCCATAATTTTTCCACTTACACCAATCACAATGCCAGTGAATTTGGACTTTTCACTGCAATGGACCTTAGATCCGGTACGCTAAATAGGCATACAAATCCATACCGACCCTGGGATAATACTGACCGAAAACTACGGGAGCGCAATTCATAAATTAGAGGGGGAAATCACTCGATGGCTCAGGCTGCCTCTCTCGCTGATGGGGCGGGTCTCACTTATGAAAATGGTAGTCCTCCCCAGATTTTTGTTCCTCTTTCAGAATATCCTGTTGCTGCTCCCAGGCACATTTGTTTGATACGCTTCGCGCACTATTGACTAAATCGGCCTGGGCCGGTAAGCAGCCAAGGGTGAAATGGGCAACCCTCACCCTTACATACTCGATGGGAGGTCTCAATGCCCCAGATCTTGACTTATTCTACAGAACAGCTCAGAGCTCTCACGCACACTCCTGGGTACATGCGCCACAGGACCTACCTCATTTACACATAGAGAGAGATGCAGCTGACCCCAATACTCTCGCTCAGGTTCTTTTTAGTACCCCGGTTAGGAGACACATCACCTTAGACTCTCTAAATTCAACAATGCATGCTTGGCGACACCTACTGGATAGACAGGCTGGCGCATTTATGTACTCCCTACTGGTTCCCCAAGAATGGTGCTCCTGGTTTCCGACAGGTAGGGAAAGGGAGGTCTCACAATCGTTATGGAAAATTGGCATCACCAAAACGGGTGATCTTTTCCAAGATGGGGTGGTACACAAATGGCTAGACATATTAGTAGACGGACACGAACCCTTGAGCCTAAGCCAATTTAAATTCCTGAGTCCGTCAAGCGCTTCGTGACCTACTGGGTGAAGACCTTCAGGAACCTGTGGAGTTATCAATTCACACTTACGTGATACGCGCTCTCTCACCCACTAAGCTGATAACTAGAATTTATAGCCTCTCACAAGCAGCTAGGGGACCGCACTTATCGAAAGCTCGCCAGGACCGGCAGAGAGACTTAGATATAGAAATCGACGACAGTAGCTGGCAGTAGTGCTGCAAATGGATGAGACGTATTTCTCTTAATGGCAGACACCAGCTAATCCACTTTAAATATATCAACAGAATGTATTACTCTCCGGAGCGGTTGTGCAGATATGGGCTGCGTGACTCAGCAGCTTGTCACAGCGGTGCCGAGCGCAAGGCTGGGTTCTTGCATGTTGCCCCAAAATCTTTGATTTGTGGAAGAAGATATTCACACTTTAAATGAGATTACAGGTCTCTCTCTCCAGATCCCTATCTTGCACTATTGGGGAATAATAAAAGCATTGATAAAAATGTGAGACGATTAATAGCCATGGGCATGCTGCTAGGTAAGCGTCTGGTAGTGATTCGTTGGCTAAATTTGAGGTTTGCAGGGGATTCTGGGTAAGAAAACATTGGGGGATCCACGCAAGCTACACCGCCCTGGACTCCCCCGGGTGTCTAGTTTTCAGAAATGTCTGGGTTTGGTAGGTTTCCCTAGATGGCCGCCTAGCCCGGGACCAAAAATGCAGGTGCCCCCCTTGCAAAACCAGTTCGTTTTGTGATGCATAATTTTGATGTCTCCACAATACGTTTTGGGCCCTTCCCTGTCGCAGGTACTTGGCCCACCAACACAAGTGAGGTGCCATTTTTATCGGGAGACCCGGGGGAATGATGGGTGATGGGAAATTTGTGTCCGTCTGGTGATCCCACAACTTTACCACACAGAAATGTGAGGAAAATGTGATTTTATAAGCTAAATTTGAGGTTTGCAGGGGATTCTGGGTAAGAAAACATTGGGGGATCCATGCAAGCTACACCTCCCTGGACTCCCCAGTGTGTTTAATTTTCAGAAATGTCTGGGTTTGGTAGGTTTCCCTAGATGGCCGCTGGACCAAAAACGCAGGTATCCCCCTTGCAAAAACAGGTTGTTTTGTCATAGATAGGGGGCAACTGCGTTTTTGGGCCAGGGCTCGGCGGCTATCTAGGGAAACCTACCAAACCCAGATATTTCTGAAAACTAGATATACAGTGGAGTCCAGGGATGTGTGGCTTTTGTGGATCCCCCAATGTTTTCTTACCCAGAATCCCCTGCAAACCTCGAATTTAGCTAAAAAGTCACATTTTCCTCACATTTCTGTGTGGGAAGGTTGTGAGATCACCGCGCCGGCACAAATGTCCCACAAGCCAGTGTTCCCCTCAGTCTCTCGATAAAAATGATACCTCAGTCGTGAGGATGCCCAAAGCAATGTCAGCCTAAAAACGTATGGGTTCCCCCTCAGTTTTTCATTTTATAAGTTTTTAGGTTCTCTGCTTTGGGCACCCACACAAGTGAGGTATCATTTTTTGTTAGGAGACAGAGGGAAAAGCTGGGTGGTGGGAAATTTTTGCCTGCGCAGTGATCTGACAAATTTTCCACACCAAAATGTGAGGAAAGTGTGAATTGTTAGCTAAATTTAAGGATTTGCAGGGGATTCTGGGTCAAAAACGGCCGGACGATCCAAGTAAGCCACACCACCAGCCAAGCGCCATCCATGCATACCACCAGCCAAGCGCCATCCATGCATACCACCAGCCAATTGGCATCCATGCATACCACCATCCAAGCACCATCCACGCACACTGTCAGCCAAGCACCATCCAAGCACATCACCAGCCAAGCGACAGTCCATGCACACCGCCAGACATGTGCTATCCACGGAGACCGCTAGCCAAGCAACAGTCCACACATACTGCCAACCAAGCGCTAGTCCACACACACTGCCAGCTAAGCACAAGTCCATACACAATGCCAACAAAATGCAGGTTCACACACAGCCAGCCAAACGCTAGTAAACACAGACCGTCAGCCGAACTTCAGTTCACACACAGATACTTTCGCTAGTGTCTAGTCGTTTTCTGCCCCTCTTGGGAGCCGGTGTGCCTAAAAATATCACTGGTCTGCCCCAGGGGGGCCAGAAGCAGCCAAAATGTGTTCACAAAAAAAGGGGAGCAACCCTTGCCTAAGGGGCCGCTCCCTGAAATGCCCATAAACATATCTCTGGTGCTTAGTGCGCTTTCTGCCCCCCGGGGGGGGTAGGAAGACGGTGCCAATTTTTGGGAGGGGTTGGGGCATTATAATGCCATTTAGGGCAGCCCTCACCGCTACATTTTCACAAAAAAGAATCCCTGGTGTCTAGTGGGCTTTCTGCCCCCCCCCCCGGGAGCAGACCGGGGGTGATAACCCCCACCGTCCTCCCGGGGGGCAGAAAGACTGTCCCTTTTGTGTTGGGGGTGTGGGCATTGGCATGCCCATTGTGGGCAGCCCCCACCCATCTTTTATAAAAAAAAATGTTATCCCTGGTGGCTAGTGGGCTTTCTGCACCCCAAGGTGGGCAGAAAGACTAGGCCAATTTTTGGAAGGGGTGGGAGCATTATAATACCCATTTAGGGCAGCCCCCGCCCCTACGTTTTCACAAAAAAAGAATCCCTGTCTAGTGGGCTTTCTGCCCCCCCCCCGGGGTGCAGATCGGGGGTAATAACCCCCATCTGCCTCCTGGGGGGGCAGAAAGACTGTCCCTTTCGTGTTGGGGGTGGGGGCATTGGTATGCCCATTGTGGGCAGCCCCCACCCCTCTTTTATAATTAAAAAAAAATCCCTGGTGCCTAGTGAACTTTCTGCCCCCCCCCCAGGGGGGTGGAAAGACTGTTGCTAATTTGTGGGAAGTGTGGGGGCATTATAGTGCCCATTTAGGGCAGCCCCAACCCCTAAGCATTAAAAAAAATCCCTGGTGTCTAGTGTGCTTTCCGCCCCCCCCACCCCCTCCCCCAGGTGGGCAAATTGAGGGTTACTGTCCCCATCTGGGGTGGGCAGAAAGACTGACTTTGCCCAAATTACTATGGGGGGAGCAAAATTCCTTGCCCAAGGGGCTGCTCCCCCCTCCCTGGTGCCTAGTGGGTGGATCCCCAAGCAGGCATCCACTAGGGAGGGGTACCATTGGAAAGGGGCGATTCTCCCCTTTCCAATGGTACCTCTCCTTTGTGATTTGGTGCTCAAGGGGCTGAAATAGACCCACGAGCACCGAAGCTCTGAAACTGAAACGAGCCGATCGGCTCATTTCAGTTTCAGTTTCATATGTAATGATGTCAGCACGCCATGCTCGCGATCGTCATTACATATAGAGGCAAAAAAATAATAAAGGAAATCCCTCTGCTTAAAACAGCAGAGGGATTCTGCGGTGGTGTGCCTAGGACGTAACGGTTACGTCCATGGCACACCAGCGCTACAGCCATGGACGTAACCGTTACGTCCATGGCACGGAAAGGGTTAAGAGGCACTGTGTAAAGTATTTGTGCAACACTTCCAACAGTAAAACAGTGAAAACACCACACAAAAAGATACCATCCCTGGTTAGGAAAATAGAGCTTAATTAAATGAACAAAACAAGACCAAAAATTACAAAAATCCCATAAGTAGAACCGGAGTTATGAACTTTAAAATAATAAACTGAAATGTAATGTTTAAAAGCAAAAAAGCACCAACTGGGGCTATCTGGTCGGGGTAGACCGGTTCAAATCCAAAAGTTCAGGCCGACTGCAATGGAGCGCAGGTCGGATACAAGGACCAGCCTTGGCCTGCTGCAAAGTACCTTAGGTGCATCGTAGATGGAGCCGAGATGCTGGAAGCAAACAGGCGATACATCGTCATCGAACCACCGGATGAAGGTGATGCATTGGCTCCAAGCCGCGCGCGAAGATGCGTCGGAAATGGAGGCTATGCGTCGCACACTCGCCAATGCAATGTCCTTGAACCTCGCAGCAGCGCCGATGTGTCGTCGTCGATGGATATGCGCCAGTTACGGGTGGCGCAACAGTGTTGGATTTCTGCTGGAGCAGCACTTTATACCCACTTCCAAGGGTCCAGGCCTTGGTTGACACCACTTGGCAGGGTAAGACTCCCAAATGGCAGAGTCCAGGTGCTGTAGCAGGGTGAGTTGGAAGTCTTTGATGTTCCTGAGACTTCAAAACCTGAGGCAAGCCAGCAAGCCCTTAGAGTCACATTGGTTCTGGGCTGGAGAGATGTAGGTCCAGTCCTTCTCACCCCCAGGCAAGGAGGGCATCAGGTCAGCACAGCAGAGCAGGAGTCCAGCATAGTAGCTGTCCAGCAGAGTGGCGATCCTTTCAGCAGCACAGCAGTAGCAGTCCTTCTTTCTGGCAGAGTATCTACAGGTCCAGAAGTGTACTGAGTTGGTGGTGTCAGAAGTCCAGTACTTATACCCGGTTGTGCCTTTGAAGTAGGAGGTTAGGTTGTTGTGATTCTGGTTGTGTAACTTCTCGTAGGTAGATCTGGGATTTCTGTAGCTTTTGATGAGGTCACAGGGGTCATCATCTTCAAGGGGGGTTCACACAATTATGCCTATGGGTACGGTAGTCTCTGAGGCTAGTGGCTTCACAGAGGTAGCTATTCTATTCAAAGGAGGATATTGATCCTGTTATAGGCAACATTTGTGGTTAAAAATGAAATGGGTGAACTGAGAAAATGCTTGCTTTATGATATCAGTTTTCTCCATTAGCGTGTATAGTACAGTGAGAAGGACAGAAGTGGAGGGCATGTAAGACTCTTGTGTTTGAGGAAACTTGTGTTGTATGTCGGGTGAATGTCTTGAGTTAGATCTGTGGTTTAGTAGGCTGGACAGTTGGGGAAGTGAAAAAGGTAAAATGGTGGTGTACGGGGAGAACTGGAGATATTACAGAAATGCATTGTTGAAAAGGCAGGGAGAGTAGTTGGATGAGAGTAAAAGGAGGGAGAGAAGTTGAGCGGGTGCTGGGAAATGGAGGCTGTATGAATGAAGCCTGGTCGTTGGGGGAGGAATGAGTGGAAGGGAATAGGTGCCATAACATGGGAATAAGGTGCTGGGGTGGGGGAGATTTGGTGAAAAGTATCCAGGTGAAGGGGATGATGAGATCCCAGGAGTAAGGTTGGCTGGGGGGTGGGAGGTAGTAGATAAGCTGGAGAGAAGGGTTAGCAAGTGGCAGGGATAGGCATGGGTGACAGGTTGTTGGGATATGGATCAGGGTTAGTTGAAGGGGAGTGAGATGCAAGAACTGAAATGGATGATCTCAGATGGATGATCCAGGATGGAAGAGTTCTGGTGCTGATGAGGCAGTGGTTGGGCACTGGGGAAGTCGGAGGGGAGGATATTTGATGCATAGTTTGCTGGACAGTGGGAATGTAGGGTTTATGAGCAGGGATGATGCAATGATGTCCAGTGGGTGAGGGTAGTGAGTTAAAGGAGAAAAGGCTTGGAGTCAGAAAAAGTCGGTCTATCAGTGCCGGGGTCATGTCATTGGCTTCGAACATGATTTGCCATTGTTAAATATGGAGATCAGAAGGTTCCTATTGAGGTGGGGAGTGGGCACAGATTAAGCTTATGCCTATATGGAATGTTTGTCACTGAGAAGATATTCAGAGTTTCTCTCAGGATCTTGTGTTTAAAGTATTTCATTGAATATTTTGAGAGTCAAAGGATATGTGACCATGAGAGTGTCGACCCTGGATTTGAAGAAATGTTTTGAGACAGGCATGAGACCAGAGTAGGTCATCTTCCCAGTTCTGGGGGAGGAGACTTGCTGGAAGGAATTGGTAGATAAACTCAAAGAACTTTGGACTCCTTGGGGAGGGGCATTCCACTCAGCTGGCTCAGCTGAAAGAATATTAATGATCGGATGTTAGAGGAAGGTTGGAAGGACAGACTATCTGAAGAGAGGAATATTTGATTGTAGGGGTTTTTTTTTGGTACAAAGGTCAGGTAACTGATGAGCGAATGTCCGGTAGCGCGAATGGTGCAATGGAGTTGTACCTTCATGAAAATTGTCTAGTTGATGTACACAGTTGCAGAGGAATGAGGTCTGCTATTGATATCAATTGCCGGGCATCTGCTGTTGATTGCCAGTAGCGGTAGGTGGAGTAGAATGATGTGTCATTATATGCAGATGTAGAGGAATGAGTTCCTCTTGGAGGTTGGAAATCAGGGGAGGAGTTCATCATTTATTAGGTGTCCCTTTGAATATATGGAGGTGTGCAGAGGAACTGTTCTTTTTGCTGGTGAGTAGGTCTAGTTTCTCGGAGTTGTGTCCTTAATTGCTATATGAAGGAAGTTAATTGACGGTTTATGCACCCTGTAGAGGATGAGTTTCCGGAGGTGGTGGAAAACAGAAGCAAAAATGGCAGATCAGTTTCCGCTTTTATTCCGTTTTTGAGCTACTGTTTGTCCTCTTTCCTTATCCATGTATCAACGGAGAACAGTGTCTGTTACTAGGCACCATTTGGATTAGTGTTAGTCCTGTTTCCATTTCCTTGTATCACTGGAGGACAGCAGGCCAAGTTTCAGGAGGCAATGGACCTCAGTTCCATTCAAAGATAGCCCTGCTTTCAGGACAGTATTGTTTTGGTTAACGGGTCAAGTTTACAGAGGCATTTGGCCTTGTTGTCGATGGGGTGGCCCCCTCCAATCCAAATCGGGCACCTCCAGTGAGCGGATTCAGGGTGGTGGGCTGACTAATATCTTAATGGACACCCTGAACGATGGGCAATCCATGGAACAAAAAGTCAAAGCAGTCCGTTGCTATTGTGTTTGGTGTTTTTTTGCACTGGTCAGAGGCGAATCATAATAAATAGTGACCATCAGTGTTCTGTTCATTCAGGTACAGGAAAAGCAGACCCTTAAGGAGGTGTTTTGCACTTTTTGAGAGGTTTTGATTTTAAGCGCCTGCCCTCTCTTTTCATAATTATCATGGCTGCCAGATTTTCTGTACGCTTGTGCGTAACATTTCTGTGGGCGCAGCAAGGGTGATGTCTGCAAACCTGGTATGGCCTTTATTGCAAGTAGAAATGCAATGAAGAAACTGACATTCATATGTGTAGGTCTGGTGTAAGCCACCGCCTTTGGTTTAAATCTATTTTATTGGTTTTCAGAGGAAGAGAAACATGTACAGAACTATAACCTCACCTACATCCAGTGGCCGGTGAGGTGAATGGGAAGGGAGAGTGGGCTTAGGAAAGGAGGGTAGGTGGGGGTGCAGGGAAGGGAGAGGAACGAGTCTGAGTGTCCAAGGATGGTGGGGTTGGAGGTAGGATTTGGGGATTGGGAAAGCATGGGTAGTGCTCGTCGAACGCCAACGTCCCACTCCGTAGTAGTAAGGAGAATGTTCCAGGATGGGTGGCGAGTTAATCAGTGTTGTTCCCCTGTCATCGTGAGGCGAAGCACTTTCAGATATGCTGGACAGGTCAGCTCTCTGAAGTTCTGCACAAGCAGTCCTCTAAAAATCTACTCGCCCACTCACTATTTTATCAGGTCAAGCTATTCGTAGGACCTTCTGGTCCATTCTGGCGAAGGGACATGAGCTGGAAAGGAACAGGTGTTCTGTTAATGCAGAAAGTGAATGAGCAATAACGATGCCTTTAAAACTTGTTTTTATCTTGACACATTTGATGTCTGTTCAAGGACAGAGGTCAAATGTCAGTTTATCTTTTTTTTTTTTACTAATTGCTGCTTATCTTATCCTGGAACATGGTGTTTACTTTTTTTTTCTCTTACTACCATTGGATGATTTTGTCAAGTGAGCCTTCTGACGATCATGGTGAAACAAAAAGCTGTAGGATGTCAGTTTTTTAAAAACAAATAACATTTAAATAGCTTGTACATCAATAGTACAAATATTTCGAAATACATCAGGAATTACTAAAGCAAATTTTTTTAAAATTCAGAAGTGTGATGCAAACAAAGATTTAAATAGGAGTAAAACAAATCAGATCACTTAACTTGGTGCAAATGACAGATATTTGCAGAAAATCGGTGTCCAAACATTATTGTTTGTACACTGCTATAGTTTTATCAGTAAAACCGCATGTCATTGGGAGATTTTGTGGCTATTTCAATGGAAAATGTGCTGATTGCAAATGACAGTGTGCTACCACTTCATGCTTTAATTATGTATTTATTAAAAGGGATAGTTTTTAAACATGATTTAAGAAACATTCCTGCCCCTACCATGATGACAATGCTGTTAATGAACTAAGAGGCAAGTCGGGGGTCATGTGTATCCTATATGTGGCTAGATTTGTACAGGGGTGGCTCCTCCGTTAAGGCGGAGGAGCGTTGCCCTACTGCTGGAAGCAGCAGATCAAAACGTAAAATAAAATGATAATAAAGCAATTATTAAAAACAGCTTTATAATTTTGTTATACCTGTAGGAGCTGCAGCCGTTATCCGAGTCTTGGGGGAGGGGCCATCAGCAGCAGGAGTGGTAGGCACTGGGCACTGCTGTAAGTGTGCATGTCTGTTTTGCCGACTGTCTCAGAATGGCCAAACCGACATGCGCACTGACATATCCCCCACCCAAGCTGCATTGCCGGAGAACAGCAGGCGCAGGCTTGCAGTCCCCTTAGGAGCGGAAAACAAGCCCGCTCAGGCCAATCCCAGCGCTTCTCGAGAAGCGCTGGAATTGGCCGTAGGGGAGTCTGGGATGCTGTGCTCACGGGAACTGCAGTTCCTGGAGCAGAAGCGCACAGAGGCAGGGGAGAAGAGGCTCATAGAGGCAGCGGCAGGCAGCAGGAAGGTAAGCGTACTTTTATTTTTTTATATTTTTTTCCCCCTCGCTCCCCCACACTGCCCCCTCCCCCCCCCCACTTTGTATCGGTAGCAGCCGCCACTGGATTTGTATTATTTATGGAGCAAAAGTTTAGTCTATTAAATCAAACGAGTTTTTTTGGACCGCAGACATGCTGAACTCGCCTATTTAAAGTTGCTCTCATGTGTGATACTGAAGAAAATGGTGGCTCAGTGAAATAACATATTTGCCCAGGATCACATAATTTGAAACCAGTTTATGGGTCAGGAGCATTACAGTTAGGTTGAGTAGATTATTTAAGTCACTAGACCTGCAGGCCTGTTAACATTTTTATGATTTTTCGAGGCCTGGCAAGGAATCGTATGCATAGACTCCAGGTTTTGTCAAATTGTGGAAGTGTCTGGTCTACACATTTGTCCGCTTTTCCTTACCAAGAAGTTTCCAGAGTTAATATAACCAGTCTGCATGGCTTGGCTCCATCTCTGTGGCCCATTTGGACAGGAAGACTTGCTTGGCTGCACATAGGGCTAGGGTAATTGCTTTTTCCCCTGGCGGAGCATAGTGAAGAGGTCAAGGCATGCAGAGTCCTAGCAAGACATAGCTGGGGAAGTGAACATGTTATTCTTGGCAAGGGGGACAGGCTATGAGTAATGATTCCAAAAATAGTTCTGCGATCAGAGCTGCTAGTGATCTTCGACAAGGAGCCACCCACCTATCTAAAAATGTCATACACCAGGCCCATGCCCGGCTAGACCTTCCCCCTGAATGTTGTCCATACGTAGCCGTCCTTACTGGAGTCCCCCCTCCCCGGGACTCTAGCAGAGAACCGTATGTTGACCTTAAAAATAAAGTATGTCATTGGCTGAATCGTAACACCAACTTTACCCTAATGGAATATGATGCCATTTGCTAGTCAGGAGGGTGGGTTGGATCGGCCTGAGGGCGAAGAGTATTGTTGGGGACTTTGTCATGGTTAATTGTAGGCGTCCTGGCTTAGCACAACAGCTGTGCAAGGGAGACCCACTTGAAGAAAGATGGTATTAAATTGGTCCCCCTTGTTTTTTTTTTTTATTGGCCTCCGCTGTTGGAGCAGTGGCGAAATTCAGGCGCCCCGTCTCTAAGGGTCAACAGTGGAAAAACACTCATGGTCCCTGACTTCCAACAGATTTGTCCCCCCACCAATTTCGATGAACAAGATTGACTCTTAGGCCCAGTCAATAGTGACAGCACTCTTTTAGCTGTTGAGCCCAGTAGGGTGGGGAGGGAGGTGGAGGTTGATAGTTGCTGGCCATCAGTAGGTGTTAATTCTTTGCTGACCACCCCTCCCGGCTCTGTGCATGCGCCTTCTGCTTGTGCCCATTGCCATCTAGGCATGAGGTCTTACCTATAACCTCGTTTAATGCATCGGACCATGTTGAACCAAGTGTTTTTTCTCTCCCAAATTGCAGCAGTACCTTATTAGTCTCCTGGAATGTTGCTGGCTAACTCTCAAAGCTCTCTTGTCCCATATGGGGCACTTTTATAGACACATTTGATATTTGTGCTTTCCAAGAAACATGGGCACTGGCTCCGCAATACCGTGCAGGGTATGTGAATCTTTCTGTGCCTGCTACCACCTCAGGGAATGGTAGACCATCGGAGGGGCTCTCAGTATGGGTCAGGACTTCTCTATGTTGTAAGTCTAAGGTTGTCCCTTTGAACAGTGTAGCTGCCCAATGTATTGTTTTATCGTTCCCCTCTGGTGGTGTGTATTATTTATTTAATGTGTATTGTAGGACCAGCAGTAGTGGAGCTGAGTCCCTGGTAATTGATCTGCTGGCATGCCATATGACTGACCTGTAAACAAATTATATTAAAATAGTTGTGGGGGACCTTAGTTGTTGATATGAACCTTTGGCAGTCTCGCAAGAAGACATATGTAACAAAAAAGACCAAGTTTGGGATATTCCGGATATTACACTCCCTCCTGTAAAGCGGTGGTCTCCTGCAGTATTGCAATTGAATGCATTTACTCTCAGAAACGGCCTTCGGGCTTGCAATGGAAGATCCAAATCAGACAGGGTTGGGAGAGTTACGTATAATCGTCTACACCACTCCAGCCTTATCGATTACATTCTCTTGGACATAAGACTGTGCCAGCCTTGGTAGATATGGTGGTAATTCAAGTGAAGGATAGTGATCATAATGCTCTGAGCCTATCACTGGTAGCCCTGGCTGACTCTCTCCCTGCAGCACCAATGAGGCCCTAGATAGAAGATTAGTGCCCACCAATAATCGGAGGAGGCTCAAGTGGAGTGTGGTGGCTCAGTCAGAAGAAACTCTCAAGAAGGTGCTAGAGGTTATAACTGTAGGGCTGGAGTCAGTGGCAGGTATGATTGCGGACAGTAATAACCTAGACCCTTTGCAGAATTTACAGGCAATGAATAATTCTATGTTCGCCTCGCTCAGGGCATTACTTACAAAGGGCACCGGGGGCAAGGAAATGGAAAAAGGAGGCCTCATGGGATACTAAGCCTTGCCGGGAAGCCGGGCGTGCCTTGCTAGGGTCCATAAGAGCAGGGCATAGAGATGCTATACAGGCAGCCAGGTTACATTATAAAGCCGCCATACTAAAAGCTAAAAGAGAGTGGGAGTGTGACAAATGGTCTATGATGTTAGATTCCATTAAAAGAAAAGATCTCTGTACCTTTTGGTGTTTAGTAGCAGGGGGTGACCCAGGCATACAGGCCCCTCTTGACAACAATATTGTGGCGAGTGATTGGGTCCAGCATTTTTCCAATTTGTATGCTCGAGTAGAAATTCAGGGAGCCTCCACTCAAAATATGTCAGGTAGCCTCCAGAACCCAACCCCAGGAGTAGTAGAATCTCAGGCTACAGCTGACATTGTGAAGGTTAAGTGGAACACTGGTAACCTTGTTGGTGCTGCTGCCACTGGCCTTCTTATCGATCAACCAAACTTAGATATCCCCGAATAACAGAGGTAGAGGTTTCCAATGGCTTGGACTTGATTGCACCCAACAAGGCTCCAGGCTTGGACAAACTGCATGGTGACCCGTTTAATATGTTTAAAGATATATGGTGTCCATATTTTGTCCTCTTTTTTAATGCCCTGCTGTCCGGTGCTCCCATACCCCAAACGTGGGCTGGGGCAGAGATTATCCCAATTTTTAAAAAAGGTTGCAGATCATCCCCAGCCAATTACAGACCTATAAGCCTTATCGCTAGTGCCCAAAAATTGTTTTCTCGTATCATCCTGAATAGACTGAGTGAGTGGATGGTAGACACAGAACTCTTGACTCTACTGCAGGTTGGATTCAGAGAAGGTATTAGCACTATAGAGCAGGTCTTTTGACTACAGCTATTGTATTGGAAGTATGTGTCTTTAAGGGGAGGTCGACTGTACGTAATTTTTGTAGATTTTTGTAGATCTCTGATCTGCCTTCGATATAGTCCCAAGAGAGTCACTATGGAGAGCTATGGCGGAGATGGGGGTGCCTGCCTATCTTTTAAAAGTTATCATCAAGCTACATACCAATAATGTTGCACAGTTCAGATGTGGACCCAAGGGTGAGTTGACTGATCCAATGCCTGTAGATCGGGAGGGGTAAGGCGGGGGTGCTTGCTGGCCCCAACCCTCTTCCTCCTTTTTATTAATAGCTTAGTCTCACATCTGGAGAAGTGTGAGGGTAATACTCCATCTCTTGTCGGGGTGAAGGTCCCGGCCCTGCTGTTTGCGGTTGACACCCTTTTGCTATCCAAATCTCCTATGGGCATTCAAAAGCTCTTGGATGGCTTTGGGGTCTTCTGCGGACAGTGGGCCTGGAGATCAACCTTAGCAAGACTAAATACATGGTCTTTAATCCCTGCCCCACAACCCGCGCAAATCCCACTCTTGAATGCGAAAGTTTGGAGTGTGTTTGATTATTTGGGGGTGACCTTATTAGATCACTTTGACTCGTCATTCCATTTTCAGAAACGTAAAATTAAGTTTGAGCAGTACTGTGGGGGTGTTTTGAAGGCTCAGTGCATATTTGCATACCGACCAATTACCCCAGCCTTAGAGATCCATAGATGTCAATCACTGGGAGCCGCACTGTATGGCACTGAATTATGGGGCGTTTATGATGCTAGGCCCCTTGAAACAGCGGAATATCGTTTTTTGAGGGGCTTGAACAAACTCCCAGCAAGCACCCCTCTACACCCTCTATGACTAGCTCACGGATTAAAGAGAGTTAATATGTAGTGGGGCTGAAACCTTTAACGCATTGGCAAAGACTTTGGTCATCCCCCAAACTCATACTTCTCAGAGGAGCCTTGGAAGAAGTAATGGGGCAGTTGGGGTCCAGTAAGATTTCCTGGCTTAGGCTAGTCAGGGATCGGTTGCGACAGATTGGCTTTGGCAATTTCTGGTCCACACCAACTGATATTGCAATGGTCTCCAAATAGGCATTAAAAAGAGCCTGTTGACAATATGTGGACCAAAACACCGCAAGTTCTTATAGGGTGGGCTCCCTCACTGCCTCTTTCTTGGAGTTCAAAATTGACTACTGCTTTGAACCATTTTTGGATGAGGTGGAACACCCCTATGCCATAACCCTGTACTTAAAGTTTCGTCTAGGCATCCTCCCAATTCGAGCCTTTACCACTGCATGGAGGTCTGGGAACACGGAGTCTGACAAATCATGCCCTTTCTGCCCTGGGGTGACCGAAGTGGTTGAACACGTAATTCTATTTTGTCCAGCCTATCATGGTCCAAGGACAAAGTAGATTTTGCCACTTTGTCATAATTTGGGTCTGAGGAATTACAGCATCGCCCTTAGAATACTCATAAGTTACACAAGCCAGCCCATTGTCTTCGCAGTCTCAAGGTATCTGATGTTTGTGTGGAGGTTAAGACAGAAAAAGGTGCCCCTCTAATGCTGCTGTGTATTAAACATTTTAAAATGTTTTATCCTGCTTTTACTGTAATATATCTAGTTGGATCTCTTTTCTCTCTTTTATACGCTTGTATTTTATTTTATTTTATATAATCTGCTTTATGTATTTTTCTTGCTCTTTTATGGCCTTTTAGGCCGAAATAAAGATATTTATTGATTGATTGTTATTAACATCCGCTAATATATAAGTCCAGTAGTGGTGTAGTTTAGGGCAATGCCAAAGTAGATGAGTGAGTGTGCCTGACTGTCCACAAGCATTCATCATTGACGTCTCGTTTCCAATAGGCCTTCCTGGCTGGTGTGTAATACTAATAGTGTGCTATTTTAAGTAGGGTTACTTTCCCAGACACACTACGTGCCGAGGTGAGGGATCCGTGCAAAATGTCAGACCATTCCTTGGGGGTGAAAGGACGCTCGCATTCTAGTTCCCACTTCCGTTGGGCTGGAGATTTGTTAGGGGTTGTGGGTGTGTTGAGAACGTTGCAAACATCAGAGAGGAGGCCCTTATCATTGTGGTGGGTGAGAAGCCATTTATCAAAAGGCATAAGTGGTCTACTAGCATAAGGACGCACTAGAGGGTGTGTCGCCCAGCGTTTGATAGCAATATATCGCCAGTATTCGGTCTCTGCTATTCTGTAGTTAGATTTGATTTGGGGAAAGTCTAAAAGGCTGTGTTGTTCAAAAAGATCTCCTATCCTTTTACAGTTATCGTCTTACCATGAAAGGAATGTCGTACCATGCATACCACGGGGAAATCTGGGTTCCCTATAAAGGCGTTTGTGGTGAGATATGGGTGGAGAGCGTCTTGGCCAATTTAACCCTGTCCCAAGTCCTGATAGTATCCCTCACCACTATGGAGATGTACACCCCAGCAGATGGTGTTTTTTTGAACAGCCACAGCATTTTCCATATGTGTGTGCCGGCAACTGCTTTGTCTATAAAGCACTAATGCTTTTCCGTGCTCGGCCTGTTCCCCCCACCCCTCCCCCCACAACTGTGCCGCTTCATATTAGATGAGGAATGCCCAGGCCTCCCTCCGCCTCGGGTAAGTAGGCACATTTTCTGGCTATGCATGCCCTCTTGCCATCCCATATATAGTTTTCAATCAGTTGCTGTCACAAGTGTGTATGGGGCAGCTGCAGAGGAAGGGTTTGCATTAAATAGAGGATCTATGGAAGAAGGGTCATTTTGATTGCTGCTATCCTTCCCAGCCAAGATATGGGATCCCCCCTCCAGGATTGTATGTCAGAACAGACGGTTGCTAACAAGGCTGCATAGTTACATTCCACAGTTTTTTCTATTGTAGATTGAATCTGAAGGCCTAAATATTGCACCCCTTGAGTCACCCATTGGAATGGGAAGAGGCTCTCCAGCTGGGTTCTATCGCTTTGGGCTATAGTGAGGTTGAGGGCCTGGGATTTCTGTATGTTAACTTTGAACCCGGAGACCTTGCCAAAGGCTTACAACTCTAGCAGAAGCGGAGGCAGAGAGGAGCGAGGTTTGTGTATTCGCAATCATGAAGTCATCCACATATAGTGTAATTTTATGTTCCTGGCGGCCCATAGTAGTGCCTTTGATCAGGGAGTCACGTTGATCCTTTACCCCAGGGGCTCCATATATAAAGCAAATAGAAGTGGGGACAAAGTGCACCCTTGTCTCGTTCCTCTCACTATACTAAAGGGTCTGGACATCAATTTGTTGAGCCGCACTGAGGCTGTGGGGCCTGTGTTGCCTCATCATATCCATTTTCGAAGGCGGGCACCGATGCCAATGCACACCATCAACGCCTTTTCGGCGTTATCGACATCAGTAGGGCTGGGACTCAAGAGCAGTTCATCTTATCTCTAAGGTATAGAAACAGTTTTGTATTGTTGCAGTTTCTCTCTGGTATAAACCCCGCTTGGTATGGGTCTACCAGGCCCTGCATGTAGGGGCCCAGCCGGTTGGCCAGTACACTCTTAAAGATTTTAGCATCTACATTGAGGAGGGAAATGAGTCTGTAGAGTGAGCATATGGTGGGATATTTCCTGGGTTTAGGGATTACAGTGATAGTAGTGGCTTTCATTACATCAGTGAGGGTGCCTTGTTCACTAAAAGTGTTGTAGAGTCGAGTGAGGGTAGGTGCGAATTGTGTAGCAAATACTTTGTAGAAAGTGGACATGAGCTGGTAATGCCAATGTGTTTTAGCCCTCAACTGATGGGTGAGCAAATGCCCTGCCTTATTGCCTCCTGTATTGTACTTTTGTTTAGTTTGAAGGAGGCTCTGCTCTGCTTTGTTCATGTCAAGCGCTTTAAGTTGCTTCCTGGCTAACGTTAATTGTCTTCGCATCCTATGAGAACCTGACTGTTTGTGAAGGTTTTCTAGCTCTTTCACTTCACCCTCCAGTTTGGCGCGCTTGTCCCTCCTAACTTTGTTAAGTGGGGATGGCTATAAAGGTGCCTCCTAGTACAATTTTGAGGGTGTCCCAGAATAGCACCACGGGGTGTCGGGGTGTCATTTGTGTTGAGATAAGTGTGTATGTTGTCCCAAATTTCTGTAAGGGTGGACTTGTATGTTAATAGTTTGGGGTTGAGCGCCAGATGTGTTGAGGTGGTCATTGGCCTCAGTGTGCAGAGTAATCGAGATCGGGGAATTGTCTGAGAGTGTGGCTGCGCCACTTTCTCTGTGGGTGGTCACCATAACAAAGCGGGAAGTTGCCAGAAAGTAAACTATTCTGGCATAGGTTTGATGGACTGCTAAAAAAAAAGGCAAATATTTAGTGGTAGGATTTCAGATTCGCCACACATCTGCCGATCTCACCTCCTTCAGCCATTGATGGCCTGCTGCTGTGTAAGCCCCTGTTCTGTTCTGTGGGCCTATTGGTCTAGAAGGGTGTCATGGACCAAGTTGAAGTCACCTCCTATAAGCACCTCTGCATTTGCAGTGGTTAGTGCACGCCCAACTGCTTGTAGTATAAAATCTTATTGATGTTCATTAGGAGCATGGATGTTGGCAATAGTGAAAGTGTGAGCGCGCTTTGAGAGTCTTAGGGAAGGGAGTCTACCCATCAGTTCTGATTGCGTTTGGAGGACCTGACTCTGAAATTGCACTGCAGTTAAGATTGCTGCTCCTGCATTTTTTCCCTGGTCCTGAGGAAAAATACTGTCTATCAAACCATCTGGACCTCATGCGCCCCCAGTCTCTCTTGAGAAGGTGGTTCTCCTTCAGAAGGCAGATGTTACAATTAGAGTCTTTTAGTATGGTGAGGAGTGCTAGCTGCATCGCTGGGGCGTTAAGTCAATGGACATTTAGGCTTAGTATTTTGGCCATAGGCATATGTTATGTATAGTGCTATCAACAGAGGGGAGCAGGCGGCAGCGGGCTGTGGTCTCCCTTCGACATGTCGGACAGTCTTTCACAGTGTAGAAGTAGCGGTTGATTAGCATGATCCTTGAGCACAAGATGGGAGGGTGAAAAACAGAACTGGGGACATCAATCGCTCCCATCTTGGAAGCCAAACAATTTGTGTATTCGGGGTCCATGTCTCAGTCAAGTGAGTGTGGTCAGGTACGCAACGGAGTGGTGGAACTCCACCGCATCTGGGGCTGATGATTGCAAAGTAGAGTGGCGGACATGGCCTTGTCCCGCCCGATCTTACAAGGGGCTGGGCGATGATAAAAGAGGGTGGCTTCTACCTCACTCTCCCATTAACTTGGCCCCAGTCTTTGCTTCGTTGCTCTAGGTGAAGTCCTGGACTGAGGGAGGCCTTTGTCGGTTGAGTTGTTGTATCAGGGCCAATCTTTCTCCGTGGCTCTCAGCAGCTGAGGGTTTGCCATTTCCCCTCCACAATGGGGGGTGAGTACACCCATCCATGCTCAGCACCGGAGGCAGGTCCGGTGACAGCACAGGTCGGGCAGACTCCTCTAGTGTTATCTCCAACTCCAGGATCAAACGAGCCTCCTCTAGGTCGTGGACCATGCATGTCTCATTACTCCAGACGAAGATCAGTCTGAAGGGGTGGCCCCATTTAAATCTGATCCCTTTCTCTTGGAGAGGTGCAGTAGCTGGTTTCAGTTCTCTACAAACACTGTAGGGTGATGGCGAATAGGTCCTGGTAGAGCCAGACCTTTGTCCCCTTAAAGGTGATCAAGCCACGGTCCCTCATTGCCGACATTATGGCTTCCTTTTGACAGTAGTGATGTACACAGGTCAGTATGTCTTCAGCAGTACCTAGAGCGTTAGATGGGCAGCATTTCTTTAATTGGGGTATCCTTTTTGGCGCCATGAGTAGCCATGGCGTCACTATGCCTGCTCCAGAGAGAGTGCGAGGAGTGCAGTGCCTCACATGTGAATCACTAAAGGGCTGAGGTGCTGGAGGCTGGTTAGCTCTCTGATTCCAATTGACCTTCAGTGAGAGAACTGCGCAGTATAAGGGTGAGTTGCATTTACCCTTAAGGGCAGGCAGGAGTGCACGCTGGTCCGCTGTGGCCCTCCCCACGTCGCCTCTATCTGCACTCGGCTCCTGTCTATGGTGCGGGTCCTCTGCTCACAAACTGCCAACTAGGCCCAGTCTCGCTGCTGCAGCTCTCACCCCAGCTGCCAGGGGTACCTGCTGGTGGTCGCTGGGGCTAATGCCTTTCTGGTCTCCTCAAGGCTTCTTGGTGGTGGGGTTTTCCAGCCATTGTTCCCCATCATTCTCCAGCGCAGGCAGCGATTCCAGCCCCTGTGCATGCGTCAGGATGTCCACACTTCGTTCTGAGTCGTGTTCTGTGGAGGGCACAGCTCAAGCCACATGCAGACGAGTTTGTGTGGCGGAGCTCCGTGAAGTCGCTCCTACTTGGGCACCCTTTTGGACCCACTGACCTTTTGATTTGACTAAAATTATACATACATAGTTACTTATAGGAGCTTTCAGTGAGTCCTCTTCATCAATTGGTCTGTCATTGTGTCATTCACATTTTTCTTATCCCCACTACAGCATACATGTTTCTTTCCTTGAACTGTACCCTTAGGGCAGTAGAAGGCATGGCGGGTACTTGGAGGTCAAATTTACTATTCTAACTCCAATACTAGAATATTTGGAGAAGCGTAACTACCCCCCAGATAGCCCACAAGGCTTATTTACTATTTTAACTCCAGTCCTGGAATATTTTGGGGAAAGTTATAAATTCCCCAAGTATTTTCATTAAGGGTTGAAAAGTAATGATTTTGAATTGCAGAAAGTGCTGCCCCGAGGGAGCAGTTCTTGCAAAACACTAGGAATACCAGGACACAAAACTAGGAATACCATACATCATACATTGGGCCATGGGTCAGCCCACTTCAGCCATTTGCTAACTTTACTGTGAGTGACGGCCTTCTGCCCTTTCATAAGGAGCACATCCAGACACAGAGGAGTTCCCTTAAGTGGCAGGGACTATTTTGGCAATGTGTGCTTTTCAAGGCCAAAAATATTTTTCCTTTTAGAAAATGTTTTTTTTGTAAGATTGATGACACAGCCCCCCTTTTAAGGAGCACATCCACACACATACAGTAGTTTCCTTCAGTACCATGGACTACTATGGCAATGTGTGCTCTTGGGCATGAAAAAATATTTTTCCTTTTAGCCACTGTTATTTTTTTTCCAGACTGACGAGGCCCTAGCAGATTTCTCAACAAAAACGTTTTGCAAAAGCCATGAGAAAAACAAAAAAATCATTCACAAAGCCAAAAGGCTGAAAGCCAACACTAGATGCATTTGTTTCAACAATGCTTGTTTTTATTTTGTTTTTTAAAAGGGAAAACTTTGTCTCTCCCGACATCTGAACACATGCCATGCACAAAAGTTCCAAATGCAAGAAAACACTTCTTACAATTTGACATAAGTAAAAAGGCATTCCCAGAAAAACCTCTCAAAGGACTTGGTAAAGGATAAACATTTAAAGGGGTACACAAGAACATTTTACAGCTTACAGATTTAAGAAATTCTACTGGAGATATCAGAGAGAGGTAAATAATAGACCACCCTCTCTTAACATAGCAAGTTGAGAGACTGCAGTAGAGGTGGATTAAAGCTATAGAGGGGCGCTGTACCATTCTTTGTGGTGAGCAATCAGGACAAAGTTGTGAGAGTCGGTGATAGCAACAGGGGTAAGGGAGGAGAGAAATGTGGGTGTTTTTTTTCCAATGGTTACAGGGAAGTCTCGGGGAGAGGTATAGGCTAGCAAAAAATAATCAGTCAGTTGGGATTTATTTGACTCTAGCAAAAGATCAGGACAACTCGTAGGTGCTCCAGGAGCAGGTGTTCATTTAGCCTCTTTTTGAATGAGAAAAATTATGGTTTCATTGGAATCATTTTTAGGATATTATTGCATAGTCTAGTCGCCAGATCTCTGAAGCTGCCCACTGTCAGGGCCCAGCCTACTGGTTCTCTATGGCCTAAACACATATTTTTGCACTTTGAAACAAATGTATTTTAAAGTAATAGCAGATGATGCAAATTGTTTACATGTATTGTATTCCGATCTCAACTTCCTCCATGCCAGGTGTGATAGGCTCACCCCATTCATTTTTCCTTTTATTCTAATATTTGTTTTTATTTTCCCAATAGAAATTAAGCACTACAAATAGCTGAGCACTTGTTCAGAGATGGGGTATGATGGTCTTATTATGCACAAGGTATGTCTTTAGTTCTTCGTTGCTGTATGGGTGTCGGGATCCTGTAGAAGCATTGCACACAACTGCCTTGCCGAATACCTGAAAATGGCTTCTTATCTGGGCCCAGCTACTCTGTG
Source organism: Calotriton arnoldi (assembly GCA_963921515.1). Classification (NCBI taxonomy): domain Eukaryota; kingdom Metazoa; phylum Chordata; class Amphibia; order Caudata; family Salamandridae; genus Calotriton; species Calotriton arnoldi. Next base: position 2,342,284 of record CAWUFW010000375.1, read on the forward strand.
ATGGGGAAGCCTAATGAGCCAGCCAGGGTCATTTTAACCCACTCTCTATGATATGAAAGGTTAATGGAAAACTGGGCTATTTCACTAGAAACTCCATCCAGAGAACCCTGAATTAGGAAGTAATTGAACTATGAATAGTCCAAGCTGTCTCACTAAGACTCTCTCACTATCGTCCAGCTAGAACTTCACGCTCTGCTGATGCACTGCTAGCGGTGGTGCCTAAGACAAGATGGAAGAGATGGGGAGGCTCTTCCTTCTCTGCGTTGGCTGCTGCAGGCTGGAATTCTCTTCCCTGGTATCTTCAGAGCACTAAGGATGTGTGTTCCTTCAAGCGCAGTTTAAAGACCTGGCTACTTACCTGCGCCTTCTAATTTGGTCCTTTTGTAGTGAATAGTGGTTGTAGTACCTGCAGCGCCGGGACTCTCCTTATGTAGCCATGTGCTTTACAAGTGCCTATGATTTGATTTGATCTGATGTTTGGAATGGAAAACACATTCCCTTTTCTGTCCATTTTTGTATCTCCAGACATCTATATTAGCCTTCTTTTGGACCATATTGTGCAGTAAAATCTGTCATATAGCACTTCAGTTAGCTAGAGTAGAAGTAGAGCAATTCAACATTTCATTGATGATAGTAAACTCTCCTGTGAGCACATGAGGGCTAAACACCTCACTAATTTGTTAAGAAACCTGAAACATAGCATGTTCATCAACAGAAATACTATAAAATGAAGCGACTCTAAAAAAATTTGCATAGATTTCCCCCAAATGATTAATTGTAGCCTGCAGCACCTCTGCCTTGTATGACACCACTACTGAATCACTACACCCTTTGTGTTTTAAGATTATGTGGAGTGTATATAGGGCTCGATTCATCTGCCTTAGAAATATATATTCATTTCAACCTCCAAGAGGTACTTCACAATATCAACCTTTTGCAGATAATCAAGAGCTCCCAATGTTTGTGACCTCTTTAGCAACCCATCAATACTGCACAAGAGGGACTCTACCGTCTTATTGACCATCTCCCCTAAAATATTCCAGTCCCTTGACAGGAAGATCAAATTTGTACTGATTCGAACATAACATTGATAGATCACCTGAGGATATGTTTCTGGCTTTTTTTTTTACCTCACTTGCACCCACACCCTATGCAGCTCCCCTTCTCTACCCCAAGAATACCCACCACATTTATGTGCTGATATAAGCCTTTTATCCCTCATCCCAATACTCCTTACTATTCAGCAGTACCATATTTCTTCACCCTGATAGTTTCTATGATCAGATCATCAATCTCATCAACTTGTCTCACATTGAGCATTGTGTTGCGCCACAGTTCTGAATATGGCAGGAAACTATCATCTGTGTGACAGCCCCCAGATTCTTGAACTTGTTGATTCTTCCCTCCAATTCCCATTCTCTGTTCTCAGTGTCTCTACAAATGCTAGAACGTATAAGAAAAAAGGAACCCTAAGCATGTAAGATTATAGCATTTAATGTGGTGGATAGAATTTATTCTTTCACAGAGTACTGTTGATAACTTATTGGCTTTGTCCGTGAGTGTGTCTTATTTGACTTAAATCTAAACCCATCACTATTACCTCCTTATATTTCTTGGTCAAGGTGAATAGAACTCTTGTTGTTTAACACACTGTGCTGCAGCAAACTGATCATGAAGCTCATCACGTTACTGCCCTCTGCAGCTCCTGGAACATTTAAGATGCATATATTTCACCTGTTATTTTACTGGTCTGAATCTCATCATCTCCACTCTTTTGGGCACAGCGTTATCATTGACCTGCAGTTGCAATTTAGCCTTTGCGCTCTTAGCATTGGTCTTCTAGAGCCTTAGATCTCTGAGCTAGATCATCTATTTTTTTTAATCAAAAGTCACACAAGTGGCCTCCATCTCTTTTTCATAATGTTCGGAGTCCTCAAACTTATTTATGAGATCTTTTCACAGAGAACTTGCCAACTGCTCCACTGAGCTCCTGATATTTCAGATTAATCTACTTGAAGGGCATGTGCCTCTCCTGTGAGTCCAGTTTGCTCTCACTGTTTCTATTATGGCCCCATCTCCAAACATCTCATAATGATTTGAAGTGCAAAGCATACATTCCACTGGAACCACGAGCTTCCGAATGGTCAATAGAGGGGACACAATTTTAGGCCAACTGCCCGCAACTGAAAAGTATATTGCATTGTCCACCAAGGGAGGTTCTGTTAGGGGAATAGATGGAGGAGAAGATTCACCAGCGTTAGCCATATAGCACTGAAGAGCCCAAAAACAATGGACTTCGCCTATGGCACTTCAAGGCAGTCTGTGGCTTGGCACACAACCTGTACCCCTATGATCTTAAGAAAGGTTCTAAAAGGATCTAGCCAAGTGTTTGTGTTTTAGGGAAGATTTACACCACCTTTTACCCCCACCCCCTCTGGGGGTCTCCAGTGACCTCCTTACCTCACCGATCTAGCAGTTCTTTAACAGGACATATTCATTTCTGAAATATTTTTCAAGAACTTATCACATCTTCTGATTCTATTACCTTCACCAAACACCACAGAAGTCTCCAGATTAGGTATAACCATATTTTTGCCAGAGCCGAGAACAATGTCAAGTGCACGCAGTGAAGCTTGCTTTGACCATGCCTGCCTGGAACTTAAAGATATTTCCCTGATTTCACCAGCACAACCACGCAGTGCTACCTCACCTATCTCTGTCAGGGTTCCCTTTTTCTCAAAAAGTATCACTTAATCCCAGAGACACACCTCAAGGTCTCCCTCACCATCTCAAGGGTAGGTTCTTTTCCAAAATTACAGCAGTGGGAGGTGTGCTGATGGAAAGAAGGACCTCTTCTTTTGTGCCTTTGTTCTTTATCTCTAAACCAGGGCTCCACATTTTCGGCTCTTCTTTCTGCCAGACCCCATATCCAACGTTTTGTGGCTGAATAGTTCCTGAGAAAAAGCACAAAGTGGCTTTGTGAGGTGTAACCTATTTGTCCAGAAGCAGGTGTGTTTCTGCAACCAATGGGGACTGACAAACTATTATTAACCATAGATTTCCAACAAGCTCACAGTAACTTATGTTGACACTTGGAACTGGTTAATTGTATGTGTAGAATTTTGTTGTGATAAACATAAAGTTCTTTTTTTAAATAAAGCTAAAGCCGCAGTTGGACATTCAATTATTTCATAGTATTTACATGTGCTGAGCTCTGAGTCTCTAACCGCACCCTTCCTCTCCTGAGTGACCCATGTGTTGTAATTTGGCAGCACTTAAGTTAAGCATTGGCTAAAGACAGCCTGTATTCAGAGGCTAAATTGTCCGCTTTGTGGAATCCATTTTGTATTTCTGTCAGCCATTTTGGCTGCCATGTGCTACCATGTGCTCGCCATGTGCTCTGTCCTACCTTCCTGTTAACTGCTCTTGAAATCTGCCTAGAGACAAGTTAACTTTAGTTCCTCTTGCTTTGCACATGCTCAGTTGAGCTTGCAGCTGTTTCAAGTTTATAAATGTCAGGATGTGTCTACTAAAAGTAGAAACTGTTATCTCCACCCACTTGTCGACTGTGCATTCTCTGTATGACCTTATATGTACCTACAACCAGCATTTGTGTTTGTACCGCCTTCATTTGAGCCCCTGTGTGGGTATAAAAGGACCAGGATCCTTCCATTCAGTGTGCTACTTCATGCATTACTGAAGGGTGATGTGTGAATGTTAGCTCCACCTTATAAGGTTTAATAAACTCTGTCTTTTATATTTCAGTTTCTGTGCCAACTTCTTCCTAAGTGTCTGAGGACTCTGTGCAGAGAAGGGAGAACCCCTAAGCACTGGTAGGCCTTGCTGAGGCTCACTACAACAAATTGGCGCTTCCAACGTGGGACTCATCAGTGACTCGGATGCCCGAAGGACTGGTCGAGATGAAGGATTGGAATCTCGCTCTTGGACGCGATCGCTGCCTGAGGAGACCTGAGTCTTGGCACCCATGGCGTTTTTCCTTTCTTTCTGATCTGACCAGCCCGGCGGCGCCGGTCCTTGACTGAGATCTCTTCTGTTGATTTGCCGTGCAGTGACCATTTGGTCAATTTGAGAACTTGGCAGTTGGAACCTGGACACCATTTGATTGGTAAGAGCCGTTTTGCGGCACTTGCTGTTGGTTTGATGCCTTTGATTGGTAAGGTAGTTTTAGTAACACTTACTGTGGCTTTGTTTGTATGATTGGCCAATTTTGGAATTTGTTTTGTAAGTTATATATGCATTGCAATTCATATAGGCAGGTAATGAGGAGATTTTTCTCTATTTGAAATTGTTTGAACAGCGCAACGTACAAAGAGTACCTTAAGCGCTACTTTGATTATAATACTGCATATTCTGCACTATTTTTGGCATGCCTGTTTCCAGTACACTTCGCAGAAAGTGTTGCTGTTTTGGAGGTACCGATATGGATTTAGTAAGTACTTAGTTGACTCCTCAGAGGGGATACCTAAATAGGTTTAGGTATAGTAAAAAGATATTTCTTCCTTGGTGACTAAGTACCCCATGGAACTAAATATGTACATAAAACGGATCCGGATCTGCGCACTTAGTAACATTCATAAGTGGTGATATGCAGAGCGCTTTTTGAGTGTTCTACCAGCCAAAACTGGCGAATTTGGCGTATTTCAGCTTTTTGACCATGGAACAGTTTTTTGGGCTACTTTTGAGAGCTCTTCTTGTAAATATGACTTACAATTAGTATTTACAAATAGGTTGGTCTTGCGTACACTTTGTAAGCTGTCCTAAGTATTGATTTGTGGGTTCAATGTGTGTTTAAATGTCTATGTGGGGTTTTTGGTTTGACATTGGTAATACTTGTGTGAGTACTCTGTGTACGAATGGCTGGCTTTAAGCGCGCTGTGTTGTGTCCTTCTGTAACTGTCTGAATGAGCTCAATGAGTTTGTTTATGTTTTTTTTTGCTGTCATTATTCTGTTATGCAAAATGTCATTTAGTTACTTACATATTAAATAAAAATCCAGAAATAAATTATGTAACATATGCTAAACAGCTGCATGTTACTATTAAATTGACAGAGTAAGACACTATACATGTGTGCAAATTGCCACAATGCTAAACATAAAATTAGAATTCGTATTCAATAGGATTAAAATAGGCCTCATACAGAGAGGTAGAAAAACGAAATTGTGTGTTTTGTAATCAATAGACTTAAATACACAATGTTACAGCCTTTTCTTTAAACATTGTATTAGACATTAAAAGGCATGCACATCATATGAGTGAATTTGGTCGTTGCTGAACTAAATATACATTATAGAAAGATAGATTTGACTGCATTGAAATGCCTCAGTTTTTAAATAGACTGTGACATGCTTTTCTCTCAGCACCCGAGAAAAAAGCTTTCCGACAGCTGTGTTTAAACTGACTAACTGAAAGAAACCGTTTGACACAGCAAATGGGGATTTAACTCTGTCAGGGTATTTCAAATAATAAAGGGGTTTTTTCCTGAGAAAGGCGTGAAAATTCGACGCCTGCTGACACACAACAGCTGCATAAATAGCATATGGCTATTCCTGCTCACGGCCACAGACAGGAATGCTGCGTCAGCGATATTTTAAGTCAGTGTAGGTATACAGGCCTGCATTATTTTAAAAGTTTCAAAACACCAGTTTCATTATTTTGGATAACAGAGAACAAAATTGAAAGTAGGGATTTCCTTTCTTAATGCCTTCTTTACATAAGTATATCTATGGTTCCGATGTTAAATGATAACTGTCCATTAAAAGTGGCGCAGACTTTTCCTGTTTCAAGTAAGGCTTCTGTGCTTAGGGTTATGAATGAATGTGTTTAAATATGATAGGCTACGAATGAAGCTTGCTTTTCCAATGTGGAATCATCAAAATGGTTGGTTTTATTGATAAAAAATAAAATTTAATTATATGGGAAAAAATATATTGCTAAAAATAAATGCTTTAAATTCGTTTTTTCATCTTTATAAAGCCTAATCATCATACTGTGAATTCCTAGCATCAAAGTTGAATTTAAGCAGTGCTGTACCGCAATAAGAAGGGAACTTAAATGTGAAATGTCACTTTACCCAGCCGTACAAAACTTGTTTTTAAAAGGGTATATCTTATGCATTTCTGATTTCCCATTCCTGGGCTATCTAGAGAACACTCTGGGGGTTCCTATTATGCAAAAATATTGTAGGATATTCATTTTTAAGTGCCCCTACCACCAAAGTCGAAATTGAGCTAAAATTCACAATTTTACAAGCAGTTCTACCACTCAAGGCAGTTTTAACGTGCTCTTAGGCTTCAATAAAAGTATATATATGCAAGTATAAAATAAACAGCTGCCTCTGCATTACTAGATTGCACACCACTGTACATAACTGAGAATAAGTATAGGACTGCTTTTCGCTGTGATTCTCCAGAGTTGCTTTGCAATACAAAACCGCATGGCAAGCCTTGCACACAAAAACGAGCAGCTGCTGAACGGGTCAAAGGTCGGAGTTCTGTATTTAGCTACTTAGCAGGCTGAAGGGTAATGTTTGCTTGGATACTTCGACCTTCGAAAGATTTTTTGAAAGACGAGATGATAGCGCAAAGAGAGAAAGAGAAGCTTTGCTTCCTATTTTTGGCAAACACACGTTTTGCGCAGTCCTATGCCACGAAAGGAAGACAACCCTCAGTTGAACATTGATCTGCCATTTATATAAAATAATGGTTTTAGTTTAAAGAATACTGTGTAGGGGCTACGATAAGGAGGAAATGGATTTTAGTTTGCATTCATGCGCCCTCATGTTAATCTAGTACAATTGCTGTAGAAATTGGTTTAAAGTTAACTCAATTTGCATTATGTTAGACTGAATCAGAGAATAGCCACTTTCTAAGATATCTCCTACAAGTTTGTTTGTGCCCAGTTGCTACAAATAGGGGTTGAAAGTGTTGACAGAAGTAAAACCTGTTTCAGGTTTTCCTACTGTCAAAATGGGGGAAGGAGGCTAGCTCCTCTACAAATTAAGAGTAGGCAAAATTATGTTTTCTCTCTTCTTTTTCTCACTTTTTTTTGAGTCTGTCTAAAGCTGTCTAGGAAATGGCCATGTGACAGTTAAGGCACTTTGCATTGTTCATAAGGCGGCACACAAAATGGGGCCTAAACCATTACAGAGAATGTTTACTTGGTACTCCCCAGCTAGAAGTCTTCGTTCCTTGGCAGCCCACCTAGTATGTACCCCACGAGTCAAGAAAACCCGACTAGGAGGTAGATCATTTGGTCATGCAGCCGCAAGGTTATGGAATGAACTACCAAGTGAACTCAGACAGACTGATGACTTACTGCAGTTTAGAAAAAAGCTAAAAACCAGGCTCTTTCCAAAAGAATAGCCTTGAGAGATTGGCGCATGATGATTCATAGTTTTATAGCTGCACAGTGATTTAGGTAATCCCAGCGCCAGGATGCCCGTTGGGTGACAGCTGCGCTATATAAATGCTACTTACAATTACAATTACAATTGGCTATTCTGTAATACTGTTTTAAAATTGTTAGAATTAATAAAAAGATGAAACACATAAGCTATGTTACTGCCCATCCTGTATGAAAGAATGAGTAGAACAGATTGATGTTCCCTTATTTGATCTTTAAGGAAAATTGTATAGTGGGGGTTTCTGTTCAAAAATCTCAGGTGGCAACACTATTATTGTTTATGTTATTCTCATGTTCTATACAGTTTTGCAAGGGCATTGCTAGTCTTTTATTAGCTAGTCTCTGTAAATAAGCTGACAGCCCTTATTAGAGCTGGAGATAGGTTTTTTTTCCTTTTGAAAATGATGTTGCATAGTCCAGATCGTGAAAAGTACAATGCAGGAAAGACGCTCATGTGATCCTTAGCAAACATTTTGAAGGAAAATATTGTTTTATAGGAGTTTGTTTGTCATAACATGTTCTGCTGGAGAAAAAGTACCCACTATGTTGAAGTTTAGTTCTTTTTGCAATAAGAATCCCTGTTAAATTAGCAGTTTTAGATTTTCCTGCTGCACCTATAACATGAGAGCATGGTCCTAAGCATAACATGTAAGAGAAATTATTTTACAAGTGTCTGCAGTCCTGTACAAGTAATGTAAAATCTATGAGTAAAAGTGTAGAACATTTCCTTTTTCTTGAGGGTTCTTCAGATTGGTAATATAGGAATACACCAATGTAAGTATTTGGAGTATGTCTGTATTGTTTTTCTCTTTTCCTCAGAATTTAGTAAATGAACACAGACTTCCTTGGCTGTTTGGGATTGGGTGATGTATTACTCTTGTCAGTTCACCAAAACGTTCCTTTTATACTTGCCAATAGGTCCAGGGTTTTCTACTCTCAGATAGATGAAGTGGTTCTTGGGTGCCTTGCTAATGTATGGGGCGCCCCAAGACTAAGGAAGTATTCTGAGACTATCCTCTCTGTTGTTAGATTATTTCTGTGCCTTGTCTAAAGACCTCTTGTTCTGTCCACCAATAGATATTTGCTGCCTTACAACCATTGCCAGAGGGGCCCGGACATCAGATCCAGCCTGGGGAGTCAGCGCCACTGCAGCTTGAAGCCAAAGTGAAGGTAACCAGCACAGGCGTTGCTGGCAACTAGGACCTCAGTGAAGGCGGAAGCACTGGGACGTGAAGTGTGTACCCCTGCCACTGTCTTGGGCGAAAGACGGGGTCACAAATCAGGATGAAGAAATCTTTCTGTGGATCCAGTTTTTGATGCCGCCCAGCTGAGAGAGTCACAGACCGATAAGGACGGCAAGGAGGCTTTTGCTTGAGGTGACCCCTTTGAAACAAGGGTTGCTTCAGGCCTCTTAATCCTGGTCCCAAAGTGAATGCAAGTCTACGCCTTTGTTTGTTGATCAAGAGATGCCCGAGCACATTGGGTACAATTTGTGGCCCCAACAAAAGAGCAGTGCGCCAGAAGTGCAAATACAGGAGTTAGGGAAGGACTTGAGTTTAGGGTACAGGTGCTATGCCCTTGGTGCCTGTTAGATTAAAGTGAAGAAAACTGGTGCACTGCCTGAGACACTGGATAGGATCATTGAGGGTATTTGCCCTGGGGGGTGATTGCCCTATCCTGAAAGAAAGACTTTTCTTCTCCGTGATTCTTGAGTTGCGAGTTGTGCAGCTCCACCGTGGGAACAACAAGAGCCTGCCTGTGAGGCTCAAAACGGACACAGGGAGAAGACTCCCTCTGGCTGGTTGGTTCAAGGACTTTTTTGTTGTTGTTAGTAATGTACCCCTTTGGTCGTCCCATTTTTTTTGGAGGAGCAGCCCTTTGCGGCTCCTTGTCCTAATTCCTATGGCCCTGTGTGGTCCTCCTGGTCCCCCGGAGCCACAATTGTTTTTTGTAATAATATGTCTGATTGCTTTAATATTTTTTAAGAGTAATGTTTATTCTGCACGAGAAAAGTTCATCTGAGCATGTTACTTTACTCTTTCCTTAAGTATATTAATTGATAATTTAGCCCTCATAAGAAATACTGGAAAAGTCTATTGAAAATGTTTTTATTAAGTATGTGCTGTTGGCTATTAATTGAAATAGATAGTCACTGAAATACATCAGAGCCCTGAAACTTAGAATTAGACTAGATGATTTTGGACTCTTGTTTCTGCTTGGAGCTGGAAGCTACTGACTATCCTGTGTGTAATGATTAATACTTTTTACATGCTGTGTATGTATCCAATGTGGTCCAATGCTTTGCTCCATTTGCATCTCTGCTTGTATACCTGGGAAGAGGGAACGTTGCTGAAACAAAGGCCCAACAAATGTTGAATAAAGAGGTGGCCGAAATAATGTTAATAGATGTACGGGATGAATATTTAGATTACCCCAGATAAACGAATGTCTTCAGCCAATGCTGAAAGGGCCGTCTGTTGTAATTTGGCAGCACTTAAGTTAAGCATTGGCTAAAGACAGCCTGTATTCAGAGGCTAAATTGTCCGCTTTGTGGAATCCATTTTGTATTTCTGTCAGCCATTTTGGCTGCCATGTGCTACCATGTGCTCGCCATGTGCTCTGTCCTACCTTCCTGTTAACTGCTCTTGAAATCTGCCTAGAGACAAGTTAACTTTAGTTCCTCTTGCTTTGCACATGCTCAGTTGAGCTTGCAGCTGTTTCAAGTTTATAAATGTCAGGATGTGTCTACTAAAAGTAGAAACTGTTATCTCCACCCACTTGTCGACTGTGCATTCTCTGTATGACCTTATATGTACCTACAACCAGCATTTGTGTTTGTACCGCCTTCATTTGAGCCCCTGTGTGGGTATAAAAGGACCAGGATCCTTCCATTCAGTGTGCTACTTCATGCATTACTGAAGGGTGATGTGTGAATGTTAGCTCCACCTTATAAGGTTTAATAAACTCTGTCTTTTATATTTCAGTTTCTGTGCCAACTTCTTCCTAAGTGTCTGAGGACTCTGTGCAGAGAAGGGAGAACCCCTAAGCACTGGTAGGCCTTGCTGAGGCTCACTACAACACATGAGTCTCTCTGCTTTGCTACCCTTCACTTTCTGATAGTAGTCAATTAGTGGGTTAGGTCCCAGAACAGCAGTGGAAAATGACTCAAGTTGATGCAACTGAAGACAGCTTCCCTGCTGCTTCTGAAAACGTTCTGTTACATGACCACCTCGGTCTAACAAAAAAGGATCTATTTCGGGTGCTTTGGTCCATCCAGAATGCAGACTTTCTTTGCTATAATACAGACACTCAGACAGAGACGTACATTATAGCCACACTTGACCTCGCAGTGTCTCTGATACACATGATCTACAGGATGGTGAGGTCAGGATGTCATCATCGTGTTATTTCTGTTGTAAACTTACTAGGGCAACAAGCCTCTTAGTCTCTGCAGCATCAAAACCTGTGGGTGCACTTCCCACCTACAGGATAGTGGAGAGCCATCTTGTATGAGAGATAGTGCAGGCCTGTAGATCACTACTAAGAAGATGCTCTCACCTGTGATCTGTAATGAGGAATGGGCTATCTGTGGTACTTACCTCCAGGACATCTAGGGCCGTATTACACACAGTGCTCTAGGGATGTGACAGGAGTGTGCACCCGCTTTTTGCACTCCCCGTGGCACTATGGTATTACAGAAGGGGCCGCAAATGCTTGTGAAGTCCCTTCTGAAATATTGATAGGACAGGCACACATGTAGCACCAGCGCTATCCTGAGAGGGTATTCACTCATTTGCATGGTGGTGTGACCCCATGCAAATGAAGGAATCGCTTTGCCTCTGCGCCCACACCCTATTACCGACGCTGGCACAGAGGCAAACATGCCCTTAGGCAGCGGACTGAGAGTGCGCCACAAAAAGGTGCGCCTCCTGAGGGCAGCCCTCTGGGGGGGCAAAGGGGATCCCAAAGACCCCTCTAGATATCCCCATGTAGGTGGGTGCAGTCATTCACTGCACCTGCCTGCAGGGGTATCGCTAACCCCTCTTTAAAGTGCAGGCAGCTGAAGCCTGCACAGAGAAACCCAGGGCAGATTTGAAGCAGCCACTTCGTATTTCACTGAATGTGCTACCCCCTGGGCAGGGCGAATTCTTGGCTGCCCTTGTGCCAGAGCATTCATTGTAATAGGGCGCATGGCACAGTTTGCTCATGGCACACTTGCTTAAAGGTGCGTTCTGACTCAAAGGACAGTGTGCCCTATATATAAGGCAGACTTTGGTGTGTTATGCTATATTAATGTATAGAGTGCATGATTCTTGGGATCTGGAAGATTAAGTTTTGGCTGAACGATTTCAGCCAAATGCAGAAAAAATTATGTACATTTCTTAGCCTCCTTTCATACCACAATCAAACACCAGGGCCATGAGCAGTCTTCATTACACTCAGTTAAATGCTTTCATGGTAAAGGGACTGAAAGGATGGTCTCACACAGGTAAGTCAGGAAGGTAGGTACCTTTATTCCACCTCAGCCATAGTTTAACTCCAATTGCCACTACGTGACTCAAACCCTATCCACATTCCAGAATATAGGGAAGTCAGAGCCTGATGTAACTACATAGCCAGAGCAGGAAAGACATTAAACCCCACACACCTTCCCTCTTTACAAAACAGAAAAGAAACATTACACCACAACTCAGCTAAGGCATTGTAAACATATACTACAGCCCCAGGAGTGGAAAACTACACAAAGACTTAGGGAGGCATGGGCCTCCTACAGGCTCTGTTGGGTCGAACACATTCTCCTGACCCAACACCTTCAGGCCTTACCCCTCTTCTGATACAACTCGATCCAAACTGCCACAATCACCTCCCACTGCTACTGCCTGCCTCCTATCGCTGACTTTCACCCTGACCATTCTATTCAAATTCCAAATCCTACTGTCCATAGTCCTAATGGCATTCTTAAAAACCTTCATTACTTGTCTAAGTTCTGTATACGTAGACAATGGCCTCAAGCCCGGATGTGAACAAATGCACACCCCGCCACCCACCACTACATTCCTCCACTGATGTCTCCATCTAACCTTTGTTCTACTCCATCCATCCTGGAACCAACCTGGAATGAGGTTTCTTCCCATAGAGCAATTCAGAAGGCCTACGTCCCCTAATGGCATGCGGTGATAAACGATAAGCCATGAGACGATTCTGCACCTTCTTCCTTTAGTCCAGACCAGATGCCAGAGTCAATTAGAAACTTTCTTTGATTGTTTTATTCATTCTTTCCTCTATCCTATTGGTTTCAAGATGATAGAGAGTTATTTCTTATGCACAACACCAAACAGACTCCACCTTTCAAGAAGAGAAGTGTACACCATTGTCCATTAACAAACATTTAGGAACACCATCCCATCTGAATACTGCTTCGAAAAACAGATCACATTCAGAGATGAGATGTCACCCACACAAGCAACCTCCAGCCACGTGGAAATCAAACCTACCACCACAAACCGGGAGGGCGTGGAGCTCTCACCCCTCAGCAGTCCCAGGATGTTCATAACAGTCTGTTGCCAAGGCTCCTCAGGCATCTTGCTGCACACCATAGGAGCTGTCCGAACCTAGTGCATCTTGATACTCACCCTACGCACATGACAATCCCTAATGTTCCCCTCAACCTGCAGATCCTACCCTGCCCACCAGAAATCATGGCAAATCCTAGCCTTGGTCTTATCCATCCCCAGGTGCCCCTTGTGAGCCAAGTCTATAACCCTCTTGCACTAATAAACGTAACCAGTTTATTCTCCTGAAAGATTAAACCGCCATGGACTGAATGTTCATCTCTGACTACCCAGAATATCCTACACCCTCCTTCAAACCCATTCTTATCCGGCCAACTCTCTTAGATATATGCATAGCTAGAATTAATCTCTTTGTCCCAACAAACTTACTTCTCAAAACCTCTTTTGTGATGGCATGATCTGTAATCACACACACTTATTCCTCCAACCAGACATCATCCTTGAGGCACCCATCATCTCCTTTCTGCGCACTCGCCAATTTAGAAAGGCAATCAGCAGCGTTGTTGCTAACACCCAGGATGTACTCAACTGCAGATGTGTACTCTTGCAACTACCACCCATTTCCATATCCAGGCAGAAATCTGTCCAACTCTTTCCTGTTTAAAATCTTGTTCAAAAGCTTATGATTTGTTCATACTGAAAATGTATATCCCCATAGAAAATAACTGAGATGTTTCACCATCCAACTAACCACCAAGGCTTCCTTCTCAATTATTAAATCCTCCAATTCAGCACATTTGAGAGCCCTGGAGGCAAACTCAATAGTCCCCTCGTCTTCATCATGCACTTACACTAGTATCAATCCCACACCATTGCAACTGGTATCAGTCATGACCCTCATGTTGTTGCTTGGCACAAAAACCTGCAACCTAGGTGCACCACTCAATTCAGCCTTCCCTTTTTTAAATTCGTCAATATATCCTTGACTACACTTGAACGTACTCCATTCTTGCACAAAAAATAATTTTTGGGGCCTTGTCTGCCAAATTGGGTATGAACTGGCAATAGAATTCCACCATCCCAACACAAGTAACTACCTCCTCTAAGTTACTTGGGGCACTCAAATCACATTTAGAATTCACTAAATGTTTCTTGAGTTTGACGCCATGCCTCGTTACACTGTGCCCTGAGTATGACATCTCCTCTTTAATAAACATTTCCCGACATTCAGGGTCTTACCAACAGCCCTGAATTTATCCAGTACTCTTTCCTTCCTCTCATTGTGCTCTTCCTACATAGAACTGAAGACCAGAACGTCATCCTGGAAACATCAAACCTCATCCATTTCACCCAACACAGCACCCATGACTTTCTGAAACACTGAAGTGCCGAGACTAGGCCAAACAGCATCCTAAGAAATTAAAAAGCATGCATGTGAGTGATGAAGGAGGTGAACTTTCTGATTCAGGATGCAGCTAGACTTGGTGGTGAGCAGATGCATGATCGAATGTGGTGAAGTACCTTGCACCCACCAGACTTGAAATCATCTCCATGATGTTTGGTAAATGGTATTTGTCCACAATGACTTCCATGTATGGGTCGCAGGTTGATGCAGCGGCATATTGCCCCACTTGCCTTCTTGGCTACGAACACTGGGGCCACCCTCTCTAGCTTCCACAGGAGTAATCATGGCAGTAGCCTCCACTCTCATCAATTCTTCATGAACTGCATTCTGCACACCCAAAGGCAACTTCAAGCTCTTGCAACCACTAGGTGTGCCCCTGAGCTGAGCTTTATATGATGAACATACCTATTCAAACAACTCAGTCTCTGGGAACGCTTGCATGAATCTGTTATCCAAGTCTGCAGAGCCCTCCAACATCTGGCATACACACCTTTGGTTGTGCATTGGATACAGAGACACTCCTAACTTTTCTTGATATTGCCAGCCCACAATGCAGTCACCTATAATGTCTACATAAACCTTGATTGGAGTTATCCTGCTCCAGTACTCGGTCGTCCCCACAAAATAACCATACATTTTAATATCCTGTCCATCATAGAACCCCCCCTCCCAGCTCAGATGTCCATGGCCTGAAGTTTGACTTTTTGGTGAAAATGAGTCTTGAATACCTCTTCAGAGACTATGCTGAACCTAGAGCATGAATCAGACATGGCTCAAACATGTCATTCACCAGAATGGTATCAGCAGCAGTGCCCAGTATACCCTTCTATGTTTGCAGCACCACTTACTCCCATGCCTCCTTTACAGCCACACATTTAGCAGTTCTTTCCGTACTCCTGCAGCATTTCTGGAAGTGTCCCTTATGGTCACAGTTTTTACACCTTGCCTTTGTCGCCAGACACTCTTGGAAATTGACTATATGTCCAGTTTGACCACACCTGTAGCAATGTCCTTTGAAAAGTGTCCCAGACTTGAGACCAGATTTGATAGCCACTGTACTTACTGCATCACATGAGTCGCTCTTCACTTGACAATTCCTCTTAAGCTCTTGCACACACAAGAGAATATGGTCAACTTTCTCAGCAGTCGCGAGAACTGCTACTGAGGGAATCTCATCTTTCAGCCACAGTTCTTCCTGGATCTTTATGCTTTTACAATTCAACAAGAACTGGGCTCTTTGTGATTCTTTCATCAAAGCTCCAAACTTGCATGAAGCAGGCAATTTCCTCAACAACATGACAAATTCTTTCATGGATTCATTATCCAACTGGGCCCTTCAGACAAAGCAATATCTCTCCAGGATGGTGCTAGACCTAGTCAAATAGTGCAGGTAAAGTTTTTCTAAGGGCTACCTCAAACTAATTTAAGCCTTGTTCATCAGTCTGGAACAAATTTAGCAGGTACTACACTACTTCCTGCCCTTCAACCTCCATTGAATGCAAGATTAAAGCTAGATTCCTCTCAGCACTTAGACTAGTGCCGCACACTCTAGCATAGTTCATAAAATCTTTCTTTGATTTGGGTCATTTGATGGAAGGCTCACCGGGGTGCAACAAGAAAAATGGGGACGGAGTGAAAGTTTGCAAGGTAGCTGCATCTTTTCTCTAAAATGCTGCCTGTATAAAACTTCACCCTGCTTTCAACGCTGAGCAAGACCCAAACCTTTGGTGATTTGATATTTGAAAACACCACACAAACAAGCACAATTTCACATGGGACGCTGACGGACTTTTCAACACCATGCCAGAGTTGACATCACCCTAGGATAACCTCTTTGATTTTGGTCACAGTACCATGTTAAAGGGGCTTCTCACTGTGCCCTTATGCTCCTACCAAAATATCTTGGAGGTGCTGTTGGAGCTGTCCTCACTCAGGGTAAACCACTATGTACGCAGTTATGATCTCAGTCATTCGTGGTTATACTCCTGTGCCTTATGATCCAACAAGATCATAGTTCCTTTAGAAGACGGTGGGGAGAGTGTGTATAGGTACAGTTTATTAGAGGGGGAACATGCTCCAATAGGAGCAAGAGCCCTCACACACCCGGATGGGTATCATGCTTCATCATTGGGCTAACTCCTCGTAGGGTCGGCGCTGCAATGCCTGTCGGGCACCCGCAAAAGGGCACTTTGCAGGAGATCTTTTTGTAGAACTGCTATTTGATGAAGTGAGGGTGTGTGGGCTGGTAGTGTAGATCGGTAAACTAGATGTGAAAGGAAAAAAGTGTATTAAAATAGACTCAATGATCCTCAGACAATACATTTTTAATGAATGAGTTCACTTGCCTAGTTAAAATGGTGATTACTATCGAAGAATATAATGGTACTAGATAGCTTAGTGGGTCTTAATGGGTCAACACGTTTCTCGCCTGTTGTCAAAAATGATCATGTGGCAATTCTTCAGGACCTAAAATTACCCTAATCTACAGGGCCGGACTAGCCGTAGCGGACACAGGGTGTTTCCCCGGTGGGCCGCCACGGTGGGGGCCGGTTTTGGGGCCCTGGGCGGCCGTTTTTGTTACCGGGCCGGCAAAATCAGCCCCCTGTAACAAAATCGGTCGAAACCGGCTCTAGCAAACAGCTCGGCCACACCCCCCTCGCCCCAAGGGGGGCCAGACGAGAAGTTTGCCAGGTCCGGTTTTGGTTCCCAGTCCGGCCCTGCTAATCTACACAGTGGCAGGAATCTCTGGGTGAGTATTCTCAAGAGGAGATTACCAATCACTCAATCAAATTGTGGTAAATCTTGTACCTCTAAGTCGGTAAAAAGTCCCAATTAGGGTAACAGTAATGCCCTCACAAGTGAAGGCAGAGTAAACGCTAATTAGCGTAGCGGACGCGGAACGGTGTCCACCACGAGACCTACCCCGGCTCCTTGGAGGAGGAATACCCCTGTGCCAACACCCCTTTGACTACACACCATGCTGTATCCAGAGCACCAATAGAAAGGAAGACCTTGCAGGATGCCTTATTAATCTGCAGCCTGAAAGCTCTAACAGCCACTGAGATCCCAAACTGACCAGTGCAACAGGGCTTTTGCGTGGTAAACAGAATACTGTTGACTGAAAACACTTGTTGAACAGAAGAGCACTTCCAGCTCCTCCACAAAGTATTCAGAAAACCAGGGGTGGGCGTGGCTTAGCCGGCAATGGAGTCAGACGTGCTTGTGTAGAGCTCCGTCGTAGGCTCCCTTTTCTGGCTGCACAGATCCGCTCTGACTTATTTGGAAGGGACCGCTGCCCACCGCGAGTGTCTCAGGACTGATCCCGATGTCTTGGTGAGGGGACGGAAGGCGGAGATCGCGGGGGTCCGGAGCGAGCCCCTTTGCCTGTGAGGCTGCCGAGCGGAGAACCATAACTCCGGGCGCCACAATCTACGCGCCGCCGGGGATTGACTCCGCTCCCTGGGCCCGGACCTGTGTTGCGGCTCCATGTTGAGCGCTCGGACCGTCCCTGCTATGGACGTAGGAGAGCGCAGCTGTGACCCTGTGGAGCTGGCGATCGAGTAAGTGGGGGCCCTACTCGGGGATACACCCGACCTGCTGACAACTGGGCCCGTCGCTGATGCCTGTGGCATTGAGGATTCAGTGGCTCCCTCCGCTCCTGCTGCGACACGCTTACTGGGCCTGTGGGGGCTGGTGAATGGGCATAATCCACCGGGCAGCAGCGCTGATGACATCCTGTACGTGATGACTTGAAGTGGGGACTACTGGCGGAAAGACACAGCTGCGCATCCTGGCCTCCCCTTTGGTATCGCTTTGATCGCCCTAAGTTGGCAGGGTATGCCCAGCCGTGGGTCCCTTGCTCACTTTGCCACTGGATTCAAGCTAGCCTGGCTGATGACGGCTGAATAGCCAGAAACCGGTCCCAGGATGCTTGTTTCCGGTCCAGGGAAGACATGGCTTGGCAGTTCGGGCTGGACTGTTCCCATGAGGCACAGGGTCAGACTGATTTGCATATGGCCATGTCTGAACTGGGGTGGTGGAGTGAGCTAAAGAATGATGATGGATTAAACCCAGATCAGTTGACTGGGGGTGAGTGTTTGATTTGCTGAAACGCTCCGTCCATCATCCACTTTGGTATCGCTTTGTTCGCCCTAAGTTGGCAGGGTATGCCCAGACGTGGGTCCCTTGCTCACTTTGCCAGTGGATTCAAGCTAGCCTGGCTGATGATGGCTGAATAGCCAGAAACCGGTCCCAGGATGCTTGTTTCCGGTCCAGGGAAGACATGGCTTGGCAGTTCGGGCTGGACTGTTCCCATGAGGCACAGGGTCAGACTGATTTGCATATGGCCATGTCTGAACTGGGGTGGTGGAGTGAGCTAAAGAATGATGATGGATTAAACCCAGATCAGTTGACTGGGGGTGAGTGTTTGATTTGCTCAAGCGCTCCGTCCATCATCCCCTTTGGTATCGCTTTGTTCGCCCTAAGTTGGCAGGGTATGCCCAGACGTGGGTCCCTTGCTCACTTTGCCACTGGATTCAAGCTAGCCTGGCTGATGACGGCTGAATAGCCAGAAACCGGTCCCAGGATGCTTGTTTCCGGTCCAGGGAAGACATGGCTTGGCAGTTCGGGCTGGACTGTTCCCATTAGGCACAGGGTCAGACTGATTTGCATATGGCCATGTCTGAAGTGGGGTGGTGGAGTGAGCTAAAGAATGATGATGGATTAAACCCAGATCAGTTGACTGGGGGTGAGTTTTTGATTTGCTCAAACGCTCCGTCCATCATCCCCTCTGGTAGCGCATCCTGGCCTAGCGGAGTCCGTTACATCGACACCCCCCCTTCTCTTATCAGTGAGTTTGCATGCCCGGGTTGCTGCGGATTTACGGCCTGCCGCGCCTCTGCATTGGCCGAGCCCTTGCATTTCACGATCATGGAGCTGGAGTGAGGGGAAGCAGGGCCCGTCTACGGCACTACACTGTGAGGGCAACGCAGCGGAGGTACGGGGAGTACTCGTGAGCCACAATAGCATTGCTTTGTTCTTCTTGGGCTTTGGCCGGTGCAGGCTGTGACTGCACGTCCCAGAACCTACCTGAGCGGCATCGGGGGGGTGTCACATCTGGCCCGGTGAACATTCCCTGGTACCCCATGTCACGGGGAGGCTGAACGAAGGTTGGCACCGGGGGTGCGGCGGCCCCCCACCCACAGACGGGGCACAGGAGGATAAAATGGCGGGTGCGGAGACAGCCGACCCGATGGCGCATAAACTCGACGCGGTGTTGGCGGCAGTTGAGAAGCTTGGGGAGACAGTGAACCAGTTCCGCACCTCACTGGAAGGCAATATTGACAAAGTGGCAATTGACCTCACCCTGCTCCATGCGGACCACCGGAAGCTTGCGGACTGCACCACTGCTGCCGAAGAGGGAATCGCAGATGTCTCCCCACGAGTAATCACGGCCGAGAAGCAAATACGGGACCTTTTAAATCGAGTGGAGTTCTTAGAGGACAGGGCCGAGGATGCTGAAGGCAGGGCCCGACGCAACAACGTACGTGTGGTGGGCCTGCCGGAGGGAGTGGAAGGAAGAGACTCAGTAGCCCACGTTGAAGATTGGCTCCGCACGCTGCTGCCTGGAGAGGCCCTCTCTCCGCATTTTGTTGTTGAACGGGCGCACAGGGTTCCGACCAGACCCCCTCTGCCGGGCTCTAACCCGAGACCGCTTTTAATCCGTCTACTGAATTATAGGGACAGGGATGCCGTTCTTCAAGGAACCCGGAAGCTGCAAGAGGTGCAAGTTGATAATCACAAAGTTATGTTCTTCCCGGACTATACGTTTCAGGTCCAGAAACAACGGCACTCCTACCTGGCAGTGAAGAGACGCCTGCGACAACGTGATCTTAAGTACTCTCTGCTGTTCCCAGCGAAGCTGAGGGTCATCGCAAATGGTAAGACCCACTTTTTTACCACTCCGGAGGGGGCGAAGGAATGGCTCGATACTTATGACTCAGCAGGGGGTGAAGCCCCCACTGCCGGGCGGAAGGAATCGATCCCAGCGGCCTCCTTGCGTCGCCGCCGAAGAGGACGGAAGAAGCCACAATCCCTCGCCTCTCAAACTCTGGGCCCAGCGCCGGAATTGATCTTGAGTGGCCAGCTTGAAGCTCTACAGGCAGTGGTAGACATTAGTAGGGCACAAGATGAAGAATCTACTTCGGGCTCTGATGGACAGGGGCCGCCCAGCGAAGACGAACTTTCAGACAATTTTCCTGCTTCCCAAGGCTCCTGTGACCTACCCCATGTCACTCCGCAAACTTCAAATGACATTGCCTGAGATCCAGAATCTCACCTGCCTTTCTCCCATGTTCTCCGTCAGCCAGGCAGTTAACAGTCTCTCCGGACACGCAAGTATACTGGACTCTATGTCATGCTTGTAAGTTGTGATCCCTGGCCCTGGTAGCTGGGACACTATAGTGGGACTCGATGTTTAATGGTCAATAGAGGATTGAGACCCCATCGTAGGACAGGTCCCGATACAATAGTATAGGCTACCCTTCTGTCCCCCCCCCCCTACATGGAAACATCATATATAACAATTAGGCAGCGGCCCTGCTTCACCCGCGACTAGCCAGAAACAGGAGTAGCCGCTAGGGACGATCCCCATTTCTAGACGATTCATACGTTGCCGTGCACAATAGTCTCCCCCAGACGTTAGTAGTGTGCTACTGTTCTTTCAGGTTTGGGCAATTGCCTGTTGCATATTTGCTCTCATGGTATTTTTTATTGTGAATTGTTTTATTGTTTATTATGCCATCAGTTCTATACTGAGGTATG
This sequence comes from Calotriton arnoldi, assembly GCA_963921515.1. Classification (NCBI taxonomy): domain Eukaryota; kingdom Metazoa; phylum Chordata; class Amphibia; order Caudata; family Salamandridae; genus Calotriton; species Calotriton arnoldi. The sequence continues at coordinate 2,363,448 of CAWUFW010000375.1, forward strand.
ACTGTCGTGATATTGGCCCGCGCAGGGGAGCACACTCCAGAATGACCCTTACACACTTCATGCTGGCTCCTCCCATCCCTTGGTCAGGCAGGGCCGCACGCACCCCTAGCATCCAAAAGACATGGCACCTATCAAAATAGGGACCTGGAATGTGAGAGGCATCCATAGTCCGTCACGCCGTTATCTTATTTAATCATATTTGAAACGCCACCACATACAAATAGTACTCCTCCAAGAGACGCACTTGCCTCGGGCGGAAGTTACACGCCTACACAGACGCTGGAGGGGTCAATTACATGCAACAGGTTATTCAGCGTATGCACGCGGGGTTCTGGTGTGGGTGAGGCCAGGGACTCCCCTCCGGGTGGTGGACACCATCATAGACACAGAGGGAAGGTATGTCAAAGTTAAGGGCGTATTGGACGGTAAGCCGATTGTACTTGCATCGCTGTACGCGCCCAATACTGAACAAGCAGCCTTTTTGGAACTGATATCCCACAAGTTAGCCGAGTGGCATGACGTGCCCATGGTATTAGGTGCCGATTATAATAGTGTACTGGACGTTTCACTAGACCGCTCCTTTCCTCCCTTGCCCGGCACAGCCACGCACACTGCCGCGAAAGCGTTAACACACTGGGCCGCGCAATGGCATCTTTCTGACGCCTGGCGCCACAGAAACCCGCAGGATAGAGTGTATTCCTATTATTCGGGGGCGCACGGACTTCATGTACGCCTAGACCGTTTCATGGTGTCGAATGATCTCCTACCGTGTATCCCCGGGTCGTGCTATGTGGGGCGAACACATTCCGATCATAATCTGCACGTGATAGAGTTGCAGTGGGAGGCCGAGGTACCGCCGATTCCAGTGTAGCGCCTTCAGCCGGATGTCCTCCTTGATGCGCCCTTCCGGGACTTATTAGCAACTACTGTAGCTCAATACTTTGAGGAGAATGAGGGCACAGCTACGTCGCCATTGATGGAATGGGACGCTCTCAAGGTGGTTGTTAGGGGACACTGTTTAGGGGCACAGGCAGGTATGAGGGTGCAGCTGGAGAAGGAACTCACCACTCTAGAAAGGAGGTTGGCGTCTAGTGAACAGGTAGCAACTGCGGGGTCCCAAAGACAACTAGATTGTCATAGGGAGGAACATGCACGGTTGTTGGAGCGGTTGAGGTGTCTTAATTATGCCGCACATTCGGCGCGGACACACCACATGGGGGATAAAGCAGGCAAATTACTCACATGGCTCATCCGCCAAGATGAGTCATCGACTCCTATCGCATCTGTACGCATGGCAAATGGGGCCATAGCGTACACGCAGCGGGACATACACGGTGAGTTCGTAACACATTATCGGGACTTGTACAAATCTCGCGCACAGGTTACACCCCTAGAGCTACAGCTTTACCTTGAGGGGTTGAATCTGCCACAGCCTACGCGCACCCAAAGAGAGGAGCTAAACGCCCCTATTCTTTCGGAGGAAGTTAGGGACTGTATATTCTCGTTGTCCAACGGGAAGTCGCCAGGACCAGATGGACTGCCGACTGAATTTTACAAGGCTTATGCACATATATTAGTGCCGCAGCTGTTGAAAGTCTACGAGACCGCGATCAATGACTCCACACTTACCGGCACACAAAATGAAGCCTTGCTGGTGTCCCTCCTTAAGCCTGACAAAAATCCTGAATCTCTGGGTTCCTATCGACCACTGGCACTTCTTAACACTGATTATAAGATCTTTGCATCATTGCTTGCTAGGCGTCTCTCACCCTTAGTGAAAACGCTGGTGCACCCGGACCAGAACGGTTTTCTTCCTGCCCGGAGCACTTCCCTCAACATACGTAGATTCTTCCGGGTGCAGCAGTATGCGTTACATAGTTGGCCCCGCTCTGGTTGTTTGGTATTGGACCTGGAGAAGGCCTTTGATTCTCTGGAATGGCCCTATCTGGCGGCGGTTTTAAATAAATACGACCTGGGTGATCACTACATGATCATGGTTCGGCTATTATACCAGCAACCCACTGTTCGGTTCGAACCGATAGACTAATCTCGGACTCCATTAGAGTGCGACGAGGGACGCGCCAGGGATGCCCTTTATCCCCGTTGCTATTTTCTCTAGCTTTGGAGCCATTAGCGCTGCTGCTTCGGGGGGGTAGTGAGGCGTGGGGAATCCAGCTGGGGGATGGGCTACACGCCGTATCTCTATATGCAGACGATTTGCTATTGTATGTACGCGATATCACTGCCATCCCGACGTCCATAGCCGACACGCTCAGAGCCTTTGAAGAGATGTCGGGCCTTCGGGTCAACTGGGCCAAGTCAGGGGTTTATCCATTTAGTGAGGATACGGTTGAAACGAATGTGCTCCTTAATGGCTCGCTTCTCCCATGGTACCCCACTACCTTCCGCTATCTTGGTGTCTTCATATATCGGACGCCTGATGATTTGCTGGAGGGTAATTTGACAAGAGAAATCTCGGCTGTTAGGGCCCAAATGCAATTTTGGAAGTCACTCCCACTGAACGTTATGAGCCGCATTACCCTGCTGAAGATGATTGTTCTTCCCAAGCTACTGTATTATTTCTCGAATCTCCCGATCTATGTCCCGACTAGGGTCTTCCGAGAACTGAAACGCCTATTCCGAGACTTGATATGGAACAAAGGTAGACCCCGAGTTGCCCTGTGGAAGTTATATGCTCCTACTAGTCAGGGCGGGTTGGCTGTTCCCAACATGGAGCTATACTACATAGCTGCCCAGCTCCAGTGGGTGACGAGATGGCTGGATGGCAGATGTTTGGAAGACACAGCGACCTCGCAACAGCCCTGGACCCAATCCCAAATCTATCATTTATTCCATCCTGCTGCCAGACTCCCACGGCCACCCCAATTACACTTGGGGCTGGCGCATAAGTGCTATAGGAGGAGTTTGCATCTCACTCGCACGACAGTCCCATACGCTCCGATATTACCATTACTGGGGACGCCTAGGGAGAGGATGGGCACTTCCGAAACCGCTCTTACAAATTGGCATACTGCGGGAATAGACACCCTGGGCGATTTATACAGGGACGGTACACTATTGACGTTTGAGGCATTGGCGGAGGATACTGACTTGCCGGTAGGACAATTCCTGTTGCATACCTCCCTTATGAGGGCCCTATCGGCCTTTTGGGGAGACCTAACGACTGAACCACCGACGCATCTGCTATTACAGTATTTGCACGTAATGGGGGCAGGATCACATATAGTGCACTGGTTGGTGGCGGCTCTACTTACGCATACCCTGAAACCGATGCAAAGTCTCCGCGTCCATTGGGAAACAGACAGAGGTCAGCCTTGGACTGTTAAGGAATGGGACGCCGTCCTAGCTTGCTCTAAGTATGTACCGAGGAGCTCTAAATTTAAACTCATACAAACGTACATCATACAGAGAGCGTACCTTTCACCCGACAAGATAAGCAGATATTTTAACATCACCAATTCCGCATGCCCACGCTGCCAGCAACTTAATGCGGATTTGCTCCACATGCTATGGTCCTGCACTTCCCTCCAACTTTACTGGCGGGAAGTAGCCAAGGCCCTTGCACTATGTACCGACTCAGCCCTGCCGCTTACATGGGAAATTTGCATTTTAGGGCTTTATGCCAGATCCAAAAAGAACAGAGTCACTTCAAGATTTCGGGACTTGGGGTTGATAGCTGCGAAGCGCTTAATTACTAAGAGGTGGAAGCACACAGACCCCCCCCAGAGGTAATTAGCTGGAAACGATCACTCACAATATGGGCGCAGGCGGAAAGTACAGCACTACATAGAGAGGAAACAGCAGGGCTCCGCAAATACCCCATAGCGCAGTATTGGGACACACTACTCACTGCCTTCAAACACGGCGGTACAGGAGGGGGGCGATGATGCCCAGTCTGCTGACTCGCAGCACACACATTAGGGATCATGAGCTCAGATGGATGCAGTAGTTAAACTTAAAAGCGCGTAACATTGGGAACCCACGTGTAGCCCTAGTCCGTTACAGGAGACTTCCCTGACCAATCATTAACGCGGCGGCGACCTTTACCACACACATTGATCTCAGCCCCACCCTGGCGAGCCACCATGTTGTAAGATACCGAATGTGCATTTCCGCATCCAGTCATGCTATGTCCAATGTATTTGTACCTCTTTGATGGCAGTTTCTTTATTATATTGTTAGGTTTTTTGTAAATTAGAGAAAATATGTCTTATTGGCACTTTCTATTGTTCTCTTCTCTTTTCGTCACACAATCCCCTTACTGCAGAACTGCCATGACTATGCCCTAAAACTATTTGTATACGCTACCACCATGGGTGCCAGGCACCGACAGAATGGTCCCAACCTGATGTGTTAAAACAGGGCGCAGATGACCTTGAATGGAGATAAAGAACTGTATTGTAACAGTGCACACAAGAAGTAGCACACAGTAATCCATGAGCAAGTACCTTTTGGAGAGACATGTATATGTAATTGTGGATTGTGTCCCCACTATTGTACCACATTGTTGATATCCTTAATGTTATCATCTACTTGTATCATATATGTCTGGGTACTGTTTTGAATTCTCCTGTAATGTAATGTGATATCAGAAACGATAAATAAGAAAAGACCAATAAAGATATTTAAACAAAAAAAAGTATCCAGAAAACCAGGTTGATGTGCAAGCACAACATCGGTTGTCTTCACAAGACATAGGCCACGTTCGTGCAACGTACCTACAAAGCTGCAAGTGCGTCTTGCTGCACCGCTACACGCTCCTACCTCTGGATTCAAATCCACAGCATTCTAGCAACATTAATAAGGGAGTGCTCCACCAACACAGCTATGATGTCGCCTCAACTGTCTCTTACAGGATCACATGAACACTCTGGCAGAGCAAGACAATTCAGCAGTCGAGGCACCCAAGAGGAGGGCGGATGGTCCACACAGAGTCCCAGCTGATGCGATACAACAGGCCTGCGAAAAGCAGATCACAGACCTCACGAAGCAGACATAGAAACTTGACTGCAGCACACTAGGACTCCAGAAGACGTCTTTCCGTAGTACATCGGTGACAACCCCACACCATGGCTAGCCACAGCTGTCCGGTCCATGTTGAGGTGGATGACCAGAAATCCCAACCAGTGTCGCCATGGAAAAGATTGCCACACGCAGGTAAGTCAGGAAGGTAGGTATCGTTATTCCACATCAGACACAGTTCATTCCCAACTGCTCAAATTCCCTCCACATTCCAAGACATAGAATACAGGTCATGTAATTGCATAGCCAGAACAGGAAAGCCATTAGACACCACAGGGACCAATAAGGACACCACACACCTCCTTTTTTCACAAAACACACATCAGAGCCATATGCAGGCTTGCAAACACATGACATCAACAACTTCACAACACAGCAGTCACTCCACCAGACATGATATCATAACAAACTACAGTCTGACAGAGAACCAAGATGAGTCACCAACAATGAGACTGAGAAAAAAACATATCCTACCATCTGTCACTCAGTCACTTCGGTCCTTGTAACGGGTGAAAAAAGAGAGGATTTACCAATATGTGGAGATATCATTGATAGTATTACGAACACACCTGAAGACCCCTCCCCCTTGGGTTGCCGATGTGTCTCACCTGAATGAAGGGGTAACTGAGTCGTGCATGAGAATATTAGGACTAGGAGGGTCAGAGAAAACAGTAACTGGAATGCAGGGAACAATACTGCTCCTTTCTGCATCTACAGGGGATTGCATGCGGGGGGTGTTAGAGGATTGGTTTATATCTGTTTGAAAATCCTATAAAAACATTGTGGAAACAAATTGGTGAGCAAAGCAGCATTCATATGAGATATACTGCAACCACTCCATACCCTAACCATTCAGGCCATCTCGTCATCTGAGGAAGCATGCCCCACAGACTAAGGGCACACTGCAGCCCGATCCTAACCAATCCTGTCCTATCAACTGAGAGAAAACATTAATCACACGGACAGAGAAGCCATAACCTAAATACTTAAGTTTTCCAATTAAATGATGATGGATAATGAAATACAAACCCAGCAATAATCGAACTGCTCATGCCCAATAACACCAACGGACACAGCAAGCTATAATACAATACAGACCCCCTTTCATATTCCTGAGGCAAATGTTACCGAAAATATTTTTCAAAATGCTCTAGTATGGGATCTTTTAGGGCTAAAATAGGAAGCTGAGCTAAATAGCCTTAAATAGAGAAATATGTGAAGTAACATTTAACTTGTCATTGTTTCTACAGATTTGATTGAAGCAGCCATCTTCTTTGTGTGTATACGCTCGCCCCCTCCTCCCTACAAGCTGTCTTAGAACAGGAAGTGGCGCAGGAAGAAATGAATGGGAGATATGCTCGTGCCCTTAGTAAGCATGACAAGTAGATTTGAATGTGTGCCTGGTACAGGAAGTGGGTACGAGCAGGGGATGGGGCACAACACATACACTTACACACAGACACACACACACACACACACACACTTACCAAAGGTTCACTGTTTCACAGGGTGCACAAACTCTAGGGTTGCCACCTTGCCGGTTTTATGCAGGCATGAGCGGTATTTTAATGTCCTGTCAGTACAAAATTTTAAAAAATCACCAAAATCCGGTATTTATTTGCCTTATTAGTAACATACTTTAAACATTAAATGCCAGAAGAAAGTACTTTAAAATGTGTTCTACAGCTGCCCTAATGATCTCCGATTGATAGGTGAACTAAACAAAGACAGAAAGATCATGTTAAGAATGAATAATGACAACTTCATGTAAAGTTCTACTTAAGGTTCATGGGACTTTGCAGAATATTAAAATGTGAACAGATGGACGGCATTTTTCTCTGGAAAAATGGCAACCCTCTCACAGTAGGCAGATTCTCACAGCAGACACGTCCTTTCACAGTAGGCTCACATTTGTGCCAAGCACTCATCTACGGAAGGCACACACCAGCATCACACTAGCATCAGGCATGCAGTATTAAAAAAGTTTAAACGTAGGTTTAAGAACTTTTTTCACGCACCAACTATTACCATGTTACTATCATGTGTGCGCATGCTTGAGTATGCTCCGTTACACCTGTCCATGTTCTCTAGATGCGCACCTCACAACACACTTCACATTACTGCTGCCCATCATGAAGACCGATATTTCACATTGGCTATTTATATTTCCTGTGAAAATAGAAAATTAGTATTTTATTAATGCAGGTGTAATTAAATAGCTGTTGCGTATTTGTGTTGATTTCTTAGAGTCTGATGTGGATGATGGAGTTCTCTTTGGGTGCAAAGGTGTTCAACAGGTTTGCAAAGTTCAGTCACATGAGAGCAAAAGCTATATATGTCTGATAACATAATTCCCATCAATAATATACTCTCCGCTTGGAATCAGTTCATCTGCCTGCAGATGGTGTAGTGGCCATGGAGAACCAGATTTCGGCCATCACTACAACTCTGCTATTGTAAGGCAAACTATGGGGTAGCCTGAGATGGTCACTAGATGTGCATTTCCGCTGCTAGAGTACTGGTCCTGTGACTAACATCTGTTCCATTGAGTTTTGCCTGACTCCCCCCTCCCAGGAATCTCAAGTTGCCTATTGCTTTTTATGCCTCGGCTTGACAGCGCATCTGTCGCCAATTATGTGAGAGTCACCAGGAGAGGAGCTATGGCTCCGCTCATATGTTGGGAGCCAGGAGTACATGTTTTGATTGGGCAGAAGTTGTGTGCTTCCACAAAAAAAGTGCTTATCCTCCACACAGCTGTGATCATTTTGTTTATTTATCCGGCTGCCTGAGCTTGAACTTTCAGGGGCACACACATGACCTTGTAATGCTATTAAGCTGTCTTAGATAAGTAGATATTTTACAGCATTCTTCTCTGGCAGCAGCGTAAATGGGAGGAGGGCAGTCATTAACCTACATTGATGTTTAGGTCTGGCTTGACTGTGTAACTGCCACTCCCCTTAGATAGTTGTAAAATCTCAACCAATGTGTGAGTACTGATTTTGGAGAACCAGGGTCGGCTGCATCTATTATCACCTGCAGATAAGAGTTTCTCTGACAAGTATATCTGATTCCTAAAACTCATTGGAAAGGAAGCGAGAGACACCTGCAAGTTCCACTTTTGTCTCAAAAGGGTATATTTCGTTTTAGTGCTAAGGTGATCTACTGCATGTAACCGCAATAATATTGGAGAGAACAAGACAGGGGATCTTTGTTGTTTTCTGCCTGTTGACTTATGGGGTTAAACTTATCTTTCTCTGTGAGTTTCAGCCATGGGTAATGAGCCTTTGCTCTGGTATTGGGCCCCAAAATTATATCATCAGGCCCCCCTGATGACCCAAACATTGTGTCCATTTACTGCAACCATCTGCCACATCACTCAACTTGACACAGCCCTTGTTCACCACTGCCACCATCAAGGGAGTAGAGCTCATTGTTTAAACTGCCCTTGTACCTCTACAGACTGTAAAATTCCTGCAAAGGACGGAGTTGCCTGTCTTGATTCCATGTCGCGACAACCGTCCTACTATATGGCCTCTTGTGAGGATGAGATCTCCATTCTGACTCTACCCATGCTGTGTGGAACATCAGCATTCCTTTATCTTCAGCAATTATCTCTTATTGGAACGTTTGGATGAGATACTCGCCGGGGTACATTTAATCAGAGGGAAACATGGCAGCCAGCAAGACTGCCAGTTGGAGCTATCCTCTGGGGGGGCGCAAACATAATGCATCCGTTATCCCGCCCTCTCCCTCCCGCATGCTGATAATGAGGTAATGCAAAAATCCCTAACTTGATCTCTTTACTGCCTCAGAATACCCTGCTCTTGTTGCAGCGATCCGCGCTGCGGTTGTTTCTAGCAGCCTGGGAGCTCAGAAGAAAACAGGCACAGCGCGCTTAGGTCAGGCAAGGCAGAGCGCTTTCCTACACCTGCACGCCAACGAGGTACCTGAGGGGACCACGTGATCGCACTGCCGGCAGAAGCAGAGGATATGCCGGGTGCACTGCTGGGTGCATTGCTGAGTCTTGGGGCCACGCAGGACAAGCACCAGATAATTGCAGAAAGCCCCGAGCAGCTTGTGGAAGGCTGGGGCATTGAACGTGTCTGGATTGGCTAATGGCGGACGCCAGAAGAGAAACCTTATCTGTGAGAGAGGGTAAGGCTACTCTACTAAGCTGCAAACCCTTAAAAAGTCGAGTCCAAAACCAGGATAAGAGGGAGGAGGCTTTAATGAGGAGTAAGTACTCTTTGAGGTCCTGTGATACTTATGTAGGAGACTCTGTGTCAAAGCCGGCACCTGTTGTACTGGCTGTAAATAAGGAAGCCAACAGAAAGTTAAAACAAATCCCAAAAAAAGCTTCTAGACTTTTGGGGAGAGCCCATTTGAAACCCTAATTTCCCAAAGGCGTTGTATCTGCAGGTGCATCTTCAGTGGGAGGCTCAATAAGCTCAGGTGCCACAAGTCCTAAAATAACCCCTTCCTTACGAGCCTTCAAGGCAAAAATGGATTTGGGCGTCCACATAAGCCGTAGAAGCTTGGGGGAGACTAGTGGAACAGTAGATGTAGCTCCTGCACCTAGGGTCTCATTGCAAGGGTGCAGTATCACTAGAGGATAAATGGAGTTCAGATTCAGGAGAAATAGATATTTTTGTGGACTTGCGAGTGAGAAATAGGTTTACCTCACTCGCAGAGGTGGCCCCTAAAAATACCACCTGAGCCAACTCGAAAGGAAAAAGGGAGGCAGCTCACACTGTCCATACTGAGGTTGCCCAGGCAATGCGGCTAGAGAGAAATCCTTCACAGGACCCCATCCCAGAAAGTCAAGAGCTGCATGGGTGGCAGAAGGTTCAGGAGATGATTGGGGCTCTAATGAAAGAAGTAAAGGGTAGGTTCTCTATCTCCGAATCGAACCAGAAAGAGATCCAGGAGTCTTGCCTAAATCTGGAGGAAAACATAGCGGGCTTGGCACAGAGGCGATGGAAAGTAAAGTAAAAGAGTTAAGTGCAGAGGTGACTACGGACACACAGGCGGTTCCTCAGCTAAAACAGCAAGGAAGGGTGTTAGCTGATAAACTGGAGGGAACGGAAAACAACGCCAGGCGGAATAACCTCAGAATGCTGAAACTGGCCGAGGGATCAGAGGGAAGTGATATGAAGCTTTTTGTGACCAAATTACTGAAAGAGGTCTTCGCCCTCTATTGACTTAATGCAAGAAATTCAGAGGGCGCACAGAGACTCATTTAAGCTGAAACCAGGCCAGAAGAATCCCCAGTGAACTTAGTTAATTTTCTGTTGTACTCTGTCAAAGAAGAAATTCTGAGTGTGGGCCTTAAAGAGAAGTCCTCACAGGCTCAGGGCCTCTCTTTCCTCATCAGGTCTGATATCTCACCAGCTACAGAAGATAGACAGTGGGAATCAGGCAAATGTATGGAGGAGTTAAGTAAAGTCTGGAGCAGGTGTTCAATTGAGATTCATAACTTTTTTGAAGTAGAAACAGTGAATAAATACATTGCACGTATGAAGGAGAGGATGAGGGAAGAAACATGGGGAAGTAGTTGGTCTCCCGGAGGAGTAGCTCATAATGTCATTCCTTGAGATGTCAAAAAGAAGAAATGGGAGGGTTTCTACCGGGGGAAGAGAGGGGGTGGGCACCATGTGGGGGAAAAAATGACTGTCCTCTAGGATTTACAGGTGACTGTCCAGTTGAGTCAGTATAGATAGATAGAAACTCAGGAGCATGGCAAGAAGGGGTGATCAGCATGAGACTCAGCCTCTCTCCATCTTATGTTAGAATGTTAATGGGTTACGAGTGGCAAAGAGACAGAGGTCAATATTGCAATACTTAAGGGATTGAAAAGCACGTACTACAATGTTACAGGAAATTCACTTCTTACGGCCTGAGTGTAGAGAGCTTATGTCAAGGAACAGTTGGGTGGAGGAGATAATAGCTACCAGCCAACAACAGTGCACAAGTAGCTATTTTAATTATATCAAACTCAGGGGTAAAGCTTGTAAAGTACAAATCAGATGAAGGGGGGAGGTGATTGTTTTCAGAAATTAAGGTAAGCTACAAGTTACTAACTCTAGACCGCTACTATGGCCCACATGTTAATGACATTGACTCAGCTTCTAGCTACACTCCTGTAATTTAAGGGCTCCTTAATACTTGGAGGTGACTTTAATATCCTGCTTGATAAATCCCTAGACAAGTCAACACCACATCTTCAAATAAGTACTCCGAAGATGAGGGCTTATCTTTGTTTTAAAATAGAGACTGTTGGACATGGCCCTTCTTAGGGGAATCTACCCCAAAACAATCGCCTTTTCCTCCTAGTCTTTGCTGACTCTCTCCGCGTGACCTTAGGACTCTGGGCACCTTCTCACTGTACAGTAGAGGGAAGGTGCGCGTGCCCGCCTTGCCCGCATTGGGAACGGGGTGCATACGTGATGTGTTTAGGTGCCGTACCTCAGTGCGCCCCGTAAACAGGTACACCACATACCCGGGGCGGGTGCTACACTGGCTGGTAGTGGGACATAACACTGAGTGTGCCACCCACCAGTTAGCCTGTCAAACATGTATCAAGCCTGTCTCTGCAGGCCGGTGGTCTGCCTTTGCGCCCCTGCCTAGGTTGGTATCACTTATGCCTCAGCCAACCCTGAGTGGGTCGTTCCATACCATGAGGGCACCCCCCCCCACCCAGGGAAGCCCTGAAGGGCGCAGAGGGGGTGATAGCCTGAAGGCCGGGCGGGTACATATGGATGGTCCCTGCCCAGGAAGTGAGGGACCCCCCATGTGGGTCTTCCCCTGCCTTGGAGTAAGGCTCTTCCCATTGGATACGCATGGGGTCTTTCTGATTCTCTTCTGTCGCCTCATGGCATTCAGCACATCCTCATTGTCAAGGCAGTGTGGAAGTGCATGTGCCCTCCTACACAAGCCAGGAAGAGGAACTGACCCGGTGTTCTGAAACATGGGCCGGTCTGGGGACTGGGGAGTGCGCACTTACACCTATAGGTGTGCTCACTGGCCCTCATGCTGTTTAAAATACGTGTCCCGCCAGCTGTTGCAGGCTCGAGGATGGGCCCTGCCACCTATGGTGCTAGTGGCAAGGTACCCGGCCTGTTGTCGCAGGCCAGGTGTGCGCAATTGCACCCATGTCCGGCAGGTCCAGGCTGGGTGGTTTGCGCGCACTCGCACCTAAGGTGCTAGGTCCTGGGTAAGCCCATGTGCCCGACTTGTTACTGCAAACTGGTGTAGGTGCACTGGTATCTATCGTGATTAAATTCATGAGCAGCCTGCCATAGCAGGCTGCAGTATGTGCACACTAATGATGCCCGTGTTGTGCGTGCCGCCTGCCATTGCAAGCTGGTGCTGGCGCACTGGCGCCAGTTCAGTTAAACCTGTGTCCAGTCTGCTGTTGCAGAGTCGGGCGGACGCACTTGAACCCCTGGTGCTGAGGACTAGGTGTCCAGCCTGCCATTTTTAGGTCTGTGTGCGCACTAGCGCATGTGCGCAGAGGTAGTGAGGAATACCTGTGTGTTTTCACTACCTATGAGGCTTGCTCTTCCCGTAGGTTAACATGGGGAAGTAGTTGACATTACTTCGGGCTGCAGTAGTGGGTTGCAGTGGAGCAGCTCCATGATGTTTCCTCTCAATGGATTCGCCCTTCCAAACCCTTTCCATTGGTACAGGGGTTTTTGGCACAACCCGCATAGAAATGCCACTTACACAATATGGATATTTCTATGCTCTAAGAGTCTTGTGTGCTGTGGTGCATGGGTCTGGTGGACACCATGGGTCTGGGAAACAAATCTGTGCATTCCCCAGCGACAGATATAAACCATTGGCATATCACTAGAACGACAGACCACTGCCAGTTGAGGGCCAGATGGGATAGATGGTTTTGACAGAGGCCGGATCATGGCCCCACTAAAGATTAAAATCTGCATTCCACATCCCCATGGCAGACAGGCCTACAATTTAGAGGAGACATCTGTGGTTCAAAGGGAAACCCCTTAAACCACCCCTAACTTCAAAGACGCATGACAGTATAATTACGGGTGCCATCCTTCAGCAAAGGGTGAGATATGCTTGTGGGGACGTGGGACTGGAGAACCCGGACTGCGTGGAACACATTGCCGGAGGACTTTCGTGCACATTGAGAATTACAGCCCTAGAAGGGTACTGTGTGCTCTCTCTGAATAGTGGCTGGCTTAGGCCAAATACCTGCTGAAGTGTGGCTCCCTGAAGTGTGCTATCCAAGGGCTTGTCGGCGGGCCTCCTGTTCTGGAGATCTCAGGGACATCAAAGATCTACTGCGATGGACCTACACATCTACCTGTGACATCTGGAGAGCAGTGCCCTCTCAAGTGCCCACATCTGCTACGTAATCCCAACTGGTAGCGCGATGAGAGCGTAGAAATAAGACTTGTGCCTGGAGACTGGATTGTCTAGTGCGCAGTCCCTGGAAATCTTGCCCTCATCTAAGGCGTATGGTTCCTGTAAGCGTCTTGTTGGTGGTTAGCGGATTCACTGGTTGCCGGACCCCGCAAAACCCATTTAGTCGATCCCCCCCCATCTCTCTCATGTGGCACGCCAACTGCATGCTCATTGCGTGCGGTGTCTAATTCACAGGGTGCGACCCCTGGCGGTGGTGGTGTATCTGTAGTGGTGCCTCATTCTACCTAATGTGGCTTTGCTGAACTTGCACCTGTGTGTGTGACTGGACTGGTGCAACCTGTATCATCATGCATCAGACGTTGTGCCTCATTTCCAGGGAGTTATGGGGGGGGGCGTATAGGACAATCAGGGTGAACTAGAGGGTGGAGGGAGGCTGGGGCCACGGAGTCTGCTGGTTATCTATTGACCTACTAGGTACTAGTATCACCGCATTAGGGTTCGGAGTGCGTATGTGTGTGAGTGTTCCGTATGGACTGGGCTGATACCTGACACACCGTGTAGCAGTGCAGAGTGAGTGTGTGAGTGGGAGTGATCACCTGTGGACCACCTGTGATTCACGGCACTGGCCGGTGGTGCCGCTTTATATGTTGATTTTATGCCAAAAGCACAACACATTTGACATTGGGTCTTCACCCCCATGGCTCCGGCCCGCGGTGCTGCTAAAAAAAGTTCTAGTTTCATGTATGTACATATCTTTGATATTGTTGTGACCCGGGGTGTACCCTCTAATGGTGTATGGTTGTATGATCAGAATTGATAGGGTGCGCCTGGGGTGGACAGCGTGTCGCACGCATAAGGTTGCTCTCTCTCTGTGGAGGAGGGGGTTAGATTAGGAATTGTCCACAGTGTGCATACTACTGTTATCATAACAATACGAGAGGGCCTAGTACTGCTAGTAATATTGCCAAATGTGTTTTATGCCAAAAAGTATATGATGTTCACGTAATAATTATTGAATATGTGTGTTAAATAAAAATATTATTTACATACATCCTGTGTGAAGTCTCTTTTGTGACACTGCGTGTATTTATAGCAAGTGACTGCTGTGTCTTTGCTTTACACATTGCCTCGGAGATAAGCCTGACTGCTCAGTGCCAAGCTACCCAAGGGTGAGCACAGGTTATACAGCGAGTGTAATCACCGCCACTTGATGGGAGTGTAGGTTCTGCCTGGCTGGGGGCATCCCTTCAGCCACCCAGAAAGTGCCGGTTCCAACAGAGACCCTCAACTTATGTAACACCTGGCGAAGAATTAATGGTAAACACAGAGATTACACGTTTCATAGTAAAAGATATGGTCATCTCTCTCGTATAGAGTATTTGTTTATAGATCGTAAGGAGTCAGACAGGATCTCAACAACAGAACACATCCCACTACACCTTTTGAACCATGCAGCCTTATTACTAACAATCAAGAATCCAGAAAGGATAAGTGAGATGGACTCTAGGTAGGAAACTTCTTCTCCGAACTGAGATAGGGGAAAAATTACAGAAGGGGACAGAAGAGTTTTTTTTGTTGGAACTTGACCTCTGCTCCAATTAATGTTACCTGGGATGCATATAAAGCCTGGTTGAGAGGAACCCTAATCGGTATATCCGCTGCTTGGAACAAAAGGGAAAGGTTGAAGAAGGAGAACATAGAGGAGTAGATTTCCAAAGTGGAAGCTGCCTTGAAAGATAGCACCCTAGAAGGGAATTCAAGAGAAGCGTTAGGGAAATCATTGATCTCCCTCCAGTTGAAATTCAGATTAATGATAGAGGAGAGAGTGAAGCAGCAGTGGGCGGCTAGCAGGACTAGGAATTATGAATATTGGGGACAATGTGGCAAATTGCTGGCAAGGAAAGCAAGAACAGAAAGAAGCAGGAACCATATTAAGGAGGTACACTATCTGACAACGGGTGTCACTATAGTAGATGGTGAAAAGATTGATCAGCAGTTTCACAGGTTTCTTCAAGACTTATATGGGGAGGACCTATCCTATTAACCTAAGAAGGTAGAAGAGTGGCTAGAAAATAAGTAAATGCCCAAGTTAACCTTAGTACAGCTCAGTTCTTAAATCATGAGATTACTGGAGAAGAGATACTGAGTGCCATTAAGAAATAAAAGAGAGGTAAAGCTGCAGGGCCCAATGACATTTCCAATGAATTGTATACTGCTCTGGTAAAAAAGGTGGTTCCAGTATGGGTTAATTTGTATAACGCCATTCTTTTGTGTAGTTTACCCATACCCGAGTCCTGGAATGAAGCAACAATTTCCCTGATTCTGAAGCGGACAAAATTCCAACAGAATGCCAGTCGTTTCGTCGTATCTCCACGCTGAACTGTGATTATAAAATCTTTGCTAGCATTTTAGCAGCACGACTAAGCAGGCTGGTGGGGGAGTTATTCATCAGAACCAGCAGGGCTCGCTCCCTGGAAGACATTTACAGGAATGAACACACTCCCTGATAGGGTCCCAAGATTTAGCAGTGGCAACAAAATCTCCACAGGCGATTATGACCCTTGACGCGGCCAAGGCATTTGACAGAGTGAATTGGGATTACATAATGACAGTTCTGAAGCATATTGGGGGAGGCACTTGTTTCTGGAGGTGATTCAATAATGTTATAGCTCTCCGAGGGCCCAGGCGTTAGAGAACAATAGCTTGTCCACTCCAGTTAAAATAGAGAGGGGTGCTGGGCAGGGATGCCCTCTTTTCCGGCTTCTTTTCGATCTCTATATAGAACCCTTGGCCCAATGTTTGAGAGTAAACAAGGAGATTAAGCCCATCACTGTTGGTAAATTCTCCAAAAAGATAGCACTATACACCAACGATCTTTCTGTGTACCCGTCAGAGGTAGAGAGTGCGGTATCCCAAGTAACTTGGTTAATGAGGCAGTTTGGGGAATATTATCAGTTGACCACCTGGCTGGAAGACCTGTTGTGGATCCGCTCGGAGAACCACAGTATGGAGGAGGAACTGCAGGATCCTAGTACAAGGAGAAAGGAGGTATCCCTGTGGTATGAACACCTATTAGACGCAGCAGAAGGGAACTTGAAATAAGCACACCATGCCTGGGATGGACGCTTGCCGGATGCAGATTTGGAGAATTTATGCCAAGTATTGATTAATTTACTTTACCGAGTAGTGAAATCTGTGCCTTTAAAAATGAACCACTTGTTCACTCTCCTCAGAGCCTTTTGGTCTTCACTAAAGCTGACTAAAGCTAGGAGGAGCAACAACACCAAGTGCGATAGGTGCGATGGTCAAGGTGCAGATGATATACACGTTTGCCAGCTGCTCCGTTTTGGAAGATTTTTGGCTGAGACAATGTAAGACCTCTCAGGAGCACTAGTAGAGGTAAGTCACACTACAATTTTATTTGGTGTACGATGTAAAGCTAGAGCGGTGGGAAGAATGACAATATATCTCCTGGTAGGGAGAAAAATCTGTAAGAAATGGTGTCAACCTGAGCCACCTGCCTGGCCTGAGTGGTGGAACTCTATTAAATTCTTTTATAAATTGGACAAAAAATTAGGGGTGTTCATTTCTTTTGGGAACCAGCTGAGACCTGGTTAATATCGGAGGATGGGTCCCATGATTAGACCTCCTATGTCAGGAATGGCGGGAGGAATCGTCTGGAGCCTTAAGTCATATTACTGACTTTCTCGAAGCCTGGGACAGAGCACTTGGGACAATCACAATCACAAGAAAGTGCTCTTAGAAGTGAAATGAGGACAAAAATAAAAATAAATAATTTTTTTTAAAAGCAGTTGTCTCTTATTACTGCTCCTCCACCTATCAACATCACTTCAACCAACAGGCCTCAGGTTTTTGGTGATTTTCTGGGTGTGCTGTGTGAGTTGGGCTATTGAGACTACTCTGCAATGACTGATTATGAAAGCTTGGTCCATGCTGCTTTCCGGATGTGGCTGATGTTTAAATATGTATGTATTTGCACCTAATGCAATACTCAGTTTTAATTTCTACTTGGCAGAATATTATATTGGTTGCATTCTACTACCATGTGTATTTCTTTACAGGAATTAAGTGAACTGTTTTGCAGTCCTGCCAAGTATCACGCATCACGTGTGACACTAACGCATTTCAGTGTGGTGTTCCGCATCACCGCACTGAAATGCTTTGTCACGCATTTTAATGCCACTGAAACTGGCTAGCGCGCCGGTGCTAGCGCGCCGGCTCTGCTGCTCCAGACTTGCCGCCAGCAGCTCTGGCAGTCAGTGGCTGATAAACAGTTACATTCTTGCACTCCTCAGCTCTAGCTGAGTGAGTCACTGAGAGTGCTGGCTGCAGTGCTACAATGTTACATTTGCAGCCTCAGCCGCCTGCCAGCCTGGCTGCATTAATTAACTAATTCCCCGGCCGCCCGCGGCGCCGCGCGCCGCCAGGCTGTCTTCCAGCCCACACTCTGCCGATTAAACTGAACACCCGGGGCGGGGCCTGCCCATAAATCCGGATGTGACCTCCGACGGTTCCTGCAGCACTGCAGGAAGTGAGGTCGCCAGAGAAGAAGCGGCGGGGGATTTGTATTGTGCGCTCGCCACGGCGCTGAAGCAGTCTTACCAGAGGGGCCCACTTCTCCCAGTGTCTTTAATGCATGGTAGGCCTTCCGTTTGTTAGTGCAGGCGCCCAATCAAATATGGAAATTGTCCTCCGAGTGAAGAGGGGTGATTGCCTGTCGATGCGCAGCGGCAAAGCCAGCAGGGTCCGGATGGGCGGTCAAGGTCTCCCAGGCCTCTTGCCGATTGAGGATCTGCGTTGTCTGCCACCTTGAACGCCACGGGGGCCAGAGCAACAAGGAGGGACTCACTGCTATCTGCCACCGGTCGGCGGCTCCTCCTGCTTCACCCCTCCACGTAGACTGCAGTCACCCCAGACCGCATAGATCTCCGGAGGGCGAACGCCGTCATCAGTGTTGTCTCTGTCTGGCGGGGAAAGCGTCCCAGGCCGCAGCAGCCTCGTGACCCAGGCCGGCCCGCACCTCTCACCACAGCCACAGGATCAGGTGAGCGCACGCACTCTGCACTCGCGTCTCGGCATAGGCCGCAGTCAGTGTGCTGCCTCAGCTGCTGCTGGCTGCGCATACATTAATAATTATACACCACTCAGCCGGCCAGCAGCGGCGTTCCGGGCAGCCCGAGGCATTTGTCGCACACTACTGTCAGTGACAGCATGATGTGATGGCCCGCTGGGAGCAGGAGGTGATGGAGGGAGGTAACCAGGCTTGCCATTCCGTACCTCCGTTCTTTACTGGCTTCACCGCTAAATGTCAAAGATGTCAAAGATTACGAAATGGAGATGGTGCAAGGGACAAATGTCTGTCTGACATCCCACGACACCAAAGTGCTGAAGCCGAGCAGTGTCAGGGACCCCCCTCTGGCGCTTTAACATAAGGGGAAGAGATGGGAAGCATATGTCAGGGAAGAGGTCCCTTCCTTGTTCCCCTAAAACGTCACCCCTGTGTCACCAAAGCAGAGAGCCCTGGAGCTGAGGCTCCCAGTAGCACCAGAACAGCTGGGAATCATTCCCAGAACAGAGGAAAACCACCACTGCGGGCTCTGCAAACAACTACTGTTCCTGGGCCTGGTCTCGCCTGTGGGGCGGCAACATGTTGAGCCCTTGCAGTGATCAGACAGCACGGGCAGTCTGTGGGGTGAGATCTCTTTTTTTTTTTTTTTTTTGTAAACAAATTTTATTAATTTGCTATAGGTCAATGAAAAACAGCCCGCAGAGCGTTGTGGCAGACATAATGATAAGCACAACATACAGCATGATGAAATATAAACATGCAATGTAAGGCTGTAGTGTCAAACGCGAGTCCTCCTGCTGGAAAAATATGGGAATGCCCAACTCGGACCAATGCCCTCCCGCAACCCGGGATCCAGTAGGACTTGTCGATCCATTCTGCGCGCCCTGAATACCCTAAGTGTCTTTATGCAAATAACAGCTGATAGACCCCCCACCGCCCTCTTAACTCCCCTCCCAACTCCCCCCTGCCCCCCTCCCTCCCCACCCCCAGGCATGTATGGGGGGGGGTGAGATCTCTTGTCAGGGACATGTGGAGCGCACAGTCTGGAAATATGTGAATGTCAACTCATGTACACGCTTGGGTGCGACACGTTGTGCTGTACGTGCTGGCACTGTCACCCCTACCTGTTTATGTGCTACAGTGCATATATAAAGTTTTCTTCATGCTTATGACTTCTCTTCAACGCGGTTACTAATGGGGACTGTCATTCAGGAATGGCCATGACACTATCCATATTACTACCATTGCTCTTTCTGACTGTAATACTCGTTCCAGGCTTTTGTGTTTAGGATTAATGGGACATCCGTCCTGAGAAGGGAAACTGATAAAGAAGTGCTCCTTCTCCCAAAATGTATGGTGGGTTAATAAAAAATGTAACTGCACACCCCTTTTGTTGCCTGTGTCAAACATTAACCGTTTCTTTTTTGATCTGTCATCGTCTGCCATATGTTCGGATTTTCCCTTAAGGGGACATTTTACACGCAACAGAGCCCTGGCTGGCTGTAACCTATGTGTGCCTCAACCTCACTCTTCTGAGGCTTGCCTGATGCTGTGTGTCTCTGGCCACAGTCCGATCAGGTTACAAGGGTACTACATTAGTTCCCTTCCATTTCTGGTGCTTTGCAGCTGTTTTAAGATCCTCTTAGAGTTTCCCGTTGCTCAGATGTGTGTAATTTCGGATATTTATATGTTCCCCTCGTCTTCATTGCTTGATTTTGCTCAGGAGAAAGTGTCACTCATAGTCGTTGAAATGTCACTCATAATTACACAGAAATTATGAAAATGTCACACATAGCAATCTCAAACCTTGGCAGCTATGGTTTTGTTTTGCAAAGGTGTGATAATTTATAGAACAAGGATGCTTTTCTTGCACATTCTCTGTCACATTGTCCTGTTCCCTTTACTCACCATTGCCTTTATCCACACCAGCAGACTTCGGAACATCATCGGTTGGTATTCTTATTCCCCAAATTTCCAGAGGCATCCTATTTCCTCATACATCACTTCAAAACCCCAAACTAAAGACACCATCCTCTCTGAGCCAGTCACCTCGATAGTGGTCAGCACCACTAGGGCCTTCTGTCACTAAGCAAGTAAGTAAGAAAGCCAACCACCTACTACTGCTGCTAACCAGATCCAGGAGAACACAAGACAAATATCTTCTGAAAGCACCAAGGGTAAACTATGTCAGGGCAGGTGATGACATTTCCTCCATTATGGTGTGAAACTCTGGAATAGATGCCTGAAGTGACAAGGAAAGCAATGATCGTACCTTCAGGAAAATGGTTATGTAATTTCTGTTTTAACCTGTCCCTTAGCCTCCTGTTTTTATCCCTTTATTATGTTCAGTACTTGGATGCGATTTCTAGGTCTCTTGAGGACAGTAAAATAGTACTGGAAATGGACTAAACCAAAACAGTGACGTACCTACTTCTTGTGCGGCTAAGAGTTGTGCTGTGTGCATGATGGTGCTAGGTTATTTGATGTTTATTATAGGTGTAGCCCTAAATAAAAATATGAATAGATGTGGATGTGCAGTTTAGGTGGCAGTGCTTAATCATGTGCATTGCTCGGTGCCTGATGTGTGAATGGCAGTGTTAGGTGATTTAATGTTTGGGGGCAGTCCTAAATGCAAATTTCATTCAATATGGAAGTGCTGTTGAGGTGGCAAAGCTTAATTATCTGCATGACTTTGTGGCATGTTGTGTGCATAATGGTGACAGGAGTTCTGTCTATTGTGTAAAGTTGTTACTTGTTGATTTGTGAGTATCGCTTCACTTTGATGCGCTGTTGAGTCAGCAAAGGCTTGTTAAGGGATTTTGTTTTGGAAACAGAACTATACCTGGGATCACAGAACATCAGTATGTAGGGACTGATTCACCATACCACTTCAGTAACAAAGGGCCAGAATCCTGACTAGCTCATAGTGCCTTACCTGCCCTCCTAACCTTCCCAGAGTAGCAGGTAAGTTGGCACCCCAGAGCTCAACTCTCTAGTCCCTTCAGGGAACCGCAGTAACAGGTCATCACCTTTTATTCTCTCACTCATACATGTCCATAATAAACAACTGAAAGACACGAGGAAAGTTTACAATATTTATTGAAACTATCATGAAGCTATTATGCTGCAATTAGGAAACATATGCAACTTAGTAATGTGATTTGCATTATCAGTAGACTGTACACAATGAAAAGCCCTATCACAGGGAATGATATATTTGCCTAAGCCTAACCTCACTACGTGAGCACAATGATATATCACAGATCTCTTGGATAATAGCCAGGCCCCATATCTGGCATTTGCCGTTGGCTGGTCTGCACCTCAGATTGCGTAAGGCTGGTGCGCTCGTCCCGGGGTCTTTTCTCTGCAAGAAATTCTCCTCTCTATTTTTCGAAATGGCATGTCTTGGCTTATTTGATAAGAAATGCCATTCTGGAAAACAGCAGCTGTGTCTTTTGTTGTGTCTATGTGTTAGGTGTGTTAGTGACCGTCCATAGAGAAAAACAGGGCACAGTGTTGTTCGAACTTGTACGAAATGTTCAGACTGAATCCCATCAGAAAAGCTAAATAACAAAAACATATGCAGCCTATTTCTATAATAATAATGTGGCACAAAACAAATGTGTAACTTCGTAACGTCTGCAAAGCAAAAGCAGCCCACAGCCAACAGTTATGCTAGCATAGGGGAGAACTACAGTGGGTCCTATAGGGAACTCACAAAACCCCCCCTTTGGTGGGGACAGTAACGCAACGACTAACTAAATAATAAAAGTTAAGGTGCAGGATAAAGCAAATTTAAAGCATTGCTAATAAGCATGTTATAAAAAAAGGTTATGATTATAAGAAAAAATGTTACATGATCATTTTGAAAAGGTAGCCAAATTAAAGAGTGTCAGCAGTATCCATGATGTCTTTTGCAAGTTCAAAAGCCAGTGAATCCAGACCACATTTCTTTTCTGTAGGCGATGATTGTACGACAGCCCAGTCTACTAACTCCAGAGAACAAACATGAACATCGTCTCAGCCGATGCTGAGAATGTAATCGGGTTACCCGCATCCATGTTACTAGAGCCAGCTGCTAGTGATCCATGTGCTGAAGCACTCGTTTCTGCTGAAAGAAGAGGCTCATATCTCGCATTCTGAATAAACTGCAGGCCCAAGGGACAACTATAAAAATGGTCACTAATGGACTCATCAACAGGTCTATTTCCATTGGAGCCGGCATCAGCAAAGCCAGGCAAATATCTAGTGCCCATTCAAAGGCAGTGAAACACGAGTTGCAGGCAGGTAAGCTAGGCAGGACGGAATGACAATGACCAATCAAGATCCAGCTCCTGGAGGAAGAGGATTCCAAAGAATCGAAGCATGCACTCACGACACAGCTGGAGCGGTGGTAGTTCCAGTGGGCTTGCAAAAGGAACATTCATTGCTGAGGAGCAAAAATAGTACCAAAATGCTGCAAATGAGGAATAAGAGTAGTGGGAAGCCCCTGAACACACTGGAAAAAAGGGAATTAATAAAATCCAGCATTACTCCAAAGATTTTCTGGAAGGAACTACTAAGCCAGAACCAATAACTAAAAAAGTGGGCAAGGCCGCAGTATTCGATGCATTAAGAATACAGTGAACCAATTATCCAAAATGTAATTGAAAGTTGGTGTTTAACAACAAGGACTGTATCTCACTGGATGTCCTTGCAATTTGTATATCAAACGTTTCGCGAGCAGATGGTTAGTGCCACTTCCTTTTGAAACAATAGTGCTTTGAGTCTGCTTAGCTTGTTGAAATCTGCCTTCAAAGTTGGAATGGAAAGCCACAACAAGCTATCCATACCCCTTTGCGTGGGAGGGAAAAGGAGGTTTTTGCAGCAGGTCACTATCTGGGAAACTGATCAAATGTATGGGATCCCAGCTTTCATTCTGCAAGAGTCCTGATCGCTTA
Source organism: Calotriton arnoldi (assembly GCA_963921515.1). Lineage (NCBI taxonomy): Eukaryota > Metazoa > Chordata > Amphibia > Caudata > Salamandridae > Calotriton > Calotriton arnoldi. Next base: position 2,386,917 of record CAWUFW010000375.1, read on the forward strand.
AAATAAAATAACTTCCATTTGAAAGGACTGTAATTAGTGGGAGTATTGCAGTTCCTTTTAGATAACAGGCCGAATTTGCTACTGACGCTTTACAAGTGCCATGTATGGTCACATGTTTGCAAACGAGTGAATGTCCAACAGTAGAGTCATATTCCTTTCCAGTAAGGAAGACCTCCTTGTCTGCACGTTCACAGCTATATGAAAATGGTAGGGACCATAATTCATGAATGAAGCTGCCCCCTAGGGGTTCATATCTACCGACAGGGAAATATTTTATGCAAGCTGTGAACTGAAATGTTGAAATTGGCAGAGAAATTACACTGTGTAATAACCAGACAGCGGAAGGTGTTTCTGCTATTGTAAAAAGAGCTGTTCTAACTTCTCTAGATGTAACATTGTGTATGTTGCGTCTTTCTTAGCCATGAGTTGTTGTTTACATGTCAGATTGAAAGGCAGGAATAGGTGGCTGGAATTAAGATAACGCCAAAGGACAACACCCATTCTTAAGAGTTTGTAGTGTACAGCTAAACTGCATGATAGATCAGAGCTGATTTTGCCCATGGTACAATGTAGACATGTGACTTTGCATGATATGAGAGGACACAATGTTATTCAAATTATAGATACGGGAAGACAGCGTATTAATACTATTATCAACCACAGCGTGCACTTTATCCAAATTATCTTGATCAATTTGTCTGAAACGTGCGGCAGCCTCCATTTGTGACAATTTCCAAATTTCATCATATGTAGTATAAATAAATCTTCCTGTACATGGAGACTTAGGACCTAATAAGAAGTCTGATAAATCCATGTCTTTGAACAGGAGAGAAAGATGTTGTTTCACTTCAGACAGTGTGGAATGTTCCAACCATTGTTGGAACACAATTTCCCCACCAAATAGGTGGTAACAATACCTGAATGTTGTTAGTGGGAATATCGGGGGTCAGGTCTGCTTGCCTTAAACCCAGTGTGGAATTCAAAAAATGAGCATGACAACCATTTTTGTCCACTGGCCACAATAACCACCCGTGAGGACCTGAAAATGTGGAATTAAGGGTACCATTCTGCAACAAATTATCGAGCTGCTCTTCAGTGTAATTTATTCAATGTTGCCAATTATCAAAATGGGCTAGTGAGGGAGTGTTTGGTGTATTCACGTCTTTAATTTTCGCCAGTCCAAAACACGTCTGTTGAACGGTGTAATTTAGACAAAATCATTTGTGTTGGAATTAAACAGGCTCGGAACAAGGTTTCCGTCCTCTGAACTTGACAAAGTTTGATACCCCAAATGGACTTCATGTCAATTTTGTCTTTCCACTAATCATAGCCTTTTACTGCTAATTTGGTGACAAATGAGTCCATGTATATTAGCTTAGTTTGTGTAAGCTTATATTTCTTTTGTAGTGTTGGAACTAATTTAAAATAATACGATGTTGGGCCTGATGTATCATATCCAGAAAAATATGTGAATTTATCCTTATATTTTTTGGAGCTTTTTTGTGGGGGAGTGGGGCAATGTTCCTATTGTGTGTAATTAAAAATGGTGCGTTGAACACTAGTGCGGTCTAAATAGTGATGTCCATTATGGTCATAACAGAACATTTCACCGTAATTAGCAGAATTTAACTACAGATCCTCAGATTCAAAAACAGTACAGTATTCCAGCTGCAAGAGAATGGAGTTTACAGTTTCAACATCCTAATCATCAAAATGTAACCTAGGCACAATTACATCACCCATAGAAACCCTAAATATATATTTTATCTGCAGAATCTCCATAGGACCAAATATATCGGAGGGAACTTTATCCCAAACAATTCCATCAGGTACTGGAACAGCTGAAATGTTCACAAGGGACAAGTCTCTTTTTAGCTTATGTGAAGATGAGTGGGGGGCCAACACCCCGTCAACCAGTTCTGTAGCAAAGCATTCTGGAAAATAGTGGCCATTAATCAGCAAGAAAAAACAGTCACAAATCCAATCCACAGGAATAGATAAACCAAGAAAAGTGTTATCCAAACATATATCCAAGGTGGGACCAGATAAGTGTGTTTCAGCCATGAAATGAAGACACAGATCTGTGTAGGAGGAGTGTCTAAAACGGAAGAATCATCAAAAGAATCCAAAGAAAAATCATCTCGCTCCACATAATACCAAGAAGCAATTTGTTGAAAAACTAGTGCCTCAGGTACTGCAACAGGACCGGAAAAATCTAAAAGAGGTGAATCCGAAAAGGGTGGATCTGTATAAACGACATCGGCTGCAGAAGACGCAGTAGTAAGTACAGTACTCACTTCAGTCATGTTGCTGGTAGTTGTAGCAGATGCAGGAATGAACTCTAGGGCATTCTCCGCCCCCCAGCTGGGGAGAAACCGCTTTGGTGGAGATCACTAGCTGTAGAGGAATTTCCTGTAGCGAGAGGAGTTAGGGAACTACCAAGGACTCCTCTTGGCCTACTGTTGAGAATCAACCACATTACGTAACTTGATGTGAACAATAGAGACAAAATGATTGTCCTTAGAACCAGGACTGGCACCGTTGCTCGGTATGATTCTTTTTCACTGCCACCTCCTCTCGCACGAGGCCCCCAACTTTTGGAATCTAGATGGAAGGTCCTGGTTTCTCTTTGATTTCTGCATAGGCAGACGTCTTCAACTGCTCGTTGGATTGGGTGTCACAGAGGTTTTGTAGATCCTGTAAGACAGCACAATGATCATTTACATCAAAGAGTGTGGCTGCTGCCTCAATATCTGGACCGTCAAGGTCGGGAACATACATCTTGATGCCGAAAAGGACCTGGTATGGGGTCCGACCACTCAGAGTGTCAAATCCCATCAGGGTTCGCTCCCTACAATGGCTTGAACACTGCCATATCTCAGTAGAAACCTTTCATATAAGAGGGAACTTCAACTCCCATAAAAACTTGCAACTGGAAGTGACGCGCAGGTATTGGAGCTTCAACCAGTTTTCCAATATAATCGCTTATGTGTCAGCGGACGCGGCCGATTATTCTGAACATTTCCCGGCCTTGTGAAAGAGGGAGAACTCCGCTACCGGTCTGGTAAGGGTGCTCAGTGCACCGTCTAGTTTGCTCTCTCTCTGTGCGATCCTCTTAGGAATACTGGTGGTGAGGTAACTGCTGGTTCGTTTTCACTTTGCTCCGAGCTCCTCTTTCCCATTGGAGAGTTTTGCGCTCGAAATTCATGCGAGAAAGAGCATTGGAGATACAATAGTTTCAGATTTTCTTCGTTATTATTGGAACCCAAATGGTAACGCTGTAAGTCTTCTCTATTATACTGGGAAAACAACACTCAGAGATTAACGGGAGAACCTGGAACCTTTCCGTTGATCTGCAAATTGGTACAATTGTTATATTTCTTCATATATATACATTTGGCAGAACATTTGGATGCAACAAAGTGATGGATGCTTGAAGAATTACTTATGATGTCGAATAAGTGAGGAACTGGTATCATCCAAGGAGAAAATACTCTATGTGAATAAGGAAGTAATTTGGATTTATGTGTTTATGTCTCGTAGTTTTTGCCTATTAACAGGGGATTGTGTATGGACCTATTGATGAGCATTGTTCCACCTTCCCTGTGATTTCTAGCTTATCAGGATTGAGGGTAGGTATGAAGAACAGGAAAGAATAGAGCTGAATAGAGACATGAGTTACTACTGATATGATAACTGTTCTTTTCCTTCTTACAGCTTAGCCTAGTACGACATCCAAACTGATACGATCCTCATTGCAGTTTTTGCTTAGAAGGTAAAATCTTATTTATTATCACAACACAGGACATATTTTTTGGCCTGTAGATTAAAGCCATGCCACCAATAACAGTGCTGTAACAGCGAAATTGTGGCTTCCACACCGGCATGTGGAGAAGCAACACCTTCATGCTCAGCTATCATTAAAGCTAGTCTTCGGTCTTGTTTGGGAATCAAACGATCACCAACTCCTGGAATAGTTACAAAAGGAATGTTTTGTTCACTTAAGTGTTAAGTGTACTTAGAAGGAAAACCCTTTGGTAAAGGGGTGCTGTCTTTGTTAGCATTAACTTCAGCCAGGGTATCAGAATTTATTCTAGTTTTAGAACAAGTAATTGCAGCAGCAGTAGAAGTTGCAACTGCAGATTTGTCCGCTTCAATAGCCAGAGAATTCCCAACAATGTGTGTTCCCACATGCTGATGACTCAAAGTATGAATAACATTAGCCTGTGGCAACCTATCTTTGAGGTCTGCGCCCTTAACCCAAAGCATTTTATGCCTGATTGTGTTGCCTTTAGAATCTTTGAATCCATTCTGCCGCTAATAATGTAAATTATCATTAAAGGACTGTACACAGTAATATAAATCACACACATTAAGTGTGGGGAATTCAGGACCCGTATGTTCTAGTAAAAGAAGCAAAGCTTTCAGTTCAGCCAACTGTGCAGTGCAGTCCCCTAAGGACTGGGTGTGTGTTTTTTGTGGTTGGAAGTCCCCGTCCAACATAGCACCAACAACAGTGGTTCAGTATAAACAATATGTTTGTACTGTTCAAGAGGTAAGACAGAAGTGGCCATGGGGTAAACCTGGGCATACTGAAGGTATTCTTGTGTCTGTAAAGACGGGTCAAAGACGAAGTCTACATCAACAGCTGTTAAAGATGCTGTCCACTGTATCCATCTAGGATGGATGGCTTTAGCAGTAGGAATGCTAGCTTTGGTGATGGCCTCTAAGGGTGGCACAGGAGTAACAACAATAATGGGTTTCCCTTGTGCAAGAGGCTTCTCTTTAAGAATTGCCATCTGCACAGCAGTCAGTATTTTTTCAGTGGAAGCAAAACATTTCCGCACTGGAATATAAATGCGATTTATATGCCATTGGCACTGTTTCAACTTCATTAAAAGCGATATAGATAAATCCAAGTGCACCTGGTAAGACCCAGATCATTAGGTTTGTGGTATTTACACGTGTATGTAAGTGACGTGATGCAAACAAGTCAGATTGTAAAGATCTGAGTGTGTCTGTGTGTTCTCATGTCCAATGTGAACTGGAAAAATTAGGGTGAATTAACTCATAAAGTAGTTTAATGCGTTGAACATAATCAGGAATGTATGTTCTGCCAAAATTAAGGAATCCTAACAAAGATTGTAGTTTCTTTAAAGTATTTGGAGGTTGCAATTGTGCACACTTCTCCAAAAAATGAGGGGCAAGACTCTTACCCTCATGTGTAAGTTCATATCCTAAGAAGAGGACACTTAGAAATCCGATATGTGATTTCCTAAAGTTGAACTTATAGCCACATGCAGTGAATACTAAAATTATGCGATACACTCTGGCCAAGTGTGGGTTTAACTCATCGTTTGTGAGGTAGATATCATCTACGTACGATAAAGCGTCAATGTCATGTAGAATTGACACTATGCAGGCAGGAAACAGTCCTGGACTGTTCTTATAGTCCATTGTTAAAGGGGTGAAGTGACGCTGAAATCCGAGGGCCGAAATGTCTGTCCATTCTCTGCTTTCAGGCGCTGGATTTGGATGAAGAAACCATTGGAAATATCCAAGGTTGTTTTGTATTTTTACGGACTATATTGTTAATGCTGTACTGTGTGAATTTTGTTTTGCAAAAGTGCGTGTATGACTATTTAAAAGTCTGTAGTCTAAGACTATGCAAAATGAATGATCTGGTTTTAAAACAGGAAAAAGGGTATTTTTCATCTGAGAGACACAAGGTTCAATTACTGCCTGGTACTCCAATGGAAAGAGTATTTCTCTAACATGTGCCTTAGCATCACATTTAATAGGATATTGTGGTTGCACTTGTGGGCTGGACCGTATGGGTATGCCATAAGGAGAGTCCTTATCCCAGCCAACATAATTGCTGTATAAAGCCGGGGTTTGTGCAGCAGCCCATTTTGCTGCATAAGCGTGTTTGACTTCATCAGGGAGAAGAGCAGAAAATGAAGGTATTATAACATCGTCACTTGGGGGGGATGTTTAAACAAAGAGTGAGGGCCAATCGACCTCCGCAAAAAATCTCATACGACAAAGTAAAATTTACCCAGAATATTGCTTTAATGGTGCGCTGTATATAACCCTCAATTTGTATATCCAAGTCAAATAACTTATCTGGAGGGGCTACGCGACTATCTGGTGTCTCAACTGTAACAAAAGTACCAGTTGCTCTTGCTGCCAGAAACTCCTGGAGATATCAGCGCACTATAGTGACTTCTGCTGCGCTGTCGAGGAGAATCACCCCCAACTCATGTTCAGGAGGGTTCTCTGAGTTTTATACTGAGATTTATCCTCCTCCTCCTCAATCTTCAAGTCAGAGGAGAGTTGTGACTCCCTTTACGGTTTCACGTACTCTTCTTGTCTGCACTCAGATCGCCCTCCTCTCTTGTACTGTTTGTCAGATGAGTCCTGTAAGGAATGAGGAGACCGTGTATCAGGAATCTGATACCTATTTGGAGCCTTCATTTTAGTAAGATCACTTAAATGGTAGTGCTTCTCAGATGGACCCGGGGGTGGAGAACCTCTGCAAGGTTTACCTTTCGGAGTTTGTTTTGATTCATCCCATGGTTTTTAACAAACTCACAGGTTTGCTTTGCTTCCTTGTCAGCACTAGGTTTGCCACGAGGTGGTTTAGTAGGTCTGGTTCACAAATGATTGCGTTCTAAGGATGTGTACACATCAGCAAAAGTAATAGGCATCTCGCGTTCACGGTCAGCTTGTACAACCGTTGCAAGCTAGGTCTGTGGCTTTGATGCATGTTGTTCGCCAGATGGTGGCAGAGTTTGCATCTATTGAGGACGGTTGGTGTGGGGCAAGAGATATTTAGGATATAGGGTCTAGCAGTAAACTGCTATTGAATGCGAGCTTTACTGTTATATTTACATACACTTTGTAACAGTCCTACGCAAATACATTTAGATATGTATGTACATATCACACCGCTCTGCATTTTTATTGGTTACGGTGAGGTACACTGGCAACGCTCAGTGATTGTAGAGTGGCAACAGGCAGCCAGTCTTTACATGTGTGTATGTGGGGGGGAGAAAGGGTGAGGTCAAGTAACGTTATATGCAGGAATAGCACTCGTTACAATGCATGCGTTTACAACGCATGCCATTACAACGCAAGTCGTTACAAAGATACATTGTTACATTGCATGCCATTACAACGCAAGTCGTTACAACGACTTGGTGTAGGGGGGACGTTGGAGTTTGGAATAGTATAATTTACTAGGAACAGGGGTGGGAGCACACCACTTCAACCCCCAGCAAGGTTCGCCCCTGGCATTCTGGTAAATGCAGTCTCATGTTGCTTGCTTCGCTATAGTATTCCAAGTATTTCGCCAGAATTGGCGCAGATAGTGCTGATCTCTAGACACATGTTTCTGGTTCTGTGAGAGGTACTGAGACCTGTAAGAATTGTGGCAGCCTGCTCAGCAACCCCAGAAGAAAATCGTTTTTGATCTCTACTGATGACGGATAAAATGCCAGAAACACATGTGTCTAGAGATGACAGCACTAATCTGCACCAACTTTGGTGGAACACTCCAGCAAAATACCAAGTAAGCATGCACTACAAACTGCATTTACCAGAATGCTAAGGGGCGTAACTGTGCTGGGAGGTCAGCAGTGTGCTCCCACCCCTTCCTGTTTAAAAAGGCTCCCTTGAGCCATTGAGCTGACGAGCTAGTGGAGATGCACCTGTGCGCCTGTGAGAGGTACTGAGACCTGTAAGAATTGTGGCAGCCTGCTCAGCAACCCCAGAAGAAAATCGTTTTTGATCTCTACTGATGACGGATAAAATCCAGAAACACGTGTCTAGAGATGACAGCACTAATCTGCACCAACTTTGGTGGAACACTCCAGCAAAATACCAAGTAAGCATGCACTACAAACTGCATTTACCAGAATGCTAAGGGGCGAACTGTGCTGGGAGGTCAGCAGTGTGCTCCCACCCCTTCCTGTTTAAAAGGCTCCCTTGAGCCATTGAGCTGACGAGCTAGTGGAGATGCACCTGTGCGCCTGTGAGAGGTACTGAGACCTGTAAGAATTGTGGCAGCCTGCTCAGCAACCCCAGAAGAAAATCGTTTTTGATCTCTACTGATGACGGATAAAATCCAGAAACACATGTGTCTAGAGATGACAGCACTAATCTGCACCAACTTTGGTGGAACACTCCAGCAAAATACCAAGTAAGTATGCACTACAAACTGCATTTACCAGAATGCTAAGGGGCGAACTGTGCTGGGAGGTCAGCAGTGTGCTCCACCCCTTCCTGTTTAAAAAGGCTCCCTTGAGCCATTGAGCTGACGAGCTAGTGGAGATGCACCTGTGCGCCTGTGAGAGGTACTGAGACCTGCAAGAATTGTGGCAGCCTGCTCAGCAACCCCAGAAGAAAATCGTTTTTGATCTCTACTGATGACGGATAAAATCCAGAAACACGTGTCTAGTGATGACAGCACTAATCTGCACCAACTTTGGTGGAACACTCCAGCAAAATACCAAGTAAGCATGCACTACAAACTGCATTTACCAGAATGCTAAGGGGCTGAACTGTGCTGGGAGGTCAGCAGTGTGCTCCCACCCCTTCCTGTTTAAAAGGCTCCCTTGAGCCATTGAGCTGACGAGCTAGTGGAGATGCACCTGTGCGCCTGTGAGAGGTACTGAGACCTGTAAGAATTGTGGCAGCCTGCTCAGCAACCCCAGAAGAAAATCGTTTTTGATCTCTACTGATGACGGATAAAATCCAGAAACACATGTGTCTAGAGATGACAGCACTAATCTGCACCAACTTTGGTGGAACACTCCAGCAAAATACCAAGTAAGCATGCACTACAAACTGCATTTACCAGAATGCTAAGGGCGAACTGTGCTGGGAGGTCAGCAGTGTGCTCCCACCCCTTCCTGTTGAAAAAGGCTCCCTTGAGCCATTGAGCTGACGAGCTAGTGGAAATGCACCTGTGCGCCTGTGAGAGGTACTGAGACCTGTAAGAATTGTGGCAGCCTGCTCAGCAACCCCAGAAGAAAATCGTATTTGATCTCTACTGATGACGGATAAAATCCAGAAACACATGTGTCTAGAGATGACAGCACTAATCTGCACCAACTTTGGTGGAACACTCCAGCAAAATACCAAGTAAGCATGCACTACAAACTGCATTTACCAGAATGCTAAGGGGCGAACTGTGCTGGGAGGTCAGCAGTGTGCTCCCACCCCTTCCTGTTTAAAAAGGCTCCCTTGAGCCCTTGAGCTGACGAGCTAGTGGAGATGCACCTGTGCGCCTGTGAGAGGTACTGAGACCTGTAAGAATTGTGGCAGCCTGCTCAGCAACCCCAGAAGAAAATCGTTTTTGATCTCTACTGATGACGGATAAAATCCAGAAACACATGTGTCTAGAGATGACAGCACTAATCTGCACCATCTTTGGTGGAACACTCCAGCAAAATACCAAGTAAGCATGCACTACAAACTGCATTTACCAGAATGCTAAGCGGCGAACTGTGCTGGGAGGTCAGCAGTGTGCTCCCACCCTTCCTGTTTAAAAAGGCTCCCTTGAGCCATTGAGCTGACGAGCTAGTGGAGATGCACCTGTGCGCCTGTGAGAGGTACTGAGACCTGCAAGAATTGTGGCAGCCTGCTCAGCAACCCCAGAAGAAAATCGTTTTTGATCTCTACTGATGACGGATAAAATCCAGAAACACGTGTCTAGAGATGACAGCACTAATCTGCACCAACTTTGGTGGAACACTCCAGCAAAATACCAAGTAAGCATGCACTACAAACTGCATTTACCAGAATGCTAAGGGGCGAACTGTGCTGGGAGGTCATCAGTGTGCTCCCACCCCTTCCTGTTTAAAAAGGATCCCTTGAGCCATTGAGCTGACGAGCTAGTGGAGATGCACCTTTGTGCCTGTGAGAGGTACTGAGACCTGTAAGAATTGTGGCTGCCTGCTCAGCAACCCCAGAAGAAAATCGTTTTTGATCTCTACTGATGACGGATAAAATCCAGAAACACGTGTCTAGAGATGACAGCACTAATCTGCACCAACTTTGGTGGAACACTCCAGCAAAATACCAAGTAAGCATGCACTACAAACTGCATTTACCAGAATGCTAAGGGGCGAACTGTGCTGGGAGGTCAGCAGTGTGCTCCCACCCCTTCCTGTTTAAAAAGGCTCCCTTGAGCCATTGAGCTGACGAGCTAGTGGAGATGCACCTGTGCGCCTGTGAGAGGTACTGAGACCTGCAAGAATTGTGGCAGCCTGCTCAGCAACCCCAGAAGAAAATCGTTTTTGATCTCTACTGATGACGGATAAAATCCAGAAACACATGTGTCTAGAGATGACAGCACTATTCTGCACCAACTTTGGTGGAACACTCCAGCAAAATACCAAGTAAGCATGCACTACAAACTGCATTTACCAGAATGCTAAGGGGCGAACTGTGCTGGGAGGTCAGCAGTGTGCTCCCACCCCTTCCTGTTTAAAAAGGCTCCCTTGAGCCATTGAGCTCAGCTTCAAGCCCTTGAAGATCTTCCTCAAGATGATAAAAGTACACAAAGTTCCTTTCTCCCTTTTCTTGGAAATGAGTAACCACTGCAGGCCAACCCCAGACAGCAACCAGCACTGGGGCAGTCTCCTCCTTCAGCTTCCTTGGCTTCTCTCCTTGACAAAGGTCCGTCTTGATTCCCAGAAGTGATCTAAAGTTCTGGGGTCTGGGCCCCAATATTTATACTACTAAATCCTTTGTTCTCTGAAGGCAGAGAGTGTCTGAGCCCAGCCAAAACCAGTTCTGTCCTCCCTGGTGCAGCTTCCTGGCAGGAGGTGGAGACAGCATTGTTGAAAGCAGACCTGGCCCAGGTAGCTGAAAGGAAATCTCCTCCCCCTACTCTCTATTCTATGAGGGCTCAGGTCAGTGAAAGGCAATCTCCGCCCCCTACTCTCTATTCAATGCAGGTCCTATTCAGCCCAGCCCTAACCCATCAGACTGCTGTAGCCAAGGCCCTCTCCAGCCCCCTGTCACTCACAAATCAGACATGGAATACACAAACCTAGCAGAGGCATGCTGGATGGTTAGGCAAGAAAATACCTACTTTCTAAAAGTGGTATTTTCAAACACAGAATGTAAAAATCACCCACACTAAAAGATGTATTTTAACATTCTGAGTTCAGGCATACTAAACTTTATTTTCCTATCTTGTTCCTAGGGTCAGTTAGGATTATAAGATGTTATAATCAAACTGCCCATTCTGGCCTTTGGGAACAGATAGCCTTGCAATAGTGAAAAACGAAATTGGTTGTAATTCACTATCAGGACATGCCACACCCATCAGGGCATGTCCTACCTTTCACATACAATGCACCCTTGCCTTGGGCCTACCTTAGGGGTGACTAATATGTAGAAAAGGGAAGGTTTAGGGACTGGCAAGTGGGTGCACTTGCCAAGTCGACATGGCAGTCCCAGACTGCACACAGGCTCTGCAATGGCAGGCCTGAGCCATACTTTACAAGATGCTTCTGTGGGTGGCACAATCAGTGCTGCAAGCCCACCAGCAGCATTTGATTTACAGGCCCTGGGCACACATGGTGCACTGTACTAGGGTCTGACAAGTAAATCAAATAAGCCAATCATGGAGTCACTAATCCATTACACAATTTACAATAGGGAGCACTTGCACTTTGGCACTGAATAGCAGTGGCAAAGTGCCCAAAGCATCTAGACCAGCAAAAACATAGTAAAAACACAGGAGGCAACAGCAAAAAAAATGGAAGGGAGACCCACGCCAATGGTGCTAGGTCTAACACGTGTCCCCTCCAGCTAAAATGTGGGGAGACCTACCCTACCTCTTGGGAGTTCTCTTCACTAAGGCGGAAAAATCTGGACAGACCATCAGCATTGGTGTGTTCTGTACCAGGGCGGTGTTCCACCGTGAAGTCCATCCCCTGTAGGGAAATGGACCACCTCAACAGCTTTGGGTTCTCACCCCTCATCTGCATCAACCATCTGAGGGGCCTGTGGTCTGTCTGAACCCGGAAGTGAGTCCCAAACAAGTATGGTCTCAACTTCTTCAGTGCCCAGACCACAGCAAATGCCTCACACTCAATTGCACTCCACCTCTGTTCCCGTGGAAGTAACCTTCTACTAATAAAGGCTACGGGTTGGTCTAGGCCCTCCTCATTTATCTATGAAAGAACAGCCCCCCACAGCATGCTCTGAAGCGTCTGTCTGTACAATGAATTATTTTGAGAAGTTGGGCGCCTGAAGCACGGGCGCCGTGCACATGGCAGTCTTCAGGGCATCAAAAGCTTTCTGACAGGTGTCAGTCCAGTTCACTTTCTTGGGCTGCTTACTGGAAGTCAGCTCAGTCAAGGGTGCAACGTTGCTGCCAGACCCCTTGACAAACCTCCTGTAGTACCCTGTGAGTCCTAAAAAGGCTCTCACCTCTGTCTGGGTTTTGGGGGGTTCCCAAGCCAGGATGGTTTCAATCTTGGGCTGTAGGGGCGCCACCTGGCCGCTCCCAACCTGGTGTCCCAAGTACACCACAGAACCCTGCCCGATCTGGCACTTACTCGCCTTGATCGTGAGACCTGCCAACCGCAGTGCCATCAACACTTCCCAGAGGTGGCGCAGATGTTCTTCCCAACTGGCGCTGAACACTGCAATGTCATCCAGGTAGGCGGCACTGAAATCCTCCAGTCCAGCCAACACCTGGTTGACCAAACTCTGAAAGGTGGCAGGGGCATTCTTCATCCCAAAGGGCATAACCCGGAATTGGTAGTGCCCATCTGGTGTGGAGAATGCTGACCTCTCTTTTGCCCCATCAGTTAAGGCGATCTGCCAGTACCCAGACGTTAAATCAAACGTACTGAGGTACCGGGCAGCCCCTAACTGATCAATGAGCTCATCAGCTCTGGGGATGGGGTGCGCGTCAGTCCTGGTGACTGAATTGAGTCCTCGGTAGTCCACACAGAACCGGAGTTCGGGTGTGGCACCAGGCGCGGCAGCCTTTGGGACCAAGACCACTGGGCTGGCCCAAGGGCTGTTAGAGGACTCAATCATCCCCAATGCAAACATCTTGGAGACCTCTTCCTTGATGCAAGCTCGCACCCCGTCAGTCACTCTGTAAGTTTTGTGCTTAACAGGAGGACTGTCCCCAGTGTCCACATCATGGACGCACCACTCAGTGACCCCGGGAGTCAGGGAGAACAGATCAGGAAACTGTCCCAACAGTTGGCGACGGTCATCTTGCTGCTCAGGGATCAGGGTGGAAGAGAGGTTTACACCATCCACTGACCCATCTTGCTCTGTTGCAGACAGGAGGTCAGGAACAGGCTCAGTCTCCTCCTCCATTCCATTATCTGTCGCTAGGAGCATGCCCACTTTGGACCTCTCCAAGTGGGGCTTCAGGCGGTTGACATGCAGGACCCTCAAAGGGTTCCTAGGAGACCGCAAGTCCACCAAGTAGGTGACATTACTCTTGCGCTCCACCACCTCAAATGGTCCGGTCCACTTATCCTGGATTGCACAAGGCTCCACGGGGGCCATGACCCACACTTTCTGTCCAGGCTGAAACTCGATCAGAGTGGCATTCTGATCATACCACCGTTTTATCTCTTCCTGGCTGGCTTCCAGATTCGCCTGAGCGAGTTGTCTGAAACGCCGGGTTTGGTTTCTGAAGGCCAGCATGTAGCTATATACATCCTGGGGAGGTTTACTGGGAGCTTTCTCCCAGCCTTCTTTCACCAAACTCAGAGGTCCTCTTACAGGGTGACCATACAGCAGTTCAAAGGGACTGAACCCTAAGGACTTCTGTGGCACCTCTGTGTAAGCAAACAGAAGGCATGGCAAGAGGACGTCCCACTTACGCCTCATGGGTTCTTCAAGACCCATAATCATGCCCTTCAGGGTCCGGTTGAATCTCTCAACCAGCCCATTACCTTGGGGGTGGTAAGGAGTGGTGAACTTGTAGGTTACACCACACTCCTGCCACAGGGACTTCATATACTTGGATATGAAGTTGGTACCACGGTCTGACACCACCTCTCTGGGGAACCCCACACGGGAGAAAATCCCCATCAACGCACGACTCACCACAGGGGCTGTCACTGACCGGAGAGGGATGGCTTCCGGGTGGCATGGTCCACCAAGACCAGGATAAACCTGTTGCCCATGGCTGTCTTGGGATCCAGAGGCCCCACAATGTCAATGCCCACCCGTTCAAAGGGGGTACTGACCACAGGGAAAGGCTGGAGAGGAGCCTTTTGCTTCCTCCCACTCTTACCACTTGCCTGGCAAGTCTGACAGGTCCTGCAATGAGTATCTGAACTCTTGCGCATTTGGGGCCAATAAAAGTGGGTGACAAGCCGCTCAAAGGTCTTGTCTTGCCCCAAATGTCCTGCTAAAGGCACATCATGAGCCAGACCCAGTAGGAAGGCTCTGAAGCGCTGGGGTACCACCAGCATGCGGGCTGACCCAGGCTCAGCAACCTTAGGCTCACTATACAGGAGACCATTCTCCCAGTAGATCCAATGTGATCCAGACTGATCACCTGCTGCCTGGTTTGTGGCCTGTTGCCGCAAACCCACAAGAGAAGGGCACTTTTTCTGCTCCTCACAGAACTCTTCCCTGGAGGGGCCTCCTTCCTGCTGCCAATGGGTCAGCTCAGGCAGGTCCCCCAGTTCAGCTACTTGTTCCCCTGTAGGTTCCAGGGCATCCCCCTCAAGGTCTGCCTCCTCCTGGACCGTGGGAACTTCGGGGGCCTGTTTCCCGCGCCCCCTGCCTCTTCTCTTTAAGGCAGGCACCTGGGCCACTTTTTCAGGCTCCAGGTCCTCTTGAACACCCTTACTGGCTGCCATGGACCGGGTGGTCACACACGCCCACTCAGGCAGACCCAACATCTCCAAATGAGCTCTTCGCTCCACCTTAGCCCAAGGGGAGCTTTCTAGATCATTGCCTAACAGACAATCAACAGGCATGGCTGGCCTCAAAGCTACTTGAAAGGTACCCGAGACCCCCCCCACCCCACTCAAAGGGAACCTGGGCCACCTTACAGTGGCTCTCCGAGTTGTCAGCGGCAACTATAGGGTAAAATGCATGGGGGATCACCTGCTCTTCAGACACTAGCTGACAACTAATGAATCAAAGGAATCCACCACATGGGACTAGCTGTGTTAAGGAAAGTGTGTTATTCATCCGGGTATGGAAAAGGGCCTGGGTTTTGTCCCCACCAACAAGATGGACAAATTTAAACTCTGTCTCGAAATAAAGGAGTTTATGAGGAAGTTAAAACTCCGTGCCTTCTTCTTGAAAGAAACGATTGTAGCACCAGATGACCAGACATCAGACACGGGACTACGGCCCAAATCCACCTTCACACCTCTGGATTCCACACTACCGATTGAATTACTCACTTTTGGAAAAGCAGTGATGGAGGAGGTAACGGGTCTATCAACTGAAGACAAGAATGTCTTCCAGAATACGACAAGACGAGAGAAACAAGCATTGCAGGAACTAGCGAATAACATCGACCTGGTAATAAAACCTGCCGACAAAGGGGGTGCAATCGTAATTCAGACGACACACAATTACGACACTGAATGTAGGAAATTACTGGATGACCCAAGGAACTATGAAATCATGCTTGATGACCCAACTGAGGAAATACGAATACGGATTGCAGGAATGGTCGAAGAGGCAATAACACATAACTGGATATCCAGGAAGGAAGCTGATTTTCTTTACAAAAATCACCAAGAACACCATACTTTTATACCATCCCGAAAATTCATAAGAACCTAGAGTATCCTCCAGGTAGACCAATTGTGTCCGGGATTGGCTCCATACTTGAACCTCTCTCTAAATTTGCTGACGCTTTCCTCCGTCCCCTAGTTCAGAAAACAGCGACTTATCTAAAAGACACTAAAATGGTACTACAACTAATAAAGGACCTTGACTTCGACCCAGATCAACATCTCCTACTCGGTCTCGACGTCGAGAGCCTTTATACAAGCCTACCTCCTGGCGAAACTCTAGGAATCATAGAGGAAGTTCTGTACACCACTACATGGAGCTACCAGACACCACGCAGCGTAGTCATGGAGTGTATTTCACTAGCACTGACAAAGAACTTTTTCCAATATGAAGGGGTGCACTATCTACAGAAGCACGGGACCAGCATGGGCAGCACCTTTGCCCCAAGTCTGGCCGGATTATATGTATACCATTTGGAGACCACTAGAATATTACATCAAGAAAACCCATTCCATGACCGCATCATTGTCTGGAAACGGTACATTGACGATGTCCTAGTGATATGGAAAGGTGATACCGACTCTGTAAAGGACTTTATGATTTGTCTCAATCAGCAAAACCCTTTCCTGAATTTTACTTACACAGCCTCCAGCAACAATCTGGTGTTTCTCGACCTCAATATCTATCCTGCAAGTGGTGGTCTGAAAACAACGACTCATTTTAAACCTACGGCGAAAAATTGTTTGCTATTATATAATAGCTTTCACCCCAGGCACCTGCGGGATAACCTTCCGTATGGACAATTCCTTCGTCTACGACGAAACTGCTCTGAAATCTGTGATTTCAAGATACAGGCCGCTGATCTGGAAGACAAACTAATGAAACGTAACTACCCAGAACGTATCGTGAAGAAAGGGCTCAAGCGAGCTAGGAACAACAATAGGGATGCCCTTCTGGAAAACCATCCCCCAAAAGAACAGGAAACGAGACCCATCTGTGTAACCACCTTCAGTAGCAATTCTAATCAAGTATCTAAAATAATAAATAAACATTGGAGAATATTAAATTGTGGCAAACTCAATTTTCCTAAACCAATTTTCTCCCACAAAAGAGGTAAAAATTTAAGAGATATCCTGGTTCATACAAGACCACGCTCAATTCAGGAGAGGGGTCCACCTTACCTGAACCTCGCACCCTTACAGGGACATTACCCTTGCGGGAATTGCAGCACATGTAACCTTACCAAGAGGAGCAGAAATATCACGTTCACTAATGGAGAGGTCTGGGAACAAAGAAAATTTACAAACTGTAATAGCAAAAACGTGGTGTACATCATCACGTGCCCATGCAGACTGGAATATATCGGCATGACTTCAAGACCAGTGAGAGTCCGTATTAGCGAACATAAGAGCAATGTACGCTGCAAGAAAAGTACGACTAAAATGGCGAACCACTATTTGACCATGACCCATACTGTGGATGATTTGAAATGGACCATTATTGAACAAATCCGAAATGAGAGAGATCTATTTGAAAAAGAACAAAGATGGGTGTTCCGTTTGGGGACCAACATCAGTGGCCTTAATGACGACATTCCTTGGGCCCACCTTTCGTAATGTAACCTCCTTAAACGTTAATCACCGAGCATGTTCCGTTAGTCTACTATTCTCACGTTTTTCAATGAACAATTCTCCAGACACCACTTGTGATGACTGTTTTTGAAGCGCCCTACAGAGACTCTATTTATATATTTTTTGAATATATTTCTTTGAATCTTGGAGACCTTTCCTTAAAATCTATGAGAGACACAAATTTTTGATATATATGTTTTTAAATATATCTCTGTGAACTTTGAAGACCATCTCCTTATAATCTATACAGGTTTTTTTCTAGTGTAAATCAACAGCGCCAGTTTATCATTGCTCTGGCGACATGAACCTTTTTTGCCCAGGTTTATAATACAATTCCTTTATAAAGATTTTGGGCCATCCTCTTATAGATTATTTGTTACATGAGGAATTTAATGACCTGATCGCTTTTACACATAAGTTCATGTGTTGAGATCTCCTTTTTTCCATACCACGGCGCTCAGACTCCAACGCGGGCGCCGGTTTTGTTTTTGTCTTTCTGAACCTGAAAATCCTCAGCCTTTAATTAACTCCAACCCGGGCGCCGGTTTTGTTTTTGTCTTTCTGAACCTGAAAATCCTCAGCCTTTAATTAACATAACCAGCGCGACAACGCCGCGCTCTAGCTGTTGGCTTTGGTAGCAAGAAAACACAATTTTTTTTACCCTCTACCGCCCATAGATACGCGTCACCATGACAACCTGACCTTACGCTTAGACAACGCCGGACCTTGAAGTACCTTTCACTTCCGGGGGAGAAAGGGCGTTATTTTCATGCAGGTGCAGACAACTTAGGCCAATTAATGGCAGTATAAATAATACCTTACCGCGGTTCCTTTTCCATCACGGAGCCGCGGGTTGGCGTTATTTCGAGGCGAGATTGAGTCGACCATAACGTAAGTACGGCATAGCCGTTGGGGAATATATTTATTTGTGTTCACAGGCATTTGAGTACCGCCAGCACTGTAAGGCACATCTGCTGGAGAGTGTGTTCTCAGCATTGGGAGCATGACTTGGAGATATACCGAATCTCTCTTCCTTATTTTACTAACAGAACTACGTTTGGCGACATTCTTCCCCACCCGTTACAAGAGGCTCAAGGAGCATTATCTCCTACATTACATAGTATGTATTATCTGATGACTGATGACATTATATAATCACGAACCTTAAAGCAATTACCCTAGCCACAAAAATAGAGTGTGTGTTTTCTGTTCTATGTGTGTGTCTTGTGTGTTTCGTTTTTTCCTTCCACAGGTCTTCACCCTGATAGACCACGGTATTGATAGCATTAAGATCACGCTACAGTCACCATGTGGTTTTTTTCGCCTTTTTTTTTTTTTTAACAACAAATTTTATTTGGTCATTTTTCAATACAGCGGGCGACGGCCCTGTTATGGCACTTTGAATCTTTCGAACAATATGTGCAGCTATAACCATTTCCATGAATATATATAATCCCAGCCAAACATGCGGGGAAAAGAAAAATAAACAATACAAAATGCAGACAGTGGTCGAAATTCGAGACAGAGCATACAGTGCAGCAGGTGTATATATACAACTCAGTGAAAGAATATAACATTCAGCATTAAGAACTTGAGGGACACATGGCAGGGAACGGGGAACTCCACCCATCAGTGCTCCTCGGGTAGGGGGGGCAAGTCCACACCACGGTACGTCGCCCACCGCGACCATATCCTGCGATGTTTCCGTGCACAGCCCCTAGCCTCAAAGACACCAATCTCGGCTCCCATGCACCTATCCAATTCGGCTTTCCATTTGCCTATGGTTGGGGGAGAGGGTGCCTTCCATCCCTGTGCTATGTCACGTTTGGCGATAGTGAGGGCGAGGAACAGTAGATGTTGTTTATAACGATTCCCCCAATATCGTCAGTCGAATGCAACAGAAACAATCGGGGGTCCAGTGGGAGCACCCACCCCAGCACCTCATTAAGACATATCCGAACCCTACTCCAAAAGGGCTGCAAGGCCGTGCAGGTCCAAATCGTATGGAAGAAGGACCCTTCCTCTCTGCCACACCGCAGACACACTGGGGATTGAATGACCCCCATTCGCCACAATCGTACTCTCGTGTAGTAGACCCTATGCAGGTATTTGAATTGGATGAGCCTATAACGGGTGGAGACTGCCGCACCCCGCGGGCTAGCAAGCGCCTCAGCCCAATCATCATCGGTCAATTCAGGAATATCCGCCTGCCAGGCGTGTCTGGTCTTGTCCAGAGTGGTGGATGCGTGTGTCGTCAGGGTTTGGTATATCTGCCTAATTTTGTGAAGTCCTAGGTCTCCCATCAACAGGCGGCCCTCCAAAGGCTGGTACTCTGGGAGAGTCTCCGTATGTCGGATCTGGGGGACAGTGCATGTCGGAGCTGTAAAAATTTATAAAATTGAGATTTATGGAGGTCAAAGTCAGTCTGTAGTTGCTGGAATGATTTTAGGGTATCGCCCCTCATCACATCCCCGAGAGTCGAAATCCCCACCAAGTCCCATCTCCGGAACCCGCGCAGAGTGTTTACCGATCCAAGGTATGTGCCATGCCACAAGGGGGTTTGCTGAGTGAGCCGCCCCTTCCATCCCATTTGTCTGGTCATTGCCCTCCATAACTGTATGACTTGCCTGCCGGCTGGTGGTATATGGTCTAGCCTTGTATAGCTATATAGTAGATGTAGTAGGGGGACTTGTTCCATTGCGGCATGTTCGATAGCGTATGCCGGATCGGTGGGGGAGTTGTACCATAATTCGTTAATGACCAGGATGTGGGACGCCACGTAATATGAGTAAATGTCAGCAGCCGCGATTCCCCCACAATACGTGGATTGTGTGCAGGTGCGGAGCGCCACACGAACTGCTCCGCCACCCCAGAGGAACTTATTTTGTATTGCGTTTACCTGAGCAAACCATGTGCGAGGGATTGGATAGGGGAAATTTTGGAGGCGATATATGACACGGGGCAAGGAAACCATCTTAAAGATGGCCGAGCGCCCATAAAGGGAGAGAGGGAGAGCGGACCATATTGTTGTTTCGTTTTTGAGGCGAGCCGTCAATGGGGCGATATTGTGTGCCCATGATATCTTAGGGCACGGGGAAATGAAGATCCCCAGATATATGAAACCGTCTGTGGCCCGGGACAGCTGCGCGGCCCACGACTCACGGCCTTGATGCCCACATACAGGAAAAAGGATGGATTTAGCAGGGTTTGCGTGAAGGCCAGAGGTATCCCCGAATACCCTGAGGATTTGTAATATTCGCGGTCCTGAATACCACGGGTCTGTCATAAAAAACAGGACATCATCCGCATACAGTGCTATGCGGTCCGATCTCGAGCGGGTCCAGTCGAACCCCCGGAGCACCGGGTCACTTCTGACCCAGGCCGCCAGAGGCTCAATCGCCGGGGCAAACAACAATGGAGACAGTGGGCAACCCTGGCGGGTGCCCCTCTGAATCGGGAAGGGGCGTGAGCGGTGTCCCGCAATTCGGACGGATGCCGTAAGCTCTGTGTATAGCAGGCGTATATACGCCAAGAAACGTGGACCGAAGTTAATGGCCTCGAGCAATTGGAAAAGGTAGACCCAGCTTAGAGAGTCGAACGCTTTGTCAATGTCTGCTAACAACAGGGCGGCTGGACGGCCTAAAGCGGGGGCCGCGGCAAGGGCATTATGGACTCTCCGGATGTTATGCCTAGTGGCCCTCTGTGGCATAAAGCCCGACTGATCAGGATGTATCAGATCAGTAATGCACCCTCTAAGGCGGTCGGCCAAGACTTTCCCTAATAATTTGGGTTCGAAATTTATGAGAGAAATGGGACGATAGGAGGATGGGTCTTCAGGGGGCCGGCCAGGTTTGAGAAAGAGCACTATCTCCGCATGACGCCAGTCACTGGGCAGCCTTGCCTGGTCAGCAGCATCGACAATGGTTGCCAGTAGATGAGGCCCCAGGAGAGACATGTAGGAGCGGAGAAATTCCATGGGGAACCCATTGGGACCCGGGCGCGACCAGGCCGGATCGCATTGAGGGCGCCGGTCAGTTCTTCCAGGGTTATTGGAGATTCCAGGCGCTCACGAACTGAGTCAGAGAGTCTGCGGGGTGGGGTGTAGACAAGGAACTCTGCTATAAGAGCGGCCGAGATCTGTTCCTGCTGGGCATATAGGGACGTAAAGTGTTTTGCGAATTCTTCCGCGACCCCCACTGGCGACGCGTGCAAGGACCCGTCAGATCCACGAATAGTGGGTGTGACGGCTGGGGCTCCATCCGCTTGGCACAATCTGTGAAGCATTTTGCTGGATTTATCCCCCCACTGATATATCCGGTGTTGCGATGCCGCCCAGATCTCCTTGGCTTCGTCCAACAGATATTGACGTAATTCTTGCTGAGCGAGGACTAATTGGCGGCGGAGGATGGGGCAGGGGTTGGCGCTTAGTTGGGAAGAGAAGGACATCTGGCGCGTTTCTAGGGCAACGAGCTGTTCATGGCGCTTGCGTTTCTCTTGTGTACGGTAGCTAATTTCGGAGCCCCGGACAGTCGGCTTGAGGGCTTCCCACAGATCTGCGTTCGAAGGGGCAGAGGGACCGTTATCGGCTAGATAGTTGGTGATCGCGGTATTGAGCATATCGCAATAGGCCAGACTGCGGAGATGCCAAGGGGACATTCTCCAGCGGAATGGGGGCCTGCGGGAGCACGTGTGAAATTGCATTGTAACCGGGGAATGGTCAGATAGGCCACGAGGCCGATGTTGTATTTTCGAGAATCGGTGAAGAAAGACCCGGGGGACAAGGAAATAGTCTAGTCGGGACTGTGACCCATGGACCGCCGATATGTATGTATATTCACGTTCAGTGGGGTGAAATTCCCGCCAAATGTCAGCCCAGTCCATTGTCGATGTCAAGGTTAGTAATTTGGTAGGGCCCAGTGGTTGCGGGGAGTCAGGAATGCGTTGACGGTCTAAGGGGCCCATGGTATCATTCCAATCGCCTCCCATCAGGGTTAGTCCAGCTGGAAGGGAGCCCCACGCCCTCAACAGGTGTTCAATAAAGGTGGTGCCTAATGGTGGGGGGCATAAATGCTCCCAAAAGTGATCTGTTCGCCACAAATCTCACCCGTGACGAATAGGAATCGGCCCCCAGGATCCGCCCTATGAGCGATATATTTAAACTGAGCCCTGCGGTGTATAAGGACCGCCACTCCTCTAGAGCCCCTCGTGAACCCTGCGTGATAGATGTGACAGAAACCGAAGCGGGCAAGGCACGGGGCTTTTGTCCCCAGTAAATGGGTTTCTTGTAAAAGGAGGATATCCGCCCCATACCGCTTTGCCTGTCGCAGAACGGCCCCACGTTTTACCTTATTCAGTAGCCCACGGACATTCCAAGATACCGTTGTTATGTCCCCTAGGGGTTTTCGTCACCTGGCATCATGAGGGTCAGAGTAAGAGCTGAGTAGAGCTAGTAGACCTGCTTGAAAAACAAAATGAAAGACATCCCACCGCCTGCAAATACAAAAACATATGAACATTGTAACACAACATATCCAAAGGGATATTCCCCCACCCCCACCCGACACTACCAAAAACAAGGAGCATCTGTCGCGGTGTAATGAGCAGCGGACCCCCAACGGGAGGCCCCCAGAAATCACACCAAGGGATCCCTCCCCACCCTACAACCCCAGGAACACCGGGAGTGCAAGAAGCCCGTGGCCACGCAGCTCGTGGTCTAATGCCCACGCCCACCCGGAGAACAACAGAACTAATATTCAGTAACACAGGTGCAGTGTCTTACAGTTCACCATTTGGAGTGTGGAACAGTCCGGATCATTCACGGCGGTCGCTCAGGGCTCGGTGATGTTCCGCCCGGCCCCCGCCGCTTCTGGGACTTGGCGCGGCCGCTGAGAGCGAGAGTTGCGAGAGGAGTCCGAGTCCCCGGCAGATGGAGAGCCCGCTCGGAACTGTGGACGCTCATCCGACCATGCGAAGACCGCCTCAGGAGTATCAAAAAGTAAGACTTGGAGTTGTATATTACTCGCATCCGAGCCGGATAGAGCAGCATGTATTGAACATTCAACTCTCTCAGTCTGCGCTCGCGGCCATGAAGGATTGGCGTTGTTGCTGGACCAGACGTGTGTAGTCCGGGAATATCAAGATCGAACGTGAGTCATGCATAAAGCTATCTTTGTGTAATCTGGCGAATCGCAGAATGGCGTCCCGGTCAGCGAAGTTCATGATTTTTGCAATGACCGGCCTTGGGGCCGCGCCCGGGGGGGGCCGCTGCATCAGGGCCCTGTGCGCCCTCTCAACAACGAAAGCAGAGGACAGGAGGTCGTTAGGCAGGATGTCCGTGAGCCATTTTGTGATAAAGTTTGTCATGGATGTCCCTTCGCATCCCTCAGCCAGACCCACAAAGCGCAGGTTGTTCCTCCGAGCGCGGCCCTCCGCATCCTCCACCCTAGAGGCAAGTTCCTGCGTGACGACAGTTAGTTTGTTAACTTTCTTTTGAAGGGAGGTCACAGAGTCTTCCACCGTTGAGACTCTAGTTTCTGCCTCAGTGATCCGGTCCACTGCCTTACGTAGATCCTGGCGGAGGAATGAGACTTCGGAACCCACCGCGCCGATCTTGGCGTCCAACATATCTCGAGCACTGTTGATTGCCGCCAGGAGGGCCGCGTTGTCCGGGGCCGAGCCTCCCCCATCTCCGCCGGCGGCACCCCCAGCCGCGGTGGTATACTGGTCCATAGTGCCCTGTTTGGGGCCAGCCCCACTCGGCCCGCCCTTGCCCATACGGATGAGTTGTACAGAAGGGGCGACGAGCCCGCCCCCGTGGGACCGGCGGCACCCCCCCGGATGGGACCGGGATGGCTTAGGCCAGGGGGGCGCAGTCCTTGAGCAAGCAGCCGGCCCACGCCGAGGGTCTGGCCGGGAACAGCGTCTGTCGACGGGAGAGCGGCCGCACCGTCCAATGCGCTAAGGCCAACACGCCAGGCCCCGGGGGAGCCAGCCAGGGAAGGGCGTCAGAAGAGATCGTGAGCCACAACAGCTCCGGGAGCCTCCGCTGTGTTAGCGGCCCGTCTCAGTGCGCCAGTGACCTTCTGCAATACAGGTCTGGCTGTGGGGCCCAATGTGGATTAGCCCTGTATCTCAATTAGGGCCGCCTCAGGGCCACCCGTGCACCAATCCAGAGCTGTCGCTGCGGTATATTCACGGTGGGGGAAGGCTGCCTCCAGGGCGTCAGTGGTGCCCTCCGCCAGTCCCGGGCCGGGGGGGGGGGGAGAAGAGGAGTATTGACGGGGTCACTCACCGTCTGGGTCGTGCCCCGACCCCTGTACCCAGCCGGCGTCGCACTCAGTTCGCCCCGATCGGGCCCGCAGTCTTTAGCGTCTGTCAAAGCCCCATCGGCGCCGCGGGCAGCAAGGTCCTCGGGTCTCTCACACCACCGAGCCGTCGCACACCAGCGCGCCTCTGAGAGATGGCGTCTGCCGAGCAGTGGGGGGAGGGGCCGGTGGCAAACCTCGCACAGTGGCACTGCGCTCTGCTGCTGCGTATCTCCCCGGGGCACAGCGTGTGTCACAGGCACCAACGAGTCTGTGGGGCTATGGTGGCGGCCAGGCGCTGACGGCGTCTCACTCCCCGCACCACGCCACTCCGCGGCGGCCGGGAGGCCAAGGGGGATGGGCCAAGAGCGAGTTCCACTCACCGACGCTGCGCTCCACACCACAGCTGCTAGCCGGAGGCACGGGTCCCCCTCCTCCGAGGCCCGAACCCCTCGCCCCGTCCGGCGCGTGTATCGCAGCTCTCCAGCAGTCCCAAGTCGCCCACCGCAGCGGGAACGGCGCTCGGCGGTCCGGCCCTCGGATCCGCGGCACCCCCAGCCTCCGCTCCGCCGATCTACAAATCAAGGTGGTCGCCACACTCCAGAGCAAGTAAGGTGTACGACGGAGCTTATTGGGTCTTCTCCGGGCAGGATTTAGGCAGGATAATTAGCGGATTATGGCGTGGGTAGACGGAGCTCAGCTAAGCTGCGTCCGCCATGATGGCTAGTCAAGCCACGCCCCCTTTTTCGCCTTTTTGACTTTCTTTCTTTTGCAGATTTCGAGCGTTTGCGCATGGGAAAGCGCTATTAATTGTACTTTCTCTTTCAGTTTAACATTTACATGGTACTATTGGGTATCGTATAAAGTGCATATAATTCATGCATTTTTCATTTTTATAACTTTTTTGTATATAGCACACCCATTTGGGAAATTCAACATAGTGGATACTGAGGGGATCTTCTTAGTCCTGATGAAGAAGCTTTGCTTCGAAACATGTTGACCTTATAGAGCTTCCGCACATTATTGGCAGGACATCTCCGCATCACCTTTTTAACAGGCCCAGCGTCGACGACCTATTAAAGTTTCCTTTAAGTCCATGAGGCCAGGTCCTTTTTAAATTACTTATTCACTCCCGACCCCTCGTCTCACTAACCCATCACTACACATAGTATTGTTAATAACAGTGCTCCCGCATAGTCGTAGGTCGTAGCACGCCCCGTCCCGCAGCGGGACTGGAAGACCCCTATGATGAAGCATGACACCAAGGGTCCTTTTGGTGTGTGAGGGGTATTCAAGCAAACGCTGTGTGCATCCATACCCGGATGAATAACACACTTTCCTTAACACAGCATGTGGTGGATTCCTTTGATTCATTTGTTAAGTACTAGAGGAGGATATATCCGCCATAGTGTCCGTGTATGACACTACCTCTTCACTCCCTCGTTTTGTTATATAAAGCTATTTCGACAGCGTACAGCTGTGGGAGCAACCCAGAAACTCTGGGAACTGAGTGATAACGGCCAATGTACCGCATATCCTCTTTACTTCATTTATTTATTTTTCGCTAAAAGAGCGTATTTTTTCACAGACACACACCATTGCATCAGATTAAAAACACACGAGTACATCCGATTACCATGGCGGAGGCAGCAGGCCTCACATTCGATGAGGAGGAAATTGACAGAATCCTAGCAGCTCTGAACCCTTTTGAATGTTTAAGTAGCACTGATCCTGGCCCTAGCAACACAGACTGGGATGAGTTGGCGAATCTTAGAAGAACGCAGATAAAAACAGCACTGCATGGTCTACTGATGACCGAATACCTCAGAGCCAAGGCAGCACTTCAAGGCCTTATAGTTCGGAACGAACCTTTCATATTTCAGAATGACAAATCGTTCAAAAAGGATTGGTCCCTTATTTCATGGCACTGCACCAGAGATTGGCTGGTCCTTATCATCAAGACCGCCACGAGACTGGCACAGGAACTCAAAGTTGACATACAGAGACTAGAAATCCAACTTAAAAGCTACCAATCACACACAGCATTAAAGAAAAGGTTGGATGAACTTAATCAGCAAATGAATGAATACGAGATCACTCTTAAGCAAAGCAAATTCAAGAAACTGAAAAAAGACACAGCAGTCTTCAGCCATGAGCGTGTGTATCCTTATATACGTGATGATTACATAGCAAAGAGAATCAACAGTGAACAGGGATCGGACAGTGACCAATCCGATACAGGCTCCAGCGACTCCTTTTCAAGCCGCAGTAGTAACCAGAGGAACCAGAGAGGAGGGACACAACACAGAAAACATTTAGACCCAGAGGAAGAGGATGGAGCCAGTATCAAGGCCCCCCTTTCTACGCACAGTATCCGTATGGACCACCACCGATGGGGGGACCTTACCATCATTGGAACCCAATACCACCGGAATACAATTATTACGGACCACCTCCGCCTCATTTTTTAGGACCGCGCCAAGGCCCCCCGAGAGGAAGGAACCGGAGAGGCAACCAGGCCCACTGGGACAACGAATCCGAAGAGGCAGCCAGAATGGCAACGAGGAGCATGACGGCATCACTGAACCAACCAGCAGAAGGGACAATTAGTGGTGAACCTGACAGAGTATACACTCACGGAACCACAACTGAGTGTCCTGGAAAAGGGCCTGGGTTTTGTCCCCACCAACAAGATGGACAAATTTAAACTCTGTCTCGAAATAAAGGAGTTTATGAGGAAGTTAAAACTCCGTGCCTTCTTCTTGAAAGAAACGATTGTAGCACCAGATGACCAGACATCAGACACGGGACTACGACCCAAATCCACCTTCACACCTCTGGATTCCACACTACTGATTGAATTACTCACTTTTGAAAAAGCAGTGATGGAGGAGGTAACGGGTCTATCAACTGAAGACAAGAATGTCTTCCAGAATACGACAAGACGAGAGAAACAAGCATTGCAGGAACTAGCGAATAACATCGACCTGGTAATAAAACCTGCCGACAAAGGGGGTGCAATCGTAATTCAGACGACACACAATTACGACACTGAATGTAGGAAATTACTGGATGACCCAAGGAACTATGAAATCATGCTTGATGACCCAACTGAGGAAATACGAATACGGATTGCAGGAATGGTCGAAGAGGCAATAACACATAACTGGATATCCAGGAAGGAAGCTGATTTTCTTATACAAAAATCACCAAGAACACCATACTTTTATACCATCCCGAAAATTCATAAGAACCTAGAGTATCCTCCAGGTAGACCAATTGTGTCCGGGATTGGCTCCATACTTGAACCTCTCTCTAAATTTGCTGACGCTTTCCTCCGTCCCCTAGTTCAGAAAACGGCGACTTATCTAAAAGACACTAAAATGGTACTACAACTAATAAAGGACCTTGACTTCGACCCAGATCAACATCTCCTACTCGGTCTCGATGTCGAGAGCCTTTATACAAGCCTACCTCATGGCGAAACTCTAGGAATCATAGAGGAAGTTCTGTACACCACTACATGGAGCTACCAGACACCACGCAGCGTAGTCATGGAGTGTATTTTCACTAGCACTGACAAAGAACTTTTTCCAATATGAAGGGGTGCACTATCTACAGAAGCACGGGACCAGCATGGGCAGCACCTTTGCCCCAAGTCTGGCCGGATTATATGTATACCATTTGGAGACCACTAGAATATTACATCAAGAAAACCCATTCCATGACCGCATCATTGTCTGGAAACGGTACATTGACGATGTCCTAGTGATATGGAAAGGTGATACCGACTCTGTAAAGGACTTTATGATTTGGCTCAATCAGCAAAACCCTTTCCTGAATTTTACTTACACAGCCTCCAGCAACAATCAGGTGTTTCTCGACCTCAATATCTATCCTGCAAGTGGTGGTCTGAAAACAACGACTCATTTTAAACCTACGGCGAAAAATTGTTTGCTATTATATAATAGCTTTCACCCCAGGCACCTGCGGGATAACCTTCCGTATGGACAATTCCTTCGTCTACGACTGAAACTGCTCTGAAATCTGTGATTTCAAGATACAGGCCGCTGATCTGGAAGACAAACTAATGAAACGTAACTACCCAGAACGTATCGTGAAGAAAGGGCTCAAGCGAGCTAGGAACAACAATAGGGATGCCCTTCTGGAAAACCATCCCCCAAAAGAACAGGAAACGAGACCCATCTGTGTAACCACCTTCAGTAGCAATTCTAATCAAGTATCTAAAATAATAAATAAACATTGGAGAATATTAAATTGTGGCAAACTCAATTTTCCTAAACCAATTTTCTCCCACAAAAGAGGTAAAAATTTAAGAGATATCCTGGTTCATACAAGACCACGCTCAATTCAGGAGAGGGGTCCACCTTACCTGAACCTCGCACCCTTACAGGGACATTACCCTTGCGGGAATTGCAGCACATGTAACCTTACCAAGAGGAGCAGAAATATCACGTTCACTAATGGAGAGGTCTGGGAACAAAGAAAATTTACAAACTGTAATAGAAAAAACGTGGTGTACATCATCACGTGCCCATGCAGACTGGAATATATCGGCATGACTTCAAGACCAGTGAGAGTCCGTATTAGCGAACATAAGAGCAAAAATGGCGAACCACTATTTGACCATGACCCATACTGTGGATGATTTGAAATGGACCATTATTGAACAAATCCGAAATGAGAGAGATCTATTTGAAAAAGAACAAAGATGGGTGTTCCATTTGGGGACCAACATCAGTGGCCTTAATGACGACATTCCTTGGGCCCACCTTTCGTAATGTAACCTCCTTAAACGTTAATCACCGAGCATGTTCCGTTAGTCTACTATTCTCACGTTTTTCAATGAACAATTCTCCAGACACCACTTGTGATGACTGTTTTTGAAGCGCCCTACAGAGACTCTATTTATATATTTTTTGAATATATATGTCTTTGAATCTTGGAGACCTTTCCTTAAAATCTATGAGAGACACTAATTTTTGATATATATGTTTTTAAATATATCTCTGTGAACTTTGAAGACCATCTCCTTATAATCTATACAGGTTTTTTCTAGTGTAAATCAACAGCGCCAGTTTATCATTGCTCTGGCGACATGAACCTTTTTGCCCAGGTTTATAATACAATTCCTTTATAAAGATTTTGGGCCATCCTCTTATAGATTATTTGTTACATGAGGAATTTAATGACCTGATCGCTTTACACATAAGTTCATGTGTTGAGATCTCCTTTTTTCCATACCACGGTGCTCAGACTCCAACCCGGGCGCCGGTTTTGTTTTTGTCTTTCTGAACCTGAAAATCCTCAGCCTTTAATTAACTCCAACCCGGGCGCCAGTTTTGTTTTTGTCTTTCTGAACCTGAAAATCCTCAGCCTTTAATTAACAAAACCAGCGCGACAACGCCGCGCTCTAGCTGTTGGCTTTGGTAGCAAGAAAACACAAATTTTTTTACCCTCTACCGCCCATAGATACGCGTCACCATGACAACCTGACCTTTCGCTTAGACAACGCCGGACCTTGAAGTACCTTTCACTTCCGGGGGAGAAAGGGCGTTCTTTTCATGCAGGTGCAGACAACTTAGGCCATTAATGGCAGTATAAATAATACCTTACCGCGGTTCCTTTTCCATCACGGAGCCCCGGGTTGGCGTTATTTCGAGGCGAGATTGAGTCGACCATAACGTAAGTACGGCATAGCCGTTGGGGAATATATTTATTTGTGTTCACAGGCATTTGAGCACCGCCAGCACTGTAAGGCACATCTGCTGGAGAGTGTGTTCTCAGGATTGGGAGCATGACTTGGAGATATACCGAATCTCTCTTCCTTATTTTACTAACAGAACTACGTTTGGCGACATTCTTCCCCACCCGTTACAAGAGGCTCAAGGAGCATTATCTCCTACATTACATAGTATGTATTATCTGATGACTGATGACATTATATAATCACGAACCTTAAAGCAATTACCCTAGCCACAAAAATTGAGTGTGTGTTTTCTGTTCTATGTGTGTGTCTTGTGTGTTTCGTTTTTTCCTTCCACAGGTCTTCACCCTGATAGACCACAGTATTGATAGCATTAAGATCACGCTACAGTCACCATGTGTTTTTTTTTGCCTTTTTTGACTTTATTTCTTTTGCAGATTTCGAGCGTTTGCGCATGGGAAAGGCTATTAATTGTACTTTCTCTTTCAGTTTAACATTTACATGGTACTATTGGGTATCGTATAAAGTGCATATAATTCATGCATTTTTCATTTTTATCACTTTTTTGTATATAGCACACCCATTTGGGAAATTCAACATAGTGGATACTGAGGGGATCTTCTTAGTCCTGATGAAGAAGCTTTGCTTCGAAACATGTTGACCTTATAGGAGCTTCCGCACATTATTGGCAGGACATCTCCGCATCACCTTTTTAACAGGCCCAGCCTCGACGACCTGTTAAAGTTTCTTTTAAGTCCATGAGGCCAGGTCCTTTTTAAATTACTTATTCACTCCCGACCCCTCGTCTCACTACCCCATCACTACACATAGTATTGTTAATAACAGTGCTCCCGCGTAGTCGTAGGTCGTAGCACGCCCCGTCCCGCAGCGGGACGGGAAGACCCCTATGATGAAGCATGACACCAAGGGTCCTTTTGGTGTGTGAGGGGTATTTAAGCAAACGCTGTGTGCATCCATACCCGGATGAATAACACACTTTCCTTAACACAGCTAGTCCCATGTGGTGGATTCCTTTGATTCATTTGTTAAGTACTAGAGGAGGATATATCCGCCATAGTGTCCGTGTATGACCCTACCTCTTCACTCCCTCGTTTTGTTATATAAAACTAGCTGACAACTGACAGCTGTCACACTGGCTCCAGTGTCTCTCAGAGCCTCCACCCTATGGCCATTGATGGTCACCCACTGCCTGTACTTCTTAGTGTTATCAGGCAGCTGGGTCCTAGGGACCATCTCACTGTCTCCTAAAGAGACTAGGGACATTTCTGCGGGACCCCACCCACCTTGGGCACCCAACTCCTCCCCCAGGGCTACACTAGCCATCTGCCGGGGCGGTGTACTCGTGGGTGCTGCTTTTGCTTTCAGGGGACACTTAGGATCATAAAAGCAGTGGCCCACCTGACCACACTTAAAACATTTCCGGGGTCCCTTGTGAACAGGCTTATCTGCCGGGCCCCTGACTTCTTCTCAGGGGGAGGCTGGGAACCCTTCCCTTGGTTCCCTTGGGGATTACTTTGGGGCCCTTTCTGGAACTCCCTCTGTTTACCCTTGTCCCCCCCACTCTTCTGCTGGGGACCCTGTCCACCTTTGGCGAAGTCTCCCACATGACCCTTGTGGACCCGGGTACTAACCCAACGGTCCGCCTCCTCAGCAAGCTTCCTAGGGTTAGTCAGCTTGCTATCAATAAGGTGCTGGCGTAGCTCTGGAAAACAATTATTGGACAAGTGCTCCCATGCAATCAAATTATAGAGCGCTTCAAAATCATTCACTTTGATACCCTTCACCCAACCATCCAAAGCTCTGCCAAAGAAAGAAACATATTCTACCCATGTGCTTGACTCCCGTTTCTTACAATTCCTAAACCTTTGTCTATAAAGCTCTGGGGTCAACCCATACCTGGACATTAAGGCTTCCTTCATGTGGACATAGGAATTCTGATCCTCAGAGGGCAAATCTAACAAGGTATCCCGCCCATCACTGAGGAACCGCCCCCACAACCCCGCTCCCCAATCCTTCTCAGGGACCCGGTGGGAGGTCATAGCTACCTCATAGGCCTTAAACCATTGCTCAATATCTTCATGCCTATTGAACTCCTTAATCACATCCTTGGGAATAAACACTCTTGTTTCTACAGGCACGGATGGTGCGCTGCCACCAGAGGGGGTAATTTCTAAGCTCTTAGCTTTGAGCTCCAATTCCCTCAACATTCTCTCATGTTCTAAATGCATCCTTTTTTCCTCCAGGGCCAACTTCTTATTTTCTAACTCCATTTGCCCACCCAGTTTGAGCTTGGCTAGCTCCATCTGATGCACCCTATCTCTTTCCCTGTCCTCTAGCTCTATTGGGGACAGGCCCTTGGAAGAAACACTGCTACCTGGCCTGGAAGGTACTTTCTCCCCGGTCAGGCCCAATGGCCCATCTAGCTGCCCATCTGTATTCTCTGCCTCTTCTCCAGGCTCTTCAGTATGCTCAGTGGCTTTTCTAGCTTCCAACCAGGCCCTCAGCGCCTTTTGGAATTCCTCCTTCCTGGAGAGGCCTTTCATAGAGATATTAAACTTTTTACAGATGGTCTTCAGCTGTGGCACAGTGTAAACATCAACCTTTTCTTCCTCAAAATCAAAATCTTCAGGTGCAATGGATGCTGCTTTACTCATGGTGAAAGGAAATTGGCAGTTCTCAACAAAAATAGAAGTCCCAAGAAAAAAGTTCTACCAAAAATGTATGTGGTTGTGTATTGGTCTGCACTCACTAGTAGTGTACATCAATCACTGTATATTAATCACAAATGCAAGTCCAGAATCCTCACCGCTGAGCACCAATGTTAGAAATGGGGGTCTCTAGTTGGCAGAGGTAGGTACCTTTGACCAAGTAGGGACCCTTGCTTCTAGTCAGGGTAAGGGGGCTACACTCCTAAATAACCCCTGCTCACCCCCTTGGTAGCTTGGCACGAGCAGGCAGGCTTATCGCAGAGGCAGTGTGTAAAGCATTTGTGAACACATACAGTAATACAGTGAAGACACTACAAATGGACACCACACCAGTTTAGAAAAATAAGTAATCTTTATCTAGATTTAACACAAGACCAAACAACAAAAATCCACAATACAATACTCAAAAATATGACTTTCAGATGGTAGAAATAGCTTAGTTCCAATTAGATGGTAAATGAGACACTTTACTCTCAAAGTACCTGGGATGCGTCACGCAATGCAAACAAAAGGGTCGCAGGGAAGTTGATGCGCCGTTCCTTACACTCAGGGGAGTGGATGCGTCGGTTCCTTACTGCAGCGCAGGGGAGGTGATGCGTCGCTTCCTTACTGTGTGGGGAGTTGATGCGTCGCTTCTTACTGCAGCCCGGTGACGATGCGACAAGATGGCGCCTCGATGCGATGCGACGATCCGGTGCGATGCGACAAAATGGCGTCTTTGATGCGATGCGGCAACGTAGATGCGATGCGTGCACGCCCGACGGCCGTGCGACGAAATCGATGAACTTTGGAGCCGCGACAGGCCCTGCGACACGCTACTTCGGTGATGCGACGGCAACCTCTGCGGTGGCGGCACGCTTCTCTGGTAATGCGACACGCTTCTTCGGCGATGCGACGGCAACTGCTGCGGCGGCGTCACGCTTCTTCCTCGTTTTGTCGCGCTTCCAGCTCCCAGCGACACGCAGACACTAGAGGTACCCAGAACAACAGCAGGCACCTCTCTGCAGGTAGAATTCCCAGCAAGGAAATTCAGGGGGAGCTGGTGGTGAAGTCTTGGTGTCCCTGTGACTTCAACCAGGAGGCAAGCTCAGCTTCAAGCCCTTGGAGATCTTCCTCAAGATGATAAAAGTACACAAAGTTCCTTTCTCCCTTTTCTTGGAAATGAGTAACCACTGCAGGCCAACCCCAGACAGCAACCAGCACTGGGGCAGTCTCCTCCTTCAGCTTCCTTGGTTTCTCTCCTTGACAAAGGTCCGTCTTGATTCCCAGAAGTGATCTAAAGTTCTGGGGTCTGGGCCCCAATATTTATACTACTAAATCCTTTGTTCTCTGAAGGCAGAGAGTGTCTGTGCCCAGCCAAAACCAGTTCTGTTCTCCCTGTTGCAGCTTCATGGCAGGAGGTGGAGACAGCATTGTTGAAAGCAGACCTGGCCCAGGTAGCTGAAAGGAAATCTCCTCCCCCTACTCTCTATTCTATGAGGGCTCAGGTCAGTGAAAGGAAATCTCCGCCCCCTACTCTCTATTCAATGCAGGTCCTATTCAGCCCAGCCCAGACCCAACATACTGCTGTAGCCAAGGCCCTCTCCAGCCCCCTGTCACTCACAAACCAGACATGGAATGCACAAACCTAGCAGAGGCATGCTGGATGGTTAGGCAAGAAAATACCTACTTTCTAAAAGTGGTATTTTCAAACACAGAATGTAAAAATCACCCACACTAAAAGATGTATTTTAACATTCTGAGTTCAGGCATACTAAACTTTATTTTCCTATCTTGTTCCTAGGGTCAGTTAGGATTATAAGATGTTATAATCAAACTGCCCATTCTGGCCTATGGGAACAGATAGCCTTGCAATAGTGAAAAACAAAATTGGTTGTAATTCACTATCAGGACATGCCACACACATCAGGGCATGTCCTACCTTTCACATACAATGCACCCTGCCCTTGGGCCTACCTTAGGGGTGACTAATATGTAGAAAAGGGAAGGTTTAGGGACTGGCAAGTGGGTGCACTTGCCAAGTCGACATGGCAGTTCCAGACTGCACACAGGCTCTGCAATGGCAGGCCTGAGCCATACTTTACAAGATGCTTCTGTGGGTGGCACAATCAGTGCTGCAAGCCCACCAGCAGCATTTGATTTACAGGCCCTGGGCACACATGGTGCACTGTACTAGGGTCTGACAAGTAAATCAAATAAGCCAATCATGGAGTCACTAATCCATTACAACAGTTTACAATAGGGAGCACTTGCACTTTGGCACTGAATAGCAGTGGCAAAGTTCCCAAAGCATCTAGACCAGCAAAAACATGGCAGAAATACAGGAGGCAACAGCAAAAAAAATGGAAGGGAGACCCACGCCAATGGTGCCAGGTCTAACAACTGCGTTTCAACAACGCATACCATTACCCCGCAAGTCGTAACAACGACTTGCTCTAGGGGGGGTGCTGGATGTTGGAATAGTATAATTTACTATTCCAACTCCAGTATGTGCAACAGTAGGGAAGGTGTTGGATTTTAAATCCAATACCTTCTGCCCCCTCCGCAAGTCATTGTTACGAATGGTATGCGTTGTAATTACATGCGTTGAAAAGGATTCGTGGTAAGCGCTGTTTACCCTCTTACCTGCACGGGCCGTGGCTGGTTATATATACATTGGTGAGAGTTATGCATTAGTTCTAATCAGTCCTATCAAAATCGTGACGGTGGAAGGATACTGTACAAAGGAACACCTTTTAGGATAAAGGGCCCTAGAACGTTACTTCTTACAGCGCATGTAGTCAAGTTTCCCCACTTTCCACTGCATATGGCAAAGTACAAAATCCGTTCTTCAGAATTTTACTCCTTTGGGGTGGTAAGCATGACAAAACCGTATGGGATGTTCCCAAACATTTTTTTTAAAAAGGTAACTCAGAAAAAAAAAAACTCCAAGAAGAGGGCTTTTTATAGGAGCTAAATCTGGTTTTATTTTGAGGCAGACTGCTGCCGCAAGCCAACCTTGGCGCACGGTGTTGTCTCTCAGGTTATGTCAGACTGTTAAAATTAGCCCGAATGTTGTGACATACTCATTTTTTTTTTTATTGAATATCCTTTTCGCTGCAACGTCAAACCTCAGGGGTCAAGGTGCTTGCGTGGCTTTAGGTCTGAGTGAGCAAATGTCGACTCTTTTGACGGAAAGAAGGGGCGGGGGTGCCCGGATTCGATACAGGTTTCAGCTCCCAGGTGTACCAAAAACTAGGCGGCCACGCCAATAGCTTAAGGCCTCCTTGGCTGTTCGAAGGGAGGGACGGGGGGGCTTTGCAGAACACGATACATACTCAAAGGCATTTTCCAAATAGCAGAGGAAGGCCGTTCCCTTGCACAGATCAAGCCACCAAACGCGTGTCGCTGCCCCGTACATTTCTGAGCTCAAGGAAGGGAGCAGCTGCATAGGAGGGCTGCAGGGCCCGGCAGCTCAGCTTCATGCCAGAGACATTATATGCGCGTTCTTGACATTTTTGGAGCGAAGATTTCGCCGGAGGAGCATACTGCGTCACAGCCTGTCAACTGAACCGCAAGTCAAGACTGGTCGCCGTGGTCTGTTATGAAGCACCGCAGCTACACAGTGAGGTGGAGAGTGTGCTGAACACACCACTTTGTGCGCTGCAAGCTCCCCTTGCCCCCAGCGGTTCTACCGGAGCGCCCCATGTGTAACCCACAGCATCCCCTTCTCGTGCAGGATAGGGACCCACACAGCTGGACCCGAGCTCCTCAGACTTGTCCTTGCTCATGGCACTACCTTCTGTTTCAGCAGTGAGCTGCTGTCTCCGCCGACACCACCATACAGAATTATTTGATATTGTGGTATCAATGTTCCTACCCAACGCCTCGTCATGGGTAGTAAGCGCCAATCAAAGGGCTTCATTACAATCCCATTTACACCTGAATTGGGATTTGAAGTTTTGCGGCTACTAACGCACCCAGGGCAGTTTCCATGTAAGATTTTTGTCTGGAAATAACGTAATGGAATTTGTGATGGAGAAAAACACCAGAGTTTTAGCACACTGGACCTAGGGGAAACATGAGGTATTAGTGCTTACGCCTCCTTCGCAAGATGCGGACCTCAGAATGAGGGAGTAATACTGCACCTGGTAAATATTCCATCTCCCCGTTGATTGTCACATGGTGCTTCTCTTATCCTGAACATGCACACAGTCCAATGGATATACAGAAGCTCCTCATTTCTGACCTCTAGCACATATTGAGGGTAAGAAATTGGGTTTTTGGTTGAGGGAGGGGGGCTGTTAGCCCTCTTCAAGCAACAACCATAGTCCTTGTCAGGGTGAACACACAAAAGTCACTAAATTAACCTGTGCTTAACCCTCTGGTAGCCTGCCACAAAGCAGTCAGGCTTAATTAACTTAGAGGCAATGTGTGAAGTATTTATGCAGCACTCAAATCCTAATAAAAATGAAAACACCACACACAAGAAAAATCCCACAATTTAGAAAAACTGAGGACATTTTAATAAATGAAATGAGACCCCCAACAACAAAAATCCAATCAGAGCCAGAGATATCCAATTTCAAAGATGTAGGTAAATAAAAGCACAAAGCTCCACTCGCAGTCATCTAGTCATGCCTGACCAGGGGTAAGTCACAGGTTCAGGTGCCGACCGCGGACGGATACAGTCACCAGGTTGGTCCCGCTTAAAAGGTTACCTTCTCAAAGTCTGGTGCAGAGTCCAGTTCATGGTGAAGGAGTCCACGAGGAGAGCGTTGTGGATGGTCCTCACTGTAGTGCAAAGTGCAGGCCGGGCATCACAGACAATTGTCGCTGTAGCGCAAAGATCCTGTCAGGCGTTGCGGACGGTTGTTGCTGGAGCTTTGTGTTGATAGTCATCGTGGGCTGTAGTGCAAAGTGCAGGTCTCGCGCTGCCGGTCATCGTTAGCGGTCAATGTAGCAAGGAGTCGGGTTCACCGTTTGCAGTTGCAAAGAGCCCAAAACTTCAGAAATGCTCCCTTTCTTCACCAGAGGAGCTCAACTGATGCCAGCCCAGGGTCCAGGACCTGGGGAGGCACCTCTTGTGGATCAGGAATTCACTCTAGAGAGGTCAGCAGGGCGAAGGCCTGTCCAGTTGCAGCAGATCAGCTGAGCATTTGCAGGGAGGCCTCTGGAGCTTGTTGTGTCTGTGTAGCTCAGAACAGGAGGTCAGCCATCAGACCCTTGGAGTCACTCTGGTATTTCTGGGATCAAGCAGCAAGGCAGTCCTCTGAGGGAACAAGGCAAGCACCAGGACAGTCCTCTGAGGTACAAAGCAGGCCTCAAGCACCAGGGCAGTCCTCTGAAGTAAGAGGCAATCCTTCGGGCGGGGGATCCTCAAAGGGCCCAGGAGTGAACTGAAGAGTTGGTCTGAGGATCCAATATTTGTACCTGGTGCCAGCCTTAGAAATGGGATAACTTCTCGATTTACCCCCATATTTGGTTCTGAAATTTCCTTCCTCCACTGCCCAGGCTCCAAGGAGTCTAGGGTGACAATGGATTGGTGTCAAGTTCTTTGAAAGCGTACTGAGGCACATCCTTTAAAATGTAAGTGAGGTAGGGAACAGATCCACTACTCTCATCCTAGCAGGATGGCCCATCCTGTCAGCATCTAGTCCCCATTTGTCTCACT
Source organism: Calotriton arnoldi (assembly GCA_963921515.1). NCBI lineage: Eukaryota > Metazoa > Chordata > Amphibia > Caudata > Salamandridae > Calotriton > Calotriton arnoldi. The sequence continues at coordinate 2,425,724 of CAWUFW010000375.1, forward strand.
GCCTAGGAGGAATATATAAAGGCCAACTACACCCAGTCATGTGACCCAGGATACTGGCTGCAGGCACCAATTGTTTAGGACAAGAAAATGACAACTTTCTAAAAGAATATAAAAACAGTGATGATTGGAATGTTTAAACTAATCTCAGCAACTGGTAATTACTCGGGCAGCATCCCAATCCATTGTTATTTTGCACATCATGCCATCTCAGTTTGGACCCAGCTATATGCAAACCAGTTTTGACCCTGCTCTAATTGGAACAGTCCAGCCCGAACTGCCAAGCCAGGTCCTCCCTGAACAGGAACACAAGCAATCCAAGAACCAGTTTCGCCCTACTTTGGGCTCATCAACCAGGTATAGCTTGGTTCCAGTCAGTGTTCACGGGACCCACGACTGGGCATACCTGCGCCACTTAGGGTAACACACTAAAGTATACAAAAAAGTGATGGATGGACTGTTTGAATTAATCTCAGCCACTGGTAGTCGGGTCGCATCCCAATCCAGTTAATTTGCACACTATGCCACCTCTGTTTGGACCCATCTATATGCAAATCAGTCTTGACCCTGCTGCAATGGGTACAGTCCAGCCGAACGGCCAAGCCAGGTCCTCCCTGAACAGGAACACAAGCAATCCAAGAACCAGTTTCGCCCTACTTTGGGCTCATCAACCAGGTATAGCTTGGTTCCAGCTTATTCCTCCAAATTGTAACACTTTTACTAAACTTATTTTTGGTGAAGTTGCAGCGTTAATGTCTGTTTACGTATGTGTTTTCTTCAACTTTTTTAATTAATTTTTTATTATTTAGTTCACTTTTTTGAGATTACTTTTTGAGTTAAAATTGTAAATCTTCATTCTTTTGTTTTATAAAAAAAGTAGTTATTTCTATTAGTATTTGTTATTTTAGTTTTGCTTTGCTTTTTTACGTATAGTGATTTTATTTTATAGTATAATTTTCTTATTTTTATCTTTACTTCGAGTAAAATACATTTTTAAAATGCATTTTTAAATTTTAATTTAACAATTGTATAATTTGAATGTCTATTTTATATGTATGTATCTTACATTTTTAATCTTTTAGTATTTATAATTATAGATTAAACAAAAGTAAGTCAATTATATTTAGTTTCATTATATATTTATTTTTTGTTTTCTTTAATTTTGAAGTATATTTTTACTTTTTTAAAGTTACTAAATTCACTTTAAAAATATTTATATTACATATATACGTACATATATATATATATCTTTCATCTTTAAAGGTTTTAAAAAAGTTATTATAGTGTTAAATACTTTTAAATATATATTCTTAACTATGTAATGTAGATATTTTAATACTTAACACTGTAAGAATGTAAAGTAGATATTTTTTCTCCATAATATTTTTGTCGCTACATTTTTGGATCACAATATTTTTAACCTTGATATTAAGTTATAGAAGTCCATCTGCTCTAAGCTGCATGATTATTGGTTGTAGATCTTTTAAAAAAAAAAAAAAAAAAAAACCTTTATCAGTTTCATATAACATTGCGGTGATGAGAATTACATATGTAGTATACATTAGGTGGGGCGTGAGACAGCCCACTGCGTTACCAGAGCAATTATATGTGGAACCACATACAAAGTCCAAAAGGGTGTAGGACAATTGGTCGGCTCTACCTTCCAGGAGTGCGACTCACATTCACACCCCTCTCATGCAGTCAGTACACCTGTAATGGACTGAACAGAGCTGATGGAGGCTTCAGAGCCGTCACCACCTTTATCCGAGGAGTCAGGATCCAAAAGCCTTTCACACACGGAGATCCTCCCCACCTTGTCATCGAGCCTGTTAAGCCTCATATGGTGTTCCCAGGGCCGTACTGGCCATGGCGGGCACCGGGCGTTTCCCTGGTGAGCCGCCAGGGTGGGGGATGGTTTTGGACCCCTACGGGGCAGTGTTGGTTACTGGGGGCCGGTTTTGCAGCATATCTGCCCCCTGTAACAAAAGCGGCAGAAGTGAGACGGGAGTGGTGCTTCCAACTAGCACCCCCGACCCCCCACTACCCCACTGGAGCCGGCCGAGCTGTTTGCCAGGGCCGGTTTCGGTTCCCAGTCTGGCTGTGGGAGTTCCTCGGCTAGCGACCACTCCGCCACATCCCTGTGCCAGTGAGCCTTATCTGGGGCCCGCTGGCCCATCCAGGAGATTGCCACCCTGTGCCTGGCAAGGAGGACCAGTGCCAACTGTAGAAATTTATAAGCCATCTTACTACCATTGGGCCTTTTGATGTTCCCTAAAAAGCAGCACTGAGTGTTTGCCTCTATCCGCAGGAATGTAACTCAAGCCAATTCATCCACCACCTGACTCCAAAAGTCCAGCACCGTTCGCCAGCCCCAGGCCAAGTAAAGGAAATCCACACCTGGTGCACTGCAATGAGGGCAGTTATCCATGCGAGCAGGAGATATGCGATGGAGAGTCTTGGGAGTCAGATACGTACGGTGCAAGAAATTGTAATGCACTAGCTTAAAGTGGGCATTGTATGAAACGGTTTACGGGAGTTCACAAATGCGGGCCCAATCCCCATCCTATAGCGGTGATTTCAGGTCCGCGTCCCAGGTCATACGTGCCTGCGACTGAGAGCCCACCGCGTCCACCCTCATGGCTTTATAAAGCAGGGAGATCAAGTGCCTGCCCAATCCACAAGTCGGCAGAGTACCCATAACATTTGTCGCTCTGGGTGCAGCAGGGAATGTAGGCCAAGTGTTAAGACACGAAACAAGGTGGTAAAACATACCTTGGTGAACTCTGCCACATCCACTGATTCCCTCCATAATCCAAAAGGAAGGCTGGGGGAAATGCGTTGAGGTGTTCTCCGTATTACGGGAATGGTGGTCGCCAAGAGCTGAAAACGGATGTGACACCTCCACGTCTGAAACAAACTACAATTCCCATGCAACCTAGCGGGTTAGCCGGCACTGCGTCAAGAGAAGGCACTGATGCATCGGTGACCCCGAAGTAATTTAAACGGAGGAAATCTGCGGGAACAATGCAGATTATTCCGCTACCTTTGGCAACTCGGAGGAAACACTACGCGCATCGTGGATAATGCAGTAAGGGTGTTGTTGACACCGCACTAAGCACCGCTCATTGTTTCTTTGTTCTGGGCACTACATAGTTTTGCGGTCGTGGTGTATAGAGAAACACACCCCGATAATTATGTGTGTGTGTATATATATATATATATATATATATATATATATATATATATATATATATATATATATATATATATATTATCTACTGGCGGTCGCCAGTAGATAGTTATAGTTACAACCTATTATCCATAGGAAATCCGCGACATTCTATTTGAAATAACTCTCTTGCCGGTTGACGTATCTTCGCGAAATTTTCAAACTTCGTGGGGCGCTCCGGTCCGCTCCTACCCTGAAAGTCTCGGGGTGATACGTCAAGCGGGGGCCGAGAAAAAGGGGGTCCCAAAACGCGTTTTCCCCATGCATTTTCCCATAGGAAACTTTAGACACGGCTACAGCCCGAACTGCTGAACGGAATTACACCAAATTTGGCAAAGAGGTAGTTCTTGGTTCAGAAAGAACCCTTTTTGTTAAATGGTGTAAATCCGTTCAGTAGTTGCTGAGAAAATCAAAAAGTAAAAGTACATATATATCTATGGGCACGGAGGATTCGCGCACCCTCCCGATCACGAGCTGCATGTTAATTGGCTGTCAGCTGGCTGTCAACATTCCGATTCAGGAAATGTTGGCAGCCATTTTGTCCCTCGGTAGAACCGAGGGACAGAAACAAGTGCGCAAAGCGCACAAAGGGGGAGGGTAGAAACACCCTGACCCCCTAGGTTTGCTCAGGGGTCCCACAAGGACCCCTGGGCAAAAAAAAAAATTTTTTTAAAAAATCGGCAGGATGCGCTCAGGGAGCGCGAACCCTGCCGAAAAAAAAAATCGAGCGCGGTCTCCCGCGCTTCGATGTTAATTGGCCCCGGGTGGCCCAAGTCCCGGGGGCATGCTGGGGGGTTAATTTTATGTGTGGGGGCCTCTAAGGGCCCCCAAGCCCGGGGACCACCACCCCCGGGGCTTTATGTACAATGGTGCGGGAGGGCTCTGAGCCCTCCCGCAGCCCCGGGACCACCACCTCCCGGGGCTTCTTTTTTTATTAAAAACCTGTGTGGGGGGCTCCAGCCCCACACGCCCGGGACCACCACCTCCCCGGGGCACTAAGAAAAATTACAATGGGGGTCCGTTTTGGACCCCCAGAGCCCGGGGACCACCACCTCCCGGGGCTGTGCACTGAATGGGAGGGGGCCGCGCGTCCCCCTCCTGGAGCCCTTGATGGCCCTGGGGACCACCACCCCCCAGGGCCGGCTCCTGCAGTGTCCCGGGTGCCTACCCCGGGACACTGCTGTTTGCAATGACAGGACGGGAGCCTCGCGGCTCCCGTCCTGTCATTGCAAACTTGCTTTGGATATTGGAAGAGAGGCAGGAAACCTGCTCTCTCTTCCAATATCCAAGCCGATTGCTTTCCACATGGGGAGCTGCATCTTAGCAGCTCCCCATGTGTAAAGCAATGCCGGCTCCCGTAGGACACGGGGAGCCGGCGGGACTGTGGGGGATTGGGGACCCCCCACAGTCCCCAACGAGAGGGCCAGCCCCGGGGGATGGGGTCCCCGGGGCAAGTAGTGGCCCGGGAGGGGGCCACGCGGCCCCCCTCCCCAAAAAAAAAAACGATCGGGCCCGCAGGCCCCGCCCCTTCCTTCACCACTCTGCAAACGCGCCCCCTGGCGCGTTTGCAGAGGGGAACAATTCCCCTTGAATACTGGGGGTACCTGGGGCCAACTAGCCCACCAGGAACCTCCAGTATGCGCCAGGGAGCTGCCTTGCAGAGAGGTGTACAGAGGCCACGCCCCTTTTTACACCTCTCTGCAACGCAGCTCTATGGCGCTTTTGGAGGTATATGGTGGGCTAGTTGGACTCCGGGGACCCTCAGGATTCAAGGGGACTTAATCCCCCAACTTAAAACGCGCCACGGGCGCGTTTGCACAGTGGTGAAGGGAGGGCGGGGCTTGAGGTGACATGTGTGCAAACAGGCCCCGTGGCGCGTTTTAAGATGGGGAATTAAATCCCCTTCAATCCTGAGGGTCCCTGGGGGCCAACTAGCCCAACAGGTACATCCAGAAAGCGCCACAGAGCTGCGTTGCAGAGAGGTGTAAAAGGGGTGTGGCCTCTCTACACGTCTCTGCAACGCAGCCCCTGGCGCATATTGGAGGTTCCTGGTGGTCTAGTTGGCCCCTAGGGACCCTCAGGATTCAAGGGAACTTAATCCCCCAACTTAAAACGCGCCACGGGGCGCGTTTGCAAAGATGTCACCTCAGGCCCCGCCCCCTCCCTTCACCATTGTGCAAATATTCCTCTAAAATCAGCCGAAATAGGAATTCCGATTTACTCACCTGTTATAAGGAGAGACCTCAGTGCTGTATCTTTCAGCCCAGTACTGGTCCTGAAAAGTAATTTTAACCGTACTTACCGGTAACTTGAATTTCCTTCATAGGCTAACATTGACTGGTTTCACTTGGAAATTCTTCTAAGTGTGGAGTTTTGGAACTTTAAAATATTCCTCTAAAATCAGCCGAAATACGAATTCCGATTTACTCACCTGTTATCAGGAGAGACCTCAGTGCTGCATCTTTCAGCCCAGTACTGATCCTCAAAAGTAATTTTAACCGTACTTACCGGTAATTTGAATTTCCTTCATAGGCTAACATTGACTGGTTTCACTTGGAAATTCTTCTAAGTGTGGAGTTTTGGAACTTTAAAATATTCCTCTAAAATCAGCCGAAATACGAATTCCGATTTACTCACCTGTTATCAGGAGAGACCTCAGTGCTGCATCTTTCAGCCCAGTACTGATCCTGAAAAGTAATTTTAACTGTACTTACCGGTAACTTGAATTTCCTTCATAGGCTAACATTGACTGGTTTCACTTGGAAATTCTTCTAAGTGTGGAGTTTTGGAACTTTAAAATATTCCTCTAAAATCAGCCGAAATACGAATTCCGATTTACTCACCTGTTATCAGGAGAGACCTCAGTGCTGCATCTTTCAGCCCAGTACTGATCCTGAAAAGTAATTTTAACCGTACTTACCGGTAACTTGAATTTCCTTCATAGGCTAACATTGACTGGTTTCACTTGGAAATTCTTCTAAGTGTGGAGTTTTGGAACTTTAAAATATTCCTCTAAAATCAGCCGAAATACGAATTCCGATTTACTCACCTGTTATCAGGAGAGACCTCAGTGCTGCATGTTTCAGCCCAGTACTGATCCTCAAAAGTAATTTTAACCGTACTTACCGGTAACTTGAATTTCCTTCATAGGCTAACATTGACTGGTTTTCAGCAAAAAAGTTTCAAAGTGTTGATTTTCACAAACTACAAATATTCCTTAAAAATCGCCTGTATGACTTAAACGCATTCTTTCAACTGTTTACAGGAGATGCACCAGTGCTGGATCCAGGATCCAACACTGAGTAAGAAAAAGTAACGATAACAGTTTTTACCTGCTAAGTGAATTTCCTTCCATAGGATAACATTGGTGATTCTATGAGAAAAAGTTTCAAAGTGTCAACTTTTAAAATACAATAATATTCCTTAAAAATCACGACTGTAACCAAAACGCTTTTACTCAACTGTTTACAGGAGATGTACCAGGACTGAATCTAGGATCCAGTCCTGTGGTTACAAAAGTAATCCATAAAGTAACTAATTGCATTTAACTAGAAATTCACATTGAGCTGAATGTTGCATTGTGTTTGAAAATGTGTTGCCCATTGCAACAACTGTAACTACTGTACTTAAAAGTCTATTGCCTATCTGCAAAGTATTTAAACTAAAGTAATTCATTCTGAGAAAGTATTTTTTGTAATGTAATGTATAATGTAATTACAATGTAATTTGACAAATAAAATATGTAAAAAAAAATTGTTTCTAAAAATGTAGTAAATCAGTATGAAAAAAATTAATATAACAATTAATACATTTAAAAATTGTCATTTACAAAACCTTTGAAATTCACTGAAAAAACCGTAGGTTTCAGGCACGTTATAGTTAGAAATTAGCATTTAAAAAACCTTTGAAATTCACTGAAAAAACCATAGGTTTCAGACACGTTATAGTTACAAATTAGCATTTAAAAAACCTTTGAAATTCACTGAAAAAACCATAGGTTTCAGACACGTTATAGTTACAAATTAGCATTTAAAAAACCTTTGAAATTCACTGAAAAAACCATAGGTTTTAGGGACAGTTATAGTTACTTGGACATTGCACTCGTACAAAACCCGTGAAATTCCCCCGTTATAGTTAGTTCAGCTAACTATAACTCGCGCCCGCAATGCACTGCTGATGACGTCACATATTACATCACTCATGACATGGTCAGTGACATCACTGATGACATCACTGATGACATCTCAAATGACATCACTGATGACATCATCCACGTGATAATCTGATGCACCTCCTCACACCCTAATATAATCTTTGATACACCCACTCTAAATTACAGACTGCCGTTCGCAAAACCATAGACACTCCAACACCAATAACTACATACCCACTCACTGATTCTTAGGTCTACACACACACATCCACTCACTCACCCGTACAGTCACTCATACTTACGGTCACTCAGTACAGGACTATCATATGCACTCTTACTCCTATATAGACACTCAAACAACGCCACTCATCCATAGAGATACTCACACACCTAGTCAGTCATGCAAATAATTAAACACACTGCCATTTACTCACCTATACAGTTATACACCCACCAGCTCACTTACTCATACAAATAGTAGCACATTGTTACGCTCTTATACAATCACTGATACAAGCACACAATCATCCATACAGCCACTATCACAATCACTCACTCTTGCTTATAGCTATTTATATACTCCAACACACATATATACTGCCTTTCACATATGTAGTTACTCACACATGTACCACTGGGACATACATTCACTCACTAACACACTCTTACACACACTTACCCACCCATACAGTCTATCACAGATGCACTCTTGAAACCATCCACCCAGTGAATCACCCACTCACACATCTATGCACAGAGTTGCACACACCCCTCCCACACAAACACTCAGGCACCCATACAGATACTCAGACAAGCATTCAATAACTCATATAGAAAATCATTTAGCTATTCACAAACACATGCAGCCACTTACACAGCAACAGACAGACGGATACAGACATACACCCAGTTTAGTCACTAACCCATGCATTCAGTAAGATACGTTAAATCACTCACTTATAGAGTCAGTCACGCACCTACTAAATCATCCATACAGACACTTAGACACCCACTCATTCTTCAATACGTCTTTTCCTATATATTTAAAAAATATTTAAACTTTACAGAAACACACAGTCACTGGATGATGTCATCAGTGATGTCATTTGAGATGTCATCAGTGATGTCATCAGTGATGTCACTGACCATGTCATGAGTGATGTAATATGTGACGTCATCAGCAGTGCATTGCGGGGGCGCGAGTTATAGTTAGCTGAACTAACTATAACGGGGGAATTTCACGGGTTTTGTACGAGTGCAATGTCCAAGTAACTATAACTGTCCCTAAAACCTATGGTTTTTTCAGTGAATATATATATATATATATATATATATATATATATAACTTTCCCACAGAGGAGAACTCAGAATGGTTTTCCTTGTTTAAAAAAGTGTTGTATTGCTCAAAGACCTCCATGGAGTTAATGTACAGACTTGACACACTATTTGTTGCTCACGCACTATTTCAGCACTGGGAATCCAGATCCTCAACACTCATGACATAGAAATGCTTATGAACCTACCAGGAATGAGAATCAAAGACTGTTCTATGTACTAATACGCTATGAAAAGAATATGCGCCAGAATTGTTGAAGCCTTGCTCATAGAATGTTTTGATTTCTTTGATCATATTTTAACAGGGGTACCTAGAGAGGTTGAGTTCTTCCACCTCCTGTGAAGTTAGGCTTACAGAACAAATAGGTGGGTAATGACTATGCTGTATGAATATGCAAACGGCAAATACCTGTTTAAGTGGTACCTCTCTCGTTCTATTTACAGTACCTATGGTTAGAATCTATATACAGGTGTCAAAAGGAGGTTCAGAAAATGACACGATGATTGCCAATCAATCTTCTTAAACCCCTCAAGACAAGTTATTTTCTTTACAGGTAGTAAAGAGTAGCCACATAGATTATGCCCTGATAGAAAGGTGTCTAACTTACAACACTGACTGATGTTTAACTTCTTTCTCTCCTTTTCAGGTCTCCTTCCCCGCTGTTCCCTTCCCTCACTTGATCACCTCAATCTTCCGTGCTGTAGTAGCATTCGGAATTGAGGGTGTTGAGAGGCGGACCCACTCTGAGCAACAAACCGATTCTGAGAGGCTACCAATCTGCATTTGACACCCAGTCTGCCTGGCCACCAAATGTCCCGGCCCCAGTGTGAACTCTTTCCTGCAGGCATGCAAAATTGATTTTGTGCCACTTTAGGAAGGTGAGCACCCTATATAATTTTGTATGTGAACCTAAGCTCCTGACGTTCCAAGTCAGTAATCTGAAGGCACCCCCCATCATCCGGGTAGAAGTGGCCCCCCTCACCGCACCATAAGCAATCCAAAATACTGCATAAACAAAATTAAAATCAAACTAATAAAACCATTCACCCCCCCACCCCACCCTCGGACAAACATAATACAACACCCAATCACTGCATGCTCCAGGACCCGCACAGCATCCCCGCCCATACAACAGGGACTGGCAAACTCAAACAGCCGGCCAGCCGCACAAAGAATGAATCGTCTGGACCCCAACAGGGAAACCAGACTCAGCCCATAGGAGAAATGCCCAGTATCAATTTGTCACAAACCACGCATTCACCACAGACCCCCATTCATGGTGGTTCCAGAGGCCCAGCACCGCCCCAGCAGTGAGCCAGTTCCGGACCTCGGGCGGCAGTAGTTACCATCCACTAAAAGTGGGACTACAGTCTACAGTCCATTAAAAAAACCATCACACAGACAAACACATCTTCCAGTCAATGAAGGAGCATTCATCCGCAGCCATCTTCAATCTCCATCTCCGGGGCACACCAACATGTCAGGCACAAAGTCCATCGCAGGGCACGCCTTCCCAGTCTCTGGACCTGTTCCAGGTAGCTGAGTTCCATCGCCGAGCGTTGCCTCTGGAGCCCAAGAGCTGTGTATCTGCATGTTGCCATCCTCACGGATCTTTACCCTTTGGGAGTTTGGGGAGCCAGCATTCCAGCGGCCTTCTCTGGTGCGATTGTGCCTGGGGCCCCGCTAGGACCAGGGCACCGGGCTCCCCCGCGTGCCACCGTCGGGACAGAGAAACGCTGACTTGTCCCAGAGTTCCAGCTATTCCCATACATCCTTGGGATGGTTGAAGAAGTGCACCTTGCCCTGCGACATAATCTTCAGTCTTGAGGGGTATAGGAGCATGTACTTTAGCTGTAGCGCACTCAGCTTTTGCTTCTGTCCCAGAAGGGATTTACATAGATCCTGCACCTTTTTGGTGTAGTCCGGACAAATGGCTATTCTGCAGTTACCAAAAAAATGGGGACCACCTGCTCTCTGGAGGCACGAAGGATGCAATGTCTGTCATGGTAATTTAGGATCTTGGCAATGAACGCCCTCCCCGGGGCCCCCGGTGGCAGGCACGAGGGCTCTATGGGCCTGCTCCACCACTAAGAAGTCCGACAGTCCCTGCGGCCGGACCTCTCTCCTCCCTCAGCTCTTGAGGAAGTGTTCCGCCGAGGTTCCCTCCACCCTCTCCAGGAACTTGAACACAGATGTTGCAGCATCAGGAGCGCCCATCAGCGTCCTCAGCTCGACATTCAAGTCCACCAAAGCCCGTGAACATCTAGGCCATTTGACATTTAAGAGCTGCAACTTCCCCTGCAGCGCCTCAATGTTACCTTTGGCTGTTGTGACTTTGTACGCTACTTTCCGAAGGTCAACTCAAAAGAGGTTGTCAGTGGAAACAGTTTCTATTTTGTGTTCGAGAACAGTTTGAGACTCCTGTATGGCAGCCAGCAGTTCCACCCTGGTGGGCTCTTGATCCCTCTCAGGGAACCCTCGATAGTGTCCACCCCAACCTGCCTCATGTGTTGCTGGAGCAGCTGTTGTTGGGTCGTATAATCCGTGAAGGTCCACACGCATTAGCAGGGTGTGAGCGCACTAGCCTGTCCTTATCCATGTTCGTCTCGTGGGGATGCACCCCTGTGCTCACCAACTCAGGCCCGTGCGGGCAAGCTTCGCAAGAATCTCTCTGCCTATTCGGTCACAGTTGTCTGCTCCCAGGCTGCATACAGTCGGGCTTATGTCCACCAGTCGACACGCAGAGTTCACAGTGCTGCTTCAATACACTGATCCCTGTAGGCCGACCTCCCGGAGTCACCAGTCAAGCCACTGGGAGCCCCTGCTTCTGCCACCCCGATCCAGTGACCACAGGGCACCCCCTGCCGTCCGAGGATTATTTTCAGACCACTCCGTCCTCCCGGATCCCCATCTGTGTCACCATATGGTCTCGTGCGTCAAGGGTACATGCCTTTTCCCCCGGTCGCAGTCCTTGTGGGCCACAGCTCCCACATCCACACGCAACCTCCGTTCAGGCCCCGGGGTCCTTTTTCAAAGCCCCTCAAAATGGCTGATTGCAGGTACCCAGAAAAATCGATGTGGGGATTTCTCTCACACCCAGAGGGGGCTACCCTCGTCCTGTAGCCCCACAGCAGTGTCAATTTGTCATGCTTGCCTCACAAAGCCACTCCCATACCTTAGGCGCTCCTTGCATGATGTGCGATCACTGCACGCTGGATAGGAAGGTGAGTGTAAACAATCAATATAGGGAGTGAAGAGGTAATGCTCCAAGAGCAAAAAGAGGTGGATACGTCCTCCTCTAGTCAGTATATGAGAAACAAAAAGGGATCCACCCCAGAATGGATATTTAACCGTGTTCTCCCAGATCAAGTGTGTTTCCTACAATGGTGGGAAGCACAGAGCTTTGTTTAAATACCCCTCACACACCAAAAGGGCCCTTGGTGTCATGCTTCATCATAGGGGTCTTCCCGCCCCGCTGCGGGACTGGGCGTGCTACAACCCAATACTACGCGGGAGCACTGATTTTAGGACAAAACTATGTGTAGTGTAGGAATGTGAGTGGAAGGGTCAGGAGTGAGTGAAGGAGTGAGTACAAGTTAAAAAACACCCGGCCATTTGGAAAGAAATTTTTTTAATATTCCGTTGGGCTAGTATTATTAAAAGTGGGGAATGAGTTGGAGATACAGTGCTATAATGAGCCGTTTCTCCTATGTTGTCAACATGTTTCGAAGCCCTCCCCTGGCTTCTTCGTCAGGACCAAAAGGATCCCTTCTACACTCGAAATTCTGTTCCAAAAATAAGTACAAGAAGTGTATATACAAGTAGATAATACTACGTTCCACGGAGCCGCGGGGAGGCAGTATCCAGGAGAGGCAGTGATCTTGACATTTGTTTGACTATAGACACTCCTTCCCACCCCGTTCAGAGGCTCATGGGCTATTTTCCCTTTTAAGAAAAAATTTACATTAAATAGCATACCTATTGGGGTATTGTATACAGTGCATGCTTACTTCTTAACATGTGGATCAAGTAGTATTATCTACTTGTATATACACTTCTTGTACTTATTTTTGGAACAGAATTTCGAGTGTAGAAGGGATCCTTTTGGTCCTGACGAAGAAGCCAGGGGAGGGCTTCGAAACATGTTGACGACATAGGAGAAACGGCTCATTATAGCACTGTATCTCCAACTCATTCCCCACTTTTAATAATACTAGCCCAACGGAATATTAAAAAAAATTCTTTCCAAAGGGCCAGGTGTTTTTTAACTTCTACTCACTCCTTCACTCACTCCTGACCCTTCGACTCACATTCCTACACTACACATAGTTTTGTCCTAAAATCAGTGCTCCCGCGTAGTCGTAGGTTGTAGCACGCCCCGTCCCACAGCGGGGCGGGAAGACCCCTATGATGAAGCATGACACCAAGGGCCCTTTTGGTGTGTGAGGGGTATTTAAACAAAGCTGTGTGCTTCCCACCATTGTAGGAAACACACTTGATCTGGGAGAACACAGTTAAATATCCATTCTGGGGTGGATCCCTTTTTGTTTCTCATAGGAAGGTGAGTGACCAGGCCACCTACCAGCTAATTAGCGAAGGCCTCATCTGTGTCCCAGTCACTATAGGCGGCATGGCTCGGGTCTCTCAAGAAGCCCCATCTGTTGCAGCCTGCTGTATGGGGTCAGCGTCTGGCAGAAGCAGTGAGGGTCCCAGTGGTGCGCTGTTGCTGTCCGTCCTGCCGACTACAGAAAGGCTGGGGTCACTGCAAGGACCCACTGGCCCCGCTTTCAGCTCACGAGGGCCTGCCCAATCAGTCTGAAGGTAAGAGGCAACGCTGGCCCCAGCACTCACAGAGTGGGCCCGGCTGCTGCCAATACAGGATTCCCCCAGCCGCTTTCCGGTCATGCAGAGAGGTGCGGCAGGCCACTCCCGTCAGGCCGCAGTCCCAGGCAACAAGTTTCATCTTCAGCCACGTCGCAAGACCGCGCACCGCTCCAGCGGGTGGATGAGCCTCTGGAACAATTTCACTTGGGGGGCAGCTTTCCGCGGTAAGAGCCTCCAATGGTGGCACGGCCCGCCTCCAGAGACAAACTCCCCGTTGCCGCCCAACAGCCGCAGCCCGCCCGCTCGCCGCCTCCCAATGCCTGGCAGCCTCTGGAGCTTCAGGCTCCGTCGGCCCGGGTCAGACGCTAACCTGGGGACCTGGCACAAGTAGGCAGCCCTGCAGGGCCAACGCAGGAAAAAGAATGCCCTACAATGGCACAGTGAGGGTGAACAGCTTCGGCCTTTTCCAGGGCGAGCCCACCTCCTCGCGGTCCCGGAGTGCCACCTCAGAACAGTCTGCCCTGATCACCGCAGGGGCCCAGGATTAACAACAGTTCTGACTCTCGGGTGTGCCCGCCAGTCCAAGGGTGTGCTGTTCAAGCCAGTTTGGCCTGGTATAGTCGAAGATTGTGCAGGATTTCAGCATTGTCCGGCTGGGGGCTTGGAAGCTCACAACCTGTCGGCCATGTTACTTGGCCATGCCCCTTCTGGTTGTAGATCTTGGAATTAAAAAAAAAAAAAAGTTTGTTAGCTGTCTTTTACGTCATGCTGGGGTTGTCTGACTAAGAGGAACCATTTCCAGTGGAATTCAAATGTTACTGAACTGGATGCCTCGCATGTCTTAGGGGTTGATCTTGTCATCACGTTCACTTATTTGCAACAAAGGACTTTTGAAGTGCTCATATTTTTGAACATTGATGTAGTTAAATTTGGTGGACAGGAAGTGCACTTTACATTGATTAACTAAAATGAGGCTTCAGAATATTCTCATTGTCACATGGTCCGTTGCATTGCGGGTACACTACACAAGACATGCTGCAGTTCAACTCCAATGTGTCGACAAAGTTACATTGAGGTTGTGACAAGCAAGTTTAGCAGTTGCAATTTCAAAAACAGAATGGCACATTGTTTACAAGCAAGGGGTGCTAGCTCTTTAGCACAGGTTTGGTGGGCCATCCTTCCTGACATCTGGCACTGTAAATTAGTCGGTTATTAATCTGATGATATAAACTGAGACCACCAGCCCTAATGCACAATGTATGTGGAAGGAGGGCACACTGAGCCTTTGCCCTCCCTCCTCATACATACAAGTATAGAGGAAGCTGAATGCAATCACTCTCACATTGGTGAATGCTTCGCAGGAGTCCTGCCATGCCTTACCTTTCACTGTCTGAGCATGTGTGCCAGAATAGCGAAAAAGAGGCCAGGTCCTCAGAGACGGTGGGTATCTGGGAGGGACAAGTGCCTTCTACCAAATAGCATCTGCTTGTCTGTTTTGACATCCTAAGCAGTTCCTTTCTTAACTCCTGGCTGTAGCGCCATGAAGCTCCACAGCCACCAGCAGACCAGGTCTTACCCATTGACAGGTGCAAAATAGGCCTTTTTGAGGTTATCTTTAGTCGGCCTGCACTATCATAGAGTCCTCGTGTGATCCAAATCTCCATTGCCAGAACAGCCCATGCATTGAAGTGCCAAAGGATTTAAGTAAATATATAGTGGACGGCACAGGGATTACTGTGTATCGCTGTGCTTGTGCATGCATTAGTGTGTCTGTCTGTTGCCCTGGATGTTTACATTTGTTTGTGTGCACATTTAAGAGTGCTTGGAGAAACCTGGAAAAATCACTGCAATCAATGCGGCACATTGTCCGTCTATGCTGTACAAATGTCATCTGTATCATAATGACAATTAGAGGTGAATTTTTTAAAATAATTATTTTTATTAAGTTTTTGCTGTTATTATGGACCATACAAAAAATACTGGTATCAAGTAACAGTCCGACACATCTCAAGTACTCGTCAGTGTCATTCTCAGTATTTCGAATCTAAACAAGCACAGAAGCCTCCATATAATTGCCATATTAGTGCACTCTAAAAATCTCTCCTCCTGATCCTTTCCTAAAGGCGGTCTCCTCGGCCAGGACCTCATATAATTCGATGACCTCTGCACCCTGGGCAGACTCAGTCCATGCCCTGAAATTCTTTCGATGGACCAAGCACTTTGTCTAATTTCTTCGGACAGCTTGTGCCTTATAGGTGTGCTTCTCCGCCTGCACACACAATTCCAGGTTTACCGACCAGAGTACCACAGTGGGAACCTCTAGGTTACCCATTATTGTACAATATTCCTCCTTGCCACCCTTAGAGCTGCACTGCACATTAGTAACACATATCTGAGTAATATTTGCTTACCCCAAATGCCCTTAGTCGCTAGTGCCTGTCCCAGTGTCAGTCTTTCCTTTTACCATAGAAATTTGGCAGCTCACTAGACTCTGTAGCTGCGGGCATCCCCCTCGAGTACGAAACAATGTACTAGTTTGTCCGCAGACTTTCAAGCATGTCGAAGTATCTATCTTTCCCATCCGGCAGAGTCTGGCCATCATGAAATATGCCCAATGAAGTATCTTAAAATGTACCAATCGGAACCCTACCATAATAGCCTTCTCCTGTGAATGCAGCCACACCTCCCACCAGGCCTCGGCTTCCAGGATTCCTAGATCTCTTTCCCATTTCTCCTACAGCAAAAGTAGAGAGGATTGGCTATTTTTTTATTACTGTTCTATAAATCTGTGGCGTTGAATGGCGGTGTAATAGGACTACCAGTAGTCTATATTCTAACGGAGTCTCATCTGTCACTTCCCGCAATCTGTCTCCATAACCCGCCAAGGCATATTTCCCCTGTGTGTACCTATAGCATTGTGATTCTGCCAATTCATATTGCCTTCATAGCTACTTAAAGAAATAGGACCCCCGGGTATCCCATACGTCCCCCAGTTTTGATATCCCCAGCATATCCCATTGTCTCTGCCTCTTAAACTTTTGTAAATCTGCCAACTGATCCAATTCTCATATGGGTGTTTCTAGTGTCACCTTTCCTTCCCATCTCACCTTCCATGTGGCATTCCTCCAAATTTTAACCACCACCTCTGTGGCTACCAGATGCCCGAATGGACCGGCTGGTACTGTAGAGGTGGCGTAGATAGCCCCTTGAACCCATGTTGTGTCTGTCCGTCTGTAGAGCCGGCTCTTGCTGAGACTCAAAGACCCATCTGTTCACCACCAGTTTTTGCACTGACAGCAGTACAGGCACAGGTTTGGTAAAGCTATACCTCCCTCGTATGGGTTCCTGGTAAGTGTCGACAGAGCTATTTGTGAGGTGCCCCCATAACAATAATCTCGTCACTGCATCCACCGCCTGAAAAAATGACTAGGGCACCTTGTAGTGTGTTCTGCAGCATATATATGTGGGCAAGGTGATCATCTTATAGATGGCTGCTCTACCTAGAAAAAACATAGGGAGTTTCCACTAATACCCCACATTAGTTTTGTATTCCTCGAGAACCCTCCCCAAATCCGCCTCAGAAACTCCACCTAGTCAAGTGTTACATATTCCCAAGTAAACAAACCCCTCCTGTGTCCAGTAGAGGACGTTCCCACTGGGGCATGCCATGGGGTGATCGGGAATGTCACAGACGTGTGCAAATTGATCTGCACCCCTGAATAACTTTCAAATATGTCTAGTATCTCTAAGATTCCAAGTATTGATTGAATCGGGTCTGCCAGATAGAGGAGAACATTAGCATAGAGGGAGATTGCATCCTCCCAAACCAGGGTCCACCTTTTCACACTGATCTGGGCATCTACTCTCACCTAGTTCACCAAAGGCTCTACTGCCAATTCAGATAGGCCGGTCTTCTCCCCTTTCCCAGCTCAAACGCTCTCAATAGCACTCTGTTGACTCTAACCCGTGCCAGGGGTCCAGTTTAGGAGTCGAATCCACAATAAAAAAACTCTGGCTGAAACCCAATCTTCTGCAGGATTGCCAGTAGGTAGAGCCCCTCTACGGAATCAAATGTCTTTACTGCATCTAATAGTAACGGGGCCACTGGCTCTCCCAAAGTATCCCTTCTCACCAGAAATGCGAACAACAACCTATGATTGTGTTGCATGGACCTCAGGGGCATAACGCTCACTGATCTGGGGCTTTTAGCTTGTCTATGACCTGGATTTAGCGAATCACCAGTACTTTAGGCAGGATCTTCATTTCTAGGTTAAGCAAACTGATGGGTCTGTATGAGGTGCACTGTTCTGTTTTTCCCTCTTAATAAAAAAAATACAATAGTGGCCATCCTGAGATCTTTCAGCAGAAATTGCTCCCTTTTTGCCTTGAAGAACATATCCCGAAGACGTTCCACCACTTCACAGGCATTTAAAAAATTTCTGGCGGAAACTCGTTAGGATCAGGGGCCTTCCCTTCTTCCAACTGCCATTGTGCTACACTATTTTCATCAACAAAGTATTTGTTTGGTGTTCTTATCATGTACGGAGATTGCGATATCATCAATGAAACCCTGACAGTCCTGCAGCTCAGTCCCTCCCTTTGATTGGTGTTACTGCCCCAAGTAGGCCACAAAATGTTTGGCCATCCTTCTCGCAGGATCCACCTCGATCCCCTTTTATTTCTCTATGTGGGCTATCTAGCGCCTACCTTCCTCCGTGCGTGACAGCCACACCAAAAATGTACCTGCTTTGTTCCCCACTTCGTAGAGTCTGTGTTGTTTAGTTCTGTATTGTGCTCATGCCTCCTGTTCTACAAGTTTCCCATATTCACCCCTTGCAAATGCGATTTTGTGTGTCAAGTCAGGGCTTGGTTGCAACACATTCTCCACCTCCCACTGTCATAGTCTATCTTCTAATTCTGTCACTGTTTTGATCCGCTCCCTCCTTTTCCCAGCGACATGGTTTTCCCCTTGACCACTGTTTTGTAAGCTTCCACGACATTAATTCTTGAGTGGACTGAAGTGGTATTTTCCTTCAAATTTCCCTTGTTACACCCAGAAACCTTTTGGTTTGCCAATCATTTAATTCCCAGGAGACCAGCCTCCATCCAGAGTGGGTTGGTGGGTCTGGACCTCTAAGCGCGTGACTCTTTGGAAGTGGTCGGAGATTATTCATGCCAGGTATTTTGTGTCACGGAATTGTGCCCGGGCCGTTAAAATAAAATCTAGCCATTGCTGGACACGGCCTGCCATTGGAATTTTCCTCTCTCCGTGGATCCACGGTACACAAGGGTCCCCCCCCCCCTCGCTTGTTCACCCTTGATGATCCAGCCCCAATACCCCGCATAGTGAGATTAAAGTTTACCTCCACTAGTGTAAGCATTTCTGGCAGGCGGACCAGCCACTCCTCCAACTTCCCCAGCACCCGCTATTGTAACCCAGGTGGGAGACACTAAGAGACCAACGTCTATTGCTCCCCATTCCAGACCCCTCACTGCAGCAAGACAACCCCCGAGTCCATCCATATTTTACTAATCTGCAATGGACGGGATCTACGAACCAGAATCCTCCCTCCTCCCAACCCCGTGGTAAACCCAGAGCGCACCAATACTTTATATCTGCCTTTTCCCAGGAATCCACAGTTGTTATCCACCAAATAGGTCTCTTGTAGCAGGATGATATCAGGATTGTGTCTATATAGAAATTTCAACATCTGTAAGTCTGCAACTGTGCAGTCATTTCCTGTATGTGGTGTAAATCCCCCAGAGTCTCCTTCAGCTGTGTGTGTGTGTGTGTGTGTGTGTGTGTGTGCGCCTCCTTGGTGTGTCAGTAATTCGCCTCCCCTGAATAAGCCCCCCCCCCACCCACTTTCTCGGAAGCAGATTTAAAACAACCCATGTCCCCAATACTCAGGGTGTCGGTCGCCCCTTCATTTCCCTCAACAAACGTTAACCTGAACTCGTGTGCAAAGTTCTCCTTCTGTCGCCTGAGTAGAGAAGTGTCTCTCAGTTATTAGAAATGTGTGATCCTCTGTCCTTCCTCGCCTCGGATTGCACCATCGCTTCACAACAATGCCCTCCTTGTCAGTACCATGAGTCCCAATGTCTTATCAGGGCGGTGGCGGCCTCACCGCTTCATCCTCTCTGGTGTCTGAATGCGCTGCTGTTGCATCGTCGTCCATCCATCTCTCAGCACCTGTTCCCCAAGGTAATTCCAGTCTCCTTTCTCATCGTCCACCCTCCACCAGCCTCCAACCCTTATGCAACTACCAAGACTCCTCTGGACATTCAAAGGAGCAGGATCCCCCTTCAGCCAAGATATTCAACTTTTCTCTGGATATCATCATATACTGCAGGTTCCTTTTTCGGTGTTCTGCCTTTACCTGATCAAATGATCTGCATCGGGCCAGCACTGTTATATTCCATATAGGTACCCTATATAGGCGCAGGTAACACTGCAACCTTTCACCTATATCCTTCCCTACATTACATACATAACGGTTCTTAGGCACTGACCTTTTACCTAGATATGACACTGCATTCAGAACGCGAGTTTTTCCCTGGTTCGATTCTCATACATTATGCATGAGGCTTCTTTGAAGCACAGCAGGACTAACAGTAGGATTGCCATCTCCTGTATAATATCTCTGTATAAAGTTCAGGCCCAACGTCCTCCTTTAGGCCGACACAGTAACACAGCAAGGTAGGACCCCTGGGGAGACCTACGGGTATATATACAGCACATCTTGCTTATGAAGATAGAGGAGACCGTGACTTCCCGGCTGACACACTGACCAGAGATGCTGAGGTTCCTGCATGCAGACGCTCCAGCTCGCAGTGGTCTAACATCCCTCGCGGGGTGTCCAACTCGAGACCAGGACGGGGTCCCATATTCTCTCATTCTAAAGTAATGGGGTTGACTAGATCCTAGAGGGATTCTTGGCATAACACCTACATAGATGCTAGGTACATTTAGGTACATCTAGTTAGGGAGGCATCGTAGGAGTACGCACTTTTTATCATCTGTTTTATGTACTTGTATATATTCATGATTTATGCAAGATGGTAGAACTATACCATCCCTTTACTTTCGTAGTATTGCTAATCATATATCTCTGCTACTGTCTAATGGTTGTTGCAGCTCATCTATGCTACACCAGAATAACAACTGTTCAATAAATCCTTATCGACAAACGGCCAGTATGGTTATTCTGTGTATCTGAGACAAACTAAGTGAGCACGAGTGACTGAACGAAAGATAGTATATTGTTTCCACGATCCGGGGGGGGGGGGGGGGGATCAGGGTTGTCATGTTCTGAGGTTGCCAAGAACTATTCTCTCCCCGATAAGAGGAGACTCTAGTGGCACTGTGAGCTAGCTAATACAGACAGGCTAACGTATCCGGTGGGGGTGCAAGGAATCAGTCTGCCACCAAACCCACAGTTTATGTTATCCAAACACGCAGATCCTGTATAGGTTATATAGGAACTACACGACTATATATATATATATACACATCATATACTGCAGGTTCCTTTTTCGGTGTTCTGCCTTTACCTGATCAAATGATCTGCATCGGGCCAGCACTTCTCGAGTATAGTCCAGGAAGATCTTCGTGTGGTTCTCAAATTCCATGGGACCACGCTGACAGGCTGCTCTCAGGATCTAGTCGCCGCCTCTAAAGTTGAAGATGCGGGCCAGAAGTGGCCTTGGTCTGGTTTTGGCAGGGTACCTGGTGCCCTTGTTCGATAAAGTGAGGGGGACTGGTCACTTGGTTTACCTGTATGGAGCACAAGGTTTTCCACAAAACATTTCACATCTGCGCCATCCACTTTCTTCAGTATAACCACCAGGCGGACGTTGTTGCTTCTGGATCTTTCCTCTGCATCTTCGGCCCTAGCGTGTAGTTGGTGGGTTCTCTCCTTAACATGACACTTCTACTTGTAAGGCTATAATGGATTTAGCGTGTTCAGTCAAAGTAACCTCCGCAGTATGAAACCTCTGGGAGATCTTCTCCACTCCTGTGCAGAGTAGATTAATGTACACCAGCACTGTGTCTATCTTGTGTTGTAGGACTGATTGGATATTGTTGCTAGAAGTAGTAGCTCTCCAAGCGATGTCTTGTTTGTCCCCTCTTATTCACTCCAGGGTCTGCTGTGAGTCTCCCCTTCTATTGCCACCCTGCCCCTGAATGCGCTACTTGCCCATTTTGTTAGCCTGCACCTGTTTTGTGAATTTATCATGCACCATCTTGTCGTGACAAACAGGGTGAGCTGCCCTGCGGAGGTGGGAGCCAGGTCCTGGACGTCATTTAACACCAGAGCAGGGCATCGCCCACCAGAGCTCCCAAGAGGATCTCTAGGTGAGAGGGGACAGGTGGGGGAGATTGCCAACAAGCAAGTCTTCCCCTGGCCATTGAGGGCTGAGGTAAGAGCACTTTGTACCATTTTCAAAGCTTGTGGGTAATAAGCCCAAAGTATCTACAAAGCCTAACATCCCACTCTAGCCATGATTGCAACCTCAGGTCTGAAAAAGCAAATTGGATCACCCAGATCTGATATAATTGGAACATGCATGGCAGTTGAATGAATTTACAGATTTGGTGAAACTTGAGTACATATCCAAGTCATCAACCAATGCTGAAATCCTTCTAAAGAAAATCATAAAGCGAAAACTCTTTAAAGCGTTGTTCACTGCACATGCTGAAGTTACCAGGACCATTACTTTTCAAGAAATGACAGAATCCTTAAGACCATATGAAAGATCCCATTTATACCCTCTGTAGAAGATCAACAAATATATTTGTCTCTTAGCAGTACATTAAACTCCTCTTTTGACTTTGTAACATCAGTCCATTGCTGACATGGGCATAAACTCCCTTCCTCTTACCACCAAAGAGCTAGTAGATGTACTCATGGACTCTAATCATTAACTATTGGTCTTTCTACTACTCGAGTTTCGGTTTTGCTGGTCCATCATAAGCTGCCTAGGTAAGTCATTTTGTACTCTACTCATAATTTTGTATGCACATGAGGAATGTATGCTTGTGTATGGGCAACTTGAATCCGTTAACTCAATGTGCAGTGAATTTGTGATTAATAATATCCGTGTTCACAAACATTACTACATTTTATAACAGGAAGAATAATGAGCATTTTTGTGTGGCAAAGAAAAATAGGAATGCCTTTTCTGATATATGTATAATTCTATGGAAATGCGTCAATGGAGAGATCACCAAACAAATATTTTGGATTTTCTAGCATACTTGGGTCCTTCATATTTTCTAAAGACTACTGTCTTAAAATGAGAGTACTGAAATGACAATTATTTTGGTTGCTTTCTAGCGTTACTACATAATAGAATATAGTAATACAACTAAGGTGACAAAAATGTTTATTTAAGATACAAAGACATAAACAAAACAAACATTGCATGAAAGCTTTAGAGAGCTTTATTATCGCTCTATCAGTGCATCCTAGGATAATGAGAAGTCATCCCCATTCTAATCTACAATTGAGAAGCTAGGAGGCAGCAGATCTATGTACAAGCAATGTTGTTATAATGTGCTGATAAAGTGGCTTTCTATTACCTTCTGAATTATTCCTGGGTGATTTGCCTCATTGTTCAAGGATTGTATATAGACCCAGAATTGTTTGTGCAAGTATGATTTGCAACTGAAATACTTAATCAGAGTGCGACAAAAATAGGGCTTTGCCTCCATGTGGGATGTTTGCTGCTGTTATTCTGTACTTATATGCATTTAGATTTGTGAATCGCCTGCCGACTTCTCAGATGTGAACTCTGAACAAATCCTACATTGCACTTCAGACAAGGATATGCTTTTTTTCTATCCATGATAATTGTATTGAAGTTGGATAGTGCTGTACTACATACAAGGTACAGACAAACGTTTCAGCCTTGATAGCGTTAGGTGTTCATATCCTGCACTGCTAATCTCTCATGTTATTTGCAAATGCTCTTTGTAGTACATGTGTTGAGCCTTGTGTGAGACCTCTGATGTTGCCTCAGAGATGGCAATGACTTAAAGGGATTCCCACATTCTGGACAGTTGTACATTTTCCCCTTAGTATGAATTCTCTGATGACTGCACAGAGTTGTGCTATGAGTGAAGCTTTTCCCACATTCCGTACACACGTAGGGTTTCTCCCCAGTATGGATCCTCTGATGTCTGTACAGATTTGAGCTCACTGTAAAACTTTTCTCACACTCCTTACATTGATATGGCTTCTCCTCTGTATGAATTCTCAAATGTGTGTAAAGACTTGAGCTTAGAGTGAAGCTTTTCTCGCACTCAGTGCACTGGAATGGCTTCTCTCCTGTATGGATTCTCTGATGATTGCACAGAAGAGAATTCTGAGCGAAGCTTTTCCCACATTCTACACAGTGAAATGGTTTTTCTCCTGTATGGATCTTCTGATGCCTGTATAGATTTGATCTTTGTGTGAAGCTTTTCTCGCACTTCGTACACTGGTATGGTTTCTCCTCAGAATGGATCTTACGATGTGTGTGCAGAGTCGATCTCTGAGCAAAACTTTTGTCACATTCCGTACACTGGTAAGGTTTCTCCTCAGAATGGATCTTTCGATGTGCATGCAGAGTCGATCTCTGAGAGAAACTTTTGTCACATTCCATGCATTGGTATGGTTTTCCCCCCATTATGGATTATACTTCCTTGCACTCCGTACATCGACAGCATTTTATTTCTTCTGCTTCACGCTTCAGAATTTTGCAGTACTGTAATACTGCAGGTTTAGTCATTAGTACTCCTTGCTTCTGTGAATGAAAAACACATTATTTTGAGTAAATGAGAAAATATGGAGGCGTTTACAATAACTTGTGTTTTTAGATATTCCTTCCTACCACGAATTCGCAGTTTTTAAATGCTGTAAATGACAGGTCTTATGGTTAATCTTTTTAATGATACTGAACACTCACTGGGCTTTGCCGGGGTTTAAACTTGTAGCTTCCAGATCACTGCCTATCTTAACCATAGTGTCTAACTCACTAAGCCAGCCTATCAGTTGGTTAAATATCACACAGTACATCCTTCAGGGGGATGAGTGCCCAGTTTTGTGGGGAAAGGAACAGGCGGTGCTAGGGGGCAGAAAAAGGGAACACTGTGCTCTGGGATACAGCCAACCTGGGGTTACACACCGAAAAGGCCAAACTACCACGGTGTGCAGATGCAGAATTCATTAGTGCTTGAGCACTGCTTGCTGTTGATCTGATGCTACATAAAGAACCAAAGAGACTTTGTAATGACAGTTTATGGTAATGTATCCCAACAGTACTGTTTTGTCAGTGGTTAGTTCTGCTCTTTAAAATGGCAGTCAATACTATAGAGTTAATCTCAAGGAAACTACAAAAAGAGCTCACCCCCCCCAAAAAAAGTCATAAAATAAACCTTACAGAGAAGACTATGCTAATGTGATTTAATCATGCATATGCTCATATCAAAAAGTGCTGGCAAATGTGATACCATTCACACTATCAAAGTGCTGCCATCACCAGATTCTGTTGATAAAAACTACATCCAGCCTCGGAGAGTGTCTCTGCGTCCCTATGTGCAGGACATATTCTTACTCTATCGGTCATGAATGCATAGCAAGGTCTACTCTACAGCTATTGTCCCGTTGTAGAACCATGTTTACAAAAGTTGAAGCATGGCAAGTGTTGCAGTACAGTAGATATATTTTATGCAAATTAACTGATTTCTTGAAGGTCTCGTAATAAAGAAGAGCCCCCATGAGTTAAAAGGCTCGTAACTCTTCTCGTGGGCTTTGGAGATCTCTAATCGGCCTGGAAGAGTGATCACTGTGCTGAGGAGCAAAACAAAACGAGATGACTTGGTGAAGCCAGACGCTGCCCGAGTAGGTTGCTGAGCTATGAAGGTGGGTGACTCCTAACACCTGAGTAGGGCCAGTCAGGGTAGGTTTCCCCTGGGTGAACATAATTGAGAAAGCAAACATGTTCTGCTCGTTGAGGATAGCCTGGCTGCCCACCATACAGTGCATGCTGCACAAAACGGTGACTTGGCCTGGCTAAGTCCATGTTAGACCTGCAAACCTGCACAGCCTCCTTTAAATGTGATCCACCCCGAAGCTGTTGTACTTGGAACAAGGTCATGGCATATTGCTTTCCCAAAAGTGAAACTCCCCCTGCCTAACTGAAACAGGCCAATTCCCCTTTTTTAGGTCGAGCCTGGGCATCGCATGCGCTGCTCTGTGGCATGCTGTATTGGCGTATGCACTAGAAGCCGCGCCCACTCTCCACCCATATTTGTCATTGGCTTGTGTCATTGCCATTTGTAAATGCTGACTTCTGATTCGTACATAGGCTTGTTAGTCCCTCCTTAGTACCGAATTGTAACCTTCCATGAGAACTGGCCCTTTTATTTCGGTTGTTACACAGTCTGCTTTATAAGTTGGTGAGCACTATTTTCTTTAATGCTCTTCCCCTATTCCACCCATGACATCGCAGCACCCGCCCGCTTTTATTTTATATGTAATGTATTTATTCAAATTACAGCACGGTCCGCTTTAACTATATCGGCCGCGCCTATTTAATTATTTAATATACGGCACGGTCCGCTTTCACTTTAGCAGCCGCGCTTATTTAATTACCAGCGTGGCTGCTTTCACTTTAGCGGCCACGCTTATTTAATTACCAGCGTGGCCGCTTTCACTTTAGCGGCCGCGCTATAGAACCTTTTGAAATTACTTTTTTTTCCTTCACTTTAGGTGAAAGCGCCTTATGCGCTTTCACTTTAATGTTGCCCGCGCCCCTTTGTTTCGACGCTGCTCACTGGAACCTGAATATGCAAGCAGAGTCTAAAAAAAGAGGCATGACCACCATTAAAGTGGTCTCGCATTTACGAGAGTTTGAGCTCTTGGCATTAAAAATAACAATGCCCTTTATATATGTGTTCCTTTTAAAAACACATGAATAAAAGGCATTGTCATTTACAATGCCAATAGCTTAAACGCTCGCAAATGCAAGACCTATTGCATTAAAAATGCTTGTTGTTCCTAGTTCTCAAGCCAATTTGAACAAATGTGGAGAAGTGTGAGTACAATTTACAAACCACGTGGGACTAATTCAAACTTGTCTGAGTTGGGACTCTTGGCTTCAGCGACCCCAAAAACTTGACAACATATGGAAGATGCACTTCTTCAGAAAAGGGAGAGAGTCTATTTTTTTTTTTTTTTTAACAAAGCTCATAGTGCCTACATTTTAAACAAAGCACAGACCTTTCCCTGACTTCCAGCAATGACCACCAAAGGAGGATAACTACTATCTCTGTGGACTAGTACCACATTGCAGATCCTATGGTACTTGTGAAGGTCTACACACAAGTGTAGGAAGAAACGTAACTGATCAGGCGTTAAACCTCTACCACGTTGCCCCTCACCTACCATAACAAGGCTAAGTGTCAGCAGTAGCTGTCATCCACCCTAGGGTCACTATATATCCAATAGATAGTTTGCACCATACCTTCTGGAATCCCACCGCGACTCCAAATTAAAAGGATCCATAAATAAGACTCCGAAGAGAAATTAAGCAGGGGGGGGTGATGCTTCTTATGTGTTACTTGTACACTTCTTTGATAAACTGACAATCAGGTCAAACATTAGTAATGACTAACAAGATAGAATCAGATACAAATAAGTATTACTCCCTGACATTATGACTGCCTGCCTCCTGTTGGGCTAGCTGTGACAGAAGTTTCATTGCTGAATTCATGGCTGATGGTTGCTGGCTTCCTATAATAGGAAGGGGAATAAGAAAATGGTAAGTATGAAGGATTTCTTCTGTCATCCTTCCACTTACCTTCTCCTGTGCCTTCCACCTATTGTAACCTCATAAAACCTATATGTCAAAGTCAATTAACCATATTTAATTACTGTAAGTGCCTTCCGAGGACAAACTTTTTATGCTATGCCAGGTTCTGCGCACCACCACACATTAAGGCACTAGGGTCTTTGTGCCACAGTCTGTGCTTTGAGAGTAACAATGCTGCTTTGTTTGCTCAGACATTTGGGTAAGGCCCAATGACGTGTTACTTAACACACTCAGGTCAATGGTCCCTGCACTTAGTCCTATTTCAAAGGCAATGCATTGTGCAGATTTCCGATTTACTGAAGTCCATACAAAAGATAGTTTGTGCTGTCTGATTACCACTCTGCAGGTGGAGGTCTCTAGTCACTGAGGGGCATTCGGTTTTCCTAGTGATGAACCTAGCAATGTCCGCAAGGCCATCGCGGGTCTGTTTCTGCCTCAGCCGCAACTGTTGTCACGTGGGCGCTAGAATCATAGTCGACATCTTTAAGTTAGCAGGAGCCCGGTAGCCATGATGCTGCTTTTGCGCACAACATTACAGGTCTTCTTTTTTGAGAGACTCTGTTTATGCCTTTCACATGAGAACACTCTGCTGTAAGCGAAAAGGTGTGTCTTGTTACCGCGATTCCTGAGCGATACGGGAGCATTGTGTTCTGGGGTGTCTAATCACTGGTTTCCCAGTTTGTGAGTAGGAGAGCGAGTGAGACACTATAGCTAGTCGGTCCTGGGCTCGTGGGTACTAAGGCGATAGGAAGGCTTAGCCCCTATACACCGTTGTCCCATAATCCTGCGCATAGTTCTGTGTATGTGCAGAATCCCTGCAACACCGTCTTGGCATGCTGAGGGAGAAATTTGAGCAGGGTTTTTATACTTGGCTCCCACAGGATATCTACCACGGTCTTGCAAGAGTCAAAGGACAACAAAGCCTCACAAGAAGAAGCCTAAGTTTTATGGGTGATCCGCAAAGGATGACAAGTAGAGGTCCTGTGTTTTGCGTTTTAATGCATCACATTTGGTCAGTTTCACATGCACAATGTACAATGTACTTTACAATGCACTATGCTGTTTGTGATCTCCAAACAATCTTGAGGTATAACCCCCAACATTTCCAGCAATACAGTATGTAAGTACTATGAAGTGTTGAGAGCTGCCGCTGGCCTAATACAACTCCCTGAATATTGTTTAAACGCATACCATTATCAAGTCAAAATAAAAAGTTGTTTGTTGGGACCCAAGTCCCTCTAAAATTGTGGGCTTTATTTTGGGCAAAGGAGGGTGGTGGATGCATGTGTATGGGTTGTGAATTACAAAGTGGTGGTGTAATCTCAGGGGGCTTTCCTGACATTTTGAAAAAGCAGCCTTGTAATTTTGTCTTGCACCACTGCCTACTGGTAGGAAAGGGGCCTCATGGTCTAGAAAAGAAAAAAAAAAAAACACAGACAAAACTAACCTCAAGTTTCCCTTTATATGATGCTGAAGTCTATAAATAGCTGCTAATTTAATTTATTTCGCTGAATAATCATCCACGATGTAAGGGTGACCAGAGGTCCATAGCATGTAGCTACTGTACAGTTCTAGCTAGGGTGGCAGCCTTATACTATGCCATCACATGCACCATTTCCAGTCCTAGGCTTACATGTGACAACCTAATACATTCTCGATGTTTTAGCCTTGGTTTGCTTCCACAGATCTAAATCGACAACACACCAGATTGGAAGGAGGGGAGAGTTAAAATCCCAGGGCCGGAAACACTGTAGACACTGAATGAGATGTCCAGCCTACCTCTTTGCCCGCTTCATTTTAAATACAAAACTTTCAAAAACGTAACAAGGTTTGATCAGAAAAGTGGCAATAATATTCTCCAATGAGATTTCTCTCACACAGAGGCCAGCCCAGCATTCCTTATGAGTTTATACAAAGTAGTTCCAAATTGGGAATAATTATCTACTACGAGTTACACAGCCCAAACCAACGTGATCTTGCTGGTGTTTTTAACATTATAAAAGACAAGGGATCCTTTCTCCTAGGGAACATTTTTGAGGGGCTGCTATGAATCTGAGTCATTGAGGAAAGGATTAAAGACCCCTTTCACAAGGCAAGACACTGAGTAGATTATTGGATTCGGATATGAAAGTAGAAAAAGGAAGAGACACTTCAGTTCTCATTGTGTGACCGTGTTTTTGTCTCTTTTGGTTTAGGCTGCTAATAAGTGACTTTAAATTCACAGAAGAGAGTTAGAAACCTGCATTATAGTAGGGCTTTGACTATAATAAGCGACTCTGGATAGTTGTTTACCAGCCTGGAATATGAAATAACCAGCTTTGAACAAGCTATGAATTAATTGAATACTTCTGCTGTGTAGCTACTTGCCTTTAACTCCAAAGTGTGCTTAGCTCATAATAATTTTGCACCATTAACACAGACATAAACCTGCCCGCAGGGAAAGGAATGGGAAGCATGTTCAACTATTTAGAAAAAACAAATTTGATGAAAAGCACTGCTGAATGCTTTTTAGATCAAAGATAAACTTTTATGTAAAAACAACAATATATAAAAATATATTTCCTAAAAATAAAAAAAGTATTAATCCTACGGTTAACTGACTATTCAATGTCAGTAAGGATGCGATTAACTACTAATCTGAGTCTTTCTTTTACAAATCATTGTAATTTGGTAGAGCGGCACAAGTTGTTGCATCTGTGGGGACCAAAACTAACAACCTCTTGCATTCTGGTAGATAAAAAAAAGACCGGGGACTTGAACACTGGGTCCCCGTTTGCACTGGATAACAATGAAGAGCCAAGTAATTACAGCAACGAACTCTTTAAAATATATACATTTCAAAGGTGAACTGGTTAAAACTAATGAGATCTAGCCCCTGTGTTGCCTATATGACTTTTTAAAACTCTTACTATGATGCAAATGGAGCTTAAGGGATGTTGGTGGCAATATAAACGACTCCAAGGTAAAACACTGAGTTTTCTCGTGATCATCAACAAGGGTGCGAGCTTTTATTGAATCACTTTCCCCTCCTTAAATTATGTTTGCCTTTGATGGAGTGAGGTTTGTAAAATGCATCCTCATGAAATCAAGTAACTCCATAATAATGTATTAACTGCATGAACTAATCAACTCCGGATACACACATCTACACAGGGGGCAAACGCATTTTACATAATACACTAAATCATGTTGGCATGAGTACGTATTTACTGTTTGCGCTTTGAAAAACTGTATTAATACATGTTTATGCT
This sequence comes from Calotriton arnoldi, assembly GCA_963921515.1. Taxonomy (NCBI): domain Eukaryota; kingdom Metazoa; phylum Chordata; class Amphibia; order Caudata; family Salamandridae; genus Calotriton; species Calotriton arnoldi. The sequence goes on from CAWUFW010000375.1 coordinate 2,456,374, forward strand.
GTGTTGTACATTGCACATTTTGCATGTTGTGCACAAAATAATGGAAGGGTTGCTTTAAACTAATAGCTTTCGCTAGGATTTATTTAACATAGGGCATTAGTATGGTGGGAGGTAAACATAATGGGTTTTATTTCATGAATTAATATTCTTTTGTGTTTGTTTATTTTAGTACGGGATTGGGCCTGCATGAAAATGGCCTCTCGTTCAAGCCAGCATGTGGTTGGCTTGGTCGGTCCGGAGTGCGCATGTGCCGGGAGGGGTTGCCTGCTCGCAGACTGCTGAGTGTACCAGATGATGCAATCCGTGTGAAGGCCATGTTGACCTGTGTCTTATTGTTTATGTGCCAAGATGCCACAGCGACTGTGGGAACAGCCATCACTGCGTGCAATGCGAATGTGAAAGCGGATATCATAATGAATACTGTAACCAAATTGTATAACTATGAATGCTAGTAGTATACGAATGTAATGGTCTTAAATCTTTCCTTTGTTAGAGGATGGATTTGTGGGGAGAACTGGATGAGGCGACCCTAGTATGATTTATGACAACCAATCACAGTCCGAGTTTCTACCGATACTGCAACATTATAAGATAGTGTATTAGGCAGAAAGGTATAACTGATATCCCAATTGGGGGTGTGTGAGATCAGAACGAACGAGAACAGAGAGAAGGGAGAAGAGAATGCAGACGAGAACACAGACGAGAACATAGAGAGAACGCAGACCAGAACGCATAGAGAAGATCTATGACATAAAGAGCAGCCCTGCACAGAGTCAGAGAACCTTTAGGTACGAGAACGTTGCGGGAGTGCTTGGGAGGAGAGTGCGACCGAGGAGGTAGATTAATTGGGAGATTAATTCTAATTGTTAGTTTAGCAAACTTTGCTGCATCTGTCCTGTTTGACTTTGTCCTCCGAGCCTATCTCTGGGGACCTCTTGCCACAACCTCGGCCAAGGAAGTGGTTTTCCTATTTCTTTGGTGGGTATTGCCCTCCTTGATTGCTTAAATCTGCAAATATATTTTTTGCAAGAATTTATGCTGTACCTTCTTTCCCCATTCCTTTGCATGCTTTGATATCGATGCAAATGATTCATTTTGATTACATTGCTTGATAATTTGTTCTCTTATATGTAATCTTGTATGTGCACTGATATTCTAATCACGAGCAATAATAAGATAAAAATCATTAACTGAAGAAATGACTTTGTGGTTATTTAGTTAAATGCTAAACTATTTAGTTAATCATAGTCACCATCAACTCTTCAACTAATGGTCCATCGACCAGAAGAAGGAGTTGAATTTACTAATAGTTAGAAATAGATACAAATGTTATTAATGTGAAGTATAGCATTTAATAGAACTGACAAATTAACCCCCCAAAATCCAGCGCCAGTCCTCAGGGATCATTTATGGGTAATGTGTGATGGGCCCCGTTGATTGATAAACAATTTATGCATGACGAGATTTTCTTTGGTCCCCGATTCAGGAATTTAGGGGTTGCGCTGGATCGGTTTTTCTGGTAGCAGAATGATGGTTATTATTGATTAGTTTGGTGATTTGATTATTGATTAAATGTTTAACAGTCTATGTAAAGTGGGTTAGTATCGTGTTTTATGTAGTCTTTGGAACACAGGTACAGAAGGATATCTGGGAAGCCGGCAAAGTAAAAGTTAGCCTGAAATAAGGCAGAAGAAAAGTGTGAGAAGTGAAATCACACGGGAATAAGTGCATTGTCTGTTTAAATTAGTGATACTATTTAGCGTATAGGTGAAGATAAGAATGAAATAGCGAAGGGTCCACCTGTGAAAATTTGGCCTTATCCCTGGAAGAGTAGCGAGATCTCCTTTTCAATAAAAGGTCCTCTTGTGAAATTTTGGCCTTATCCCTAAAGAAGTAACAGGTCCTCTCTTAGCTTGAGTGAAGGGAAGGATAGCGAAATTGTTATACTTGCCCGTATTGATAGGAATGTTCTTGAGAGTGAAAAATTCTCTTTATTTAGTAAGCAGACTGTGTTATCGTTTTATGTTGTGACTAATAAGTTATTGTAAAGAAAACGAACTTAGAAAAATGCCGATAATTTTTGTAAAGGGAGGGTCAGCAGCAGGAGGAGAGGCTGACGTCACAGAAAAGCCGCGCAGGCATTGGTCAGACTATAAAAACAGAGTGAGCTCAGATTGGTTGGTTGGTGTGAGCCGCGCTGGTATTGGACAGGATAACGGAGACGTAGAAAGCTCCGATTGGAAGAGATAGAGTGTGCCGCGCTGACATTGGTCAGGTGTTTAGGGAAGCTAAGGAGTTCGATTGGTGAATTATAGTGGATTGTGTTGACAAAGATTTGAATTAAGTTAAATCGTTGACAAGCAACAAAAATGTATTTTGAACAACCGAAACAGGAGAAATTGACTTTGTTTGGAACAATTAAAAGATTCTTTAAAAAGGACAAACCAGTAATAACGAGAGAAGGAGTTCCTATCCCTCCACCAAAGACACCAGCGTCTTATATGATGTTAAAATATGGTTATCATACATGTATCTGGCTAGAAAATTGGGTAGGCTATACGAAGAATGATGGTATACTAGCTTTTCCAGAGCATGGTTCTTTTAATTTGGCAGTATTACGTAATTTGAGAGAAAAGATGATATTAGACCCAAGACCTAGACCTACACAGTTTGAAGCATTGGTAGAATGGGAAGATGAAATGTATGAAAGAGAAATACACAGAGGTGGTAGAGTACATAGATTTATGTTTGGAAGATTTCATGATGAAAGACATGAAGACAGAATGAAACGATGGAGAAATGGAGAGATTACTGAAGGATTGTATCCAGTTTTAGTGGTAGGAGAGACTGCAGGAACCAAGTGCAAAGAGAAAAAGAGCCATTTAGAGCAATTTGGTTATGGGTACAACCCGAATGAATCTGATGATGAGCTGCTGAATGATATATTAGTTAAACGACCACCACCTTATCAGAATAATTCAGCGATGGTGACACCAAATGCACCGTCAATGGAAACCCCAATGACACCTCAAACGACACCTGTTCCAATTGAAAGCGAAGTAGAGCAGGAAGGAGAAGTAGAATTTGCCATACAAACTAAAGAATTAGTTGAAAAATTGAATCAGATGAACATGAAAATAGATGCAATAACTGTGCCAGTGACTATAGGTCCAACAAAGCGATACAAAAGAGGATGATGGACGGAACGCTTGAGCCAATCAAACACTCACCCCCAGTCAACTGATCTGGGTTTAATCCATCATCATTCTTTAGCTCACTCCACCACCCCAGTTCAGACATGGCCATATGCAAATCAGTCTGACCCTGTGCCTCATGGGAACAGTCCAGCCCGAACTGCCAAGCCATGTCTTCCCTGGACCGGAAACAAGCATCCTAGGACCGGTTTCTGGCATTCCAGCCGTCATCAGCCAGGCTTGCTTGAATCCAGTGGCAAAGTGAGCAAGGGACCCACGTCTGGGCATACCCCCGCCAACTTAGGGCGAACAAAGCGATACAAAAGAGGATGATGGACGGAACGCTTGAGCCAATCAAACACTCACCCCCAGTCAACTGATCTGGGTTTAATCCATCATCATTCTTTAGCTCACTCCACCACCCCAGTTCAGACATGGCCATATGCAAATCAGTCTGACCCTGTGCCTCATGGGAACAGTCCAGCCCGAACTGCCAAGCCATGTCTTCCCTGGACCGGAAACAAGCATCCTAGGACCGGTTTCTGGCATTCCAGCCGTCATCAGCCAGGCTTGCTTGAATCCAGTGGCAAAGTGAGCAAGGGACCCACGTCTGGGCATACCCCCGCCAACTTAGAGGCGAACAAAGCGATACAAAAGAGGATGATGGACGGAACGCTTGAGCCAATCAAACACTCACCCCCAGTCAACTGATCTGGGTTTAATCCATCATCATTCTTTAGCTCACTCCACCACCCCAGTTCAGACATGGCCATATGCAAATCAGTCTGACCCTGTGCCTCATGGGAACAGTCCAGCCCGAACTGCCAAGCCACGTCTTCCCTGGACCGGAAACAAGCATCCTAGGACCGGTTTCTGGCATTCCAGCCGTCATCAGCCAGGCTTGCTTGAATCCAATGGCAAAGTGAGCAAGGGACCCACGTCTGGGCATACCCCCGCCAACTTAGGGCGAACAAAGCGATACAAAAGAGGATGATGGACGGAACGCTTGAGCCAATCAAACACTCACCCCCAGTCAACTGATCTGGGTTTAATCCATCATCATTCTTTAGCTCACTCCACCACCCCAGTTCAGACATGGCCATATGCAAATCAGTCTGACCCTGTGCCTCATGGGAACAGTCCAGCCCGAACTGCCAAGCCATGTCTTCCCTGGACCGGAAACAAGCATCCTAGGACCGGTTTCTGGCATTCCAGCCGTCATCAGCCAGGCTTGCTTGAATCCAGTGGCAAAGTGAGCAAGGGACCCACGTCTGGGCATACCCCCGCCAACTTAGGGCGAACAAAGCGATACAAAAGAGGATGATGGACGGAACGCTTGAGCCAATCAAACACTCCCCCCCAGTCAACTGATCTGGGTTTAATCCATCATCATACTATAGGTCCAGCAATATCTGTATTTGAAAATAGACTTATCCAAGAACCTTCTTTAACTATCCCATTAAATTCCGCTATAACATCAGCTAATAGTAGAATTAGTGCTGTAAGTGTCCCAAGTGAACAGCCAAATATAGTTACTAGATCAACACCTCCGACTAATTTAACAATAATTGAAACGCCTAGGGAAATAATGCAGTTACAGTCCAAAAGGATAGAATTGGATGAGATTCCCAGAAGCGAAGTTCCAATAGGTCCAACTACTGAAGAATTAGATGATTGGGTGAAAGGGTTACAAAGGAGAAAAACACAGCCGCAACCTATAGATGTATGTAAGTTGAAAGTAGATCTGGAAGAAATGATTATTGGGACCATAAGTCCAGACAGGCTAAAGACGTATCAGGATGATGAATTGATGCATCTGTGTAAGAGTATTACTTGGAAAGCAAAGAATCTACATGAGAGGTTAGGGGAAGCTGCAGAAGAGTTGGGAGTGGACATAGGAAGATCAAAGGTGTTGCAGAAGACATATAGAGTGGATTTTACTGAAAAGGATATAGAAAATATGAATACGTCTGGTAGACGATTGCAGATAAAAGACTTAATGGTTGTTTTGAGAAAATGGGGAGACGTAGAAAGATGGAAGGGTAGATGGATGAGGAAGAAGGAAGAATTGGCTGCTAAAGAAATACATTTGCGTCCAGTAAGAGAGGTAGAAAATGTAGCTCTGGAATGTCCCATGAGAGAAGTTCCAGGAGGAGGTTATCTGCATGTTCCGTGGACTAGACAGGATATATTGTCTTTCACCAATGAGTTTCCTAGATTGAAAGAAAAGCCTGTGGAGTGGTACAAACAAGTCGAGAGATTCGTGAAAGTATCGAAAGTATTGTTGAAAGATTTAGATGGATTATTTGAAATTGTTGTCCCTGCAGATCTATGGACTGAATGTAAGATTACAGTTGATTGGCCAAAGGATGAATATCCTAGGGTTGCCAAAACAGGAGCACCTTCGGATGAAGTGATGAAAAAGTATCATCAAGTGATTACTTTCTTGAAAAGCAAAATTTCTCCTAAGGAAACTGATTGGATAAAAATTGATAGAACAACCCAAGAACCGAATGAATCTGTTCACGCCTATTATGAGAGGTTATTGCAAGTTTTTAAGCAGTATAGTGGGTTTGAGAATATTGGAGATAAAGATATGGGTCATTTTGTGTATAGGTTTGTGTATGGATTAAAACCTGAGATTAGCCAGATGATACAGCAGCATATGTTGTGTTGGCAAGCCAAAACGATAGACGAAATCTTGAGGTATGCGAAGTATTGTAGTGACGACATTGAGTCTCGTCATCGCAAGTTAAAAGAAAAGGTGATGTGGGCACAAGTGAAGGTAGCAGAGCAGCAAGAAAGTCAGTTGAATTCTCAGGTTATAAACCAAATGGGAGGAGTCAGTCAGAATGCTCAGAAACCCGGTAGAGTACAAATGAGCAGAGAAGAGGCGAAAAAGAAATTTCCTTGTCATGGGTGCGGAAAGTATGGACACTGGAAGAATGAGTGTAGATCAGTGCAGAGGACTAATGGAGGAAATCAAATTTTAACCCCACAGGTGCAGAGTGAGATGTTGTGCAACAGACACCGCAGCAACAGGTAGTTACTACTCAATATCAGGTCCCGCAACCACCGTTACCACATAGTGTAAATGCTCAAAGATACAGTGCGGATACAGGGTTTCACGGAGGAGACCAGGTTGGTAAAAATACTAACACAAATGCGATTCCCCAATTTTGGATGCAATGTGATGGAAGTGATGTTGAATCGAATCAATGAGGGTGCCTGAGGGGGGAGGAAGAGTGCTTGCTTGGCGCTACTCGGAAGGTAGATCAGTCAGGTCCATTTGTTGATGGAAAAGTGGAAGGTAATGATATCACCTTTCTTGTGGACACTGGTGCTACCCGTTCTACTGTGAGAGCAGCAGAAATTCCAAACCTAGCCCTCTCGTGAGAAACTATCCAGGTAGTAGGAGTCTCAAATAAACAGATAAATACTCCAGTTACTAAACCAATTGAAGTACATATTGGCCCTTTTAAAGATATGCATCGGTTTGTAGTGTGTGACTCGAGTCCAGTGAATTTGTTAGGAAGGGATTTGCTGTGCAAAATGAATTGCACAATTTATTGTACACCGGATGGTATTGCATTTCAGACACCTGATGAGGATGTTGCGTTTAAAATGGTGCTAGCAAAGCAAGGAACCGAAGTGAATGAATTATTTTCACTTCTTACAGACAAAAGTGTGCCTGAAGAATTGATAAAAGGTAGTGAATTCCGAGGTATGGGATTTCACAGGACAGGAGATTGGACTGATGAAGAAAGTGGATCCGATTAGAATTACAGTGAAAGACGGTATTGACTATCCAAATACACCACAGTATAAAATGAAGCCAGAAGTTATAGCAGGAATAACTCCTGTGATTGATCAAATGATTGAACAAGGAATTTTAAAAGAAATAATGAGTAGTACTTGTAATTCGCCTATTATGGGATTGAAAAAGCCAAATGGAACCTATAGAATAGTACAAGATTTGAGAAAGATAAAACAAAATTGTTGTGCCTTGTTGTCCAGTTGTGCCAAACCCAACAGTGATTTTATACCAAATCCCACATGATGCGGAGTGGTATACTGTGATAGATTTGTGTCATGCATTCTTTTCGATTCCTTTGCACCCAGATAGCCAGTATTTGTTTGCTTTTTGGTTTGGAGATCGTGTTTTGGCATGGTGCCGAGTTCCTCAAGGCTATACTGAGAGTCCTTCATTTTTAATCAGATATTGAAAAAGTGTCTGGAAGATTTGAGAATGTCTGAAGAATCTGTTTTGGTTCAGTACATTGATGACTTACTGGTGGCATCAAAGACTCAAGAAGCCTGTGTTGCGGACACAGTCGCTTTACTGAACCATTTGGCAGAAGGTGGACATAAAGTGTCCCCTGCGAAATTGCAATTCTGCCAACAAGAAGTCCAATACTTAGGTCATAAGATTGAGAAGGGAGTCAGAAAGGTAACATCAGAGCGTATTCGAGTGATTAAGGACATGAAGCCTCCAATGACACAAAAGGAAGTGCGAATGTTTTTGAGAGTGGTTGGATATTGCAGACAGTGGATCAGTGGATTTTCACTGATGGCAAAACCTCTACAGAGGTTGACGAGGAATGATGTGAAAGATCCAGTTAAATTGGATGAAGAAAGTATGGATGCTTTTGTTAAACTGAAAAATAGTCTGTGTAAGGCTCCGGCATTGGGAATGCCTGATTATTCAAAGGATTTTGCATTATATTGCAGTGAAAGAGATGGATGTGCACTTGCAGTTTGAACTCAAAAGCATGGAATGTCAAGACGACTGTGGCATACTTTTCAGCTACTTTAGATTCAGTGGCTGCCGCATTACCTGGATGTTTGAAAGCAGTAGCTGCTACTTGTGTGAGTCTGGAACAGAGTGAAGGGATCATAATGGGTCATCCCGTGAGAGTGTATGTGCCACATTCAGTTGAGATCCTTTTAACAAGGACACGGACTCACCTCACCTATAGTCGGCTGACTAGGTATGAGAGAGTGATTCTGGGAGCAGAAAATGTGACAATAGTGAGATGTACAAATGTGAATCCTTCGACTCTATTGCCAGATGTGTGGGATGACGAAGTAAAGGATAAAGCTGAACATGATTGTTTGGATGTGACTGAATTTTGCACCAAGCCCCGTCCTGACATCAAGGACGGTCCTCTTGAGGAATCAGATTGTGTGAGGTTTGGTGATGGTTCTTGTTTGCGAACTGAAAGAGGTGTGTTGAGTTCTACTTATGCTGTCTGTACTGTAGCAGAAATCCTGGAAGCATCCCGTCTAAAAGGGATAAAATCTGCACAAGTGGCTGAATTAATAGCTCTAATTAATGCCTGTAAATTGGGAAAAAGTCAGAAAGTGACCATAATTACTGATAGTCAATATGGCTTTGTGCATGGTTTTGGAGAACTATGGAGGCAGAGGGGATTCCTGACCTCTTAGGGGTCCCCCATCAGGAATAGTCAATTTGTAAAAGAATTACTGGAAGCATTACAATTGCCAAAACGAATTGCAGTGGTCAAATGTGCCGCACATAAGTCAGGAGATGATTATGTGACTCAAGGCAACAGATTTGCTGACCAAGTGGCACAATATTGTGCAAAGAATGAGACTTCCATAAATCGGGGAAGAGCAAAAGAACATACGGTTTGTCAACTTATGTTTACTAACACTATTGAAACATGGGATGAAGTGAGACAATTGCAGGAAGATGTAGATGATGAAGAGAGACAGGAATGGGAAAAAGTAGGATGCAGAAGACGAGAAGATGACGATGTAGACATTACATCCAAGATCCTACAGGGAATGAAATCTGGCTCCCCTTTGGACCCTATTCCCCCACATATTGGCACAGGCGGGTGATACAATTATAACTCCTGCTACAACTCTACTTAACCTCTCCCTCAGCCAGGGTACAGTACCGAAAACCTGGAAACATGCCATAGTACGCCCGTTAATTAAAAACCACATCTAGATCCAACAGACATGGCCAATTTTCGCCCCTATTTCGCTCCTTCCCACGCTAAGTAAGATTGCTGAAAAGCATGTAAATTCCTCACTGTCCCAGTTTCTAGAGGAGAATTCGATCCTCCATCCGACCCAAATGGGCTTTAGACCCGCACATAGTACTGAATCCGCCCTACTGCTGGTAACAGAAAAATTGAAGGGCATTCTAGACCAGGGGGGCGAGGCAGCTATCCTTCTGCTGGACTTGAGCGCAGCATTTGATACTGTGGACCACACGACGCTCACATCCAGGCTTGAAAGGGCAGGAATTCAGGGTCAGGCCCTAAAATGGATCGTATCTTTTTTGAATGACCGATCCTTCCAAATCACTGAAGGAGGATTGCTATCAGACAGTTTCAAAGTTACATGTGGGGTTCCTCAGGGCTCTTCCCTGAGCCCCACACTGTTCAACCTATATATGCAGCCATTGGCGGACATTGTCCAGGAATTTGGACTGTCAATAATTACATATGCAGATGACACCCAATTGGTAATTTCTGTGGCAAAGGATGCTGATTCTATAAATAATTCGGTAGTCCCGTGCATGATAAAAATAGCCAGCTGGATGACCCACAGCAGGCTAAAACTTAATGGGGACAAGACTGAACTTATGTTTTTGGGTAATAAAATAAATCCACAAATTTTCATGAACTGGCCGGAAGAACTAGGGCACCCACCAGGACATAAAAACTCTATAAAAAACCTGGGTTTTGGTTAGATAACCACCTCACAATGGAAACTCAAGCCAGCAAACTCGCGGCCACTTGTTTTGGAACCCTGAGGATGCTCCGAAAAATCCTGGACCTCATCCCAAAGAAAGCACAAAGAACAGTGGTGCAGGCACTGGTGGTGTCTCGCCTGGACTATGGGAATGTTCTCTTTCTGGGGTCACCTAAATATGTTCTTAACAGACTGCAGGTGGTGCAAAACGCGGCAGTCAGACTTTTACGAAAAATTCCTCGGCATGAATCCACTAAGTCTGCCCTGAAATCATTACACTGGCTGCCTGTGCATGCAAGGATCAAGTTTAAAGCGCTATGTATAGCTCATAGAGCCCTTAGGGGAAAAGGCCCAACACTACTGAAAACTTTGATCACTCCATACATTCCAGACAGAATTCTGAGATCCTCCTCGGAACATCTTGCCACAATTACCAGAATAAGGAGAGCCAGATGGGGGGGGGAAGATCCTTCTCACATCTGGCACCGAAATTATGGAACTCAATTCCACTAGAGCTAAGAATGACCACGGAGGAACAAACTTTCAGAAAGAAACTAAAGACCTGGCTATTCCCAGGCTGATAGGTATCTGCACTTCTCCTATTTCGCAGCGCTGGGAGGCCCATGGGCAGCTATGCGCTTTATAAAACCCATAAACATAAACATACACTGATGGAAGACCAGTCATGCCAAATAGTTTACTTTCTCATATGGTAAGGATGCATCATGGAATGACATATATAGGTCGAGACGCCATGGTCAGATCATTTCAACAGACCTGGTTTAATCCTAGGTTCAGGACTATTGCAGAGATCCTTTGTCAGAGATGCCTGACATGCCAACAGCAAAACCCAGGAAGAAAAACAATAGTTAGTATGGGAACAATAGGGAGGGCAGGTGGTCCTTTTACTAGACTACAGCTTGATTTTATTGAGTTGCCTCCCTGTAACAAGCTCAAATATGTGTTAGTAATTGTGTGTTTGTTTTCTAGATGGGTAGAAGCTTATCCAACAAGGAGGAATGACAGCCTAACAGTGGCAAAACTTTTGTTGAGGGAATACATTCCTAGATATGGTTTTCCAGTTACGATGGAAACAGATAGAGGAACACATTTCGCTGGTGAAACAATCAAACTGATTTGTGAAGCATTGAGTATTCAACCAAAACGTCATTGTGCTTATCGTCCAGAGGCTTCTGGAATAGTAGAGCAGATAAATGGCACAATAAAGAGCGGGTTAGGGAAAGTGTGTAGATCCACAGCACTGAATTGGCCTGACGCTTTACCCCTAGTTTTGATGAGTCTCCGAAGCATTCCTGACAAAAAGACAGGACTGAGTCCTCACGAAATATTGATGGGAAGAGCAATGAGACAAGCATTTGTACCTGCGAACAAATTAATAAATATATCTGATGATCTCATCCTTGACTATTGCAAAGGATTGGCTGATGTAGTACGTTCTGTGTTTCACCAGGTTGGAGCTGACGTGACCACAACACAACAGACTCAAGCGCATGATCTAAGCCCTGGTGAGTGGGTTCAGGTGAAAAGGCATAGAAGAAAAACTTGCCTAGAGCCCCGCTGGGAAGGACCCTACCAGGTCATATTGTTGACGACCACAGCAGTAAAGTGTGCTGGTCTACCGAATTGGATCCATGCCAGCCACACTTATCGAGTCCCAAATCCACTTGAACCACAAGTAGAGCGGCATCTGGAGATCTCAAGTACAAGCTCTGAATCAGAGGCTGAAGCACAAGGAACTGGTGAAGCTGGAGCACTAGACTCAAACTGGTGAACATAAACTGAAAGACTCTGAAGAGCAGATTGAGGAGGAGTTGCCTAGCCCAAGTCAAGTAAAGTGGGTACCAGCTACTGGGACTGAAGAAACTGCTTTTGAACGAGAAGAGAGACAACTTTCCGATAAAAAGGAAAAGGATGGAAGAGAAATAAGCGAAAGAAATACAGAAGAAGAAAAAGAAAGCAAACTTAAAGTAGGTGCAAAGAAACGAAAGTACAAATTGAACAAGGCAGAAGAAGAAATACAACCAAAAAGGGCAAAGACAGATGATCATTGGCCAAGTGGAGTGAAAAGACTGAAATACAGAGTGGTAAAAAGAAGACCCGAGAGCAAGTTAGAACAGATAAAGGAAGTTTCAGGTGAAATAGAGCAAGGAGAGTCGGATGACGAATCAGCTGCGACCAAAGAGAGTGAGAAAAGCAATCAAAAAGTTCAAGTCACCTGACTGGATTTACATAGTGTTGGAAGAGATTGAAGAAGAAGATTTAAACAAAGAAAGAAACGGCACTGAAAGCGAGCAAGAGGAAAAAAGTGACTTAGATCCACCTTAAGAGACTGTAAACAAATTAAGGTGTCACACTAACAACTGAAGAAAATTTTCTGAAGACGTCCTGGAGATTTGGATTAGTTAAAATAAAAGGAGGGGTAAAGAAGAAAGCTTTTGAAGTGTGGGATCACACTACATTTTTATTTTTGAATATTTTTGATAGATTTAGAAAATCCATTTAGAATTATATAAGGACTAGTATTACGATGGCAGATACACAGGAAACAAGATCTAGATGTAGTTTTATGCATAGGTGTTATAAAGTTTGTTTATGCTTATTTTGTATATTAATAGTATTTTGGATAATTTTAACAATTATAATACCTTTACATTTGATTAAAGAAGATACATCTCGTCCTAATAACTTGACAGGTCCAAGGGTAGACACTGACAGTAAGCAAATTCCTATTACTCACATGAAACAGATAGACACTAGTAGTTTGCATCACGATAGATCAGTTACTAATATTTCCTCGAATGTTTTCACTAAACTACTCTACTCTACGAGTATGTGGAAACAATGGAAGTGAGGGATTGTTATGTATGTATACAGTTACCATTGTCTGTTTCAGAAGGTGTGACCTATCATCACCTTCCTTTGACATATGGTGTGACGTGTAGTGTTTTATCAAGTTTATTGTATAGAACAGGAAAATTAGATTACTATTATTCAAATGCAGATACAATCTTTTCTAAAGTTCCTGTAGTACCCGAGTTGGATAAGATAGCACATGCAAATGTCATGGGAGATTTTTTCCTGACAACAAAGCCTTTAGCTATTGCTTATGCTAATAAAAATAACAACGTGTAGATTGGAAAAAGAAGAGAAAATATTTTTGGAGATGGTAGAAGAAAGAAGGGCTAAGTTTCAGAGAAAAGCTGTTGAAGAGAAATTGAAAACACCACCTTGGGTTTTCAAAGAAGGCAACTATGGCAAAAGCGAGGCTTATGCTGCAATGGCTTTGGATTGGTCACAGAAGGGAAAATTATGCTTATGTAGGGAGAAGACTAATTATAATTCCTATTTCATCAGTTCCAGTAAATGTGAAGATACCTATAAAATTATTGGGGGTTGGGGATTAAAGGGAGGAACCGACCCTGTCCTGCCAGGTATATATTATGTCTGTGGGAGGAAAGCCTATTATCGGCTGCCAGATCACTGGTATGGGACATGTTACCTTGGGATTGTCTTTCCAAAAGTCTATCATGTAGACAAAAGTACAAATGGAATCGATGAAGTAAGGCAAGGACTAAACCGTGTAAAAAGAGAACGTTTTTCAGAAATTGTAGGAGATATATTTGGAGCATTAATACCTGGAGTTGGAGTCACACTGAATGCATACAAAATTCGACAATTGTCCACAGTGGTTGATCGTTTATCAACGGATACTGCTGGAGGATTCTTAATGATTGACACTGAAATGATTGCCATGAGATCTATGGTTATGCAAAATCGACTTGCCCTTGATATATTGTTGGCAAAAGAGGGTGGAGTCTGTGGAATGCTGAAAGTTCAACATTGTTGTACTTACATTCCAGACAAAAGTAAGAATTTGGAAGGATACATTCAGAATATCACTGATTTGCATAAAAAAGTAACCCAACTGGAGGTTGACGGTGTTTGGGAGAGACTAAGTAAAAGTTTCTCTACTATAAGCAAGTGGTTTTCTTCTATAGGTAGTTCCTTAGTTGCAAAAATAATATTACCAGTAGCTTTTGTAGTCACTATGGTACTCATGATACAAATGACCTATGTTTGCGTGAAGAAGAGTCGCAAAGAAAAGAAAGGAAATTGAGTAAGGAACATAAGGAAAGGGAAAGAGATAGAAGAATTAGAGATGGAAAATTTCAAAGAGAAATTGTATGAAAAATGTAAGGAGCAAGGGTCAAAAGACAAAATAACAACTATATAACTTGATAAACCGTATGTTTTGAGATTTTATGATGGTACCATCAAAGGGGGGATTGATGGAGTGAGGTTTGTAAAATGCACCCTCATGAAATCAAGTAACTCCATAATAATGTATTAACTGCATGAACTAATCAACTCCGGATACACACATCTACACAGGGGGCAAACGCAATTTACATAATACACTAAATCATGTTGGCATGAGTACGTATTTACTGTTTGCGCTTTGAAAAACTGTATTAATACATGTTTATGCTGTGTTGTACATTGCACATTTTGCATGTTGTGCACAAAATAATGGAAGGGTTGCTTTAAATTAATAGCTTTCGCTAGGATTTATTTAACACAGGGCATTAGTATGGTGGGAGGTAAACATAATGGGTTTTATTTCATGAATTAATATTCTTTTGTGTTTATTTTAATACGGGATTGGGCCTGCAAGAAAATGGCCTCTCGTTCAAGCCAGCATGTTGTTGGCCTGGTCGGTCCAGAGTGCGCATGTGCCGGGAGGGGTTGCCTGCTCGCAGACTGCTGAGTGTACCAGATAATGCAATCCGTGTGAAGGCCATGTTGACCTGTGTCTTATTGTTTATGTGCCAAGATGCCACAGCGACTGTGGGAACAGCCATCACTGCGTGCAATGCGAATGTGAAAGCGGATATCATAATGAATACTGTAACCAAATTGTATAACTATGAATGCTAGTAGTATACGAATGTAATGGTCTTAAATCTTTCCTTTGTTAGAACCGGTATAGGATGGATTTGTGGGGAGAACTGGATGAGGCGACCCTAGTATGATTTATGACAACCAATCACAGTCCGAGTTTCTACCGATACTGCAACATTATAAGATAGTGTATTAGGCAGAAAGGTATAACTGATATCCCAATTGGGGGTGTGTGAGATCAGAACGAACGAGAACAGAGAGAAGGGAGAAGAGAATGCAGACGAGAACGCAGACGAGAACATAGAGAGAACGCAGACCAGAACGCAAAGAGAAGATCTAAGACAGAAAGAGCAGCCCTGCACAGAGACAGAGAACCTTTAGGAACGAGAATGTTGCGGGAGTGCTTGGGAGGAGACTGCGACCGAGGAGGTAGATTAATTGGGAGATTAATTCTAATTGTTAGTATAGCAATCTTTGCTGCATCTGTCCTGTTTGACTTTGTCCTCCGAGCCTATCTCTGGGGACCTCTTGCCACAACCTCGGCCAAGGAAGTGGTTTTCCTATTTCTTTGGTGGGCATTGCCCTCCTTGATTGCTTAAATCTGCAAATATATTTTCTGCAAGAATTTATGCTGTACCTTCTTTCCCCATTCCTTTGCATGCTTTGATATTAATGCAAATGATTCATTTTGATTACATTGCTTGATAATTTGTTCTCTTATATGTAATCTTGTATGTGCACTGATATTCTAATCACGAGCAATAATAAGACAAAAATCATTAACTGAAGAAATGACTTTGTGGTTATTTAATTAAATGCTAAACTGTTTAGTTAATCATAGTCACCATCAACTCTTCAACTAATGGTCCATCGACCAGAAGAAGAAGGAGTTGAATTTACTAATAGTTAGAAATAGATACAAATGTTATTAATGTGAAGTATAGCATTTAATAAAACTGACAAATTAACCCCCCAAAATCCAGCGCCAGTCCTCAGGGATCATTTATGGGTAATGTGTGATGGGCCCCGTTGATTGATAAACAATTTATGCATGACGAGATTTTCTTTGGTCCCCGACTCAGGAATTTAGGGGTTGCGCTGGATCACCTTGTTACCTTGGGAAAAAAAGTACTGAAAAGGGCAACGGCCATGAGTTCTGTGTATAACTTTAAAACAACGTATAACTGCTGGCCACGTGCAAAACCATCAACTATTGAACACAAAAACTTTAATGAATTGTACAGTAAAGATTCAATGTGAAGACATCCGTAGTGAAAACTGGCAAGACGCACACCTTTAATAATGTCATTGACACGTTCACACATATAGGAAATAGGAGTTTCAGTTTTACCTGGTAAATGTCTATTTCCTCTTGTGCCCTGGAAGAGTTAATAGAAAAATGATTGGTGTCAACCATCAGTCATAAGAGTAGAAGGTAAATAGTGTAAATAAGAATTTAAGTTTTCAGGAAACCTTAGTCTCTTTGGATTTTGACCATGGTGTGGATAAAACACCTACTGCCTTGTTCTGACTGCAGTGGCTAGTAATGGTTGCCAAATTAAGAGGCCTGCTACTTGGGATGCAACCTTCATTTAAATAACAGCAAACAAATAGGAAGGCCTTTATTTGTGAAAATACCACAATCGGAATTTCTGAGACCGCAGGATGTGGGAATTACTGCACCATTTTAAGTTTAAATGTCCTGAATGAGGGCCAACAAAGGAAACTGGTGTTTCAGATCAGTTTTTCACAGGTTTTCTAGCATACATCCCCCAAATACACCTGCTTTTAGCAGGCAAAATATGTCCAGGGAAACACCCAAAGGTGCAGAATTACAGTACTGCTATGATTCAACCAGTAGTAGATCAGGATATCAGGAGTCCCTCCAAAATTGTAATGAAGGACGAAGGAGGAAATTATATTTTACAGTGGCTGGTCTTGGGAAGAAACAGGTTAATTTGTTAAGCGTGTGTTCAACGTATATAATAACATTGATTTTTCTGCATGGCTTGCTACCAATATTACGTGACCCCGCACTTGGAACCTAAAAAAAAAAGTGACACGTTTGTTATTGGCGGCTTTTCACACTAGACTTCATAAGTACTAGTTGGGGAATGGGAGAGCGGAACACAGTTCCTCCAATGAAGGTAACAGTGTCTCAAAAGAGGGTAACACCAAGCCCAAATGAGAGAATGCAGACGGCGTTCAGAACATGGCTAACGGTGTGTGGGTTATGAATGAGTGAGGGGCTGGGAAGAATATGGAGTTCACAGTGTGAATCAGTTTTTCTGCAGGGACGTACTCTGACCGAGTTCCATTTACATTTAATCTTTTATGTAGACGCTATTGATGAAATATGTAAAGCAATATGTTATTTATTCTTCATTTAGAATGACTTTTTAAGGAGGGTTACTAGTAAATCAGCAATAATAAATTTGGCAAAGTATATACATGGCACTTATCTCCTTTTAACTAAAAATCTCTCAGCAAACAGGATAACTGCCTCCACCACATCATTGGGGTAGTCACCCTATTACAGGCCAATTATAAACATTAAGAACATGAACCTTATTTCATACCAGGCTACACCTGATCCAAATTCAGGTTATCAATATAAGCTCTACTTTCATAGGTTCCCCACTCCACTAAAAAATATCAAAACTGCCTTTATTTTTGAAGGGACTTTAGGCTCTCGTAAGTGTGGACAGAATGCATTAACGTGCTAGTAAGGGTTCAACATCAGCCTGGGAATCCATCATCTCTTGGTTAGCCAGAAGACATCCTAACTTAGGCGGGGCCTTTAGGCTATATTAGAGTGTGCAAAAGTGCTAAAATGTGCTGGACTAGTGCTGAAATACCCATGTTATATTCACAAAAACAAATTGTATATGATATTAACTTGGAGCCAGCCATTCTAATCTTTCATTTACCATTTCTAAATATTTACCAAATTTAAAACATAATTTAACATGTTCTCACAAATTACATCAAGTTGTCTACTTTCTTAATCTGCAGTTCACTAAAAACGGGGAGTAACAGTCTCTTTCTTTCCCGCACGAAAGAAGTGCAAAATACATTCAGATGTAAAAGTATAGCTGTACGAATCTTACAGAATGGGCAAAGGATTCCTTTAATTGCCCCACTTAGGATCTTATTTAATGAATGCAAGCACTTTCCCTAGTTTTAACTTCAACAATCAATTCCTGGCATTTCAGGCATTAATATTTTTAAGTAAGAGTGTATCTCTCCACTAAAATCCATAACCATAAGATGGGCTGATAGCTTTCTTTTTCAAAGTCCTCAATATCTTTTTTAATGGCAGACTTCTTAATCAAGCGTTTAAGCTCTTTCTTCCTGTTTAACACTGAAGTTTCCCTCTCTGGGTATGGCCGCAAAATCTAACATCCTCATGATAGTGCTCATCGTCTCCAGCCAGGCTACTGTGTTGCCAGACTGAAGATGGGATTTTATTGTGCACTTCAGGGAAACCTTGGCTGCTACTAACATACCTTAACAATAATTATTTCTAGTCGTTCCCCGCATTTTGCACTTATTTTCATTGGCTGTTTTTCAGTTGTGACCTTCCACAATATCACTTTTAAAATTGGTGAAAAATGTTGACTGGCTCCTCCATATGCCCTGTCCACCATTTATGCTCCGTTTTTATTCCAAACGTGCCACCTCCCATGCCACAAAACTGTCACCCAATCATCACTTTCCTGTCAGCATTGAATGGCTAAGAAGATGATTATGAGGAAGAAGGGCATCTTACTAGCCCACTGTCTTTGTCACTAACCCTTGCTACAACATTCAATCCTTATAAATAGGGCTGCCGGTTTTATGGTATTTATTTTTTTAACATTTCCGTCTGTATTTATCCAGATTATTTTTGGGCCATTTTATTGGCATTTATCCATAGTTCTTTGTTTGGAGAATAAAAGGAGTCGTACAATGATATATTTCCACATTTAACTGATAAACTTGCACTCATACTTTGATGCCTGTCTCGTTTTAGCAAATTAAGTAGCCAAATATAACAACAAAAAAACACTACACCAACAGGTAAATATTAGCATTATAATAAAATATATGTTAAGATATGCCTGTATTTAAGGGAATCTCAGCCTGTTTTTACATTCCCATGGTGTCTATCTGCTTAGCAGTTGGTCTGGAATTCATGAAGAACAACAAGGAGTGGCACTCACAAGAAGCACAATTTTCTGTATTTTTCCACTTTTAAAAATAAATACACACAGGAAATAGATTATTTTCTGTCTGTATGTATATGTAAAAATCGGTAAAAACTCGAAGTGTTACTTATAAACCACCCCTTAATTTCCCCAAGGGTTATGGCTAATCTCAGTTAGAAGTGTTTGCTGTATTTCGCTGTTGATACTTTTACTTAAAGCAAGGTCTTTAAGCATAGCCCACATAAAACAGTAATACCCTTTTCCAGCACCAACTTTCACACACAAAAACATATACGGGTGCATACTCGAATAATCTGTGCTCAGTTTTTAAATCACACCTGTTGCCATAAATAGTACATGTTCTTTTACCCAACTCGGGGCCGATTACGATGCAGCCCGTAAAGGCTCCGACCGCCCCATCGTAATAGGCCACTCAGTTTCCTTTCCGACCGCCTCATTATGATGGAGGCTGTCGGAAAGGAAACCGGCCTGTCAATCCAGCTGGCTTCTAACAAGCTCGGAGAGCCCGTCCACCACCTGGAAGCCGGCTAGTAATCTCAAGGGCGGGCCTTTCCGCCCTTGAGATTACAATGCATGTTTCCGACATGGTTTCCATGCTGGCCTGTCCGACATGAAAACCATGTCGGAAATTGTGTTTGATAAACAGCCTCCGGTTGGAGGCCGAGGGGGCAGTGCCCCCCTGTTGATCCCTGCACCTTGTGGCAGGCACAAAGTGCCTGTCACAGGGTTCAGGGATGAACCGCACCTCCCATTTCACTATGGGAGCATGCATTAAGGCCGTAAAATGCATGCTCCCATAGTGAAATATAGGAATGCGACCGAACAGTGTTCGGTCGCATCCTGAGACGGTCGGGACCGCCAACCGGGTGTCGTCGGTCCCAGGTCCGAGTCGGGCGGAAGGAATTCTGCCCGACATCGAAATCAGGCCTAGTGTCAGTCATTTGAACAACTTTTGAAGGATGCAAAACTATTCAGGCCACAAGCAAATTTGAGCCTCTGATTTCATATTAGGCCTTGATTTCTTCAGGAAGACCATTATTTCACAAGGCCACCTTTATAGCTATATCTCCTGGCAATTGTGCCAGCAAAGAGGGCAGCTCAGTGGCAAAAGTCGCCATCTGCAGAGTTCTCGGTGCATCCAAAAGGTGTCTGCTACCAATGCTGGTGAAAAGGCTCTGGTAGACAACTTGTCTGTTGCAGAGCACAGTGTGTAATTGCTCCTACAGCAGCAGACTCAAGTCTGATTTTCATATGGTTGGTGAGGTGCAGCGAGCAGGACGACGGACTAGAGCACGGCTGAAAGAGCCAAAGGCCGAAATAAATTCAATGTTTTTGTTTTGTTCCTCATGATGTAAGCAGTTGGTCCTACTTTTTGTTGGTAACATAAAAACTAGCCCTGGTGGTAGTGCCGCTAACTCGTCAGAAATTCACTTAGTAGAATGATAATTTCCCGTCAGATGAAAATGCGCTATCTCCAATCTCGTGCACTCGGAGCATGGTTTGTAGCTACTGAATGAACTAACCTATTCTGGTTCCCCCCACAGTGATTATTGCTTTATAGCATTGTATTTATATAGAGCTGCACAGCTTGGCGCATGTGCCTAAACGCTTTAACGTAACTACAGTATATTTTTCACAATGAAAGTGGATCGTATTTCACTTATCTCAAAGAGGCAAAAGAATGACAACCTCGGCCAGGCATAGAATTCTGCTATCAGGTAAGGATCAGGCGTCCTTATTCTCCGACTCACACAGTTGAGCTATCCTCACTGCCTTACACTGCCTTACACATTCGTCGACCCTGGGCCAGACTTACTGACTGACATATTACATTGGAAAGCGGCCACGGTATTCTTGGTTGCAATAATAAAATTTAGGGCATACTCTGTTTTACAGCTCCCTCTCCCTCTCGTTCGTGCTCCTCGGGGATTGAAACTACGAAAATCCTTTAAAACTTTAATACAGCTGGGAGGCATTTCATTGTGAAGCCATGTATATACCGTAAACCCTGCATCATTAACCTTTTTTTGTCGGATAGCAGTTCAGTTTACAAACCCTTTGCTAGGGGAACGACGACAATGTCATTCACAGTATAAATGCAGCTAGTATTATTCAAAATAGAATGGCAACAGAGTGCACAAGGTGCAGACATCCAAACAAGGTACCAGATAGTCTCGGCAGTGCTGTGATTCTTTTTAATTGGACAGTACCTGAGCGTCAGACCAGAGCTGGTATATATTTATTAGAATTGGTACTTGTTGGCAGTTTCGGCAAAGACGCCAAGCTTTGAATGGGCACTGCGCGTTCACTCACTTTTGCATCCTTAATCACTCAGCTGTAAAGGTTACACATATGATGTGCAATCAACATTACAGCACATTTCTAAAGTTAACGGCCTATTTACATCACTGGAATCCGCTGGAAGGGGCAAAAAACCCTCATATTGAGTCTATACTGTAATGCCCAAGCAGTGCAAGCTTTACACACCCTGCAGGTGCTGAGTAAAGGCAGCT
The DNA here is from genome assembly GCA_963921515.1 of Calotriton arnoldi. Classification (NCBI taxonomy): domain Eukaryota; kingdom Metazoa; phylum Chordata; class Amphibia; order Caudata; family Salamandridae; genus Calotriton; species Calotriton arnoldi. Next base: position 2,477,947 of record CAWUFW010000375.1, read on the forward strand.
GACCTTCTTCTACTCCCTCAACCTCTCTTACCCTTCCTCCGCGCGCACAGATAGCGCAGAGAGGAAGTGGGAATCTGCCTTTTGCAACTGGGATCTATCTACCTACAGACACCTTTGCGGAGCTGCCTATAGCAAAGGCGTCTAATGCATGACGGTCAATGAGCGAGCCAGGCAAAGAGCCGCGGCTTGAGAGCGAGCCTGCCCGCCCCACCGCCCCTAGGCACTGTATATCGGCGGGCTCCGGAAGAGGCCTTTTTTTGCTGTAAGGAAAGCTTACCACAGCACCACTGGCACTCAGCGCCCGAGGGGACCTGCGAACTGCTGACAATGTCGCGGAGTCTGACGTAAAAAACAAGCACTCAATCCCCTAAACCGAAGTCCAAAACGAAGTCCGACCCCACATAACGATGGTAGTAGGCGAGTAAAGGAAAATGGACACATATCAACAATGCCACCATAGTTGGATTTACATGTGTGCAGTTTTAAATTATTTGTATTTTATTTTTGCGATATGTATATAGCCCGGACTTGACCCAAAGGCAATACAGCTTTATGAAAGAGCAGGAAGTACCTTCTGGTTAACAACCATGATAAAACGAGTATTCAGCCAACAATCTTGATAAATTGGCTGCATAGTGCCTATATAGGCAACACTCCCCTTCCAATGCGAAATAGCATGCATGATGGAATAAATAATTACACAACACAATTTTGTTTGGGAAAATATTGCTGCAGGTTTATTCCATACAAAAGTATGCAACATGGTGGGTTATCTTACGGGTGATCCAAGGGCAGGCAGCGGTGACTAACCTACGCTGCCCTGCCCGCCTGATGAGCCAAATTGCACTGTGGCCAACCCAATCAGTGCTACCAATTATGGTGTGATCCCCCTCCCTAGGATCACGTGGACCACTGGACCACCATCTTACTCACGCCCCTTTCTGGGCGGAGCGTTGCAAGGCAAGCCCCTGGTTGTTCAGGCTTACAACCGCCCTCAGGACTAGCGGGGCGCCGACGATTTTCTTCCAGGGACCTGCCATGAGGACTCCTGGGATTTGGCACTGGCTCCCCTATTGTGCTCCTGAAGAGGTACCCTTCTGCCTCCAGATCGCCCTGTAACTCCGCCACAGCTCTGACGGCGGCCCCCGTCGCCTACAGAGCCCCCCACCAACACTGCTACTTTCCTCACCTGCAACCCGCTATTTCCAGGGCCTCCTTCATGTCCAGTAGGAACAGATCCATGTCCACCTGTGACAAGTGCACACCATCTATGTCAAAATAACCTTTGGTGTTCGCCTGGATTAGTCCATGCCTGATGAAGCCAAAACCCCTTGCTCTGCGAACTTGCGCATGGTGCTGTTTATCCTTCTCCGGGAATGTTCAACTGCCTCACAAGACCTGTAGGAATGTGATGGCCTCCCAGGAGGGAGCTCTACTCTTAAGCACAGCTATAGTACCCTTCAAGCTAATGTAGGCTCCAACCTCCTGCAACCTGTAGTTGCAATCCCTCTAGCACTTTATGTGCCTTAACACCTGTTTCCCCAATTTGTGGGACAGCAGCACACCTGTTAGATGACCGCTTCCACAACCAGCCTATCTACTATGGCTATCAGGGCGGGGACTTTTATGCTTACTGAAGCAACCCGTAACCTGCCCTCGGAGCAGAGTGCACATACTTTGTGAAGTTGACCAGACATTTGCACAGACCTTTCTGATTGCTAAACCATGGCGAACAGGAATGTACGATGGCCTCCCCGGAGGTTGGGAACTCTGTTCTCTTCTTTAACCACAGTCTAGTTTACTCTGCAAGTTATTGTTCGGGCCAACCAATACCCTTATCTCAACCCACTGACCTCCCATTGTCCGGGAGCGCAGTGCCAACAGGAGATGGGACCCCAAGAACATAACAAATTACTGCTCTACATTGACCACAGTCCAGTGTGCTGTAATCAGTAGAGCCCAGTGTGCAAGTATATGCATTTACCTTTGGGGGGGGTTAAGCCATAGTACACCCCACCCCCGAACTCGACAAGATCCAACTGGCGGGTTCAAACTGATAACCAACTGCTGCCCCAGCAAGGGTTGTCATGCCTTCCTAGAATGCCAGGTGGACATGCCCACCTAAAGAGGCCAAGGTGAATCTAATCTCAAGGTGGTGGGTCCTGATGTCCCCTAAGGGGACTCCAAAGATTCTGCTACATCTTGTGTCCTTCTTGCCTGCACCACCCATTCGCCTGACTGCGATCCACAAGCGCTGTGTCGCCATGCTGGTGACCCCACCCAGCAAATATGGTCCATCGCACGCTTTTGTTGCAGGTATCCCAGGTGTGGCAAAAGATGCCAATGCCTTTGGATTGAGAAGACGTTGAGAATTATATGAGCATATTTACCTTCACCTACTGAGATTGAGTCGCAGAGTGTGCTCTGAAATTGTCAGCAATAGTGCTCCAAACCCATATTTCTTGACGCTATTGGAGCCACGGCACACATTCTGGCCTAAGCAATTGACGTAACCCACCTGGCTGACTTACCGCTGCGAGACTTTGATCTTATCCCCATGCTCATGGTTACCGGTGCACATCTTCTATAGGTCTTACCCCCACTCTAATTATACAGAGTCCTGCAATGTACCCTTCTGCTCCTGTGTGGGCGAATAAAACACCTGTAAAATTGCAAATTCCACTGCCCTCACAACATCGGGCAATCCGGTGGGGGAGAGGGGTCTTTACCGTTAGTTCTGCTCATTACATGGCCACCTAGCCCACAAGCACCCTTGTCTGACAGTAGTCTGTCTGCTGTGTAGCCAGCTAAATGTCCGCACACTGGAGCAAGACGTCCCGTTCCATACTCCTGTTAAAGGATTACCATAATGCAGACCTGCAGGAAAAGCTTGAGGGCTGGTAGCTGTCGGAGAACACTAAGTAAAGATACCTGCCCTTTCTTGGAAATGGGAATGCTCAATGTGTTTAGCTAGCTGTGACCCTATGTGCTCCAAACTAGTGTTACCCAGCTATGGAACCACATACATGTTGAGTAACACACTTACGCAAGCCGTCTGGCTGCAAGGGTGATAATGCGAGCGAAAATAGCTTTAACTGAAGCACCACTAACACGCGCTGGTCTAGGGGGGTCACAATTACTGCTAGGAGACCAGACCTTTGCCCAGTCAGGGATACTGATGAACTATGTCGAACACTTGCTCGTGTGAAGACTGATACAGTGAGGCTGGAGTGAACGTTTGTATGTTGTGCATCTACAGTAAGTACCTTGATTTGCTTTGGCTGAGATAGAATTGTTGCTTCCGTCACACTCCAAATTGTGGCAATGTGTGGCAATGTGCAGCTTTTTCACATGTTTCACTGCTGAGTGTGCCTGGTCGGTTCCTAGATACACACTGCGTACTAACCAGTTGTGACCCCATATGCTTAAAGCACTAGACCTGATTCACTTGGTTTACCCCGGAATTGATTGCCCTCCACCAAAACATGTGTATGGGTTGCTGGTCCCTGATATACTTCCTAGTAATCTTGAGTTGAGCCATGCTCCTTCTATGCCTTTTCCAATGGCAGTTAACCCGCTCACACAAGTGACCCGCTGGTAGCAAGCCCAGTGTGACCTGTAACATGGTATTGTAATTCTCCTAACACTGTACTGCGGGCAAGCCACACTCACTGCTACTGGTGTCTGACTAATCGGCCATGGAGGCCTTAGCCATACTGCTCGGTCAGCAAGACACGCCCACTGTACAGTTGAAATTTAGTAATTCATGGCGCTGGCAACCGCCGGGGCCTGCTACCGGGCTGTGTATATGCGGCCCAGGATGAACTTGAACGATTGGCTTGGTGTGGATGGGTTGTTAACGTTGCCTGGCTGAAGTGCAATACCTTTGGCAAACAACTCTTGACAAGATGTGCCAACGCATGTAGAAGTAGGAGTTCTATCCAGCCCGCCTTACTTCCTCTCACCCAGTGGTCTGTGTATAGCGCTTGTTGGAGCATAAAATGACGCTTGTATATTTGTGATGTGCAAGTGCTTCCATAGTTATGCTGCTGCTGAATAAGCGATATTTTGTTGCCCCGCTCCCTGATATTCATTTTAACCACCACAGAAGGATGAAAGGTTGATTGAACCCAACGGGGGTTAGATCCTCAGACCATGCGGTCGAACCCACCACCAGACCCAAAGATAAATCGGTTCAGGTATCCTTTGCCATGACCCCTCATGTGCCCTTTGAACTCCCATTTTAACCAATAAGAGGCCACTAGGCTGACACCCCAGCGGGACCTGGCAGTCGTATTTAACCTTTATATCCTTACAGCATAGAAACACTCACCGCTGCAGATGCCTTGATGCGTGAGCATCCGCTGGTCGCACTAGTCAATACAGCGATTATTTAAATTAATATGATACTGAGTATATGAGAAACTATGCACAGGCAATTGAAAAATTCACACATTCAGTAAATGTGAAACATTTTGGACTTGTCAATCAAAATTAAGCCAGTCCCCATCCTAGGTGAGGTCTTGCACTCCCAAACGTCTGCTAATGTGTACCAGGGAGCAGACAAGTCAGTGGGAACAGGGGGGGAAAGTATGTAGATACCTGCCCTTTCTTGAATACTGGGAATGCCAAATGTTCTTTAATACATAGTAGCCACTTGTGCTCTAACCCAGTGCTTCCCCAACTTTTGAACCACAGCACACTTGTTAGGTGACAACTTCCACAACCCGCCTGGCTGCCATGGCTATAGGGCGGGTGAATATAGCTTAACTAAAGCAACCTGTAACATGCCCTTGTTTGCAGAGTGCACGTACTTAGCTGCATCGACCAGACATTTGCGCAGGCAGTTTTGTTGATAAACTATGGTGGACAAATGAATGGTGTCACTCTGGTTTCTGAGAATGTATGTCTGTTGTGCATCTGCCACTGAGACCTTGATTTGTTTTGGCTGTGTTAAACTTGTTGCCTGCGCCACACTTCAGGCATATGGAAATTGTGCTAAACTCTCGCTTACTACACTGCTGAGTGAGCCCAATGCATTCACACAAATTCCTTACAAATTCCGTTTCTGACTGCAATTGGAATGAGATTGCAAGCCCTGATCCCACATAACTGAAATTAAACATATTCCATCAGGGGCCATGGCCTATCTATGCCCTCTGTGGTGTGATCTGAACTGCTAAGACAAGCGTCAATGAGGCCTCACAAACACGTGTACCCGTTCATTTTGGCTACACCACCGCTGTGAGATGAATATGCTCCCTATCCGTGATACTTTTTATTAGATCAATAAGTGTAATGATAAACATTTATTCGACCTCCGAAGGATGAAAGGCTGAGTGGGCCTGCCGGGATCTGAACCTGTGACCATGAGGTCATACACCCACCCCTACATTGGGTGCCTTAGCCCGTGGCCGCTAGACCCGTGTCTGCATTCTATACAGGGAACTAATGCTTTTGTATCCCTAAAGCAGGGAGTGACCACGCGTGCGGCGCTCCATCACTACTGATTAATAATTGTCTGCACTGGAAAGCTGGGACGGAAGTGCAGGTGGGTATTGCCGGATGAGGTGAGCTGTGTGCTGCCCCTTGCCGCTCGGTCATCCTACCCTATTGAAGCACCCTCTGAAAGAAACCAGGGAAAATTTTTCATCACCCTCTTATCTAACCTTAATAGTTTCCACGTGGCTCCTGATGACACCTTAAATCGTTGTTCTATGGTATACTTATAGATTTTTACATCTACGCTGCCATACAGGACCACGCCGACCAGCAGAGAGACCCAAAGACCTGCGATCTGCATCGTACACCTTTTTAGCAGGTGTGTAGATCCACTGCGATATCCTCCTTGAGTCAATTTCCACAAGTTTGTTTATAAATAAGCAAGGAAGGCCACACGTACAGCACTCAATCCTACCGAATAATGATTATCTGCACTGGCAAGATGAGAGCAAGAACCCTCTATGTTCTACCTCATGATAGAATTGCAACTCCCTTACGAGGATAGCGAGGGTTTGAAAATATTTTGTCGTGCCACCCTGTGGCCTAATGATTCTGACCCGAACACTTGCTCTGTCTTTGCCATTGGATTAAAACATGTAAGCTGAAACCTATGCTTAGCATGGCGTGCCGCATAGTTCAGCCTCTTCTGTCATTGCGTCCAAATATATATGATCAACCCGTAACCTAGCACCTACAGCAAGCCAGGGCCCTTGACCTTGTCAATGGTACCACGTTGCAGACTAAATAAAGTATTGATTAAAATGCATGTTCGTCTATCGGACAGTTCGTCTACATTCGACAGGCACAAGGTGGACCTTAAAGAATAATTGTCCTGCACCATTATCAAATGTGCCACATGCACGCTTAAAAGTACTCAGTAAAGCCACCCAATGTCCAATGATTCGGGCCTCTTACAATTGCGTATAACCTTGTGCTACCAGACCTCGTCATGACTTCACGGGGCTAGCATAAATCACTAGGTCAATCGGGCCGCTGTCCTGCAGATTAGTAAGCCCTGGAGCCCGACTTGGCAAGCCGGGAGATGGCACTGGATCTCTTGCAAGGGGGACCCATTAGGACAGAATGGCCCTTACCCTGCCCGCCAGCCATTGCCCATGGCCAAGCCTTCCGCAATCTGGGCATCCGTATGCATCGTATCACCAAATTGGCGCTCAATCGCCCATCACACCAAACAAATTGCCCTTCCCTCTGCCCCACTGGCACAACCTCACCAACCTGTGAGTTGGGGAATCCCACAACCCACCGCAAGTACAAGGGAGAGCGATGACCTCCAGTTGCACAGGTGAGACGCGACCAACTGACAAACCTGCTAATTAATGCTGACATGTCCAGCGGGTGAACCTACGGCGGTGCAACCAGGCTGCCCGCCCCCGCAACCGCACAAAACAGCAGTCCGCGGCCATAAACAACACTAATGGGGGGCCCGTGACTGCGCACAAAACGCTGGCTACAACACCCCCCACTCTCACTCCAAATAGGCTGACCGTCACAGCAGCCCATTCTCTCTGCCCCTCGGCCTCGGTCCACGTGTGACTGCATTGTGCCCCAAACACCGGTGGGAGATCGTGAACCCGACGAGCTGCGGACCACCGACCCCCTGCTCCCCCCGAACACCAGACTGGAGGCCAGCAACCAGCCCCAAAACGAGGAACCGCGGCCCACCAATCACCACATCGGAGTCCGTCTCAAATTACAAAACTGTTCAAATAGCTCATTTAAATACAGCAGGCAAAGCAAGACTTCACATTCCGTTTCTTGGGGCGGAGGGGCCCTGGATATATGGTACCAGACCCTCCTAGTTAGCTTCAGGTGGTGCAAGGCCCGCCCACGAAGGCGCAAGATCCCGACGAGCTGCGGACCACCGACCCCTTGCTCCCCCCGAACACCAGACTGGAGGCCAGCAACCGGCCCCAAAACGAGGAACCGCGGCCCACCAATCACCACATCATAGTCCGTCTCAAATTACAAAACTGTTCAAATAGCTCATTTAAATACAGCAGGCAAAGCAAGACTTCACATTCCGTTTCTTGGGGCGGAGGGGCCCTGGGTATATGGTACCAGACCCTCCTAGTTAGCTTCAGGTGGTGCAAGGCCCGCCCACGAAGGCGCAAGATCGCTCCAGATAAGAAGGCACTAGGGCAACCAGGTGCATGATAAGCAAAGGCCGAAGCAACAAACGCCCGACAAACCAGAAACCTTTCAACCCATCAGCACAAACCGCTACTCGCCCCCTTCTTGAGAGCCAGCAGCAGTCGTGCCAACACGCATCTGCAGCCTAACAAACTAGGCACATGCCCATACAATGAAACGCCCAGCCTGACTCGTGCCCTCTCCCACCGCCAGAATGCCTGCCCCTGTGAATCCACCCCTCTGAAACCGCTCCTTGCACCGATCTTGCAAAGCAGTCACATGTTTTGTGTCACTGACTCATTTAGCCAGTCCTGGATTTTTGCCAAGAACAGTTTTCAAGATCGGCGTTATTCGGACAAAATTACGATAATATTACACTGCACAACTGCCTATTACACTGCCCCTGGGCACTTTAGACGGGTGCCGCGCCCTCGGACCGCCGACCCCAGTAGGGCAGGTTCTCCCCTAAGTCACCCGGGCAAACATGGGCGCCCACGGCTGCCCTGCATTTGAACCTGCGCCCTCTCCCAGCCCCCCCAGCGGCCGAAAAAAATCGATGAAAAGTGCTGCCCCAGCATACCTAATTGCTGGGGCGACGGTGGCATCTCTCAAAGCCCGAGCGGGGGGGGGGAGGGGCGCGCACTCATGCATGATAATGATGACCCCCCAGCGGCCGCACAATCTTATATTCCGCCCCCTACATGCCCGATCACCGGGGCGGAAGCGGCCTAACTATGCCCTGCAGTCGCCGGAGCCCCCCAGGGAGGCCTTTTCAGCAGACCGATGGAGGGATTCAACTGGTGAGCAGAGAAATTTGCGCCCATGTGCGAGATTGGAGGCAGACAATGTGTGCAGGAGCTGTGGCGATTAACCGCACCCCACAGATGTGCAGCCCTGACCCCCACTCTCACACGATCTGTGTGAGCTGCATCCTCTGAGGCCAAACTGTGCTAATTAAATCGTGTCCACTGATATCAGGGTAGCCCACATCGCACCGGCTGGAGTTGTGCCACATGTTCGCTCCATCTACCCGTTTCATTCTCACTCGTGGTCAACCGGAACAACTTGGCAGACCGGACCGGTGGCCCCGCCACCGCCTATGCCCAGCCCCCTAAAACTGGGTTGACGAGGGAGAGTACGCCCCACAAACCATTTCCCCAGCTACAACCACAACTGGCTAGACCCGAGGGGTAAGCCCTACGCACAACAGGAGAGGAGCAGAGGCGGTAATAAACACAATATGGTGGAGCGTATATATGGGCTTAAGCGACGCTCCACCATGCAGGCTCCAAATATGTTGCCTCCAAAGATGGTCAAAACTAGAGCTAGCTCACCTAACCCAGGGTGGACCCCGACACTCCTCTGTTCGTCCTGCTAGACGGCGTGTCCGGCGCAAAGAGGGTGCCAGAAAGGCAGGGGGAGGTATAAGTACCTTCCCCCCAACCCTCTATGCGCAGGAAATGACGCGGCCTGCGCGCCTGGCTGAGGGACTCCCCCCGGATCCCCCGACTAGAAGGGGTGCTGGTGTGCCTAAGTGGCACTAAGGGGGCCGCCCTTTTAGGTGGCCCACTGCGTGGGCCGCGGGCAGCCACAAAGCACCAACAGAGTGGAGCTAACAAACATTTCTTAACAGGATAGACTTATCGTACAAGCAGAGGAGGTGTGATCAACGATCTTCACATTATCAAATGCGTCTATCAATTAAGAGAGTTTTGAGTTCCCCTTTGAATGTGGACAGACAACTGTGAAAAGGACTGGTGGAAGGCAGAGTACAGCAGGGGCAGAGTAAGGTTCCCTAACACAAAGTACAAGGTACAGCATACTTTCCAATATTTGGGGAAGAGGAAGATTTTGAAGAAAAAAATCAGGGGACTTTATATACAAGCAAAAAGAAAAAAGAACACTTGATGGACAGAATGCAGAACAATGTCATACATTCACCCCAGTACTGAGATCTGGGCCTAAATCCCATCGTTTTTTGCTCCCCATGCCATTCCAGTTTGAACCCAGCCATATCCAAATCAGTCTTGACCCTGCGCCCAATGGGAACAGTCCAGCCCGAACTGCCAGGCCAGGTCCTCCCTGGACTGGAAACAAGCATCCTAGGACCGGTTTCGGGGTTTCACCCCTCATCAGCCAGGATAGCTTGACTCCAGTGGCATGGAGAGCATGGGACCCACGTCTGATTTGCATATAGCTGGGTCTGAACTGGGGTGGCGAAGTGAGCTAAAGAACGATGATGGATTCAACCCAGATCTGTAACTGGGAGTGAGTGTCTGAAAAGATTCAGCACTCTGTCCATCATTACCTTGTGTTTGACTTTATATACATGCCTGTAGTGGCGCAGCATGAGGACCACTTTCCTTGTGCTGAAGGAAGTAGATAAACACATGTAGCGTATTTCAAATTCTATTTCAGGAACGGAGGCTCTGATTATGCTTCTCTTCCTTTACTGCGAAATAACAGCAGCCAATGAAAAAACGTTTTACATATAACACATACTACATAGCCCATGATACTTTGCTATTAACCACCAATCATGGCCCAGTAGACCATATAAATACAGATAACTCTATCTTTGAGAGTCTCTTTTTTTTGCTGCTCAGCAGTCAAGATAAGTGTCTCAGTCTTTCACATATGCTTTGTGATTTGCCACGTTATTGTGTATTTCATAATTATTACGATATTGGTAGAAGTTCTTTATTGTGGGTGTAAGTTATTTATTATTAGGTACTGTTGTCTCGCGTGGCGTTACTCTCTGTGCCCGGTCTTGTCATCGTGATTGGGAGGGGGTAAACGCCTTCCTTTGTGGGAGATATTCAGCCGATTTTTTCTTACAAGTTCTGCCATCCCATAATCTTCCTGAGGTTCTGCGTGGCCGCTTCCAATTCATTAGTGCCTTCCCTAATACACAGGCCAGAGATAGAGAGCCTCCGACGGAGGGCTACACACTGTCTGCTTTCGTCTCCTCCTCGCCGACACATTATTCTAACGCTCGGCACCACGCTCGTTTAAACACAGCATGGTCTGGTCGCTGGCTCCGGCTGGAACAATAGAGCAATTTGCCCAGCGTTTTGAGCGGAGTGCACGCTCATTATCAGATTGGCTCTCCTGACACCCACAATCCATATACATTCAAGTGGGCTGCAATAATCTGGATTACAGCAGTTGCTGAGGAGCCTGTTTTTCATTAATAGTCCCTCTGCACTCGGGGTTTGCTCCCGCCTCCTATTATCCTTGGGGATAGACTTGGCTATAGACTTGATAGTTTACACCATGACTGGCTGGGTGCCTTTTGAGGAGGAGGAGTATGAATCCTACTGTGAGGAGGATCAGGGACACCATTTGGAGGATAATTTAGTTGATGCCCTGGATGCTTCAGTGCGACAGTCGGTCAACAGGGCAATTGAGACGGCTGTACCTTTTACAGTTTATCAGACTTTGGCGGCTGCCTTGAAGCCCATGACGGCCCAACTGGAGTGATTTGCCAAACAGCATGGATATGATCAGCACGCTGTGCCAAAATCTATGGGAGATAATGCTGATCAGCAAAGTCTATGGGAGATAATGCTGATCAGCCTCGTAAGGCAAAAGCCAAGTCATCTGACTAGCCTCATGCTGACTCCTTGTCCAACCTTTCCCAAGGTTCTTTTGTAGATCACAAATATTGTTCGGCCCCTTTCACCTCCAAAGGGTCGCAGTCCAAGCATAAGGACGACACTGATACAGATTCTACTCATACGGACTCCACCCATTCTGACCACGATAATACTCCGAAATGCAAAAAGGCAAAAAAGCTTCCTCTGCCAAACCTCCAGTCCCTTCCTGATCCCCTTCCAAACCCTTCAACTTTAATCTGGAGGACATAGTCCACCCAAGGTCATCTGATTGGGCCCCAGCTCCGGCGGTGTCAGAATTTACATGATAAACTATGTAAGGGGTTTGACAAGGAAGTTCGCAACCATCTCATGTCTGAGACCAGACCTCCCCAACAAGGTTGTAGAAACTCCTGAGATCGACCCTAGCATGTTGACTTGAAGGAAGTGACCCGATTAGGGTCACCCGGGTCACTCGCGACCACCTCTCAGCCTTCCAAACAAATGAAGAGTCGGTCAGACAGTAGAGAATACAAACCAAGTTATTTATTTGTATTGCGCTGCTGCGGAGCCCAAGTCTGACCAGCTTCCTGGGATGGCTGCAGAGGGACTGACTTTCACAAGCATAAAGGTAACAATTATACATTTTGCAACTGGGCAGTGACACACCCACCTTGTAACTTTCCACAGGGAGACAGCTTAAACAAAGGGGCACACAAAGATGAGCTAAGAGTCTGAGACCGGGCACACACTATCTCTCTGGAAGGTCATTCTGTCTGTGCCTGCAGCTGGAATAGTGGGAGCGAACCTCTATCTAGAGTGAAAGGTATGCGTTAACGAGCGACTTTCTCATGCATTCAGCGAAGCCTAACCTTGGAGACGAAAATGCATCACAGCAGTTTTCTAGCTGAGAGAACAGAAACGAGCTTCGGTCAGTAATACAAAATGGCGCCGCAAATGCTAACTTAACATAGGGTAATATAATGCAAATAACATTTAATTCCAACAGACTTTCCTAAAAAAGTTTGACAAGGATCCGAAGAAGGGCATCGACCGCGCCTGGCGTGGGTGCCAGGATAAGATGTTAAACCTCATAGGGCCACTTGCAAAAATTCTGGAAATGGCCCTGATGGCCAAGGATTCTGGTTCCCCTATTGTCCCTGAAATCCTGGCAGGGTGGGTCCAGCGGGTTATATGCCTACTGGGTAACGCAAATTGCACTATGTCTTCTGAAAGACTGAAGTCCCTTCTGATGCTCGTGGAAACAAACTTGATGTAACTTTTTTTTTCTCTGAGTTTTATATAGCGTGAACTTGACCTGAAGGTATCAGGCATTAGAGCGCTTCACATGAGCACCAGTTGCGTTACATAAGGACACATTCATTTTTGTTAGGCACGGGTTGATTAAATGATTTGCCCAGAATCACAGGATGCTGAGCGTCGTTGCAGAGACTCGAACCCGGTTCCCCTGATTTGAGGTTGAGTGCCCTAGCCGTTAGGCTACATCCTCAACCCAAAACTTGCTTTAGCCTATGCCGGTCCCTTAGCCAAAGGGCATCTCTTCAGAGAAATTTGTTTAAGACACCTCTAAGTACGTTTATACATTCACGTCCCTAGATAAAGTGCAATCCAACCTCAAGAAGGTGTTCCAAGCTGGCCTTTTTGTGTGGGCCGGGCGATGCATGTGCCGCTCGTCAGGCCAATACTACTACTACCTGGGCCTTCCCAGGGGAGCTTATGGACTTGGCAGAGGAGAATAGCAAGACTCCACAAGAGGGGGTACCTTCTTCCTGGCCAGACAGATTCTCATGGCGCCGTTTTCACAGATGCAGTTCCAGATGGATTCCAGTCAAACAATTTCACAGGTAAGGGTTATCGATGCCCCCGAGGTTCAATTGAGGGGTCGAGTGTAACTCTTTCTTCACAATTGAAGTCTTTCGACTCAGGATGCATGGGTATTACAAACCATTCAGGGTTTCCGACTTAAGTTGTATCATACACCCCGTCAAATGGGGTCCCCTCAACAGTTACATTGTTCCCTACAAGAGTCCAATTTTATAGACGCAGAACTGTAAGACTTGCTGCAGAAATTGGTGGCCTATTGCGACCCTCATCCTGCGGGCTTCTGCAGCAACATCTTTTTAGTACAAAAGAGTGGGTGGACGCAGATTGGTTCTGAATCTGAAGGAGTTCAATTACTACATTACATGCAGACATTTCAAGATGGAGGGTATCCATCTTCTGGCAGAGTTGTTGCAGAAAGGGGACTGGATGGTCCGTCTGGACCTCAAAAATGCCTATCGATTCATTCCGATCTTTCCCCCACACAGGAAGTTCCTACAATTCAGATGGAGAGAAAGGTTCCTGGAATATTTGGTCCTTCCTTTCGGGCTTTCTTCTTCACTGTGGTGCTTCACCAGGGTGATGAAGCCGGTGATAGCACACCTCCGGGAGTAGGGAGTGCGCATGATCATTTACTTAGACGACATCCTGATCATGGCGATCTCCCAAGAATTGGTGACTCTGCAGATGACGGTGTCTCTCTTAAAAGACTTGGGATTTGTCATCAACACGACCAAGTCGGTCCTCTGTCCTTCCCAGACCATAGAATTTCTGGGGTTTGTGATCGACTGTCGGTTAGCTCAGCTGAAACTTCCCAAAGTCAAGTTGAGAGACATAAAAAAAAGGAGCTGAAATCGGTCCTTTCCAGTCAGGTGGTCTTCCTGCGGATCATTGCTCACTTGGTTGGTCTGCTTGCTTCCTCAATCCAGGCTGCCTTCCCGGGACCCCTTCATTACAGGGCCCTCTAGAGATTAAAAATCCAATACTTATGGGAATGTTTGGCTTATTCGGATCAGGTACCTCTGACAGAGGATGTGAGAGAGGAGCTCTGATGGTGGCTGGCACATGTAGATGTGTGGAATGGCAGACCCAGCTTTGGATCTCAGCCGGAAGTGGTGATAGACTCGGACGCCAGCCGTTGGGGTTGAGGAGCGTGTTGTGGAGATATCTCAACAGGAGGCAGGTAGTCCCTCCAAGAGTTAGAGCTCCATATCAATTGCCTAGAGCTTCTGGCAGGGTCTTTTCCCATCCAGACCATTTCCTCCAAGAAGATGTCGTGTTGCATCCTCCTCAGGATGGACAACATATCTGCGGTGAGGTATATCAACAAGTTGGGAAACACAAGATCGTCCCTGCTGATGGAAATAGCCAAGGACTTTTGGCACTACCGCCTGAATCCAAGAAATCTGTGATAGCAGAATACATTCCGGGTCAATCCAACAAAGTAGCAGATTGGAACTCCAGGTACCTGATAGATTACAGCAATTGGTAGCTCCATCCACATCTATTCAGAGTGATACAGACTGTTTGGAGTCCCTGCAAAGTGGATCTCTTCGCCTCCAGACTGAACTGCCAATTGGAGGAGTTTTTCAGCTGGAGGCTTGATCCGTTAGTTGAGGCGACGGATGCTTTTTCTCAGGATTGGTCAAAGCCCCTGAATTATGCCTTTCCCCCCGTTCGCAATGTTCCCCAGGGTAGCAACTCTGATCAAGTGACAGGTAGTAGAGGTGGCGCTTGTCACCTCTGTGTGGAAAGCACAATCCTGGTTCCCGATCCTCCAGGAGTTGACTTGCGATCTTCCTCTCCTTCTTCCCTGGTCCCAGACAATGCTCCAGGGTTCTCACGGGGAACTGTATCTGATGATAACGTTGAGGCAGTTGTCCCGGAAGTATTCCTTTTTATGGGACGTGACTTTAGTATTAGACCTTTTTGAAAGTTGGCCAGACAATGACCAATTGTCTAGGAAACAGTTGTCTGCAAAATTGGCTATGCTTTTATGTCTATCCGTGTGTCGACGGACCTCACATGTTAGAGTTCTGGACATTGCAGGTAAAGTATTTATTCCTGAAAGAGTTTCCTTTACGATTACTGGCAGGACAAAAACTTTTTATAAGTGTATTGAATATTATGCATTTCCTAATAATGAAAAATAATGTGTTGTAAAATGCTTGAAAGTTTATGAAGAAAATACTTGTGCACTTAGAAATGATGCCTCTGGCCAGTTGTTGACTGCTTTACAATACCTTTTAAGCTGGTGTCTTCTGCTACTATAGCCAAGTGGTTAAAGTCTGTGATGACAGAAGCTGGTATAGCCACTCAAGTCTTTGGAGCTCATTCTGTCCGGGGTGCTATGTTAGGCTTCAGGACATAAAATCGGCTGACTGCTCTTCTGATTCTACTTTTAAGCAATTGTTTTGAAAACCAGTGGGTGGTATTGCCTCTGTGGTATTTAATAAGCTTTAAACTAGCATAATCAGAGCCTCCGGTCCTGAAATAGAATACAAAAAGTGCTAGCATTCGCACCAAGAATTTTCAAATCTATTAAGGACACGGAGGCAAGGATTATCCCACCCAGAAATATCAGTCATTGATTTGGAATGTAATGATTTTCACAGTTTTTTCCTTTCAATGTTTACCCTACCTGTCTTTACCCTCTGTGTTATATGGATATTATGGTGCCTTATTTCTTTTGTAGGTTCTGATCAGAAAGCGGATTGAATGCGTTTCAGTCTTGTCTCTGGAGTTGGCGCTTCGCGCTCCTGTTGCTGGTTGAGCTGCTGCCCGCAAGTTGAAGATGCCTGCTGGCGTTGGCCCTGTGGATACTGTTGGTTGTTGTTGATGTTCGAATTTATATGGACTGTTCTGGGCAAAGAAAGAGGCTCTCAAGATGGGGTTAGCTGTACTTTTATGGTCGACTGGGCCAAGATTGATGATTAAGAGCAAAGTATCATGGGATATGTATTATGTGTTAAATGTAAAACATTTTTCGTTGGCTGCTGTTATTTTGCAGTAAAGGTAGAGAAGCATAATCCTCGCCTTCGTATCCTTAATAGATTTGAAAATTCTTGGTGCGAATGCTAGCAGATTTTTTACTACTGCACGCAACTGTGCAAGGGCGGGGCCTTAATCTTTTTAGTTAGTCACCTGTAACCTCCAACAGGGTGTCAGGGCGTGTATGCACATCAGCATGATATCACAGGACATGGCCCTATACTGTTTTACATACCTCCAAAACTTTAAAGGAAAAAAAACCAATGACATAACAGTTCCAAAGGGTGTTTCAAGTTCAGTCAGTATCAGGATCTGGGACCTCTCTGGATTTACTCACAAACATATTCCTCCAGCTTCTTTGGTCTTGTAATGATGGGCCTCAGACTGTACGAGTGTCCGTGGCTGGGTGCAGGTAGGGCGTTAGCTTCTGACGTTTGTGACTACCTTGGTGCGCACTGACCGGCTAGAGCTAGAGCTGAGGGTTGAGCTCCCTTGGTGTCATACTGCTGTTGCATACGTGCCACCATTTTAGAAGAGTAAAGTGGGAGATTTAAAAATAATAATGGTGAGAATTTATTTCTCCCATTGACTTGTATTGAGGCCTGAATCGGGTCTATAGGAATGTATTGGACTTTCAAGTGTGCTGCGGAAGGATCGGATATGAGAAATGCAAATATATGTTTTTCCTCACCTGTCAGGAAGGAGCACAGAGAAAGCGCTATAGCAGGCAGAGAGAGCGTGAAAAATGTGCACTCACCTGCAGGAGCAGGTTACTAGCAGTGAATATTCCAAGTCACACAAAACCAGTCCCTGTCAGCTGTAGCCCTCTGAGGAACCATGTTTTTCTATGCAGGAATCGGGAGGTGGAGACTACCTTGAAATTGGGGGTCTCCCACCTGAATCGGGAGGGTCGGCATGTATGCTGGTCAGGACCTGGAACTTCCAAATTTTCATGGGCATGGGAGGCAGCAGCAACTCCAATATACTTGGTGTTGGCTGGTGCCACTTGGTGAAAGCCAAGAAGTTCCTTGTGACGCAGTCAAAAGTGTTCTTGACTGTCACCATCGTGTCTTTCCTGTCGACAACTAAAGGGTTTGCGCCTCAAATGAGAGACAGAACTTTCCTCCTGGGCGGTGATCGCGCACAAGAACCCAGTCTCCTATGTGGATGTCTGACTCCTTCACACTTCGGGTTATTCCGCCATTTTGGGTGTTTTGGGTTCTCATCCGTTGTGTGGCTTCCTCGTCTAGAGGTTTGGCGGTACATCCATCTGCATTCGGAATGCTGTCTCGCACCAGCCTTCCGAACAGGATGTCTTCGGGTGCCCTTTTGGTGGTGCTTTGGGGGTTCACCTGTATGCGCCCAGGGTCTTGTGAATTATGTCTTCCACATTGGCGTGTTGTTCACATTCAATGTGACTTGCTTTATTTAGTGTGCGCATTAGCCTTCTCGACCTTGCCATTGGCCCTGGGCCAGCAGGGCATGTTTTTCCAGTGGATTATGGCAAGTGTATGTATACCTTGGCATCTTCGCTGTGGTAGGGAGGTCCATTGTCCCTCTGGAGAGTATCTGTAACCCTAAACAAAGCAAATATCTTTTCAAGGCATTTCCTTGTGTGGTTGAAAGTTGTGTTGGACAGCACCGCAACAAAGAGGAACTTGGAGAAGGCGTCCAACACCACTAGCATGTGGCTTCCATCGATCAGCAATCCAAAAGCCATGCATATGTCACACCAGGGGCCCCACTGGAACTGTGTAGGAAGGTAGGATCCTTCTGCATAGTTACCCCCACTTTTTGCCTGTTGCTGTGCTGGTTTTTGACTAGTCTGACTGGGATCCTGATAATCAGGACCCCAGTCTATCTGCTTTCTCCCTAAACTGTTCTGTTATGTACTTAGGTACACTCCAGATTGGATAATGGGGTACCCTTATCAGTCCCTAGTATATGGTACCCATGTACCCAGGGCATAGGTACCCCAGAGGCCTCCCATGGGCTGAAGCATGTATTATGCCACCCATGAGAGGCCATGCAAAATGGAACTAGAGGCCTGCGTTGCAGCCTGTGTAAGTTGGTGCATGCACCACTTACTTAAGATATAGGTTTAATCTATCTAAGGGTCTCTGCACTTAAAACCTATATGTCACCCCTATAGCAGGCCTTAACAATCCTGAAGGCAGGGTGCTTGGTTCTAAGTGAGAGGGTGCCACTGCATGAGCAGGACACCCCTGTAGCCTACGGAGTCCATACTCCCGGTCTGTCAGTGCATCAGCCATTTATGACATATAGAGTGGCATTATTGACTGTGTGATGACCAACTCTAAAACGGCTGAAAGTAACCCTATCGTGTTTGGTGCCAAACATTGTGGAATCATACCCCCACACCGGTAACCGGTGTGGGAGGTATGATTCCAACCCTCAGAAACGAGCTTTGTGAGGTCCCTGGTGTTCCCCGTACCAGTCTTCTAGTCCCGGACAGCACAAAATGGTTGCTGCCGACCAGAGACACATTTCTGCCCTCTTGCTGCTGAGCCAAGCTCGAGCAGGGGAAGGCAGAAAAATAGGCATCCTGTCACAGGGAGGTGTGACCACCTCCCAGACAGGATTTAGTGTATTACGGCTGGGTGGGTGTGCTTGCCAGCGACCGAAAGTCTGCATGAGGGGCACATTTGGTGTCCCTGTGCATAGTCCAGTTCAGACCAGTCCTGGAGCCGTTGGCTCCTGCTCTGCCGCGAAACTGGACAAAGGACATGGGAGTAACCACCCAACTGTCCAGACCCTCCCCTGGGAGGGTCCCCTGAATCTGTCCAACCCTCTCCCGTGGGTACAAAAGGGCTTACCTGGCTGTAGGACCCTAGATTCGACATGGACAAGATTCTGAACCAGAAACCACGGAACTTCGACCGTCTGGACACCCGGGACTTTGCTGGACTTCGTTTGGGCCCGACTTCGTCTCCCTCGCAGTCTGAAGCATCGTCTGTGCTCGTGCACCATACAGGCTCCGTGCAGGACCTGTGGAGCATCAAGGACAACTGAAGATATCTCCCTTGGAGTGAAGGAGTCACTCCCCTGCAACCACAGGCACCACATCACGATTGACCAATCTGCTTCTCCTGAGCTCCTACGGACTCCAAAGGCTCCAGCAACACAGGAGGTGGGTTTTCAAGTCCCTCGAGGTCCGAGCTGCCCTCTCACCAAGTTTGAGGTCAGAATCCCTCATGGGGGCTACAATACCCATACCCCTGTGCACCGCTTCCCTTTGCAAGTGCATATGCTTGTTTGCGATTCCCGAGCAAGTGCATTGGGCTCCGAGTAGCACCAACCTCTGGCACCATTTCCTCCAAAGAACTCTGGCCACCTTGCACCGAGTGCTCCGTGGGCTGTTGCTTTGCGAAACTGCTTGAGGTCCCCTCGCGACTCCTGTGCCTCCGGCCTGTGGGTCGCCTTGAGGGTCAACTTTGCTTCTCTTGGGCTCTCCTGGTTGCTCCAGGCCTGCCCTGACTCCTCTGTGTTTGGTGAGTCTCCTGGACCTTGCTGGTCCGAACCGTAACCTTCTTTGACCCTCTGCATGGGTTGCCGTTGCCAAATCTTGTTGGTGCCCCAGCTGGACACCGACCCCTCAGTACTCAACACTCTTCGTGGGACAGCTCGAATCCGGCTTCTGGTCATCCTCAACATCTCCTGGTCCCGATGGCTGCAGAGTCAAGAACCCCCTCAACCCACCTGAAGCACCTGACATTGGTGGGCATTCGTCTACCGAGCCCTTGGTCACTCCTGAGTGACTCAGACTCTGTCCCCTCTGCTTTCAGGTACTCTTCAACCAGAATCCACCTTTGGATTCCAACGGACACTTTTCTTCCTTCCAGCAGCGGCTCTTCTTCGAAGTCCTCCATTGGGTTTGACGGCGGTTTCCGACGCCTCTTCAGACCTATGCACCCGGCTTTCCAGGGATAGGTAACTCTGGTACTACGGTATCCACAGGTGGGGTGGCTCTCCAACCTCCTAAGTGCCACGGGGTTTCTTCGAAGTCCACTGGTAAGGGTCCTTAAACTTTAAAACTTCAACCACGACTCTCCCATAGAATTGTACGGCGCACGCGGTCGTGTTCCCACACTGCACCCGTCCTCCGTGGGGTCCCTACTTGCTCACCTTGGGTGGTTTCTTGGGGTCCCAGCGATTCTACATCTTCTAGACACTGTCTTGACTCGAGTCATGGTTCTTATACCACTATTTTAGTATATGGTTTGGTCTCCCCCTGGAGCCCACTGTGTATTAGTGCTATTTACTATTGTTTCTGTGCTACAGTATTGTGTGCTTCAAGAGTATCTTCGTGCAGAAGATACTAAGCCGCACTTAAAGAGTGTTATTTCAATAAATACATATTTTTATAACTACTGTGTGGTTCTCCTTTCATTTAACCATGCTATAAGGTTGCATCTTGGTAAAACAAGCTGCTTAACATTCCTTCAAGACTAAGCCTGAAGGCTGCTCTCCACAGCTACCACTTGGATAGCTGTCAAAGGCTATCTTTGACCTCTTAAATCACCATAAGGGTTGTTTGGACTGGTACAGGGTGCCCACTTTAATTAGTGGACAGCATATACCAGGCCAACTTCTCACAAACTGTCAGTGGCGACTGGTAGGAATCGATCCGGAGACTTACAAGCTTGGCACCAGTGGCAACAGGCGACATCCCAGGGACAGTTTTTCCACTTTCTGGTTGTGATTGTTTCAAGGTCTTTTGGAGACACAGGTATGATGTTGTGGCATCAACAAAATCTTGAAGGGCAATTGTCTTCGGGCACCCAACCTCTGCGATCCAGTGCACATACTCGTCAGACAGCGGACTCAGCTGGTCACCCGCAGATCATCTTGGTTGCCTGGAGAAGTAGTCTGCAAGATTGTTGCTTCCTGGTTTTATAGTGCACCGTTAGTTGATATTTTTGTAGTCGCATGGCCATTTCTCAATGAGGGGTGGGGGTGTGGTGCTGTGTCTGCAAAGAGAGGTAAAGAGCTGTTTATGGTTGGTTATGACCCCCGAAGGGCCATCTGTAGAGGTAGAGGTGAAAATGGTGGCGGCCCTACTTAATGGCGAGTGATTCCTTCTCTATGTAGGCATAGTGTTTCTCAGTTTCTGATAGGGCCTTGCTGACGAATGCGAAGGGTGCCTGGCGATCACTGTTGGTGTGCTGCATCAGGATGGCTCCAATGCCAATGGGGCTGGCATTGACCACCAGTTCAGATTCCTTTGCTGGGTCAAAATATGACATCACGGTGTCATGGAGGAGGGCATTTTTAACTGCCTGGAATGCATCATCCTCATCCTTACCCCACAACCAAGGGGTGGAAGCTTTTGTGAGGCGTAGTAGCGGGCCTGTGAGTGTCAATAGATTGAGGATGACCCTCCCGCAGTATATAGCAAGGCAGAGGAAGCTCTGGACTTTGGCGCAGTAGTTGGCCGTGTCTTTTATGTCAATGCTTTTGGTGAGGTCGACCTTGATGTCATTGCTAGAGAAGATGTATCCAAAGAACTCCATCTCCTTGCATAAGAATTGACACTTGGCTCGGATGAGGGTGAGGCCAGCTGCTTGGAGTCTGTGGAGGGCTGCTAGCAGACAGCGATGATGACTCTTGATGGTGGGACCAAGAATGAGGATGTCACCGCTGACATTGATTACTCCATCGAGGGGTGTGAGGACTTCCTGGATTGCATTCTGGAAGACCTACGCCACTGATGAGATCGCGAAGTTGATCCTGCGGTAGGGGTGAAAGCCGACGTGTGTGGAAAACATTATGATGTACCTGCTGTCCTCATAGAGTTTAAGCTGATTAAGGTTGAGCTTGAAGAACCATATGGATCTAATGATTTCAGCGATCAGGTCGTCAATAGTTGAGGCGATGTGGCGTTCACGTTTGATAGCCTTGTTGGGAAGGCGCATATCAATGCAGATACGGATGCCTACTGGTTGTTTGGTCTTGCGTTCAGCCACCATGGGGTAAACCCACGGGGTGGGTCTCGAGACCTTCTCTATGACCTCTGTGTCTTCAAGTTTCTGCAGTTCAGCCTCCATGGCAGGATGAAGGTGAAAAGGGACCTTCCAGTGTCTCAGTGCAATCGGGCGGACCGTGGGGTTGATGTGTAGTGAGAACGGAGGCCCTTTTAGGAGCCAAGGACAGTGAACAGGTTAGGAAAATTGAGAAGTTGGTGGTAAATGTCACCAGAGGGATAACTGATGGCATTGGTGAACTGAATGAGTTGGAGATGCAAGCAGTGCCACATTTGATGAGCGTCTCCGAGGCTGATAAGGCGAAGAAGAATTTTGTAACGCAGGCCTGGGCCCTGTGGGAGACAGAGCATGTGAACATCCCTGCCAGCGGAATGGGTGTAGAGCTGCTGTAGGCAAATATCTTGGCTGAGGTTTGTAGTAGAGTAGGACGCGGATGGAGGGCACTAAACTGTACCAGGTTGGTTACATTGGCGTACGCCCCTTTGTTGATCAGAGAGGTGACTGGCGTGTGTCCAGCCATGACTTGGCGTGTAGGGCCGGTTTGTTACGGGGGTGACCTGATTCAAGATTACAGAAGAGAAAGAAGATGTCATCATCTTCGTCTTCAGGTGGGACGTAGCTATCACCTGTTGATGTGGCATCGCCTTCTAGAGTCGTTGACTGCTCATGTAGCATTGTATGCACACCGTGCCATGCCCGCTTACATGGGAGACCTGCGACCACCATGGCAGACCGTTGCAACATGGCTGGGACATTGGCAAGTTGAGCACATTTTGCCCGTTGCTGGGCATTCAAGGAGGAGGTGTGGAGAGAGCCCAAAGTATCCGTATGAGTCATTGGCAATGTCTTCGGTGCTCACAGACCGGGGTGCACTTCATCGGGAAGGACTTTTCGAAACTGCTGCAGCCGACTCTATCTTAATAGGACGAGGTGTGGGTTCAGGGGTGGTGGCAAGTTTGTGAAAAGCCATTTCATACGGGTCGGCTCGGTCCTTGGATAGTTTGTGGGAACAAGCAAGCGTCAGAATATTGTCTAGCGACATGTTGGAGCTATGAAGGATGTGGCACCTTAGCGCTGTGGACAGGCAGGTAGCCTTTAATGATTTGAGCGCATACCTCCTTTTGGCTATAAGCAGCGGTGCAGGTGTTGGCAAGTTCCCTAAGGTGGGCATAGAAAAGGGGAATAGACTCGCCCTCGCGTTGCTGAGCTTGGCACAATTTACATCTCTCAAAACCAAGGTTCATTTGGGGATCAAAGTACGCATTGAGGGCTATTATGACCCAGTTGTAGTCATCATCAGCACCAGTGCCAGGCAGGTAGCAAAACAGTTTGAAGATTTCCTTGCCTGCATAGTGGAGGTGCAGGGATCTTTTTGTCTCGCCATCAGTTTCTTTTATGTCCTTGAAATAGTTGTTTAGACGCACCAACCATGTCTGCCACCGTGATGCGGCAGTTGCTGAGTCACTGAGCTTGCTTAACGGTGGTAGAGGGTTCAACGCGCCTCAGGTGGTACGGGCAGACGTGAGGCGTTGTGGTGGTGGCACTTGTGCGTGCAGCGGGGGTGGAGCTTGCTGGTCGGGTGCGGTTTGCACGTTCTTTTGGGTAGAGCTCAGCCTCAGGATGTGTGCCAGGCATGGGCGGGGTAAGCGTCAGCCAGCTGGGACCTACACATCTGGTGCAGGGCTCCCGATTAGCTCAGTAGTGATGCAGACGGGAAGGTAGTCACCACAAGGAGCAGCATGATTGGCTGGTGCTGTTCACAATCACATGCGGTGAAGAAGGGGTTAATGTGCCAGAGCGAGGCAATGCAGGCTGAGAAGCCAAGGCAATGGGTGGAGACACAATGCAGTTTTGACTGCCTTTCCTTGAGGGGGGACGCGGGTGCTAATGTGGCGTTGGTGAGGAGGACTGCTGATTGCTGCCACGCTGCAGGTGTGGGGTCATGCGCACCTCACGGCCTTGGTGGGGATGTGCAATTTGGGTGCAGCGAGGCTGGTCCCTCCTCGCTACCTCAGTAGTGGCGCCGAGCGAGGACCACTGTTGGTGTGCAGAAGGAAGGAGACAGAGACATGAAGCGTGTTTCAAACTCTCGCATTCAACTGCGTGTGGGTGGGCCTTCCCCTTTTTATTTATTCACCCATGACCGCCAAAGTGGTGTCAGGGCATGTGTACACATCAGCATGACGTCACAGGCATGGCCTTGTGGCATTTTACAGTACCAACCTTCTGAAA
The DNA here is from genome assembly GCA_963921515.1 of Calotriton arnoldi. NCBI lineage: Eukaryota > Metazoa > Chordata > Amphibia > Caudata > Salamandridae > Calotriton > Calotriton arnoldi. Next base: position 2,502,266 of record CAWUFW010000375.1, read on the forward strand.
TTAGAAAGACAGTTTTTGAAAAATAAATTAGGGAATGTATTTTCCCCATAGACTTTCATTGAAGCAGAGGCAATTTCAGGCAGGAGACTGTTAAAATAAAGCTATTTTTGGCGTTCAAAATCGCAAGTCTGCCATCTGAATCGGGTCTGTTGGCATGTATGACTTTATTTTCCCCATTGACTTCCATTGTAGTGAATGGAATTCTAGGCTGGAAGCAGATAAAATAAACCCATTTTTGACTTAAAAATCAGGAATCTCCTGCCAGAATCAAGTGTATTACTAAAGTACATAAAAAAGTGATGGATGGGAGGCTTGAATTGATCTCAGCCACTGAGGGACTGCATCACAGTCCATCGCTCTTTTGCACACCATGCCACCTCAGGTTGGACCCAGCCATATGCAAATTAATCTTGACCCTGCTCCAATGGGAACAGTCTTGCCCGGACTGCCAGGCCAGGTCCTCCCTGAACTGGAACACAAGCAACCTACGGCATATGTGGAACGGGTATGCCCTAAGTGGAACGGTTATGTCCAGATGTGGGTCCCATGCACACTGTGTAACTAGAACCAAGCTATACGTAGCTGATGAGCCTTAACTAGGGCGAAATCAGTCCTAGGTTGCTGTGTTCCAGTGCTGGAGGAACGTGGCCTGGCAGTTCTGTCTGGACTGTTACCATTGGAGCAGGGTCACAACTGATTTGCATAAGTCTGGGTGAATCGGGTGTGTTGCATGTATGGTACAGGACCATATAAGCCAACTATTAAGATGAAAGAATTGAGAGGTATGTGCGAGATGCACATACCTCTCAACAATTTTCAGCAACTTAGTGGGTGATGTGTAAGGATGTGCTCTTATCCATGCTAACACTGACTTTTTGACGGGATAGGCCCGACATTTTTAAAATTTTTAAACTTTTTTTGTTAAATTTAAACACATTATTTCACCCTTCTGACCCTCTGTTTGCAGCACACACATGCACTGCCCCAAGAAAAATTCAGACATTGATGTGTTATATACATTTGTGAGTTCACATTATTAAAAGCGTCACTGTCTTGATCCATGACCACTGGCTGTATTTCTTCTGAGGCTTCGACGTCACTCAGGCAAGGTAAAAAACTGTCTGTCAGCAGGCTCTCCAGAAAGATGTCAATGGCTTAGAACTGCAGCAGAGTCCAATATAGCAACAAAGGGGCCCAGGCAGGTGAAGAAGGGAGGCTATGTGAGCATTACCAGAATGTTCATCACCAGCCAAAGAAAGGTATGTTGAGAGGTGTTGATGTAGAAAAAAAACTGGGGAATTCAACTTCCTTAGTAACTTGCACTGAAGAGGGGCAAGTTTGAAAGTGGGGGGAGCTTGAAAGCAAGAGTCAGAAAGCTAAAGTAAAGCAGTTTTAGCTTAAAAATCCAGAGCATTTCACCTAAATCAGGAGTGTGGCCAGAGCTCTCAAATTTCTAGGTCCTTGTATTGTGTTGTAATTGTACTTATATAATGCTTATTACCCCTGAAGAGGCGTTGAAGCTCTTTATGCACACTCCTCCGGAACCCAGGGTTAGTGGTTAATCCAGTAGTAACTGGTTATTGTTGGTCATTGAGCCTAGTCGTATGCTTTCAAGGAGACCATTCCACGCCTTTACTCCAGCGCTAGAGAGACAACTTTACATCAAGAAACGACAGGCTTAAGTAATAAATCGCGATTTATTCCTCCTACACATATGATTCCACAGGAAATTGCCTCCTTTGAACAAGTGGTTTTGTCATCCATACAACAGTTAGAGAAACAGAAGTCTTACATGAAGAACAACTTGACGCCGGCCCAACAAAAGGCTATCCAAGATCTAGAAAACGATGACTCAGTGGTCATAAAAGCAGCCAATAAAGGTGGAGCAGTTGTCATTTGCCCAAGGGAAATGTACTTGAAGGAGGGATGTAAATAGGTCTTGAATCAAGTCTGTACAGACAAATTAAAGAAGACCCCACACGAGAATTCCAGACTTTGGTCAATGGAATTACTAAGGCAGCCTTTGAACAAGGTATCCTAGGGAAGAAAGAACATGAATATCTCAACAACAAAAAATCCCAGAATTCCGGTGATTTATTTTTTACCGAAAATTCACAAAGATCTGAAGGGGCCACCGGGCAGACCAATTGTTTCCGGGTGTGATTCCATATTTGAACCAATATCCAAATATGTGGACATCTTTTTGAAACCCTTCCTGCAACAAGTACCTTCGTATCTGAGAGACACAATGGATTTTATCAACAAAACTGAAGGCATACACTTCGACCCTTCCAAGCAGTGGTTAGTATCTCTAGATGTGGTTTCGCTATACACACAAATTCCACAAGATGAGGCATTAGAGGCATTGGAATATTATCTTGAATCCATAATTCGTCCACACCAGGTTCCATCTGAGTTCAGTCTGAAAAGGGCTTCAATAGCATTGAAGAAAAACTATTTCAGATTTGAAGATTCATTCTATGTTCAAACAAAGGGGACTGCGATGGGCTGTCCCTTCGCACCGGAGATGGCCATACTGTACATGGCAAGATTCGAGGACAAATACATCTTTAATAACAATCCTCATCGTAAACATCTGAAGCAGTGGTACCATTACATAGATGATATTTGGTGTATCTGGGAAGGCACAGATCAGGAATTGGACAGCTTTTTTCAATGGATTAACTTCAGACATCCCGATATCCAATTCACCCTCACTAAGAGTACAAAAAGTCTTACATTTCTTGATGTGGAAGTTATAATTAATCAAAATACATTGATTACAACCCTACACAAGAAACCAACAGATCGAAATACAATTCTGCACTACAAGAGCTTCCACCCTCGCAGTCTGAAGGACAATCTACCATACAGACAGCTGCTGAGGTTAAGAAGAAACTGTACACGCCAAGAGAACTATGCTGTACATGCAGGAGCTTTCCAAGATCAATTAAAAAATTGCGGGTACCCCAAGAAGCTGCTGAAACATGCTATGAAAAGAGCTCACTATACACCAAGAGAATGCTTATTAATCAAGAAGGAAAAATGACTTGACGACAAGCTGGTTTGTGTCTCTACATTCGGGCCCCATACGAATAATTTCCGACAGATCATACTTCAAAACTGGCACCTGCTTAAAACATGGAGCAACCACTCCTATTTGCCATGAGAAAGAACACCAGCAAAGGTCAACAAATTGTCCGTGCGGACATTGCTCCCACACCCAAGAAAAGAGATTTACTATCTCAGTGGAATTTGAACCCCATTGTTGGACATCACAAGTGTGGGAATTGCTCAGTATGCAACACAACAATTGAAGGTTCTGAATTTGTACATTGCAACATGAGATGAACGCAGAAAGATTTCTCTAATTGTAAAACAAAAAACGTTATATACGCAGTGTTATGTCCTTGCCAAAAACTACATCGGAAAAACCAATCAAGAAATCAGACAAAGGCTGGTGCAACACAGATCGAGGATCAAAACAAAGGTAGCCACTGCCCGATGGTCAGCCATTTTATGGAAAAGAATCACAGTGAACGAGACTTCAGATGTAAATGTCCAGTATTTGTAAAGCACGAACAATTACCCGAAGGTGTCAAGGCGCTGGGGGCCGTCGGGAAGATTAAGCGAGCTATTGCCCAGAGTCACATGGTGCTGGGCTTATCTGCCGCCGGCACCAGGGATCAAACCGTGAGCCCCCGGGTTCCGGAGTCAGTCGCCCTGGCCGCTGCGCCACACCTCTTCCATGGACAGTTCTAAGTGTCATAAAGCCCAACTTAAGAGGACACTGAAACAGCACTCCTAAGAAAAGAGGCATATTTAATTCTCAAATTTAATAGCACTGTGTATGGTCTCAATGAAATGTCAGAAATTGGTAAAACGTAACTTCAAACTTCAATGCATGACTCAATGTACTGGTTAGTGAACTGACCTTTTCATATCTATATCCATGAAAACATTTCTAAATGAGCACAACATAATCCAGAAGTTCAAGAACGGATCTCTTTATTAATAACAGCTTCAAGACTTCAAAGTTTGGAAATACAAATTGCCACTAATTTTCTATCCAAAATGTACACTGGATTGAGGAACTTTTGACAAACTACGAATCCCAGAATTCACTGGCACATGGGGAGGTCTTAAGACAGTTGGACCGGAAATGCGCACTGTAGCAGCATGCAAGGATCTACCACGCCATAAGAAAACACAGCAACATTGAGGTAAACACCGCCGCAGTAGCTTTTTTGATTGATTGAACTCTTACGCTGTAACATTGTTTCATTTGATTTGTTTTGCAGAATCTTTGAACAAAGCTTAAATGGAACGCGACCGCTAAGCGGTAACATTGAATCAACCCAGCTCGCTACACCAAACAGTTATGGCCCGCTGCGCCTCTCATTCGCTCGGGTTTTACGAACAGCAACAACTTCGAATGTAAGCCTTGTAATATAACTTTGTGGAATCCTTTTTTCAATAAGCCTTCACTAAGTATACTGCTACAAAATTAAAGAACGGCTTTCTGTCTTCACACAGAATCAGTGACCAGTGATGAAAAAGCTTTTTGACTACATTAAATCAGTGAAGCGGCAAATCAGAAAGAGTCATGGCCCGGTGTGCCTTACAGTTCGTTCCAATTTAAAGAATCAGAATGTAAGTTTAAGCAACATTATTTTGCATTCATATCATTTGCCCTTGTAAGTTTGAAAATAAGCAGTCTCTAACCCTGTTAACAGCAATAAATCTAAAGCATGGTTTTCTGTCCTTACACACAACAGCAAAACTACCAATTCATACACCCTTTTTTAATCCATAAAGAAGACCTGATCATAGAGGCTCGCTACCAATTTTCACAATAATGAGAATAAAATGTAGTATTCAGTAATAACTAAGAGAGAGTTGTAAAATCATAACCAAATGTTTCTGGATTTCTTTAATTCCAGAGTTTATCCAGTCACAAGCCCTGAAGAGAACCCCGACAACTGGTTAGGGGCTTGAAACGCATCGGCGTTTACTCCCACTGGGTTAACATAGTATATAAATAATAATGGTCTGCGTTGAGCACTAAGTTTGAAATGATTTGTGCCCGTTAGACGTTTAAATAGAGTACCCAGTTGGTAACAGCCTCTGCAGTATTAGTGATGAATTGTTTTCAAATTGTTACTCTATTGGCTGTTGAGTTCAAAAATTGACTGGTTGATGAGCAATTTTGTTTTGTACTTTGCACATAATGTATGTTTAATTTTTTGTTGAACACAGTATGTATATATGTTTATTGTTTCATGTGGTTTGCCTTTTTGAAAGACATATTTCAATAATGCCTGAATGAGTTACAAAATGGCATAAAGAAAAAGTAATTAAACTACTTCAAGACCAATCGAATTAGACAATGGTCTCAGTCTGTTTAATCATTAAATAGCAATACTAAATTAATGGTCAGGATCGTTTGTGTATGAAAAGTTTACTCCAGCGCTAGGCATTAGGCGTGATCATTAGTGAGGAGCATCTGATGCACATGGTTGATGGGATTAGTGTTTGAACTAGAGGAGATTAAGTTTTGCTAACCTGCAAGCTATGACTTTCAAAGAAGGACATGCTATGATCTTTGAGCTCAGATGTGGGCACTTTGCAGAAATACAGTAGTAGAAATTAAGGGAAACATGCCCATGACTAAGAGCAGGTTGTTGTCAGAGAGAGGAGACAAGCAGAGGATGGAATGTAAGGGGTAGGCCATTCAAAGAAAAAAGGAGAGGCGACAATCATACGTTTTATGTCCATGTCAACATTTTCATGCTGGGGTTTAGGAACAAAGACAAGACTTTTGAGATAGCATTCACTCTGAGGATGTCAAACTGTAGAAAGAAACATTATTTGCATGTGAGATAGTGCTGTATTTGGTACCAGGCCCTAGAATCAAGTAGGCTGTCTGCTGCTAGATGACTGGTCGACCACCACTTCAGCAAGGACAGCTGATTAGATCAGGGATTGTAAGTGTACAGTAATAGCTAGACGCGTGTATAGGGAAATATTAAGAGCTTAGGGGGTGCTCGACTGAAGCAGTAACCTCCTGATCAAAGCAACATGAGGAAATAAACATGGAAAATAATGCAAATACTGAAAATGAGATTCTTCAAATGCTGGAATGCATGTCTTTTGATGGTTACCCTTAAAGTTTATCTCACAGTATTAATTACGAAAATAAGTAGGATCCATTTGGTTGCCCCTGGTTTGCACAAGATGGGGGTGAGGATTGCTTCCAAGGCAGTAAATGTATATTGCCTGTATTCCTGTAGCTCGAGGGAGGAGACCCAGGCACTGAAGAGATGTGGGGGAGACTGGGCTATCTTTAGAAATTCCATGAGGTCTATTGTTTAACAAGGAGATGCAGATTAGTCTTTCTGAGCCTACCATATAGTGGACGGCTGAGCGAGGGCTGGGACTGAGGTTTATGTTTTTCAAGGTAAGGAGGTTTCTAGGGTAGACTTGTTCTTTTGTCTATCCCTGATTGATGCTTCAGGAAGGATGAGGACTGCCAGGTGCTGAGATTATTGCTTTTAGTTATTACAAGTTACATTTCCTCAATCATAGTTTTGCCTGACCACTATTATTCAATATTAGTGATGTGTATTCTAGCACAACCGATGTGAACATGCCATTGGATGGCATTTCATTAGTGCATACTTCTTACTAGATTGTTTAATTACTGTTCAATTTGTGCTGCAATTCATTGTAGACAGACACTTAGACATGAATTTACCTTTCTCTTCACTTCATATGCAAGTTTCTCTTCTCAAACTCATCTGCTGTGATATACTTAAAAGTCTGACATATGATGTGGGCATGTTGCCCGTCCGTCAGTCGCTGTGGTATTGTTCGATGTATCAGAAACAAGGAGCTAGAGAGAGAGAGAGGAAATGCCCCCAATGAGCGTTGGCAGGGTACTCCTGAGCCAGTATCCCGGCACGTGGATGCAGAGACGTTTTAAGGCATGGGCAAAGTGGGCTCTGGCCCAGGGCCCCAGCCTTTCAGGGGGCCCCCTGAGAGAGTCTTACCCTGGTGACCTTGAATAATTCTTAAACAGATTGTTGTCAATAACGTTTTCCTTTAATTTATTTTAAATGTGGATAATGTGTGAGAGTCTATTACAGACATTTTTCAGACAAATGTTGTGTTTATGTTTCATGCGACATCCATAACAAAAGTTTATTTTAGATCAAAACAAGACCTCGCATATGAGAAATGGGGTTGGGGGGGTCACAGAGATTATTTGCAGTAATATTAGTGAGCTGCTGCTGTGTTACAATATTGAAAACTCACATCACTATCCCTGAATATTGGATGAAAGCACATTTAGAATTTGGACTAGTGTGCCTGTGCACTTCCAGTGAACTGGCCAAAGAGGGCATGAAAGAGTTGAAACTGGATTATAAATTCAAAGCTGTTCCGAACAAAGGCCCCCAAAATATGTTTGGCCCAGGCCCCCCAAAATCCTTAGGACTTCCCTGTGTGGATGGTCAGTACAGAAGGCTTTTGCAAGAGATACAGTTGTTTAGTATTCACAGTCAGTGTTTTGGCATCTATTTATGATAACATTGTGTTCCGCCCACCGTGAGACTCAAATGCCAGTTGAGTGCAGCACTTTCTATGCTGTACCAGTGTTTCTGTTTGGTTCATTCATCGTGCTTGACTGATCCCCACCTTTCACTAACTGTCTGCCACCTATGTCTTCATATAATTTAACCAGTGTACAGCACAGTTAAAAGGCACAATTAGGAATGAGGTCCACGATGTTTGTTTCTTTTCATCGGTGTCTGGGACAGCTGTGGTACGTAATAGATTACTCTAAAATGTAGTTAATGTGGTTAAATAGGACCACAAGGGTGCCAGAACATTCTTACTCAGATATGTTAGGTCAGTACTTTATGCTGATTAAGCAAAGACCAATAGCCAAGTGTGCAAAATGTGAAAGAAGGACAGACAAATGATGCTCAGTCTTTGTATGTCCGAGCCTGCTGAATTGGTCTTACACTGCAACCCTTTTTGAGCCAAAGACTGGTGCCTAAGAGTTTCATACAATGTTCTGAGTTCTGCTTGAGAAAAGATTTTTTTTTAAGTGGATAACATTTTACTCCTTCCCGTAAACGTAGTCATTCTCAATTAATAGAGCATTTGGGACATGAAAATATGTTTTATTTAAATATTTCTATTAAACTCCTTTGTGGCGTTGTTGTTTAATCCTAGCAGTGTTCACTGCTAATTAGATGCTTATGTGTCTCTGTTTATTTTAGTTATCTATCACAATATGTAAATATGATCAAAGCAATTGTAACTATAAGTGCTTCACTATTTAATATTGGGGAAAAAAATATATATTAAAAAATTTATAAAAATACACAAATAAATTAGCTTTTACGTACAGCAACACCTGAAAGTCTGAATTTCCAACTATCTACCCATACTTGCACATATGGAAATTTATGCAATACAATTTTTTTTTTTTTTTATTATTTTCCTTATACATGTATACCCTTTCTATGTAGTTATGTCTACATATATATTTATCACTTTATTCCTACATATATAGAAAAAACCTTCAACTCCCTCCAATGCACTACTCTGTCTCATGCTATACCTCTCTCAATATACCCTCTACCTACACTCTCTGACTCATCCCAAACCTCATCCTACTACTATGATCTCCCTCAGATCCTTTCTTGACTCTACGCTCCTCTATCCCTCCCTGACTCACCCCATACCTCATTCTACTACTATGATCTCCAAAATATCATTATCTAGACTCTTCTCTCCTCTGTTCTTTTCAATCAAACTAACAGACTCCCATGTCCACTACTCAAATTAGCGATTTATATTTTCCTATACTAATCCACCACTAATCCTCTGGGTTGCGGAGTAGTGTGCTACTCGCTGTAAAGCGCTTCAACGCCTCGCCAGGGGTAGTAAGCACTATAAAAATACAATTACAATCCCATTTGGTGAAGCAAAGATGTGCATGATGCCTGACATGGGGATTAACTCAGCTATTGTGAGTGACCTCCAGGTCGGTGTCACCACTTGCATGCACCACAGCAGTTCATAATATGCTTTATTTTTAGGTAATATTTTCAAACATCAAATTACATTTATTTATATTTTTAAGTAGTTTTAGTTACTTAATTTAATTTAACATTACCTGCTATGAGGTTTTATTTCAAGTCCTTCCTCTTTTTGTATGGGAGGGTATTGTGATGCTAATGGTTGGCCATGTGTGGTGTTGGACTTACTCCAGGCCTAAACGTAAACACAATTACAACTGTTTTGGGTCATTTTTTAGTCTGTAGTAACTTTAGAAGTGTACTTTGAGAATGGGAAGGGGACCACTCTTTTATGGAAAGATGCATGTTCCTCCCTAAACCCCTCCCTAGCTTTCCCTAACCCTTCCTTAGTCCTCCTCCCTTTTAGTCGTAAATATTCCCCATTTTCCAGCCCCTCCCACGTGTCCGTCCCAAATTTACTTGTAAAAAGTATACCTGCATATGCAGAGATGTCTGTAGTTTGGGCTCTGAACATAAAATAAAGGACAGGTGAAGCGTAGACTTCCACACGTAGTTTAGTGAATAATCTTTTGTACTATGTTAGTAGTATGATTATAGAACAACCAAACATACTACAAAATGCCTTTTGTGAATATGCCTCTTCGTGTTACTGGTAGCCCTTGATTCCTCTGAACTTTTGAAACTGGGCTCTATGAAGCAAGAAACCATCTTTCCTAATGATACACTCTAAATTACAGGGGTCTCCAACAGGTCGATCGTGAGCTACCAGTAGTAGCTCGCAACCTGCTCATGAGTATCTCGCTAGTACTGTAGAGATTGCACATTAACCAGGTCTATGAAGGCGTAGTAGCTTTGACATTTAGTATTTATTATACTTTTATTAAAGCTAATATATATTAGGGCTTTGTCACTCTGTGCATGGAAATTTGTATATGAATTATTGGTTTCACCCTTTTATCAAGTATTGTATAAGTTTTTAGCATTTTATTCCTGGTGTGTGCAAATGTGCTTTTATGGTCAATATTGGCAGAATAAAGTTTTATTTGACTTGTCTTGACTTGAGTATCTCGCATATGATAAATGCCTATCAGCAGGTGTGAGAATATACTGTTGCCTACCTGATAAGGCAGCTATTTAAAACACTGAACAGGTTTCTGTGAGGGCTCGAAAACTGACAGTGCAGGATGATACAGCCTAGCCTGAAAAAATATTTATTTACTTCTTTCTTGCCTGTCCTTCTTTCTCCTTCCCTTTTCCTTGTTTTATGTCTTTCTCTCCTTTCTCAATTTCTTTTATCCCTTCTTTCTTTCCTACTTTTCCCTATTTTTCTCACCATTTCTTTCTTCCTCTACTTCTTTTTCTTTCTCTCCTTCTTTGTTGTCTACTCTTTTTCAGTTTCTTTCTTTTTCTTGTCTTTATTTTACTTTTGCTATTTTTCTCAACTTTTTTCTTTGTTTCTCATTTCTGCCTCTACTTTTCTCCTTTTCCTCCATTTCCCCTTCATGCTTCTTTTTTTTCATTCTTCTACTCTTACATTCTCTTTATTTCTCCTATATTTCTCTACTTCTTACTTTTTCTTTCTAGTTCTTTCTTCTTCACTTTTATTTCTCTCCTTCTTTCGTCTAATAATTCTTATTTTTACTGTTTCATCCTTTCCTTTCCCCACCACTTTCTTTCTTTTTCCGTTGTCTAATTATTTTTCCTTCCTCCTCTATTTCTTGATTTCTCTACTTCCTTTCATTTGTCCAATATATTCATTTCTCTATAAATTTCTTTCTCTGCCTTTTCTCTTATTCTTTCCTTCTTTCCCTCCATTTTTTCAATTGTATCTTTTGTCTCTGTCTTCATCTTTCCTCCTCTCTGTTATTCTTTATCTCTCATTTCCCTATGGCATTTTTCCTTTCTTTTTCTCCTTTCTTCCTCCACTACTGTTATTTTATCCTTGTCCCTCCTTCTTTAATTCTTTCTTATTTTCCTCTTTGTTTTATTCTTTTTCTCTCACTTTTCTACTTTCCCTACCTTCCATACTTTTCTCATTCTTTTTTCTCTTGCTTTCTTTCTCTATCATGCTCTTCCTTCTTTCATTTGCTACAATGTCCTTTGTCAGTCTTTCTTTCTTCCTCTCCTTTCATTTATTACTTTCCTTGTGCATGTTTCTTTTTTCTTCCTCTCATTTTTCCTCTTAATTTCTGGTTTCCTCCTTTAATCTCCTTTCTCTCTTTTGTGCTGCTTTCTCTGTTTATTTATTTTTATTTTTTCCTCATCCTCTCCTTTCTTTTGTTCTTTCTTTCCCTGTCTTTCTCTGCTTCTTTACTTATTTTCCTTTTTTCTCTTGCTGTTTTTCTTTCATACTGTCATTTTTTTCTTTATTTGTCTCTCTCTTTGTCTTCTCTCATTCTCTCCTTTTTTCCCCTCATGTTCTCTGTCTTTATTTCTCTCTCTTTCTCCCCTTTGCTGTCTCACGAGCAAAGGGACACAACTAAAGGACCACAAATATAAAACTTTTGTGATAAAGCTCCTGTGCCATTAAGGCTTTATGACCTCTGGGTACATTTATCTTATCCCTGTATTAGACAGCAGCTCACAACGGTGTTCAATGACTAGTAGAAGCTCTCACTATAGAAAGTGTTGGAGACCTCTGCTCTAAAATCTAGATAATTTGCAGTTCAATCAGTTTCACTTGTCATATGAGTTAGCATTCCATAAGTTGATTTGATTTTTTTGATATTGAACCATTGTATGTTCTTCATATTAACAACAATTCATTTCGAACTCTTGAAGTGCGTTCTACATCAGTAGCAACTCTTGAAGGAAAGTTAACAATTCAAACACTAAGAAAGGTTAAGACAAGAAAGCATGCATTTAGTGTGCATACTATGACTAGTAATTTCTCCTTTATCAAAGGCATACATGCAATATTCTCACTGTACCTCATGTCATGCTTTAGAACAATCCAATCCAGCAAGGAGTTGCAACACTGAATTACCATAGTCCAGTTCGAATCTAAAGATGTTTGATCAGTGTTAAGGTTAAAATATAAATTTGCAGCAGGTGCAGTTATGATTTCATGACTGTCTTAGAACATCAGAGAACTGTCAGAGCTTTGAAGATTCCCAAGATCATGAGAGACTAGCTTATCCCTTTCCATTCTTGGACTTGTAGTCGTGAATTTGTAGTGGGATAAATACGACTACAAATCCCAGAATACAAAGGAAAATAGCCTGGAATTGATGAGCTTTTCACACACAGAACCTGGAAACTTGAGAGTTCTGCTTGTGCCATATGTCACACCAGGAAGCGCCTCAAGCACAACATAATGGCCACACAGCCGGAACAAGGTGTGACAGCATGTTTGTCCCTGGATCCAGTCTGTCTGAACTCCTGTACCTGCCTCGACTTCAGCTGTTGCTCTCCTGATGCCTGCCTGTAAGTACCTCTAAATTGTGCAGTATTGGGCTGAAGGAACCAGGAATCCGCAGGGAACTCTGCAGAAGAACGCAAGACCCCTTTATCACTGACATTCACTGGGTCTCAGTGGAAATACCGCAGGATATAGGAGGGTCAAAGTACGGGTTCAGAGCTGTGGCTGGACGTCCCACAGTGAGCATTTGTCAGACACGTATACATCATGTAACAAAAGTAACTGAAATTGTCGAGTTGGTGTTGTTATCGGTCCCAGGATTCTTGTTTCCGATCCAGGGAGGACCTGGTTCAGCAGTTCGGGCTGGACTGTTCCCATGAGGAACAGGGTCAAGACTGATTTGCATATGGCTGGGTCCAAACTGGGGTGGCATGGTGAGCAAAAGAACGATGGATTAAACCCAGATCTTTGTGACTGGGGGGAATGTTTGCATTGTTCAGCATTCCGTCCATCATTTATTCCTTTTACTTTTGTTGTTATAACTAATCCATGGCTCCACCAAGTTCCACATCCCAGGATTCGTAACAAAGGCCCTCGTTACCTCTACGTCCCTTGTCCCAGTCATTACTAGATGAGATGAATCCAAACTCCAAGGCAAGAAATAAAACACGTAAATACAAAATATACTCCACCCAACCTCATCCTGGCAATATGTATGGACATAATCTCCACAGCCTCTTCCTGTCTTTTGTTTCCTGTCTTCCTGAACACGGGCAGGAATTCGGAAGTCACTGCCAGGCTTTGACCTCCAACATTGCTTCAGACTCCCTCTGCTGCTGGGCTTGAAGGGAGGCCTGAGGTCATCAGAGGAGCACTGAGGATGGAAAGATTTCAGAATTGTTTCCTAGCTCAGTGGGGGTAAGAGCAGGTTCTAACTCGATTTCATCCTGCAATTTTGTGTGGTATTGTTATTGTGCATGATATCCTGCATGCAGAATTTGGAAATCACCCCCGTTTTTGCTATCATGACAACCTCCTTCTTACTCTGGGAAGTAGTTTCTCCTCTTCTGGGATACCTGTGTATGTGTGGGCCAGAACAATTTTGGGAGATTCTGTGGGAGAAGCCTTAGTTTTTGGTCCCCGCAAAAGCGTGTCATTATGGCTTTAGATCCATGTATGCGTGATCCATGTGAGCGCAATGAAACAGATCTCTCTGGTGGTCTTTCTACGCATGCATGGTTTGTGTGGGCTGCAAATTTGCAGTACCTCTTCCCGGCATCAGAGACTCACTATGGCGCAGGACCTTTTTACGGCATATAGTCCAGTAGTCTTCAAGCCCTCACCTGATGCCGGCTGATTGTGGTGCAGCTTAGGAACATGTTTTTAAAAAAACATTTATTAAAAAGAGAGATATATTCTACTAGAAGCTAGCAGAGGTTCAGCTCTCCAGTGGTTTGAGTTCAGGTTTTTTCATCAAGGGGAAACATTCTTCTAAAAAGAGGAATAACTCCCCTCTCCTTTTTCCTCATCTGACTCTGCCTCCCCTTCTCCCAAGAGACTTAAAGGATTATTTGGTGAGGATAAAGAAGAAAGGATTAAAAGGATTGTGTGGAGACTTTGGCTGCAATGACGGGGAAGGGAACGGAATCTGGAAGTAAATATTCTTCTCTGCGTGATCAAATTTATTCTGATGTTTTTAATTCTAACTCTAGGACTGGGACTGTGTCTTTCATTGATCAGGAGAGGAAATAGATTTCTGAAGACTTTTTACCCAAAACTGTAATCACATGTTAGAGACAATATGGTATTCCCTTCAGCAGAAACCCAGAGCACTCCAGATGAACCTTTACTTAGGCTAAGAAGTAAAGAAGGCTCTTTGTATGGGTTTGACCATTTCGTTCAGAAAACATCAAAATAAATTGTACGGTTCTTCTACAAGGTTCAGATCTTCCTTCTGACAGCGCTCCAGTAGACAGCAGAATGTAGATCTCGGTTCTAGATTTCTGAACAGGCCATTTGGAAGGAAGTTTATGAAGAGTCAAAAATCAGACGGTGGAACTAAGGATCCTTGCTCCTAACTATTCTAATCTTTGGGCAAGGTTGGCCAAGATTTGCACATGGGGGGAAGAATTAATCTTTTTTTTTCAGAATTGGAAAAAGGCCACTTCAGACCTGTGCATCTTGGACATGGGATAGTGTTTGCCTTTTCCCCTCAGAGTCTGGGATCATACCTACAACATACCCGAGATGTCCAACAAAGAGGAAGGCCCTGGAAAAAGGAGTGACAGCCCTGACCTCCAAAGCAGCAATAATTCCTGGTCTGGAAACAGAGAGGTCAAGGAATTTATTCCATTGTATTCTTAGTTTTGAAGGGGAAGTGGGCTAAGGGATCATCATAGATCTGAAAAACTGAAAAAGCTTGTCAAGGATATGCCTTTCAAGATGGAGATCTTTCAAAGGAAAATCCTATTAATTCCAACAGACCACTTCATGTGTACAATAGACCTGAGGGAGTCATACCTGCATGTGCAGACTGCAATGGAACATCGGAAGTTCTTAATATTTGCCATCCAGGACTATCATTGTCCCCTTCAGTTTGAAGTTGGCTCCACAAGTATTTATGAAGATTGTTGCTCCAGTGATTGTTTTGCTTCATCTATAGGGAATCACAATCTTCCCTCACCTAAACTATTGGTTGGGCATGCATCATCAGAGAACACTCTACTTCAGTTTCTGGAAAACTTGAAGTAATTCCTGAACTAGCACGAGTTCCTCCTCATTATTCCACAGAGTCAGTTAATCCCATAAAAAGAAGTTACCTTTATTCGAGCAATGCTCAGGGTGGACATAGACATGGTTTTACTTCCAGTGGAAAAGCAGCTGGTCTTCACAGTCCTCTCCTGAGCCTATTATCCTGCTAAAAGTCCCAGCAGAGAAGTGGTGGCAGGTTATGGGGCACATGGTTACATGCGTATTTAAAGCCCAGTGGGTGAAAAGTTTCAGTCGATGGAAGTGATGGTACTCGTGAAGGAAGAAGTCAGATCCCTCCTGCTTTGGTGGTTATGTCCAAAAAATCTTGCAAAGGGAATCAGAATGCATCAAAGTCCTCCAAAGATCCTAAAAATAGAGGCCTGCCTCGATTGGTTGGGAAGCAACTTGGATTCCGAACGAATTCAGACCTGGGGGACCAGAATAGTCTTACAGGTAATCAAATTGAGATAACTAATTGCAGGTCTCAGAGCCTTATGCCATTTTCATCAACAACTTCAGGGAAGCAATTCAATGGTGAAATCAGACAGCACTGTAACCGTGGCCTATATTAATCATCAGGGAAGCACTCATTCCGAATCATTCAACAAGGTAGCAGGGGCTCTGGCATTGTGGTCAGAGAATCATCTACTCTCCATATCAGAGGTCCACATCAAAATTTTGGATAATGTCAAAGCATACAAGCGTAGCATGATTTTTTGTTCATGAAAGGAGATGTCATTACCCAAATACCCAAGACAACCTTCCAGAGGGTGTGCAAGAGATTAACACGTATCAATATTTTTCTGCCTCCAGCAACAAATCCTTCCTCCCAGATATTGCTCCGGCTTTCCAGAGGAGGGAGCAAGGGTAGCCTGTGCTCTTCTAATGAAGTGGCAGAAGAGGCTATTGTTTGCATTCCTTCTATTTTCATTAATTCCAAAAATGTTTCTCAAGCTTCAGAGAAAGGAGATGGAGGTGATTGCAGTAGTTCCTTAATGGCTACCCACATACTGGTTTCCACTTCACAAAACTCAGTCAGTCTCCAGACTTAATCCTTGCATCTTTCTGCATATGTTCCCACTTTGCATTTCATATATTAATATATTCACGTTTTTTATTGAACATTTTAATTTATAAATGTATGTTTATTGCATTTAGTATTGATGCCCATGGAATATATAATATTTACTTTATAATACTGTGCTATTCAGTGACGATGCAACAAGATTAATATGTTAATTCTTGCATTTTACATCATTCTGCAAGAGGTCTGCCCTTTTCAAAATAATCAGAAACATGTGCTTAAGCTGGGCACAGACATGTATTAGCAGAATTGGAAAACTTGGTCCATGTAAGCAGTAGCTGTAAACATCCTTAGCGAAGGCCATAGACTACTCAGAGTCAGCCTGGCCTTATAATCTTGCTTGGAAACACCACAAATAAACACAGAGACAGACAGACCGAGGGAGACCTTCACGAAATGCTTTTGGAGGCAAAGGCAGCTGCAGGATGAGTCGTCTTTGGCGCAATTGCTCAAAATGGACCGCCAGATCAACTCTGTCTCGTCTTCCTGCTTCCACACCCTCCGCCTCCTTCGTAAGACCTTCAAATGGATCCCCCTCGAACACCGAAAGACCGTCACTCACGCCCTGGTCACCAGCAGACTCGACTACGGCAACGCACTCTACGCCGGAATAAACAAAAACCTCACCCGCAAGCTACAGAACATCCAGAACGCCGCCGCAAGACTGGTCCTCAACCTGCCAAAACACTGCCACATCTCCCAGCACCTGCGCACACTCCACTGGCTCCCTGTCGAGGCGAGAATCACCTTCAAGATGCTCACCCACGCACACAAGGCCCTCCACGGCACCGGACCAGCATACCTGAACAGCCGACTCAAATTCCACGCACCCCAAAGGACCCTACGATCAGACCAGCTCTCCTACGCGGTGGTCCCCCGCACCAGAAAGACCAGATCGGGAGGCCGCTCCTTCTCCTTCCTCGCGGCCAAAGCATGGAACACCCTTCCGCTCCACCTCAGACAGACAACATCGCTCCCCATCTTCGCAAGAAACCTCAAAACCTGGCTCTTCGACAGACCCCCTCCTTGATGGATGGAACCTGCACCCCCCCCCTAGCGCCTTGAGACCCTTACGGGTGAGTAGTCGCGCTTTAACAAACCCCTGATTGATTGATTGATTGATTGAATTGTCGAGGACAGCAGACAGGCTGGCAGTGTTGGCGCCAAGTCAGTTGCTGGTCTTCTGTTCTTGCATTTGTGGCTCTTCAGCGTCCATCTTCCTCTTTCAGGTCGGCAGGATCTGCTTTTCTGGTGCCAGGGGCTCCCCAAAATACTACATTTAAGGGTGTTAGGGGAGTGTGTCAGGGAATGCCAGACAGTAATATGCCACTGACCTTCTGATGCCAACCAGCGGGGACGATGGTCCGAAGAAAGCCCCCCTACTCCCCTCAGTGTAAACTCCCACAGAGTACTATCACACTACTCTGAGAGAGAACACTCCGGGGAAAAGGGAAATGGATAAAATAATAAACAATGCTGCAGGGACTGGTGTCTTCTTGAACCTATCTCTGGTCAAGCGTATAGGTGTATCTTCAGAAGCCACACCACCCAAAAGGAAGGTACTGTAAGTAGGAAAGAAGAGAGAAATGTAAGGTACAGTACTATTGACAACATACACAATCATCAACTGAGATGCTCATGACTACTAAGCATACTCACAAACAAACAAGCAGCAATACGAGCTCATCCTGACGGAAGCAGTACTACTGCTTCTGATGAAGATACTTTCGTGAACCAGTGAGTTATTAGCCATCTGTTGGAAAACGAGGCAGCATCTGTGAGGCCTGCACAAATAACATGACTACATTTGTCCTTCACTGGGAACCAAACACCCAATTGTAGCGCCTGACTCTCAGAGGGTAGCGTTGCAGAGCAGTCTGAGGCTTACTCAAGGGAGGTGGTGTGGGCTAGTAATCGCCAATTGCAGGTGCGCAGAGATAACACTCAATAATTGATTGTCCAGTCTGTACTTTGCTTTATAAAAGTAAGAGTACATTTATTAAACACACACACTACTCAATACTATGCACCAATTTACAAATATACATAAGCTGTTGGAATTACTTTGTGACATTGCATAACATCTCCACCCCTCCCGCAGGGGGGGTGGGGTCTAGTACCACCACTCCCATGTATGCACATCCTCTTGCCCCCTAATGCAGATAGTTGAACATAACCTGGAGCGAGGGCCCTGCACACTGGCACCATCCCAGTGGCGGTCCACCCCACTACCCCAACACGCATTAAAAATGGGTTCACCTGCCCTAGTGACACATAACCCTGACTGAGCATCTTATGTTGACCATACAGTATGCACCCCTACATCTTCAGGGCTAACAGTCTGGGTTGTTCCTCACTTAAGCGCAGCAGCAAGAATACATGTTTAAGCATTACTTTAGCATGACAGTACTCATCACATTTGTTGATCCTTATAATGCATTGCAATTCCAGCCCCTAAAGGCATCACAGATGAAATCACAAGATTACACATATACAGCCAGACACCCTAGCAGGAATGTCTGGCAACATAACCCCACTTTGCTTATGACATTACCTTACACAGGTACTTCACATTACACATGTGACCTTCAGTCCTCCTAAAAAAAATAACATTAGCAAATGCACTACGGGGGCAATTACACCCTTTCACCTCCAGGGGATGCCTTTCTCCAGACATCCCCAACTCAAGCCTTCATCCCTTGGTGCACTTTTCACAACACCCCCAGCTGTAGAACAAAAGTTCCAGCCCAGAGAATGTTTAAAGATTGGCTGAGCCCTTGAGGGGTTATTATTTTTAAGTCCCCGTGAGACTTAGGGTGGGACTTTTCTTCGTGCTGGGGGGAGACTGCGCTTCTCCAGCAGCTCCCCGGCACCTTGTCATGCACTTGGTGGTGACCCCGTTCTCCCGGGGCCACCACAACCAGAGAAACAGCGTTTTTTCCCTTGCAGGCTGGTTCAGGCCTGCAAGGCATTATGGGCGATTCCTCCTTTTTCCTGCATAACATAGCAGCGGCTCCCCTGCTGCTTGAGGAGAGCCGCGATGGCACCCTCACGCCGCGTCTTCAGGCCCTTGATGGGGGGCCCGGTCCCACCCGGACCACCAGGTAAGGAACAGCGGCTGAGGAGCCCACCCCGTCCACTTCTGCCGCTTGTCGGGGGCCCGGTCCCACCCGGGCCCCTGGCTCCTCCTCCGTACTTCGTGGGGCCCCGGTCCCACCCGGGGTGCCCACACCGCTCCATCGTTGAAGGGCAGCCCTGGGAGCCCACCCCTGGCTGCCCCCGCCGGCTCCCTGCCCGGCCAGCACCCTCGTGTGCTGCCGCGGGAGCCAGCACTTCTCTTCTGGTCCGCCCGCTGCAGACATGGAGACTGCCGCTGGCCCAGCGAGGCCGCGGGGGAGTGCGACGGCACTCCCCCCTCCTCCTTCCTACCCTCGGGGCTTCACGGGACACATCTTCACGGGGAGCGCGACGGCGCTCCCCGACTTCACTTCTTCGGGGCCTGGGGATGGGGTCCCGGGCCCCTGGGCACCTCTTCGCGGGGGGGGCGCGACGGCGCTCCCCCGACTTTACTTCTTCGGGGCCCGGGGATGGGGTCCCGGGCCCCTGTGCACCTCTTTGCCGGGGGCGCGACGGCGCTCCCCCGACTTTACTTCTCCGGGGATGGGGTCCCGGGCCCCTCCTCCTCCTCTTCACGGGGAGCGCGAAGGTGCTCCCCGTCGGTTCTTCTTCGGCGGGGGCCAGGGTGGGCTCCTGGCCCCCTAGGGGGATATCTTCACGGGGAGCGCGACGGCGCTCCCCGGCTTGGCTTCGGGGCCCGGTGATGGGGTCCCGGGCCCCTCCAGACCTCTTTGCGGGGGGGGGGGGGGCGCGACGGCGCGCCCCCGTCTCCATCTTCGGTGGGGGCCAGGGTGAGCTCCTGGTCCCCCTGCAGGGCACCTTCACGGGGGCAGCGCGACGGCGCCCCCCGGCTTTACTTCTCTTTGGGGGGCAGCCCCCGGACCTGACCCACCCCGGGGGCATCTCTGAGACCGGCGGCGGAGCCCCACGTGCTTCGTCGTCGGTCTTCTTAGGGGTCAAAGGTCGCCTACCTTCCGGGGGCCATATCTCAGCCCCTGGGGGTCCGATCTGCCCCATTTTCGTGTCTTCTTGCTCCTGGTGGCGCCCCCCAGCCACTGGGAGCACTCTCCTTCGCCCTCCGGGTCTCTGAGAGTGGGGGGATTCAGCTGGGAGCTGTCTTCACTGGCTCCCTGCGCCAGCCTTTCGCATGGCTCTCCTCCTGGGCCTCTCTTCTCCCTGCGCAGAGGCCCCTGCTTCTGCGCACCGGTCCTGGGCTCTTCTTCTGGCGCTGTTAGGGCCCTGGGGGGCAGTCAGGGGGTTCCTCCTTCCAACTGCCCATTGCCAGGCTCCAGCACCTTCCGCCTCAGCAGACCACACCCCAGAGAGAGCTTCTCTTCTGTGCAAGCACTTTTTAAAAGTTGAGTAGGGGGCTGGCAGGAAGTCTCTGTTGGTCCTATCAAACAGCGACACATCACTTCCCTGCCCCTGCTCCCTCCTCCTTGTCCAGCCTCTGGGTTTGTTCAAAATGGCGTCATCCAGGGTCTCTGGCCACATGGTCTCTGAAACAAGAGCCCTTCCCTCCTTGGTGCAGCCTGGTGCCTGGCACCCAGTGATAGCTGCTGATGGATGAGCCTGTAGCCCCACCCATCTTCTCCTCGTGGAGAGTAGGCCTTAGCTTGTGGAAGAAAGGTTATCAATCCATCCAGCTGAGGTCAGCCCTCAGCCTGGCCCTGGTTATGACTGACTCAGAGAAATGTGACATTTCTGGATGACCCAAAAGCAGTACAAATATTACTTTGGACTCTGCAGAATACTCCTTTTCACATCCGCTACAGTGGACTTTAGTGCGTGTCTGGAATCTGTAGGCCTTATGAAAGTTAATCTAGCACATGGGCTCCACACCCCCATAGGGGAATAATGAAGTGAAAAACAGTAAAACACACTGACTTTCCCTGGCATGTTCCTTCCCAGTGTATAAAGCCTATTCCATGTCACCACCCAATTCTGCATACGTCCTGCCACACCATTCACTTTGTAGCTGCTCCTGGACTGCGCACGCCAGGAATCTCCCCGGCGCAGCCCCTACACGTGTGCACACGCATGTACACAGGTGTCTGCATGTAACCAGCCCGGTGCCCCTTACTCCAGCTGCTGCGCAGCGGCCTAGTCAAGCTAGGGGGACACCAGTGAAATCCACATGCAGTCTCTTTCATCATGAGTTCCCTGTGGGTGAGTCCCAACTTATGAGGCTCTCCCACAGTAAAAGCTCAACAAATAGGTGCTCAAAAAGCAAAAAATCCGGGCGGCCCATAGTGTCAGCACCACCTTCTAAAACACGCAGCGCCCAGCTGATTCCTACAGGAAAGAAGTAGCCACTCTACATGGGTACACTTCCCGTAGTCAGCGATAACTAGTTATAAGGGGTTCTGACCAGACCCCCCTTACTCACCAGTTATCTGCTCAGACCACCTACTCCTCCCATCCATGAAATCTCCACCCATGACAGGGATCCCAGACTACCCTAAGAACTCTCCAGGCTCTAGGTTAGATACCTCTAGGTCACTCATGGTCTACATGGACTCAGCCTAACTAGGCCCACCTTTGCCCTTGGGCATGCAACACTATGCCTACCACTTCTCTGGACAAGGGTACAGTGCCTCAGCACCGATGCGGTCTCCTGGGATAGGTCTACATCCCACCCCTTAGGTCACTAGCTGGTCTCCCTTCCAGAGTTTGTTCCAACCAGTACCCTCTCTCCGTTTGGTCCTTGCACCCCAAAGATGCAACCTCTCTGGACCCTCACCCTCAGCCTGCCGCTGAGGTCATTCTGCTGCCACCACCCTTTCGGGATGACTGGCTTCCCTAAAGAAAGCACAGCCACTTGTGCTTTCCCCACACAGAAAAGCACCCTTTGGCCACTGGCCTGGCTCCCTGATAGGACCTCAGACCAGCCTCACCACCACACTGGCAGTGCCAGGGAGGAACACTGAGGGTGCCTCATCAGATATCCTACAGCTCATTCCCCCGTCAGTAGCTCCACAGGGAAACTACCCCGGGAACCTAGACCCCTTCTTTGTTCTCCGCTGCGAGAACAGGGCCTATGCACCCTTCCCTCCGAGAGGCGCGCTCTCCTCCCGGAGTACCCTTAGAGAGCATGTGGGCCCCGAGTTAGCTAGACCCAGGGCCACCTCTCATGGCTCTCCCCGGTCTCCCAGCAGCGCCTTGGGAGACCGTCCAGGGACCTACATGGTCCCTGGATGGCCTGCACCACCCCTTTTGAAGAGCAGGGTCCCTTCCCTAAGATAGGCCCCACCTGCCTTCAGGGTAATACTATCACACCAAGCCAGGGACCCTAAAGATCCCGGCTAGGCCTGTACCACCCCTTTGCGGAACACAGGGTCCCTTCACTTAAGATAGGCCCCACCTGTGTTCAGGGTGGTACTACCTTGCAGAAGTCCACCTCCTGCCTCGAGCTAGGGAACACCCTCATGCTTCCGGTCCTGGGATACAAGTCCCCTAGGACCTACCCGACTGGTCACCTGGCCAGGCATCGCCCCAGCCACCACCTCAGGCTCACCACACTAGCTCCAGGGTGACATCCAAGCTCGAAAACTACCCCTCCTTTGGGGCCACCCATCACCATGGGCCACCCCGGGGTAACCACTCACCGGACCCTGACACCTCAGGGTCCGCCACTAACCCTTCACCTGGAAACAAGGGAGTACATCACCCCCACTCAGATCTCCACTGGATCAGTTACCTAGCCCACCTAGGGTACCTAGAGGCTACCACTACACACCATCACTCAAGAACTACCCTCCTTTGGGGCCACCCACTACCAGGGGCCACCCCTGTGTCGCTCACCTCCCCACCAGTTAACCTGGGGGGCCTGCCGGACACCCAACTCTACCACACCCTCCTCCCACCATGGGAAATGTTCCTTGGGGTCCCCCACCATGGGAACCCCTGGGGCGTTACTACCTGGGGTAAAGAAACCTCCTGCCCCACCCTTCCAGTGGTTTTGGCCTGCGCCCATGGCAAGTAAACTTTCAGCGGGGGAAGGATACCTGGGGCCCCTTCTGTGGAAACCCTCCCTGCCCTTAAAAAGCGCGGGAATCTCCCAGGACCCCCTCTCTCTCCTGTCCCCCACAAAGGTCAATCCACCCCTACACCCCCACCTGTGATGTCGGTATCAGTTGCTGTCCCTATCTCTTGAGGAGACACCCTCCTCATGCAGGTATAGTGCGTGTAGTTTTAGGGTTCAAAGTTGTACAATATGGCTTAGAACATTTGTATGCAACCATTTCCTGGAAAGCACCATCCCGCTAGCACATGATAATCAACTTAACTCAGTCATATCAATACAGTTTACATTTTAAACCATAATATCTTCACATGACATATGTGCGCAGGGCTTTCCTTTCCCATACTTTTAGTTCACATAACCAAAACTTTGAACCCTTCTCAGAGCCTTGCGCTCTTCCATTTGCTCATTGCTGCATAGGTAATGTGTGGCAAAACTGGACTTATCAAATGCTATAAATGCGCACCAGAATGGGATACTATGTTTCCCGCCGCTAGACACCAATGTTGGAAAACGAGGCAGCATCTGTGAGGCCTGCACAAATAACATGACTACATTTGTCCTTCACTGGGAACCAAACACCCAATTGTAGCGCCTGACTCTCAGAGGGTAGCGTTGCAGAGCAGTCTGAGGCTTACTCAAGGGAGGTGGTGTGGGCTAGTAATCGCCAATTGCAGGTGCGCAGAGATAACACTCAATAATTGATTGTCCAGTCTGTACTTTGCTTTATAAAAGTAAGAGTACATTTATTAAACACACACTACTCAATACTATGCACCAATTTACAAATATACATAAGCTGTTGGAATTACTTTGTGACATTGCATAACATCTCCACCCCTCCCGCACGGGGGGTGGGGTCTAGTACCACCACTCCCATGTATGCACATCCTCTTGCCCCCTAATGCAGATAGTTGAACATAACCTGGAGCGAGGGCCCTGCACACTGGCACCATCCCAGTGGCGGTCCACCCCACTACCCCAACACGCATTAAAAATGGGTTCACCTGCCCTAGTGACACATAAACCTGACTGAGCATCTTATGTTGACCATACAGTATGCACCCCTACATCTTCAGGGCTAACAGTCTGGGTTGTTCCTCACTTACGCGCAGCAGCAAGAATACATGTTTAAGCATTACTTTAGCATGACAGTACTCATCACATTTGTTGATCCTTATAATGCATTGCAATTCCAGCCCCTAAAGGCATCACAGATGAAATCACAGGATTACACATATACAGCCAGACACCCTAGCAGGAATGTCTGGCAACATAACCCCACTTTGCTTATGACATTACCTTACACAGGTACTTCACATTACACATGTGACCTTCAGGCCCTCTAAAAGAAATAACATTAGTAAATGCACTACGGGTGCAATTACACCCCTTCACCTCCAGGGGATGCCCTTCTCCAGACATCCCCAACTCAAACCTTCATCCCTTGGTGCATTTTTCACAACACCCCCAGCTGTAGAACAAAAGTTCCAGCCCAGGGGATGTTTAAAGGCTGGCTGAGCCCTTGAGGGGTTATTCTTTTTAAGTCCCCGTGAGACTTGGGGTGGGACTTTTCTTCGTGCTGGGGGAGACTGCGCTTCTCCAGCAGCTCCCCCGGCACCTTGTCATGCATTTGGTGGTGACCTCGTTCTCCGGGGGCCACCACAAACAGAGAAACAGCGTTTTTAGGTCTCGCGGCTAGCGTTGCAGTGCGCAGCACTGCTCGCGCAGCGCGAGCCCTCTAGAAAGGGCTTCCGAAAGCTACCCACACGCTCGTGCGTGTGGTTTTGCTTTCGAAAGCCCACATTGGCTGGAGCGTGACTTTTTTTTGCGGAGACGGCACGCAATTGGTCAAAGGCGGGCACATGTCCCGCCTTTGCCGCGCCCATTCCCGACGGTGGCCAGAACGTGCAGCAGCGCGCGTTCGTCTGCTGCCGCTGCCGCGCTCCCTCCCCCCGCTCCTCTGTGGTGCGCGTGCACCGCTGGTTAAACTTTTACAGCCAATACAGCGTTCGAGCCTGCCGACTTCTTTATTTCAGTGTCTGCTGACACAGGTTATTTCACTTCCTGCCGCGGCGTTCCCTTCAGTGTACCGACACCTTAGACACACAAGTACACACTCTGAGTCAAGTACAATGGCATGGTGAGAATGTGTATACAACAAATATATTGTACTATGTTATGGTACCAAAATAAATAGAAACATACATTACTGTATACACTGAAATATACATGCGTGTGTGTGTTTGTGTGTGGTGGTGGGGGTGGGGGTGTGGGGGGGTGTTAAACATGCACATATACTCACCTACGTTTTGCTTTTGCAATTTCCGACTTTGCGCACTTTATTGTGTCTAAGTCTGGTAACGAATTGCCATTAACGGTAATATTGTGTTTTACTGCTTTGCACTAGTGACAGACAGTGCACGCCCGGAAGACCTGTCAGCGCGCAGTTAGGGGCGCCGTGAATCATATGTGGCTCGCGTGCTCCTCACTGCACTTGTTCCCCACGCGGAGGGACATCAACCCTGCAGTGCGTCAGAGAGCTTTATTGTCGGAGGTGTGGATGCAGGGCTGTGTTTTTTGGTGCTGGATTGCTTGTAGCGCTTTTAATCATCCCTGAGTTTGACACTATGGTAAATACAAATATAATGCATGGGTTCATAAAATATTATACACTTACGGAACAGCCCATTATACAGTGCGCAAATGGTGAGTATGTATCTCCCTCTATGTCTATACAGATATACTACAATGCAATGTATTCCACTCTCTGACATAAGCGAGGACGCAGCCGCCATCTTCCTGCGAGGATTTTTGTTATTGCGCATAACTAATCCCTTCTTGACTGCTGACTAGTTTCACTCGCATCGCTCTTGTAATATACCGTTCGTATTTTAAAAATAAAATCCCACATTCAGGACCCCAATTAACTGTTTAACGCTCCTTGTAGGTCACTTACATGCCCCATGAGCCCCCTTTCCCGAAGTGTCCCCATGCCCGGCTTAGGGAATAAGGGATGTATTGTGCGTCAACTGGTAGGCTTGTAGCACCCCTGCTTTAAATGCTTGTTTGGCACTGAAAGGTATCTGTGTGTGTGCCTTTTCGTGTGTGTTGTTCTGTGTGTGCCGGTGTTTGTATAAATGTAATTATTTCTATGTCTGTTTGTGCAGTGTGTCGGTGTTTGTATAAATGCAATTATTTCTGTGTGTGCTTGTGTGTGTGTGTCTGTTCGGTGTGTATCTGCGCATGTATAAGTGAACTTATTTCTGCGTGCGTGTCTGTGTGTGCCAGTGGTTGTATAATTGGTCCAACCTGTGTGTGCACGTGTTCGTGTTGATGGTTGAAAACGTGTGCTTGCTGTGTGTCTCTGTGTGTATGTGCCTATGTGTCTGGGCTGGTGATTGAAGACCTACATGTCTGTCTCTGTTTGTGTGTGAGCTTTTATCAAGAGTACATTCCCTTTTACCAGGTGACACCAATTAACACTTTCCACATGTTTTCTGAAAGTAATCCAAAATTACAAAAGTAAAGACAATACAAATTGGAATATTTCCTGTAACTTCGATTCAAATATGATGGGTCTCTGTTCAAGCAGTTTTCTAACTGGTCATTTTTTAAAATATTAAATCAATCTAAGTAAGAAAATAGTCTTCCTAATTTTTATGTCCACTTTATACTTTGTGGTTCTTCCTCTCGTAGTTGTAATGTTGGTTACGAAGACCGAGCTGATGCTACCACCTCTATTATTACTAGTAATACCATGTTTGCATATCTATTCAGACGCAACGCCTATACTATCCAAGTCCTGTTTTACAGATGGCACATAGTTGTATGTGTTTATTTCATTTTTGGGGTAAAACGCTGGGCTTGATATGCCTCATGGAGCGCTAGAGCACACAACACTCCAAAATGAAAACACAACAATAAATAAAATAATATAACAGACAAATCCGGCAGCTAGTATATAAAAATAATGAAATCAGCAGCGTCCTAAACCCACCACAATGTCTTTTCAGAAAGTGTTCAGCGTGCAGCTTGCACGCATGCAGTTGCGCCCGGAGGCAGGAAAGGTGCCCGCTGATTCCACAGAGAAAGCGACCGTTACACGGGTGTCCTTCCTGTTGTGTTAACATGCACTGTACTATATCCCACAACAACATATATATGTCTTAGCATTACTGAGGGCACTTCTGCCCGACCTCAAACCCCTGCCACGCAGTCCAGTTTACAAAGATGTCATCACCTGGGTTCACCAGGGCGGGGGGCAGCGGTGACACACGGTGAATATGGGCACTGACGTGCGCTGTAGTGTGAGACATCCGGGGCGAGGGGAAGAACCACACCGCAAGAAGGTACATTTTTAATATAAAGGTTGTGTCTTTCTCTAAAACAAGGGACGTTGAGTGCACGGCGCAGACCCCTCCTCCGGCGCCAGCTTGGACCAGAGCCCCTAATCCCCTCTCCCTTCACCCCTCTGACGCCCAGAGCGGCCTCCTCTGCTGTCTCGGAGATAACTGGGTCCCGGCAGCAGACAGGGCGGCCAGAGAGCAGAGCACTCTCTCCCGGGCTCCCTGCGAGACAAGGCGGCGACATGTGTGCAGTTTGTGTCCCTTGCGCAGACTGTTTGACAGCAGACGTAATCCTCTATGGAGTGACAGGCGAGGCTTGACACCCCAATGACAGCCCAGCTTTCCCCTCTATCCAAACACTCCAGACAGACACACACACAGGCTGACACACACACATTCCGTCTGAGGCACGCACACCAAAAAACACAGACCAGCACTCCGCCAATGAGACATCCAGACAAGCGCGCGCGCACACACACACACACACACACACACACAGGCGCAGGCAGACACACATCACAAGAGTCGCTAACATGCAGACCAAAAACAAACACACGCCCATGATGACACATGCATACAATTATTACACGCACTCAGGTTTATCACGCATGATTATTTCATAGACAGAATTATAGCATGCATGCAGGGCTCTATCTTGCACAATATAATCACATATACAATATTTTCATGTATGTATTATCACAGAGAGCGTTATCAAAGACAATATTAGCCATTGTTTGGCTCTTTTGCCCACGTGATTCTAGCCTTCACGTCATAATGAAGGAAGATAGCTCCATGTTGAAGCCCCCGGGCATTAAGGCATGGGCCAGCAAGAGGAGAGAGTTGGTGCCCAAAGGCAGTTCGAGGGGCGAGCAAAGCCTTCATGTGGATGGAGTTCACTTGTCTGTAGATGGCAATGAGTTGTTTATTAATACTCGTCTTGTTTTTGCTACACAACAGCTCTCCCCAGCTCTATAGATGAGATTGGGCTGGTGGGTGGAAGGCACCAATGATCAGTTAACCATCGTTGACTGCGGCGGGGGTGTAAAACTTCATGGTTGGTCACAGGGAAGGTAGACACCTTGACATCTGACCCAAAAAGGCCAGGCAAATTCCAGATTCAGCTCTAGTTATTTTCCCAGCAGTGCTAGTGGCGCAGCAGTGTGCAGGAGGGTTGGGGTTTCGTCACTACAGCAACTACCCCCAGGCTCTCCACAGGCACTCTTTAACAGTGCGCGGGGGAGGTTCAGAATATTGTACTTGCATCAGGGGACCAAGATAGAGCCCAGTTGCTCAGATCCATCTTATAAAGGGGGCTAGAGGGGATCCCATTTTGGGTTGCTATGGCATGGTTTAAGAACAACTTGCTGGTTGGTCCTAAGTGGCTCTCCTGGTATGGAGGGAGCAGCAGAGTTTGCACCAACCTCACTAACCCTGTCCCGTAGCATACAGCACCACAGTTCCCATATTTTGTTAATATACTTCAATTATAGCCCAAATCTATCCACCCCTCTCCCCACATGATGTTCTCTTTCTCCCTCACAAATGTTCAAGGTATCGCTATCTCCACATGCCTAGGGACCCCTTTGTTTTCCAGGCGTTCTCGCTTCCAAGTGTTCTCTCACCCTCTCAAGTGCCCAAACTTGGTAAATCTATCTCCCCATTCCCTGTGTTCTCGTACTATCTGTGTCTCCCAGTGTCTGATATTCCCATAATCCTTTTCCACTGCACACCCTGCCACATAAGTCCACTACACAAATCCATTCCACACCACACAAAATTCCACAACTAAGAATTCCAAAACAAACCTCATAATTCCACTCCACACAACATACATTCAATACACTACAAACCAAAATGCATAACTAAAAGGCATTGTCATTTACAGCGTCAAAAGCTCTAACTCTAAAAAATGCGAGACCTATTGCATTGAAAATGCTTGTTTCCCTTGCAGGCCGGTTCAGGCCTGCAAGGCATTATGGGCGATTCCTCCTTTTTCCTGCATAACATAGCAGCGGCTCCCCTGCTGCTTGAGGAGAGCCGCGATGGCACCGTTGGCGGCCTCACGCCGCGTCTTCAGGCCCTTGATGGGGGGCCCGGTCCCACCCGGACCCCCAGGTAAGGAACAGCAGCTCGGGGAGCCCACCCCCGGCCACTTCTGCCGCTTGTCGGGGGCCCAGTCCCACCCGGGCCCCTGGCTCCTCCTCCATACTTCGTGGGGCCCCGGTCCCACCCGGGGTGCCCACACCGCTCCATCGTTGGAGGGCAGCCCTGGGAGCCCACCCCTGGCTGCCCCCGCCGGCTCCCTGCCCGGCCAGCACCCTCGCGTGCTGCCGCGGGAGCCGGCACTTCTCTTCTGGTCCGCCCGCTGCAGACATGGAGACTGCCACCGGCCCAGCGAGGCCGCGGGGGAGTGCGACGGCACTGCCCCCTCCTCCTTCCTGCCCTCGGGGCTTCACGGGGCACATCTTCACGGGGAGCGCGACGGCGCTCCCAGACTTCACTTCTTCGGGGCCCGGGGATGGGGTCCCGGGCCCCTGGGCACATCTTTGCCGGGGGTGCGACGGCGCTCCCCCGACTTTACTTCTCCGGGGCCCGGGGATGGGGTCCCGGGCCCCTCCTCCTCCTCTTCACGGGGAGCGTGACGGCGCTCCCCATCGGTTCTTCTTCGGCGGGGACCAGGGTGGGCTCCTGGCCCCCTAGGGGGATATCTTCACGGGGAGCGCGACGGCGCTCCCTGGCTTGGCTTCGGGGCCCGGGGATGGGGTCCCGGGTCCCTCCAGACCTCTTTGCGGGGGGGGCGCGACGGCGCTCCCCCGTCTCCATCTTCGGTGGGGGCCAGGGTGAGCTCCTGGTCCCCCTGCAGGGCATCTTCACGGGGGCAGCGCGACGGTGCCCCCCGGCTTTACTTCTCTTTGGGGGGTAGCCCCCGGACCTGACCCACCCCGGGGGCATCTCTGAGACCGGCGGCGGAGCCCCACGTGCTTCGTCGTCGGTCTTCTTAGGGGTCAAAGGTCGCCTACCTTCCGGGGGCCATATCTCAGCCCCTGGGGGTCCGATCTGCCCCATTTCCGTGTCTTCTTGCTCCTGGTGGCGCCCCCCAGCCACTGGGAGCACTCTCCTTCGCCCTCCGGGTCTCTGAGAGTGGGGGATTCAGCAGTGAACTGTCTTCACTGGCTCCCTGCGCCAGCCTTTCACATGGCTCTCCTCCTGGGCCTCTCTTCTCCCTGCGCAGAGGCCCCTGCTTCTGCGCACCGGTCCTGGGCTCTCCTTCTGGCGCTGTTAGGGCCCTGGGGGGCAGTCAGGGGGTTCCTCCTTCCAACTGCCCATTGCCAGGCTCCAGGACAAAGGTGGTGAGATGCACTCCCATGTAATCCAATTTTATTTTTCGTTTTTCTTGTTTCTATTTCTTCATTTCGCCTTGTGAAGGCGTGCATGCTTGTTAGCGCTCCGCTTGCCAGGCTCCAGCACCTTCCGCCTCAGCAGACCACACCCCAGAGAGAGCTTCTCTTCTGTGCAAGCACTTTTTAAAAGTTGAGTAGGGGGCTGGCAGGAAGTCTCTGTTGGTCCTATCAAACAGCGACACATCACTTCCCTGCCCCTGCTCCCTCCTTCTTGTCCAGCCTCTGGGTTTGTTCAAAATGGCGTCATCCAGGGTCTCTGGCCACATGGTCTCTGAAACAAGAGCCCTTCCCTCCTTGGTGCAGCCTTGTGCCTGGCACCCAGTGATAGCTGCTGATGGATGAGCCTGTAGCCCCACCCATCTTCTCCTCGTGGAGAGTAGGCCTTAGCTTGTGGAAGAAAGGTTATCAATCCATCCAGCTGAGGTCAGCCCTCAGCCTGGCCCTGGTTATGACTGACTCAGAGAAATGTGACATTTCTGGATGACCCAAAAGCAGTACAAATATGACTTTGGACTCTGCAGAATACTCCTTTTCACATCCGCTACAGTGGACTTTAGTGCGTGCCTGGAATCTGTAGGCCTTATGAAAGTTAATCTAGCACATGGGCTCCACACCCCCATAGGGGAATAATGAAGTGAAAAACAGTAAAACACACTGACTTTCCCTGGCATGTTCCTTCCCAGTGTATAAAGCCTATTCCATGTCACCACCCAATTCTGCATACGTCCTGCCACACCATTCACTTTGTAGCTGCTCCTGGACTGCGCACGCCAGGAATCTCCCCGGCGCAGCCCCTACACGTGTGCACACGCATGTACACAGGTGTCTGCATGTAACCAGCCTGGTGCCCCTTACTCCAGCTGCTGCGCAGCGGCCTAGTCAAGCTAGGGGGACACCAGTAAAATCCACATGCAGTCTCTTTCATCATGAGTTCCCTGTGGGTGAGTCCCAACTTATGAGGCTCTCCCACAGTAAAAGCTCAACAAATAGGTGCTCAAAAAGCGAAAAATCCGGGTGGCCCATAGTGTCAGAACCACCTTCTAACACCATCCAAGTGCCGAGTACAATTCTCTTTACGAGTAAGGAAAATTCAAATAGGAAAAACAATGTCACGACCCCTACACTCTAAAGCGAAATCCAGGTTAAATCATGGCATAGGAAAGTCTCGAGAAACAAATGAGTCGTAACCACAGTCTCTATTATTCGGGAGCCGATTCAGAGCGCCCCCGCTGCCTAGAGACCCAGAAGTATTCCAAGGTAGTACGCTGTTGAAGATCACAGCGTATTTGAAACTCCTTCGCTGTTACGGAGCACAGCGCAGGGAGTACGAGAGACGAGCCACAGAAATCAAATAAAGTACAGAAATGCTCCACTGCTCGTACGCTTTTAGAACTCACAGCATAGCGAGCCACCATATACTGATCATCAATGCGGGCGAAGCGATCCTTCGCTTCCCCCAGTCTCTGGGCAGGAAATACCTCAAAGTCGTCAAGCTGATAACCACACACCAAAAACGATGTCAGGAACAGCCGGCACAACTTCACCAAACACCTTGTGTCGACTCCCAGCGCCGCACAGGATACAATCTGGAACAGCAGGGAAACAATCCAGAGAATACCTAGGAACAGCAAGAAATCCAACCAGGAAGTGCAAAATTGTCAAGCCCCGACCTCAGGAAGGGGAGGGGCTTTATAGATGACAGAACCCAGGGCTATATCAGGTTTTCCTTTCCGCCCTGTATCCCAAAGACTTCTGGGATGTGTAGTCACCTAATAGGCACCCGGTAATCAGATTCTTCGGCACCAGTCTCTCTCCAGTCACGCCATCATACAGAAAGGATAGAAAAGCCCTACATGTAGGTGCTGATAACCCCTCCACCCCTAGCTTCCGTTGGATAATCATGACAGAGTGTAGGGTGACCGCTTACTGTGGGAAGTGGGCATAACTCTGTCCCAGAGTTCCTAATTCTTCCATCACAAAGATACAGACAGTGAAATTTCGTGTCCACATCAGGTAGCCCACCTTAGGGGTGGAACTACCCTGAGGGTGAACACAACTCTCTAACTACTAATTTTCCCACTTGTCCAGTCTCCAAATGGGCCCTGGTCGGGGGGGGGAGGTGGCATCCCTCAAAGGGAAGCCAGATTTGCATCCTAAAAGCGTTGGGCTCTTTGAGGCCCCCTGCCTTGGAATGCAAATGTATGGGTCATCCTGCTGGAAGTGGGTGTAAACACCCTCTGCCAGAGTAGGCTTTGTTCCTGACCCCTGAGAGCATTGGCACTCACCCCTGGGGGTCAGAAACTCGTCTGTGATGGCAGGCTGGCCAGTTGGTAGGTTTCAGGGGGCACCTCTAAGATGCCCTCTGGGTGCATGAATTAAGAAATCCATCACTGGAATCAGTGTGGGTTTATTATTACAAGATGTTTGATACCAAATATCTTTGGTTTCAGTGAAGCCATCATGTAGTTGGGAAGCTCAATTTCTTCAGTGTACAGCACATGTACTTAAAATGGCTTCCCTGGTCACTTGTACTGGCAGAAATTGAACTGGCCAGCACAGGGGCATATCCGCTCATGCAGATATGTCCTCACATTGAGTATAGTGCACCCTGCCTTAGGTCTGTAAGGCCTGCTGTAGGGGCGACTTACATATACTGCATGCAGTGTCTGCAGGCATGGCACACAGTGTTTTCACTTTTGTCTGCACCAAGACACGCAGCCTGCAGTGGCAGTCTTGCATGAGTTAGGTGAGGGGTTCCTTAGGGTGGCACAATACATGCTGCAGCCCTTAGTGACCCTCTTTGGTACCCATGCCCTAGGTCCCTGGGATACCATTTACTAGGGACTTACAGAGGGCCAAAGGTATTGCCAATTAGGGGAACAATTGTATAGTTTTGGGAAAGAGATCTGGCACTGGATACCTGGATAGCAGGAACCCAGTGCACTTCCAGTCAAAATTGCATCGAACCAGGCAAAACATGGGGGTGACCATGTCAAAAAGGGGCACTTTCCTACAACTTTCATTATACGTAACATCATAGATACATACTGACACATAATTCAACTATTGTTCCATATATAGTACATTTCCCATTCTCTTTTACGGTCAAATTTGAAGATGAAAAGACGGTATCCACTATGTATACATGCTTAGGGATCCCATTCAAATTTCACTCAAAGTGGGTGCATGGTTGGGTAGGGACCAATTGATTATTTAATCTGTTTATTACTTTTTCCCATTTGCTCCATATTTGTTATGCTTTTGGGGAAAACCCCTATCCTCGTATATTGGAATTTTAAGGATACGACATCTATCAATGCCGTGTTTCCACACCTTGACACTTGGGAGTGTTTGACTCCTCCAGTACTGGCAATATCCTTTTCCCTAGCATTAAACTTAGGCTCAGGAATATCTTCTCAACATTTGTAAGCCCTCATTCTCTAGTAGAACATTGGAATGTTGGGAGCTCCATTGAAGACAATGGAGTTGCTCTGGGCTTATAATGGCTGGTATAAGCCCAGCGCTCCAACATTCCAATGTTTGTCTTTTTGTTTCTCCATTTTTAATTTAGAACATTCTACCCTTAGTGGGTGGAATGTTCTAATAGCCCTTCTGCCTCAGGCTATACCGGCTGTTAAAGGCCCTCTCCCTCGTTGTAGGCCCTCGCCTGCGGCTGGGGCCTATAACTCGGGATCAGGGCCTTTAACAGCCGGTATAGCCCTCGGCAGCGGGCTATAAGGCTATAGTATGTTATGGAAGGCCAATTTAGGGAGCCAGTCTATTGGTCATTTCATAATGAACTGAAGGATGTGGAATATCACAGCCCAGAGGGGTTCCATAGCTGGACAGGTCTAAACAACATGTAAGTCATTTCCTATTAGGGCCTGACATCTAAGGCATTCCTCTCCAGGTCCCATTTGAAAGCACTGAAGTCTTTCGGAAGTTGGGTATATTCAATGGAGGTATTTAAACTGTATGAGGAAAAGCCTATATGAGACTATATGTAAGCCATTAGCGCAAACCTCGATTCCTCTTCATCTCCTGGCAGGCCTCCTCGTCCACGGTGCTGGTAGGAAAGTAGTGATGGCACTATAAAACTTATTGTCTGCACAACTGCATAACCCCATTCCAAGTCACAAAACCATGGGAAAATGACTTAGACACAGAGTTCATAACTAAACTGTAGGAAACAATCACAAACATGGTCAAACAGCTCTCCCGCAACTCGAAATTAAAATTCACCCAATTCAGCTACATGTACCAGACATACCTCACCCCACACAGCATACACAAGATGTTCTGGAGAACGTCCACTGACTGTCTCTGATACCGAAAATCTGATGCAGGCTTTTACCACATGGTGTGGGACTACCGGGCCATACAACAGGCATAGGTGACAATACGGGATGTTATACCAGAGATAGTGGACTGCCCGATCCCCTGTACATCTGAGCTGTGCCTCCTAGGACGTAAGCCACGGCCCAAAATTAACCACTTGTTCTGCAAATTAATGGACCTAGCCCTCATACTTTTTAAAAGCACATTGCAATTGTCCTGGAAAGCAAGTATAGCCCCTGACATAAGACTATGGTTGCAAGACCTATTGAAATGGGTCAAAGCAGAAGCTGCCGTACTCAAACTACACAGACTGAAACACGGATGGGCCCTATTGGTCTAATATGAGATGCATACATTACGAACCTAGAAGCCAAAAATGATACCAGACCCCCTAGACCAGTGGACAAATCGCAGACAAATAGGTGCGGAACGGGTGGATGATGGGCCTCACACTCAGACTCTGAGTGGTATCCACCTGGACTAGTGGAAACACACATAGAACCGACCCACCCATATATGAACACACTTAAGAACAAGGGGTGGCAGAGAAGATGACAAAGAACTGGCGATAGGGACAACACTACACTGGGGAACTGATAACCAACCACTGGCAAGGAGAGCAGCACCTAAACTGTAAATACTGATGTGAATAGCACTGACCCCCCCAAACCCCCCCACCCCCTGAGCAGGATTGACCTGAAGAGATCATCAAGAGACGTTGAATACTTTGGCAACAAATAAATGGCTGATGGCTTGTGAGTGACGAAAGGGTGAACAGAGCTGGTCCGAGTACGCCACATAGACATGGTAGACTACAATATATGATTGCACAACTTTTTTGTTGTTAAAACTATAAAGAAATCTGTAAAAAATCCATTCCTCTTCGTCTAGAGGACCTACATCCACCTCCCATGCCTACCTCAGTTTATTAGATTTGGCAGGAGAATTGATCACTAGGGTTTTGTATATGTGGGACACTTTCCTCTCTGAGGGGAGAGGGGACATCACCAGCTTCACCTCCATGGGACAGCACTTTGGGACCTCCTCGAGATTGGCTATGTAGGGTATTAGTGCATATACGAGTTGGAGGAACTGGGTTTGTAACAACGCATGTCCCTTTCTCATTTTTGCAAATGACTTCACTTGTCCACTGCTGGTCACGTCTCCCAGATTAGATATTCAAAGGCAATCCCCACCACCCCAAAACTCTCTAGGGCCACCACCTCCGGAAGTGTAATAAGACGTCCAGAGCACCACACAATTAAGGTATCTTGGTCTGTCAATCCGACAGGTCCAATGGTTTATCTTCAGAGAACAGAAAGTTGGTAGTGCATAAATTAAAGTTCAAATATGAAGACACCGTGTAGGTTTATAGTTCCAAAAGCTTTTATTTCTTAGACATTCCAACTGATTGGAATCAAAAAATGAAACACCTGACACGTGTTTTGTTGTTTGACGACTTTTTCAAGGCTCATAAGTCTCACGGAGCCGATACGCTCAAAATTGCATCTAGCACCCAAAATGTTTTTATTCAAGCATGCCTCGGAGCCCTGAGGACAGAAATCACTTTGTTTGGATATTTTCTCAAAAGTAAGACATGAAATCCACAGAAAATTCTGAATACGTCAAAAGAGTACTGGAGTCAAAAAGCAACACCGAAGTATAGACGTTGCTGTGTCGACGGCTATGGTAAGCCGATAATAATCGTATATTCAGGTTGCGGCACCGTCCTGAGTCCCGTCAGTATAGACGCGATGCTTACCATAGCCGTCGACACAACAACGTCTATACTTTGGTGATGCTTTTTGACTCCAGCACTCCTACACGATGTCTTCATATTTGGACTTTAATTTATGCAGTACCAACTTTCTGTTCTCTGAAGATAAACCATTGGACCTGTCAGATTGATGGACCAATATACCTTAATTTTGTGGTGCTCTGGACATCTTATTATGTTATGAATATTCGAAAGTTTCTTTCTTATATTTGTCAACACTAGATAGGTGATGTAGTGTTGTTTGTCCATTTGAGCACACTTTACTTGATGATTGTGTCTTTACATTTACCTTGAATTTGTGATGTGCGAGCTGAGCTGTTTGACCACTGTCACCTTTATTTGTATATACCTGCGGAAGTGTGGTTGCTACCCACAGCAGGGTCTGTTCTATGAGCCGGCCCACCCAGCCAGTACGCTTGTCTGAGGATTTCAAAGTTTCAGCAGCTGGGATTCCTGAAAGGAGTTTTGCACCATATAAAAAGTGAATAGAGGGCTTCTCCTCCAAGGTCCACAGCATATGCATGGTGTTCAGTGGATCCCACATTTGCGGAATGAATCTAGTCGTTCTCCACCATCAGATGAGCAGCCCGGTAGGAAGAGACTGGATCTATCATTGCTAGGCCTCCATCATACGTCAACATGAAGCATTTCACAAAGTAAATTTAGGGATTGCCTTCAGGGACATTAATCTTTGTATTTGTTGTTTTACGTTCTGCAACATTTTAATGTTTTTGTAAATGTATGAATTTGTTTTTCTTTTGGTTTTGATTAGGAGTTGTTCATCAGTATGTATTAAATACTTCAGTGTTGCCTTATCTGGTCTAAAACTCCTTTTGCTAATCAAAGACCTAGTCGGCTTTGGTGTACCTCGTGTAGTGATGACTTCAACAAGGACAAAGAGTAATGAAGATTACCGGTTAGTAATCGGGCCCTTATGAATGGCCCAATTTTTCCAAGGTGTTGGCACAGGGATCAGAATTATGAGGTATTCAGTAATTACTGCATTCATCGCAATTTTACCCAGGTAAATTTTGGCTGAAATTTACAAGGGGAAATTTATGCTCAGCTCATATCAATACATGCTGATTTTGTTCTGGAAGGCAACAAAATCCAAGTGTAATTCCTCAATTTAAAGGGGGAAACTTCTGATAAGTACAAATTATTGCATGAAGGCGGATCATTCATCTAATCGAGAATGAAAGTCTGTGGTGGAAATTGTAATCAGGCTGTTGTTTCTAACATGCTTGAAAAATTCCAAGCATAGGGAGACTAGAAATGTGCACACTGACTCTATACCTCTACTTTGATGCTACATTTCCAATGCCCACAGTTGGTAGCAGAAATGCTGCCAGCAGTGACAGGTATTAGTGGATATGCTGCTAGACGTTTCTCCCAAAATTGGCTCCTCCCATGGCGAAAACTTGGTTGGCTTGGCAGAACACTCTAAATATATATCAGATTTTTCACTGCCACCTGGGATGAGATGGTAATATCCGCACAATGGCACAGTGGAATTCTGGGAGCCAGACTCTAACTTATGCCCTAAGTCCTTTTTTATCTGTTAACCATTTTCTTTCCTCTTCCACCTTTCTACTTTCTCACCTTCTCGCCCACTGCTTTAAATAGAAGTACAGAAGTGCAGGTACTCACTGCCCTAGAGACCCTTTTGGATCCTGAGAAGTGCATGTACTTTCCCATAAATAATTTTATGCCAGTGCTAAGAAGTGCAGTTGCTCTTCCGTTCAAATGAAAGAAGTAGGGTTAGAATTAGGATGTGGGCAGAACTGCCGACTTTAGAACTGGGGAACCAAGGAGCATATGTACAAGAAAATGCCGGAGGGTGCTGTTATGCCAAACTTGGCGACGCCGCGCTTCGACATTTTCAAAACGCAGGGATGCACCGTATTTACAAAAATACGGTGCTCCCCTGTGTTTCCACTAGCGATGGCGCTAAAAAAAGCTGCCTAGCGCCAGCGGAGGCCCCCTGCCGCCATGTTGCAAGGGTGCCTGCGCAGCATGGGCGATTGTTTATGTGCAAGAAAGGACACCTTCCTGCACATAAACAATCAGTAATGTCGATTTGCTCTTTCTATGTTTGCTGCAGAATGCAGCACACATAGAAAGAGCAAAAAACGAGGAGAAAAACTAATAATTTCTCCTCGTATTGCCATTCTAAGACCAGGCATTCCCTAGCCTTAGTTTTTGGCGCTGCCCCAGCCTTGTAAATCTGGGGCAGCGTCAAAAACCAATGGGTGTTGCCCACAGCAACACCCTTTGCACGCCCCTTTCACGCCAAGTGGTGCGTGAAAAGGGGCCGTATTGACAAGGCGGCGTTAAGAAATGAAAAGCAGCTTAACGTCGCTTTGTAAACATGGAGCAGGGTATATCACCATCAGAACGTCGCTAAAAGTGAGGTTCTGGTGGCGATATCCCATTATACATCTGCCCCAAGTTCGAGTCTCAGCATAGATGCAACATCTTGCACACATGCCAATAGACCTAAATACAAAATGGCTTTATTTTGGCTGTCTCGCGCCTGAAATTTACTTTGTTTCAATAGGTGTCAATGGGGGAAATACATTCTCCCGACTATTTTTTTTAAATATCCCACTTTCTTCTTCTAAAATGTTGTCATGTGATACTGGGTAATCATTTAATCTCCTCCACGTGCCTAAACAATGGATGTGACCTTGTGTAATATAACTTGTGTTCATGTAAAGCGTTCCAATACCTACCCTTGCGTCAAGTTTCCGCTATATAAAACTGGAAATAAAAGATGATGTAGCCAGTACCTGCTCATTTAAGGGACTCTTATTGCCCCTTTATACTCATCTCGCATTACCTTACTGCTCAAGCCTCCTACTTTCAAAAGGAAAAGATTTATGGCTCATTCCTTCTCAGGCAATGCGGCAAGAATTTGGAAGTCGCTTCCTTCAATCCTCCCAACCACTGCCTCTTTCCAGACTTTTAAAACAGATCTTAAAACTCTTCTCTATCCAAAGACACTTCCAGGAATATTTCAACACATTTCATTACCCTCACGGCCACTTAACCATCACATGAGCTCAACTTTGTAAATATGTATTCTATACCTGTATTAACCAAATGTTGCCATCTTTAATTTTTTTATAATCCTGATTGCATTTATAACTTGTTAGTGTGTAAATTCCATCACGTATACTTTGTGTAACTTACTTGGTTCTATTGTAAAGCGCTCTGACACCTTTGGGTAAAGTTCGCACTATATAAAACTACATTAAATAAATAAATAAATACCTTTTTTAGGTCGAGCCTGAGCCAGCGCGCATGCGCTGCTCTGCGAGGCTTCTTGTAAGCACTCTAAACTACTCTGTGTGGGTCTGACTCCTCCCACACATAGTATTGGCTTTTGCGTGTGTCTTTCAGTAATGAAGGCACGCAAATGGCTAAAGGTGGGTGCATGTCCCACCTTCTTTTTTAATGTTCACTCCCACGGCTTTTTGCTCTCGGGAGCGAGCAGCGGCGCGCAGGGTGGCAGCTGATTCCTTGTGGGTCAGGGTTACACTCAACGCGCCGTGCTTTTGCTTTTGCTTGTTTTCCACTGTCGTGATGGCACGTCTTTGCTTTGACATCAACATGACAAATTCCTCTTCTCACTGCGGGCACAATAGGATGTTTTCTGCTTTACTCTGACGTGTTTTTCTTGGCTTTCATAAGTCATTGTTTCGCTGTCTTTGCATGACGCTGCTGTTAGGATGGCTGTTTTATTTGAATTGTTTTGTTCCGATGACACATTCCAATGGTTTCCCATATAATCTCGCTTTGCTTGGATCCACAAACCAATGTCCGATGGAACCGTGATCTCTATCGCGTCTAGACGCCGGCGCTACAATTATATTTAAGGTCATTATTTTCTTTGCCTTCATGTCACAACTTTAGTTTTTTAAATATAGTGGTTCGATTGAGGGTTGCTGTGTTCTCTGTGATATAAATTCAGGTGTAAGCTCTAACTACAGAACTCAGAGAAGTGTGCACTATTGAGCTGAGTTTACAATGGACTGCTTGTCACTGGGACCTGCCAACCCGCAACCCGTGGTTACAAGCGGTAGCAGCCAGTGCATTATCCCACAGAGCTTGTGTTACTTTACGAGAAGTTATAGGTTTTGCCCTGTCCTTGTTGTGCACGTTTGCACTCATCAGTTTTCGCTGTCTTAGTCACTTCGCCATTGTCCTGCTCGTTTTGTGGCAAGTGCATCTAACGATGCATTCATCTGTTCATCCGTGCACGTGTACGGTAGGTCTGGGTTCTGCACCGGGCACGAGACTGGATGCAGCTTCCAGGCCTCCGCTTCTGCAGTGCGCAAGGACCATGTCTTCAAGTGTGCTATAAAAAGCATCACATGACCTGACCTCACCAATAACCTTCATGTTCTTTAACTCGACCTCCCCTCTCCCTCGCTCTCTTTCTCACACACACGAGCTTTCACTCTACTTCTCTACCCCCTCACTATCCGTTAGTCTCGCTCTCTGTGCTTTTCTGTCTTCCTTTCCCTTCCCACTCCCTTCCATAAATTTCTTGTGTAGCCTCTGCCTCCTCACTCTCTCTCCCTCTGGCGCTTACAACCTCTCTCTCTCTCTTTTCTCCCCTAACCACCCCGTGCTCTCGTTCTTCCTCTCTCCTGCATTCTCCTCCTTCCCACTGTCTCCCTCTCCCACTGCCTTTGTTGTACTCTGTCTTTCTTCTCGTTCCTCTGCCTCTCTCCTCTCTTTTCAGTCCCCCCGTTTCTTGCCCTTTCTGTTTCCCTGCTACTCTCTCTCTCATACCCACATTTTGTCCCTTTTCTCTGTCTTTTGCTCCCCTCTTCTCTCTAGCACCCACTGCATCACCTTCACTCTTTTTCCTCTCTTCTTCCTCTCACCACTATATTTCCTCCTTTCTCTCCTCTCCTTCTCCCACACCCACGCTCTCTCCCCGATTCGCCTTCTCGTGCTCTCTTTCTCTTCTTCTTTCTCCCCTCACTCCCAGTCTTCCTTTCTTCTTCCCCTCTTCACACCCGTTCTTCCCTGTCCCTACCTAGGCGCTGACGTGCACGATCTCTCGTGGTAAGGGGCTTCCCGCCCCGGTTGCCAGGGGTTTTCACTCGGGATCTAAGGATGCTGCACAAGGTCGAGATACGGGAGCCGGGTTGATTGCCTACAAGGGCAGTCATGTGTTCTCACAGCTGAAGTTTATATTTATTCAGTCGCTCAATGTAGTGTCGGTATGCACATATGTATGTAACGTGTGTGTAGTGCACACATGCCAACAAAGACGTCCTCAGGGCACTTGATCCGTTTGCAGTTTTATATTGCTCTTATTTATTGCGAACTCCACCCTAAGATGTACATGAGCACCAGTTAGTATTATCTTCGCTCCTTCTTTCCTTCCACCTAGGCTTCCCAAGAAGTGTCAGACCTCGTGGAAATAAATTGCCTTAGAACAGGCTGAATATGTTATAATTAAAATTTAAATCAATTTATAAGCGCAAAGCTTCAAGCACACGTGGTTAAAAAATTGTCCAGCGCAACTACCATTGTTAAACAAAATGTGACTGGTTGCTCTGTCTTCTTTCTGATGTTTGTAAACTCGTAGCTTGTGTGCTGCATGACTAACCACTTATATGGTCCCAAAGGCGAGACCTATTGGCTATGCCAATGCTTGTTTGTCATTCTACTCCAGCTGCTTTCTCATTTTCTGTTCAGGGCCTGCTAAGGTTATACCCTCTCTTCCTTCTGTTTTTCCTTCTCTCGCTTTCTCCAACTGCCTCATTATCTTTGCCGAGCCCTCACACACTTCCACTTTCTCCTCACTCTAATTCCCCATTCTTTTTTCCCTTCCTCCTCATTCAGACAGGGAGGACAAAGCCTCCCTGTCTGAAAGAGCACACGGATGGTTCGTTATCCAGAGCTATAAAAGCTGCTCCACACAAGCCTATCTAGGGTCTGGATTTACCAGGACCAAAAAAGAAAAATTTCTGCACTTCAGGATGGGCATTCTACCAATACTGCCGCACTTACCGCCATGGAAACGGCCACAATCTAAAACACCATGCAGACTGTGCGCCGAGGCTAAGGAAGATATTCTACACATTGTCTGCACATGCAAGTGCTTAGACAGGGAAAGAAGATCAATACTAAAACCCTCCAGGAACAGGCTATGCATTAGAACCTGCAGACAGGCAGTTAAGGCCTGCTTTGACGGAGAGGACATCCAGCTGGCCTGCTGTCTAGTTCGCTTCCTCGATGTGGCGAGAAAGAAACTAAAGGAGACAGAGAAGGAATATAACATTGAAACAAAGGACAGCAACGTATAACCTCCTGTGCACTTTTTGTATATATCTTAAAAGCGGTTTTTACTGAAAAGTGTTAATTGATTGTTTTAATATTTTAACCTGACGGTGTAAAGTGCAAAGACCTTCGCCCACTGCAAATCTGATTTGAAACAAATCACGCACAAGCAAAAAAATAATAAGGCCATCAGAGACTGTGATTATAGAAACTCAGAACTGTTATAAGAGTCTTGATTCTATAGATCCGGAACGAAGAAAATTTTTACAGATGGCCTCAGTATTTTACGTGAACGAGATAATGATGTGACAACACTGTCTGTTTTATCTAGTTATGCATATATTGCTTGTTCTATTTTTTTAAGCTCCTCTTTTTATGCAATGGTTTTTATTAACTAAGCATATAATAAATATTTACTTACCTTCCTCCTCATACTTCTCATCTTCCTTCACTCTCCTTTATCTCCAACTGCTCTCTTCTTCGTCACCAATCCATTCTTTCTCCTCCTACTCCTCGCCCTCTCCTTATTTCTACCTCACTGTATTTCTTTCTCCTTTCTCTTATCATCCCTTCTATTTGTTTCTTTAGTCTATCATCATCTTCTCGCCCATTAGACTCCTCTTTTTTCTCCTTCTCCGTGTATCTTTCTCCTTCTCGTCCCACTTGCCTTACCCTCCTCTTCTCTCCACTTTACTTTTATCATCTCTCTCCTCTCTGTTGTGCCCTCCTTTCTCCTCTGCCATTGCCTCCTTCCCCTCTCTCCCTCAGCCCCTTGGCCGACTGACTGGCATCGTCTCTGTTTTTATCACCTTGTGGTTCTTCCCAGAACTCGTTAAGTGCCTCCCAGGGGGGTTCTGGTCTGGTTTTTCCCTCCCCGTCTCGGTCATTTTCCCTCTCTAGCAAGTGCCTGGCTTTCCGTCGACGGAACAGAGCGGCCTTCGATAGCTCCATTAGATGACACAACCTGTACAAGTATTCAATGCGCCCTTCAGAGCCCAGGACAGAACGGAGTGATGGCGGATTAAAAAACAAGCATTGATAAAACCATCAAGTTTCGC
Source organism: Calotriton arnoldi (assembly GCA_963921515.1). NCBI lineage: Eukaryota > Metazoa > Chordata > Amphibia > Caudata > Salamandridae > Calotriton > Calotriton arnoldi. The sequence continues at coordinate 2,546,888 of CAWUFW010000375.1, forward strand.
CTTTAGGATATATTGGGTTTGCCAATGCCTTTTAGTCATGCTGTACAGCATGGGTACTCGCAAACATTTTCCCAGGGGCCAAATTGTTTGGTCGCTGGTGGGACCGAGGGCCGCAGTGATGCTGACAGGGTGGTGGCCCGGGGGTTGTTAAGATGGGTGTAGGGGAATCGAAGCATGTACATCTAGTGGCAGAATTGAAATGCACAATATGGAATTAGAAAACCTGGGATCAATCCTGGCTTCCCCACTTGATCACATTGTGTGATCCTGGGCAATTGTTTTATTTCACTTTCCCTCCTTTTTCTTCATCACCACACATAAAAGGACCTCGAAATACATGACTTCACGATCTGCGCTGTACAAAACCCTCTCCTGTGTTTGATTTACTACACTATAATGTTGTTCATGTATTATAGCAAACCCAGGCAACCTAAGGGTGCACATTTAAATTGACTTGCCTCTTAGTTCAATATTGGCATTGTTGTCAGGGTGAGGAGAGAAGCATAAATGTTTCTAAATTCACGTTTGGAAACTATCACTTTTAAAAATAATACTCCCCAATGCACTGACATAATCTGATTTATCAAGAAGAAACGGTTCTGCATGTTAATAAAATACACTTTTTGAATTTTGAACAAACTTGATCATATTTTTGCACGTTTGCTGCAAGATGGCTTTATAAATTAATGTGTTCCTAAAGTTAAGCAGTGCACAACATCCTAGTTACTTTCTTTCTTTAATTGTAATTAGCATTTAAATAAATGCTTCCCAGTTTAATTAACATATTTTAATGTTAGTGCTGATTCGAATAAACAGCAGCCCAGTGCTGCTGGTGACCAGGGGGCCACACATAAAGGTCAGGAGGGCCGCATGCGGCCCGTACTTTGAGTATCACTACTGTACAGCATCCCCGATGCTGTGCGACATAGCCAAATAAGAATAAAAAACCCTATTGCATCCTTTTGGAGGCTTGCGCACCACACGTGAGCACCTACATAATGACGCAGCAGCTTTTTTTCCATTTATTTTCTAGTCAAACTCGAATCGGCAAATAAAAAGAAAAAATAGTGTCAGTGCGTGTAGTGTCCTGCTGGACACGTTCTAGTGTTCAGCTTTGGGCTGTACCCACACTTAACACCCACCCATCACAGGTGTCACGGGTCAGCCGACCCTGGTAATAAAAGGGGCGGGGCGTAAGTGCCCTGGGCCAGTTGCTAGTACCCCAAATACGTGTCTGTGTCATTAATTTGCCTGCATGTGGGTCTACGGCCCAAGACACAACAGTGTGTGTTTTTTTTGGGGGGGGAATGCAGGTGGGGATGCAACACAGGCGCATGGGACAAAGCGGATAGTGGGGGAGCAACAGGAGTATGGGGCACAAAAGCAACATGGTGGGCCAGTGGAGGGGAAGACGCAACACGATGCGGGTCGCAACACAGAGTGCGCCGGTGAGAGGAAGCAACTTGGGGGGCATGGGGGAGCAAACAGGTGAGAAGGAAAGTAGTGTGTAGTGCAGAGGGTGGGGAGAAAAGCAAACAAGTGAGACAGAGAGCAACGTGGAGTGGGGCAAGCATGCGGATGACAAAGCAACGCAGGTTGGAGAGCACACAAGGGTGAGAACATCATAGAGAGGGGTTGGGGTGAGAACCACACAGGCGAGAAAGAGCAGCACAGAGAGGGTAAAAGGGCATAGCTTCAGGGTGGGTGTTTGGGGTGTTACACCCCTCTAGTAAATGCATTTACTGATGAATAGTTGGGTACAAGTGCTTTCAGGCGGTATGGTGAGGTGCCAGTTGGATTTCACCTGGAATTTTTGCAGGCACACACTGACAAAAACACACACTCTCTATCATATCTGTTTTGAAAGTCCTCAAAATGTTACTTATTTGATAAAATATTGTGTTTCTTTCACTTAGTTCTCCTATCAGTCTGCATTCCTCTCCACATATGTTAATCAATAATTAGCAGGCGAACGTAAGTGACAATGAAGTTAACCAATAGTAAGCAGTGGGCGGGCTTTATGCTAACAATACATCTCGCAACAGGCAGGGCATGTGCTGCAGTGACGGCTCCTCCGCTAAGGCGGAGTAGCGTCACTCCACTGCTTTTAAGCAGTGTAAATAAAGGAAACATAAAATGATGATAACAAAATTATCATTTTATGTTTCCGTGCTGCTTTGCGGGCGAGCGGGGCTGCTCTGCTCTCAGAGCAGGGCAGGGGAGGAGTGGTTTGCCCACTCCAAGTGCGCAATGACTGTTTGGCCGGCCCTCTGGGGCCATCCAAAACAGTCATGCGCACTTTGCATGTTCTCCATACAGGCGGCATTACAGCCTGTGTGGAGAACATGCCCAGGCCCCCAGTCCCTGTTTGAGCGCCGAACCACAGTGCTTAGACCAATCACAATGCTGCGTTGCAGCGTTGTGATTGCTCAAGGGAGCCTGGGTGCTTACCAAACACAACGCTGTATTGCAGCGTTGTGATTGGTCAGGGGAGCCTGGGTGTTTCCTGGTTCCTGTTCGGCGCCAGCGGAGTCCTGATGTCCTGATGCAGAGGAGAGACACGGCAGCGATAAGTTAAGTTGTTATTTTTTTTTTAACATCCCCCTCGCTCCTGCCCCCCCACCCCCGATCGGTGCCGCCCGCCACTTATGTGCTGTCTAGGATGTGAGACCTTAAAGCATGGAGGAGTGGTCGATGTGCCGTCCATGCCATTGCACTGTTTGCAAACTGGGTTCAGGGTGGGTGGCAGCTGATCCCCAATACCATTGGCTGTAGCATTGTATGGGTCATGTCAGACAGATCATCTGACACCCTCTCCTGCACCCTGTTCTCATTTGGGAACAGGGTGCAGTTTAGAAAAAAAGTACACACACTCACGCACACACAAACAAAATATATATATGAGCTTTTGGATGGAGGGTGCGTGAAAATACCACCCCAAGCAAACATTTTTTACAAAACTGTCTCCAGATGTTCAATAAGATTTAGAGAGACACTTTTAAAAAAAAGCTTCACGACATCCCTGAAGGAAAGAGGCCTCTACTTCCACGTCTTGCCCAAAATCAGGAGGTGCACACCACCATTAACACCACCACCATTACTGTTATTAAAATTACCAAAACCATTATTACCACAATTAGCACCACTATATTTACCACTACTCCAACCACCACACTGCCCACCATTACCACCTCCATTACCATCAACTCCATTACCATCACTACCGCCACTATCCCAATCACCATTACCATGAACACCACTATTACTAGCACCATCTGCATTACTATCACCATTACCACCATCATTATCACTATTGATACCACTCCACCACCATTACTAGCACCACCATTACAACCCCCTGCACCATTGCCACCACCAACATTAAAACCACTTACATCACCACCATGGCTAGCAGCATCATTACCACCACCATCAACACCCCAAACATTACAACCACCATCATTAATACCAACACAGCCATTACCAACACCACAACTATTTCTGCTACCATTACCATCTCCTTGTCCTTGCCATAACCAGTGCCACTACCATTACCACCATTATCACAACCATCATGAGCCCAAACACAGGTACCACCTCTTCCTTTTATACAACTAGCCCCACCACCGCTCCATCATTATCGCCAAAACCACTACCCTACCAGCATTACCAAGTCCATCATACCCAGTATCATAAACCAACATACCTACTAATAAACATTCACACAAACATCATCATGCATTAAAACACCTGCCATCATCCATCCACACAACCAACGTACTTAAATACAGTCTACATCATATGTTGAGACAACCAACATAATACCTCAACACATCGCCCATTGTATGCCCACACACACACCCAACAACATATGCCAATATACAAAGGCAAAAACATAAGAAAAAAACATGAACTATTCCAAGAAAGCTAAGGTGAAAGAGGAGTTAAGGTTCACTAATTTGTTAACAGTGGTTTTGCCTTAAAAGCTAACAGATCAAGAAATTCATGAGTTAAGGTGCTACCTTCACTTTGTGTCCCAACCCTGATGTGCTAAGACATCCTTAAATTTCACCCAACACACAATCTTCACAGCGGTACACACTTTTTCAAACCAAAAGATCAGTGGGTACATCATACACTAACACATCTACCATCATACATCCACACAACCAAATCAAATGGTAATAAGCCTACTATAATATACCAACACACAAACTTTCACAAGCGCGTCCACCTACCATCATATGGCAAAAACTATCCTCATATGGCCACCCATATAACATCACATAAAACCTCACACTCACTATTGTGTTTGTGTACAACCAGTAGCATATGCCCATCCATCCCTATTGGACAAACACACATCCGCATTCATATGCCCAGACCTACCAATAGACATTCACAAACTTACCATCAAATGCCCACACATCACTATTCAATGCCAACACAGCCACCATCATACGCAAGCCTATATAACTTTATACATCCAAACACCTTCTATTATTCACAGACAGATCAATCATCATTCAGCCATCCACCCGCCACCACCTACTGGCACGCCACCCACCAAGTACCCACACAGGTTCCATGTACCAAGGTTCTAAAGTATCACTCCAAGAACTTATTTACGCTGAAATATAACTTTATATTTATTTATAAACATAATCTTTGAATCTCTCAAGATATCTTATTCCAAACATTCTCAAGTAATAAATGGGGTAGGAGATAAGTTTGACTTGGTGCAACAAGGTTGGGGCATGAGGTGAAAGCAGCAACTCAACTTGTGAATCCTGGTCCACTTCTCCTAACAAAGCTTCTTCAGCTTGGTGATGTTTGAGGGCATTTGTTAATTCAAAGCATTCACTGAATCCTACAAAAGCATCTCAATGGGCATTGAGATTTTGCCTGTGCCTAACAGTTACTCGGACTGTAATACATTTAGCCTATTATTTACGAGAATGTTACGCAGTACAGTGCAGCAAGTCACCTTTCTGTGCTGCACTGCATGACAGGGAAAGGGCAGGAATGCGACGTATTTAAGGCAATACTTTCCTCCTCCCAACATCAATATCAACTCATTTATGTTTGGTAAAGGATAAGTATCCACAACAATATTTTGATTAAGAGATCTAAGATCCACACAAAATATGTAATGACCATCTTCCTTTTCCGTGATAACTATTGAGGAAATCCAAATAGTTGTTTCAACAGGTTCAATCACCCCATTTAATAAAGTGTCATCTAACATATCCTTCAGTGCAGACCGATCAACTAAAGGAATTCTCCTCACTTTATGTTGAACTGGTAGATATTTAGGTTTCAACACAATTTTATGAACATAGATCTTCAAATGTTCATGACTTCCTTGTAGACCTCCAGTGCTGTTTTAAAAAAAAAATAGTATTAGATAAAGAAATGTCTTCAACAATCATTATCTGACTCTGTGCTTTTGGGTTTATGACAATATTAAGGTAATATTGATGCATCTGGCCTAGAATGGGCAGACCTTCTTCAGCCACATACACTTTACTTTCAATTTCCCTCCCCTCAAACTTAATAGTAGATTGCATATACCCAAATAAATTATTATTCTCACCTTGATACCTACCAGATTAATGTCCTTAGGTAACAGAATAGTGTTTGGCCAATGTTCCTTATACATATCCTTCAGAACAATAGTGTATATGGAACTCAAATTAACCATGAGCTTTACTACCTTATCGTTAACTCCAAACTTTGCTTTCTGTCTGCACTTCCTTCCTTTCTCTTTTGTTCACATCCAAAACTCAAAATTCTGTCACAGGGTACCTCTCAGAGATGTTCCTCATTAACAGCTGCAACTCTGGTTCTACTTTCTTGTTTACACACAATCGCAAAATGGCCACCGCGACCACATCGTCTAGGGTCCTTATTTAATGCAATACCATTTTTGGAATCAGCACAATGAAAATTACTGCCACACCAGTAACCAGATCTAGCACTTTATCTGTTTTTAAACAAACCATTGCCAGATTGTAACACAGCATTCACATCTGAACTGCCTTTGACAACACTTGAGATATCATTTGTAAATGTATCTTTCTTCTCTATTTCTTTCATGCAGTATTCTGATTGTTCCACCACCTTGGCTATGCCAATGGCACCTTTAGGAGAGGGGTTCTTTGCTGCCCAAAGTCGCTATTGCATTCATTAATTGTTGCATTGAATGAATAACTGATCGCAAAGGATCACTGACATAATATCGACGACAACTATATCGACATGCAAAAATATCGGTGCCAAATTATCGATTGCACTAATATCGACAAACAATATTTATTTATTAAATAACACTAATATCGAAACAACATTATCGACTACAGTAAATATCGTTCACAACATTATCGAAAACCCAAATATCGTAAAAAAAATGATCGACATTGCTTTAAAAACATACATCATGTCTTAAATATCGAATACAAAAATATAGACACCTAAATTATCGATTTTATACAAATATCGACTTGTAAAAAATTAAAACATACCTACATATCTTCACACCAAAATTATATTTTCACAATATAAAAGCTCAAGACACATTTACAAACTATATAAAAATATAATTATAACACATAAATACATAAAAATATTAAACACAACACATAATATTTATATATGCCTTATAAACAATAATATTAACAGTAACACGTACAACATTTAACATTATATTCAATTTTAAATATATATAACCACACAAATCTGGAGAAAAAAAAATATTTAACACTAACAACTTCTTAATTAGCGTTTTCCACATATGGAATACAACTGCCAAAAAAGAAAAAAGTAACCAACACCAACGAATAAAAACCTCACACTAATAACATACACCAATAAAATTACTCTATCAATTACACAAACACTATATAAACAACGAAATTTTACCTTTAATATACACTACAACTCTACACGAAAAAGAAGAAGAGACTCTGCCGGATTACTTCCAGAACGCAGATTCCCATTACAGAAAACATCTTTGCTACTGCACCAAGTAAGTAAAACTGCTTATAAAATTGCAAACTACCTATACTCTTCACCCAAAAATATCTAAATATATAATACACTAATATATTTTTCTTAAACTTATATCTCCTCTACAGATACCTTCAAAAAAGAACAAAAAACTACTTCGACTTCATCAACATTAAACATACAAAAAAAGTAAGTATATTACAAAATTAAACTAAAAGTCTCCCTAAAATCCCCAGCCAAAAAACCACTTAGCCAGAATGTCCCTATCACCTACAAAACATTAGAACAAAAATATTAATATTACATTTTTCCCCCCAACAGATACATCATCAAGAAAACAACAACTGAAGTTGGAAAATATTCAAGAAAATTTCTGCAAACATCAAAAGCAACATTGTAAGTATATGCAAACAAATCTATATATATTTCTCTAAAAAATAGACTTGATTATTTCAATTAATTTTTATAAATATTTCCCTTAGAACTAAAAACACCACCATGACTGAAGGCGCACAATTTATTATGTCGCAAAAAGGAAAAATGTTATTGTGTTATATGGGTTATGTATACACACAAGAAAAACAAACCGGTTTAAAAGTATTTTGGAAATGCAGTAAATATTATTCAAAAAAATGCTATGGAAGAGCTATTACACTGGAAACAACTGTTGTAAATGTAAAAGAACATAATCACCCCCCAAATGTAACTGAGATTGAAGTAAGAGATGCTCTAGATACAATAAAAGAAGCTAGCACTAGCACAGATAGACCTACCACCGAAATCCTAAAACAGCAGTTACTAAGAATACCCCACCATGCATCTAACCAATTACCCTCTATTGATTGTTTAAAAAGAACCATAGCTAGACAAAAGAAAGCCACTACAAAAACTCCACCTGCACCTAAAACTTTTCAGGAGGCAGAAATTCCCCCTGAACTAACTATAACACACAGTAATGAACCATTTATACTATTTGACAATAAATGCCCACAAAAAAGAATAATCATGTTTGCTACTGCAAACAATTTAATTAAATTACAGCAATGTCACAACTGGATGATGGATGGAACATTCAAAATTTGTCCAAAACCATTTTACCAAATGTACACAATACATGGTTTTTTTCAAAATACGAATATTCCATTCATCTATACCCTACCTCCCAATAAACAACAAACTACCTACTTAGAAATTCTAAACCAAGTAAAAGATAAAACCAATAACTATTTCCCTCAAAAAATTATCATTGATTTTGAGCAAGCCATGATTAATAGTATACTAAAAACCTACCCACATACAGCAATACAAGGTTGCTACTACCACTTTAATCAGTGTCTATGGAGACATCTGCAAAAGTCAACCCTAAGGGCCCGATTCCGATGTCGCTAAAAATGCCTTCCCAATGCCATTCGTAGGCTTACCTTACGACGACTCGTATCCGGAGCTTCCATCTACAAACGAGCAAGTACGATGCGTATTACAGGCAAATTTCCGACCGATTCGTCCGCTCTGATTCGTGCTCTATTTCACGACCGAACAGGCTCAGGAAACACGGAAATCGAGTCGTACGGAGGCTTTTCCCAACCAGTTTCAGGACACGCAAGTACGATGCGTCTTCACTACGCGTCGTACAGGGTGCCGCTTCCAGCACGTCACAGCATTCGGACGAGGCGTATTGAAGCTCCGATTCGTGCCAGAACACGATCAACGGGGACGAGACGGAGCAGACATGTATCCAATCGCGCATGTCTTCCCTATACTGTATGCCTACCGTTACCGACGCGCACGACGCAGAAGGTAAGTCAGACACCTACCACACACCAAAATGACACCACCTTAGGGGGGCGGATGCCTATCACTCCCAGCATTGTCCACCCAATAGGGGGTGGATGCCTATCCCAGCATAGTCCACCCCATAGGGGGGTGGATGCCTATCCCAGCATTGTCCACCCCAAAGGGGGGTGGATGCCTATCACACCCAGCAGAGTCCACCCCATAGGGGGGTGGATGCCTATCCCAGCATTGTCCACCCCATAGGGGGGTGGATGCCTATCACTCCCAGCATTGTCCACCCCATAGGGGGGTGGATGCCTATCACTACCAGCAGAGTCCACCCCATAGGAGTCTGGATGCCCATCACTATTACCATCCCCACTCATAGGGGGTAGAATGTCCATCACCACCAGTACCCCCTACTCATAGGGGGCTGTATGCCCATCACCACCAGTACCCCCACCCATAGGAGGCTGGATGCCCATCACTATTACCATCCCCACTCACAGGGGGTAGAATGCCCATCACCACCAGTACCCCCTACTCATAGGGGGCTGTATGCCCATCACCACCAGTACCCCCACCCATAGGAGGCTGGATGCCCATCACTATTACCATCCCCACTCATAGGGGGCTGGATGCCTAGCACTACCAGGATTCACACACATAGGATGAGTAAGCAATCCCCCTACCATCTTTGCAAGATTTAATGTATGTGTGTGTAAAATGCTCACAACACAGATCCTGACAGTGAACATACAATGTGACTCCCAACACATGTATGCCCAAAAGGTGATAGTGTGGATCAAAAATCCAGCATCTCTGGAGCAATGTGGTAATGTGGTCTAAACCCCCCATCACCACAGTGACCAAAAGGTGTCAGTGGTGTTCAAAAATCCAGCATCTCTGGAGCAATGTGTTTATGTGGTCTAAACCCCCCATCACCACAGTGACCAAAAGGTGTTAGTGGGGTTCAAAAATCCAGCATCTCAGGACCAATGTGGTAATGGGGTCTAAACCCCCCATCACTACAGTGACCAAAAGGTGATAGTGGGGTTAAAAAATCCAGCATCTTAGGACCAATGTGGTAATGTGTCCTAAACCCCCCATTACTACAGTGACCATAAGGTGAGTGTGGACATGAAAATAGCAGCATCTCCAAACCAAAATGCATGATTCCTGGTCCCCACACCACAAGCAATGTTGTGGCAATGTAGTGGTTGTGTCACATACAAACATAGATTTGGTGAGGCAAAGATTGCTGTGTATCACAAGAACACCCTCTGCCATGTGCAGACAAGCTATGGCCATGATCCCTGACAATTACTCCAGTGTACAATTAGACAATGCGACAAGTGAGAGCCATGATGCATACACACAAATCTATACAAACAGACACACAAACTAAGGAATCCTGTGGAGACTGTAGATGTCAGGTAACCAAGTCCCATACCATGGCAGCAATGGAACACACCAAACATGATGAATGTGCAGACTGATGAGCCAGGAGACGCAGGGTCACTAGGGAAAAACCTCCAAACAACATAAGCCAACGGACCGCAAAAGCCATACCAATGCAGTGGAGCAGATGCACAAACACAGACAGGCAGCCCCACACTGCATATCATACACAACATGTGTGTGTGTCTCAGTGTCCCCAGGCAAGTACACAACACATGACAGTGGGCAGAACTCCAATGACACAGATGTGTACACAGTGCCATACAAAAGTAACTCATGAACTGGGCATCCCTTGGTGGGCAAGCAGGCCTTGTCAGGTGAGTGGGATCCCAAATCATTCATGTGACACAAGCTGGGTGGCACAGCAAACAACACAGCAAGAGACAGCCCAACACAGCACTACCCTCAGGGACCCTACATTGGGGTGAGAGTAGCCTGTACAGTCCCACTGTGATGACAAAGGTAGATGTTGCCCATACTGTGGAGTACAGTCACCTGCGCGTACTGGGGCATGCGTCCTGACCAACAAACGTCCATCACACCTACACAAACAAATCACTGGCCAGGGCCTGTCATCAATGAACACAAAGTAGGTAGGGGCCTAGCCATGAGACAACTCACATTTGGCCACCCTCAACACAACACACCTTGATCTGCAACAATGTGCATCAGCTAAGCACACATGGACTGGTGAAATTGCTCATGCACCCATGACAATCCCAGGGGTGGTGGGGAGATCTAAGGTTCCCAAAAATACATACACATGGCCAGTCAACAACCCTTGTGAATGTCCGCCACACTGCACAGTATGCGGTACCTGGGCATGACGTGAAATCTACCAGAATCATTGGGATCACTGCCACACTCCCACAACAATGATGAACCAAAGCAGAGCAACAAAGAACACATGTCGACACCTTCCAACATTGCAACTATGACCCTGATGAGTGGGAGTAGTCACACACACATACAAGTGACCCACTCACTGACAGATACCACATAGGGAAAACTACATCATGTTGGCAACACAGAAGTGCCAAGGGGAATCCTGAATGTGTCCCACGTGCGTCTGACAACATCCCCGGGCTTTACAAATAAAACACCTAGGGATGACACCCTAATGACCAGTAGTGTGCCATGCACCTACATCCCAGTAAACCCAGGACAAAAATGTTGGATGAACACAGGACAACTCAGCAAGCGCCACGAACAGGAACATCTGTAGGGAACACAGGCTGTGTAGAAAAAGTGAATGGAACACACACAGACATGCTCACACTACACACACCATGGGCTCAGGCAATGTCACAGTATGACACACTGCCATGAGGGGACTCCACTCCTGGGGAAGGTTAGCTGTGCCAAACGTTGTCTGTGCAGGGCTCTGTCATGTCAGCATAACACTTGCTCAGTGAGCCAACAATTACAACACAATGAAAGCTCTGGTCACATCAGCCTGTGTATGGGAGTGTCCCTTAAGTCATCTGCACATACGCAATACACATGTATAGCAAGTTGCACTGATGACACAGATGGCTTGTGTACCATTGATGCACAAACCTGCCTGTCCAGTGGAGATGGGCCCAGTCAGGGAATCTTACAATGTGCACAAATGTAAGCCCAACATATGTGCAACAGTGTATGCCAAAGATGTGAAGTAGCAAACAAAAGGAGAAAATCCTGGTCCCAAATTCTTGCTATCACTACACCCTGAAATTGCAGCAAAGGATGACATGGATACATACCAGAATAGTACACATATCCCATGGACCACATGGAGTCCATCACATCAGCAAATCGATCTCTTATTCCTTCAAAACACCATTACAACAGCAAGTTCATGATACTCATCATCAACATCATGTACATTAGATGCAACACCACTGGATAACAACAATTGGCTTTATTCAGCACATAAATCCTTGTAACTGTTAAGTCCACAATGTCAAAAGGCCAATGGCCAGTCCATATCAAGAGTCCGACCAGGGTGACATGTGACAAGTTGTCACCCATTGCTTGCCTGCACTGCTACGGCCAGGGGACATCTCCCCTTGGAGGGGCATACATAGGGGCAGGCCAGGCACCGCAGGGACAGGATCAGGGGATAGCAGAATGGGGCAGGGGAGTGGTGGTGGCTGCAGGAGTGTCACTGGCAACTGCAGTGGAGGTGTCTGACACAGTGGGCGCCGTCACCACTGCAGGGCTCAAGTCAGATGGGGTGGTTGCCGGCACCACTGCAGTGGTCAGGTCAGATGGTGTGGACGGGGTCTCCACTGCAGTGCCCAAGTCAGACGGGGTGGATGTGCTCTCTACTGCAGTGCCAATCTCCAAAGGAGTGTAATGGGGTTCAGATGAGGTGGGCAGGACAGGGGGGACACGGTCTCCACACCAGTGGCAGGAACAGGCTGAGCGTGTGAGGTGGGGGTGGAAGTGCATGTGGTAGGGGGGGAGGGCCTAAGCATTTTGGGGATGCGGTATTGGTGTGTGGGGGAACCTGGGGCAGGGTGTGGCGGGGGGCCCTGTGGAGTGGTGGCCTGGGGGCTGGAGGACGGAGACTGTGTGGTGGAAGTGCGGGATTGTGGTGTGGTCTTGCCCTTCCTGGTCTGGGGGGATTTGCGGATGGGGGCCTCAGTGTTCCTGCGCCTGGGGGAGGGTGTCCGTGTGGCAGGGGAACTCCCCTCTGTACGAGGTGACTTCCTCTTCCCCTTGTAAGTTGGATCAGATGGATCGGTGGGGAAGAGGCCAAGGTCACAGAGGAAGAGCTGCTGGGAAGGGGGGGTTGCAGGTGAGGCAAGGGAAGGGGTTTTGGAGGGAGAGGCATCTGAGGACTGCGGAGTGCTTGTGGATGGCTGTTTGTGTGTCTGTAACCCATCCCCTGTGTGTGTGCCATCAGTCCCCGGAGTGTGTGTGCTTGTGCGTCTGGATTTTGTCTTGCGTGGCTGTGTGCTGCTTGTGCCTGTTGTGGTGCGTGCCTGTGCCGGTGTGTGTGTGCCTTGGACAGGTAGGGTAGTGGGGATTGTGGATGGGGCAGAGGTAGGAGGGGTGAGGGACTGTTGGAGGAGGGACACTGTTGCCGTCCGTGAGGAGTCCATGGACTGAATGGTCCGCTGTAGGGCAGACATGTTTGATGAAATGCCCTCCATGAAGGACACCAGTTGTGTCAACAGACTGGTGTGAGAATGGAGGACACTCAGCATCGCTGTCTGCCCTACATGGATCTGCTTAAGTAAGTCCACAGCCTCCACACTCAGGGCAGCAGGGGAGACAAAGGCAGGGGGTGCGGTGCCTGGCACGAAGGAGACATGCTCCCTTACACGGGAGCCTCCACGGACATCTGGGATGGGAGCAGATGGGAGGGTGGAGATGGTGGTGGTGGTGGGGACAGACTCACTAGGTGTTGTCTGGGGTCTGCTGACACCCGCCTCCACAAGGGAGTCATCACTCGAGCTGCTGTGTTCCTCAGCCGAGGTGGTTGTAGCTGAGGTCTCCTCAGTGTGGCTCCCCTCACCCTCCGTGCCACTGGGTCCCTCCGACTCCTCTGCAGCGGACCCAGTCTGGCTCTGCGGCTCCTCTTGGTCGTGGAGCTGTCTCCTCCAGTAGCCGTAGATGTATCTGCAAACAAACAGGATAAACAGATCCACATCAGCCACCTGTATTGACCTGACACATCACAGTCAGTACAGCACATTACAGAGCACGCCTTGGCATCATTTGCAAAATATTGCAAAAAGAGCTGACACATATTTGAACAAGACACTTGTCAGTCTGCCAGTCAACCATGCCCCTCATATCCTTCCCGTCCATGGACCCATCTGTCTGGTGCATGTAGTATGCCACTACTCATATGTGCACACATGCACCACATAGAAAGTTGTCTGAACTGCAGGATTTGTGATTGAAATGTGTCAGTACACACATATCCCATCTCCTGCCACTGACATAGTACATGTGCCAGGATAAGGGATGGCCAAAGTCATTGTCAGCAATATGGATATGCTTCCTTCACCAGACACCATGATGTGCTCATGTATTGATGGTCAATGCCACAATTGAGTGCATGCAGGACAACTGACATTAATGCAGGATACACATTTGCAAGTGGTATACCATGCTACAGGCCAGTCTGGCTAATCAGTCATTACTGGCACAGTCTGCACTGTGTCACAATCATGTTTTTGTGGGGAATGTAAGCTCTGCAGCTGTCAAGTGCACATGTCCACCCACTGCTACCCACATCTTAAGGCATCTGATGATCCCACGTAATACAATGCTACAGTTGAGTGACTGCAAGCACAAATCTGTAAACATGATCACATCACAGTCTGATGAGAACGAATTAAAGCTGCCTGCACTTTAATGTAGAATACACCATTAGGCACAGTCAAGTGATTACACACCTATGTTTCACCCCATTGTGCTGATCCAACAGCCATATCTCAGCTGGCTGCCCACCCCAAACTGTTTAACACCCCAGGAGTCTAAAAAGCTAGGCCACTCCACAATGACACAGAGGCAGACACCTGATTGCACATTTCACAATGCACAAAATGTAGGCTGGCACACAGGAGTAGGAGAACAGAGTGTACTTTCATGTCCGGAGTAGGCATACCTGTCCTGGTCCATGTGCAACATGGGATAACCCTGAACACTAGGCATGTGTCTATGCATGTGTGACACACATGATGCACATTCTTCTGAGGCCCCAACATTGTCTCACCTGCTGCATGGGTGTGTGGTAAATACCCCAGACACATATGGTGAGCCAGAGCAGCAATTAGTACACATATTAATGGCCCACACAGTGTACATGTCAGCTTTCTGGCAATGTGCAGACACATGTCAATCAATTGCCTCACTCATGAAGCCCAAAACAATGCACCGGTAGCAGATGCTGTTTCAAACCTTATCCTTGGACAACAGCAGGGACACACAACCCAAGTGACACAAGTCACAGACTGAAAGGGCCACACCTGTGTATCAGATGAGGATGGGCCATCACCTAATTTAGGCACATGACTCTTGTTCAAGCAGACAGACGAACTGTGGGAGTGTAACCAGGCTGAAGGAGTGCAAATAGCATCTGAGACATAGTTCACAGAAAAGGTATGCACTTACCCCCTCCTTGCTGCTGTCTGGCCTTTAACTGCCCATCCAGGTCAGGGAAGACCACCGTCAGAATCCGGGGCATGTGGGGGGTCAGGATCCGTCGTCCGCCCCTTCTTCGAGGAGGCAACAGCTTCAGCTGAACTCTTGCGATCCTCCGGGTCCAACCACGAAGGTCCTGCCACCTCTTCTGGCAGTTGCGGATGCAGCGCTTGTAGACCCCCACAGATCGAACTGCCCGGACGATGGTCTTCCAGATCTCCTGTTTCTGATGGGCATCAACCTGTGAGGATGACAAAGTTAAAAGACCATTACTACACATGCAACATGTTTGTGCATCACACAGTTGGATATACATGTCGTTATCACAAGGGCATATGATGTACACAGGTAGTGCAACTATGGTAATGAACAGTTGTCCTGCATTAACAACATGGAAACATTGCCTGGGTCTTATGACCGTGTAAAAATGCACTTTTTCAGCACAGTACCTGTTCCCTACAGGTACCTACACACTTTGGGGGTTACAACTACTCAGTGAGCATGCTAGCCACTGGTGTACACAATGCCATTAGTGCTAGACAGACAACATGCACAATGAGAAAGGACGTGGACTGCACACTCACCTGCTCCCCTGGTTTCCCATACAGCTTGCTGTACTGTGGAAGGAGGCTGTCCAGCAGGGCCTGGTTCTCCTCCTCTGTGAAGGCTGGGGCCCTCTCCACAGTACGTGCCATTCTTGAAGCCAGAGGATGCAGAGACAGCAGCAGTGGTAGCAGAGATGTAAATCTGGAGCATGTAGTGCAGGCAAGTGAGCTCTCAGGGGAAGAGACAGCCTTATAGCTGTGCTGCAGAGGCAGATTCTGTCCCATGCGTCCGAAGCGATAGGTCCGTGTCGTTCGCATCCTATGAATTAGTCCAATCCATGAGATACCACGCATCGGACATGCCTACCGCAACGTTCAAAATATCTGCATCATGACAGTTTTGATTTTGATACATTTGTGTAAAAACAAAACCGAATCGTACCGCACGCGAATCGTGCACGATGCAAAATGCACGTCTGTCACCATGACGACCAACAGCCAATCTGTGCATCCGGATCGGTCAGGATGTGGCAGACGCATATTTTGAAAACTCACCCGCGTCGAACAGCATTTAATCAAGCATGCAATCTGTGCGTCCGGATCTGTCAGGATGTGGCAGACGCATATTTTGAGAACTCACCCGCGTCGAACAGCATTGTCTTAAGTATGCAATCTGTCAGTCCGGCTCGGCCAGGAGTTGGCTCACGCGTCCATGCAATGCTCACTCATCATGTCAGACAGTATATGTAAGATTCATGTCATGCTGTATGCCCTGTGTGGATGGAGTGAAGCACATGTCAAATGAGACAGACATATACAAGACTACTCCCATGATGTTCCTAGCTTACAGTGCAAAAATTGCATTGTTTGTGAGGAACAGGACAAGTGTGAGTGACCACTTCACAGATCATCCTCCTGTGCTACACATCATCAATTTTTTGTGAATGTGATAGGACATGTAGGTCTGACATCACATCATGACAATGTCCACACCATGACAGTGGTGTGCATGGTGACAAGCTGTCTGTATCTAGTGTTGTTGTTGCTAGGTTGCAATACATGATCCATGTCTGTGTACCTTTAGAACATGTGCTAGTTGACCTTGACATCTATGTTTGATACTTAATTAGGTGTGTGTCGTGTATGTTACGATTGATCACATGGAGAGTGACAGACAACAGTGAATAGTCACAGTACAACACTGTATCACTTGAATATCCATGACAAAATTGAGTGTATGTTCAGGATCACATAGCTGTCAGTTGTGTATTAGCTCAACCTCACACCTCTGACTTGACTGTGTCTTAATTGAAAGTGTAATGCGATATGTTGAATCTAGATTACGTGATTTTTATTAGTACTAGTAATATGTGTGCATACTTTGTCATATGTTACGCAGGGGACCAAATGTCCACAGACCCTTCCCTGACCTTGCGACCATGGTGGAACGTGAGTGCATGAGGAAATACAGGTTCACGAGGCAATTAATTTCTGAATTGACAGACCAGTTGTCACCACACTTGCAACCTGGACGCACATATCCCTTTGCCCTGACCCCCAAGGTGAAGGTGATGGCGGCACTACATTATTTTGTGACTGGATCGTTCCAGTTTACTCTGGCTGATGCTGGTGGGATGCCGCAGACGATGTTTAGTCGAGTGCTCTGGGATGTGTGTGAGGCCATGTTGAGGTTCCTCAACATGTACATACAGTTTCCTACACCGCCACAGTTCCGTGCCATTAAAGATGACTTTTATGCCCTGGGACACATGCCATATGTGATTGGATCGATTGATGGGACACATGTGGGTTTGGTCGCACCACGAGCCCATGAACAGGTTTACAGAAATCGTAAACACTTCCATTCGATCAATGCCCTTGTGGTATGTCTGGCGGACCAGATCATCTCCCAATTATGTGTGCGTTTCCCGGGATCTGCCCAAGACGCATACATAATGAGGATGAGTCGGATACCCCAGCTGATGTCCCAGCTCAGGAATGAGCGTGCCTGGCTTGTTGGTGAGTCATGGTGTCAGTATCAGTTGTGTGTTCCTTGTCTGTCATGTTGTACCCAGTTTTTTCTCAAATGATCTTTTATATTTGATAAATGTAGGAGACTCTGGATACCCCAACATGCCCTGGTTGCTGACACCACTCAGGAACCCGGTCACCCCAGCTGATGTCCGTTACAACGAAGCACATGGGCGGACCAGGCGAGTGATAGAGCGCACATTTGGGCTGCTGAAAACCAGATTTCGCTGCCTGGACCGGACAGGAGGTGCCCTTCAATATTCCCCGGCTAAGGTGTGCAAGATCATAATCGTGTGCTGCATGCTTCACAACTTGGCTGTGAGGAATGAGCTCCCGCTCATCCAGGATGACAGGGACCAACGGCCTCCATCAAGGGAGGATCCAGGCCTCGGGCACGTTGCCAGTGACGAGGAGGAGGAGGAGGAGGTGGATGTCAGGAGACAGCTCATTAACAACTTTTTTACATGAGTGTAAGTATGCAAAGATGTTTGATAATGCCTTTCCTAAGCGGGATGTGTTTATGTAGAACAATATGTTGTGATACGTGTGTGTGTATGCTAATTTACAGGGTCATTGTTGTTGTACAGTGTATGTTAAGTTATGATGGTCACCACTACATTGTTGAACTTACTCCTAGCTTGGGTTCAGAAGTTACAATGGACAATAGTGAGTCAATTATTGGATATGTCATCATAGCAAGTTGTATTTAAGACTGTACTATGTCTCTCCTTCACAGGCTCCTTCGGCTGTTGTGTGGGTACACACAATGCTGTTCCATAATGGAATTTCAATTTGGAACAGTACTCTCTGACAGACAATGTTTTCGGTCAGATTTTTCATTTCTTTAGTTTATTTGAATACTTGGAACTGTAATCAGTTTGCTTTTGTGTTGAGCAGAGCCTGTGCCTGTGTAATAAACCTGTTACACACATTGATGTTTGCCTTGTCTGTTTCCACACATGCTACAATCGTTTATATCCTGTATTTATGCCATGGTGTTCATTTCATTAGACAATGGTCATTGTTTGTGCAGTTCAATGGTCTAATTTGACAACAGTGTGTGCAATGTTTTAATGTTGCATGTGCTATGTGTGTTGTGGTGACCTTGCGTGTCTATCTCTGGTATGTGTCATGTGACATTTATTCACAAGACGGTAGATGATTTGTCAGCTGGTCCCTAAGATCATGCTGGATTATGCTAAGTTACCCTGATCCAAGCTTACATTTTAGCTTTGTGTCTTACATTTTTGCGCACATTCTTTCTCTGCTTGTTGTACAAGATGCCTTTGAGTCCACATGAGATCATTTTGGTACTGTTCAAGCGCTGCGCCACAAGGTTGAAATTCAAGACTCTTTGTAATGGACGATCTAGTCAGCACGTATTGTTTATCCATGAAATGGTACACTTTTTTACACAAATGAGAAATACTAGCATTACATTGACGCACAGGGGATTAATCTACACAGATGGAAGATTACCTTCTATGAACACGAGCTTTGCTGTGCATATGCTGTAACCAGTATTCATAGTTTCTAAGGTGAGCGGTTCACCCGATTTGGCACAGAGATCTTCATTAGTATGATAAATATGTCACCATCACAGGGAGGGTGGTGATTTCCACACTGTTCATAGATACACATTTCACCTTTTGTCTTCTATGGAAATGTGGAGATGAATCTTGTTTGATTATCATGTATTCTGCTGCTGGTGCGAGCTTGTATACTGCAGTGTAATACAACGGACAGAGATTGTTCTTTCTTAAACGTGACATTTTAGACTTTACTTAGACTATGCATTATATTTTTGTGGACAAGCATGGGTGAGTGAGCGAGAAGGTGTGCATTGCTTCCGCGACTCTGAGAGGTTGATAGTACTGTGTTCTGGGTGGTAGAATCATTGTGTATCTTCTGTATGTCTTGTTGAGCTAATGGGACACTAGAGGTAGTGGCTCTTTGGATTGTGGGTTCTGATGTGCAAGGAATGTCCAACCATCTTTCAATAACGGCCTATTTTATTGTGCATGGTTCTGTATGTGCAGAATCCCTACCACAGAACTCATGCACATCATTTGGAGACAGTGCCAGGTTGTGCTGATCATAATTTCAATTGTGGGTACAGTGTATAATTCACAGATGACACAGGGATTGTGTGAATATGATTTTATTAATGTGCATATGATGAATCTAACAGTTAAGGGTAATTGCATTCCAAAGTTTTAAATCCAAAGTTCATGGAGGAGTTGGAAGTGTTGTTAGATGAAAATCTTCCAAGCAAAGTCCACAGTAATTTTAGCAAGTAGTCCAACTTTAACACTCCATCCCATGTGAGAGGGTCCAGGGACTGTCAACAAAGTGAATTCTTTGCACACAATGGAGGATATCCTGAGCATTTCTTTACTTCCGGGGGGGGATGCATGGCCATCAGTCTCTCACTTGCCAGTCTTCCTTGGACGGCCCCTCCTCTTCGGAGGGGGGGACCCTCAGTATGAGGCTGCTGCGGTGGAGGGGACTCTACGCCAGACTCCTCATCCCTCACTGTGGCAGTTGCAGATGTTGAGTCAACAGGTGTGGAGTGCACACGGGGAGGTGGGGTAATGTTGGTAGTTATCTGGCGTAGGCATGTGAGTATGTCCCTATGCACCGCTGTGAGATCGTCTATTTTCGACCAGTTGGACTCCATACGGTCCATGTGTTGGTCCATACGGTCCATATGGAGGTCCATCCGGTCAAAACGTGCAGCCTGCTGATGTTTGATGTCCCTGAGGTTCCCAACAACCTGGGCAAAGTCTCCGGTGCATTCGCGATATACATCATATATGCGTTGCAACTCGGGGTCAGCTTGATCTCCGACACCAGCTGTGGGACGTGTCCTCCCACCACGCACCCTCACATCACTCCTAACCCTACCCGCACGGACATTGCCTGGCGTTGCACACACTGACAGCTCCTGTCCTCCTTCATTGTTGACAGGGCTGGTGTTTCCTGCCAACTCCACAGTGGCCTGTGTTGCTGTGCTCCCAATGTTTTGTTGTCTGGGTGTGTCCGTGGGGATCCTGGGCGTCTGGATGTTCACAGATGTTGCCGGAGTGGTCGCTGGGGCTGGTGATCATACTGGTGCCGCATGCTGACCCACACCGGAGGTGCCAGGTTGGTCCACATCGCCCGAGGAGGTGTGAGAGTCATCCCCACTGGAGGTCTCAGTGTCCGATGTAGTGCTGGAGGTGCTGGTGGACTCAGAATCGTGTCCAGATGCTGACCTCAGTTCAGGAGTGCCTGTTGGTAGAAGAGGGACACAATGTTAGTTGTGTATTTTCACATGTTATGGTGTCATACACAGACAAATGTGAAGATGTTGTGGATAATGTAGCGTTTCCTTCAAATTTATACTCATCAATCGTCACAGACACTGGGATATTTGTTCATGGGACATTGGGATTTAGTAAAGATGTGCTTTACTGTGCATGTCCAGCTCTGTGCATCAATGTGCATGTCTTTTTATCCTTGACTGTACGAAGAAATTGATTGTCAAGTGACACACTGTGCATGGCTCAGGTGTGCTGTTATTTCACACATCAGTGTTTTCACAATGACTTCCGTTAACAATTCTGATGTTTAGCAAGATTTGTGCATCTGTGCTTGCCTTTGTGCATGTTTGTAACTGTCACATTGCTGAGGTGATATACATACTCACTATCCTGAATCTGTGTCAGCATTTACTAATTTAGCTTGGATGAATGTGTTGATGTGAACCATCAATGACATCACATGTGTGACATCGAATGCAATAGCAACGCGTTTGTTATGACAAATGCATTGTTACATGGCAGTCCATTGAAACACAAGTCATTACATTGACATACAGTAGGGGATTCGCTAACATGAGTTGTTGTATAATCAGATATTTGTATGATCTAACATTCCCTACTGTTGCACACACTGGACTTGTAATGGTAAATTGTATCAGTTCGTAATCCTGCGCAGTACCTACAGCAAGTTTGTGTGATATTTTGCGTTGTGATGTTCTGCAATGTAACAACATGGTCGTTGTTATGCCTGTGTTGTTTTTGCAGGGTTTGTAAACGTATGCAATGTGGGAAGACATATTTGTGTTGATATTTCTCATCACTTTGCACACATGTGAATATCTTTCTGTAGTACATTTTGTTGCAGCTTACTTTTGCGCATGATCACTTCATGTACAATCTACTTGTTCTCCATGGACAGAGGAGTTTCCCAAGGATGATCAGTTGCCTTTTCATGGTCAGGGATGTGAGGTACAGTGTGTTTAGTGCTTGAGTTAGGCTGTGTTGACTTCTACCCCTCTTCCCAATGGCAAACAGACCAGCTTACTCAGCATTGACAGAGGATCAATGACAGTGAGGGTAGTGTAGTTCAAGGATGCTGACACCGCTGACTGATGTTGAAGTACAATGCAAAACACAACAATGCCTTGTGCACATGACACAACCCAAGAGTGTCAGCCATCTTGCATTGCACCTCACATCTACTGTCAGATGGGCATTGTCCCTGATGTGTGTTTTTAGTGTGTGTGGTTTGTGTTATGTGGTGTGACTGCTAACTAGACTGTGGCCTGTCCTCCACGCACATTTGAGGCATGCACAGTGAGGGCACATGTGACTAATCTTTACCTGTCAGTGTGTGGAATGTACAGTTAAGGTTATGGTCTGTAGTTGTGTGAGTAGGCCAAGAACTGGCTGTCAGTTTTTCCTAATTTGTACATGATGCCC
Organism: Calotriton arnoldi; assembly: GCA_963921515.1. NCBI lineage: Eukaryota > Metazoa > Chordata > Amphibia > Caudata > Salamandridae > Calotriton > Calotriton arnoldi. The sequence continues at coordinate 2,569,599 of CAWUFW010000375.1, forward strand.
CTGTGTAGCCATCTTGACAGGGCATTTGCATTCACTCTCAGGGACAGCATAGTGACAGGTGTGTTATTGTGGGAGTGGGGTGTGTGTGTGTGACGAGTGGGTGCCTGTGGCAGTAGTCATAGCTTCCACTCCTCCTCCCACCCAGACCAAATGTGCCAGCATGTACCATGGTTCCATGACAGTGAGTATAAAGTTACATTCAAGATGTCTGGCTGTGATGTCTGTGGCTGTGTATTTGAGGTAATTTTAGACTATTTGGACATGTACTCACCAGGTTCCGGTATTCCAGCTAATCCAGTTATGGCCTCCGGTGGGAGGAGGTCCCGCACCTTCACCTCCCAGGTGTGAAACGCACCGGTTTATGACGGCCACCGCCAGTCTTGTTGCTCAGGGCATGTTCTCTGGCAATCAGCTTCTTAACCCTCCTGCGTACATCATAGTACCGGTTCCGGATATCCTCCTTTGTGCGCAAGGTAGGTGAATGGGCATTCACCTTGTTGACAATCCTCTCCCACATCTTGGTTCTCTGGGACTGGGAGGTCTGTTGGGCCAAGGTGCCAAATAACTGTGGCTCAACTCGGATGATTTAATCTATCATGACTTCCAACTCAGCATCTAAGAACTTTGGATTCTTCTTTGGGGGCATGGTGATGGGTGGTGGTGGAGGTGTATGTGTGTGTGAAGGTGAGGGAGAGTGAGTGTGAGTGGAGGTGTGTTTCAGTGGTGCTAGTTGTATGGAGGTTGAGTGGTGGATGAGTTGTGTGTGTTTGTAGTGGGTAGATGAGTTGTCTGTGTAGTAGTGTGGTCTGCTTGCATGTCTGTCGAAGTAGCAAATGGTGTTGGGAAGTTTTTGCTCCCTTTATATAGGTTGAGTTGTGGGTGTGTCTCAATATTTAAATTTAGTTTTTTTTGTAGATGACAATGCATTTTTTGGTAGTCTTTTTTCTGTTTCTATTGTATTATTTTTTCAGGATTATGTAAGTCGTTTTGACGGCACATGATGCTTGTTCTTGTGTTATTTGTTTTGTCCAAGTCTGTTCCATTCATACTAGGCTATGTGGCATCGTTCGCGTACGAGTCTGTCGCGTCGTGTATGTGCTTGGCTGTGTAGAATCGTTTGCGTACGTGTCTATTGTGTTGTGTTGATGCTGGACTATGTGGCATCGTTTGCGTCCCAGTCTGTCGTGTCGTGTCAATGGAGTTGTTCGCGTACGTGTCTGTCGCGTCGTGTATGTGCTTTGCTGTGTAGAATCGTTCGCGTACGTGTCTATTGGGTTGTGTTGATGCTGGACTATGTGGCATCGTTCGTGTCCGAGTCTGTCGTGTCGTGTTAATGCTTGGCTACATGGAGTCGTTCGCGTACGTGTCTGTTGCGTCGGGTTGACGCTTGGCTATCTCGAATCTTGCGCGTACGAGTCTATCGCGTCAGGCTGCTTTCCTTCCGACTCGGCCGTAAAAAAATAATTCCGGCCGAGTCGGTTGTAAATTTCAAGCATCGCATCGTACTCAGCCATTTGGAAGGCGTGTGTACGGTTTTGGTCGGGAAATTTGACGGGTCCATGTCGGGAACAACGTTTTCCAGCCGAAATCGGAATCGACCCCTAAGTGTAGAATATACAACTAACAGCAGTTTTGCCTACCAAGTAAAAAAATTAATAGCACTGGCCTATGTCCCAGTAACTGACGTAGCAGAACACTATAACCTCCTCATAGAAAGCCCCTACTATAAAACACGTGAAGAAAAACTAAGCCCACTGTTAGATTACTTCGAAGATATCTGGGTGGGAAGACTTCCCAGATCAGGCCACAGAAGACTACCCAAATTCCACATTCCATGGTGGAATGTGTACTTGAGTACACTAAACAAAGAAGCCAAAACCAACAATGCTGTTGAAGGATGGCATAATGCCTTCCAATCAACAACAGGGAGAGGAATACCTACCCTACATAAACTACTCCAAGCCCTCCAAAAAGAACAAAGGGGTCTATTACGTTGGCGGTCAGATGTCCACCGCCGGGCCGGCTGGTGGCGCCCGCCGGACCGGCGGTGGACATCCGCCCGCGATCGCAACCAAGAAAACCGCTGGTCAAATTAGGATGGCGGTGGTTACCGCGGCGGTGGGAAATTCCGACCGCCGCTTTTCCGCCGGTTGCCATCCGCACTCCTGCCTGGCGGACAGAGCAGGACCGGGATAATGGTGGCGGTGCAGAGCAGGCTCTGCCGGCAGGATTATGATGCCGGCGGTAGCCAGCCTTTCCTCAGCGGTCACACCGCCATGGAAAGGCATGCGGAGATTGTCTTCCGGGGGCCCGTTGTGGGCCCCCAATGTTTGGGGGGGGTATGGGTGCACTGGGGGGGAACCCATGGTCCCCCCCTGCATTTCCCTGTACCAGGTGGCAGGCACTGTGCAGTGCCTGCCACGCAGTGCAGGGAAATGCAGGACATGCTCCTTTGGACATTGCGGCGGTGCTGCGGGCAGCAGCAACCGCCGCAATGTTAAGGCCCGTGATCCGACCGCCGCGGTCAGATTTCGACCGCGGGTCATCGTAATTCGCCGGCGGTGATGTCGCGGTCCATGCGGGCAGTCTTTTCCTGCTACCATGGCGGCCGGGGAGGTTTTCCGACCGCCATCGTAGTAGGCCCCAAAGTTATCAGGAACTTAGAATGGAACAATCTGTGACCCAAATAGGCCCTAAACTAACTAAGCAAACAAAAAAAATGTACGACTTACTACAAAGTCAAGTAACACTATACCGAACTACAAGAGGCCTAGAATACCTTTCACTAATAGCAAAAACGATACTTTAAATTACTAATCTAAAATAATGTAAAAAATTTTTTTTACATTACACAAACTGCAACTGTACATATAAACTTTCTCACTTTGCAAAATATAAATAATTTGTCATATATATATATAAACTAATAATACAAATATATATTGACATATTAATTATATTTTACAAAAAATACAACAATTATAACATACTATACTTAACATTACCCTCCCACAATTATTAAATAAATTACTTACGTTTTTGTAGCTGAAGAGAACGTAATCCAAACACCAGTAATCCATCCAGGTATCTCCTTCATCCAAATAAAAGTGGAAAATAACCCCCAAAAAATGCAAAAATACAACTGTTCCCAATTATAAATCCAGGCTCGAAAAATCCAAAGGGATAAACCATAAAAACCCGAAAATATTTTTTTAAAAAAGAAACGCTCCAGGAACAATTGAAAAATTAAGAAAGTGTTAAATAAATATTAGTATAAAATACTAATACACACTTCTTAATAAAAAAACGCTATCTTCTCCAAAACGCGATTCCAATACCGATACCTGTAAAAACGAAAATAAACATACCCACCCACACAAACATACACATACACTAGAATACATCATATCTATAAACACTTTAACTACCATTTTCACATATCTCTATACATATCCTACCCTCTCTCCACTAGGCCTCAAACACAAATTCACGACATCTCGCTAAAACATACCAAACACCTAAAATATACCAAAAACACAACCACCTAACACTACACATACTACCTACCACATAACTACATGCAAATACAACTTAAAACATAGTTTAATTAAAGAAAATTACACTTACCTTCCTCCACGCAACGCAGCATCTAACCGCGAGCTTCTCCCCTTGCGAAATAACCCAAAACAACAGTAAGTGGTTACAAAATAGTACCTGTAAAACTAAAATGGCTACCTAAATAATAATATACATAGAAAATAATTAGTAAACATACCATACAGTGACAAATGTACAACTTATATATTTTTTAAAAATGTTACAATATTACCAGAATATGTTAAAAATAAATTAATTTTTTTCTGCATTGTAAAATTATAATAATAATTTATATAAAACATATTAATAATTATTATAATTACTTATTAATTTGTATTATATAAAATACTTATGTAAAAATGCTAAACAAATGTATAAAATGTTTATTTACAACTTACCTGTTGTAATTCATAATTGTTTATAAAATTTACAATGTATTAATTAATATAATGAATATTTCAAATATTAATAATAATAATTAAAAATATATATTACATGTACAAAAATATATAATACATTCCAATACCATAAGTTGTTTTGCAAAATATGTATAATGTGTTATTATTTAACTTACAAGCCAAATATTTATTTAGTCAATGTTAAAAATGCAATAACAAAATTGTAAACAAATATAACAAAAATACTGTATGTTACAAAAATAGCATAATAAAAATTGTAAAAAATGTTTGCTGTTACAAATATACTTACCTATTTTCTACAATATCAAAATGTTTAAAAAAATGAATTCAAAAATTTCATGTATGTGAATAAACATATATCCAAAATATGTTATTTCCCTCAAAATAAACTATGTTTTAATGTTGTATATTTTTCCTTACTTATATAATATAACCTTAATAAAAATGTTTTTTCTACTCTATGGGGCCCATTAGGATGTCGGGTAGAAGCACTACCGCCGTGCTGTCGGAGGCAAAAACCACCAGTTACCGTCGGCCCGCCGCGGCCCACACGCCCGCCCAATTAGGATGTGTAAAATCAGCAAAACACCGCCCGTAAGCACGCGACGTCGCCCGCCATCAAAGTGCGCCCGTACACGTAGCGGCGCCAGCCAATGGAGGCACACCGTCCGACGAAATCACGTACCGCCCGGCAAACAAATTACGATGCCGCAAACAAACAGCTCCCCCGGCTAAGAGACACCGCACGAGATACCAAGGCGGAAACTCGACCACACGAGTACGGACACCAAAAAAGCGGCCCACCCCGACATGAATCCTGCACTCCAGGCCATCCTCATGCTCTACCTGATGCAGCACCTAGGAATCAACGCGCCGCGGCGACGCAGGTAGGCAGACACACAAGGGCACGCAAACACTGCACACAGTGCAAGGGCGGAAAAAATGTACATGGCCCCCCCAGACACCCCTGTGTGGACAGGACACATCCACCACTGCACCCACAAATGTCACACCGGGCAAAATGAAACAACTCGCAACAACCGGGCACACACTACCCGGGACCAGGAACTGACGTCCCCGTCACGGCAACGCAGCGCAGCGGCGATGACGCAGCTACACATGCGCACAACGCAGAGGCCAACTACAGCGCCATGCATGAGCCGCACACAAACAACACAGGCACACAACTACACACACCACACACCAGCCCCACCCTGAACGCACGTCACGTGGCATTCCTGCATCAGTCATGTCCCCAACCGGCAACTCACAGGTGCCAACATGACGCCACACAAGTGTACCGAACAGGGCAGTGACGTCACACCAAAATAGGACACACCCTTGTGTGCATAACATGGCGAAGCACACAGCGGCTGCTACATCACGCCGCAGAATATGTACCTCATCCGCAAAAGGCACGCCAGTACCATACAAAAATACCAATACCATCCTGCACCCAATACCAATACATGCAATACGTAACATGAAAAAACCCGGGTGCCTGACAACAGGTGTTACCAATTACAACACACAAGGCCCAACGTATAGCGGAAACGCAGCGTGCCGCCCACACACGGGAAAGCAGATAGCACTGAATGGCCTTCCATTCCCACTCTGAAACCACATTTCGACAAAACAAGCCGAAGAATACAGCCATTGTCCCAACAACAAGCCAAACAGAGGCATGCCGAGGAAACCGTCCAATGTGCAGATAGCGCACAACATGAAAGAAAGTTCTGACCACAAAAAAAAATAAGACCACTCCTCCATGTGGTTCACATGCAAGTAATCTGGAAGGAGTCAGACACCACTGACCTTGACCATTCATAGAAGCATGTGGGATGAGGACCTGTGTCCTCCGCACAAGCTACTATAACCCAAACCCTGCCTCCGTACGACTATTCCAGATTTCCCAGCATCGTCGGAGGGTGCACTCTGCTGACTGCACAGCCGGCTGGAGCACGCCATCACATCGCCCTGTAGCAAAATGGCAGTCGCACCACACCTACCCAACTACGCCGGACAGATGCAGCTCTACATGGACAGCCTGCTACAGATAGTGGGCTGTGAAAACCTGGCCACGCTGAACGTAAGTTACCGAGTAACTTACCGCATCGCAATGTTCAGCTGCGTCATCCCCGTCTTCTACTGTCGGAGGTGTCCCTTCCACTGTCCTGTGGATTTATGTCTCTCCAACCCGGCATGTCCAAAGGCGGACCTGGTACAACTGTTCGCCCCCTGGACGCACACAACAGGATCTGTTCAGTCTATGGGGGCATGGCGTATGTGGCTGCAATCGGACACACACTGCAATGGGACATGTGTGCCTCCACACAACGGATTCTGGATCACAGTTTCATCGAATGTCATCCAACATGTCCCATCAGGCTCCTACAAGGGACAACTTACGATGAACACATTGACAGCCACCATCCGCTCCATTGGATGGCATCCATGTACAACACCAATGCCATGGAAGCCCTGCTGGAAGGTATCGCATACCTGACAACCTGTCAATTTGTCGGGCCCGACGCAATACCCCCAATTGAACAATGATGTTCAACACCGTACCTATGCTTGGCTTTCGCACGGACTTGGCAGTCACCTGTACAACAACTATACCATACAACCTGCAACAAACACCACACTATCAACTCCACTGCCATGACATCGGACATTTTCGGGACATTCTCTCTGTTCCTCACCACATCCAATATCTCTGCATGAACAGGGGGAGGCAGAGGTATGGGACTTGTGGACAGCAACCACATGGACAATACTGCACGAACAACTATGCTATAATATGTATCCTGCGCACATGAACATATGCACCGGTCAGTGCACACTAATCTGTCAGCTGTATCACGTGAGAACTGTCACCTCACCTTTGTCTGTACTTCCGTGCCAGGACTTTTGCATGGACAACAAATGCATCCCCCAACAACATGACCCCAGTGAATGTGACATGTTCAGTAGCCACCACATTGCAACAACTAGTGACACGCTGCTGCATGCACGTAGGCTCATGCTCTGATGTCACCCCTCACGCACGTGTGTCGGAGTAACTACTGTAGTAAACCTGTACCATGGAACTGAGATGTACTGTACTCATGATGTCAAGCTGTCTCGTAGGCAAAATGATTACTGTCTGTGTCAAAGTCGAGAGCTCCTCAGTAACTAGCAAATGTACATTAGCATAGCAAGGGCAAGGCAGTTGTAACTCTGAAGCCCTCATTCCACAGTCAACAACTAATCACATCTACCCCTAACCCCTTTTGTATGTGTAATCATGCTAAGTAGATCCTCCACATGCATTTCGCTGCCAGTAGTGTCCACTATACTGCATCACAGAGGACGTAAGTCCAAATACATGGCTTGAAGCAAAAATGTGACTCCGCTGAATCATTTCACAAACACAAGTACGAATGAGAGTGGATGAGAGTGTGTGAAGTACACGACAATCGTGAGATGACCATGTAGTCCACTGTCATTGGATGTCAACGCAAATGAGTAGCCGCAACAGTGGCCACAGTGCAATACCACAGCTCCTGGAGCAGGACTTGTCAGACTCTGAAGGTGCCCGAAAGATCATCACATCAACACTGACGGCCTGGTCAATACAAAGCACAGTCCTACACATGTCTACAATTTCCCACACAGTCTGACCACACACTCAGCAACCAAAAGTAGGAGCCACGCAAAAGCATGCCACAGCAATGCCTGTCAAAACACACACACGACATCAGTTTGGGTGGGCAGCACTGCACAATGAGTAAGAACTGCAGAAAATCTGACATGCACAATTGAACTAGGCACAATCTTGACAGTGACACACCCTGCACACACACAACGTCTGAACCATAACAAGTAGGAGTCATCCTGAACTGCAAGGACACACCCACACACTGCATTCCGTGCAACATACAACACACACATCTCATCATATACACAGACCTCAACACGGTGACAAACATCCACCATGGGCCTGGGAAACATATGTGTGTAGTCGACATGGCCACAACACACACACACACCAACGCCACCACAAACTCACACCACCCACACCACCCACCACCACCTCCCAAATGCACACATTGAGAGTAGGCCATGTCCCCAGGCACAATGCACATCACAAGACTAACATACACCTACACTTTTGGACACACAGCAAGTAAGCTCACACATGCCCGCATACTCAGTGCATGCTGCGAGTCCACCTGTGGCTAGACTCACACCCTGTGCATTGCATGCACGCAAACATGACACGGATACATTTACCCAGAAATAACACCAAATACATGCAGTCAATCCGTTGCACAGAAAAGCAGATTCATCACACACACAAATAGCAGAGTCTGAAATAAGTGAAGTCCCTGCCACGTGTACAACACATTGGAATGTGAGACCCGACATTGCAATTGCTGAGGTCACATACACGGCATGTGCCCCACTTAACCAAGCACACACTGCAACAACTGCAATAATCAACTACACAGATACAACCGACTACAGGAACAACAGCATCCAGTCACAGATTACATCGACAGGCGGCATAACTCATCAACCCCAGGGACAGTGCCCAGTTCGATGTGCCGAGTAGTGACACGTAGTGCCGCGGATGCAATGTGTGTTAGTGTGCCCTGCCATGGCCAGCCAAAACTGGCATGGCAGTCACAATATCCATCACAGCCACCACTGTGCCAGAAGGAGATGTGCGAGTGTGCCTACCAATCTAACAGGAAGCCAGTACGACTCGGTGCTGTGTGTGTGCTACGGGACAGTTGCAGGTCCGGCCCTGAGAGAGTAGCACAACTGTGGAAGACACACATGTCATGTGAAGCGGGAGTTACGCTTGGCCCAGGTGGGTGGGTGTGACGGGTAGGTGCGCACATGCAATGTTGAAACACACTGTGTTGGGAGGATTCGGGAGCACTAGATTACCGCTGTCTTGGGCATTTGTAAAGACAACCTGTCTGGGGACGAATGTGAACACGTGTGTGCACAACAGGCGGCCACACGAAAGATGCTGCATCAGGTGTAGACGTCAGCCCACCCTCTGGGGACATGCTGGATACTGCTGTGCGTCCGCCAGGCCCTTGCCAAGGCACGCACATCCCCTGTCGACCAGGTGTACCCCCAACATCGTCCACCTGCACGGGCTATCCAGGGCACGGGATGGCAGTGGAGCATGGTGGGTGAGAGGTCATGGCGCGCTCCTCCTGGGCACATCACGCAGGCAACACATCCTCATTGTGCAGCATGGCACAAGTCAAATATAAGTAGTGGGGGGACGCACACATCGCGCCCGGGAGTGACGTCACGGAAGGTGGCTCGCACCATCGCACTCATTGCCTATTTCCCCACACACGTTACATGCCATTGCAACAGAGAAGCCAGCGCGTGCACAAGCAGCTCCAAGCTCGCCCCAGAGAGGTCAAAGAGTGAATGTGTGGGTCCATTAGCTCCAGTTGGACGCGTCCTTGGCCGCTAGGGCAGCTACAGCCTCTGTGTGTTGCAGGTGGTGTATCCGGACTGCGGAGCCTGTCATGCATTGTCAATGTTGTCCAGGTCTCGAGTCGGGGTACCACGCAGGTGGACGGCGTCCCGCCACTGATTATACCGCGAGACAGACAACTCGTTCGGATGGACCCACACATACACTCTTTGGCCTCTCTGGTGCGAGCTCGGAGCTGCCTGTGCACGCGCTGGCTTCTCAGATGCAAACGCATATTGGGGTGAGCGAGGGGAGGCCATAAGTCTGACGGTGCAAGCCACCTTCCAACATGTCACATCCGGTCGGGACGTCAGCGTCCCCCACTCCTCCGATTTAGGACTCGTGCACTGCTGCCGTCAGATGTGCCACTCCCCAGGGGGTGGGGAAAGGGTCAGGAATGTCAGACTGAGATTGGCGCAGTTGAAGGCACACCTTCACTGGGGGTGACAACCATTGGACGGTCTGGTGTAGTCCACCCACGCGTACATGTGGGCCCTCCATCATCCATGTCTCCTGCGGCTAAGTGATGTCATGGGCAATGACGTAAGTGAGGAGAGCTGTCTGCCCCACGCACAGATGGCGCATCAGCTCAACAGACCCAGCACTGGGGCAGCAGGGGTCACATGTGCAGGGGCAGCTGTGCCTGGTGTGAAGGACACCCTATCCTTCATCCCTGTGCCGACACGTGTTGCACCAGTGGAAGTGGATGGGAGGGCGGTCATTGGCCTCCGCGTGGCTGAAGAAGACCCAGAGTCCACGTCCCCTGTGTCATACAACATGGATGCATCACCTCAGTCCACAGATAACGCCGAAATTGCCCACTGGGTCTGTGGTTCATCCAGCACACGTCTAGCCCCTCCGAGGCGCAGGTCACAACTGTCTCACTCAGCAGCTGTGCAGCTGCTACATCCGAAGCCACCCCACTGTTGAGCGTCCCCTGTCCCTCAGCACCCAGGGGAGATGCCACATGAGAGAGAGTGAGGTGGTCCCACTCATCTGGCATCAATGACACAGACATGTGCAAGGGAAGCAGCACAGAACATACCCAAATCCACATGTTGCACGATACCTGTGCAATAGTATACAGCCACCACAATCAACACCCAATGGCTGGCGTACAGGAAAGGAATCCGCGAATTAGTGCCATGAATGTAGTGCACATCGCACTACACACGGCCTGTGTCACCCTGCGACCATAGCCCCAACTCGCGTTGTGCACAACCACTATCCTGATGGTGGCAAGGATGTCCACTATGTAATTAGGCCAAACACATACCTGCATGGAGCAGAATGGGAAACTACTCACACAGACTGCAACCTGACAGCCCACAATGTCCATGAGCCCATGCCATCCACCCGTCGTTCACACGAGCACAACTGTTGTTGCACGGTGTGCCGGATGTGCAAGTACCAGAGACACTTTTCCGGAGGGTCCTGAACAGGAGACACATGTAACCCACTGGGCAGTCTGTGTTGTCACCTACTGGCATTGTGCAGTCAATGTGCAGCCCAGGCCTGCTGGGACTGAGAAGGGCAGCATGGCCCCAGCCTGCCATACTCACGAGCAACAAGTGCTCTGAGACCTGCATTGCCAATTGGCTGTGTCACTGGATGTCTGACATGAAGTTGCCATGTACCACCACTCGGGAGGGACAGACATGGCAAAGCGCCCGGGAGCTCACATACCCCTGCCACCTGCAGTAAGCATGGTGAGCAGTGCATGTTGGAACCCCACAGGCTCTGACTCCTGGTGCTGCGGATCAACGACATGTGTGTCCCCCACATGCACTCCCACACACACTATGGTTGTCTCACACACACAACTTTTGCAAGGGATAGCCATGTGCAGTGTGCGTGGAGCTCGGAATCCAGGATCTCCAGCTCCTCGCTGGTGAGTGGACCTGGACATATCTTCAGCGTCATCGACGTTAAGGTGGACAGGTGGCAGCAGCAGGTGTTGTTGAGGGATGCCAGACTGCAGTCCCTGGTAGCTGTGGTAATGCCGGTCTCACTCCCACAGTCATACAGCCCCCTGGTGCAGTTTCAGTGGGTCCAAGCCGCTGCAATTGGTGTACCGTGTCTGCCTGCTTAAATTGCAGACGATGGCCTTCTTCCAGCTGGCCCGTGATGCTTTCCTCCATTGCGGGACACGCAGGGTGCAACCGCGAGGGCCATTGGAGTTGGCCGTAAGGGCCTGGCCCATGGCAGGTACAGTCCGCTGATGCCATGTGCACTACACAGTATGATGTGCGCAATGCATATGCAGGTGTGGCCATGACTTGTGTGTCGGAGCAGGTCCACACTGGACAGGGACACAACATGCTGTGCGCATGGGCAGGGACGGCCAGTGCTCAACCTCCACATGTCTGTTGGCACATCATCATGTACACATTGGCATGGGAGCATGGGACATGCATATGCACACACATGCCATCTTTCACTATGCACATCTCCCACTTGGCACGTGCTACGTTACGTGTCACTTGTGATGTGTATTTGCAATTACACAGCTGTGTTGTCATGGAGCTGTCAATGTGTACACCTGTCAATGTGTTTTGGAGGTGTGATCCGTACAGTGCTGTACATAGGGTGAAGTAGGGACATCAATGACTGTCTCATATCCCCTCGTGCAACAGGAACCACTTGTTTTTGCCGCTCAGTCTGTGTCCATTGCGTTGTTGGTGTGTGCCATACTCACCCAGCCTCGGAAGCTGTGTCAGGCACAGCAGCGAGTTATATTGCCGTGGTGTTGCCGCTTCCCAAATATGCAGTCTGTTTACTTGGTCATGCCTTACAAGTTATTAAGGCCTAAATCCCCATGTGCATGCTCATAGCAATGGTTTGTGTCACTGCTCATTGCTATGGGTAAGGGGACCTGTGTAAGTGTATTGTGGCTGTGCTGTCCCTACTTGTCAGCTGTTCTGTGATTCAATTGCTTGGTCAGTCATTTTTGTTTTGTGTTTGTGAAAATGGCATGTTGCGTGTTGCTTTGACATGTGTCCACTTCCATCTTTCCTAGGAGGAGACCAAACATACATCGCCCCTACCAATTGCTGGCAGACATGGAGGACGTGGAGGTAATCTGGAAATTCCGTCTGGACCGACCCACCCTGCATCGCCTATGTGCCTTGTTGGAACCCCACCTCCGTCCTCGCAGGGTGTATCCAACTGCATTTACCCCCATGGCTAAGGTGATGGCTGCACTGCATTTCTTCGCCACTGGGTCATTCCAGCACACAGTGGGCAGTGGAAGTGGGATGTCCCAGCCCATGTTCAGCATGGTGCTACGGGATGTACTGTCAGCTATGATGCTGTACAGGAACCGGCACATCCGATTCCCCAGGGCTCGTGAATTGGCGGCAGTGAAGGGTGCTTTCTATGCCCTTGGACGGATCCCCCACGTTGTTGGTGCAATTGATTGCACCCATGTTGGCCTTGTAGCACCACAGGCCCTGGAGCACATATATAGGAATCGGAAGCACTTCCACTCCCTGAATGTGCAAGTGGTGTGCCTTGCGGACATGGTCATTACACACGTGTGTGCGAAGTTTCCAGGATCGGCCCCTGACTCGCACATCATGCGCAACAGCATCCTACCACGTCTGATGACCAATCTGCAACCGGACCGTGCTTGGATTGTTGGTGAGTATGTGTACTCGTGTAGCGTGCCTGGTGTGCGATGCTGTCTTGGGGACAGTTGGAATTGCAACTAATCTCGGTATTCCTCACACCCAGGTGACTCTGCTTATCCGAATGGGCCTTGGCTGCTCAGCCCATTACGTCATCCTCGGACACCAGCTGATGTCCGCTACAATGAGGCACATGGCAGGGCCAGACGTGTGGTGGAGCGGACTTTTGGCCTCCTGAAGTCCAGATTCAGATGCCTGGACCGCACCGGGGGTGCACTGGCGTACTCCCCACAGAAGGTGTGCCAGATAGTTGTGGCATGCTGCATGCTGCACAATCTGGCTATTCGCAAGCAGATCCCCCTAATAGTGGATGACGGTGATCAGCCCGGGCCCCCGCCTGCAGACCAGGACGGGTCCAGTGACGAGGACAGTGGAGAGGAGGAAGCTGTGAATGTGCGTCAGCAGCTCATCGCCCGCTACTTCACTTGACGGTGAGTGACCATGTACGACGGCTGATGTAGCTGTAGTTGTGCAGGTGTATGTGTGCATTGTGACGGAGGCCTTTTGTTCACTGAGTGCTGTGTGGCAATGGTCCATGTCCAGGGTAGTATGCCACTGACAGTGGCTGTGGCATTGTGCCCCGTTGCTCTGTGAGATGTGTGTACATTGCTTGTAGTTGGTGACAAGTACTGTGTGATGGGTGTGTGACACACTAATTGAATGGACTCTTGTTCTGATTTTCACCCCTAGGTCCCTACAACATCTCCTGGCCTATCTACATGCCACACAGCAGAGCATTCCTGCTCATGGTGGCGGTTGCACATCGTTGATTAAACCCAGGGCACATGAAGCAGATTGTGATCAAGGTGTATTTATTTACAGCGGTGACATGTGATTGTGTGCAAGGTGATGACAGAAGTGGTGCATGCTGTGACAATGAGTTGACGAACATGGCTGCGTGATGGTCAAGGAGTACCCATGAAGTTCTATGTCCACAGTCCAACAGACACATGCCATTCACATGGCAGTGTGGGGTAGGATCGTAGTCAAAGTCAGTGCAGTAGGTGGTCAGAGTGGCTGGCTGTCTCACTGGCGTTTAGAGCGTGCGTAGTCCTCTCTGGACACATGTTTCCTCTTCGGACGGCCCCTTCCACGTTTGGTAGGGGGGGGTTGTGTTGGTGGGCTGCTGGTGGTGGCTGAGGACTGCTCACTCGCTGTGGACGCAGGGGAACTAGATGTTGCACGACCCTGCGCCACAGCACGTGGTGGCGGCGGTGGTGTGGCTGGCCTTGCTTGGGCCCTCCCCACCACGACCAGCTGGCCCATGAGGTCCACAAGTTGGTCCATACGGGTCACGAATTGGCCCATATGGGCGTCCATGGACCTCAACACCCCAAGGACCTCCCGCGTGTCGGCAGCCGACCTGGCCCATTGTCCTTGGGCCTCTTCATAGGCCCCAAGGACTCTTGAGATTTGTGGCAGGGCTTGGCTCCCAGGCTCAGATGGCGTTGGCCTGACCCTGCTCCTCCCACCAGTACTCCTGCCACCGACCTGCCCACTCGCCACATTGGTAACCACGGTCCTCTGTCTGGCTCCCAGGGTCGAGCACGACGGGCGTGCCACCCCTTGCGCAGGTGCTGTGGCCAGGGATGGCGTGGTGGTGGTGGTGGTGGTTGTTGCGGCGGTGGTGGTGGCCGCAACGACCGTGGCAGCAGGGGTCTGTGACTGGTCAGCAGCCCTGGGTGATGTGTTGGTGGGTAGGAGGGGCCCTGGGGAGCGGTTGGGCCCTGCCACTCCAGACGGGCCTGCTCGGTGGTCCTCGTCCGAAGAGGTGTCCAGGTCTTCTACATCCGTGAGTCCGGGTCGGGGGCTTGCGTACTGGCTGTGCTGGCTGCTGTCTCCCTCTCCAACATCCAGCTGTTCGGCACCTGTGGGGAGAATGAGATAGGTTATTGTGTTGCACCTTGCAAAGTTTGTATTGGTTGTCTGACATTCACAGTTCGTGCACTGTCGTGCACAGGTTTCCCAGTGGCGTGTGTGTGGATGTACGATGTGTGTATGCGTGGGCAAGGCAATGGAACTGTGTGTTGTGTTCATGTGGCATGGGACGGATTAGCAATGACAATCAGTGTGTGTTGCTGTACTCCTACATTTTGTGGCTTGGGTGTATGCGGGCTCCAGACCCATCGACGCTTTTGAGGTGAAATATGGTTTTGGGGTTCAAATGGAACGCTTAGAAACGCAGATGGCAAAAGGGGTACAGCCCCTCAACGCTTTTGAGGTGAAATATGGTTTTGGGGTTCAAATGGAACGCTTAGAAACGCAGATGGCAAAAGGGGGTACAGCCCCCTCAACGCTTTTGAGGTGAAATATGGTTTTGGGGTTCAAATGGAACGCTTAGAAACGCAGATGGCAAAAGGGGGTACAGCACCCTCAACGCTTTTGAGGTGAAATATGGTTTTGGGGTTCAAATGGAACGCTTAGAAACGCAGATGGCAAAAGGGGGTACAGCACCCTCAACGCTTTTGAGGTGATATATGGTTTTGGGGTACATACTGTGACATATGGGTGCAGAACGGGACATGTGTTTTGGCAACATGACAGTGCAGAGACAAAGGTGTGTGTATGTCTGACATCCCCAGCATTTCTGCTCACTGTTATCATTTATGGACATTACACTGCAAGCATTGTAGTGAGTGAGTGATGGTTGTGTGCCACACGACGTATTGCAGATGGGCCAATTCCTTGGTGTGCGTGCTACCCTCGGCCATGTGCAGCAATGCAGTGCTCTTGGGGTGTTGACTATATTATGTATGTTGTACATCAGTGTGATGTGCGCTTCAGTCACTGCAGACACATTATTTGTGATGGGCAGGTATCTTTGCAGTACTACTGTATGGGGGCCAGCTGTTCCGATGACATACCTTTCATGACACTGGGGCTGACTGATGAGATGGATGGTATGTTGGATGTGCATTGTGTGGCTGTATGTTTCATGGGTCCAGTGGTGTTTATGTGCATTGCTGGGGTTCCACACTGTTAGTTCTAGACAGGTTAGACTTACATGGGCGATGTTGTACGTTGTGTGGGGGACAGGCAGTAAGGACTACATGGACAGGACTTCGATGGTGTTGCTGATGTGTGTGATGAGTGGCACAGTGCCCGCCATGTGGGTCAGTACTCCAGTGGGACTTGTGCATGCAGACGTGGCTCCATGGGTGTTGCTGTATATGTGATGGCTCATGTGGGCTATGACTCTGTAATACATGTCCGTGTGCACATTGGTCACATGATTATGACAGGGAGCAGTGCTGCGTGTTCCTCTGCTACGTGACATTTCCCAAAATGTTAGTCGTAATACTGTCCTCATGCCTACAGGCACCCCGCCCTGAACAGTACTCTACCTACTTGTTGGTTTGGAGGGCGCAATGCAATGGATGCCATATGGTACTGGGAGGGAGGGGTGCTCCACCTTGCTGCGTTGTAGGACTAGGGGCCTGGTGGGTGTTGCACTTCAGCTGTCCCCCCTCCGACCCACTGACTTTGTGTTCAGGCTACTTACCTGTTACTTGTCGGTTAGTGCAGTCTATGGCTGACACATGGGTGTGGGGTGTGCTCCACCTTGCTGCGCTGTAGGACTAGGGGCCTGGTGGGTGTTGTACTTCAGCTGTCCCCCCTCCGACCCACTGACTTTGTGTTCAGGCTACTTACCTGTTACTTGTCGGTTAGTGCAGTCTATGGCTGACACATGGGTGTGGGGTGTGCTACACCTTGCTGCGCTGTAGGACTAGGGGCCTGGTGGGTGTTGTACTTCAGCTGTACCCCCTCCGACCCACTGACTTTGTGTTCCGGCTACTTACCTGTTACTTGTCGGTTAGTGCAGTCTATGGTTGACACATGGGTGTGGGGTGTGCTCCACCTTGCTGCGCTGTAGGACTAGGGGCCTGGTGGGTGTTGTACTTCAGCTGTCCCCCCTCCGACCCACTGACTTTGTGTTCAGGCTACTTACCTGTTACTTGTTGGTTAGTGCAGTCTATGGCTGACACATGGGTGTGGGGTGTGCTCCTCCTTGCTGCGCTGTAGGACCCATGGGCCTGGTGGGTGTTGTACTTCAGCTGTCCCCCCTCCGACCCAATGACTTTGTGTTCTGGCTACTTACCTGTTACTTGTCGGTTAGTGCAGTCTATGGCTGACACATGGGTGTGGGGTGTGCTCCACCTTGCTGCGCTGTAGGACTAGGGGCCTGGTGGGTGTTGTACTTCAGCTGTCCCCCCTCCGACCCACTGACTTTGTGTTCAGGCTACTTACCTGTTACTTGTCGGTTGGTGCAGCTATGGCTGACACATGAGTGTGGGTGTGGAGAGTGCTCCTTCTGGCGCATCTGGAGTACAAGGGGACCTGGTGGGAGTTGCGGTGCTGGCTGACTGTACACATGCCCCCATGCTTTTGTTAGTTAGTCTGTTGCATGTGTGAGTGATGTCTTGTGTATTGTGTACTTGACATGGGGGTGTTTGTCCCTCGGAGCTATGGCATAGTGGTAGTGCATGTGAGTACATAGCGGTGTGCTGGTATACATTTGTTTGTACTTACCAGCCTCCACTCCCCCTGGTATTCCGGTGAGACTCTCCGGATGTAGGATGCCTCGCACCTTCTCCTCCCACGCCTTGAAGGTCTTAAATAGCGCGGGATTTCCTCCGCCAGTCCTGTCAGCCAGCTGCCGATTCTTGGCGTCCTTCTTTTTGACAACTCTTTTCATGTCGTGCCACCTCTTGGTGATTTCGGCTCTGTTGCGTGGCACGTTCCCGACTGCATTGACCTGGTCTATGATCCTGCTCCACAACCAGTTTCTGGTGGATAGTGGTGTCTGTTGAACCTGGTTCCCATAGATTTGTGGGTGCACCTTGATGATCTCGTTGACCATGACCGTCAGCTCAGTGGAAGTGAACTTGGGCATTCTCTGTGCTGCCATGGTGTGTGGTTTTGTGTTTGTGGTGCTGGTGCGGTGTGTGTGTGTGGTGTGTGATGTGCAGGGGGTTTGTGGTGCCGGTGTTTGGTGGTGGTGGTGGTGGTGGTGGTGGTGGGTGCGTGTCTGTGGTGTGCTCCTGTCCTTTCTGTCTCGCTGTGTTCTGTGCTCTCGTCCTCAGTTTGTAGTGTTGCAAGGGATTGTGGTCTGTGAAGGGGCTGCATTTGTACTTACCTATGTGGGTGTGTCATGATGTGCTGTTGTTTTCAGGTGTGTTGTGGCTGGTGTTCTGGGATTTGTAGTTTATTTGTTTGTCCAGGGGGTATGTGTTTTCGGGATGTGTACTGTGTTTGGGTATTTGGGCGTGGCTTGCTGTGTGGACTTGTTGGCCATGTTGTGTGTGTTTCTTTGGTCCGCGGATGGTTTCTGTGCAGGGACGTGGCAGCCAGGGCTTCCGCCGTGTCCATTTTCATCACTGTTGTTTACGATGGCGGGCGGTGTATTTGTGGATTTGCCGCGCTCATGTCGGGAAGATCCTAATTTCACGGCCGGTGTCTCGGTAGTCAGGGCGGGCGGTTTTGGGTTGTCGTGCGGGTTTGCGTCCGTGGCGGACGGATGGACTTCGACTCGGACATGGACGGGCGGTATTTTGTGTGTTTTTTCCGCCGCGGGCGGTGTTTCGCTTCGCGACATCGTGATTGCTCGGTCGGTATTCAAAAGGTGTAGGCGGGCGTTTTTTACCGCTATGGTAGATGGCGGATTTTATTCTGCCCGGTATCGTAATGGACACCTAAGTATTTTCTTATTAAAAAATAAACATCATTTAAAAAAATCACAATTGTTACTTTTTTCTTCTATTTCATTACTCTTATTAAATATTTTATAAAAATGTATATTTCCATGCAATGTATACAATTTTACCTAATAACTCACATAAGATACTTGACACTAAACTAATATATTTCACAACTCCCACTCCACTTACTATAAAATAAGGAAAGATGCTGGACACTGAAGATATATAAATTACTATTCCCACTCCAGTTAGTGTTAATTCAGGGAAGGTGCTGGACACAGAAGTTAGATAATTTACTATTCCCACTCCAGTTAGTTTTAAGTCAGGGAAGGTGCTGGACACTAAACTTATAAAAATTACTATTCCCACTCCAGGAAGTGTTAAGTCAGGGAAGGTGCTGGACACTAAACTTATAAAAATTACTATTCCCACTCCAATTAGTGTTAAGTCAGGGAAGGTGCTGGACACTAAACTTATGAAAATTACTATTCCCACTCCAGTTAGTGTTAAGTCAGGGAAGGTGCTGGACAATAAAACTATATAATGTACTATTCCCACTCCAGTTACTATTAAGTCAGGGAAGGTGCTGGACACTAAACTTATAAAAATTAATATCCCAACTCCAGATAGTGTAAAGTCAGGAAAGGTGCTGGACACTGAAGCTATATCAATTACTATTCCCACTCCAGTTACTTTTAAGTCAGGGAAGGTGCTGGACACTAAACTTATAAAAATTACTATTCCCACTCCAGTAAGTTTTAAGTAAGGGAAGGTGCTGAACACTAAACTTATAAAAAACACTATTCCCACTCCACTTACTGTTAAGTCAGGGAAGGTGTTGGACACAAAAACTATATAATTTACTATTCCCACTCCACTAAGGGGGCGACTCCGATGTCGCCAAAAGTGCCTTCCCAATGCTATTCGTAGGCTTACCTTACGTCCGACTCGTATCCGGAGCTTTTTCGTACAAACTAGCAAGTACGATGCGTACAACAGGCAAATCTCCGACCGAATCGTCGGCTCAGATTCGTGCACTATGTCAGTAGCGAACAGGCTCAGGAAACACGGAAACCGAGTCGTACGGAGGCGCAACATAACCAATTTCCTGATACGCAAGTACGATGCGTCCCCAATACGCGTCGCACAGGGCGCCGGCTCCAGCACGTCACAGCATCCGGACGAGGCGTATGAAAGCTCCGAGTCGCGCCAGAACACGATCAACGGGGACGAGACGGAGCAGCCATGTATCCAATCGCGCATGTCTTCCCTATACTGTACGCCCATCGTTACCGACGCGCACGACGCAGAAGGTAAGTTAGACACCTACCACACACCTAAATGTCACCATAGGGGGGTGGATGCCCATCCCAAATAGCATATCCCACCCATCGGGGGGTGGATGCCTAACACTCACAGTATTGTCCACCCCATAGGGGGATGGGTGCCTAACACTCACAGTATTGTCCACCCCATAGGGGGGTGGATGTCTATCACTCCCAGTAATGTCCACCCCATAGGGGGGTGGATGCCCATCACTCACAGCATATCCCACCCATAGGGGGGTGGATGCCTATCACTCCCAGCATATCCCACCCATAGGGGGGTGGATGCCTATCACTCCCAGTATTGTCCACCCCATAGGGGGGTGGGTGCCTAACACTCACAGTATTGTCCACCCCATAGGGGGGTGGGTGCCTAACACTCACAGTATTGTCCACCCCATAGGGGGGTGGATGCCCATCACTCACAGCATATCCCACCCATAGGGGGGTGGATGCCCATCACTCCCAGCATATCCCACTCATAGGGGGGTGGATGCCTATCACTCCCAGCATATCCCACCCATAGGGGGGTGGATGCCTATCACTCCCAGTATTGTCCACCCCATAGGGGGGTGGGTGCCTAACACTCACAGTATTGTCCACCCCATAGGGGGGTGGATGTCTATCAAAATGACCATCCCCACTCATAGGGGGCAGGATGCCCATCAACACCAGGATACACACACATAGGGAGACTAAGCAAACCACCCCCTCTACCATCTTTGCAACATTGCATGTTTGTATGTGAAAAATGCTCACAACACATATTGTGGCAGTGGACATACAATGTGACTCACAACACATGTGTGGCCAAAATGTTAATGTGTGTCACTAATATCCTGCAGCAACTGATCACTGTGGTAATGGGGTCTAAACCCCCCATCACCACAGTGACCAAAAGCTGATTGTGTGCATCAGAATTCATGCATCTACTGATCATTGTGGTAATGGGGTCTAAACCCCCCATCACTACAGTGACCAAAAGGTGATTGTGGGGTTCAAAATTCCTGCATCTACTGATCACTGTGGTAATGGGGTCTAAACCCCCCATCACCACAGTGACCAAAAGGTCATTGTGTACATGAAAATAGCAGCATCTTCAAAACAGTATGCATGAGTCCGTGTCCAAATTGCACAAGCAATGTTGTGGCAATTTAGTGGTTGTGTCACATACAAACATAGATTTGGTTTGGCAAATATTGCCGTGTATCACAAGAACACCCTCTGCCATGTGCAGACAAGCAATGGCCATGATCCTTGACAATGACTCCAGTGAACAGTTAGACAATGTGCAAAGTGAGCACCATGAGGAATACACACATATCTACACCAACAGACACACACACTAAGGAATCCTGTGGAGACTGTAGATGTTAGGTGAACAAGTCCCATACCATGTCAGCAATGGGAGTTACCAAACATGATGAATGTGCAGGCTGATGAGCCAGGAGACGCAGGGACACTAGGGTAAAACCTCCCAAAAACATACTGCCAATGGCCGGGAAAAGACATAACAGTGCAGTGGTGCGGTTGCACAAACACAGACACCATTACAATAGCAAGTTCATGATACACATCATCAACATCATGTACATAATATGCAACACCACCGGATAACAAAAATGGCTTTATTCAGCAATAAAATATATATGAATGTTCATGCCACGATGCGAAAAGGCCAATGGCCAGCCAATCAAAGAGTCCTACCAGGGTAACATGTGAAAACTTGTCATCCATTTATTGCCTGCACTGCTATGGACCAGGGACATCTCACCCCTTGGAGGGGCATACATAGTGGCAGGCCAGGCACTGCAGGGACAGGATCAGGGGACAGGATAATGGGGCAGGGGAGGTGTGGTGGGTGCAGGAGTGACTCCAGCAACTGCAGTGGAGGGGTCTGACACAGTGGGTGCCGTCACCACTGCTGGGCACAAGTCAGATGTGGTGTTTTCCTGCACCACTGCAGTGTGCGGGACAGATGTGGTGGACGGGCTCTCAACTGCAGTGCCCAAATCAGATGGGGGGTATGTGCCTCCTACTGCAGTGCCAACATCAAGAGGAGTGAAATGGGGTTCAGATGAGGTGGGCAGGACAGATGGGGGAGACACGGTCTCCACACCAGTGGAACAGGCTGAGCATGTGAGGCGGGGTGGAAGTGCATGTGGAAGGGGGGGAGGGCCTAAGCATCCTGGGTATGTGGTATGGGTGTGTGGGTGAACCTGGTGCAGGGAATGGCCGTAGGACCTGTGTATTGGTGTCCGGGTCGCTGCAGGATGGAGAGTGTGAGGTGGAAGCCTGTGCTTTTGGTGGTGTCTTACCCTTCATGGTCCGGGGAGACTTGCGGGTGGGGGCCTCAGTGTCCATGCGCCTGGGGGAGGGTGTCCGTTTTCGCAGGGGAACTCCTCTCTGTGCGTGGTGACTTCCTCTTCCCCTTGTAAGCTGGAGCAGATGGGTCTGTGGGGAAGAGGCCAAGGTCACAGGGAAGAGCTGCTTGGAAGTGGGGGTAGTAGGTGAGGCAAGGGAAGGTGTTTTGGAGGGAGAGGCATCTGAGGAATGCGGAGTGCTTGTGGATGCCTGTATGTGTGTCTGTGACCCATCCCCTGTGTGTGTGCCATCAGTCCCCGGAGTGTGCGTGCTTGTGGATCTAGACTTTGGCTTGCGTGTCTGTGTGCTGCTATTGCCTGATGTGGTGCATGCATGTGCGGGTGTGTGTGTCTGTTGGACAGGCAGGGGAGTGGTGACTGTGGATGTGGCAGAGGTAGCAGGGGTGAGGGCCTGTTGGAGGAGGGACACTGCTGCCGTCTGTGTGGAGGCCATGGCCTGAATGGTCCGATGTAGGGCAGACATGTTTGATGAGATGCCCTCCATGAAGGACACCATTTGTGTCAACAGACTGGTGTGGGAATGGAGTACACTCAGCATCGCTGTCTGACCTACATAGAGCTGCCTCAGTAAGTCCACAGACTCCACACTCAGGGCAGCAGGGGAGACAGGGGCAGGGGGTGCGGTGCCTGGCACGAAGGAGACATGCTCCCTTACACGGGAGCCTCCACGGACATCTGGAATGGGAGCAGATGGGAGGGTGGAGATGGTGGTGGTGGCGGGGCCAGACTTGCTAGGTGTTGTCTGGGGGCTGCTGGCACCCGCCTCCACAAGGGAGTCATCACTGAAGCTGGCATGTTCCTCAGCCGAGGTGGACGTAGCCGAGGTCTCCTCAGTGTGGCTCCCCTCACCCTCCGTTCCACTGGGTCCCTCCGAATCCTCCGCAGTGGACCCTGTCTGGCACTGTGGCTCCTCATGGTCCGTGGAGATCTCTCCTCCAGTGTCCGTAGATGTAACTGCAAATCAACAGGGTAAACAGAGAAACATCAGTCACCTGTATAGACATCACACATCACAGTCAGTACAGCACATGACAGCGGACGTTTGTGCATCATTTGCAGTAAATACTCTTAAGTGCAGACACATATTTGTAAAACTCATATGTCAGTCTGCCAGTAAACCATGCCCCTCATATCCTACATGTCCATGGAGACATCAGTCTGGTGCATGTAGCCAGACACTACTCATTTGTGCACACATGCACCACATAGACAGTTGTCTGAACTGCAGGATTTGTGATGGAAATGTGTCAGTACACACATATACCATCTCCTGCCACTGAGTTTGTACATGTGTCAGGTAAAGGGATGGCCAAAGTAATTGTCAGTAATATGGATATGCTTCCTTCACCACACACCATGATGTGCTCATGTCTAGCTGGACGATGCCACAATTGAGTGCATGCAGGACAACTTCCATCACTGCAGGATACACTATAGCAAATGAAACAACATGCTACAGGGCAGTCTGGGTAATCAGTCATTTCTGCCTTCTGTCACTGGGGCAGTGCATCACAAAACCAACAGTCTGCACTGTATCTCAATCATGTAGTTGTGGGGAATATAAGCCCTGCATCTGTCAAGTGCACATGTTGCCCCACTGCTACCCAAATGTTAAGGCAAATTATGATCCCACGTCATACATATGCCACAGTAGAGTGACAGCAAGCACAAGTCTGGCAACATGATCACATCACAGTCTGATGACAATGAAGTATAGCTGCCTGCACTTAAATTTTGGATACACCATCAGGCACAGTCAAGTGATTACACACCGATGTTTGACCCCATTGTGAAGATCCAACAGCCACATGTCAGCTGTCTGACCACCCAAAAATAATTGACAGCCCAGGAGTCTAAAAAGCTAGCCCACTCCACAATGAGACAGAGGCTGACACCTGATTGCACATTGCACTATGCATTTAATTCACTTTGACACACATGATTAGGAGAACTGAGTGTACACCATGTCCGGAGTAGGCATACCTGACCTGGTCCATGTGCTACATGGGATTAGCCTGAACAGTAGGCATGTGTCCATGCATGTGAGACACACATGATGGACATACTTCAGAGATCACAACATTGTCACACATGCTGCATGTGTGTTTGGGAAACACCCCACACACATATGGCGAGGCAGAGCATCAACTAGGACACGTATATATGCCCCACACAGAGTGCATGTCACATATTTGTCAATGTGCAGATACATGTCAATAAATTCCCCACTCATGAAGGCTAATACATTCTGCCGGTAGCAGATGCGGTCCCCCACATCAACCTTGGACAACAGCAGGCCCCCCGTGAGACATGTCACTGACTGAAAGGGACACACCTGTGTATCAGATGAGGAAGGGCCATTGCAGAAATAATGGACATGATTCTAGTTCAAGCAGACAGACAAACTGTGGTAACCAGGCTGAAAGAATGCAAAGATCATGTTAGACACAGTTCACAGACAAGGCATGCACTTACCCCCTCCTTGCTGCTGTCTGGCCTTTATCAGCCCATCCAGGTCAGGGAAGACCACTGGCAGAATCCAGCGCATGTGGGGGGTCAGGGTCCGGTGTCCGCCCCTACTGCGAGGAGGCGACAGCTTCAGCAGGACTCTAGCAATGCGTCTGGTCCAGCCACGTAGGTCCTGCCACCTCTTCTGGCAGCTGCGGATGCGACGCCTGTGGACCCCCACAGATCGAACTGCCCTGGCAATGGTCAGCCAGATCTCCTGTTTCTGATGGGTATCAACCTGTGAGGATGACAAAGTTAAAGGGCCATTAACACACATACAACATGTTTGTTCTTTTCACAAGGGCATCTGATGTACACAGGTAGTGCAACTATGTGGATGGACACTTGTCCTGCATCACCAACATGGAAACATTGCCTGGGTAGTATGACTGTCTCTAAATGCACTCTCACAGCACAGTGCCTGTTCACTGCAGGTACCTGCACGCTTTGGGTGTGACAACTACTGAGTGAACATGCTAGCCACTGCTTCACACAATGCCATTAGTGCTAGTCAGACAAGATGCACAATGAGAGAGGATGTGGACTGCACACTCACCTGCTCCCCTGGTTTCCCATACAGCTTGCTGTACTATGGTAGGAGGCTGTCCAGCAGGGCCTGGTTTTCCTCCTCTGTGAAGGCTGGGGCCCTCTCCACAGTACGTGCCATTCTTGGAGCCAGAGGATACAGAGACAGCAGCAGTGGTAGCAGAGATGTCTATATGGAGCATTCAGTGCAGGCAAGTGAGCTCTCAGGGCAAGAGACAGCCTTATATCTGTGCTGCAGAGGCAGAATCGGTCCCATGCGTACAAAGCGATAGGTCAGACTCGTTCGCATCCTATGAATGAGTCCAATCCATGAGATAGGACGCATCGGACACGCCTACCGCAACGTTCAAAATACCTGCATCATGACAGTTTAGATTTTGATACATTTGTTAAAAAAGTAAACTGAATCGTACCGTACGCGAATCGTGCACGATGCAAAATGCGCGTCTGTCACCATGACGACCAACAGGCAATCAGTGCGTCCGGCTCGCTCAGGATGTGGCAGACGCGTGTATTGAAAACTCACCCGCATCGAACAGCATTGAATCAAGCATGCAATCAGTGCGTCCGGCTCACTCAGGATGTGGCAGACACGTGTATTGAAAACTCACCCGCGTCGAACAGCATTGAATCAAGCATGCAATCAGTGCGTCCGGCTCGCTCAGGATGTGGCAGACGCGTGTATTGAAAACTCACCCGCGTCGAACAGCATTGAATCAAGCATGCAATCTGTCAGTCCGGCTCGCTCAGGATGTGGCAGACGCTTGCATGCAATGCCCACTCATCAACTCAGACAATGTATGTATGAATAATGGCATGCTGTATGCCCTGTGTGGATGGAGTTCTGCACATGTCAAATGGGACAGACACAATAGACAAGACTACTCACATTATGATCCTAGCTTACAGTGCAACTATAGCAGTTTTTGTGAGGGACATGACTAGTGTGAGTGACCACTTCACAGATCATCCTCCTATGCTTGGCCACTGTCCCAGGGGATCATTGTGTTGTGTAGGTCATACATCACATCAAGACAATGTCCAGACCATGACAGTGTTGTGCATGGTGACAAGTTGTCTGTATGTAGTGTTGTTGCTAGGTTGTAATACCTTGTCCATGTCTGTGTACATTCAATTCATGTGCTATTTGTCCTAAAAATCTATGGCTGATACTTAATTGTGTGTGTGTTGTGCATGTTACAATTGATCACATGGAGGGTGTCAGAGAACAGTGAGTAGTCACAGTACTACACTGTATTATTTGGTAATACATGACATAATTGTGTGTATGTTCATGCTCACATTGCTGTAACTTCTGGATTAGGTCAACCTCAGACATCTGACTTCACTGTGTCATCATTGTAAGTGCCACGCAATCTGTTGATACTGTATTACTTGAAGTTTAATTCATTTAGTAATATGTGTACCTACTTTGTCATGTGTTCCTCAGGGCACCAAATGTCCACAGACCCTTCCCGGATCTTGAAACCATGGTGGAGCGTGAGTGCATGAGGAAATACAGGTTCACAAGGGCATTAATTTCAGAATTGACAGACCAGTTGTCACCACACTTGCTACCTGGACGCACATATCCCTTTGCCCTGACCCCAAAGGTGAAGGTGATGGCGGCACTACATTTTTTTGCCACAGGTTCATTCCAGTCTACTGTGTCTGATGCTGGTGGGATGTCTCAGACGATGTTCAGTCGAGTGCTCCGGGATGTGTGTGAGGCCATGTTGAGGTTCCTCGACCTGTACATACATTTTCCCACACCGCCACAGTTCCGTGCCATTAAGGATGACTTTTATGCCCTGGGACACATGCCACATGTGATTGGATCGATTGATGGGACACATGTGGGTTTGGTTGCACCACGAACCCATGAACAGGTTTACAGGAATCGTAAACACTTTCATTCAATCAATGCCCTTGTGGTATGTCTGGTGGACCAGATCATCTCCCATGTATGTGTGCGTTTCCCGGATTCTGCACACGACGCATACATAATGAGGATGAGTCGGATCCCCCAGCTGATGTCCCAGTTCATGAATGAGCGTGCCTGGCTTGTTGGTGAGTCAAGTTGTCAGTGTCAGTTGTGTGATCATTGTCTGTCATGTTGTACCCTGTTGTTGCTCAACTGATCCTTCATATTTGATAATTTTAGGAGACTCTGGATACTCAAACATGCCCTGGTTGCTGACACCACTCAGGAACCCGGTCACACCTGCTGATGTCCGTTACAATGGGGCACATGGGCGGACCAGGCGTGTGATTGAGCGCACTTTTGGGCTGCTGAAGACCAGATTCCGCTGCCTTGACCGGACAGGAGGTGCCCTTCAATATTCCCCAGAGAAGGTGTGCAAAATCATTATGGTGTGCTGCATGCTTCACAACAAGGCTGTGAGGAATAAGCTACCGCTCATTCAGGATGACAGGGACCAACGTCCTCCCTCATGGGAAGATCCAGGCCTGGGGAACGTTGCCAGTGAGGAGGAGGAGGAAGAGGAGGTGGATGTCAGGAGACAGCTCATTGACAACTTCTTTACTTGAGTGTAAGTATGCATATATGTCTGATGATGCCTTTCCTAAGCGTGATGTGTGTATGTAGGACAATATGTTGTGATATGTGTGTGGGTCTGCTAATTTACAGGGTCATTGCCGTTGTACAGTGTATGTTAAGTTATGATGGTCTCCACTACATTGTTGAAATCACTCCTAGCAATTGGTCAGAATTTACAATGGACAATAGTGAGTCAATAATTGGATATGTCATCATGGCAAGTTGTATTTAAGACTGTACTATGTCTCTCCTTCACAGGCTCCTTTGGGTGTTGTGTGGGTACACACAACGCGGTTCCATAATGGATTTTCAATTTGGACCAGTACTCTCTGACAGCCAATCTATTTGGTCAGATTTGTCTTTTCTTTGGTTTATTTGGATACTTGGAACTGTAATCAGTTTGCTTTTGTGTTGAGCAGAGCCTGTGCCTGTGTAATAAACCTGTTACACACATTGATGTTTGCCTTCTCCGTTGCAAAAATATGCTACAACCATTCATATCATGTTTTTCTGCCATGGTGTTCATTTCATTAGACAATGGTCTTTGTTTGTGCGGTTCAATGGTTTTAATTTGACAACAGTGTGTGCAATGTTTAATGTTGCATGTGCTATGTGTGTTGTGCTGACCTTGCGTGGCTATCTCTGGTATGTGTCATGTGACATTTCTTCATGAGGCGGTAGATGAATTGTAAGCTGGTCCCTAGGATCATGCTGTATTATGCTAAAGTTACTGGAGCCAAGCTGACATAATAGCTTTGTGTGTGACATTTTAGCACACATTCTTTCTGTGATTGTTGTGCAAGATGCCTTTGAGTCCACATGAGATCATTTTGGTACTGTTGAAGTGCTGCGCCACAAGGTTGAAAAACAGGACTCTTTGTAATGGTAGATCTAGTCAGCATGGATAGTTTCGCCATGAAATGCTACACTTTGTTACACATAAGTGGAATACTTGCATTACATTGACGCACAGGGCATAATCTACACAGATGGTAGAACTACATATATGCACCAGTGCTCTGCTGTGCATATGCTGTGACCAGTACTCCTACTGTCTGAGGTGAGCGGTTGACCCGTATTGCCACAGAGTTCTTCAATGGTTTGTAGAATATGTCACCATCACAGGGAGGGTGGTGCTTTCCACACTGAGGTTGTAAACACATTTCACCTGTAGTATTATGTTTGATTATGGAAATGTATATTGTTTGAGAATCATGTTTACTGCTGCTGGGGCTAGCTCGTATGCTGCATTGTAGGACAACAGTCAGAGATTGTTTTTTCTCAAACGTGAATTATAGAACATTACACACACTCTGATTCATGATTTGGTGTACACGCATGGGTGAGTGAGCGTGAATGTGTGCATTGCTACCTTGCTTCGGAGATGTTGTTAGTGCTGGCTACTGGGTGGTAGAATCATTGGGTGTCTTCTGTATATTTTGTTGAGATGATGAGACACCAGAGGTAGTGGGTCATTGGATTGTGTGTTCTGATGTGCAACTAATGTCCAACCATCCTTCAACAACGGACTATTTTGCCGTGCATACTTCTGTATGAGAAGAATCACTACCACAGAACTCATGCACCTCATTGTGAGACAGTGCCAGGTGATACAGATCATGAGCTAATAAGTGGGTACAGTGTATAATTCACAGATGACACAGGGATTGTGTGAATATGAATTTATTAATGTGCATGTGAACAAATCTAACAGGTAAAGGTGATTGCATTCCCAAATTTATTATCCACAGTTCATAGAGGAGTTGGAAGTGTTGTCAGATGAAAATCCTTCTGAGCGTAATCCACAGTCCATTTGGCATTTAGTCCAACTTACATGCTCCATCCCATGTGGGAGAGTCCAGGGACTGTCAACAAAGTGAATGATTTGCACACAATGGAGGATATCCAGAGCATTTCTTTGGTTCCTGGGGGATGCATGTCCATCAGTCTCTCACTTGCCATCCTTCCTTGGACGGCCCCTCCTCTTCTGTGTTGGGGGTGACCCTCAGTATCAGGCTGCTGCGGCGGAGGGGAATCTACGCCAGACTCCTCATCCCTCCCTGTGGCAGTTGCCGATGTTGAGGCAACAGGTGTGGAGTGCACACGGGGAGGTGGGGTAATGTTGGTGGTTATCTGGCGTAGGCATGTAAGTATGTCCCTATGCACCGCAGTGAGATTGTCTATTTTCGTCCAGTTGGACTCCATACGGTCCATGTGTTGGTCCATACGGTCCAAGTGTTGGTCCATACGGTCCATGTGTTGGTCCACACGGTCCATATGGTTGTCCATCCGGTCGAAATGTGCAGCCTGCTGATGTTTTATGTCCCTGAGGATCCCGACAACCTGGCCAAAGTCTCCGGTGCATTCGCGATATACATCGAAAATGCGTTGTAACTCGGGGTCAGCTTGTTCTCCGACACCAGCTGTGGGACGTGTCCTCCCACCACGCACCCTCACACCACTCCTTTCCCTACCCGCACGGACATTGCCTGGCGTAGCATGCACTGACAGCTCCTGTCCTCCTTCATTGTTGACAGGGCTGGTATTTCCTGCCAAATCCAGATTGGGCTGTCTTGCTGTGCTCCCAGGGTTTTGTTGTCTGGGTGTGTCCGTGGGGATTCGGGGCGTCTGGATGTTGATGGACGTTGCAGGAGTGGTCGCTGGGGCTGCTGATCGTACTGGTGCCGCATGCTGACCCACACCGGAGGTGCCAGGTTGGTTCCCATCGCCCGAGGAGGTGTGAGAGTCATCCACACTGGAGGTCTCAGTGTCCGACGTTGTGCTGGAGCTGCTGGTGGACTCAGAATCTTCTCCAGATGATGCCCTCTGTTCTGGAGTGCCTGTGGGTAGTAGAGAGACACAATGTTAGTTGTGTTTTTTCAGATGTTATGTTGTCATGCACAGCCAAATGTGAAGCTGTTGTGGATAATGTTGCATTTCCTTCTTATTTCTACTCATCAATCGTCACAGACAGTGAGATATTTTGTAATCGGACATTGTTATTTTGGAGACATGTGCTTTACTGAGCATGTCCAGCTCTGTGCATCAATGTGCATGTATTGTTATCCTTGACTGTTCGTATTAATTTTTTGGCAAGTGTCACACTGTGCATGAGCCAGGTGTGTTGTCATTTCACACATCAGTGTTTTCACTATGACATACATACTGTAACTAATCTTATGTTTGGCAGGAATTGTGCATCTGTGCTTGCCTTTGTGGAGTTTCTCACAGTTACATTGCTGGGGTGACATGCAAACTCACTCTCCTGAATATGTGTCATCATTAGATGATTTTGCTTGGATGTATGTGTTGATGTGAACAATCAATGACCACATGTGTAACCTCGTATGCAATAGCAACGCTTTTCTTCTGACAAATGCATTGTTACATGGCAGTCCTTGAAACACAGCTCATTACATTGGCATGCAGTAGGGGAGTAACTGACATGAGTAGTTGTATTATGCGATAATAGTATGATCTGACATTCCATAATGTTGCCCACACTGGACTTGTAATGGTGAATAGTATAAGTTTGTACTCCTGCGCAGAGCCTACAGCAAGTTTGTGTGATGTTTCGCATTGTCCTGTTCTGCTATGTCCCAACATGGTTGTTGTTATGCGTGTGTAGTTTTTGCATTGTTTGTGAACGTATGCAATGTGAGTAGTCATATTTATGTTGATATTTTTCATCACTTTGCACACATGTGTATATCTTGATGTAGTGCATTTTGTTGCTGCATACTTTTGCACATGATCACTTCATGTACATTCTACTTGTTCTCCATGGACAGAGATCTTTCCCAGGGATGGTCTTTTGCCTTTTCATGGTCAGAGCTGTGAGGTACAGTGTGTTTAGTGCTTGAGTTAGGCTGTGTTGACTTCTACCCCACTTTCCAATGGCAAACAGACCAGCTTACTCATCATTGTCAGAGGAGCAATGACAGTGAGGGTGGTAGTTTTCAAGGATGCTGAGACCGCTGACTGATGTTGAATTACAATGCTACACACAACAATGCCTTGTGCACATGACACAACGCAAGAGTGTCAGCCGTCTTGCATTACACCTCACATCTACTGTCCGTGGGCATTGTCCCTGATGTGTGTTTATCTGTGTGTGTTTTGTGTTATGTGGTGTGACAGCTAATTAGAGTGTGTCCTGTCCTCCACACACATTTGTAGCATGCACATTGAGGGCACATGTGACTGATCTATACCTGTCAGTGTGTGTAATGTGCAGTTAAGGTTATGGTCTGTAGTTGTGTGAGTAGGCCAAGAACTGGCAGTAGATATTTCCAAATTTCGTACAGGATGGCCCTGTGTAGCCATCTTGACAGGGCATTTGCATTCACTCTCAGGGACAGCATAGTGACAGGTGTGTTATTGTGGGACTGGGGGGGACTAGTATGTGCTGGTGGCAGTAGTCATTGCTTCCACTCCTCCTCCCACCCAGGACAAATGGGCCAGCATGTTCCAGGGTTCCATGACAGTGTGTACAAAGTTACATTCCAGATGTCTGACAGTGGTGCCTGCAGTCATGCTGTACAGGACTGCCAACAGGGCCTTGTGTTCCCCACACCGATGGCCAGTGTCAGCCATCTT
The DNA here is from genome assembly GCA_963921515.1 of Calotriton arnoldi. Classification (NCBI taxonomy): domain Eukaryota; kingdom Metazoa; phylum Chordata; class Amphibia; order Caudata; family Salamandridae; genus Calotriton; species Calotriton arnoldi. Next base: position 2,602,419 of record CAWUFW010000375.1, read on the forward strand.
GACAGGGCATTTGCATTCACTCTCAGAGACAGCATAGTGACAGGTGTGTTATTGTGGAACTGGGGGGGGGGACTAGTATGTGCTGGTGGCAGTAGTCATTGCTTCCACTCCTCCTCCCACCCAGGACAAATGGACCAGCATGTTCCAGGGTTCCATTACAGTGTGTACAAAGTTACATTCGAGATGTGTTGCTGTGGTGTCTGTGGCTGTGTATTTGGGGTGAATTTAGACTATTTGTACATGTACTCACCAGGTTCTGGGATTCCAGCTAGTCCAGTTATGGCCTCCTGTGGGAGGAGGTCCCGCACCTTCACCTCCCAGGTGGTGAAATGCACCGGTTTATGACGTCCACCGCCAGTCTTGGTGCTCAGGGCATGTTCTCTGGCAATGAGCCTCTTTACCCTCCTGCGAACGTCATAATACTGGTTCCGGATATCCTCCTTTGTGCGCAAGGTAGGTGAATGGGCATTCACCTTGTTGACAATCCTCTCCCACATCTTGGTTCTCTGGGACTGGGAGGTCTGTTGGGCCAAGCTGCCAAATAACTGTGGCTCAACTCGTTTGATTTCATCTATCATCACTTCCAACTCAGCAGCTAAGAACTGTGGATTCTTCTTTGGGGGCATGGTGATGGGTGTTGGTGGAGATGTGTGTGTGTATGAAGGTGAGGGTGAGTGTGTGTGAGTGGAGGTGTGTTTATTTGGTGCTAGTTGTGTGGAGGTTGTTTGGTGGATGAGATGTGTGTGTTTGTGGTAGCTAGATGAGTTGTCTGTCTAGTGGTGTGGTGTGCTGTGCTTGCATGTCTGTTGAAGTAGCAAATGGTGTTGGGAAGTTTTGGCTCCCTTTATATAGGTAGTGTTGTGGGTGTGTCTTGTTAATTGAAAATGTGTTTTTTTGATGATGACAATGCGTTTTTTGGTAGTCTTCTTTCTGTTTCCATTGTTTTATTTTCTTCTCATTTTGTAAGTCGTTTTGACAGCACTTGATGCTTGTTCTTGTGTAAATTGTTTTGGACGAGTCTGTTCCCTTCATACTGGGCTATGTGCCAATTTGAATCAGCAATGATCTCGATGGGGCTTCATCAACTGGTTGATGGCCCTACCCATAATAAAAGTCACTATCTGGACCTTATTTGGACCTCGCAGCCTTGGGCATAACTACTGGACATTAGCCCTTGCGCCTGGTCTGACCACTCGCTAGTCAGCTGTTGGGTTCCGTTGGACAACCCACTGCCGCAACCTCCCCCAGAGTGGAGAAAGTGGCGTTGTTGGAATAAAATTGAGCCAGACAAACTAGTGGACATTCTATCCAGGCTCCCCCCCCAAATATAAACAAGGAAACCTTGACCAAGAGAGTGAAGCCCTCGTGGATTCACTGCTCATTGCTATGGACCAAGTAGCCCCGGAACGGAGAGATAGAATTAGAGACAAGGGCAAGGGGGCCCCCTGGTTTAATGAGACCCTGAGAGAAATGAAGCAAAGCCTTCGCCAAGTTGAGAGGCGATGGCGCAAAGCTTATGACCCAGCTGAGTTGGTAGCTTATAAAATCTCACTCACCTCCTACAAAAAATCCATCATGACCAGGAAAGCTGAATATTACGAGGCAAGAATTATAGACGCGGTAAATAAACAGAAAGAGACTTTCAGAATACTGAAAGAACTTAGCCAAAAATCGGAATCAAAATCTACAATCGCACCCGTAGACTGCAATACATTTCAAACTTTCTTTCTCCAAAAAATCAGGGATATTCTTGTTGAGATCGATAACACTCCGACCATCCAAGGTCCCCCGGTGCAGCCTCAGGTCCCCCCCCAACCTTGTAAGCGGCTCACTAACTTTCCAAACTTGGATTAAGCTTCTTTAATCTCATTAATGAACGGTATTAAATCAGGTTCACCTGCAGACCCCTGTCACCCGAGTATTTTCCAAATGACCCTACCCGGGCTGGAAAGTCAGATCCTCGCGTTACTGAATCACTCCCTGGAGATTGGCTACCTACCGTCTAACTTGAAAGAGGCCAGAGTTACTCCCCTGCTAAAGAAACCAGGTGCAGACGCCGCAAATCCTAAGAATTATAGGCCTATTTCCCAGCTGCCATTCTTAGCAAAAGTCGTGGAACAACATGTTCTTAAGCGCTCTCAACCTTCTTGGAGGAACACCAGCTACTCCAAGTCCGACAGGCAGGGTTTAGAGCCCATCACAGCACTGAGCTGGTGATGCTGTCTGTTCTCGATGAAGTCAGAATTATGGCTGACAAAAAATACCAAGCGCCCTGATCCTATTAGATCTATCAGCGGCGTTCGATACGGTTAGCCATAAGCAACTGTTGGCCCGTATCACGAACTTGGGAATTCACGAGCGGGCACACCAGTGGCTGGAATCTTTCCTGTCGGGCCGGTCCCAAAGGGTTCAAGTGGGGGAGCAGCGATCGGACAGGGGCTTTCTCCCCTGCGGCGTCCCCCAGGGCTCTGCTTTGTCCCCACTTCTTTTCAATATATATCTGCAGCCTTTGGTGGCGGCCCTGGCTCACATGGACTGCCAAATCTTTAACTATGCGGATGATACTCAACTCATCCTCCGGATCGACAATTCCACACATACTCAAGAGCTGGCGCAAAACATTCTCAGATTTATAGTAAACTGGATGACAACTAATTCATTAAAAATTAACCCAGACAAAACAGAAGTCCTTGTCATCCCTACAAAAAATAACCCCTGGAATAACCTTTTCTGGCCCCAAGAGCTGGGCGATACACCCACCCCAATATCCGTTGTGAAAAGCCTTGGCCTAAAAATAGACTCTGAGCTCTCCATGGCCAACCAAGTTAATTCAGTGGTTGGTACCTGTATAGGGCTCATGAGAAAACTGCGGAAACTGGTCCCTATCCTCTCAATGACATCATTACAGACGATTGTGTCAGCTACAATTATCTCCAGACTTGACTATGGGAATGCCCTATACATCGGCCTCCCCCAGAAATAAATTCACAAGCTGCAAGTGATACTGAATGATGCCGCCAGGCTGATATTTAGGCTTCCCAGGAGCTCTCACGCCACCCCCTTACTGTGTAAGTTGCACTGGCTCCCCATTAAGCAGAGAGTGAAGTTCAAGGGTCTCTGCATTGCCCATAAGGCAATTTATGGTAATGCCCCAGCCTATATCAAAGATCGCCTTGAGAATTATGTTCCGGGCCGTGCACTGCGGTCATTACAAGCCTGTCGCCTGACCACTCCACGCTGCAACACGGTATCCAAAGGGGGTAGAGCATTCTCGGTCTTACTCCCACAACTTTGGAACCAGCTGCCTGACCACCTTCGGAAGGAACCTGCACTCCTCCCCTTCAGAAAACATCTCAAAACTGTCCTGTTCAGGGAGGCCTTAGGTTCTGCTTAAACTACCCCTTCCTTGTAAAGCCGTTATGTTACTACCAACTGGCCTCGGGCCTCTCTCTCTAAAGCGCTTAGAGACCTGCCGGTGATTTGGCGCTATATAAAAATTAATTAACATAACATAACATGTGGCATCGTTTGCGTCCGAGTCTGTCGGGTCGTGTTGATGCTTGGCTATGTGGCATCGTTCGCGTCCGAGTCTGTCGGGTCGTGTTGATGCTTGGCTATGTGGCATCGTTCGCGTCCGAGTCTGTCGGGTCGTGTTGATGCTTGGCTACATGGAGTCGTTCGCGTACGTGTCTGTAGATTGACGATCTCGAATTTTGCGCGTACGAGTCTATCGCGTCAGGCTCCTTTCCTGCTGACTTGGACGTATAATATATTTTCCGGCCGAGTCGGTCGTAAATTTCGAGCTTCGCATCGTACTCAGCTATTTGTAAGGCGTGTGTACGGTTCGGTCGGAAAAAATGACGGGTCCGTGTCGGGTAGTACGTTTTCCGGCCGAAATCGGAATCAACACCTTAGTGTTAATTCAGGGAAGGTGCTGGACACAAAAACTATATAATTTACTATTCCCACTCCACTTAGTATTAAGTCAAGGAAGGTGCTGGACACTAAACTTTAAAAATTACTATTCCAACTCCAGTTAGTGTAAAGTCAGGGAAGGTGCTGGACACTGAAGCTATATAAATTACTATTCCCACTCCAGTTAGTGTTAATTCAGGGAATGTGCTGGACACATATGTTATATAATTTACTATTCCCACTCCAGTTAGTGTCAAGTCAGGGAACATGCTGGACACAGAAATTATATAATTTACTATTCCCACTCCAGTTAGTACTAAGTCAGGGCAGGTGTTGGACACAAAAACTATATAATTTACTATTCCCACTCCAGTTAGTATTAAGTCAGGGAAGGTGCTGGACACTAAACTTATAAAATTTACTATTGCAACTCCAGTTAGTGTAAAATCAGGGAAGGTGCAGGACACTGAAGCTATATAAATTACTATTCACACTCCAGTTAGTGTTAATTCAGGGAAGGTGCTGGGCACAGATGTTATATAATTTACTATTCCCACTCCAGTTAGTATTAAGTCAGGAAAGGTGCTGGACACTCAACTTATAAAAATTACTATTCCAACTCCAGTTAGTGTAAAATCAGGGAAGGTGCTGGACACTGAAGCTATATAAATTACTATTCCCACTCCAGTTAGTGTTATTTCAGGGAAGGTGCTGGACACACATGTTATATAATTTACTATTCCCACTCCAGTTAGTTTTAATTCAGGGAAGGTGCTGGACACTAAACTTATAAAATGTACTATTCTCACTCCAGTTAGTGTTAAGTCAGGGAAGGTGCTGGACACAGAAATGATAAAATTAGTGTTCTATTTTAACTCCACATCATTAAACCCAAAATTAACAAATTTCTTACTACAATATATATTAATTGTTTCCATTAAATCATTTAAAAGTTTTAAAATGAATACTTGAAATATTTCTTAAAAAATAACCAACTCTTATCCCCTACAAATCCTCCCTCACACACCTTTATAAAAAAATTATTTACAAATAATCAAATGTTCAAATTTATTTTAAAATTAAAAAAAAAATTAAAATCAATACCTACCAATTTTAGCCTAAATAATGAACAATTTACTGATAAAACAAAAAAAAATTCAAAAAAATTATTCACAAGTTTTTAACAAATTTTAAATTTAATTTTTAAAATACTCCCCACCCTTATCCCCAAAAGTCCTACATCACACCGCTAAAACAACATTTTATAACAATATTTTAATTTTTCAAATTTTAGTAATGATTTTTTAAAAAAAATTAAAAATAAACTACCTACCCATATACCCTAAAACTGAACATCCCACTAAAAATGTACAAACATTTACAGATTTTTTAAAAATAATTTTCAAAAATGTATTAAAACACTCCCCACCCTCATCCCCTTAAAACCCAACACACCACTCATAAAATAAAATTCTCATAAATAAAATTTACATTTTTAATTTTTTTTAAATTCTAAATAATTTTTTTAAACACCTCCCAACATTATCCCCTACAAAACAAAATTCCCGCTCATAATTATAAATTTCATAAAGAAATTTAATATATTTATAAAAAATTTACAAATTAAATTCAAAATTTTTAAAAAACTCCCCACCCTTATCCCCTGATAACCCAACATCCCGCTCCTAAATCAAAATTGAATATTTAAATTTAAAAAAAATCTAAATTATGTACAATTTAAAATCAAAATTTCTAAAACACTTCCCAAAGTTATCCCCTATTAACCCAACATCACGCTACAAAAACAAAATTTCACAATTAAATTTGAAAAAAATCTACAATATGTAAAATTTAAAATAAATATTTTTAAAACACTCCCCACCCTTATCCCCTAATATCCCAACATCCCGCTCCTAAAACAAAACATAGGGGCCCATTAGGATGGCGGGCGGAAGCACCACCGCCGTGCTGGCGGATGCAAAAAGCACTAGTTACCGTACGCCCGCCACAGCACACACGCCCGCCCAATTAGGATGCGAAAAGACAGCCAAACACCGCCCGTAAGCCAGCTACGCCCTCCGCCATCAAAGTGCGCCCGTCCACGGAGCGGCGCGGCCCAATGGAGACACAACGCCCGACGAAATCACGTACCGCCCGGCCTACAAATTACGATGCCAGAACCAAACAGTTCCCCCGGCTAAGAGACACCGCACGTGAAAGCAAGGCGGAAAACCGAACGCACAGTACGGATAGTAAAGAGGCGGACCCCCGAGCATGAATCCAGCACTGCAGGCCCTCCCCATGCTCTACCTGATGCAGCACCCAGGAGTCAACGCACCGCGGCGACGCAGGTAGGCAGACACACAACAGGGGCACGCAAACAGCGCACACAGCGCAAGGGCGGGAAAACTGTATATGGCCCCCCCCGACAACCCTGCGTGGACACGACACATCCACCACTGCACCCACACATGCGCACAACGCAGAGGCCAACGGCAGCATAATGCATGCGCCGCACACAAACACAGGGTCACAACCAAACACCACACACACCAGCACCACCCAGAACGCACATGTCACGTGACAGCCCTGCCACAGTCATGTCCCCAACCGGCAATTCACTGTTGCCAACCTGACGTCACACAAGTGACCCGAACATGTCAGTGACGTCACGCCACATTAGGACACACCCCTGTGTGCAAAACACGGCGAAGCACACAGCGGAGGCAACATCACCCAGCAGAATATGGACCCCGTCGGGAAAAGGTACGCCAGTACCACACAGAAACACCGATGCCACCCTGCACCCAATAACAAGACATGCAATACGTAACATCAAAGATACCGGGGACAGACAACAGGTGGGACCAATTATAACACAAGGCCCAACGTATAGCGGAAACGCAGCCTGCTGCCCACACACGGGAGAGGAGACAGCACCGAATGACCTTCCATTCCCACTGTGAAACCACATCCCGACTAAACAAGCCGGAGACAACAGTCATTGCACCAAACAAAGCCCAACACAGGCATGCAGAGGGAAGCGGCCACAGGGCAGATAGCGCATAACACCAAAGAACATTCAGAACGGAAAGAAGAAATGATAACACTCCCCCATGTGGTTCACATGCAAGTTATCTGGAAGGAGTCAGACACCACTGACCTTGACCATTCAGAGAAGCATGTGGGATGAGGGCCCGTGTCCTCCGCACAAGCCAACATAACACAAGTCCTGCCTCCCTACGACCATTACAGAATACCCAGCAACATCGGAGGTTGCACTCTGCAGACTGCACAGACAGCCGGAGCACGCCACCACAGCGCCCTGCAGCAAAATGGCACTTGCACCACACCTACCCAACTACGCCGGACAGATCAAGCTGTACAAACATAACCTGATACAGATATTGGGATGTGACAATCTGGCCTTGCTGAACGTAAGTTACCGACTAACTTACCGCATCGCATTGTTCAGCTGCGTCATCCCCGTCTTCTACTGTCGGAGGTGTCCCTTCTACTATCCTGTGGAGTTATGTCTCTCCAACCCGGCATGTCCAAGGGCGGACCTGCTACAACTATTCAACCCCCTGGACGCCCACGACAGGGTCTGTTCAGCCTATGGGGGCATGGCGTATGTGGCGACTATCGGACCCACACTGCAATGGGACCACTGTGCCTCCACACGACGGATAATGGATTACAGTTACATCGAATGCCATCCAACATGTCCCATCATGCTCCTACAAGGGACAACTCACGACCAACACCTTGACAGCCACCATCCGCTACATTGGATGGCAACCATGTCCACCACCAATGCCATGGAAGCCCTGCTGGAAGGTATTGCATTCCTGACAACCTGTCAATTCGTCGGGCCCCGTCGCCATACCCCCAATTGAGCAATGATGTCCCACACCGTACCCATGCTTGGCTTACGCACGGACTAGGCAGTTACCAGTACAACAACTATACCATGCAACCTGCAACTGACACCACAACAACAACTACACTGCCATGACATCTGATACTATTTGGGAAATGCACCCTGTTCCTCATCACATCCAGTAACTCTGCATGAACAGGGGGAGGCAGAGGCATGGGATTTGCGTATGGCAACCACATGGACAGAACTGCACGTACAACCATGCCATGATATGGATCCTGCGCCCATGAACATATGCACCGGTCAGTGGACAGCAATCGTCCTGCTGTAGTATGTGAGAGCTGTCACCACACCTCCCTCTGAACGTCCGTGCCAGGACCTTTGCATGGACACCAAGTGCATCCACCAACAACATGAGCCCAGTGACTGTGACATGGCCAGTACCCACCACATCGCAACAACAAGTGGGACGCCGTTGCATGCACGTAAGCCCATGCCCTGATGCCACCTCCACGCACGTGTGTATTAGTAACTATAGCAGCAAACCTGTAACATGGAACTGAGATGCACTGTGCCCATGATGACAAGCGGACTGGTAGGCTACATGTATACTGTCTGTGTCAAAGTCAGCAGCACCACAGTAATTAGCAAATGTACATTAGCACACCAACGGCTAAGCAGTTGTAACTCTGAAGCCCACATCCCACAGTCAACAACTAATCACTGTACCCCTACACCCTATGCTATGTGTAATCATGCTGAGTATATCCTCCACATGCACTTCGCTGCCAGTAGTGTTCACTATACTGCATCACAGAGGACATAAGTCCCAATACATGGCTTGAAGCAACAATGTGTCTCTGCTGATTCATTTCACAAGTACGAATGAGAGAGGATGAGAGTGTGTGAAGTACACGGCAGTCGTGAGATTACCATGTAGTCCACTGTCATTGGATGTCAACGCAAATGAGTAGCACAACTGTGGGAGACACACATGTGTCATGTGAAGCGGGAGTTACGCATGGCTCAGGTGGGTGGGTGTGACGGGTAGGTGCGCACATGCAATGTTGAAACACGCTGTGTTGGGAGGACTCAGGAACAGTACATTGGCGCACTCCTGGGAATCTGTAAAGACCACCTGTCTGGTGACGAATGTGAACTCGTGTGTGCACAACAGGCGGGCACACGAACAATGCCGCATCAAGTGTAGACGTCAGCCCACCCTCCGTGGACATGCCGGATACTGCTGCGCGTCCGCCAGGCCCTTGCCAAGGCACTCACATCCCCTGTCGACATGGTGTATCCCCAACATCGTCCACTTGCACAGGCAATCCAGGGCACGGGATGGCAGTAGAGCATGGTGGGTGAGAGGTCATGGCGCGCTCATCCTTGTCACATCACGCAGGCAACACATCCACAATGTGTAGTATGGCACAAGTCAAATGGAAGTAGTGGGGGGACGCACACATCACAAGCAGCAGTGACGTCACGGAAGGTGGCTCGCACCATCCCACCCATTGACAATACACCCACACACGTTACATGCCATTGCAACAGAGAAGCCAGCGCGTGCACAAGCAGCTCCAAGCTCGCCCCAGAGAGGCCAAAGAGTGAATGTGTGGGGCCATGAGCCCCAGTTGGACGCGGCCTGGCCCGCTAGGGCAGCTACAGCCTCTGTGTGTTGCAGGTGGTGTATCCGGACTGCGGAGCCTGTCATGCATTGTCAATGTTGCCCGGGTCTCGAGTCGGGGCACCACGCATGTGGACGGCGTCCCGCCACTAATTATACCGTGAGACAGACCACTTGTTCAACTGGACCCACACATACACTCCTTGGCCTCTCTGGGGCGAGCTTGGAGCTGCTTGTGCATGCGCTAGCTTCTCATGTGCAAATGCATATTGGTGTGAGCGAGGGGAGGCCATGAGGACAGTGTAAAAGATAACTGTTTGACTTTCAGTTAGTTTAAGGAATGCCCCTGATGTGGTCAGAAAAAGACATGTCTCGTGTGTATTGCAACTAGTAGATAAGCCGATGACCTTCCCAGGTCTTGCATGTAGCCCCGCACCTAGCCCCGCACACTCGACACATCAAAAAGAGTACCAGCACCACATACTTCCCATTCGAAGCACTGACTGGGGGTGACAACCATTGGACAGTCTTGTGTAGTCCACCCACGCGTACATGTGGGCCCTCCATGATCCATGTCACCTGCGGCAAAGTGATGTCATGGGCAATGACGGAAGTGAGCAGAGCTGTCTGCCCCACGCACAGACGGTGCATCAGCTCAACAGACCCAGCACTGAGTGCAGCAGGGGTCACATGTGCAGGGGCAGTTGTGCCTGGTGTGAATGCACATGCACATAGACAGCACATCGAGCAATGTGTAGCCTGCCCACATCTACTGTCCATTGTCAGGCTGACCTAGAAAAAGATCACAAGGCAACACATCTGTGTGGGTGTACCCACTGTGACCAACACTGCGCAACCATCAGCGTACTCGCCCTGTGCATGGCCCACCCCGCAACGAAGGTCACATTCAGTGCCACTATCTCTCACACACATCCCTATCACGAGTCATGGTGTGTCCAATCGACAGTGCAGAGTAAGCGCTCATCCGGGGGTCCTGAACAGGAGACACATGTAACCCACTAGGCAGTCTGTGTCGGCACCTACTGGCATTGTGCAGTCAATGTGCAGGCCAGGCCTGCTGGGACTGAGAAGGGCAGCATGGCCCCAGCCTGACTTCCACACGACCGACAAGTGCACTGAGACCTGCATTGCCAATTGTCTGTGTCACTGGATGTCTGACATGAAGTTGCCATGTACCACCACTCGGGAGGGACAGACAGGTCAAAGCGCCCGAGAGCTCACATACCCATGCCACCTGCAGCCAGCATGGTGAGCAGTGCATGTTTGTACTCCACAGGCTCTGACTCATAGTGCTGAGGAGCAACGACATGTGTGTCCCCCACATGCACACCCACACACACTGCAGTTGTCTCTCACACACAACTTTCGCAAGGAATAGCCATGTGCAGTGTGCGTGGAGCACGGAATCCAGGTTCTCCAGCTCCTCGCCGGTGAGTGGACCTGGACATGTCCTCAGCGTCATCCACGTGTAGGTGGAGTGGTGGCAGCAGCAGGTGTCGTCGAGGGGTGCCAGGCTGCAGTGCCAGGTAGCTGTGGTTATGCCTGTCCCACTCACACACACATATTACCCCCTGGGGCCGTTTCAGTGGGTACAAGCTGCTGCGATTCGTGTACCATGTCTGGCAGCTTCAATTGCAGACGTTGGCCTGCTCCCAGCTGGCCATGGACGCCTACCTCCACAGTGGAACACGCAGGGTGCAACCGCGAGGGTCATTGGAGTTGCCCGTAAGGGCCTGGCCCATGCCGGGTACAGTCCGCTGATGCCATGTGCACCACACAGTATAATGTGCGCAATGCATCTGCAGGTGTGGCCATGATTTGCGTGTGGGTGCAGGTCCACAATGGACAGGGCCACAACATGCTGTGTGCATTGGCAGGGACGGCCAGTGCTCAGCCTCCACATGTATGTAGGAACATCATCATGTACACATTGGCATGGGAGCATGGGATATGCATATGCACACACATGCCATCTTTCACTATGTACATCTGCCACTTGGCACGTGCAATGTTACGTGTCACTTGTGATGTGTAGTTGCAAGCACACAGCCGTGTTGGCATGGGGCTGCCAATGTGTACACCTGTCAATGTTTCTGGAGGTGTGATCCGTACAGTGCTGTACATAGGGTGCAGTAGGGACATCAATGACTGTCTCATATCCCCTCGTGCCACAGGTCCCAATTGTTTTGGCCGCTCAGCCTGTGTCCATAGCGTTGTTGGTGTGTGCCCTACACACCCAGCCTCGGAAGCAGTGTGATGCACAGCAGCTAGTCATGTTGCCGTGGTGTTGCAGTTTACCGAATATGCAGTCTGTTACCATCAGCATGCCTTACAAGTTGTTAAGGCCTAACTCCCCATGTGCATGCTCATAGCAATGGTGTGTGTCACTGCCCATTGCTATTGGCAGGGGACCTGTGTACGTGTATTGTGGCTGTGCTGTCCCTACTTGTCAGCCGTTCTGTCATTCAATTGCCTGCTCAGTCATTTATGTTTTGTGTATGTGAATATGCCATGTGGCGTGTTGCTTTGACATGTGTTCACTTCCATCTTTCCTAGGCGTAGACCAAACATTCATCGCCCCTACCAATTGCTGTCAGACATGGTGGATGTGGAGGTCATCCGCAAATATCGTCTGGACCGACCCACCCTGCATCGCCTATGTGCCTTGTTGGAACCCCACCTCCGTCCTCGCAGGGTGTATCCAACAGCATTCACCCCCACGGCTAAGGTGATGGCTGCACTGCATTTCTTCGCCACTGGGTCATTCCAGCACACAGTGGGCAGTGGAGGTGGGATGTCCCAACCCATGTTCAGCATGGTGCTCAGGGATGTACTGTCAGCCATGATGCTGTACAGGAACAGATACATCCGCTTCCCCAGGGCTCGTGAATTGGCGGCAGTGAAGGGTGCATTCTATGCTCTTGGACGAATCCCCCACGTCGTTGGTGCAATAGACTGCACCCATGTTGGCCTTGTTGCACCACAGGCCACCGAGCACCTCTACCGCAACCGGAAGCACACGCACTCCCTGAATGTGCAAGTGGTGTGCCTTGCGGACATGGTGATTACACACGTGTGTGCGAAATTCCCAGGATCGGCCCATGACGCGCACATCATGCGCAACAGCATCCTATCACGTCTGATGACCAATCTGCAACCGGACCGTGGCTGGATTGTTGGTGAGTATGTGGAGTAGTGTAGCGTGCTGGCTGTGCGATGCTGTCTTGTGTCCAGTTGGAATTGCAACGGTTCTCTGTGTCCCTCACACCCAGGTGACTCTGCTTACCCGAATGGACCCTGGCTGCTCAGCCCATTACGACGTCCTGGGAGCCCAGCTGATGTCCGCTACAATGAGGCACATGGGAGGACCAGACGTGTGGTTGAGCGGACCTTTGGCCTCCTCAAGTCCAGGTTCAGATGCCTGGACCGCACCGGGGGCGCACTGGCATACGCCCCACAGAAGGTGTGCCAGATAATTGTGGCTTGCTGCATGCTGCACAATCTGGCGATCCGTAAGCAGATCCCCCTAATTGTGGATGACGGAGATCAACCAGGGCCCCAGCCTGCACACCAGGACAGCTCCAGTGAAGAGGACAGTGGAGAGGATGAAGCTGTGACTGTGCGTCAGCAGCTCATCGCCCGCTACTTCACTTGACGGTGAGTGACCATGTACGACGGCTGATGTAGCTGTAGTTGTGCAGGTGTATGTGTGCTCTGTTACGGGGCCTTTTGTTCACTGAGTGCTGTGTGTCAATGGTCCATGTCCAGGTTGGTATGCCACTGTCAGTGGCTGTAGCATTGTGCCCTGTTGCTCTGTGAGATGTGTGTGCATTGCTTGTAGTTGGTGACAAGTACTGTGTGATGAGTGTGTGACACACTCATTGAATGTACTCTTGTTCTGTTTTTCACCCCTAGGTCCCTGCAGCCTCTCCTGTCCCATCGACATGCCACACAGCAGATGCATTTCTGCTCATGGTGGCGATTGCACATCGTGGAATAAACCCAGGACACATTAAGCCGATTGTGAACAAGGTGTATTTATTTACAGCGGTGACATGTGATTGTGTGCAAGGTGATGACAAATGTGGTGCATGCTGTGACAATGTGTTGACGGTCATGGCTGCGTGATGGTCAAGGTGTACCCATGGAGTTCTATGTCCACAGTCCAACAGGCACATGCCATTCACATGGCAGTGTGGGGTAGGATCGTATTACAAGTCAATGCAGTAGGTGGTCAAGGTGGCTGGCTGACTCACTGGCGTTTGGTGCGGGCGAAGTCCTCTCTGGACACCTGTTTCCTCTTCGGACGGCCCCTTCCACGTTTGGTAGGGGGGGGTGTTGATGTTCCGCTGGTGGTGGTTGAGGAGTGCTCACTCGCTTTGGACGCAGGGGAACGCGATGCTGCACGAGCCTGCGCCACAGCAGGTGGTGGCGGAGGTGGTGTTGCTGGCCTTGCTTGTGCCCTCCCCCCCACCACCAGCTGGCCCATGAGGGCCGCGATTTGGGCCATATGGGCGTCCATGGACCTCAACACCGCAAGGACCTCCCGCGTGTCGCTTGCCGACCTGGCCCATTCACCTTGGGCCTCTTGATAGGCCCCAAGGACTCTGTCGATTGGCGGCAGGGCTTGGCTCCCAGGCACAGTTGGCGTTGGCCTGGCCCTGCTCCTCCTACCAGTACTGCTGCCACCGACCTGCCCACTAGCCACATTGCTCACCACGGTCCTCGCTCTGGCTCCCAGGGTGGAGCCCGACGGCCGTGCCGACCCTTGCGCAGGGGCTGTGGCGAGGGATGGCGTGGTGGTGGTGGTTGCGGCGGTGGTGGTGGTTGCGGCGGTGGTGGTGGCCGCAACGGCTGTGGCAGCAGGGGTCTGTGACTGGTCAGCAGCCCTGGGTGATGTGTTGGTGGGCAGGAGGGGCCCTGGGGAGCGGTTGTGCCCTGCCACTCCAGATGGGCCTGCTGGGTGGTCCGTGTCCGGAGAGGTGTCCAGCTCCTCTACATCCGTGAGTCCGGGTCGGGGGCTTGCGGACTGGCTGTGCTGGCTGCTGTCTCCAGCATCCAGCAGTTCGGCACCTGTGGGGAGAATGAGATGGGTCATTGTGTTGCACCTAGCAAAGTATGTATTGGTTGTCTGACATTCACAGTTCGTGCACTGTCGTGCACAGGTTTCCCAATGGCGTGTGTGTGGATGTACGATGTGTGTATGCGTGGGCTAGGCAATGGGTCTGTGTGATGTGGACATGTGGCATGGGACGGATTAGCAATGCCGATGGGTGTGTGTTGCTATGCTCCTACATTTTGTGGCTCATGTGCATGCGTGCTCCAGGACCATCGACGATGTTGGGTTGAACGATGGTTTAGGGGGAGGGATGGAACGCTTAGGTACGCTGATGCCAAAGGGGGTACAGCCCCTAAACGCTCTTGGGTTGAAATATGCTTTTGGGGTACATGCTGTGGGTAATGGGTGCAGAACGTGACATGTGTTCTGGCAACGTGACAGTGCATAGACAAAGGTGTGTGTCTGTCTCACATGGCCGGAATATCTGCTGACTGTTATCATTCATGGACATCACATTGGTAGCAATGTTGTGAGTTCGTGCTTGTTGTGTGCCACACGACGTATTGCAGATGGGCCAATTCCTTTGTGTGCGTGCTGCCCTGGTACATGTGCATCAGTGCTGTGCTCTTGGGGTGTTGACTATATTATGTGTGTCGTTACTTGCAGTGTGACGTGCGCTTCGGTCACTGCAGCCACTTGATTTGTCATGGGCAGGTATCTTTGCATGTCTACTGTATGAGGGACAGCTGTTCGGATGTCATACCTTTCATGACACTGTGGCTGAGAGGTGAGATGGATGATATGTTGAATGTGCATTGTGTGCCTGTGTGTTTCATGGGTCCAGTTGTCTTTTTGTGCAATATTGTGGTTCCAGGCTGTTACTTCTAGTACGGTCTGTCTTACGTGGGCGTTGTTGTACGATGTGTGGGTGACAGGCAGTGAGGACTACATGGACAGGACTTCGATGGTGTTGCTGATGTGTGTGATGGGTGGCACAGTGCCTGCCGTGTGGCTCTGTGCTCCAGTGGGACTTGTACGTGCAGACGTGGCTCCTTAGGTGTTGCTGTATCTGTGATGGGTCATGTGGGGTTTGACTCTGTTGAACATGTCTGTGTGCACATTGGTCTCATGATTGTGACTGGGAGCAGTGCTGCGTTTTCCTCTGCTACGTGACATGTCCCATGTGTCAGTCGTAGTTCAGTCCTCATGCCTACAGACGCCCCGCCCTGTACTTTTTCCCACCTACAGGTTGTTTCTGAGTGCGCAATGCAATGGATGCCACATGGTACTGGGAGGGAGGGGTGCTCCACCTTGCTGGTCTGTGGTAGTGGGGGCCTGGTGGGTGTTTTACTTCAGCTGTCCCCCTCCGACCCACTGTCTTTGTGTTCCGGCTACTTACCTGTTACTTGTCGGTCAGTGCAGCTATGGCGGACACATGGATGTGGGGTGTGCTCCACCTTGCTGGTCTGTGGTAGTGGGGGCCTGGTGGGTGTTTTACTTCAGCTGTCCCCCTCCGACCCACTGTCTTTGTGTTCCGGCTACTTACCTGTTACTTGTCGGTCAGTGCAGCTATGGCGGACACATGGATGTGGGGTGTGCTCCACCTTGCTGGTCTGTGGTAGTGGGGGCCTGGTGGGTGTTTTACTTCAGCTGTCCCCCTCCGACCCACTGTCTTTGTGTTCTGGCTACTTACCTGTTACTTGTCGGTCAGTGCAGCTATGGCGGACACATGGATGTGGGGTGTGCTCCACCTTGCTGGTCTGTGGTAGTGGGGGCCTGGTGGGTGTTTTACTTCAGCTGTCCCCCCTCCGACCCACTGTCTTTGTGTTCCGGCTACTTACCTGTTACTTGTCAGTCAGTGCAGCTATGGCGGACACATGGATGTGGGGTGTGCTCCACCTTGCTGGTCTGTGGTAGTGGGGGCCTGGTGGGTGTTTTACTTCAGCTGTCCCCCTCTGACCCACTGTCTTTGTGTTCCGGCTACTTACCTGTTACTTGTCGGTCAGTGCAGCTATGGCGGACACATGGATGTGGGGTGTGCTCCACCTTGCTGGTCTGTGGTAGTGGGGGCCTGGTGGGTGTTTTACTTCAGCTGTCCCCCTCCGACCCACTGTCTTTGTGTTCCGGCTACTTACCTGTTACTTGTCGGTCAGTGCAGCTATGGCGGACACATGGATGTGGGTGTGGGGAGTGCTCATTCTGGCGCATCTGGAGTACAAGGGGACTTGGTGGGAGTTGCGGTGCTGGCTGACTGTACACATGCCCCCATGGTTTTGTTAGTTGGTAGCTTTGGGCTGAGTGTGTGTGAGTGTCTGTTGCATGTGTGGGTGATGTCTTGTGTATTGTGTACTGGACATGGGGGTGTTTGTCCCTAGGAGCTATGGCATGATGGTAGTGCATGTGAGTACATAGCGGTGTGCTGGTATACGTTTGTTTGTACTTACCAGCCTCCACTCCCCCTGGTAATCCGGTGAGGATCTCCGGATGTATGATAACTCGCACCTTCTCCTCCCACGCCTTGAAGGTCTTGAATAGCGCGGGATTCCCTCCGCCAGTCCTGGCAGCCAGCTCTCGATTTTTGCTCTCCTTCTTCTTGACCACGCTTTTGAGGTCGTTCCACCTTTTGTTAATTTCTCCTCTGTTGCGTGGAACGTTCCCGACTGCATTGACCTGGTCTACGATCCTGCTCCACAACCGGTTTCTGGTGGATAGTGGTGTCTGTTGGACCTGGTTGCCATAGATTTGTGGGTGCACCTTGACGATCTCGTCGACCATGACCGTTAGCTCGGTGGGAGTGAACTTGGGCATTCTGTGTGATGCCATGGTGTGTGTTTTGGTGTTTGTGGTGCTGGTGCGGTGTGTGGTGTGTGATGTGCAGGGGGTTTGTGGGTCAGGTGTTTGGTGGTGGTGGTGATGGGTGTGATGGGTGCGTGTCTGTGGTGTGCTGCTGTCCTTTCTGTCTTGCTGTGTTGTGTGCTTTCGTCCTCAGTTTGTAATGTTGCAGGGGGTTGTGGTCTGTGAAGGGGCTGGTTTTGTACTTACCTATGTGGGTGTGTCATGATGGTCTGTTGTTTTCAGGTGTGTTGTGGCTGGTGTTCTGGGATTTGTAGTTGATTTGTTTGTCCAGGGGGGGGTGTGTTTCAGGGATGTGTACTGTGTTTGGGTTTTTGTGCGTGGGTTGCTGTGTGGATTTGTTAGCCATGTTGTGTGTGTTTGTTTTCGTCAGCGGATGGTTTCTGTGCATGGACGTGGCCGCCAGGGCTTCCGCCGTGTCCATTTTCGTCACTGTTGTTTGCGCTGGCGGGCGGTGTATTTGTGGATTTCCCGCGCTCATGTCGGTACGATCCTAATTTAACGGGCGGTGTCTCGGTCGTCAGGGCGGGCGGTTTTGGCTTGTCGTGCGTCTTTCCGTCCGTGGCGGGCGGATGGACTTGGACTCGGACATGGGCGGGCGTTTTTTTCTGTTTATTTTCCGCCTCCGGCGGTTTTCGGTTCGCGGCATTGTAATTGCTCGGTCGGTATTCAGACGGTGTAGGCGGGCGGATTTTCGCCACTGTGGTTGTTGGCGGATTTTTCTCCGCCCGACATCGTAATGGACACCAAAATTTCTTAGTAAAATTTTATAAAATTCTAAAATATTTACAATTTATTTATAATTTTTTTAAAACACTCCCCACCCTTATCCCCTAATAACCCAACATCCCGCTCCTAAAAATTATATTACAATTTCTTTCCTTACATATTTACTACTACTATTATATTAGCAACAACTATTTTTAATAATTAAATAAAATAAATAACGATATCTTTAACAAACAATATTTTAAACATACGATATTTTTAATTTCGACATTTTTAATAATACTTATAAACTATATTTTTTACAAACGATATTTTTACATCGATATTTACTACTTCGATATTTAATAAAAAAAAACAAAACAATATTTTTACCATCGATATATTTAACATCAATATTTTTGTATCATCGATATACAAAACTCGATATTATTGTATTTCGATATTAAAAATTCGATATTAACTATGGGAATGCCCTATACATCGGCCTCCCCCAGAAGTAAATTCACAAGCTGCAAGTGATACTGAATGATGCCGCCAGGCTGATATTTAGGCTTCCCAGGAGCTCTCACGCCACCCCCTTACTGTGTAAGTTGCACTGGCTCCCCATTAAGCAGAGAGTGAAGTTCAAGGGTCTCTGCATTGCCCATAAGGCAATTTATGGTAATGCCCCAGCCTATATCAAAGATCGCCTTGAGAATTATGTTCCGGGCCGTACACTGCGGTCATTACAAGCCTGTCGCCTGACCACTCCACGCTGCAACACAGTATCCAAAGGGGGTAGAGCATTCTCGGTCTTACTCCCACAACTTTGGAACCAGCTGCCTGACCACCTTCGGAAGGAACCTGCACTCCTCCCCTTCAGAAAACATCTCAAAACTGTCCTGTTCAGGGAGGCCTTAGGTTCTGCTTAAACTACCCCTTCCTTGTAAAGCCGTTATGTTACTACCAACTGGCCTCGGGCCTCTCTCTCTAAAGCGCTTAGAGACCTGCCGGTGATTTGGCGCTATATAAAAATTAATTAACATAACATAACATAACATGTGGCATCGTTCGCGTCCGAGTCTGTCGGGTCGTGTTGATGCTTGGCTATGTGGCATCGTTCGCGTCCGAGTCTGTCGGGTCGTGTTGATGCTTGGCTACATGGAGTCGTTCGCGTACGTGTCTGTAGATTGACGATCTCGAATTTTGCGCGTACGAGTCTATCGCGTCAGGCTCCTTTCCTGCTGACTTGGACGTATAATATATTTTCCGGCCGAGTCGGTCGTAAATTTCGAGCTTCGCATCGTACTCAGCTATTTGTAAGGCGTGTGTCGGTTCGGTCGGAAAAAATGACGGGTCCGTTTCGGGTAGTACGTTTTCCGGCCGAAATCGGAATCAACACCTTAGTGTTAATTCAGGGAAGGTGCTGGACACAAAAACTATATAATTTACTATTCCCACTCCACTTAGTATTAAGTCAAGGAAGGTGCTGGACACTAAACTTTAAAAATTACTATTCCAACTCCAGTTAGTGTAAAGTCAGGGAAGGTGCTGGACACTGAAGCTATATAAATTACTATTCCCACTCCAGTTAGTGTTAATTCAGGGAATGTGCTGGACACATATGTTATATAATTTACTATTCCCACTCCAGTTAGTGTCAAGTCAGGGAACATGCTGGACACAGAAATTATATAATTTACTATTCCCACTCCAGTTAGTACTAAGTCAGGGCAGGTGTTGGACACAAAAACTATATAATTTACTATTCCCACTCCAGTTAGTATTAAGTCAGGGAAGGTGCTGGACACTAAACTTATAAAATTTACTATTGCAACTCCAGTTAGTGTAAAATCAGGGAAGGTGCAGGACACTGAAGCTATATAAATTACTATTCACACTCCAGTTAGTGTTAATTCAGGGAAGGTGCTGGGCACAGATGTTATATAATTTACTATTCCCACTCCAGTTAGTATTAAGTCAGGAAAGGTGCTGGACACTCAACTTATAAAAATTACTATCCCAAGTCCAGTTAGTGTAAAATCAGGGAAGGTGCTGGACACTGAAGCTATATAAATTACTATTCCCACTCCAGTTAGTGTTAATTCAGGGAAGGTGCTGGACACACATGTTATATAATTTACTATTCCCACTCCAGTTAGTTTTAATTCAGGGAAGTTGCTGGACACTAAACTTATAAAATGTACTATTCTCACTCCAGTTAGTGTTAAGTCAGGGAAGGTGCTGGACACAGAAATGATAAAATTAGTGTTCTATTTTAACTCCACATCATTAAACCCAAAATTAACAAATTT
The DNA here is from genome assembly GCA_963921515.1 of Calotriton arnoldi. NCBI lineage: Eukaryota > Metazoa > Chordata > Amphibia > Caudata > Salamandridae > Calotriton > Calotriton arnoldi. The sequence continues at coordinate 2,622,803 of CAWUFW010000375.1, forward strand.
CTTACTACAATATATATTAATTGTTTCCATTAAATCATTTAAAAGTTTTAAAATTAATACTTGAAATATTTCTTAAAAAATAACCAACTCTTATCCCCTACAAATCCTCCCTCACACACCTTTATAAAAAAATTATTTACAAATAATCAAATGTTCAAATTTATTTTAAATTTTTTAAAAAAATTAAAACCAATACCTACCAATTTTAGCCTAAATAATGAACAATTTACTCATAAATAATAAAAAAAAAATTCAAAACAATTATTCACAAGTTTTTAACAAATTTTAAATTTAATTTTTAAAATACTCCCCACCCTTATGCCCAAAAGTCCTACATCACACTGCTAAAACAACATTTAATAACAATATTTTAATTTTTCAAATTTTAGTAATGATTTTTTTTAAAAATTAAAAATAAACTACCTACCCATATACCCTAAAACTGAACATCCCACTAAAAATGTACAAACATTTACAGATTTTTTTTTAAAATAATTTTCAAAAATGTATTAAAACACTCCCCACTCTCATCCCCTTAAAACCCAACACACCACTCATAAAATAAAATTCTCATAAATAAAATTTACATTTTTTATTTTTTTAAAATTCTAAATAATTTTTTTAAACACCTCCCAACATTATCCCCTACAAAACAAAATTCCCGCTCATAATTATAAATTTCATAAAGAAATTTAATATATTTATAAAAAATTTACAAATTAAATTCAAAATTCTTAAAAAACTCCCCACCCTTATCCCCTGATAACCCAACATCCCGCTCCTAAATCAAAATTGAATATTTAAATTTTAAAAAAATCTAAATTATGTACAATTTAAAATCAAAATTTCTAAAACACTTCCCAAAGTTATCCCCTATTAACCCAACATCACGCTACAAAAACAAAATTTCACAATTAAATTTGAAAAAAATCTACAATATGTAAAATTTAAAATAAATATTTTTAAAACACTCCCCACCCTTATCCCCTAATAACCCAACATCCCGCTCCTAAAACAAAATTTCTTAGTAAAATTTTATAAAATTCTAAAATAATTACAATTTATTTATAATTTTTTTAAAACACTCCCCACCCTTATCCCCTAATAACCCAACATCCCGCTCCTAAAACAAAATTTCTTAGTAAAATTTTATAAAATTCTAAAATATTTACAATTTATTTATAATTTTTTTAAAACACTCCCCACCCTTATCCCCTAATAACCCAACATCCCGCTCCTAAAAATTATATTACAATTTTTTTCCTTACATATTTACTACTACTATTATAATATTAGCAACAACTATTTTTAATAATTAAATAAAATAAATAACGATATTTTTAACAAACGATATTTTAAACATACGATATTTTTAATTTCGACATTTTTAATAATACTTATAAACTATATTTTTTACAAACTATATTTTTACATCGATATTTACTACTTCGATATTTAATCAAAAAAAACAAAACAATATTTTTACCATCGATATATTTAACATCAATATTTTTGTATCATCGATATACAAAACTCGATATTATTGTATTTCGATATTAAAAATTCGATATTAAGAGTATTTACCAATCGCAAAGTAGTTCATCAGTCATAGCACCAAACTTACACTTGACAGATAATTCTTTAAGTCTAGAAACAAATTCCTAAACTGATTCATTATCATTCCGTTGTTTAGTATAAAGCTTGTGCCTAGCCATAACCAAGTTCACTTCCTTGGGAACCTAATTTTGAGTCTTTTCTGTTAGTCGGCATTCTCATCTTGAATAAGTTCGTCACTAGTTTCCAACGCAGCTGGTAAATATTTAACGATATGGCAAGAAAACAGGGTTTTTGCAGATATCCCCCCACTGCTCCATTTCGACTTAGCCCTCACCAGGTGTGGCAAAGTCAATGCACTGCTTTTAATATATGTCAGTCACCCTAAGGAAGGCATGCTCAGCCCAGGAGGCATAGTGCCTCATATTAAAGGTGTGGGCATGTAAGTGCCCTACAGTGGACTTTTCCATTAGAGTACAGTTTAAGTGATAGGCGGTCCATAGGATAACGTGTCCTGGCACCCGTGCAAACCCGGGGTCGCTAGCTCCATTATGGTGCCCATCAGATATTTTGAGTTTGGCATCAAACAACATGCCTTCTCACCCCTGACATGAATCTCGAGGGTGACGTGGCATGCACCCAGGTGGCTACCTTAGAGGTTGCCCACCTGGTTGCACCAGCTTCTCTGTGCTCTGGCTGGCAGTCCGCACTTGCTGCTGCCAAGAGAGGATTCTGACCTCCTGCCAGGCTGTGTGAACACTCTCAGGAGTCAGGAACAAAGGCCTGAGCCGGAAGGAGGTCCCATCTCCTCCCTCTTAGGATGGCTAGTGAAGTGGCACATCAAGGCGGTGAGCTTCAAAGGCTGCACCACCTCTGATATGCATCCAGTCTGTCTCCCAAGGGAATAAACAGCCCTCCCCTGACGCTGGCACATTTGCTCCTGGACTGTTGGGAAATTAGGTATGCATGAAGTGTACACCCCCAGAAGGCTAGCCATACCTCTAGGGTGGGCTGCCTGGTCTGTAAAGCTAAGGAAGACTTCTGCCATTTTTACAAGTGGAAGAAATAGTGGGTTTTGAGTAGAAAAGATGACCTACGCCCCCGGATGTGGTCACCTCAGGGGCGGACTAGCTGCAGGGACTAGCAGCTCATTGGCTACTTGCTCCCACACCCCTAACTCCCCTAAATCTAGGATTTAAGGGACCCCCCTGACACCAGAACCTCAGTTCTGAACATCCTGCATCAAAGAGGACAAAGAACAGATGTGTGTCTGTGACAACAGGATTTGCACAATGCAAAAGAGGGATCCTGTGGCTCCTGAAACTGCCTGATGAGTCTCGTTCTAGGCTAACTCTCGGTTCCCCCAGACAGAGGAACCCTTGTGAGAGCCTGAAGCACCCTCAGAATCCTCTGGATCAGTGGCACTAGGCGCCTGCAAACTGCAGGTAAAACAATGCACCGGATCCAAACAATTGCTGGCGATCGGGCCCTTCGAGGGATTGCCCAAATCCAGATGGTCTAGTGCATTGTGGGAACTGTAGTCCTGCATTCCAAAAACGTTACAGGCAGCTACGATGCTCCCCGGGACCACCGGATGTCAAAGTACCTTTTTCCAAGGATTACCACTGCCAAGGCTTGTTGGTCACCAGTTTGGCAACCAACCCTTGCACTCAACGCTGCACATAGAAGAAACTCATCCGACCTTCGACTGATATCAGCAAGCAGCCCACTGTTGTGTTTTTACATCTTGTTCCCCATAAGCGGTAAAAGCTGCTCTTCCGCGGCTCCCGATCAGCACCAGGGACAACCAAGACAACTCTGCTCCCGGGCTCCACGGGCCAGGTAAAATTGAACTGAGTGTCTGGCCTGGTCCTGGAACCCGCATCACCTTTACCCTGCAAGGGTTCCACTCAGCTCGACCTGCCAGTGACCGATGGTCACTAGTGGTTTTTCTGATTGATCGCAATGTGAAAGTCTGACTGTATTCTTTTGCACTGATTTTATATTGCTTATAAAATCTATAACTTCGGTTATATGTATGCTATTCTGATTGTTTTGGTGTTTAAATTGAGATAAAAATACACTTTATTTTTAAAAATTGGTTTCAGATTTATCTCAAGTCGTGTCAATTACTTATCATTCAAGTTGGTTCTCTGAAAACACATGTTCCTCTAGTAAAGCCAGACTGCTCTCTGCCAAACTGCCAGGACTGAGCTAAGTATTTATTATTGTGAATCCAAGGACCATCTTTGGGGTATCTAAGAGTATTTTTATGGTTAAGCCTAACCAGCATCACCACATAGTACTCCACCTTCCTACACACATTTTGTCCTTCTTTCCCTACTGTATTCAATAATAAAGCTTTCTTTCTGGAAGAATGAAAATTCTTCCCATCCTGTGCCTCAATAGAATTGTCAAACGCCCCAATCCAATCTTCCCATTCTATGGGTGGTGGATCCAGATCTCCAGAGGATGTTCTCACTATACGTCGGTGTTCTAATAATTCTCAAAAGGTGTGTGTCTGCTTTTATGGTTACCCCCACTTTATGCCTGGTGCTATGCTGTTTCTGACTAGTCTGACTGGGATCCTGCTAATCAGGACCCCAGTCTCTGTCCTTTCTCCCCTAAATTGGTTATGGTAAGTACTTAGGTACCTCCCAGACTGGTGTGACCTTATCAGTCCCTAGTATATGTTACTAAGGTACCCAGGGCATAGGTACACCAGGGGTCCCCCATGAGCTGAAGCATGTATTATGCCACCCATAAGAGACCACTCAAACTGTAACCACAGGCCTGCCATTGCAGCCTGTGTAAGCTGGTGCTAGCAACACTTACGAAAGATATAGGTGTCCCTATATCTAAGGTCACTGCACTTAAAACATATAAGTCACCCCTAAAGCAGGCCTTTAAATCCTGAAGGCAGGGTGCTTGGTTCTGAGTCTGAGGATGCCCCTGCATGACCAGGACACCCCTACAACCTTCGGAGACTATTCTTCCGGGTTGTAAGTGCATCAGCCATTACGATATATAGAGTGGCCACGCGTCATTACGCGATGACCATCTCAAAACTGGCTGTAACGAACCCTATCATGTTTGGTATTAAACATGTTGGAATCATACCCCTACACTGTAAACGGTGTGGGAGGTATGATTCCATGCACTGTAAAGCTCCTCCGGGAGGCCCTCAGTGCTCCTGGTGCCAGTCTTCTAGAATCGGACAGCGCAACATGGCTGCTGCCGACCAGAGACACGATTCTGCCCTCCTGCTGCTGAGCCAGGCTCGAGCAGTGGAAGGCAGAACAATAGGTATCCTGTCACAGGGAGGTGTGACCACCTCCCAGACAGGGTTTAGTGTATTGGGCCGGGTGGGAGCGCTTGTCAGTGCCACTCAGTCTGCTTGTAGGGCACATTTGGTGCCCTCCTTGCATAGTCCAGTTCAAACCAGCTCAGGGAGCCGTTGGGTCCTGCTCTGGCGCAAAACTGGACAAAGGACATGGAAGTCTCCTCCCCACTGTCCAACCCCTCCCCTGGGAGGGAACCCTGAATTGTCCCAACCCACTCCCTAGGTTACTTAAGGGCTTACCTGAGGGTAGGTCCCTAGATTCGTTGGGGGACAAGATTCATTTCAAGACACCTCTTCTTCTTCGACTGTCTGGGCACTCTGGACTTCGCTGGACTTCGCTCTGGGCATCAAGGCTGCAACTGGGAAGACTCCTGCTGCTCCTGATCTCGTCGCCCTGCTCGTCTGCTGCAATGTCTGTGCCTGTGCACCATACAGGAACCTTCCAAGGCCTGTGGGCATCCAAGACACCTGAAGGAATCTCCCTTGAAGTGAAGGAGTCACTTCCCTGCATCTGCAGACACCGCAATGAAGCTGACCGGTCTACTGATCCTGGGCTCACACGGACTACGAAAGGCTCAGCAACACAGATGGTTGTTCTTCAAATCCCTTGAGACCTGCCCTGTCCTCTCACCAAGTTTGAGGTCATTATCCCTCATCGGAGCCGCAGGAACCAAACTCCTGTGCACGCGTCGAGTTGCAGCTGCAAAGGCTTGTTGGCTTCCTTCCACCAACATCTTCCGGCTCCAAGTAGCCCCCACCTCAAGCATTCCTGTGACCAAGATCTTTGTCCTCATCGCATCACTTGCATCGTGGGCCTGCATCTTTGGTGGGCTGCTCGAGGTCCTCTCACGACTCCAGTCCCTTCAGCCTGTGGGTCCTCTTGAGGGTCATCTTTGAATTCAGCAGGCTCCCCTGATTGCTCGGGGCCTGTCTTGACTCCTCTGCTTGTGGTGAGTCACCTGGACCTTGCTTGTCCCGACACTGCACCTTCTTCGCTTTCCATATTGTTTGCAGTTGCCAAGGCTTTTTGGTGCTCTCGACGGACACAGACCCCTCAACTCTTGACATCCAATGTGGGACAGCTTGTGAATGTCTCCTGGTCTTCCACAGGGTCGCCTGGTCCTCACAGCTGCAGCCCCAAGGTCACCAGCTTCTCTCCTGCAACTCCCGACATCGGTGGGCATTCGTCTTCCGTGCCTCATGGTCACTTCGGAGTGGCATAGACTCTGTCCCCTCTGCTTGCAGGTGCTTCTCAACTTGAATCCACCTTTGAGTTCCACCGGACAATTTCACCTTCTCCAGCAGCGGCATCTTGCTGAAGTCCTCCATTGAGTCCGACTGCGGTTTCCAACGTCACTTCACACCTATGCACCTGGCTTTTCTGGTGCTGGTATCCTGGTTCCTAAGGTATCCATGGGTGGGGTGGCTCTCCAACCTTCTGTCTTCCACAGGATTTCTTCAGGGTCCACTGGGAAGGGTCCTTCTTTAAAATTGCAACCGCGACTTACCCATTGACTTGCATTGAACCCGCGGTCGCGTTCCCACTCGGCACACGGCCTCCATGGGGATCCTGGTTACTTACCTCGGGTGGTTCCTTGGGTCTCCGGCACTTCTACGTCTTCTGGGTATAGTCTTGACTCGAGTCGTGGTTCGCATACCACTATTTTAGTATATGGTTTGGTCTCCCCCTGGCGACCACTGTGTATTTGTGCTACTTACTTGTTTCTATTGACAAGTATTGTGTGCATTATATATATCTCCAGCTAGGAGATATCTGTATGTGTTAGTGAGTGTCTTATAATAAATACATATGTTTATAAATACACTGTGTGGTTCTTTTTCACTTAATCTATACCTATAAGATTATGTTCTGGTAAAACAAGCTGCTTTCAAGCCTGGGCTAAGCCTGAAGGCTGTTCTCCACAGCAACCACTTAGAGAGCTTTCTAAGGTTGTCTAAGACCACTAAAATAACCATAAGGGTTGTCTGGATTGGTGCAGGGTGCTACACTACCAATAATGTTCATCATATGCGAAGCCAACTTCTCACAGTGTGCGTATCACCGATTACCGAAACACATTTGACACGCATGTACTCTAGGAACTTGGTGTGCGCATCACTGATAAGCAGTCAAGTAGATGCACACAGGTCTGTGCATGTAACAATTATTAAAGCTGTATATCATCAATCACCAAAATATCCTTACGTGTCCGCTTTCCACAGGTTGATACACATGTACTCATGAATAGGTATGCGTATCAGTGCTAAAGAGCCCAATCCAAGATGGCGCTTATGTTGGTACAGGAATACATCTCATGCATATGACATAACATTCAGTACTGTTGAGCGGTCATTGAATAGACAAACCTGAACTGAAGAGATTGAACCAGGGACGTAAAACCTTTGTATGTTGAACAAGAATCGGCAAAGGCAATATATCTGGCTTGTAATTTTTGTTGCTTATATTGTTAGAACTGTAGATAAAGTTGGTGAAACATAAGAAAAACATTTTAATAACATGCACAACATATTAGTATTGGCATAAAATATAGCCTGGGTAGTGAGAATAAATGGTGCTACGATTTTCAGTACGCTCAGATAACTTTCGTTTTGTCTTATTAGGTGCTCCGATGCTCTTCGACATTATTCAGCCTCTACCCTCAACTGCCTCAATCAAGGCAGACATTAGTCAACTAAAGGAGCAATACTAAACAAAAGAAAACACAGTTGTAAACAGTTACCTAGGTGGTTAGCCACCCAGGGCGCCACAGCAGGTGTTTCAATTTTCCACATAAGCATCAAATGTTGACCCAGTGATCGGCAAGGTGACAACAAAATGTCAATTCACCTGGTGTGGTACTTATCCTGTCAGCAGGCGTTAATGACAAGTTATTACACAGCTCACCTGTGTTTGTTCTCTCAACCTCGGTAGGAAAATAGATTAATAAACATAACATGTGCATTTGTAAAGCACACGTTCACCTAAGAGTATCTTGGCGCTGGATAACAGATGTTTATTGTTACCCAAGTCAATGGTACTCATTTTATCGACCTCAGAAGGATGAAAAGCTGAGTGGACCCACCAGGATTTGAACCTGTGACTATGAGGTCAAACTCAGGCCCCTATAGTGGATGCATTAGTCTACTAAGCCACCAGATCCAGAAAAATACAGCATGATTTGAATTGTAACCTTCAGGTGATGCACAGATATCTGTGGGGAAGCCATTAGTCAACTGAACAATCTTACACACTATAATTGTTATGTTGTACTTTTCTATAATATGTTATACAGTTCTTTGTTATGCTTGCATGATGCTATGCCGTTAGGTAGTTCTATGCACTGCTGTGTTACATTATGCTATGTGGTGATATGTAACTCTATGCAGGACAAGGTTAAATTATGATGTGTTGGGTTGTGCTCTGTTATGGCCTAGTGTTATGTTGTGTTTTGCTAGACTTTTCTGTAATATGTTATGGTTTGTTGTGTTATTCTGTTGCTGTGCTGGTTTATGTTAGGAGGTGTTATGTTGTTTTGTTCTGTGAAATGCTTTGTTGTGCTAAGCAGTGCCATGTTATGTTATGGTGTGTTGTGATATGTTGTGTCATCCAGTGCTAAGATGTTGTGATGTGTTGTGTTACGTCCAGCAGGTGTTATTTTAAGGATCTGTTATGTTGTGCCATGATGTGCTATCCTGTGTCATGTTTTGGTGTGCTCTATTATGGTGTGTCACCATGTGCTATGCTGTGTTATGTGTGGTATTTTGTATTATGTTATGTCATGCTGTGCTATGCTTTGTTATGTTTGGGTGTATTATGGTGTGTCATGCTATGAGGGTCAATGGTTTGGTATATTACGTTCAGTAGTGCTCTGATATATGGGGTATAATGTCAGGGTGCTAAGTTGTGTCGTGCTGTACTTTGTTATGTTATGGTGTTGTATTATAGTTTGTCATTCTGTGCTCAGCTGTCTTGTGTTGTGTCATTCTAAGCTACGCTGTATTATAATCTTTTGTGATATGTTGTGCGGTAAAATTCTATACTGTGTTATGTTGTTTTGTGCTATGTTGTGCCTGCTATGCTGTTCTATAATATGATTTGTTGATACACTGTGTTCTGCAGTGTCATACTGTGTTATAGTGTGCTGTGTTGTGTTGTGTCATATAGTGCTATGCTGTGTTATGGTAAGTGAGTTGTGTTTTCCTCTATTGTACTGTGCTATTCTGTGCTATGTTATGATGTGTTATGTTGTATTGTGCTGTGTTATGCAACGGTGTATTGTAAAATGTTGCATCTTGCTGAGCTATACTTTGTTATGTTATGGTGTTTTGTGGTATATTGTGTCATGCTGTGCTCTATTATGTTATGCTGTGTGGATTATGTTGTGTCATGCATTTCTGTGGTAAGTTGTGTTGAGGTGTATTATATTGTGTCGCGCTATGCTTCGCAGTGTGATGATAAGGTGTGTTATGCTGTGTTGTGCTGTGCTATGCTATGTTATGTTAGTGTGTCTTATATTGTGGCATGTTGTGCTATACTACGTTGTAACATTTTGTGCTATGTGGTGGCATGCTGTGCTGCGTTGTGTTATGTTGAGTCATGCTGTGATATACTGTATGCTACGTTGTAACATTTTGTGCTATGTGATGGCATGCTGTGCTGCGTTGTGTTATGTTGAGTCATGCTGTGATATACTGTATGCTACGTTGTAACATTTTGTGCTATGTGGTGTCATGCTGTGCTGCGTTGTGTTATGTTGAGTCATGCTGTGATATACTGTGTGATCTTCGGGTGTGTGTGCTTGTGATGTTGTGCTGTGTGTTATGTGAGAGTGCAATGCTGTGTTATGACGTGTTGTGTCAGCTGTGCTTGATGTGGCAAGTTATAGTGTGTTGTTTTATGCGGCGGTTTGTCAGAATAAAGTGTTTTTTAATATGGTACGCCCTTATTATCGTAGCAAAAACATCAACAATACAAGGATATATTCTCCACATCTATGAACCTTGAAGGTCCATATATGTGTAAGTTTCAATGGCTCGCCAACCTGAGATCTTGAACATTTCAAGAACTTGAATATTTAACAAGCGCCCATTCAGAGGCTACTGCTATTCAGCAAATGTATGTGAAAAATGAGCTTTAAAATGTAATATTTGACCCTATTTTTCTCAAATTTTCTTTATGGGAGAGTGGAGATGCCTCCTGAGCCATGCTAGAAAAATTTGGGGTTACTTGCTTCCCTTGTTCATGGGTGGGAATTATGGTCAAGTATTATGCCCATCACCCTTAAAGATATTTATAGAGGAACAAGCGTTCCCTACCTACAGAATATTTTACAACAATACACATAGAATTCAAATAATTTCTATGGCAATGAAAATCAAATGAAATAATACAAGGATTTAATAAATGTTGAAAAAAATGGAAACCTAAATAGTGGGAAACATACAGGGCAACAAACAATTGGATTACCAAAGCGCAGACATTTACAAGGTGACTGCCCAAATAATAAACAATTAGTGGCACATATATTTTAAGGTACCAGTGCTATCCTTAGTGAAATAAAGAGCAATTGCAATAGTTATGGTACTCTATGTCGACAATGTTTCGATCCCTCTTTTATTATTATTATTATTATGATTTATAGAGCGTGCAGCTACCCAACAGGGTCTCCCGGCGCTGGACAGGACAGCAGACAAGCCACAGGCTGCAAAACCGACAGTCCCGGATGTAGAATTAAACTTGGTGGGTATAAAGGAAAGTCTTTATATTCTTACGGAAGGCCAGCAACGAGTGACACTTCCTGAGCTCAATTGGGAGAGATTTCCAGAGTTTTGGGCCCAAGTATGAAAACGAGCGACCTCTCATGCGAGCAATGCGGAACCTGGGCACAGAAAACAGTGAGAGGCTGGGTGATCTTGGCTGTCGGGCAGGCGAGTTGGGTTTCACCAGGCTTTGTATATAAGAGGGCGCCAAACCATGTTTGGCCCGGAACATGTAGCATAAAGCTTTGAATTCGATGCGCTTGTTCACCTTGAGCCAGTTGAGTTTATGAAGCAAAGGTGAATCTGAGGCATGTCTAGGCAGCCAAAAAAGGAGGCGCGCAGCCGCATTCTGTATGATCTGTAGGCAGTGGACTCTGGCTTTATCTGCGCCTAAATACAAAACATTGCCGTAATCTAGTCTGGATGTCACCAAAGACTGCATTACCGTTCTCTGGGCTGCCGATGGAATTAACCAGAGGACCTTTTTAAGCCATTTGAGAACAGCAAAGCAGGTCGCAGTGACCTCGGACACCTGAGGTTTGAGGGAGGGATTGTTATCAATAATAAAACCCAGGTTCTTAACTTTAGGGACCGGAGCAGGTAATGGTCGCAGAGTATCAGGCCAATGGTGAGTTCCCAAAAGTTGGGAGTTGTTACCCAGAACAAGGACCTTTGTTTTAGTGCCTTTCAGCTTGAAGGCAGTCCTGCTCATCCACAAGGAGATATTACTCAGGCGAGCTGGAGCAGGGAGGGGTCTTGATGCTGAGCGGCTGAGAGAGAGAAGATAATCTGGGAATCATCTGCATAAGAAAAGATGGTCAGTCCCGACTTCTCAGCAATGTCCGCCAGAGGGCGAACATAGATTTTAAAGAGCAGAGGCCTTAGAATCGATCCCGGAGGCACTCCAGAAGATAATGCTAAGGGATCCGATCTGGTGTTATTCGAGAAGACTTGAAAGGTGTAATCCTTTAAAAAAGAGCTCAGCCACCTCAAGGCCAAACCCTCAATACCTGAGGCTTCAAGACGGTCTGCCAAGATGGAGTGTGACATTGTATCAAATGCCGCACTCAAATCCAATGGAATGAGAGCGGCAGTACCTCAGTAGTCTAGCTGTTGCCTGAGATATTTAGTGACCCCAAGCAGAGCCGATCGGTTCTATAGCCAGATCTAAAGCCAGACTGTGATGGATGAAACAAATTGTGGATTGCAACAAAAGAGGAAAGTTGGACATTGACGTGTCTTTCCAGTACCTTAGAAAAAACAGAAAGGAAGGAAATTGGGTGGAAATTTGACAAACAGAGAGGATCAAGACCGTTCTTTTTCAGTAAAGGAAGAACAAAGGTGTGTTTCCAACTCTGAGGTACGAGTCCTGAGCTTAAAGAGGTATTGAGAAGGTTGAGAATCACAGTAAGGGCAGCTTCATCCAAGAGTCTGAGTTTGGAAGGTGGTAGGGGGACAAGTGGATAGCTGGACTTGATGGATCCCAGTAATGATTGAAGTGTAGCCAAGTCCAGCGGGAGCCAAGCCCTGATTTGTCGAGGTTCATCAGAATAAGAGGCCTGGGAAGATGTATCAGACTGACCAACCGTTAGAGTAGCAGGGAATGTTAAGTTCCCTTGTTGGGAAGTATCCATGTCAAGTTTGCAGTGAATCGACTCAACTTTATTTTTGAAAAACGTCGCTGGCTCATTACACTGGTGTTGAGATAGAGAGGGGGGAGGCAGAAAAGTACTGGCTGCCGAGAGTTCATTCACGACTTTAAAAAAAGTTTTCTGGCAGTGTTGGGAATTCGTGATCCTTTGCGTAAAGAAGGTTGTGCGAGCAGATCTACAAAGAGCGTGGTATTTTTTCAATGCTGCAAGTTATACTGACTTAGCCTCAGGTGCGTAGTGTTTTCTCCATTGTCTTTCTAAGGCTTTGCAACGTTTTTTGTCCTGTTTGAGGGAGTTGGGGAACCAAGGGGAAGGAGGGTGCATTCTGTGTTGTGGATTAGCTAAAAGTGGAAGGGTCGAGTCAATATCCTCCTAGAGCCATTGATGCACAGAGATTTGGTCTGGGTCAGGTTGGGATATAAGGGTAGGGATTTTTTTAGGAGCTGTTTGTTAAGTGCCGACATATCAAGTTTGGACCAATTCCTGGATTTAGGCTGTGAGGTCGACCAAGTAAAAGGGGCCGGAAGAGATTTCATGGTAAAAGGTACTGCAAAGTGATCCGTCCAGCAGAGTTGAGTAGGTGGCGCAACAGATAAGGTTGAAAGATTGAAAAAAATGGAGTCCAAAAGGTGCCCTGCTGAATGAGTATTTGAGGAATTAAGAAGCCGAAGATTAAGAGTGTGCAGATCCTCTATGAGTGCCGATGCTGGTTTATTGTTGGAGTCCTCGAGATGGAGGTTGATGCGCCAAGCACAGAAAAATTGGCTACCGGTAAGCTATAGGGGGCCAGAAAATCAGAAAGAGCTGAGCACCAATTGTGAGAAGGCCCAGGGGGGCGATAAAAAAGTGCACCCAAAAAGGTGAATTTAGGAGAGAAAGAAATAGAGAAGAGCAAGGCTTCGCAATTAGGAATCTGGGGGTCCACAATTTTACAATTGTAATTTTTTAAAAACATAATGGTGATTCCACCTCTTTACAATCTGGGGACCATCATCAGGAGTTAAATGTGCATGCCTGAGACAAGAAATGCCTTTACAAGGAAAGAACTGCTGTGGTGAGTCCACAGGGGATGAGTCCTGGTTGTGGAGAGGAAAAAGGATGGTAGATAGGCAGGCAACGTGACGGTGATGGGTGTATCTACAGCCGCTGGGTGCGCTGGCTGTGCAGATACAGGAATCCCTCATACGAATTAATTATACAGAAGGTGTATTGTCTTCGTTAGCGCTGGACCATTGCGTAAACTAATCATCAGGTCCATTGAAACAGATGAAACGAATGTACGGGGCATCAGTTTACGATCCCCGTCTGCACTGTCATGTCGTGGGATGGGCGTGGCAGCAAAATGCAGCTCCCTGCTATAAATAACTGTACCCATGGTCCCTGACATACCTTTGGGTTCCCTTGTCTATGAAAACACCATCACCCTTAAAGATCACCAACCACCCGCTGCCCATGACTGGAGCAAGGGAGGGCAGGAAGTGCGTGAGGGTGGTCGTGGTACTGATGAATATAATGGGCGTTCAGCAAGAGGTGCTGAGTGGGGCAAACAGAATATGGGAATATAAGCGTGTTTTTGGTCACACATCCTGTAGGAGTGGTACCCATATTCATGGATCTGCCGTGACATCATCAGGACTGAGGTGGCCTCCCCTCTATGCCTCCTGTGACAAACACCAAGGGGTGGTGTCTATAATACAGCGCTGCTACGGCTACACATTTCATTATAGACAGCACATGGATTAAGGGGTTGGTCTTTCTGGCCCCAGTTGTTTCCCACTAGGTACAGAAGGATACACTGAAGCTCATGTTTACGCTCACAAAAGCAATCACTGTAGTCAACTGCGTGTTTAATTGATATTATTCATGGAGCCCACCTTTTTGTTTTGGGTAGCATCTAAAGGGAAGATGGAGTTAGTGTGGGATATCACAGTTTGTACAACTTTGTGAATGATGCTTGGGACATTATATCTCAGAAAGGGTCTATGACACAATAAGCATACTTCCTGCTTTGTGATTGGTTGATTGAGAGATGCACACTAGCCTAATTCTTCAGTAGGGGAGTTTAGCTGTGCACCATATCCTTTATCCAGTACCTGCTCTTTTCATTGATCTGAGGCTGTTAAAGTCAGCTCTTCTCAAGCGAGCAGTTACAAACACAATTTAACCACTGCCATCTATGGGTGACCATGTACGAAAACATGGCTAACCACGGGTTATCCATGAAGGAGAAAAGGGGTGAAAAGAGGTACCCGGAAATGGAGATTATTGTTGATAAAGAGTTGAAAAGATGGTCATGTAGCTATCAAAGCTTGCACCTCGTCTGATCTTCGAGAAGTGAGATCTAGACTTTTATTTCAAGAGTAAGCAGAAAAAAAGGAACAGGTCTCAATGATGTCATGTCTCAAACCTCGAAAGTGAAATTGCTCTATAAGTAAATACAAGTGTGCTTGTAGGTATGGCTGTTGGGCTATCTAATGTGTTCTCTTGTTGTCTGTGTGTGCACTTGTTTTTGGTCTACAATATGGACTTTGACCTGCTCGAATGCACAGCTTAGTGCATACATTTCTAGGCGGTGGGCTTTTACCCCCATCCCCCTGAACTTCTTTCTGGATATCTTCATGGCCATCAAATTATCCCACAGTCACAGAGTATGTACTTTCAGGTGAGCGCGGGAATATACTTTAAAAAATAAGCATTCTTTCTTAAACGGTGGCGTAGCCAACAGGTCTGACCTTGTCAGCAAACCTACAATTTTTTATTTATTCATTATTGTAAAATATGCCATAGGCATTAACGTTTACAAAATAAAAAGTAAAAATACTGCAGTCGAAAGCTGGCGTAACTATGTTTAACAAAAACTTTAAATGTGAAATAACATGGTAAGTACGGTGTCCTAAAATGTAAAGGAGACTATGTCCGTGAGAACTGCAGTTAATAGTACCTTTTTTTTATATATAGCACAAAATGAATCACCCCCAAGAGGGTCTCTCGGCGCTATAGCGCATTGACAGGAAGGAGGGATGGTTGTGTCATGGAACAACGCATGCCTCAACAACGCATGCCTTAACCACGCGGTCTTAACAACGACCGAGTCTTTACCACGCATGCCTTTACCACGCATGGCCCACCTGTGGTCTATTCTAATCGCCCCAGCCCTATAAACTTCCCCGACCCCCTATCCTGAAGTTTAATATTTGCCCCAGCCCCTAAAAAGTACTCCGACCACAGCCCCCCTCCATGAGCACTAAAATCAGCCCCACCCCGTAAAACCTACCCCCACTTCTCCCCTGCCCCAGTCCAACTGCCCCCTCAACCTAAAAGCTGCCCCTTTCCTGTCCCCTGCCCTGAGCCCTAAAACTAAGCCCCCTAAAAATGACTCCGACCCCAGCCGCCCTCCCTGAGCCCTAAAACCAGCCCCGGCCCCCAAATATCTACCCCCCCTACTTCCGCTCCAGACCAACTGCCCCATTAGCCTGTAAACTGCCCCTTTCCTGTCCCCTGCCCTGAGCCATAAAACGTCCGCCCTCCCCAGCCCTGAAAACTACCCTGACCCCCCAGACCCCAAAATTACCCTCAACCCAAACAAACATCGCCCCCACCCTAGTCGCCTGCACTGAACCCTAAAACTCCCGACTGCCCCAGTCCTGAAAACTACCCTGACTACTCAGCCCCCAAAACTGCCCCCAACCCAAACAAACTACCCCCCACCCGGTCCCCTACCTGAGCCCTAAAACTCCCGACCCCCTCCAAGCCCTGAAAACTACCCCAACCCCTACAAACTATCCCCCACCCCCCAAACCCCACTTACCTCACGCCTCATCCCGATCTTTCCTCTTCCTGCTCTTCCGCCGAGCTGCAGCCTGCAACTAGCGCGTGCATATGCCTTAGCCACGCATATGCGTGGTTAAGACATATGCGTGTTTAAGGCAAGCGTGGTTACGCTTGAGATGTCGGAACACGTGTGGCTGAGGCCGTGGTGTTCCGACTGTTTCCCAGGAGGGGTATGGATGAATCAAAAGAGCCAGGTTTTAAGTAGTTTTAAAAAAAAAGGATTAATCCAGGGCAGGACCGTATATATACGGGTAGTGTGTTCCAGTGGTGGGGAGCTAGGTATGAGAATGATCTTCCCCCGTATTTGGACGTAAGTATGCAGTGAGGGCGTAGCTGAGATTGCCCATTGAACCTCATGCTGGCCGCGGGGAGATAGGGCTGCAGCTTGTTTTGTAGACAGAGGGGGATATATCCAGATAGCGACTTGTGCACTAGTCCGAGGAGTTTGAAGAGGACATGCTCTTTTATTGGCAGCCAATGCAGAGATTTGAGTGTAAGCTCAGAGGTGGTGCAGGTGGAAGGTTGCATACCAGCTGAGCAGCAGTATTGTGCACCACCTGAAGTTTAGCTAGGAGAGCTTCATTTGCTGCTATGATGAGAGCATTGCCGTAATCTAGGCGGCTTACAATGAGTGATTGAGTGAGGAATTTTCTTGTCTGGAGGGGCAGCCATTGGAAAGCCTTTCTAAGTAGGCGCATGATTCTGAAACGGGTACCATAGGTGGCGTTAACCTGCTCTTTCAAAGAAAGGTTGTCATCTATCAGGAAACCCAAGTTTCTTACTACCTTTTTAGGGATGTGAGTCATCCCCATTTCTGGGGGAGACCAGTCCTCTGACCATATGGTATGGGCCTTACCGAAAAGCAGGATCTCTGTCTTTCCACTGTTTAGTTGTAAGTAGTTTGACAATATCCAGAGAGAAATGTTTTACATGCATTCACTAAATCTGATCTTGGGAGATTCAGGATTTGGTCCCAGAGAAATAATTAATTGCATGTCGTCCACATAGGATATAACTTCAAACCAGCAGGATCTTACCCCTTGAGCAAGGGGGGGCCAAGTAGATATTAAAGAGAGTGGGTCTCAAAGATGAGCCTTGCGGCACCCCCTTGTCATGGGCCATGGTACAGGAGTTGAAGGACTCCAGCTGCACAGTTTGAGTCTGGTCACTCAGGAAGTTTTTAAGCCAACCAAGGGCTTTTCCGCTGACACCAATATCAACAAGTCTTTGGATCATGATATAGTGTGAGGTGGTGTCAATTGCAGCGAATAGATCAAGTAATGCCAGCATAGCTGGGTGGCCTTCATCCAGGAAGAGTCGGATGCTGTCTAGTACCGCCCCCAGTGCCGTTTCTGTGCTGTATGAGGCACAAAAACCTGACTGGGAGTGGTCCAGCAGAGAGTGGCTTTCCAGGAAAGATGTGAGCTGCTTGTTAACCAGTGTCTCTATTATTTTCCTGAGAAAAGGGAGCAACGATATCAGCCTATAGTGAGCTAGCTCTAAAGGGTCCGTCGTAGGTTTCTTTAGGATAGATCTGACCTGGGCTGCTTTCTATTTAGCAGGAAGAGTTTTGGTGCTCAGGGACTGGTTATCCAAACCTGCAATTGTAGGGAGAAGTGCTGGGGCGAGGGTCGCCATGATGTGGGGAGGGGAGAGGTCCTCTGGTGAGCCTGATTTGATCTCATTCATCAAGGCGAAGACTTGCTCGGAGGTGACAGGATCAAAATTATCCAAGCGGGTCTGGTGGTTAGTGACTAAAGAGGCAAGTGAGGAATATTCTACCTGAGTGTGGCTGTTTGAGAGAGTAGAGTAGATTTTAGAAATTGTTTCCCCTAAATGGTCCACATAGAGACTGAGATGCTGGGATGGGAGAGGCACAAGCAGTGGGTTTAGTGAATTAATTTAGAATCTTATATAATTCTTTATTTGAGTTTCCTGCGTTGTTAATTCTGTCCACTATGTGGGTCTGTCTGACTTCTCTAGTGTTTTTGTGGTAGGTGCCTTATGCTGCTTTACAGGCCATTTTGTGGTTCTCCATTTTAATTCGAGCTTTCTGCAGGCTGCTTTTTCTGTTTTGAGAGACACCGAATACCAAGGAGAGAGGGCTTTATTAGGTTTTGTGTGACTACGTTTGGCAGGAGCAATGGATTTAAAGCCTGATTGAAGGAGCTCTAGAATTCTTCCAGCATGAGATTGATATCTGAGTGCAATGTGGAGGGAGGGGAGGAATAGCCTGACATGAAAGATTGAAGTGATACCTTCCTCCATGGTCTCATCATTTTAGGTGCTGCTGTCTTATGGCCTAACGATTCTCCAGTAAGGAGATGGAAGTTTATGGAGAGAAGTGGTCTGTCCAGTGGTCTGTCCAGACTTTGAGGGTGTATTGCCATTGTTGATGTTTGGTGGCTTAAATGACAGCATCCGACACAGGCATTAGCGAATTTCCAACCAAAGGATTCCTTCACAAAGTGAGTCCGCCATGGTGGCTATACCTTTGCCTAATTGGCACAAAGTAGCTGTGCGGTCGGTTTGGGGCAAGTGAATGCCCCACCCAACCATGTTGTTAATAACTCAGGTGCCTACAGGGCATGACACCTTGCCGATGAGCACGCATTCTTGGATAATCATGGACGAGTATAAAAAATACGAAAATAAGGTGTGCACCCCCCCACTTTCTTTGTATGTTCATAATGATGCCCTACATTGGGGAGCACCCGGCAGCCTGGAAAGGAGAAATGGAGTCGAAGCGGATTAGATTGCCACCATCCACACGAAGGAGCGAGACCTGGGTTCGTTAAAGAAGCGGTGTTTAAAAGAGATGGACTTTAAAACAATTTACACAACAATTTATATTCCATTGTTGATCAGCATGATTTTATCATTTTGTGTTTCTGTTTTCAAAGGACTAAGGAGGAAACCGTAGACATTATTTAAATGTTTGAGCACACTGCATTATGGGCAATGCAGTTGATTTAATTTGAAAGTAATTTTGTTACCGTTCTCATGGCGGGAGCATGTGAATTAGTGGGCCAATCAGGAGGCACTAGTCACGGAGGTAGTGGTTAAATTAGGGTGGGACTATTGCTGGCACAAACATTTGCCAAAACGGAGAAGGAGATGGATTAGTTTGAAGGTTTGAAGCAGGTGTGTGGAACTTTCGCATTATTTACTTTTATTTTTGGTTAAGGCAAGATGTGGAGTGCGTGTTTTGGTTATGAGGGTGAATGATTGAGCGGACGGAAGTCGTGAGTAGGAACAGGGGAGAAGAAAAACGGGAACTGTCTAAACGAGCAAAGTTGATTATATCAGGAGAGATGGGAACTGTTTGGATTGAGTGGGATGAATGTGAAGTAGGAAGGATGAAAGGGTCCATGTGAGTGAGGGTTGAACGAATGGAAATGGAGGAGTAGTGAGAGGTGAGAGAGACAAGGGGTTTACGGGGGTGCGAGCCCAATTTATGTAGGAGTAAGTAGTATGGATGCCGGGGGGGGTGGTAAGTAAGTAAGGTGTGAATAAGGACATGATTTAGAGTTAAGAGAAGGTGCGGGTGTTTGTTTTGCAGAATAGAGGGTGTCAACAAAGGAAATGGGCTGCATAGAGAATTTGGTTTACTACTAGAACGGAGGGGTATTTTTGGCAATACATATTGTTCACAATGAGGACGGGGTGAAAGGGTATATAAGGGGCTCTGATATATTTATTCATTTTTTTATTACTTTGATGTGTTATGGTGTTTAAATAAGATGTTGATCTATGGTGATTGTAATGATGGATATTTGTTTTATTGTTACTTACAGTGACCCCTGACGAAGGGCGCTTCTGGCCCGAAATGCATTGGGTTTTAAATAAATGCTGCTTTGGATGAACTTCTGCTTTTGTCATGTTTTAGCAAGAGGTCCGGATGGGCACTGCTTTAACATAAGAAACTTGAAAATGGCACAACATCCCGCGTGTGGATTTTGAGTATAAGTCGAAAAATATGGAGACCTAAGAATTGAATAGATGTTTAAAAATGGATTATAAAGGCAAAAAAATGAATAATTTGCCTAATTGGCACAAAGTAGCTGTGCGGTCGGTTTGGGGCAAGTGAATGCCCCACCCAACCATGTGGCTATACCTTTTTGACATGGAAGCAACTGTTGCCATGCAGATAATTTTGCTTATGTCCGATTGTCCTCTACCCCTGTGATGGAGAAAGACCAGCCCCCACAAAGGTGGATATCAATTCCACCAATGGAACACTAATCAGGCCCTTTATTTTCTGTGCTCGGGAGAAACCAATGTTTTTAAAGAACCTCAGCAGTTGGCACACCATGGTCCCCTCTCCCCTGCATATTTAGCCTCTTGAAAGCAGACATCTTCCTTTGCTAACTGAAGCCGGGGTCTGACTGCTGGAAATGGCCATGCAAGGAGTTTTGTCACAGTTGGTGAAGTGGCATTTTGCTGCCACTCTCACATGGTAATGCGGGAAAATGGGATACTTCTAGGGATATGGTGGCATATAATTTCTGGTGGCATGCTCAGTGTTTGCTTAGTATTTCCTTGATGTAGGGTTGTCTCTGGAGAACAAGTTACTGACCTTTGGTAATAATCTTTCTGGTGAATACTCTATTTACCTGCAGATTCCTCATCTCTTGAATTTCCCCAGGCACCAGACTGGATCCAGAAGAATTGAAACACCTCTCCTGTGCAGGAAGGTGATGCTCAACTCCATCTCAACGCCTGGCACCATCCCAGACATGATATCACTGTACCATATAAGCCCAAACCTTTGCACACTGATGTCAGTTCCTCGTCCCTTTTTTCCCATGCCCAAAGAGGCAGAGATGACGCTTTGTAGAACGACAATACATACAGTGCATCAAAACTAAAGTGGGACCTTATTAATAAAGACCATTCTTCAGAACTGGGAGGCAGGGCGATCGATGAGGAATCGTCGGGTAGCTAGAGTATCCACCACAAAGATTGTTACCAAAGGTAAATATCTTGTTCTTCTGATGGATACTTCTACCTGCTGATTCCTGACCTTTTGAATCTTTACCACAGACGTACCTTCATGGTGGTAGATCTGAGGAAATGGTCAAACTAAGAATGCCTGCAGAACAGACCTGTCAAAGTGGCCATCCCCTTATATTTCAGAATGAGGGCAGGAATGCATGGTGAAGGTCAAGATAGGAACACCCCTGGACAATGCAGAAGAAGCAGCTTTTGCCCTCATGAAATGGGCCCTATACCCTTGGGAGGCTCCTTCTTGGCAAGTAAAGAGCAGAACTTAATGCACAACACAAATTACTTGGAAAGTGTTCTCTTCGGAATGATCATGATAGGCTTGTCCTCTTTAGCACCCACATATCCGATGAATACCTCCATCCTATATAATATTTAGGCTTTCCTGTTTTCAGTTTCTATTTTCGTTAAATTC
This sequence comes from Calotriton arnoldi, assembly GCA_963921515.1. NCBI lineage: Eukaryota > Metazoa > Chordata > Amphibia > Caudata > Salamandridae > Calotriton > Calotriton arnoldi. Next base: position 2,644,365 of record CAWUFW010000375.1, read on the forward strand.
TGGTGTTTTTTTTTCAGTGTTTTCAAGCGATTTCAATACCTTAAAAAAACAGTGTTTATCAGTGGTTACACATTTTCGCACCATTAAAAACAACAGAAACAGTGTTTTTCCGGTGTTTATGGAACGTTTTGCTTTTATTATTGCTTGCTTCTGCACTGATAGTCAATGGTATATAGACAGTTTACGTACAGTGTATATGAGATCCAAATAAAGTTTTGCAAATCAAACTTATTGTAGTACACCATACAAGACTTCTTCAGTGAGTCTTTGGTCATGTGCGCTCACTTTTTCCTTCCCATGTAAACTGTTTTCTGTGAAAAGGCCCTCTCAACATTGGCACTTGAGGTGAGCAACGCCACAACAGCCAGTACACAATTTACTAACTCTGGCCACTGACATAGCTTTCCATGCCAATAGTGGTGCACTTAAAGATTGCGATTCTCTTGGCAGGTTCGGGAACATTTGTGTTGAACTGGGCGCTTATGCCCTCAGAGTTATTGAAGCGGTCAAAAATGAAGCAACACTTTTGAAACTACGGAGAAAATTCCCCTTTACTGAAGGGATCTAGAACTTGTACAGAGTACCACAGTGAGGTTTCATTGACTTCAAATGCCATGGTTGGTGAACGGACACTTCTATGCATCACTGCAAACCATTTCTCATACATTGTAAAATGAAAGTTCCTGAATTGCTTGTCAACATTGCTTTGCTTACCAAGTGGCAAGCACTCTAACATGGAACATGTTGCAGTGCCAAAGTCACTAATGGTGTCGCCCAGCCTACTCTCAAGTAGATGTTTCACATCTACACCAATTATGCTGAACACTTGGCAGACAAGGGTGTTTTCAGACCCTAGTTGTTTTATTATGTCCACTACAGCAGTTATGTTTTCCTGTAAAAATCAAAGAATGCAATAGAGTGTACTTTTTTTTCACATCACTATCAATATGCGACCATAGATCCTCACATTTCTTACCTTTGGCATCATCAATTCTCTAAACGGTTGCCACATGGATAATATAGCATTCACAGCCCCTTGGACTGAGAACCATCAGCTAAGTGACACAGTTGGAATGACTCTTTCTTTGATGCCACACAAAGCACAAAATGAGAAATATTTGCATTTTAGTTCCCGCGCATAACAAAACAGTGCCCCAGAATGGACTAAAAAGTAAATAGCAATCTTCATTAACTCTGAAGATTGTAAAGATGCTTTCAGCATATCATCTGACAAGTGGCAAGGATCTCTTACAGGGAAGCACTTCAGCTCAGGTATCAATTTTGACAGGTCATCACACAACTTTTTCATATACGTAGCTGAATCACTGCAATACAAACAATATCACTCCAATCTTTGTTGAACTTGGAAATAACCTTTTTCCAGCAGCATTCCAAGTGCCATTGCGTTCCATGTTTTCCAGAAGTCTGGTGTCATGTTTTCACCACTATCCCAGATGCTTGGTGATAGCACTCTTTTCACATATACTTGTCCTTATACCTTGCATTGAATCTTTAAAGCCTGAGGTGTTGGCAATTCACCTACTATCAATACTGACTCACTAGAAACTGGGGGCTGTTGTATCAAGGGCTTTTACCCATTCTCTGTAGGTAAATGTCATGGCAAATAATGGGAAAGATTCTTATGAAACCAGTAATTTTACCTATCAGTGAAAGAATCAAACGCAGCCAAAATGTCAAATATGATTTTGATTTTTCCTGATTCTCTACAGTTTATAAAATCATTAAATAAGACCTAAAACATGCTTCTAAACCCTGCATCTTTAGACCAAAGACCACTAAACTGAAAAAAGCAAAAGGAAGATGAAATAATATTTTAGTGACATCCCTAAACAACTAAACTCAAGCAGAATAATGTTAGCCCAGTCTTTCTTGCTGCTAGCTTGTATTAAAAAGTTACATTGTATTGGCCCCTTCAGGAAGAAAAAAAATTACTCTTTCACTCTCCTTTTCCTTTCTTTGAATGGCATTTAGTTTGTGGTTCAGCAGGTGTTTTTTCAGTGTTTATATGTTTACACTGGTGAGGGCTATTTCCCTTTCGGTGGGGTTTTATCAGTTATTATAGGTTTAAACCTAAAACCGGACAGCCTAATAATATTCTTCCATCCATCTTATATTCTTAGGTCCTATCCACTTAGAATCTCATAGCTTTGAGGGAATCCAAATGATGGAGCGTTTCCTCCTCCTTGGTGGGATGAGAAAACAGATAGAAAGCAGACAGGGTGATGCACTGACCCATGTTGAACAAGAGCACTACTTTTGGAAGGAAGAAAGCCTTTGTGCTCACATCCAACTTGTTGGGAAAGAAGGATGTGAACAGAGGAGGGACACACAAAGACAACATCTCGCTAATTCATTGAGCCGAGGAAATGGCAATCAGAAAGAAAGGTTTTGAGCATCAACAAGTGCAGTGGGCAGTTATGCGTGAGCTCAAATAGTGAACTCAACAAAAAAGTCAAGAACCAAATTAATGTCCCATAGAGGCATTACGAAAGGCAAAGTAGGAAACATGAAAGGCAACTCCATAAGAAACCTCCTGACAATGGAAGACCTAGACAATGGTGATTGGTCAAGCAAACAAAAGAAGGAACAAAGAGCTGAAATATAGCCCTTAGATGTGCGCACTGGAAAATCTTGCCAGGCTAAAGGAAGCGCAAATTGCAAGAAGGTGCTCCTTTAGAGGCCCGAGGTGAAGTCGCCACTTGTGGTTGAAAAGATGGTGCCAACTAAGGTCGTTGGCCTCGTTTTCAAGGAACCAACCAGATGGCTGACAACCAGCCAGCCCAAGACCAAAGCCTCAGTGCCTCCCAAAACAGAGGATGTGAGCTTACGTCGCCCTGCTTGTTGGCATACCACATTGTGGTCATGTTGTCTGTGAGGCCCTGAACCAACCATCAGCAGGTGGATTACAAGAACACCTTCAGTGCCAGATGGATCACCTAAAGTTCGAGAAATTTGGTATCCCACTTCTTTTCTTTTTGCATTTGTCTCCCTAAGTGGGAAGGGTATGCCCAGACGTGGGTCCCGTGCTCGCTACGCCACCAGATTCAAGCTATCCTGGCTGATGAGGGGGTGAAACCCCGAAACCAGTCCTAGGATGCTTGTTTCTGCTCTGGGGAGGACCTGGCCTGGCAGATCGGACTGGACTGTTCCTGTGGGGAACAGGGTCAAGACTGATTTGCATATGGCTGGGTCCAAACTGAAATATCGTGGAGTGCAAAAAACCGATGGATTTAACACAGATCTGTGACTGGGGAGAATGTTCAATTGATTCAGCATTCCATCCATCATCTTTTCTTTTTGCTACTGGACCTCAAGGCATTTGTTTCCTAATCCCTCCATATGAGCACCCCACCTGAGAGTGGAGGCATCCGTCACCACCCGGGTTGGCTGTTTGTGATTTTCCTTGGTGAAGGGCAGTTCTGGAATCTTGGCTGCATTTGTCAGGGCAGCTGTAAATGACACCACTTTCTCAGAGGGAGGCCCTGCAGGGCCTTCCATGTAAACTTTGGGAGAGCTATCTAGGCCTCCTGCCTTTAGTAGTTTCAGTGTTTGCAGGAGGGTGAATATTGCACACTTCACTGCTGTCATAGTCATGTCCCACAGTGACAGGCATATAGATCTGATCTGAGCCTGAGCCAAAAAATGTGTGGAACTTGTCACAGTATTCATCCTTTAATAGTGGTCTTTACTAAGACTTCTCTGCCACCGGCTGGTCCTTGCATCTCATCAGGATGGCCTTGGCCTTAGGATATTTCACTGCCAAGTGCAGCAGCTCTGAAGATAGTGTAGGTACCTCAAGAGACAGTGCTGGTTCTGGCGCCGGTGGGGGTACCAATAGCGAGGCCTTCAGCAGAGGACCAGTATAAGCCAGAGCCATGTTAGGGAAAGGCTGAGCTGGACCATTTGGTGCCCAGGGAATACCAGCTAGCAGAAGTCCTGTCATGAGTGTCAGAAGTTCAATGGGGGTTCGAGGACGCACCAGTGGGAGAGTGGCAGAATAAGGCCAGTATTGCCTTTGTGAATGCCGCAAATTGATGGGAAAGCTCCAGTGGTTGAAAACTTTTGGTAGGCCAAAAGTGTCGCAGTGACCTAGGGCTGTTGTTGGAGCTGAACTTAGTGCCGGAGTGATGTCAGCTAATTTCAGCTCTCAAGACGATGGTGGGTATTTGTGCGGTTGTTCCAGAGATCTATTCACTGAAAGGATGCAATGTCTCAATGCTGAGGAATCCCTCCACCTCTGCTTCTTTTTTTTTTTTGTCCTCATTTGCCCTGTTACCACCCTTCTTCTAACGAGACCACCCTGGGTTATCACACCTCATTTTGCTGGAAAAGAGGATAAAACATTGTACGTGGAGAGCTTCCCAGAGAGCGGAGCGCCATCAGATTCTACTGGGCGACATTCCTCCACAACAACCGGAGACCCAGTCCCTTATCCTCCTGCATACACAGGGAAAGAGATGTAACCAGCCGAGGCAGATGAAGGCTTAATCATTGGACTGATTTTTTCAAGGTACCCCAACTTTCAGCCACACCAGGACAAGAAAGGAGTCCAAAATGCATATCTCTTTTTCCTCTGATCCGAAATATCCAACTTTGCAATAAATTTCATTGATTGTATCCAGCCACCCTCCGTTGGGGAGGCTGAAGAAACCCATAATTTGCATAACTCTCTGCGGGCCAACAATACAGCATAAAATACCAACTTTGCACTGTCCTTCGTAACTATACCTTGCAGATCTAGTCTTCCAAATATAACCAGTTCAACGATTACCTTGATCTGCATATTTAAAACACTCGACAGGCAGTTACTCACGCCCTCCCAGAAGGACTGGATCTTCGGGCAATGCATAAACATATGTAGGTCATCTTCGTTTGGACTGCCGCACTTAGGACACGCCACCACTCCTCCTGAGCCGAATTTAGACAGCCTCCGTGGAGTCCAATAGGCCCTATGCAAAGTAAAAAAATGGGTCCTCCTCAAATATGCAGGTTTGACTGTTTTTCACAGCTGATTTCTTTAATCATACTCCTGACCTGATCGCTCTTTGCCTTCCAGGCTAACAACTTACTACAGCCCTCGCCATATTCAAATTGCACAAGCTGGCTGGACTCCCATCTCTCCTTGACCCTATCTCTCAGGACTCCTGACAGACTCGCTTTTAAGTTTAATATTTCATCCATCTCCTTTTCCTTACCTTCCTGGCTCCCTGAGGCTATTAAAACCGCTTCCAACCTCCGAATCTGTTCTTCTAACTCCAAAACCTTTCTATGATACATTCGCCTTTTCCCTGCTGCGAAAGCACCTAATCTGCCTCTTAAATAAGCCTTATAGGCATCCCATACAATCCCGATCTTGGCGAACCTTGGTTTCTCTCAAAAAATTCCTTTGTCTCCTCTTTCAGGGTCTCCACCGTCTCATTTTCCAACAAAATCGTGCGATCCAGCCTCCATATTGAACTCGTAATACCTTCTCCTACCCTCAACCGAAGCAGGATAGCTGAATGATCTGATAAATGAACCCCCATATGTGTAACCTCCAAAACCAAATCCTTCACAACTCTGTCCACCAAAAAATAATCGATCCGAGACTTATGTTCATATTTTTTATTATAATACGTGAAACCCATATGGGAGCCCGCCTTACATCTCCATATATCACAGAGACCCCACTGCATCATCAACCATCTCACCCTACCCGACATCTTAGGGTTCACCGCCGCTCTACTATTCAAAGATCTATCCAATTTATGGTCCAGAACTGTATTAAAGTCTCCTGCCATAATAATCTGACCAGGGAAACTCAAAAGCTCATTTGCTAATTCGTCCAACGGCCCTGTGTCATCTTGATTCGGACCATAATAGCCCACCAGGGTGAAGATCTGCCCAAGAACTCTTAACTTAGCTATTAGCCATCTTCCTGCAACACTCGAAACATTACCTTCTATCAAAATATTCAAACCATCCTTAACTAATAATGCAACCCCCTTAGTAACCGCTGTCTGCCTCGTATAAATTGCATGTGCAACCCATCTCTGCGCCTTAAAAATCGCCCTGCTCTCCTCCTCCGTCAAATGTGTCTCCTGTAGAATAATGATTTGTGCAGGAGAGTCCTTCAAATACTGCATTATCTTGTCTCTCCTACTCTTCACCCGGAGACCATTCACATTCCACGACAGGACTCTCAACTCCTTTACTCTATTCCCTGTCATCACCTAAACACCCTCTCAACCCACAAACCATTGGTGAATACCGGACAAATGAGGCATTTCCCCCCCCCCCCTAAACCCCCCTCCATGTGCAACCCACACCCCACCCCCCCTCCCTTGGAAAACCCTAACCAACTTCCCATGGCAAAAGCCCTATGGGTTACACCTCGGCGTGCAGCGCATCTACCTATACACCTATACCACCCAAATGTGAATTTGAAAAATAAAAAATAAAAAATCGTTTATCTATAAAAGATACCGCTTAAGCAGAGAAAAGACCCATCCTACTGCTTCCAAAGGTATAACCTTTTAATGGTTCCCAGCCCCAAGCTGCTCAATGAAGCTATCAACCTCCTCAACAAAACGGAAGGAGTGCATCTTGTTATTTAGCATCACTTTGAGTAAAGCCGGGAACTTCAGCTGAACCGAGGCACCCAACTTCTTTAGTGGCTCGGTTCTTTTCCCCAGCTCCCATTGCCTATTAGCTGTTACCACCGACAAATCTGATCTTACTTCAATTCTTACTCCATCCACCTCCAACGTTTTCTTCTTCAGAGCTTTAGCTAAGGTCTTCTCCTTCAAGGTATACGTGAGGAAATTTACTAGAATTCTCCTAGGTTTAGATCTATTTATGTTTAACCTAAAAGGATCTCTATGTATCCTCTGGATATCTTTAGCAATTTCTTCCTCAGACTCTTCCAGCTGAAGCTCCCTTCTCAATAGCTGCACCACAAAGCTTTTAATATCCGCTCCTTCCTTACCCTCGGGAACTTTTAAAACCTTCAAATTGTTCCTCCTTTGAAAGTTCTCTAACCTTTCTATTCTTTCTTCGTGCTCTCTCCCCCTGGCTCTGAGCCCTTCAATCTCTTTCCTGTTGACCTGTATCTCCTCCTTAAGATCCCTAACTTCAACTTCTAGTGCCAATGTTCTTCCACTCAAATCATCCATTTTTGTCTCTAACACCTCACATGCGGACCTAATGCTTTTCTGATTCAACTCTGAAGTCTTGAATCTTTCTCGCATCTCAAGGGTCAGGGTTGTGAGCAACATACTTATGGAAGGATCTCGACTCCCCGGGTTTTCTCCCCCATCACCTAAAGCATCTTGCCCCAACCTAGTGCCCCTCTCAGGCTCTAACTCCCTTTGTACCTCCTCCGAAGTTTGCGATTTCCCTCCTTCATCCGAAAGATGATTTAAACTGCCCTCTGGGTCATTTAAAATAACCTCATCCCTTGTGGCTCCCACTACCTCCCCCATTTCCACAAATAGCACTTGAAATCGATTCGGGCTCAAATGTACAGACCAGTCTCCCAGATTTATTGTCCCCTCAGGGCTCCCCCCACCTCCTAATTGGTCGTTATACTTTTGCTTTTGTTGGAGCTCCGCTGCTGCTATCATGGGATTATTCCTTAACACCAGGGTTTTCGGAAGCCTCTTGCCAGCTTGTTATGCACCTTGGTCTCTTTAGTACACCGTCTGTCCCTAGGCTTCACCACCTTCACCTCCTCCTTCTTCGCCCCTTGTTCTTTTCCGGACTTAGGTGAAAAATCCACCAGCTCTGGGAAGTCCACCTTACCCCCTCTCACCACACTTCTCAGTGTGTATCTTGATACACCTCCAGGTCGCCCAGCCGCCTCACCAGCACTGCGGCCACTGTCAACCCTCACAGCTACTTTTTTACCCTTATCAACACTCTGGCTCTTTCCATTAACTCCCTGCTCCCGGGCTGGTTGAAAAAAGGGGTCAGACTGTAGCTCTATGTTTTCAGCAGACAAGGACTGTTCCACTCTGCTATTGCCAGCGCGTTCCTCACTAGACCCACACAGCCTGCTTCCTCCTCGTCCGCTGCCTCGAAACAAAACCCTGGCGGCAGCACGACGCCCCTTCCGTAACTCCAGTGCCGCTCTCCTCCACGGCTGCTCCGCCGTGTTCACAGACCCCGCCTCCAGCCTCGCTGCTCCGCACTCGGCTGCGGGAGCTCCTAGCCTCCGTAAAAGCGCCGATAACCTCTGACACGCTCCGAACAAAAAGTAAGTTTCCGCTAAATCACAGTCTTAATCCTGCTAACTTAGTATTGCATATACCGGCAGTTTTCACCACCGCTCGCCTTCACAAACAAATCAACCTCACCGCATGCCCCCGGGATCACCCGCGACCCGCCATTAGCCGGCCGCCATGTTTTCCGGAGGGGTTTCCTGCCGAGATCGGAATCGGCCCCTCCACCTCTGCTTCTTGTGCTTCTTTTTTTGATGTGTCTTTGGACGTCTTGGACTATTGACTGGTCAATGGCAAGTGGTCGGATCTGGTGCAGTACCTGGATCTGCACTGATCTTGGGCCCGGCATTCAACCCAGGTCCACACTGTGAACATCTTGGCCTCCTGCTCTTTGATCCTTTGGTAGGCATGAGGCCACATTTTTCCCGCACTTTGTAATCGTGCTTCGGACGCAGACACTACAGGCATACCTCAAGAGGTTCTGAAATAGACATTTCCTCATGGCAGGATTGACAATGCTTAAACCCTGATTTTCTTGTTGGTGACATCCTGCCAGCTCTGCAGAAAACAAATTTGTAAAGAAAAATGTGTTCCAAGGAGAGCACGCCAGATCCATGTCGAAGGGTGCAGAAAAAAGTAACTGACGTCACTGCGTTGGTGAGGCACTTATATGGTTCGAGTGATGTCACGCCACAGTGGTGCCCGATGTTGAGGTGGAGTCGAGCACCAGCTTCCAGCACAGCAGAGCTGTTTCAACTTTTCCAGATCCAGTCTGGAGCCAGGGGACATTCAAACACTGAGGGATCTGCAAGTAGACTTATCCATCACAAAGAGTCTTTATTCACCCGGCCTAATACCACGTGATCACAGAGCAACTATCTCAGCATCAAGCTACACTGGTCATGATCACAGAGTTCTCTTCCAACCCATTGTAACGCTGTCTGTCCAATATGGTCCCTTCATATTCAGAAAGGGATTCTTCGTCACACTTCCACATTTGTGGAATGCCCCAGTTTTTTTTGTTAGATTTCAAAAAATATGATCACCCTTTTGGTGAATCGATGTCAGTGTTTACAACGTGGTAGAGTTTGGGTTCTGTCTTTGGAGTGCTTCTAGTTTAAGAACTAAAGATTTTCCACCAGTCCAGTCAGAAAGCAACACGCACTGTGCCGGCTGCGATGGAAGCTCAGAAAGTGAACATCAAGGCGAGCAGGATTCGCCCCGCCTGGGAGCGCGCCAAGATGGGCGGATATGCCACAGACGTGGCCTCAAGCTGTGCACCCTGGCATGGAAAATCCTGGGCATTGATTTTTTTCTCCACTTAAAGCCCGGAATCGTTGTTGATATTTTTAACCTTAGAACAAAAGCAATAAATAATTCAACGTCTGAAGAGGAGGGAAACCAACAAGGTCAGAGGTGAGAGCCGCAGGAACAGAGTGATTACACATCCCAATCCTGAAGTACACGACTCTGGACTCTAAACAGCCGCGCTTTCAATTTGTAGCCCTAAGGAATAAAGGAAAAGAAAAATGAGAAAGAAAGGAAGCTAGTAGAAGAGAAATAAGGAAATATATCAAAGGAATTTTGATCAGGGTGAAGCCCAGACCTGGGTCCCTTGCTCACTGTGCCACTGGAACCATGCTCCACCCAACTGAAGAGGCCCAATCAGGCTGTCTCCCATCTTGGGTTGCTTGTATTCTGACTCAGGGAGGACCTGGCTTAGCAGTTCAGGCTGGACTGTTCCTAATGGAGCACAATGAAGAATGATTTGCACTTGGCTGGGTCTAATCTGAGGTGGCATGGTGGGCAAAAAAAAGATGGGTTGGCATGCTACCATGAGCAATTGCCAATGCTGATATTTATTGCAACCTTTCCTCCCTTCACCTTTTGTGTGGTTGATGTAAAGCCCTAAGTGGCCAGGGGTTTGCCCAGGCGTGGGTGCCTTGCTCACTGTGCCACTGGAACCAAGCTACACCCGACTAAAGAGGCTCAATCAGGCTGAAACCAGTCTTGGGTTTCCTGTATTCCAGTCTAGAGGGGGACCTGGCTTGGCAGTTTGGGCTGGACTGCTCCAATTGGAGCAGGACAAAGACTAATTTGCATATGGCTGGATCTAATCTGATGTGATATAGCGGGCAAAAGAACAATAGTTTTTAATGCTACCCCAAGTGATTGCCAGTTGTTAGCTTTATTACAAGCATTCCTCCGATCACCTTTTGTGTGTTAAAAGGAATGGAGGACGTGTAGTATAGAATGTGTATTATACTATTGTTTGGTTGTGCTAAGACACTGGGGGCCAGATGTAACGGAATGCGGTCGCAAAACAATCACAGTTTACCACCTACTTCAAGTAGGTGGTAAGAGTAGGAAGCTGGCTCTGTATATAATATACCAAAATGAGTTATAGTGTGCACAGAGTCCAGTGGAACCCCAAAGTTTTACAGTTCAATGCAGGTTCAAATGCAATTGGTTGAATTACAGGTAAGTCAATATTTCGAAATTAGTTTTCAGTTACTTTACAGATTACTTTGTACGTTACTTTTTAGAATACTTTTTAAGTTACTTTTTCTACTCACTGTGATATGCCTAGATATCACACTGGGACATTTCCTAGAGAAAAGGTAAGTAAATCAGTTTTTGTACATTTGCAGTTTTTCAGTGTTTCATACAAACCAACTCCACACAGAAGAATTTTCAAGAAAAACAGTCAATGCAATCCTAAGAGAGGAAATTATGTTATCGGTTTGCAGGTAAGTATAAGTTTGTGGGAGTTGGTATTCTGGGGTTAGAACCAGGGTTCCCCCAGGGTCGAGGATGCACTCTCAAAGCACCCTCAGCGGCACTAGGGCAGCCGGGTGCAGAGTGCTGAGGCCCAATGTTATCCAATGGGGGATAGGGGGCATCTGGTTGGTGGCTGCTCATGAGCAGGCCACAAGGTTGTGGGAGCAAAGCTCCTGGTGTTAGGCTCAGGGCAAAGGGGGATCCGAGTTAGCACCCAAAGTACACCCGCAGCTGTGCAGGGCCGGCTGGGTGCCGGCTGCTGTTTTGGCGTCGGGTGCCCTGTTGATTTCAATGGGGATTCTCCGGTTGCAACTAAGACTGCAGGCTCGGGGACAAAGATCTCCTGGAGGTGACCACCGGTTGGAGAAGTAAGTTGGGCTGCCTGGGGATGCTGGGACACCATCGGTTGGACCACCCAAGGCCGTGGGACGTTGGGTGCAGGGGTGTCTTTAGGCGTCGGGTTTTTCTTACCAGCTCCGGTCGCGGTCGGGGGGATCCTCCAGAAAGGAGCTACAGGCTTCGCTTGGAGATTCGAGGCAGGTCAGAGATCACCAGATCTCAGGTCAGGATCACTGGGGAGACCTCCTCGTGGTGTTGGGCCACTCGAACTCGGACCATGGGCGTCGGGTGCAGAGTGGTGCAGACTCACGGTTTTGGCTGGAGACAAAGTCTTGGGTTTGCAAGGCAGGGCAGGTCTTTTGGGTTCTTGAGGCTGCTGGCTGCAGGACACACCGGGATCTTGCTGGAGCAGGTTCGAGGTGGGGACAGGCCGGTAGGGCTGGGGCCAAGTCAGTGGGCATCCTCCTCTTCTTAATTTCAGCACGGCTTCTTCGGTCCTTCTTCTTCTGGACGGTTCTTGTCTGAGGAGGCAAGGTTCAGGGTTGCCCCTAAATACTAGATTTAGGGTTGTTACGGGTAAGTAAAGGTCCGGACCAATGGGTCCCTTCCTTGAGGTGGGTACACCCCCTATTATGCCACCCTCCAGTGGGAGGGGGCATATGCCTCTCTCTGGTTGGCTGGGTCCCCCCATCTGCAAGATGGCGGGACTGAGAGTTGTGCTTCACCTCCCCTGCCCCACCTGAGGGGTGGGGTTGTCAAAGGTGGGCACACCTCCCTTCCTCACTTGGTTTTCCCGCAGATTCTCCCGCCCAAAGTGGGGGTCAGAACCGGTGGGAGCCAGTTGCTGGAAGCAGCAAAGGGCTGGGTACCTCACAAAGGCAGCAAGCCATTGAAGCTCCCCCTTCGTGGACCCTGCCCATCCTGGCGGAGGAGGCTTGGCACCTCGTCCCAGGATGTGCATTGTTTCAGACCCCCGAGAGCAGCAGGCTCTCGACCCAGGGGACCAGAAACATGTCTGGTGGTGGCAGCTGGCGAGCAGCCACTCAGCCAGAACACTAGAGTTAGGTCGTTTTTCAGGGGGCATCTCTAAGATGCCCTCTGAGTGCACTTTTCATTAAATCCCACACTGGCATCAGTGTCAGTTTAATGTGCTGAGACGTTTGATACCAAACTTCCCAGTTTTCAGAAAAGCCATTACGGTGCTGTGGAGTTCGTAATGACAAACTGCCAGCACCATATACTCCTAATGGCAGCACTGCACTTACAATGTCTAAGAATTGGTTTAGACACTGTAGGGGTACAGGGCTCATGCACCTGTACCCTCACCACTGATATAGTGCACCCAGCTAGAGGGGTGACTGATCTATGCCAGGGCAGTGGGTTGTAGGCATGGCACACAGGGATGTGTGCCATGTCGACTCTTCACTTTGTTCTGCACCAAAACACGCAGCCTGCAAAGGTAGTGTGTGTGTGTAAAGGTACAGGGCCTCTAAGGGTGACACAATGAGTGCTGCAGCCCTTAGAGGCCTTCCCTGGCCACAGTGCCCTTGGTACCTATGGTACCATTTACAAGGGACTGACCTGTGGTCAAAGAGTGCCAATTGGGTTTTGTCTTAATGCAGTTTTAGGGACAGAACATAGGCCCTAGGTACCTGTTTGGCAGGAACCCAGGGCACACTCAGTCAAAGTACATCAGCAGTTTGGCAACAAGTGGGGGCAACCACGCAAAAAGAGGGCACTATCTTACAGTAAGTCAGTTCCAAACAGGAAGAGGCTCCCAGGGGACCCCTTCCCCTTTGTGAATGGCAGCGAAACGTTTTTAAGAGCAGGCAGTTGTCCCACAGACCACTGCCTACCCTTAAAACATGAAACAGAAAGAGAAACATTTAATTTTTCTTTTTGAAATGCAGCCCGTTTTCCTTAAAGGAAAACGGGCTGCATTTCAAAAAAAGAAAAGCACATTTTGTTGGCAAAATCCACTCTCCCATGGCATGGCAGCAATGGGACTACCCAAAACCCCGGAGCTTGGGCATTAAGAAATTGAAACCGTTCATCGAAGCGGCAGACCTCAAAACGGCAGTTCAGGCATTAGTAATCTCGAGGATCGAATACGGATGCACAACACTTTCTGGGCTCCCCAAAATTGCAACAGCACCTCTAAAAGCATGCCTCAACGCAGCAACAAGGATCGTAACAGGTTCAAAAAAATTCGACCATATCTCTCCTCACTTGAAAGCGCTAAATTGGCTACCTTATGAAGCCAGAATTCAGCTCAAACTGGCGTGTATAACACACAAAGCTCTACACTTCCAGTCACCAAGATATCTAGCTCAGAAACTGGAGATTTCGGGGGGAAGCAGACAATCCAGGAGCGCCAGAGACCTAGTGCTGAAGCCACCGATTTTCCGCAAAAAAGAAACTTATGACAGAGCGTTCTCGGGTGCTGCACCGAGAATATGGAATTCGCTACCTCCAGACATCAGAAGGTTACCAAACCACGCAAGATTCAAGAAAGAAACCAAGATCTTTCTAATGAGCAAATACCTACCGTAACCATGACAGAACTACCACATAAGACTCGCCTAAATCCGCTAGCTTAAAGTCACTAGCGCTTTTTGCGCAGAACTAATTTCATTTGTTCATAACAGGTTCTTGTTTGCACTGATGATATGATAGGGTTCCTCTAGTCTCTTTTATATGCGGATGATGCGGTCCTAATGGGCCGCACTCCGAATGCACTACGCACTTTAGTTGGGGGTTTTGTAGCCTTTATGGCAGACCTAGACCTCTGTACTAATTTTAAGAAATCTTTCATAATGACCTGTGGCCCAAGAAAACATTGTATCAACTCAATAACCTCAGATTCTGAACGCTTATTACGCACTCGCACTTTCCCATATTTGGGTTTAGTCTTCTCTGATATTGGGTCTTGGGCAGCTCATGCTGCCCATAGTAGAAGTAAGTTCCTAAAAGCGACTAACTCGATCCTGAGCCTTCCTCAACCAAAACAAGCAGAGGTAGTCTTACCCATAATTAAGATCTATAAATCGCAGTGCATTCCCACCGCCACATATGGCGCTGAAGTCTGGGGTTTTATAAATTGTGGTGGGATCCAAAGAGAGGAGAACAGATTTTGTAGGAAACTTTTAGGGGCTCAAATCTCCTCCCCAAACTTTGTGTGTCATAAGGAACTAAACTTGCATTATATAGAAGATTTTATTAGGTCACGTCCAGCTATATTTTGGCTAAAAATTTGGCAAAACCCTGCAGCGACCCTGATAAGGGAGATTATTGTAGACTGCCTTAACTGCGACAAGGGAGGGCGCATACCCTGGCTTTCCGCTGTTAGAAAAAGTCTAATCAGTGTGAACCTAGAGCATATCTTCTTAAACCCATCGGACCTAGAGGGTATGAATAAAAGAATCCTCATGGCTGCATTGTACGAGTCTTATAACAACGCATGAAACGTTACAGAGTGCTCTAAACCATCAATCGTTAGGTACATGTCACTATTGGAGTCAAATAGCCTCCAAACGCATATGCCACCCAAATATCTCTTGAAGAATATCGGACGGTGGGGGAGAAGCTTGCTTTTTCGTCTTAGGGATGGCACCTTAAAATATTCACTCTGCTTCCCCTTGGGATTTAATACCAATCTTGAGCAAATGCCCTGCCCATGTGGCACCGGCAGTAATCAAACGATGGTACACTTTTTACTTTTTTGTAATTTTTATGAAAAATACACAAAACAATACCTGATTCCGTATTTTAAGGCATTTGCTAACATCGATTATAGAACAAGCATACTTGGAGATCATCAGACTTGAGAGCGATGATCTGATTTTTCGTGTCAGCTCTTTTCTGAGAGCGGCAGTCCGCTCACGTATTTCCATGAGCAATCTTTAATGTGTTAAGTGCACCTGAATACATAATACTGCTTTATCGTATGCACTTACCTTTACCTTATAGTTGGAATACTAATTAAAGTGCTACCTGCGGTCTGGAACATCTTATAAGTTCAAAATTTAATCGCACTTACATTATGCTGCTAAAACTGTTTACAACTGATTGCACTTTATCTTAATAGGCTGCTATATGTTTGTCCAACCTTTTATGTGCTAACATTTTAATGCTGCTATCTGCCCGTCCGTTGAAAATTTTAACCATGATATTACTGTTTGTACATTATGTCCCTTTTTAACACTCATACACAATTGTAGTCTTTTTATCTCGAAAGTTCTTTTGAATTATTGCTTTCTATATGGCGCTTTTAAACAAGAAACTGTACTGTTGTTGAACTGTGCTTTTATGGATATTTGTATCCGAATAAAGATTATTGAATTGAATTGAATTACCTACTGTAACCATGACAGAACTACCACATAAGACTCGCCTAAATCTGCTAGCTTAAAGTCACTAGCGCTTTTTGCGCAGAACTAATTTCATTTGTTCATAACAGGTTCTTGTTTGCACTGATGATATGATAGGGTTCCTCTAGTCTCACACTCTGTAAATATGCTAAAATATTTATCAAGAAAAGGGGCTGTGACAACTTTGAATTGTACCGTAATATGTCAATCACTATTCAGAATATTGTTTCCCCTGACGACATGGTTCCTATAGTCTTACTTACTGTGAATGTGTTATAGTATTTATCAAGAGAAGTGGCTATGACAGTTTTGAATTGTACTTTAATATGTCAATTGCTATACAGAATATTGCACTGAAAATGTTATCATGTCCTGTACTGTGAAGCGCTCTGATACCCTACGGGGTCTAGTTCGCGCTATACAAAACACTGAATAAATAAAAATAAAAAACATGGAGTGTATGAAATACTAACCACCTCTTGAGTATGGTTAGGGGTGTTACAGAGAAGAGTGAAGAAGGACGGCGGGGTCAAAGCTTTGCCACAGATTTTTTTTTACCTCTGTTTGCAAATATCGAGAGAACGGATACAAATCTGTATTGCGCAGTACATGCCAAACAACTAAACTATCGTAGTTGGTAATTTATTGCCTCACAATATGGTTAATCTCTCCTGGTGTTCATAAACATTGGAAGAGATTAAAAAAATATTTGCATGCCGGGTCAGGGGCGGGCTGTTTGTTTGCCCCCAGCATTGCTCAGTAGTGAGGGGATATTTGTTGTCCTTCACCAATCACCTTGCTCAAGGACAGGGATTGTGTTTGTTCTCCCCTGCCTTGCCCAAGTGAACAACAGTTTTGCAAATCGTGGGAGCAAATAGCGCAGACTTGTTGATTGTATACCTTGGAATAAGGAATAACATGCATGGCTGGCATGTTATTCCCCATTCTGGGGTGTCACGCTTGGAACTGAGCACAGATTGCACACCTGCTGATTTTCCCACCATGCGCTTATAGCAAATTAAGAGGTGCACAATTTGAACCTGCATTTTGCTGCCAATTCATGGTTAGGCGTGTCTTTTATACAAACACGCAGAAATGAAGCATAAATCTCCAGATCTACATTTTGTTCTGGGCTCTAGGGATTAAAGTGAACAGCACAATCAAATGCTTTCTCTCCTTTGCAATCAATCATACAATGCCACACAAGGCCACAATAATGGCAGCCAGTGAGCTACACAAATGTCAAATAAAGACAATCACATAACCCTTCCTATTGGTTGGACCCCTAATCACACAGGAAACCAATGAAAGACATTACAAACTGCAGTCAAATCAGTGGAAGCAGATGAACTGTATTTAATTGTATTGCAGCATTTATATAGTACTTACTGTTCATATGTGGGGCACTGAAGCAGTTGCCTATATGAGTAGTACACTACACCGTGTCGGGTGTGGGGTTGGAAGGATGTTGTCTTTGTTTTGATCCTATGTGGGAAGTGTTTCCATGCCATGCGTGATGGCCACTGGGGTGTGGTTATCGTGTTATGGGACACAGCACATAGCAGTATGTTCGATGATGAAGTGTGAGAGACAGACGCACAGCTTTATGGTTTTCAGTAAGCTGGTAGCTTTGAACAGCTCTGCTGGTCCCTTTATGGTATGTCATATCCTATAGTGTGCTTAGCCACTTACTGTACTGGGTTGCCCAATCTGAAATGTTGTGTATAAATGTGGACCTGAGTTGTCATGGTTGGAGGGAGAGAGACGAGGAGAGATCTGCTGGAATGGGCATTTTTATTATCATCTTATATCCGAGTGTTTTTATGAGATATAAAGAAGCAGTCAGATTATATAGATATGTAGGACCTGCAGTGGTGGACTATATTTAAGTCCTCCAAATTGTCCAGCAATGTGTTACAGATCTCTTCAATTATTCCATGCCAGTTCATGTGATGATGCTTGGCCTTTTGGCTGTACAGTGCTGGTGACGGACAACCTTCATAGCAGATATGTATGATGTGAGTTTAAGAGGTATAAGTTACAATTTGTTGCTGACTGCTGGATATTATGGTTTTAGTATTATTGTAGGCCATAACAGTGATTTATGTAAGTAGATAAATATATAATGTCACAGAGAACCATAGGTCAGCCATTCTTAGCTTACCTGCATATTGAAAGCAGTTTGATGATTGAGTTGTTTGCAATTCGTGGGTACTAAGCTGAGGATTGGAAGATGAATTACATTACATGACACAAAGGTATAAATTAACCACTGAAAGGAGAGATAGGGTAGCATTAAAAAAGATTGTGTAACAAAGACCTTCAGTAAATTTGTTGAAAAAGACCCAGGTAAAATAAGCTAAAGAGGTAAAAATTCTGATTAATTTATAAAATGTATGCTCCCGCATCCCATGTTGATGGAAGGGACTGGGTGGGGGCCCTGCTGTGCCTCTGCGCTGCATCTTCTCCAGTGTCCAAGGAGATTCTACCTGGTTCCAAAATCCTGAGTATTCCGGGACCGAGTAATTACAGACTTTGGACAAATGGCCACATAGAATAGGTCAGAACAGTGCGCCCCTGTGAATCAGGGGCGTAGCTTGATCAGTAACACTGGGGGGGATGTGAGCTTCAAATTTCCCAATAGTCACTCTGGCATATCATGGTAAAATACATTACTTGAGATTCAGAGCAGGAGAGGGCTTAAGGGTCATTGGAATGGGATAGCAGTGTGGATTGTTAAGGTTACATAAAAAACAATATGTAGTCAAACAACCAACAAACAGTTTTAAGAACTTCAAAACAGAGAGGAGAGAGAGTGGGAGTGTATGTTTTTGTCTGTGTGTGCATGTGAAAATCCTAGGTGAAATCCGACACCCACCTCATCATACCCGACTGAAAGCACCCGGACCCAACTATTTGCTGGAGAATACATTTATTAGGGGGGGGGGGGGTGTAACACCGCAAACATCCCCCCTAAAGCAACCTCCCTGCCGGGAATACCGTTCTGACCAGCTTGCAATCGGCTTATAAATATATCACGGTCGACTCCGTCAACACTGTCGTACATGAGTTTTGAAGGGTTTCATAGGCTGTATAGTATGATTCTAAGTTCCAATTCAATAATAAGATAAGATTCAATTTGACAAATTCAACAAGGTTTTTTTTCCATTTTGTATTTTACTTGATTTTAAAGATATTGACAATGGGTGATAAACTAAAAGAACGTTCAATTTTTAACACAAACGTATTGAGAAACATAATATTTTGCATTAATGTTACTGTGCATGCACATGATATTTGCATATTGTGCTTTTCATTTTAAGGTTCATTTGTGCACTTAGACCTGTTTTTTCCATTTGTAAACCGATATCCTATCAACTACAGACTTTCCTCCTGTTACTTCATGTTAAGTACACAGATGCAGTTTTTAAGCCGGTCTTATTAACAAGGGTTTATGACCTGCTTTTCTTACAAGGAATCTTAATACCTAGGGTGCCCTCTAGGGGTCGGTAGAGTCCTCTCAGGAAGGTGGTTCTGGCGTGTACACGGAGTGTTACTCTGAGCAGGGGCCCAGGGGGCAGAGCTTAAAGCGGCTGGAACTGTGTACCTATCCTCTGTGAGTCGCTGTGCCGTTGGCAAGACCAGAGCTGGCTGGTTACTGCCTTTAACTCATGGAAAGTGCAGGATAATTTCCCCTCCGCGCACGCGGGACTCTCTCTGCTGCGCCGCTGTCAGTGAAATTAGCTTTATTAACTGTAGCAGAGATCGGTGGGGCCTCGTTGCAGCCTCCCCGGGGCGCAGTTAAACTTCCTCGAGCCTGGCGGCCAGAGCGCGAGCCTCAGTGGGTAGGCGGCTAACGAGATGGATCTGAGGCAGCCTAGTGCGCAGGCATGCCTGCAACCCTCAGACGACAACCTCCCTCACGGGCTGGTGGTACTGGACTGTAGAAACCGAACACAGATCTGTCGGCGAGTTTACACGTCCATCCTTTACTATCCTGCACATCCATGCTGGGTGGGGCCTCTTCAGAAACACGTCCTGTCATCTCACGCACACACTTGCATTGTAAATGTATAGCCCAGTTATTCTTTAACATCGTGCCTACCCACACCTGGCTATGTTGGGAGTGTAAAAAGGGCCCTAGGTCAGAGACCATACAGATTGAATTCTGGGCATCTTACTCATCGTACATGCTGGCTGCCTTCCAGAACCATCTCTGGCCACCTTACACATCTGCGCCATCCCAATTCCAGTCTGGCCACCTTACAAATTCGTGCCAATGCCCTTCCTGAGTCATGTCTGACCATCTCACAAATCTAGGCCAGGGCAATTCCAGAAACATCTCTGGTTGCTTCACACATCCATGCCAGGGCCCTTTGAGAGCCATCTCTGGCCATTTGATGCACACTCATCTCCAGAAACATAAAAACCCACTACTGTGTTATAAGACCCTATTCTCACCCATACCAGGCCAGTGTGGGTGTGCAACTAAGACAACATCACAAGGACATTACACAATCATCCCATGGCATATTACAGAGCAATGTCTGGGCACTTCACACTTACCAGCTTGAAGGACGTTACAAAGCCATCCCTAGTCATCATTCACTCCTCTGTGATAGAGGGAACACTCCTCCGACTTGCAAGCACTCAACACCGCACTCTGCCACTACCTCACTCCATGGAAGGACCGTTCTCATGCGCTCATTGCCGCTTCTCGGGCGACACCACCCCCACATCACCTGCCACTCACGCCTCACCCCCTATCGCATGCATGCTCCTCAACACCAGATCTCTTTGCATGCACGCCACCAAGGTCTGGGACCTCATCGACATGCACTCCCCAGACATCCTTTTTCTCACTGAAACCTGGCTCAACCCATTATTCACTCCTGCCATCGCCGAGGCCATCTCTCCTAGATACAAGATCACCTGCCGAGACAGGCACCACAAACCCATAGGAGGTCTAGCAATCATCCACAGAGATACCATCACCTGTGCCACCTGCACGGACGAACCCACTGTGTTCATGGAACTCATGCATTTCCGACTTCAAGTTAGCAACGGCACGACCATCTCTGCACCCTCGCTTACTGACCATCAGGACCACGCGCCACTTCAGCAACCTCCTTACCGACTTCATCACTTCCATCACACAGATTCAACAACTTCTTACAGCTCTGCGATCTCAACCTTCATCTCAGTGGCCCAACGGACCACAACTCCACCTCCCTTCTCGAGAGCCTCGACAACATCGGGCTCACACAGCTCGTCCGAGAACTGACTCAATGCAGGACGCACCGATGGCCCCTTTTTCTCAGCCAGCAACAAGATCACCTTCAGCTACCTCACCCCACTCACATGAATGGACCACTCAGTTGTACACTTCCACGTCAACGCACCCCACTGCAGCAAGCCAAAGCCAGTCAGTAACTTCATATGCAACTGGAAACAAAATAACAGAGGAGAACTGGACCCACATCCTCAGATCAAACCAGCCTATCCTCACCGGTGACCTACAGAATGACTTAACCATATTTAATAACTGGATTTCAGACTGCACCAACACACTAGCTCTCCTGAGGAAAAATAAGCAAGCAAGAACAAACACTCAAGCCTGCTGGTACACAGAAGATCTAAGAAACTCCAAACGTTACTGTAAGCAACTAGAGAGAAGATGTAGAACCAGCCGAGACAGAACCTCAAGAGACACGGGGAAATCCGCACTCACAAGGTATCACACCCAGATCAAAGAAGCCAGGAAATCAGCCCTCGTACTGAGACTGGAATCTTGCTCTAACTCCAGAAAAGAGATCTCCAACATTGTCAGAGAATTTGGCAACCCCACAGCAACCACCAACACAATTACCCCTTCACAGGACCTCTGCAACAGCATCTCTGACTTCTTCCATAACAAAATACTCAAGATCTACAGTAACTTGGCACCCCAACCCAATGCAGTAGACCTCATCGGGCAACTGCCCAAAACCACGAAAAACACCCATCAACTAACAAACTTGAACCCCCTCACCACAGAAGACACCGCTGGAATTTTAAAGACCATCCATTCAAGGGCCACTACTGACCCTGGCCCTCAACACATGTACATCTTGCAAAGAACACTGATCAGAGCCAACCTCACCACCATCATCAACATCTCCATCCATAGCAGAACCTTCCCAGATAACTGGAAACAGGCAGAGGTCATAGCTCTCCTAAAGAAACCCTCGGCAGACCAAGAAGAACTCAACAACTACAAACCCATCTTGCTCCTACCATTCCTGTCCAAAGTGGAGAAAGAGATCAACAGACAACTCTCCTCCCAACTAGAACAGCACCACCTCCTGGACATCAGTCAGGGTTCTGCAGCAACCACAGCACAGAAGTCGCCCTCTTGGCAGCAGCAGACCATCATGGACATAGGAGAAACTGCCACCCTCTTCCTCTTTGACCTCTCAGCAGCTATTGAAACCATATCCATAGAACCCTTATCTTTAGACTTCACGACTCAGGAATACAAGGACACGCCCTGAGATGGATTGCCTTTTTCCTCTCTGCAGAAGACAACGAGTCAGCCTCCCTCCATACACCTCTGAACCCAAGAAGCTTGTTTACAGAGTCCCACAAGGACCCTTCCTCAGCACAACCCTTTTCAATGAGTAAATGGCACCCCTCTCCCGCATCATAAAAGCCCACAACATCAACATTGTCTCCTACGCCGAGAACACACAACTCATCCTCTCTCTAACTGATGGGAACAACACCACCAGGAGTAACTTCACCTCCTGTGTGGCCAACGTGGCCGGCTGGATGAGGGTGAACTACCTAAAATGGTTCACTGACAAAATATCGATGTTAAAAATATAGAAGTAAAAAATATCGATGTAAAAATATAGGGGTCCATTACGATAACCGGCGGTAAAAAAAACGCCATCCACCATAGCCTGAAAAGACCGCCCGCCTGCACCATGGGAATACCGACCGAGCAATTATGATGACGCGAAGCAACCACCGCCCGCTGCGGAAAAAACAAACAGAATACCGCCCGTCCATGTCAGAGTAGAAGATAATCCGTCCGCCACGGACGTAATACCGCCTGAAAACCCAAATACGACCGCGCTGACGAACTAGACACCGGCCGTCAAATTATGATCCCCCCGACATGACCGCGGTAAAACAACATATTTCCCGCCCGCCACGGTGAACAACAGAGATGAATAACTGACAAGGCGGAAGGCCTGGCGGCCACGTCCATGCACGGAAATCATTGGCGGCCCAAAGAAATACACACAACACGGCCAACAAGTCCACACAGCAAACGACTCCAAAATACCCAGACACATAACCCATCCCAAAGCCACATCCCCCTGGCCAAACCAAAAAACCACAAATCCCAGGACACCACGCACAACACACCTGAAAACGACAGCCCATCATGACACACCCACATAGGTGAGTACAAAAGCAGCCCCTTCACAGACCACAATCCCTTGCACCACTACAAAGCCAAGACCACAGCAGAGAACCCAGAGAGCCACAAAGGAAAGCAGCATACCACACGCACGCACACATCACACTCATCACCAACAACACCATCACCACCTAAACACCGGCACCACTAACCCCCTGCACATCACACACCACACACCACCACACCAGCACCACAAAAACCAAACCACGCACCATGGCAACACAACGAATGCCTAAGTTCACTGCCACAGAGTTGACGGTCATGGTCGACGAGGTCATCAAGGTGCACCCACAAATCTATGGGAACCAGGTCCAACAGACACCAGTAGCCACCAGAAACAGGATGTGGAGCAGGATCGTAGACCAGGTGAATGCAGTTGGGAACGTGCCACGCAACCGGGGGGAAATCACCAAGAGGTGGCAGGACCTGAAAAGCGTGATCAGGAAGAAGGAGGCCAAGAACCGTGAGCTGGCTGACAGGTCTGGCGGCAGAAATCCCGCGCCATTCAAGACCTTCAAGGCGTGGGAGGAGAAGGTGCGAGGCATTCTACATCCGGAGAGTCTCACCGGAATACCAGGGGGAGTGGAGGCTGGTAAGTACAAACAAATGTATACCAGCACACCGCTATGTACTGTCATGCACTACCACAATGCCATAGCTCCGAGGGCCAAACACCCCCATGTCCAGTACACAATCCACAAGACATCCCTCACACATGCAACAGACACTCACACACACTCAGCCCATAGGCAAAACCATGGGGGCATGTGTACAGTCAGCCAGCACCACAACTCCCACCAGCTCCCCTTGTAGCCCAGATGCGCCGGAAGGAGCACTCCCCACACCCACACCCATGTGTCAGCCATAGCTGCACAAACCAACAAGTAACAGGTAAGTAGCCTTACCACAAGGTCCGTATATCGGAGGGGGGACTGCAGAAGTACAACCCCCACCAGGCCCCTAGTCCTACAGCGCAGCAAGATGGAGCACTCCCCACACCCATGTGTCAGCCATTGCAGTGCACACCGTCATCCCACAGGTAGATATGTTACCTGACATGGAGGGGTGTCTGTGGATGGTAAACCATCACTACAACTCACAACACGGCCCCCACTCCCACAGACCAGCAAGATGGAGCACCCCTCCCTCTCATAACCATGTGGTAGCCATTGCATTGCTCCCTCCAAACCAACAAGTAGGTAGACTACTGTACAGGGCGGGGTGTCTGTAGGCATGAGGACTGTACTACGACTAACATTTGGGACATGCCACGTAGCAGAGGAACAGGTAGCACTGCTCCCTGTCAGAATCATGTGACTAATGTGCACACGGACATGAATTACAGAGTCATAGCCCACATGAGCCATCTCAAATACAGTAACACATAAGGAGTCACGTCTGCATGCACAAGTCTCACTGGAGTACTGACCCACATGGCGTGCACTGTGCCAATCATCACACACATCAGCAACACCATCCAAGTCTTGTCCATGTAGTCGTGTCTGCTTGTTCCGTTGACATCGTACAACATCACCCATGTATGTCTATCTTGTCTCAATGTAACAGAGTGGAACCCCAGTAATGTCACATACACCACTGGACCCATGAACCACACAGCTACACAATGCACATTCAAAATCTCATCCATCACATCTTTCAGCCCCAGTGTCATGATAGGTATATCATCTAAACAGTTGTCCCATATACAGTAGTTCAGCAAAGATTCCTGCCCATGACCAATAATGTGTTTGCTGTGTCTGAAGCGCACGTCACACTGTGAGTTACAACATACCAAATATAGTCAACACCCCAAGAGCACAGCATTGCTGCACATGGCTGAGGGTAGCACGCACACCAAGGAATTGTCCCATCTGCAATACGTTGTGTGGCACACAACCATTACTCACTCACTACAATGCTTGCAGTGTAATGTCCCTAAATGACAACAGTGAGCAGATATGCTGGGTAAGTCAGACATACACACACCTTTGTCTCTGTAGTGTCGTGTGGCCAAAACACATGTCCCCTTCTGCACCCATATGTCACAGTATGTACCACAGTACCATATTTCAACTCTAAAGCGTTCATGGGGCTATACCCCTTTTGCCATCTGCATTTCTAAGCGTTGCATTTGAACCCCAAAAACATATAGCATCTCAAAAGCGTTCATGGGGCTGTACCCCGTTCCCACCAAAGCCACAAAATGTAGGGGTACTGCAACACACACCAATTGGCATTTCAAATCCGTCCCATGCCATATGCACCCATCACACTATTCCATTGCCTTGATCACGCACACACATTGTAGAGCCATACACACGCATCTGGGAAATCAGTGCACAACTGTGCACAAACTGTGCATGTCAGACATCTAACACAAACCTTGCAAGGTGCAACACAATAACCTTTCGTCTCCGCCCCACAGGTGACGAACAGCATGATGCTGGGGAGGGAGACAGCAGTCATCACAGCCAGTCCACAAGCCCCCCACCCGGACTCACGGATGTGGAAAACCTGGACACCTCTACGGACGAGGACTCCCGACCAGGCACATCTGGTGTGGCAGGGCGCAACAGCTCCCCAGGACCCCTCCTACCCACCAACCCATCTCCCAGGGCTGGTGACCAGTCCCAGGCCCCTGCTGCCACGGTCATTGCGGCCACCACTGCTGCAACCACCACCACCATCACCACCACCAGGGCCTCCCTGACCACTCACCCTGCGCAAGGGTTGGCACGCACCTCGACATCTACCCTGGGAGCCAGAACGAGGCCCCGGGTGACCAATGTGGCGAGTGGGCAGGTCGGTGGCAGCAGTTCAGGTGGGAGGAGCAGGGTCAGGCCAACGCCATCAGAGCCTGGGAGCCAAGCCCTGCCGCAAATCGCCAGAGTCCTTGGGGCCTATGAAGCGGCCCAGAGACAATGGGCCAGGTCAGCTTCTGACACGCGGGAAGTCCTTGGGGTGTTGAGGTCCATGGACGCCCACATGGGCCAACCTGTGGACCTCATGGGCCAGCTAGTGGTGGCGGTGAGGGCCCAATCAAGGCCAACCACACCACCTCCGCCACCACCTGC
The DNA here is from genome assembly GCA_963921515.1 of Calotriton arnoldi. Taxonomy (NCBI): domain Eukaryota; kingdom Metazoa; phylum Chordata; class Amphibia; order Caudata; family Salamandridae; genus Calotriton; species Calotriton arnoldi. Next base: position 2,670,622 of record CAWUFW010000375.1, read on the forward strand.
TGGGGCGCAGGGATGTGCAACATCCAGTTCCCCTGCGTCCACAGCCAGTGGGCAATCCTCAGCCACCACCAGCAGCCCACAAACACAACCCCCCCCTCCCAAACGTGGAAGGGGCCGTCCGAAGAGGAAACAGGTGTCCAGAGAGGACTTTGCACGCTCCAAACGCCAGTGAGTCAGCCAACCACGGTGGCCATCTCCTGCATTCACTTGGACTACCATCCTACCCCACACTGCCAGGTGAATGGCATGTGTCTGTTGGACTGCGGACCCAGAACAACATGGGTACACCTTGACCATCACGCGGACATGACCGTCAACTCATTGTACAGCATGCACCACTTTCTTGATCACCTTGCCCACAATCACGTCACCTTTAAAATAAATACACCTGGATCACATTCTGTGTTATCTGCTCTGTTTATAATCAAGGATGCCCAACCGTCACCATGATCAGAAATGCATCTGTAGTGTGGTATGTCGATAGGCCAGGAGAGGCTGTAGGGACCTAGGGGTGAAAAACAGAACAAGAGTCCATTGAATGTGTGTCACACACTCATCACACAGTACTTGTCATCATGTTCAAGCAATGTACACACATCTCACAGAGCAACAGGGCACAATGCTACAGCCACTGTCAGTGGCATACTACCCTGGACATGGACCATTGCCACACAGCACTCAGTGAACAATAGGCCGCCGTGACAATGCACACGTACACCTACACAACTACAGCGACATCAGCCGTCGTACATGGTCACTCACCGTCAAGTGAAGTAGCGGGTGATGAGCTGCTGACGCTCATTCACTGCTTCCTCCTCTCCACTGTCCTCGTCACTGGACACGGCTTGGCCTGCAGGCGGGGGCCTTGGCTGATCACCGTCATCCACTATCAGGGGGATCTGCCTGCAAATCGCAAGATTGTGCAGCATGCAGCATGCCACAACTATCTGGCACACCTTCTGTGGGGAGTATGCCAGTGCACCCCCGGTGCGGTCCAGGCATCTGAATCTGGACTTCAGGAGTCCAAAAGCCAGCTCCACCACACGTCTGGTCCTCCCATGTGCCTCATTGTATCTGACATCAGCTGGTGTCCAAGGATTGCGTAGTGGGCTCAGCAGCCAAGGCCCATTAGGATATGCAGAGTCACCTGGGTGTGAGAAACACGGAGAAACGTTGCATTTCCAACAGGACACAAGACAGCATGTCACAACCAGCTCGCTACACGAGTATGCATACTCACCAACAATCCATGCACGGTCCGGTTGCAGATTGGTCATCATACGTGGGAGGATGCTGTGGCGCATGATGTGCGAGTCATGGGTGGATCCGGGAAACTTCGCACACACGTGTGTGATGATCATGTCCGCCAGGCACACCACTTGCACATTCAGGGAGTGGAAATGTTTCCGGTTCCTGTAGATGTGCTCCATGGCCTGTGGTGCAACGAGGCCAACATGGGTGCAATCAATTGCACCAACAACGTGGGGGATGCGTCCAAGGGCATAGAAAGCACCCTTCACTGCAGCCAAATCTCGAGCCCTGGGGAATCGGATGTACCGGTTCCTGTAGAGCATCATAGCTGACAGGACATCCCGTAGCACCATGCTGAACATGGGCTGGGACATCCCACCTCCACTGCCCACCGTGTGTTGAAAGGATCCGGTAGTGAAAAAATGCAGTGCAGCCATCACCTTAGCCGTGGGGGTGAATGCTGTAGGATACACCCTGCGAGGACGGAGGTGGGGTTCCAACATTGCACATAGGTGACGCAGGATGGGTCGGTCCAGACGGAATTTCCTTATATCCTCCACATCCTTCATGTCTGCCAGCAATTGGTAGGGGCGATGTATGTTTGGTCTCCTCCTAGGACAGATGGAAGTGGACACATGTCAATGCAACACACCACATGGCATTTTCACATACACAAAACAAAGATCACTGACAAAGCAATAGAATCACAGAACAGCTGACAAGTAGGGACAGCACAGCTACATTACTCTTACACAGGTCCCCTTACCAATAGCAATGACCACTGACACAAACCATTGCTATGAGCATGCACATGGGGATTTAGGCCATAATAGCTTGAAAGGCATGATGATGATTTCAGACTGCATATGTGGGAAGCGGCAACACCAGGGCAATATACCTAGCTGCTGTGCCTGACACCGCTTCCGAGCCTTTGTGAGTATGGCACACACCAACAACACAACGTACACAGGCTGAGCGGTACACCAATCGCAGCAGCTTGGACACGCTGAAACAGCCCCAGGGGGCTATATGAGTGTGAGAGGGAGACCGGCATTACCACAGCTTCCAGGGACTGCTGACTGGCATCCCTCAACAACACCTGCTGCTGCTGCCACCTGTCCACCTTCATGTAGACGACTCTGATGATATGTCCAGGTCCACTCACCAGCGAGGAGCTGGAGTTCCTGGATTCCGAGCTCCACGCACACTGCCCAAGGCTATTACTTGCAAAAGTCGTGTGTGTAAGACAACTACTGTGTGTGTGGGAGTGCATGTGGGGGACACACATGTCGTTGATCCACAGCACTATGAGTCAGAGCCTTTGGGGTTCCAACATGCACTGCTTACCATGCTTACTACAGGTGGAAGGGGTATGTAGGCTCTCTGGCGCTTTCCCATGCATGTCCCTCCCGAGTGGTGGTACATGGCATTTTCATGTCAGACATCCAGTGACGCAGCCACTTGGCAATGCATGATTCAGGGCAGTTATTGCTTGTGTGAATGGCTGGCTGGGTCCCTGCTGGCCTTCTCAGTCTCGGCAGACCTGGGCTGCACATTGACCGCCCAATCCTAGAAGGAAACTACACTGACTGTACAGTGGGTTACATGTGTCATTAGTTCACAACTGCCAGGAAATGCGCAAACTCAGCCCTGTCGATTGGACACTCCAGGCCTTGTGATAGTGATGTGTGTGAGAGATAGTGGCACTGAATGTGACCTCCATTGCGGGGTGAGCCATTCACAGGGCGAGTACGTTGAGGGCTGCGCAGTGTTGGACACAGTGAGTCCACCCACAAAGATGTGTTGCCTTGTGATCTATGTGTTGGTCTACCTGACAATGGACAGTAGATGTGGGCAGACTACACATTGCTCAAAGTGCTGGCATCCTGCATGTGAATGGGATGGACAGGTACTGTGTACACACTCCCACCAGCATGCATTCACGTGTGGTGTACACATGCTTTTATGCCATGTCCGATACCTTCTTGGCTCTGTTACACATCTCTGAGTATTTAGGATGGGTCAGCATCATGCCACTGTGATTGGTGCATGTGGGTGATGATGAGAAGTGTATGAGTGATATTTCTACCCTCTTGTGTACCATCCCTGCAGTTGGAAGTCCTCCAGCCCAAGGCCTTGTGATGAGCCATTGCATCCAAGTTGATGCCTCTGTGTATGTGTGACCGACAGTGCAGCCAATTCCACAAAGGGTGTGACGTCATCTGCCGGATGTGCGACTACGTGGCGGAGACGAATCGGGGGATGCCCCCTCGTATTGTCAGGTTAGCACGGTGCTGCATTTCACCACTATTGGTCTGCTTCTTGACAGTCACAGAGCCTGTGCCGGATGCACGTTTGTTGGGGCATCAGCAGCAAGCAGGTGTACAGTATTGTGGGATGGTGTCTTTTGCTGTGAGAGGCAGCATGTGTCCGCAGCCTACCCATCATCTGGGTAATGTGATGTTTGTTGTGTGATGCAGTGGGTTGTAAGTGTAATCTGTGCTGGGTGCATCTGACATGCATATGCGATTCCTGAGGGTCAAGATGTAATTTGAGCACTCTGCATTGTCAATGCATTCAGAGTCGTAGGCCTCAGGAACAGCCTGTAGTATGCTGGAGTGGCAATTCCCATGTATGTTTGAGACACTGTGCCTACTCTGATTTCGTTCGGACATATGTGTGCGATGCCTCACCTCATATGCCTGATACTTACACATCCGGCACACTGTGCAACAGTAGTTGTGCTCGTGCGCAAGACAGGTGTATGGCATGGGCTCATGACCATTATGGACTGTCATGTTGCAGACTGTGTGAGTGGTGTCCCAATCTGCTCCATGCAGGTATGTCCTTGGCCTAATTACGTAGTGGTCATCCTTGCCACCATCAGGACAGTGGGTGTGCACACAGCGATTTGTGGCTATGGCCGCAGGGTGATACAGGCCGGGTGTTGTGCTATGTGCACAACACATGTGCCACTTATTAGCGGCTTCATTTCCTGTACGCCCGCCATTACGTGTTGATTGTGGTAGCTGTATACAATTGCACAGGTATCGTGCAACATGTGGATTTGGGAATGTTCTGTGCTGCCTCCCTTGCACATGTCTGTTTAATTGATGCCAAATGAGTGAGGCCACCTCGCTCTCCCTCATGTAGCATCTCCCGTGGGTGCTGAGGGACAGGGGACGGTCAACAGTGGTGAGGCATCGGATGAAACAGCTGCACAGGAGCTGGGTGAGACAGATGTGACCTGCGCCTCGGAGGGGCCAGACGTGTGCTGGATAAATCACATGCTGAGACGGCAATTGCTGCGTCATCTGAGGACAGAGGTCATGCATCCATGTTTGCTAGCACAGGGGACTTGGACTCTGGCTCATCTGCAGCCACGTGGAGGCCAATGCCCGCCCTCCCATCTACTTCCACTGGTGCAACACGTGTCGGCACAAGGATGAAGGATAGAGTGTCCTTCACACCAGGCACAGCTGCCCCTGCACATGTGACCCCTGCTGCCCTCAGTGCTGGGTCTGTTGAGCTTGTGCGGCATCTCTGTGTGAGGCAGTCAGCTCTCCTCATTAACTTCATTGCCCATGACATCACCTTGCCGCAGGTGACATAGTTCATGGAGGGCCTACATGTACGCGTGGGTGGGCTACACTAGACTGTCCAATGGTTGTCCCCCCCAGTCAAGGTGGGCCTTCAACTGGGCCACTCTCAGGCTGACATTCCTGACCCTTTCTCCACCCCCCTGGAAAGTGGCACATCTGACCACAGCAGGGCACGAGTCCCAACAAAAGAGGTGGTGGGAAGCTGACGTCAGGACAGGAAGTGACGTCACGAAAGGTGGCTTGCACCATCAGACTCATTGCCTCCCCTCGCTCACCCCTTAGATGCGATTGAAGCCAGCGCGTGAGCAGCAGCTCCAATCTCGCCCCAGAGAGGCCAAAGAGTGAATGTGTGGCTCCATTTGCTCCAGTTATCGGGCTCACGGTAATATAAGTGGGGGGACGCCGTCCACCCGCGTGGTACCCCGACTCGAGCCCTGGACAACAGTGACAATGCATGGCAGTCTCCGGAGTCTGGATATACCACATGCAACACACAGAAGCTGTAGCTACCCTAGCGGGCCAGGCCGCAAACACCATCCCAGACGAAAGGTAGACACACCCCGGCGCGCATAGTCATTACATCCGCTGCCATTGACAAGGGACCCATCGAGTGTGATATGGGCCTCAGGGTGACGGGCCTCCGAGCCATCCCCCGCCAACGAGTGTCATGCAACTCACACATTTCGCAAAGCCAATAGGACACTTTGCCTGCACACCAGGGCTCGAGTCGGGGCACCACGCGGGTGGACGGCGTCCCCCCACTTATATTACCGTGAGCTCGATGACTGGAGCAAATGGAGCCACACATTCACTCTTTGGCCTCTCTGGGGCGGGAATGGAGCTGCTGCTCACGCGCTGGCTTCTCTGATGCAATCGCATCTAAGGGGTGAGCGAGGGGAGGCAATGAGTCTGATGGTGCAAGCCAGCTTTCGTGACGTCACTTCCTGTCGTGACGTCAGCGTCCCCCCACTTCTTATTTGGGACTTGTGCCCTGCTGCACACTGAGAATGTGTTGCCTGCGAGATGTGACCAGGAGCAGGGCGCCATGACCTCCCACCCACCAAGCTCCACTGCCATCCCGTGCCCTGGGTAGCCTGTGCAGGTGGACAATGTAGGGGGTACACCTGGAGGACAGGGGATGTAAGTGCCTTGGCAAGGGCCTGGCAGACGCACAGCAGTATCCAGCATGTCCCCAGAGGGAGGGCCAACGTCTACACATGATGCAGCATTGATCGTGTGCCCGCCTGTTGTGCCCACACGAGTTCACATTCATCCCCAGACAGGTAGGCTTTCCAAATACCCAACACAGTGGAAATCTACCCCTCCGGGATCCTCCCCACACAGTCTGTTTCAACACTGCATGGGTGCACCTACCCGTGCCACCCACCCACCTGGGCCAAGCAGCCCTCCCGCTTCACATGCCACATGTGTGTCTTCCACAGTTGTGCTTCTCTCTCAGGGGCGGACCTCCAACTGTCCCGTAGCACACAGACAGCACCGATTCGGACTGGCATCCTGTTTGAATGGTAGGCACCCTCACACAACTACCTGTGACACAGTGGTGGCTGTGCTGGCTATTGTGACTGCCATGGCAGTGTTGCTGGCCATGGCAGGGTACACTCACACACAATGCATACGCAGCTTTTCGTATCACTACTCTGCACATCGGACTGCCCACTGTCCCTGGTGTTGTACAATGTTGCCGCCTGTCTATGTAATCTGGGACTGGATGCTGTTGTTCCTGTAGTGGGTTGTGTCTGTGTAGTTGCTGATTGCAGTTGTTACTGTGTGTGCATAGTTAAGTGAGGCACATGCCGTGTATGGTACCTCAACAATTGCAATGTCTGGGCTCACATTCCTATGTGTATTATACGTGGCTGGGACTTCACTTCTTTCAGACTCTGCTACTTGTGTGTGTGATGAAGACGTATGTCTGTGACATGGATTGTCTGCATGTATTTGGTGGTATTTCTGTGAAAATGTATACGTGTCATGTTTGCGTGCAAGCAAAGCACAGGGTGTGAGTCTAGCCACAGGATGACAGGTAGCATGTGCAGAGTGTGCGGGTATGTGTGAGCTTACTTTCTGGGTGGCCAGCAGTGTAGGTGTATGTGAATCTTGTGATGAACATAGAGCCTGGGCACATGGCTTACTTTCAATGTGTGCATTTGGGAGGTGTAGGTGTGTGTGGTGTGAAGGGTGTGACTTTGGGGTAGTGTTGGTGTGTGTGTGTGCGCTCTGGCAATGTCGACTACACACATGTGTTACCCAGGGGCATGTGGGTTTTTGTATCCGTGTTCAGGTCTGTGAATGTGAGCACATGTGTGTATTGTCTGTTGCACAGTGTGCAGTGTGTGGGTGTGTCCTTGCAGTTCAGGATGACTCCTACTTGATATGTATTGGCCATTGTGGGTCTGCAGGGTGTGTGAATGTGAAGATTGTGCCTTGTTTAATTGAGCATGTATGTGAATTTCTGCAGTTCGTACTCACTGTGCAGCCCTGCCCACCCACACTGAGATCGTGTGTGTGTTTTGTCATTCATTGCTGTGGCATGCTTCTTGCGTGGCTCCTATATTTGCTTGATGAGTGTGATGTCAGACGGTGAAGGTAATTGTACACATATGTAGGACTGTGCTTTGTAGTGACCAGGCCGTCAGTGTTGATGTGATGATCTGTTGGGCCACGTCAGACTCTGACAAGCCAAGGCCCACGACCTGTGGTATTTCACTGGGTCCACTGTGGCAGCAACTCATATGCATTGACATCCAATGACACTTGACTACATGGTCATCTCACGACTCTCGTGTACTTCACACACTCTCATCCTCTCTCATTCGTACTTGTCTACGATCAATAATTCTACAGAGTCACATATTTGCTTCAAGGCATGTATTTGAACTTACTTCCTCTGTGATGCAGGATGTGGACACTACTGGCAGCGAAATGCATGTGGAGGATATACTTAGCATGATTACACATACAAAAGGGGGTACAGGTAGATGTGATTAGTTGTTGATTGTGGAATAAAGGCTTCAGAGTTACGAATGCCCTGCCCTTGCTATGCTACAGTACATTTGCTCATTACTGAAGAGCTCTAGGCTTTGACACAGACAGTATTAATTTTGCCTACCAGACAGCTTGACATCATAGGCACAATACATCTCAGTCCCATGGTACAGGATTACTACAATAGTGACTCCGACACACCTGCGTCAGAGGTGACATCAGAGCATGAGCCTACATGCATGCAGCAGCGTCTCACATGTTGTTGCGATATGGTGGCTACTGAACATGACACAATGACTGGCGCCATGTTGTAGGGGGTTGCATTTGTTGTCCATGCAAAAGTCCTGGCACGGAAGTACAGACGAAGGTGAGGTGACAGTTCTCACGTAATACAGCAGACAGATAAGCGTGCACTGACAGGAGCATGTGTTCAGGTGCGCAGAATACATATTATAGCATAGTTGTTCGTGCAGTATTGGCCATGTGGTTACTGTACACAAGTCCCATACCTCTGCCTCCCCCTGTTCATGCAGGGACACGGGATATGGTGAGGAACAGAGTGCATGTCCCGAAAATGTCAAGTGTCATGGCAGTGGAGTTGATGGTAAGGTGTTTGTTGCCGATTGCATGGTATAGTTGTTGCACAGCTAACTGCCCACTGCGTGCGGAAGCCAAGCATAGGTACGGTGTTGAACATGAATGTTCAATTGTGAGTATTGATTTGGGGACCCATGAATTGACAAGTTGTCAGGTATGCGATACCTTCCAGCAGAGCATCCCTTGCATTGGTGGTATACATGGATGACATCCAATGAAGCGGATGGTGGGTTGCAACGTGTTCATCGTAAGTTGTCCCTTGTAGAAGCCTCATGGGACATGTCGGATGACATTCGATGAAACTGTAATCCAGCATACGTTGTGCGGAGGCACACTGGTCCCATTGCAGTGTGTGTCTGATTGCAGCCACAAACGCCATGCCCCCATACAATGAACAGATCCTGTTGTGGGCATCCAGGGGTGCAAACAGGTGTACCAAGTCCGCATTTGGACATGCCGGGTTGGAGAGACATAAATCCACAGGCTAGTGGTACGGGCACCTCCGACAGTAGAACACGGGGATGACGCAGCTGAACATTTCAATGCGGTAAGTTACTCGGTAACTTACATTCAGCATAGCCAGATTTGCACAGCCCACTATCTGTAGCAAGCTATCACTGTACAGCTGCATCTGTCTGGCGTAGCTGTGAAGCACTGGTGCAACAGCCATTTTGCTACAGGGTGATGTGATGGCGTGCTCCGGCTGCCTGAGCAGTCTGCTGAGTGCAACCTCCGACGATGCTGGGAATTCTGGAATGGATGTTAGGCGGCAGGACTTTGGGTATGGCTTGGGAGGAGGACACAGGCCCTCATCCCACATGCTCCAATGAATGGTCAAGGCCAGTGGTGTCTGACTCTTTCCTGATTACTTGCATTTGAGCCACAAGGAGCAGTGGTATAATTGTATTTTGTGGTATTATCTTTCTTTCATGTTAGGCGTTGTCTGCCAGTGGAAGGTTTACTCAGCATGGTTATGTTTGGCTTCTTGTTGGTACAATGGCTCCATTCTCCTGCAGAATTTGTTGCAATGTGATTTAAGTGTAGGAATGGAAGGCCATTCAATGCTATCTGCTCTCCCGTGTGTGGGCGGGACACTCCGTTGCCGCTGTACATTGAGACTTGTGTGTGGGCGTAGTAATTGAGAACACCTGTTCTCAGGCAGCAGGGTTTTTCTCTTTTGTACATTGCATGGCTTGTTATTGCGTGCAGGATGGTATAGGTATTTTTGGATGGGACTGGCGTGCCTTTTGCGGACAATGTCCATTTTCTGCGCTGTTATGTAGCAGCCGCCATGTGCTTCTCCATGTTTTGCACACAGGGGTGTGTCCTATTTTGACGTCACATTACTCCCCAGTTCGGGACACTTGTGTGACATCCAGTTGACAACTGTGAGTTGTCGGTTGGGGACATGTTTGATGCAGGAGGGCCACGTGCCATGTGCCTTCAGGGTGGGGCTGGTGTGTGGGGTGTGTAGTTGTGGCCCTGTGGTGTTTGTGTGCAGCCCATGCGTGGCGCTGTCGTTGGCCTCTGCGTTGTGCGCATGTGTACGTGCGTCATCGCCGCTGCGCTGCGGTGCCGTGACGAGGAAGTCACCTCCTGGTCCCGGGTAGTGGGTGCCCAGGATGTTGCGAGTTGTTTTTATTTTACAGGTGGAACATGTGTGGGTACAGTGTTGGATGTGTCCTGTCCCCACAGGGGTGTCTGGGTGGGCCATGTACAGTTTTTCCACCCTTGCATTGTGTGCAGTGTTTGCGTGCCCTTGTTGTGTGTCTGCCTACCTGCGTCGTCGTTGCGCGTTCACTCCTAGGTGCTGCATCAGGTACAGCATTGGGATGGCCTGGAGAGCAGGATTCATGTCGGAGTAGGCCGGGTTTGTGTTTCTGTAGTCAGCAATCTGGTTTCCGTCTCCTTTTCTCGTGCGGTGTCTCTTTGCAGCTGAGGCTGTTTGGTTGTGTCATCGTAATTTGTACGCCGGGCGGTACGTCATTTCGTCGGACGGTGTGTCTCCGTTAGCTCGCGCCGCTACGTAGACGGGCGCACTTTGATGGCGGGCGGCGTCGCGGGCTTACGGGCGGTATTTGGCTGACTTTTCACATCCTAATTTGGCGGGCGTGTGGGCAGTTGCTGGCGGACGGTAACTAGCGGTTTTTGCCTCCGACAGCACGGCGGTAGTGTTTCCGCCCGCCATCGTAATGGACCCCTTAATTATCAATTAATTAGTTAATATAAATTAACAACTAATTATTAATTAATTAAACATAAATTACTTCCCACCCTTTACCCTATAAACCCCACAACCCGCACCAAAAATTAATAAAACATTTCCCATAATTAATTTTCAATCAATTAATTAATATAAATTAACAACTAATTATTAATTAATCAAAAATAAATTAGTTCCCACCCTTTACCCCTATAAACCCCACAACCCGCATCTAATTTTTTTACACAATTACCATAATTAATTATCAATTAATTAATTAATATTAATTAACACCCAATTAATAATTAATTACAAATACATTACTTCCCACAATTAACGCTATAAAATCTAAATTAAATAAATAAAAAATAATCATTAATTTATTATAATTAAATTACTTCCCACCCTATTCCCCTATAAACCCACAACCCGCTACGGAACTAAAAAATACAAAATGTAATTAAAATAAAATTCATAACTACTAAAAATTTAACACATATATTAAAAAACATTAACAATACTTATCCAAAAAAACATACATCACATACATTTAAAATATAAACTAAAATACATAACACTAATAAAGAAATCGATATTTTAAACATCTATATTTTTGCAAACAATATTAATGACTTCTATATTCTTAAAAACGATATTTCTTACCTTCAATTCGATATTCTTGACCACGTTGTTCTTGCTGTCGATATTTCTGAATCACGATATTTCCAACTCGATATTTGTGTAAGTCAACATTTCCAACTCAATATTCTGTCTCAGCACCACCTAAAACTCAGCACGGACAAAAGGGAGAGCCTGATCTTTGGATACAAGAGCTCCCCATGGGACTTCTCCTGGTGGCCAGCTGAACTGGGACCGATGCCCACGCCGAAACCTTGGTATCATCCTAGATGACAAATGCACAATGAATAAACAGGTTGACGCAGTGACCTCATCCTGCTTCCTGATTCTCAGAATGCGCTGAAAATATTTCAAACGGCTCCCCACATACACGAGACGCACTGTCACCCAGGCCCTCATAACCAGCAGATTAGATCATGGCAACGTGTTCAACATTGGCATCTCCAACCAGCTCACTCAAAGATTCCAGACCATCAAAAACGCCGCTGCCCTCATGGGTGATAAGTTGTGCCATACAAATCGACGTAACATAACACAACATAACATAACATGAGACCTGCCTCTCCGATCCTTGGGTTTATTCATCCATCATCCTTAGGGACCTTACATGTCCATCCATGGACATCTAATAAGCAATCATTCCAGAAACCTTACAACAGTCTTTAGGCCCCTACACCCAAACAATGAACTGTCTCCCTCCCCCGGGCTCTTTACACAGCTATGGTAAGAGTAGTTCCACATCACTGCCAGGGTGCCAAAGAAGCACACCCAGTGTACCCTACAAATTAATTCCATTGTGGCGTACACGCCCGCAACATGGTGCTCTACACACTATACTAGGGTACTTTAGACACCTACATCAGGATGCTCTGCAGACCTGGCCCTGCCAAAGTGTCTCACAAGCTTAATCCAGGGACCTTACATGCTCGTCCTGGGGTGACTAACAAGGCCCACCATTAAATTGTTAACACTATTCACTTATTCTCTATGAGAAGTGAAGCATATGGGCCTTTAATTTCTCTTTTCTCTTCCTACTATGTTCCTGGCTCATCATCTTCAGGTGTTGCTGTGTTTTCTTCAAGGCAGCAATGTCTGTTACACCAGGGTCCACTATCGTCCCACTTCCCACACAGTGCATCAATCAGCCCTCTTGCAGGCCTTATCAAAGCTTTAGGCCTCACCGGCTACAATGACAGCAACAACACCCAGATGATCCTCAAGCTGAAAAAAATCTGAGAACTGGATTCCGCACCCCAGGCTCTTGCCTTCAAGCAGAGGACAATTGGACACCTTGATGTTGTACAACAACCTCAGCTTCACTTATCTACAACTGAGATCTTCACTTGTAGAACCTGGATCCGAATTCATCCCATCGCCATTCGGCCCCAAGGGTTTCGACTCCTTTGGCTCAACTGAGCACCTTGGCAGTGGTCATGGAGTCCAACCAGTCTTTTGCTCCTTTGTCCTACATCGAAATCAAGTGAGTGAACTTTCCTTCTATACCCTGCACAAACTGTGTATGAAGATTTACAGCTGTGTGTAAAATAAATGGTGGGTAACTCGTGCAGCACAGCAGGATTTAATGATCAGTAAATCAACGTCTTGGAAGCGTATCCCATAGGCTGGGAACACCATCAGCCTGTACCTGGCACTCATCAAGGCGTGAGGGATGGAGTGTTTTATTATTTTTCATCCACAGAGAATACATACATAAATAAACAAATATATATTCACCGAAAAAACAAAGGTTAATGTGGAGCTATACGTATATCTTCTAATAATAAAAAACCTGCCATTTTAAAGCTGAAAAACCTCTGAAATTCAACAGTTATGAGTGTAACTTGCACTGCGGTAGATTTCAAATGTCATCAGTGATGTAATATGTGCAGTCAGAAGCAGTGCATCAAAGCGGTGCAAGTTATACTTATGTTAGTGACATATAACAGGTGAATTTCTATTTTCTTTGGTGTTAAACATGTAGATCTCAACGCCACTCCACTTTGACCTTTGCTTTTTCAGTGGATTTTTAAGGTTTATTTAACATAAATTAAAATCTTACTACCTTACTTACATATAACTCCACTTTAATCTTTATTTTTTCAGTGAATTTCAACTTTCTTTTTAAACATAAAGTAATATCTTATTTTGTTACGTCTATGGCAAACCCTCTTCCGCGTGGAACCTTTGGCCATGTGCGACAAGGGGATGGTCGCAGGGCCTGGCGTCTCAATCCCACCGCTGGTTCCCAACCCCTGGGAACATCCAACCACCCAAGGGCAGCCAACTCCCCTCCATGCATGGCTGGGCCTGGCCTGTGGCCAGGTCCTGCACCCAAGCCTCACAGGTTGCTAACCCCAGTAAACTGCTGCGCATAGAATAGCGTTGTCTGAAGGTCTTGGCCGTTGACCAGTCACTGCGCCCAACCACCCAACCGTCAGTCAACTCACCCTGAATCAGCTATCCAGCCACAGACCCCCCACCCCTCATTTACATTTTATTATGTTTTTTTTGGTCAAGCAGGAGTCCCACAGGAGTTCCAAGGGACCACACGGTAGGCCACACTGTCTCCCACGGGAATCCTGTGGTACCTTGACTTTTTTCCACTGCAGTGGTACCTCTGGGACCTTCCACAATGGCTATGCAGTCAGGGAATACCTACTCTTCCCCTTCTATGTGTATTTGAAAATATTTTCAGTCCCAGAGTCCTGCAATGGCGGCAGCAAAATTTTTCTTCACGTTGCAGTGCCAATCACATCACTTGGACCAGTGGGACTCTCAGAGGCCCAGTCAATCAGATTTCTTTTTTTGATGGTTTTTCCCATGCACTGCTATGTGACTTCTGCTTGAGTCCCGCGCCACTTGATATTACTAATTTTTCAACTTTTATTCTCTAAAACGGTTGAACAGAATTATACCAAATCTCAAAAAGCAGACTTTTTAGATAAAAATCTAGCTTTCTGCCAAATTTGGTGTAATTATGTTCAGCTATTTTCTCTGTAGCACTGTTCTATTTCCCTATTGATAGTTCATGGGGAAAAATGGAATTGGAAACCTCCCTTTTTCTAATCCCCCACTTCAGGGATTACCCCGAAACTTTCCAATAAGGAGCTGATGTGGATGAACTTTTTTGGGGGAAACCTCTAAATCACGTATAACCAGACAGTGGCTACTGCCACTCTGTAATATATATACATATAATCTATCAATTATAGAGTGGCAGTAGCCAGTCTGTAGTTATAGTTAGGATTCCCAGGTGTAGGAATTCCTCAGATTTTTGCTCGGTAGTAATTTTGCCCACGTTTGACTGTTCACCATGAAACTTTGCAGAGCTTTTGCTTTTTCTACATTGGTGGATGATGCAAAGGTTCATAGTGATTCGTCAAGGGGGAGTAAAAAAAAAAGAAAGGTCCCAAAATGCGTTTTCCTCCAACGCATTTTCAATTGATTTTTGGGGAATTTTTAGACCGACATAGTGCTAAAACAGCTAGACATATTTCAATGAATTATGGCAGGATTACACATTATGGTGCCAGATGATCATTTTGGCTACTGCAGGTAAGTAGGGTATTTTTAAGGTATAAGGTAATTTAACTTAGTGGTATCTGTAGTTGTGGTATTGTCAGGAAATTTTGCGGTATTTCGCAGAAGTAACATAGTATATAGCAATGACAAGTCATTATGTGATTACTAATGACTGCCTTTACAAAAGTGTTTTTTGTTTCGCCCTTAGCTGTAGGAAAGTATTAGGCTTGATATTTTCCCCTACCTATTACCACTTTATTAAAGTGGCAATAGGTAGTGAAAACGAATAAAAAGTTTCTATATATTTAAAAAAATATACGTAGTATTGCGGTACTGCCTTGGGAGTACATTGGTAACAAAAATTTTTTTTTGCAAATTTAAAAATACACTGTAGTACTCTATATATTACAAACATAGTGTACTACAGTGCATTTTCCATTTTTAACATATTTAAATCTTCAGTAAAAAGTCTACAGAGTAGTGCAATAATACCTACAAATTACAGCGCTACTTAATTAATTTTTTTTAAATGCGCTTTTCTCCCTAATCTACTGTAAAAATATATAGAAAATTATAAATACATTTTTCTACCTATTAACACTTTAATAAAGAGGTCATAGGTAGGGAACAACACTAAAACCTACTTCTTACTTAGATCTAAGACCCTAATCCAGAATGCAGCGAAACTCATAACGCAGACAAAATATGCTGAAAATGACATGGCTGCCTTTTACCTTTGGTAAACACAGCCATTAGCTAATCACATATTGCCTTTTCATTCACCTGTACGGCGGTATGCCATAAACTTACTGCAGTATACTGCAGCACAATATATAACTAAGTATTACAAAATTATAACTTTAAACTACTTACACTATTCACACATACTATCAAAAATTACCATTACACCAAATATTAGAGCATTGGAATTTTGAGGGCAATTTAGTAGCTCCGGGTTTGTAATGGCAGGTATAAGCCCGGAGCTCCAACATTCTAATGTTTGTATTCCTGTTTTTCTCCTTTTAATTGAGAATATTCTACCCTCAGTGGGTGGAATGTTCTAATAGCCCTTTTGCATGGGGCTATACTGATTGTTAAAGGCCCGCTCCCTCGTTGTAGCCTGTGGCTCGGGTCTATGACTCGAGATCAGGGCCTTTAACAACAGGTATAGTCCTCAGCAGCGGGCTATAAGACTTTATTAGAACATTGGAATGTGGAGCACTCCATTGAATACAATGGAGTGCTCCGTGCTTCTACGGGCCGGTAAAAGTCCGCATAGCAACATTCCAATGTAGTTTGAACAAAGGCCTCTCAGAGTTCGAGGGGATTTCAATCCCCTCGGGCTCCTGAAGCCTTTGTTTTATTTGTTAGAACATTCTGCCCTCTAGTGGCAGAATGTTCTAATAGCCTTATAGCCCTTTCGTAGCTGGGCTATACCAGCCATTAAAGTCCCGCTCCCTTGTTAAAGGCCCTCGCCTTCGGCTCGGACCTTTAACGCTGGAGCGGGCCTTTAATGGCCGGTATAGCCCGCTACGGCGGGCTATAAGGCTATATTATATTCTCCTGACACATTGCATCTACATCCATTAACACATTTTCACGCTATGTCTGTTTCAATTACCACACTCCAATGTACGAGTCTACGCTATGCCACTCTACTCTATGTCCCTCGCCTCTACGCTATTATACTTTACGTCACTCTACTATACGCCACTCCACTGTACGCTAATCCACTGTACACCATTCTACTCTACTCCACCCCACTCCACTCTACGTCAGTCCACTCAATATCGTCAGTCCACTCAATATTTCAGTGTACACTATTCCACTGCACGCCACTCCAGTGTACGCCACTCCACCCTAGTCCACGCTGTTCCACTGAATGCCACTACACTGTACCTCTCTGCACTCTATGCCACTCGAGAACACTCCACTGTACACCTCTCCACTGTATACACCTCCACTGTACACCACTCCACTCTATGCTATTCTACTATATGCCAATCCACTCAAACACACTCCACTGTACGCCACTGCACTGTACACCACTACGCATGCACTCTACACTATTCCACTGTATGGCACTCCACTCTATGCTATTCCACTCTATGCCACTCCACTGTACGGCACTCTAAATATACAGTATTCCATTGTACACCACTCCACTATACGCCACTGCACTCGACGCCTCTCTACTCTACCCCACTCCACTGTACACAACTCCACTCTACATCACTCCAGTCTATGCCACTCCATTGTATGCCACTGCAGTCTATGCTAGTCCCCTCTACGCTATTCCATTGTACGCAGCTCCTCTCTTGCTACTAAACTCTATGCTGTTCCACTCTACGCCACTCCACTGTCCGCTATTCCAATCTACACCACTCTATGTCACTCCACTCTACCACACTTCAGTGTACACTGTTCCACTGTATGCCACTCCAGTGTATGCCACTCCACTCTACGCCACTCTAGTCTACGCTATTCCATTGTATGCCACTACACTGTCCTTCGCTCCACTCTATGCCAGTCAACTCTAGAACATTCCACTGTATGCCACTCCACTGTACTCCACTCCACTCTTTGCTATTCCACTGTATGCCAATCCACTCTACCACACTCCACTTTACGCCACTGCACTGTACACCACTATGCTGTACGTCAATCCACTCTACCCTATTCCAGTTTACGCAACTCCACAGTACAACACTCCACTCTGTGCTATTCCACTCTGTGCCACTCTACTGTAAGCCACTCTAATATACGGTATTCCACTGTACACCACTCCACTGCACACCACTGCACTCTACGCCTCTCTAATCTACTCCACTCCATTCTATGCCACTCCACTCTACATCACACCACTCTATGCCACTGTACTCAACGCTAGTCCCCTCTACACTACTCCACTCTACGCTATTCCACTGTATGCAACTCCACTCTCACCACTCCACTCTTCCCTATTCCACTTTAAGCCACTCCACTATACACTGTTCCACTCTCTGCCACTACAATGTAAGACACCGCACTATACTCTACTCCACTCTACACCACTCCACGACACTCCACTCTACGCTATTGTACTGTATGCCACTACACTGAACCTCACTCCACTGTATGCTGTTACACTCTACCACACTACAGTCTACGCTACTCCATTCAATACTATTCTACTGGACGCCACTCCACTCTAACCTACTCCACTTTACACTATTCCACTCTACGCCACTCCACTGCACCACTTTGCACTGTACAACACTCCACTCTATGCCAGTCCACTCTACACCACTTAATCTCTACACCACTCCACTCTTCGCTATTCCACTGTATGTCACTCAACTGTACCACATTCCACTATACTCCACTCCACTCTTCTCCACTCTACGACATTATACTCTATGACTGTACACTTTACGACACTCTTCTCCACTGTACTGTACTGTACCACACTCCACTTAATAACACTCCACTCAATGACAGTAAATTATATGATTTCAAAAATGTTTTTATGAATTTTTTTTTTAAAACATTGAAATTCAATGAAAAAAACAAAAGGTTAAACCTTTGTTATAGTTAGGGAAACTTTATTTATTCTTTATTTACAAACCAAACTTAAAATACACAAACATTAAAAATTCTTCAGTTATAGTTATACATTACATTTATAATTTACTCACCACCTTTAAATTTACATAACTTTATTCCTTCTTTAAGTACAGAAAAAAGTGAAAGTACAGAAATATTTAAATTCTTAAACTTAAACATTTAATTTATAATTTATGCAACACCTTCAAATTATTATAACTTGCGTACCTCCAAATACAGTGTTTTCAACTCGGTAGCCACACTATATTAACTATAACTCTCCCCTTCTCCATGCACTGCTTATACCCTTTTATATTATATCAGTTATACCATCTAAATTAATATTATTTACAGTAATACCTATGACATCACAAATCATATCCTTTGTGAGAACACCGTGCATGGTACAGTGGTGAGGGGGATGGGGTCCCCAGGCCATAAAGACTAGGGGAGGAGGGATGCACCCCCCCACTCCCCAATAAACATTGTCATTGAATGTCAGGAGCCGCTCATTTATTATTCACCGCTTCTTTGAAGGAGAACCCCGTAATGTCCTGCAAGCGCTTTGTTTTTTAGAATAATTTTGCTTGGTGGTGCTCCTAGAATATGGAAGGGCAATGCCATGAGATTTTTTTGTTGTTGTTCGGGGCTGCAGGGAGTCCAGCGGCCCCCACCCCACCCATCAGCATTAAAAAAAATAGTAGGTCTCTTGGGTCATTAAATCCATGTGACCCCAGGAGAAATTACCATATTTTTTCAAAGGACTATAACTTGGAGCTCTATGCTTTTCAGCTGGGATGCATGGTCCTCTTGTGATTGTTTTTATGATTGCATTTATTTTCTAGGCCGAAAAATGTTTAAAAAAAAAAGAAAAGGGTCAGAGGCATGTTGGTATTATTATTATAAAAAACAATGTCTCTAACTTTTTATTTTAACATTTTTCACCCACAAAATGCAATAATAAAAACTATGGGGGTCATTATGATGGCGGGCGGATCGCCCCCGCCGGGCCGGCGGTAGTCACCGCCAGCCCGGCAGGGGCGATCCGCCCGCCATCCACACAGCAAAGACCCCCCGCCATATTATGATGGCTGGGGGGTCCGCGGCGGACAACATGTGTTACTGGGTTTATGTCTTCCAAGTACTATGTAAAGCTAACTTGGAGGACGTAGTTGGCTACCACAAGAGGTGGCAACACCCCAAGATGGTCGAAATACTCGATAGATGAGGCTTTTGATGAAGATTCCAGAATTAGCAATTAAGTCCTGCAAAGTGCTCCGCGTCCCTCGATGAAGGCAGCCCTCAAAAATCAATATAGAGCCGATTCTACGAATATAAGTCATTCGGCACAGAAGGCATAATATGATGAACTCCAAAATCAAAATACAGCAAAGAATAGAAGCGATCCTACCTATCTCCCTTGTATCATATCCCAAAGGTGTCAGCACGTGTTGACTTCCTAAGAAGTACTCACGTCAAATGGGTCTGATAGCTTAAAGCTATGGAGCTCGCTCTAAGATGCTCCTTCTCCTCCGAAAATCAGCAGAAAGTCTCTCAAATCTGTCCTGCGCATCACACAAAAAGACAATGTTCAACCCACAATACGTCATCAACTAAACTTTTCCATTGCAACAATTTCAGTAAGTTTCCACAGAAGCTTTAATTAAATTAACTTCTTCTTCCAGTGGCCTTGGTTCCCAGATAGCCCAGACACGAAAGGAGTCCTCCCTTCTCGCCTTGCAGTCTTCTTCAAAGACATTCCGGGTATCTCCTTAAATCTAAGAATAACGAGATCGAATTCCTGCATCTGCAGTGGGATGAGAACATACTGTCTTCGAGCACAAACAAAGAATTCATTTAATTGATTCTTGAGCACTCAAGGAAAAACGAAACTCAAAACAACCTACAAATTGGGCCTACGAATTAAACTAAACATAGTTACACTATATGAGTATAATGTCGTCCTGCACATTTTCACATACAGAAATTATGTTTTCTAATACTCACAAATCCTACTTCAATGTACTCACTTCATTTTAATACTAATATAACGTGAATAACTGCATCTTAATAATCATGAAACACTGCAACCGACAAAAATACATATGAGTGCGTTTATATCAGGAGTATAGTGCACCCCTACAAATTAGAGTGCTGTAAGCGCTCTATCAGTTCCCCCCTCTTATGACTAGTGTCATAACACCAACCTTTTACCCTCTCATAAGTTTCTCCTTGTAGAAGAGACCGACCTAAACAGGAGCTGTAGCTTGCCGACCCTGCCTAAATCTTTCTAACCCTTTTATAATGACTGTCCTGCAGTCGTTCTAATTGCTGCTCACGCTTTTTCAAGGAGTTCTCATTATGATGTGCCCTTTGCCATTTGTAAGCCTTAACGGCTCCCAATAATACAATTATACAAATGACAGCTATTATGATAGGTTTCAAGATGTATCCCATTATTCCTTGTCCCAAACTTCCAAACCAGCTTCCTATCTTGCCAAATCCCTTGCCAATTTGTTCCCAGAGTCCATCAGCAGCTAGATCACGTAAATCTTGATGTATCTCTGAAATATTGCTAATGTACTTCCTTATATCCCGACTATTGTCAGGAATATAAGTACAGCACTGTTGAACTTTCAATAATTTACAGACTCTTCCGGCTTTTGCTAATAGCACATCTAAAGCAAGACGATTTTGAAGAACCATAGCCCTTATCGAAACCATCTCCCCATCAACAAGTAATAGGATTTGGGCCGTATTCACAGAGAGCTTATCTACCAGAGTTGCCAGTTTTCTAATTTTCACATCATTCAAAATCGCACCCAAACTAGGTATCATAGCTCCAAATACATCCCCAACAATTTCTCCTGCACTTACATTGCGTTTTTCTCTATGAGATCTCTTTCCTTCCAAAGGCCATAAATCATCCACATGGAAGATCTTGGGAAATACCACAGCCAAATAACATGTACCATACCAATTTTTGGGCAATTTCACATAAGCATTTTTATCGCACACAAAGTACACGTTTGGCACTATGGTTAATTTATCCAACAGCGCCTTTCTAATTGATTCCTCAATCAAGAAAATGTGTTCGCAATCACTCTCACCCACAAATATTTTGTCATAATATGTGGACGGGTGTCTAATGCAGTCTTCCTCTTTGCTGGAAGTCTAAAGCTATTGGACCAGAACTCCCCTTTGCCTTATGATCTAATTCCTCCTGTGTCCATGGGATCACTTTGTGCTTCGGATCTGGTCTGCCTATGTCGATCCTCTATCTGGTCCACAAACTTCTTTTCAATGTCAGTTAACATGCAGGTCAAATTGTGTCTATGGGCATAAGATGTATCTAAGGTAATAGTAGGCACAAAATACGTAGACATCCTCTCTACCTGCTTATAGTAATCATATTTATTCATGTATTTAAGAACGGGGACTTCTGAGAGTACCACATCATAATTGGAGAAGTAGTACTCAAAATGTGCCTTGCTATAAAACATACTCAATAACACACTGCATGTAATGCCATAGGTCAAAGGTAAGTGATGGTATCGAATGCCTTCTTCTACGGATGCTGGCAGTTGCATACACACATAGCAATCTTTCGCTTCCATTGTATCAACATACTCATACAACAACCGAGCATATGCATTCAGCGTGAAATCACCTTTTGACAAATCTACATGTAACATTCGACTAGTTTCCCTAATCATCTCTCTATCTTTTGCGGATGCACCTTCTTCGAACTCTGAAATAGGTGGGGTAAGTGTCGTCTGTTCCCCATTCCTTTCGGCATCGTGTGACTCAACCAAAGATGTAACAATCACCACAGTTATGACAGTAAGCACCACAACAATAAGGTTACCAATTATGCACTTCTGCTTGCGTCCTGGATTTCTAGATTCCATTTTGAACCACCCTCGGTTTCGAGGCACAAACGAATCAAAGTCTCTTTTCTTCTTTTCTTGCCTTATTTTGTTATTTACAATGTCTTTTTATTTTCCTTTTCCCATTCGATTATTTCAATATTCAGTCCAGTATCTATGGCCTATTGTAGAGGTGTAGTCAGCCCTAGCCCTCAGTTCTTCTTCTATTGAAAGTCCCTAATTTAAATCTTCTTCCACTCGGGCCTAGGTTATCTTCCTTCTAAAGCCTAATGAGTTCTTCTTTCAAAGTTCAAGCTTCATCATTAATGATATTAGATCCAAGTATGGTAAGAACAAGCTGCAGAATTTCTGCACAAATCTCTCCCAGTTCCTGTGCAGTGGGCTGTCGACCAAATGTGGGGAAAGCAACCTGGTTAAGAATCAAAAAGCGCAAACCACTTAGCCTTGGTGGATCGGGGACTGTCAAAGTTAGGATTCCGAAGGCTTCAACTCCAGGGACTAACAGTTGAATATCAATCGACAGGGTGTCCCCTCCGTAACTCACTGTACCAGTCCCCAACCTTCCGGAATTCCTCGGTCTCTGCATTTGCAGCCAGGTACGTCCACTCAGGAGAGGCATACGTTTGAGACGGTACCCTCTCTCTTCTGGATCGTCTTAGACCATCCGGTCTCTCCTCAGTTTCACTTTGATCTGATTCAGACGTTTCAGGAATCGGAGCGAGATTTTTCTCAGATGCAAGCCTTATATTCAGCCTTTCTTTTCTTGTTGGCCACTTTTCTGCTTCTGCACCTGGTCTCCTCTCTTCCTCTTTATCTGATCCTTCTGCACCAGGTCGTTCACTTTGATCTGGTTCAAAGTTCACTTCTGCAATCTCATCTATCTCATGATCTGCACTCAACTCTGGAGCAGCTTGATCTTCTTTTTCTTGCTCAGTTGAATGTTCAGCCCCTTCAGGAATTCTTACGACTTGACTTGTTCCTTCATTTTCTGTGTCAGTTTCAGTTGTATTTCTCGGAACAAGAGGAATCGTTGCCTCCTCAGGTTCTGGAACACGGCGAGTGTGTGAAGCGTGGATCCAATTTGGTAATCCTCCACACTTCACGGCTGTACTTGTAACCAAGATCACCTGGTATGGTCCTCGCCAGCGAGCATCAAGGCAGCTCTTCCTCACGTGCTTTCGAACAAGCACCCAGTCACCAGGGTTAAGATCATGCAGCAGGTCTCTCGAGGTAGATGCAGTCGCAGCCTCGACCTGATGGGACACAGAATTAACCACATCAGCCAGTCCCCTACAATAATCCAAAACCAAATCATCTGTGATGTTTATCAGTGCTGTAGCTGGCACCATAGGCAATCGCATAGCTCTCCCCATCAATATCTCATGGGGAGAGAGTCCTGTCCTTCTATCAGGAGTATTACGCAGACTCATCAATACCAATGGTAGTGCATCTGGCCACTTCAATGAAGTTGACGAACAAACCTTTGACACCCTCATCTTGATTGTGCCATTTATCTGCTCCACAAGGCCAGATGCCTCAGGCCTGTAACTACAGTGCAATCTCTGATCAATGTTTAAAGCTGTACATAACAATTTCATGATTTCACTATGGAAGTGTGTTCCTCTATCTGTCTCCACTGAGGTCGGAAATCCAAACCGTGGTATCAGTTCCCTTAACAACAGTTTTGCCACTGTGAGACTGTCACATCGTCTAGTTGGATATGCTTCAACCCAATGTGAAAAGATACACACTACCACCAAAACATATCTCAGCCTATTGCACCTAGGCATCTCGATAAAGTCCAACTGTATCCAATTAAAAGGCCCTCCTGATCTTCCAATATGACTCATTGCAACCACAGTTCTCTTTCCAACATTCATTTGTTGACATGTAACACACCTGTGACACACAGCTTCAGCATACACACGAAATCGTGGGTTAAACCAGGTTTGCCTGAACACTCGCACCATGGCATCTCTCCCAAGATGAACCACTCCGTGAATCTTCCTTGCCATTGGGCTCAGTAAACAGTTAGGTAATACTGTTCTCTCATCTGTCATCACCCAAATGCCATCCTCTCTCTTTTCGCAGCTTGCTCTAACCCATGATGCAACTTCCTCCTCTGGGACTTCATCCTGCAGTCGCTTTGCCTCATCCCAGGTATCGGCTATAGCTAACATCATGCTGAGCTCAGTCTCTTCTGTGCTCTCTCCTACATATGTTCCATTGAAAACACAAGCATGTATAGCACAAAAACGCTCTACTTCATCGGCATAGTTATTTCCTTTTGTAACAAAATCCTCTCCCCTTCCATGGGCTGCACATTTTACTACAGCTATCTCTTTGGGTTTCTGCAAAGCTTCCAACAATTGGCGAACAAATTCTCCATTACGGATTGGGGATCCTGAGGATGTTAAAAATCCCCTCTGTGACCATAACTGGCCGAAGTCATGAACCACTCCAAACCCATATTGGCTGTCCATATAGATAGTCACTCGGACACCATTTGAAATGATACAGGCACGTGTTAAAGCAATAATTTTGGCTACCTGAGCAGAGTATACTCCTTTCAGACAGGCAGCTTCCACCACCCCCAGGATGGTGCACACAGCAAACGCTGCTCTCAAACACCCTTCATTGTCTCTTAAGCATGAACCATCAACAAAAAGAATCGAATCAGTTTCAGACAGAGGTTCATCAACAATGTCAGGTCTGGGTTTGGTAGATAGCTCAGTAACATCCAGGCAGTCATGCTCTTCACAATCCTCTTCTTCCTCTTGCGGAAGAGGTAACAATGTAGCAGGATTCAAGGTGGTACAATGTCTCAGAGTGACATTTTCAGAAGCCAATATAACCTGCTCATACTTTGTAAGTCTGTTGTTCGTTAAATACTGTGTCTTAGTTCTTGTCATTAACAGCTCTACTGAATGAGGCACATAAACAATAAGCGGATGACCCATCACTATGCCTTCACATCTCTCAATGCTGACACCTGTTGCAGCAACGGATTTGAGACATCCGGGCAACGCAGAAGCTACTGGATGTAATGTAGCTGAAAAGTAAGCCACTGGTCTGCGAGCATCTCCATGTGTCTGTACAAGGACTGCTAACGCACATCCTTCCCTTTCACAGCAGAAGAGCGAAAACGCTTTGTTATAATCCGGCATTCCCAGAGCTGGAGCACAACATAGGCTCTCTTTCAGCTTGAGGAAGGCTCTCAGGCAGTCATTATCCCATGGTACCGGATTGCTAATGTCCTTTCGAGTCAATCTCAACAGTGACTTTGCTTGCAAGGAAAAATTTGGGATCCACTGTCGACAATAGCCAACCATTCCTAAAAACATGCGGACTTCTTTTTGTGTTTTCAGAGTTCCCATTTGCAGAATCGTCTCTATGCGATCTGGTGACACCCTTCGTTTCCCCTTCTCAATCCGGTGACCTAGATATTGAACTTCATTCAGACAATACTGGAGTTTGTTCGGGGACACTTTGTGTCCATTTTCTGCCAAATGATTCAGCAAAGCCACAGTATCAATTCTGCAAGCATCCTCAGTCTCTGAAGCGACCAAAAGGTCATCAATATATTGCACTAGGACTGAGTTCTGGGGCATCACCAGCCCTTCAAGATTCTTCTTCAGACTCTGACTAAAATTTGAGGGGCTTTCTGTATACCCTTGAGGGATTCTACACCATATTAACACACGATCGTCCATCCTAAATGCAAATAAAAATTGGCTGTCTTCATGCAACGGTATGGAGAAAAATGCCTGACATAAATCTATGACTGTAAACCATTCTGCTTCACATGGTATTTGGAACAGAATGACAGCTGGATTCGGTACCACAGGACAACATGGAATCACGATTTCATTAACTCTGCGCAAATCCTGTACTATTCTGTACTTGCCGCTAGGCTTCTGCAGTCCCATAATAGGTGAGTTGCAGGGACTTCCTCGTATCTCCTTGAGAATGCCTTGTGCAATCATAGACTCAATTACAGGTCTTATTCCAGCCACAGTTTCTGAAGTTAATTTATATTGCGGAGTTCGTGGAAATTCTGCATTTTGTTTGATCTGTATCCTGACAGGTTCAACCCCTCGAATCAATCCTATCTCCTCTCCCGTGAAGTCCCACACTTTCGGAGAAATGGAGTCCCTCAAATCATGTGGCAATTCCTCTAGCGTGAGAACCACGAACATTTCTGCATAAAAGCTCGTGTTGGCCATTTTAAAATCGGCATCATCATCATAGGTTTGCAACTCCACACCCCTCGGAGTGCAGGATATGGTACAATTTAGTTTACACAAAAGGTCTCGTCCCAAGAGACAGACTGGGCTTGAATCACATACTACAAATTGATGTTTGTCTCGGAACGGTCCTATACTCACAGTCAACTTATTTGTCAATGGGTTAGTCATTTTCTGATTGGTAACTCCCACCACTTGAATCGATTGTCCCGAAAGGGACAAATTTGGAACCACTTCTGTTCTTACTGTGGAGCGCGCAGCTCCAGTATCTAACAAGAAGGTAACAGGATACCCGTTCACCTCTGCATCTACAAGCGGTCCACTCTGATCTACTTCCAGGATCGCATCCAAAGGGCATTCTTTCTGCACCCCCCTCTGACACTCATGAAGATCTTGTGGTCGATCAAATCTGTCTCGTATTTCAAAATAGGGCATCTGATGATACACCTGATTATGAGTAGGTATTCGTGGAGGCTGTAGAATCTGCATTTGCGGCTCATATCCTGCCCCATATATGGACCTAGGTCTAGTCACAGTATTCATAGTCTCTGACATCTGTCCCTCTCCCTCATTCTGCAATTGATTTGCTGGATTCAATCGACACTCGCGCTTCCAATGCCCGATTTTGTGACAATAATGACAAGCAGTGACCTTCTTTTGGTTCGCCACCCATTCACCTCCTGTACCTGCATCCATTCCCCTGCCTCTTCCCTGTCCAGATTGGGTTATCATCTGTTGACCCATTCCTCTAACACTTCCTCTACCTCGACCCATCGCTCCTCCAACCCCTTGCATCTGGTCAGGCCTTTTGGCATTCCTCAACTGCACCAACATCAACTTGTATTTCAATTTCTTTTGTGCCGATTCAACTTGATCACTACAGTATTTTGCATAACGCAGAATTTCGTCCACCGTCTTATTCTGCCAACATATCAAATGTGTCTGTATCATCAAGCTAATATCAGATCTTAATCCTAGCACAAACTTTGAGACAAACTGTCCCATATCTTTCTGCTCAATTGTATCCAATCCACTATGCTGTTTAAAAGCCACTAACAGTCTCTCATAATAGTCATGTACCGACTCCTTAGAATCTTGAGTAGTACGATCGATTTTAAGTCAATCAACCATTGCGGAGCTACCTTGGATTGCAACCATGTAATCACTTGCTCATATTTCTTCATTACTTCAGGAGAAGGACCATGATTCACCGGATCTCTGGCTGGTTCTACAGCAGGCCAATCAATGGCAACTTTACATGCCGTCCATAAATCACGTGGGACCACTATATCAAACAAGGTATTCAAATCAATCAAAAGCACCTTCGAAATCTTGACAAACCGGTCTATTTGTTTATACCAGTCAGCAGGTTTTTCCCTCAGCCGAGGAAAATCATTAGTGAATGCTGCCAAATCACCCCTGCTCCATGGCACATGTACGTACCCCCCATTTTGCACTTCTCTCAGAGGGTAATGTCCTGCTGGTCCCGTCCCTCCACCCGGAGGCGGAGTGTCTCCTATCCCTTTCTTGGCACTTTTCTTTTGGCCCACCTCTCTTCCCATCTGTCTAATGCTCTCCACGCTCGCACCCCTATCACCAATTCCTTAATTTGTGCCTTTAATCCTGTTGTTCGCTTCTCTTCCAATTCCTTATCTGTATAACGCAATCTGCAAGATCCCTGCATCATTTTAGTCTTTGTTAGATCTACCTCATACTTTCGTGCCAGCTGTGACAATGCATCATGAGCTCGCTTTGCCTTTCTGGTAACGTCTTTAGCTGCAAATAGCAATTCACTTGGACCATATGTGTCAATTCTTTCCCATGGCAGATTCCCTTCTATCACCTCATCTATTTCTGCTTTTAATCTTACCACATCTAACAATGGTGCCTTCATTGCAACCTGTAAAACCTTCTGACCTCTTTCACTTCCCAATTCCTCCCTGTCACAACTTTGTGTTCTCCTTGGGTCCCCACTCTCCTTTTAATTCTCACAACTGGGCGACTTTCTCTTTCACAACTTCGACTTCGCCAATGATTACCCTCACACACATACTGTGGCCCTAACGGTACCCTAAGTGTTTCTTGTCTCAACCTCAATTCGTCACTCAATATCTGTGACTCCCTCACCGGTGGAACGCACATTCTGATGTCTGACCTAGAATTTGCCAAAGCTCCTGTTCGCCTTCGTTCTGACCCACTGTCCATTCTTGATGGATCAGCTGTAGCAGGCAGTGGAGTACTGGATTCCACTGGTACCTGAGCCATTCCTGTCCCACTCATTGTAAGACTCCCTCCAGAGATAGTCTCTTCACCTTGTTCTGTTTGTTGTTGACTTTCATTTGTCCTCTCTCTAGGGTTATATATTGAAACCACCGGTCCAATAGTAACTGGTACCGAAAGAACTTCTGGTAGCCGCATGTTACAGGCAGTCTCTCCTGACTCCGAAGTTGCATACCCTATCCCTCCAGACCCTCCTAAAAATTATCGTTCCCACTGAAATCCTCCCTTTTACTCCTGTGGTCTGCTCCTCTGCACCTATTCGTCCCACTCTTAGAATGTCCTCTGTTTGCTGCGTCTGCTCCGGCTCTGGCCTAGAGTCATAAGGTGGAGGACGTTCTGCTAGCAATCTATCAAGAAAACTTTCATCTGTGTCACTGTCCTCTTCCGTGTTACTCTTTCCTCCAGACCCACCTTCTAGCAACCGAAAGGGATACAATCGTTCTCCCTCTATGGTGTCTACTCTCCATCTTTTCAGCTGTGCATCCCACCTGGCATCCTGATATGCCTTCATAGCTTTTTTCATTCTTCCCTGAGAAGCTGCCCTTCTCTTTGCCATTGCTGCTCTCATCCAAGCATCCAATGCCTCAAATTGTGTTGGTCTAGGCGGAGGTTTCAGAGCAGACATCACTCCTCTCAGCTGATACAGCACCTCCATACGAAATGACCCATAATGAGGAAAAGCCAATTCTCCTTCCTTTTCTGTAATTTTAAGCCAATTTTGAAGCCAGACAATAGTATGAAGTCCTACATTTGTTGCCATATAATGCGCAGGTGTATCCTCAGGCGGAGCTTCTTCTCCTACCCGTGTCACCACTCCTGTGTCACCTCTACACAAATCCCGCAGCACCTTAAAACATCTCATCATAAAAATCGATTGTTTGCCCTCCAAATTCAATACTCAACGTCGAACGAACTTCCACCAATCCCAGTGCGGCGTTACACCAACCGACCAATCCCAGCGCGGCGCACACTGACGTCACTGCTCGCTCTTTGCAGCGGCTCACCCACCTTTACAATTTCACTCCCTCACACATTCGTACCACAAGTAACTGTATATCCAAAGCTATTAAACCAAGTAACTGCTCCTAACACAGTCACAATAACTTACAGTTACATAAAACAAATAATTGTCTGTCCGCTAAAAGATCAATAGAACACGCTTACAAGAACATTCATCCGCTGTGACCCCTGACCTGCGTTGGTCACTCAATCGCCATAGTCCACCCCCGGTACCTGAGGCTTTCTACCGCAACATATCCCTCCATTCACACAAAGTTCCCTATCACAAGTGGATCGTCGATAGCTCTTCACGACACCCACAATTCTGATCAGACAATTACAAATACAAAACTATCCCGGGATCTTGGACTTCTCTTGAGTCCGCTAACCAAACTTCCTGACCCGCACGTGTCCGGACCAGTAAACCAATAAACCCACAATCACTCAACATGCATCCCAACTTCGCAAGACATCACACAAATATTTCATCACCGCAATCTAACACACCACACAATTCCATACTCACGCTACCACTGTTTCCGCCGCACTGTCAACGTCCGCCGACCTCCATCAATGTCCGCCGTTGTCCACTCCGTGTCCAGGGCCTTAATGTTCCTCCGACCCTACTCCTACTCTCTTTCTCCCCTCACTCCTAGAGGCAAACCATCCTCTGCTACCATTTGATTACGCCAAATCGTTACTCCTGCTTTTCCCTACTAGGTTTAGTGCAGATGGTCTTTTATTTGCCTGCTAAAAGTGGTAGAGGGGAGGAAAATAATTCAAAGTTATACTTTCGATTTAGTAATGCTGTAATGGACCTCAGACTCCGAATTTTAGTTTGGTGGATTTATTATAAGGCCAAAAATAATTGAATATAAACACACCTCAATATCAGAGTATATAGGTACAGAAAAATCAATACAGAGCCGATTCTACGAATATAAGTCATTCGGCACAGAAGGCATAATATGATGAACTCCAAAATCAAAATACAGCAAAGAATAGAAGCGAGTCCAATTCTCTTTTGATTTAAAAAGGAGTAAAATCTTTCCCTACTCTGCTCTCAATGAGGATCCTACCTATCTCCCTTGTATCATATCCCAAAGGTGTCAGCACGTGTTGACTTCCTAAGAAGTACTCACGTCAAATGGGTCTGATAGCTTAAAGCTATGGAGCTCGCTCTAAGATGCTCCTTCTCCTCCGAAAATCAGCAGAAAGTCTCTCAAATCTGTCCCTGCGCATCACACATAAAAGACAATGTTCAACCCACAATACGTCATCAACTAAACTTTTCCATTGCAACAATTTCAGTAAGTTTCCACAGAAGCTTTAATTAAATTAACTTCTTCTTCCAGTGGCCTTGGTTCCCAGATAGGCCAGACACGAAAGGAGTCCTCCCTTCTCGCCTTGCAGTCTTCTTCAAAGACATTCCGGATATCTCCTTAAATCTAAGAATAACGAGATCGAATTCCTGCATCTGCAGTGGGATGAGAACATACTGTCTTCGAGCACAAACAAAGAATTCATTTAATTGATTCTTGAGCACTCAAGGAAAAACGAAACTCAAAACAACCTACAAATTGGGCCTACGAATTAAACTAAACATAGTTACACTATATGAGTATAATGTCGTCCTGCACATTTTCACATACAGAAATTGTTTTCTAATACTCACAAATCCTACTTCAATGTACTCACTTCATTTTAATACTAATATAACGTGAATAACTGCATCTTAATAATCATGAAACACTGCAACCGACAAAAATACATATGAGTGCGTTTATATCAGGAGTATAGTGCACCCCTACAAATTAGAGTGCTGTAAGTGCTCTATCAAAGTCAATTTATCGCAAGGCACCCGTTTAACCAGTATTAGCACTTTGTGCTGGACTGTTCCTATTGGAGCAGGACCAAGACTGATTTGCATATTGCGGGTCTCTCTCTAGTGGGGCATAGCGTTTGAAAAACAACAAGCTGGAATGCAGCCCAAGTCATCGCCAGATGCTGAGTTTAATCCAAGCATTCCTTCCATCACATTTTTAGGTCTCGCCCTGAAAGCCAGCGCTTCAGCGCTGACTCTGGGCGAGACATTTTGTAGTGGGCTTGCAGAAATGCGACCACAACTTTTGGCTGGCCTAGAGCATGCGAGTACGCGCACAGTAACGCGCATTCCTCGCATGCTCCAGGCGCCATATGTCTTTCCTCTCACTTGCTCCTCTCCCTCCCCCACCACAGAGCGCTTCTCGGGGCCGCGCGGCCGTGTCTCTTTCACGGCCGCGCGTCACTTGCTCTCCCGCTCCTCCCGCCTCCCCCACCACAGAGCGCGTCTCGCACGGCCGCGCGGCCAATGCTTGTTTTTTCTTCCTATAGCGTGCTCATACTGCTGCCTGTCGTTTCACAAGCGCCGCACTTCTTTGGTGAAATGTAACCACATTCAGTGTTCTCATCAGCGCCGAGCACCTTTTTTTTTTCTTCTCATCTCATGCTCATACTGCTGCCTGGTATTACTACATCATCGGAAAACATGTGCCTTGAGGACACATCCCTGCTCTGGAGCAAGCACAGCATCTCGGATGTATTCACGTCTCAGATGAGGTTTTTTACTTCCACGCGTAAATCACACGAACTGCTGCCCCAGTCACATCGTGTGCACCAACAGGTAAAAAACTTACAGAGGAAATGTACACTGCGGGCTAGAACGCAAGTTACAGAGGGAACAACATGCAATTCTGCCATAGTGATAATACAAAATGGGTCTTATTTCAGGATAATTCACGTGGGGCAGCAAGTGTCTGCCTAATCAAAAGAAGACTTTAAATACGTATAAATAAACGCGGTGTACTACGTTTTAATTTGGTATCTGGTACTCCATACAGTGTATCTGCAGGCCATCTCCACATCATTCCTTGCACCCTCCCCCACTCGCTATTACGTCCTCATTATTGCTTCCTCCCTCCCTCCTCATTGCTCGCCCATCCCCCACTCCCTCCTGCCTAGTTGCTTACCGCGTCTTCCCACTCATTTCGCCCATCTCTGCTTGGGCATGTATCACTGTCAACATGAAAGTGTTGTTTTCATTTCTAATAAACACCCCTGTGCGCTCTGTATTACTTCCTTATTTTGATCTTTTGAAGTTTGCTGCGCTGCTTTTCTTTGCTTAAGTTTGCTGTGTTGTTAATGCCGAGCACGGACGACATTCACATACATACACTCTGCTTTGTCCAGCATGACACCTGCACCCGTCTCTGTAGCCCCCTCCCACAGCACTGCTTGCCCGCCCCACCACAGCTCCCAGAGCCCACATTAACTACGTACCAATTTCCTACGGGTCAATATTTGTGAGTTGAATCGTGGGCAGCATATCAGAGATGATTTAGCACAAACGTTGATGTCAGGCGAATGTGCAGAGGGTTACAGTAGTAGTAATTAAACTTGGACGTTTACATTGGTGGGTGTGTGTAGAAGTTATGGATAATGTGCTGCATGGCTAAACACTTAAAATGTCCCAAAGGCAAACACAAAGATAAAGGACATTGGGGCACATGCATCAAGCTTTTTTCTCTTCGCAAACAGGCCGATTCGCAGAATCGGACCGTTTGCGAATGGAAAAAGGCCTTTTCAGATGCATGTACCTTTTTTCATTTGCAATTTAGGTAATCGCAATTTTTTGCGATTACCTAAATTGCGAACACATTTAGGGAATTGCAATTTGCGAATCCCTATTTGCCAATGCATGTAGCCTTTCCTAAATGCAAACTGTGCATTTAGGAAATGCTAATTACCATCAACTTCAAGTTGATGGTAATTTGTGCATGCTTTGAAAAATGCACAAGATTGCATTTTTCAAAGTAGCATGTAGCGCACACATGCCCTTAGGCACACTTACCTTTTTTGGGGTGGTGCTTCAGGGGGGCCTTAGGCATTCGGAATTTGCGATTACCAATTTGGTGATCGCAATTTGCGAATGCATTACCATTCATTTGGGCCTGTAGGCCCATAGGAATGAATGGAGTCACATTAGCTAATAGCGATTTGCAATTTCCGAATCGTTATTAGGTAATGTTAAGGAATCGCAAATTTTATTGCGATTCCTACATGCATAGGCATTTGCGATTACCAAATAGGGATTCCTTAAAAATCGCTATTTGGTAATCGCAAATGTGAAGTTTGATGCATATGCCCCATTATCATTTACAATACCAATAGTTCTATGTCTTGCAAATGTGAGACCTATTGCATTACAAATGCTTGTTTTTGCTGCCCTCCTGCCTTCAATAGCTTGCCATGTGTTTTGTCCTGTCCATTCTTTCCTATTCCTTGTCTTGCTCCCCAGGCATGTTTCATTGCTCTTCACATATATTGAAAATACCTGTTCCCATTTTGTATTGACTGCATCTGAAGCTGTAAGAGCAGCTCCCTTAATTTGCAACACGCGTGGCACTTAGGAATCTTTACTGAACTTTAATTTGTCTTCAACTATGAGACATAGGGTGTGTTCAACACAGGTGAATGCTAAATGCAGTCTCCTGGCTGCACAAACATGTATACAACATAAGTAAGTGACATTATTCCACCACGCTTATACTATTAAGGTTGGTCCTCAGAGTTAGACCATTTGGTTGAAATTGTTGGCTGGAGGGCAGTGATGATTCCAATTTCGAATCCACAATTATAGCATTTGAAACCTTACTGGAATCCATAACCTCCATGTATGCTGGGA
Organism: Calotriton arnoldi; assembly: GCA_963921515.1. Lineage (NCBI taxonomy): Eukaryota > Metazoa > Chordata > Amphibia > Caudata > Salamandridae > Calotriton > Calotriton arnoldi. The sequence goes on from CAWUFW010000375.1 coordinate 2,705,166, forward strand.
AGGAAAAACAACTCCAAACTGCTGGTATGGTGACTGCTAAAATGGAGAGCACAGTTGAAGAGTTCAGTGGTTTGTGATGATCCCCCATAATTTAGCAAGAGAACTGATGATTATTGGATGGCAGACCCGAATGAAGGATGGACCCTGACGTTTTAAGCCTAACAAAAAAACCTAACCAGGTGAGGAGGATGCACAAATGGAGGCCCTTGATACTGTTTGCTACTGTTTTATCAGTATTGCAGGACGAGTAAAGAGAACTTGAGAGCTACTGCCATTAAAAAAGAGGCTTTTTTCTGGGTCACAAAATTCTCTTCTTTCTGGATCTGAGGCCCACCACCATGGATAAAACAGTTGGAAGAGTTACAGGGAAGTATAAGGCTAGGGTGGTGTCTCTAGTTACTATATCAAGAAAAGTGTGAATGTATCAGTGCAGAAAAAGATTGCACTAATCACCCTGCTAGAGACTATAAAGGGCTGTGTGGAATTTTTAAGGTAATGGCAAAGGGGCCTGGGAGCATAGAAAGAGGGAAATTGTTTCTTGCAGGGGCTGCCCATCTTGACTGCCCTGTTTCCCTTGGAAGACAGATTATAACATGAATGGTTGCCCGGATTATATTTATTAAGCTAGTGTAGTTAATATAATTTAAGACTGTTTAAAACAGAGTATGTTATGGCAAGTCCTCTCTCCTAGACCCATTCACTCCCTTGGAGTTTTTGGTAGGGGTTTCAGACACAGCACTTTGGCTTTTAAGTGATTGCACACAGTGAGACTGGGAGCCTGTGCCTGCTCTCTCCAACCAGGCAATGCAGCTGAGGTTGGAGACAGCTTCCGTGCGAATGTCGGTTTGGCCGTCCTGAGACGACCGGCCAAACCCACATGCACACTGATACCAAGGCATACCACTTCCCCTCCAGTGACTGTCATTCCCTGGCCCCGTCCTCAAAGACTCTTCTGGGAAAGGAAAAATAAAACAATAATAAAACGTGTTTATTATCGTTTTATTTTTCCTTTCCTGCCGTTTTGAGGCAGCTGGCAGGGGGGACGACACTCCTCCGCCATTGCGGAGGAGCCCCCGCTGCTGCCATCTAGTGTTGAGCTCAGACTTGTGCAACTCGCTATAGTCCGGAGAGAGACAGATTACACACCTGGTGGAAGTCTGCCATGGGGTTTATGGCTCGACACTGAGGGCAGTTTTGAAATGGAGTCCTTTCCATCATGGATGGAACTTTATCCACGCCGAACACAATAGAGTAGGCGAAGACGTGATGTCAAAGAGTTCCCGGTCTTTGAAACGAACGGGTAGCACCACGACTCCGAACTGCAGCAGTTGCAACAAATGTTTTACCAGCGGGTGTAGAGAAATCAAATGGGCCCAAAGACGATGATTAAAGGCGTCGACCCAGAGCTCAGTTGAAACATGTCCGGCAGAAAAAAACAATCTAACAATTGAACTGATGCCAATGCACATTATCAGCAATAGGTGGCCACTATACCTCATGACACCAAGACATCTTCGAAGAAAAACAAGTAGCATACATCTGAGCCCAACTCTAGATGGCAGGAGTATGCACAGCATGCGAATTTACAGTGGTACATGCCATGAACAGATGTTTACAAGGTAAGTAACATTTTCCTTCTGCTGACCTCTGTAGGCAAATAAGACCCTCCAGGTCATCCTACAAATCAGGAGGCAAGCAAAAATGGGTATGACAGGGTTTACGCCCACATTAGCAGCAAAATGTACTGGATGCAGAGATGCTTCTCAGGAAGAAGTATGGGTTTACATATCATCTTCCCCTGCCCACACCATGGCTAACCTTGGAGGCACTCATCTCTTCCTTCCAAATCTCAGGAAATGACTCGTCATCCATTCTTAGAAGATATCGCCAATGATGCAAGGTCCTTGTTATCCACCAAAATAGGTAGGTACACTCCAGTTTCACTCCAAGTGCCCTCCTCCGTTGAAGTTTACAAACACTTGCACATACTTTAATTATAATAAGGGGTTGCCATCATGTGTAACACAAAAGCATTAGAAAAAGTTCAAAACAGTCATCAAAAGGCAGGCTATAATTGACAAATGTCCTTGTACAGAAGAATGCCGTAGTTGAAGGTTAAAAAACCCTCTTCTAGACCTAAACTCTCAAATAAATTAGTCAAGAAGTTTAGGATGCTTCCTTACAGCAGGTAACTTATTTCAATCAGTAGGGAGATTGGATGAGTGCTGTACATTTGCAGGATGCCCACATCCACATTTCAATTAATCTTTGTGATCTTTGCCTAGAACTTACGGGCAAGGTAGGAAAGATAGGGTGACTGAGAATTACCTCACACTTGGGCAAGGCAGAGGGCCAACAAGTACTCTTCCACCCTTAGCTTCTTGGCCAAAATAGGATGAAGGATGCCAAGAGCAATTATCCGAGCACTTACGTAAGACTTTGTGGCAGTAAAAAAAACAATACCATCTCCAGTGCATTTGGTTAAGGCAGTGAGCAACATCAGCCCCTCTTAGTCCTAAGGCAAAGATGAGAGATTTTCATAGGACTTGGCAGCTAACAGCTGCCCCAGTGAAATAAAAATATTTCACTCCACCCTAGTTGGTCTAACCCACAAAAAATATTATGCCACAATGACTGTCACCTGCCTCTCTCCTCCTATATCCTCAAAGGAGTTGCAGTAAATGAGGCTCGGGGCAGGTGAGAGCTGCCTAAGTCCCTTTTTCTCAGTTAAGAGCAAGGTGCCAAGGCAGCTCCAGATGCCCTAGTAAAATTTTTCTGTATTTGTTTGAGTGCACAACTGCTCTCCCCCACTCCTCTAAACTTGTTCAGAGCTGAGGTGGACACAACATCAGCTATCCTGTCTCTTGGCCAAGCCCGGTCCAGGTGCTGTCTACTGTTGTGTGACATTCTCCTTAGTAAACAATATTGCAGAAATAATAAAACATGTAAATACCCCGGAACGAAGCAGGAAAATGTAAAATTAGAAAAAAAAAACAGATGAGTTTCCTGTTTTTTTTTTACCACTCCCAGCTTATGCAAACACCGGGAAAAATGTATTTAAATGTGCCTTGTGCATTCTCAATTAGGTATGTAGAGCTGCCTGTTCTGTTGGCCTTGCATGTAATGTAGCTGATCATGAAGATCTTGCATGCTTAGAGGGTGAACCAGCGTAGTTCTATGCCTAGAGGTATACAAGTGAGGGAAGTTTCTTCCCTAGCATCCTTGACCACAAACTGGAGGTTCCAGATAACAGGTGATCAGAGCTGGCTGCTGCTCAGGTGTAATAGACAGAAACCATCCCTTATTGTTAACTTGTTTTTCTTCACACACTCCCCTGCCCCCCATCCCTTCCTACAACCCCAATTGATTCCTTGGGACGAGAGGGTATCTTCTCTGCATTGGGTCTTAAGACTTGAAGAGACTAAACTGGCAGATAACAAGTCTGTTACTCATTTTTGGAGACTGATTTAATACCACCAAAACCACACTTGTTGCGGAATCATTATTTTGACTCTGATGGTATTGGTATCGGACCATAAGGCCGAAGATGGCAGAACTGCAGCCCCTTGGTCCTGGCTACAAAGAGTAAGTTTCTGTAACAATAAGGGGTCATTCATGTTTGATCTTGGTGAAATAACGCTGTCCAAGTGCAGAGAGTGGTGGAGAACATTAAAGAGAGGCATCTTGTTCATGATAGGGACTGCATAGTGGTATATCAACACCATGAAAGCCTGTGATGGAGCCTCCCCTTACATGTCAGTATAGAAAATCTATGTTCACCAGACTATGTTAGTTTTTCAGGAGAGTGAAAAACCTTTGCAGGGCTATGTGGGGGTGAAGGCCATAGTAAATGCCAGTCCATTGGGTAAAGTAACTAGGTGCACATCTGTTTATTGTACTCTAAAGATCCAACGAAAAAGAGATTTGTTACAGCATAGGTACAGACAGAGAGATAAGAGAGAAGAATATAAATACTAATTTAAAAATATCTTCATGTTGACCTAGGTCCTCTTGGTTCAAGTAATCCCTTATTCAAAATGAGTTGGGAAGCCTGCTGTTTCAGGATAGCCCAGAAATGCACAAAAAGAAACAATTTATTGAAAACCTGTACTGGCATCATGTGCCTAGCCTCTCCTCCTACCTTTGCGTCACCAACCACCTTCACATTTTGACAGTCATGTTATGTTGTAGCAGAGTGAACACTAGTGGAGATAATATGTTGGGGATCTGTAAATAAGGAAAAGCTAGAATTACAATTACAGGAATCATGATGAAAGTAATTTATTCTTATTTCAGTGTCCTAACGTTCTTCCTAAACAACAGAACGTAAACAGATTTCACAGAAAATCACAGTGGATAGAGTAGCATGCATATGCCATCCAGGTCTTCAACAGGTAGGTGGTGGGGGATCTTGTGGCCAAAAGAAGCATCACACATGGAAGAGGAATTCAACTAACAATGTGTTCCAGAGGCATTTATAATTTGCAGTGTGGCAAACAGGTACATTTCCCTTTTGAAGACTACTAAGGCTGGCTTAGTCCAAAGCTAGTTGTGTGCAAGATCTCCCCAAATGAAAACTATTTAGGCCTGAGGTGCAAATATATTAAATGCTTTCCTGATTTAGCAGGAATCTTGTTTACGCCCTTAGAATAGAAGGGTTGAATAATGCAAAGTACTTCGTTATTGCTTCTGAAGATGATATAAAGCTAGAAGGCCAACTATTCTCTTGAGTGAAGAATTACAAACTAAAAGACTTGGAAGATGCAAAATACAGCATGTCATAGGTTCAAACGATCTATGCCTTATGGATGCCAATTTGAAATAAAGATCTCACTGAGGAGCATGATTACAAACTGGGGGATAAAAGGCATTCTTAAAGACATATTTAATACATTAGTATATGTAACTCTTACACCTCATTGTTGTTTTTTTCAGGCCAGTGCATTGGGCTAGACTGAAACTTCAACTCCAGAGACCATCTTCAGATTTCCTTAGTTTGCACTAAAAACAAAATTAGCTCTCCAGGGAGGAATGTTGCCTGTGAATCTATGAAACACACCAACAGTGGAGACATATAGTTACACATAAGTAATTTTCTTTTTCCAGCATTGGGCTTTTAATAGTTTTATATTCTTTTGAAACAGGACTGTCAAGCATGATCCGTCCTGTAAAAACAAACTTTGCATAACCACTCGTCATTCTGCTGTGTTCAATATCCATAAAGGAACAAGGGTCCCTCATCAAGACATGCAACAAAAACATTACAATAGGAATACGATATTGCCTATGTATGTTTGTCCAATAGACAGTTTAAATCATTTATTTGCACAAGTATCAGACAAATAGGTGGATAAAAAAACAAACAACAAAACAGTGAAAAGATTAATAAAAAGACTCAGGCACTTGTCTGTGACGGAAATTTGCAGAATGGGTTAGTCACAGTTCAAAACAGTACTTCTGCCCTTATGTGCATTACTTGTCATCCTCAGGCATGTAATCTTTAATGTTCTGATGATGATCGTAGGACTTTGTAAGTATCGAAACGCCGTCGACTCATGTACTCTGACCCTACTGTAATGTTGGCATTTAATGCACATAAGGGCAGAGTTAGACATAATTTGGTTACATAAAGACATTGACTGGGTCTATGTTCTTGCCACAACACCCTATGCAGAAGTTTTTTTCTCCTTCCCTAGAAGCCACAGACTTTCCTAAAATCTTTAAACCGATGACCAATGGCTGTATTGTGGTTTTTAAAAAGGGAGCAACTCACCTAACAATTTTTTTGTCCTGTTTGATAGTGTTAGATTTGGGGGTCTCTAGTTGGCATAGGTAGGTACCTGTGACAAATAGGGACCCTTGCGTCTAGTCAGGGTGAGGGGCTACACTCCTAAAATAACCCCTGCTCACCCCCTTGGTAGCTTGGCAAGAGCAGGCAGGCTTATCTCAGAGGCAGTGTGTAAAGCATTTGTGAACACATACAGTAATACAGTGACAACACTACAGATGGACACCACACAGGTTGTATTATAAAAATAGTATTTTTATATAGACTTAACACAAGACCAAACTACAAAAATCCACAATACTGTACTCAAAAATAGACTTGAAAAGGTTATAAAATAGTTCAGTTCTCTCAAGTTGTAGATGCGACACTTTACTCTCAATGTACCTTGAATGCGTAACGCAAAGAAAACAAAAGGGTCGCAGGGAAGGTGATGCGTCGGTTCCGTACACTCAGGGTAGTGGATGCGTCGGTTCCTACTGCTGCGCAGGGAGTTGATGCTCGCTTCCTTACTGTGTGGGGAGTTGATGCGTCGGTTTCTTACTGCTCTCCGGTGCGATGCGACAGATGGCACCTCGATGCGATACTCTTCTCCGGTGCGATGAGATAAAAATGGCGTCTTGGCTGCGATGCGACAACGTTGGTGCGATGCGTGCACGCCCGACGGCCGTGCGGCGACTCGATGATCTTGGGAGCCGCGACAGGCCCTGCGACGCGCTTCTCCGGTGATGCGACGATGTCCTCTGTGGCAGCGTCCCGCTTCTCCAGCGATGCGCTGCGCTTCGGCGATGCGATGATGACAGCGGCAGCGGCGTCTCGCTTCCTCGGAGATGCGATGACAGCGGCTGCAGCGGCGACACGCTTCTCGTTGTTGCGTCGTGCTTCCAGCTCCCAGCGACACGCAGTCTCTCAGAAGGCCCAGCACAGCAGCAGGCACTTCAATTCCCAGCAAGGGAATTCAGGGGGAGCTGGTTGGTGAAGTCTTGTATCCCTGAGACTTCAGGCAGGAGGCAAGCTCTAGTTCAAGCCCTTGGAGATTCTTCTTCAAGTTGATAGAAAGCACACTCAGTCCTTTTCTCCTTTCTTTGGCAATGAAGCAACCACTGCAGGCCAACCCCCAAACACACAGCACAGGGGTAGTCTCCTCCTTCAGCTTCCTGGTTCTTCTCCTCACCAAAGGTTCGTCTTGATTCCCAGAAGTGATCTAATTTCCTAGGGGTCTGGGTCCCCTTTTTATACACAGTTTCTCTTTGTTCTCTGAAGGCAGAGAGGCCTCTGCCTAGTCCAAAACCAGTTCTGGTCAGTCCTGGAGCACTTTGTTCTTCTGACTCCTTCTTCCCTTTCAGAATGTGGGGCAGAGTGCTCAGCCGCCCGGCAGGAGGTGGAGCCAGCATTGTGGAAGGCAGGCACAGCCCTATTCAGACCCAGGTGCAACTCCTCCCTCCACTCTGGATGCAGATCTTTCTATTCAGCCCTGCGCTGACTCACCCTGTCTCCTGTAGCCACCCCCAGCCCCTGTCACTCAATCTCCAGACAAGGAATACACAACCTAGCAGAGGCAGGCTTGGATGTTTAGGCAAGAAAATACCCACTTTCTAAAAGTGGTATTTTCAAACACAGAATGTTAAAACCAACTTCACTAAAAGATGTTTTTTATCATTCTGAGTTCAGGCGTACTAAACTCGAATTTCTACCTGGTTTCCTGAGTCAGTTAGGATTATAAAATGTAATAATCTAACTGCCCATTCTGGCCTATGGGGAACAGGTAGCCTTGCAATAGTGAAAAACGAAAATGGCTGTAATTCACTATTAGGACATGCCACACACACCAGGGCATGTCCTACCTTTACCTACAATGCACCCTGCCCTTGGGCCTACCTTAGGGGTGACTAATATGTATAAAAGGGAAGGTTTAGGGACTGGCAAGTGGGTACACTTGCCCAGTCAACATGGCAGTACCAGACTGCCCACAGGCTCTGCAATGGCAGGCCTGAGACACACTTTACAAGCTGCTCCGGTGGGTGGCACAACCAGTGCTGCAAGCCCACCAGCAGCATTTGATTTACAAGCCCTGGGCACACGCTGTGCACTGTACTAGGGTCTGACAGTAAGCCAAACAAGCCAATCATGGAGTCACTAATCCATACATCAATTTACCATAGGGAGCACTTGCACTGTGGCACTGAACAGCAGTGGCACAGTGCCCAAAAGCATCTAAAACCAGCAAAAACATAAGAGGCAACAGCAAAAAATGGAAGGGAGACCCACGCCAATGGTGCCAGGTCTAACACGTGTCCCCTCCAGCTGAAATGTGGGGAGAACTACCCTACCTCCGGGGAGTTCTCATCACTAAGGCGGAAAAATCTGGACAGACCACCAGCATTGGCGTGTTCTGTACCAGGGCGGTGTTCCACCGTAAAGTCCATCCCCTGTAGGGATATGGACCACCTCAACAGCTTTGGATTCTCACCCCTCATCTGCATCAGCCATCTGAGGGGCCTGTAGTCTGTCTGAACCCGGAAGTGAGTCCCAAACAAGTATGGTCTCAACTTCTTCAGTGCCCAGACCACAGCAAATGCCTCACGCTCAATTGCACTCCACCTCTGTTCCCGTGGAAGTAACCTCCTACTGATGAAGGCTACAGGTTGGTCTAGGCCCTCCTCATTAATCTGTGATAGAACAGCCCCCACTCCATGCTCTGAAGCGTCTGTTTGCACAATAAACTATTTTGAGAAGTTGGGTGCCAGGAGCACGGGCGCCGTGCACATGGCAGTCTTCAGGGCATCAAAAGCTCTCTGACAGGTGTCAGTCCAAATCACTCTCTTGGGCTGCTTCCTGAAGTCAGCTCTGTCAAGGGTGCAACAATGCTGCCATACCCCTTGACAAACCTCCTGTAATACCCAGTGAGTCCTAAAAAGGCGCTCACCTCTGTCTGGGTCTTGGGGGTTCCCAAGTCAGGATGGTCTCAATCTTGGGTTGTAGGGCGCCACCTGGCCGCTCCCAACCTGGTGTCCCAAGTACACCACGGAACCCTGCCCGATCTGGCACTTACTCGCCTTGATCGTGAGGCCTGCTCTCCGCAGCGCCATCAACACTTCCCAGAGGTGGCGCAGATGTTCTTCCCAACTGGCGCTGAACACTGCAATGTCATCCAGGTAGGCGGCACTGAACTCTTCCAGTCCAGCCAACACCTGGTTGACCAACCTCTGAAAGGTGGCAGGGGCATTCTTCATCCCAAAGGGCATAACCCGGAATTGGTAGTGCCCATCTGGTGTGGAGAATGCTGACCTCTCTCTTGCCCCATCAGTCAGGCGATCTGCCAGTACCCAGACGTTAAATCAAACGTGCTGAGGTACCGGGCAGCCCCTAATCGATCAATGAGCTCATCAGCTCTGGGGATGGGGGTGCGCGTCAGTCCTGGTGACTGAATTGAGCTCCTCGGTAGTCCACACAGAACCGCAGTTCTGGTGAGACACCCGGTGCGGCAGCCTTTGGGACCAAGACCACTGGGCTGGCCCAAGGACTGTTAGAGGACTCAATCACCCCCAACGCAAGCATCTTGGAGACTTCCTCCTTCATGCAAGCTCTCACCCTGTCAGTCACCCTGTAAGTTTTGTGCTTGACAGGAGGACTGTCCCCAGTGTCTACATCATGGACGCACCAATCAGTGACACTGGGAATCAGGGAGAACAGGTCAGAAAACTGTCCCAGCAACTGGTGACAGTCATTCTGCTGCTCAGGGGTCAGGGTGGAAGAGAGGTTCACTCCATCCACTGACCCATCTTGCTCTGTTGCAGACAGGAGGTCAGGAAGAGGTTCAGTCTCCTCCTCCATTCCAGCATCTGTTGCTAGGAGCATGCCCACTTCGGACCTCTCTAAGTGGGGCTTTAGGCGGTTGACATGCAAGACCCGTAAGGGGTTCCTGGGAGACCGCAAGTCCACCAAGTAGGTAACCGGACTCTTGCGCTCCACCACCTCAAATGGTCCGGTCCACTTATCCTGGAGCGCACAGGGCTCCACTGGGGCCATGACCCACACTTTCTGCCCAGGCTGAAGCTCAACCAGAGTGGCATTCTGGTCGTACCACCGCTTCATCTCCTCCTGGCTGGCTTCCAGATTCGCCTCAGCGAGTTTTCTGAATCGCCTAGTTTGGTTCCTAAAGGCCAGCATGTAGCTATATACATCCTGGGGAGGTTTCCTGGGAGATTGCTCCCAGCCTTCCTTGACCAAACTCAAAGATCCTCTCACGGGGTGTCCATAGAGAAGCTCAAAGGGACTGAACCCTAGAGATTTCTGTGGCACCTCACGGTAAGCAAAGAGAAGGCATGGTAAGAGGACATCCCACTTACGCCTCATGGGTTCCTCAAGACCCATAATCATGCCTTTGAGGGTCCGGTTGAATCTCTCAACCAGCCCATTACCTTGGGGGTGGTAAGGAGTGGTGAACTTGTAGGTTACACCACACTCCTGCCACAGGGACTTCATATACTTGGAAATGAAGTTGGTACCTCGGTCTGACACCACCTCTCTGGGAAACCCCACGCGAGACAAAATCCCCATCAGTGCACGTCCCACCACGGGGGCCGTCACTGTCTTGAGAGGGATGGCTTCCGGGTACCGGGTGGCATGGTCCACCAAGACCAGGATGAACCTGTTGCCCATGGCTGTCTTGGGATCCAGAGGCCCCACAATGTCAATGCCCACCCTTTCAAAGGGGGTGCTGACCACAGGGAATGGCTGGAGAGGAGCCTTGCGCTTCCTCCCACTCTTTCCACTTGCCTGGCAAGTCTGACAGGTCCTGCAATGAGTGTCTGAACTCTTGCGCATTTGGGGCAAATAAAAATGGGTGACAAGCCTTTCAAAGGTCTTGTCCTGCCCCAAATGTCCTGCTAAAGGCACATCATGAGCCAGCCCCAGTAGGAAGGCTCTGAAGCGCTGGGGTACCACCAGCACACGGGCTGACCCAGGCTCAGCAACCTTAGGCTCACTATACAGGAGAAAATTCTCCCAGTAGATCCAATGTGATCCAGACTGGTCACCTGCTGCCTGGTTTGCAGCCTGCTGCTGCAAACCCACAAGAGAAGGGCACTTGTTCTGCTCCTCACAGAACTGTTCCCTGGAGGGACCTCCTTCCTGCTGCCAATGGGTCAGCTCAGGCAGGTCTCCCAGTTCAGCAATCTCTTCCCCAGTAGGCTCCAGGGCATCCCCCTCAGGGTCCGCCTCCTCCTGGGCCGTGGGAATCTCAGGGGCCGGTTTCCCGCGCCCCCTACCTCTTCTCTTTAGGGCAGGCACCTGGGCCATTTTCTCAGGCTCCAGGTCCTCTTGAACACCCTTACTGGCTGCCATAGACCGAGTGGTCACGCAGGCCCACTCAGGCAAACCCAACATCTCTAAATGAGCTCTCCGCTCCACCTTAGCCCAAGGGGAGCTCTCCAAATCGTTACCTAACAGACATTCAACAGGCATGGCTGGCCTCACAGCTACTTGAAGAGTCCCTGAGACCCCCCACTCAAAGGGAACCTGTGCCACCTTGCAGTGGCTCTCTGTGTTGTCAGCGGCAACAACTGGGTAAAATGCATTTGGGACTACCTGCTCTTCAGACACCAACCGACAACTGACAGCTGTCCCACTGGCTCCGGTGTCTCTAAGAGCTTCCACCCTCTTACCATTGATGGTCACCCACTGCCTGCATTTTTAGTGTTATCAGGCAGCTGGGTCCTGGGGACCACCTCACAGTCTCCTAAAGAGACAAGGGACATCTCTGCGGGACCCCACCCACCTTGGGCACCCATCTCCTCCCCCAGGGCTACACTAGCCAACTGCCGGGGTGGTGCACCAGTGGGTGCTGTCTTCCCATACAAGGGACATCTAGCATCATAAGAACAGTGGCCTACTAGACCACACTTAAAACAGGTCTTGGGCCCCTTGTGAACAGGCTTATCTGTCGGGGCCACTGCCTTCTTCTCAGGGGGAGGCTGGGAACCTTTCCCTTGGTTCCCTTGGGGATTACTTTGGGGCCCTTTGTGAAACTCCCTCTGTTTACCCTTGTCCCCCCCACTCTTCTGCTGGGGACCCTGCCCACCTTTGGCGAAGTCTCCCACATGACCCTTCTGGACCCGGGTGCTCACCCAGCGGTCCGCCTCCTCAGCAAGCTTCCTAGGGTTAGTCAGCTTGCTATCAATAAGATGCTGGCGTAGCTCTGGAAAACAGTTATTTGACAAGTGCTCCCATGCAAGCAAATCATAGAGCCTCAAAATTATCCACTTTGCTACCCTTCACCCAACCATCCAATGCTCTGCAAAAGAAAGACACATATTCCACCCAAGTGGTAGACTCCAGTTTTCTGCAATTTCTAAACCTTTGTCTATATAGCTCTGGGGTCAAACCAAATCTGGACATTAGGGCTCCCTTCATGTGGGTATAGGACATCTGCTCCTCTGTAGGCAAATCCAGAAAAGTGTCCCTCCCATCACTAACAAAGCGGCCCAACAACCCCGCTCCCCAATCCTTCTCAGGGACCCGGTGGGCCAACATTGCAGCTTTATAAGCCCTAAACCACTGACCAATATCCTCATTCTTGTGGAAATCTTTAACTACATCTTTGGGAATGTAGGTTCTTGCTTCTACATGCACTGGCGGTGTGCTGCCACCAGAGGGAGGAACCTCTAACTTCTTGGCCTTGAGTTCCAATTCCCTCAATCCTCTCTCATGCTCAAAATGCATCCTCTTTTCCTCTAAGGCTAACTTCTTCATTTCTAACTCCATCCCAAGCTCTATTTTCTTGCTCTCTATGTCTTTCTGACCATCCATTTTGAGCCTAGCTAGCTCCAATTTATGCATCCTCTCCCTTGCTCTGTCCTCTAGCTCTCCTGGGGACAACCCTTTGGAAGAAGCACTGCTGCCCGCCCCTGAAGGTGCTTTCCCTCCAGTTGGGCCCACTGGCCCCTCAAGGTGCTCATTTAAATCCTTTGCCTCCATTACTGGCACCTCAGGATGCTCACTGGAATTCCTAGATTCTACCCAGGCCCTCAGCGCCTTTTGGTATTCCTCTTTCCTGGTGAGGCCTTTCACAGAGATTTTAAATTTCTTGCACAAAGCTTTGAGATAAGGCACAGTGTAAGTATCAATTCTCTCTTCTTCCAAAACAATGTCTACAGATACTATGGATGCTGTCTTGCTCATGGTAGCAAAAAGACTGGCAGTTCTCAAGAATCAAAAATAGAAAAGAAGTTCCAAGGAAAAAAATTCTCAAAAGTATGTGGTTGCGTTATGGTCTGCACTCACTAGTAGTGTACACCAATCACTGTATATGAATCACAAATGCAAGTCCAAATCCTCACCGCTGACCACCAATGTTAGATTTGGGGGTCTCTAGTTGGCATAGGTAAGTACCTGTGACAAATAGGGACCCTTGCGTCTAGTCAGGGTGAGGGGCTACACTCCTAAAATAACCCCTGCTCAACCCCTTGGTAGCTTGGCACGAGCAGGCAGGCTTATCTCAGAGGCAGTGTGTAAAGCATTTGTGAACACATACAGTAATACAGTGACAACACTACAGATGGACACCACACAGGTTGTATTATAAAAATAGTATTTTTATATAGACTTAACACAAGACCAAACGACAAAAATCCACAATACTGTACTCAAAAATAGACTTGAAAAGGTTATAAAATAGTTCAGTTCTCTCAAGTTGTAGATGCAACACTTTACTCTCAATGTACCTTGAATGCGTAACGCAAAGAAAACAAAAGGGTCGCAGGGAAGGTGATGCGTCGGTTCCGTACACTCAGGGGAGTGGATGCGTCGGTTCCTTACTGCTGCGCAGGGAGTTGATGCTCGCTTCCTTACTGTGTGGGGAGTTGATGCGTCGGTTTCTTACTGCTCTCCGGTGCGATGCGACAGATGGCACCTCGATGCGATACTCTTCTCCGGTGCGATGCGATAAAAATGGCGTCTTGGCTGCGATGCGACAACGTTGGTGCGATGCGTGCACGCCCGACGGCCGTGCGGCGACTCGATGATCTTGGGAGCCGCCACAGGCCCTGCGACGCGCTTCTCCGGTGATGCGACGATGTCCTCTGTGGCAGCGTCCCGCTTCTCCGGCGATGCGCCGCGCTTCGGCGATGCGATGATGACAGCGGCGTCTCGCTTCCTCAGCGATGCGATGACAGCGGCTGCAGCTGCGACACGCTTCTCGTTGTTGCGTCGCGCTTCCAGCTCCCAGCGACACGCAGTCTCTCAGAAGGCCCAGCACAGCAGCAGGCACTTCAATTCCCAGCAAGGGAATTCAAGGGGGAGCTGGTTGGTAAAGCCTTGTATCCCTGAGACTTCAGGCAGGAGGCAAGCTCTAGTTCAAGCCCTTGGAGATTCTTCTTCAAGTTGATAGAAAGCACACTCAGTCCTTTTCTCCTTTCTTTGGCAATGATGCAACCACTGCAGGCCAACCCCCAAACACACAGCACAGGGGTAGTCTCCTCCTTCAGCTTCCTGGTTCATCTCCTCAGCAAAGGTTCGTCTTGATTCCCAGAAGTGATCTAATTTCCTAGGGGTCTGGGTCCCCTTTATATACACAGTTTCTCTTTGTTCTCTGAAGGCAGAGAGGCCTCTGCCTAGTCCAAAACTAGTTCTGGTCAGTCCTGGAGCACTTTGTTTTTCTGACTCCTTCTTCCCTTTCAGAATGTGGGGCAGAGTGCTCAGCCGCCCGGCAGGAGGTGGAGCCAGCATTGTGGAAGGCAGGCACAGCCCTATTCAGACCCAGGTGCAACTCCTCCCTCCACTCTGGATGCAGATCTTTCTATTCAGCCCTGCGCTGACTCACCCTGTCTCCTGTAGCCACCCCCAGCCCCTGTCACTCAATCTCCAGACAAGGAATACACAACTTAGCAGAGGCAGGCTTGGAAGTTTAGGCAAGAAAATACCCACTTTCTAAAAGTGGTATTTTCAAACACAGAATGTTAAAACCAACTTCACTAAAAGATGTATTTTATCATTCTGAGTTCAGGCGTACTAAACTCGAATTTCTACCTGGTTCCCTGAGTCAGTTAGGATTATAAGATGTAATAATCTAACTGCCCATTCTGGCCTATGGGGAACAGGTAGCCTTGCAATAGTGAAAAACGAAAATGGCTGTAATTCACTATTAGGACATGCCACACACACCAGGGCATGTCCTACCTTTACCTACAATGCACCCTGCCCTTGGGCCTACCTTAGGGGTGACTAATATGTATAAAAGGGAAGGTTTAGGGACTGGCAAGTGGGTACACTTGCCCAGTCAACATGGCAGTACCAGACTGCCCACAGGCTCTGCAATGGCAGGCCTGAGACACACTTACAAGCTGCTCCGGTGGGTGGCACAACCAGTGCTGCAAGCCCACCAGCAGCATTTGATTTACAAGCCCTGGGCACACGCAGTGCACTGTACTAGGGTCTGACAGTAAGCCAAACAAGCCAATCATGGAGTCACTAATCCATACATCAATTTACCATAGGTAGCACTTGCACTGTGGCACTGAACAGCAGTGGCACAGTGCCCAAAAGCATCTAAAACCAGCAAAAACATAAGAGGCAACAGCAAAAAATGGAAGGGAGACCCACGCCAATGGTGCCAGGTCTAACAGATAGCAACTGCACTGGTTACAAACTCCAATTCACTGATGGTATTGCTGAATCCATAACTACTCTGTATTGTTTTTGAGGAGTGTACTGCATGGTGGAACTCAATGTGCAGGTCTGTCTTAAAACTATTACCAGTAGAGAGATTGACCCTAAGCAACAAACTATTCCCTGAAATATCCCTGAAATAAATACTATAATTGGCTTTACCAGGAGGAAAGAATCACTGGGTGGGAAGATATCCCAGGGGGTATAATTAAAAACTTCTTCTTGCCTCATAAGCGTAAATAACATTGGGCAAATCCTTTTTAATTTTTAAATGTTTCTGGAGCTTGCTGTGCACCTTTGCGATTACTACCGTTATTCAATATGTGTCAATTTTCCATGCACGTTACTCTTGTCCATATGAAGTACTTCTGTGACTGATTCTGGCTTTTTTTTTTGTTTTTGTTTTTTGACGTCTCTGAAGTCTGCATCTTTCCTGGAGAGATCCTTTGACAATGTTATGTTGGAAACCACTACAGGACCACCTTTCCATGACTAGATGATTCATCTATAAAATCACTTATCCTCTATGGCCTCTATGGCCAACTATGACTTAAATGCTAGTGTGCCACAGAACCCTGGAGCGGAATGAGTGACAGCTGGGAGAGCTAGGAGCGGAGAGCTCGCACGCCGAGCAGTGCGCTGAGCAGTTTCATCGTCTAAATGCGAGCAGAGAATCAGAGGCGGCTCGTTGGCATGCGGAATAATTCATCAAGCGAGTCAGACTCTGACGGAAAGGTCCAGTCAATCTTTGGGTAGCGGAGCAGCGAGAGGCGGGAGCCCGGACATAGAATATCGGGTGCTTTCTCTCAAGTCTTCTACGGAACCGAATTCTCACGGATTACAAAGCATGGAGTGACTTGGGTCCCGACTCTACCTGCTTGAATCTTCCCGCGGCCGGAGCTGCAAAAGTTACACAGCTAATTGCAGCCTGGAGGCGCTTTAGGAGCAGGGCCCCCAACATTACTTGCCTGATTTTTCCTGCGGCCGGAGCCGCAAAGTCACACAGCTAATTGCAGCGCCTGGAGGCACTTGAAGACTAGGAGCGCGGGTTCCGACATTACCTGCTGGAGCCGAAAGTCACGCAGCTAATTGCCTGGAGGCGCTTGAAAACTAGGAGTGGAGCGGGTTCCTGTGTGCGCCTGAAATTTCCTGTGAAACGCTGATAACTGGGGGTAAGAGACTGTGCCTTTAAACGCTTCCTTGTACAATATACCCCCGTTTCATGCAGTGGAAAGGTGGAAAGGTGGTGTGATCTTGTAAAACTTAACAATACATCACAGGACATGGGGAAACGTAAACTTGCGGGTGCTGTTGCCAGTAGTAAGAACAAAACCGCCAGACTAAGTGCTCCTATAACCAATTACCTTAACAATGCAATGGGTTTAATTAACAGTGAAATTGAAAATGTGGAAGAACGTTTAGCGGCCACCAAGAATGCATTAACCATTGTGATAGATGAGACTACACTGGCTCCATCTGAGCCTGCACCAGAAGCAGATTTGACCAACAATGTCCAAACGAAAAGAGTAACAGCCCTAGTGCATAATACTCGTGGGGTGCCTTGTGCATCATCTGACCCATTGGAAATACTGACTTTATCAGACACAAGTAGTTCTATTCCACCAGTAGCCAAAAGTAAACAGTTAGTAAAAGGGAAAGGTGATGATTCAACTAAACAACCACAGCAAATGCTCTCTAAACACAATGGAGGGCAAAAGGCCAACACTAGCAATGATTGTACAATTAAACCGGATCTAGCTTCAAAAAAGTTACTTGGGAAGATTGACATGGTTGAAAAAAATCTCTTAAAGGAAATATGGAAAATTAAGGATGATGTAGCGCAGATCCTGAAAGCCATTACAGATTTGTCATCTCACGAGAAAGTACTATCTAATAAAAATTCATCAGATATAGTGGGAAAGGTTAATACGAGAGATACTGCTAGTAATAAGACTGTATGTGGCTCAGTGAAACCAGCGAAACCTGCATCTAGGTATGACGAGAAAAATAGGGAAAAAATTGTAGAGAATATAGCTAAGGAAAGTACAAAAAGGGACTTTCAGTTACCATCATCATCCCGAAATGTGACAAAAACAACAAGCCCTACAAGCCCTACATGTTCCACTATTGGAAATCAGGATAAAATAATGGAACGTAGATACAATCACCGAGGCTCGCTTCATTTACCACCTGAGGCTACACCTTATACTATTATCCTTAGAGATGTTCCAGTATTGGAGGATGGTGTTAATGAGGGTTGGGTAGACTTGAAGAACAAGGTCTTGCATTGGTTCATGAAACACTCTCACCATAATTTAAATATTTTGGCTAGGAACATTATCATGGTGAGAAGAGTACCCTGGGTAGGGAGATCCCAGAAAAAGGGAGAGGGAGACTGTGTGGTTGTCTCTTTTCGAATCCCGGCAATGGTTGAAGTTTTGCTTGAAGAAATACCTAATGATGGAGAAATGTCAGTTAACAATGGGAAAAGAGATATTACCGGGGTACCGCTTGGATATTTTTATAGACCATTTACAAGAAACCCAAAAGAGTATGACACTGGTCCATTGACAGCTGATAGGTATAGACCTCTGCCCTTGTCTAACAGATTCTCAGCTCTCAGACAATGCAGTGATATAGATTGACTGCACCAGGGCGCCGAACCATGTTCTAAACAAAACTTTTCCCTTGTCGATAAAGGCTTAATGTCAACACTAAATTCGCAGGCCTATAATTTGACTATAGTTTCATGGAACATTGCGGGCATTAACTCGAAATTGGATGCTAAGATATGGCCTGAATTTTTTAACAAGTGTCAAATTATTTGTATACAAGAGACTTGGCACACAGAACCCTTTTTTATTGATGGCTTCTCAACAATTGATACACAAGCAATTCCATCACGAAGTGGAAGGGCAAAGGGAGGCCTAGTTGTTTTACTTTCAGTTACATGCCCGCTGACATTGAAGCAAGTTTATACTGACTCACCTTATTTTCAGTTTCTGTGGTTAAATACTATTGATCATCAGTGTTTTGTGATAATTAATTTCTATAATAATGTCTTCGACAGTAACAGAAATCAAGTAATTTTATCCCTTGAGAAGGAGCTTGATCTGTTTTTAAAACAGATCAAGGGTGATTACTTTTTGATCTGGGTTGGAGATTTCAATAGCAGGAAATGTGACATACTCGAAGGGAAGTACTGTGGATATGAGAATGAGTTCGGAGAAAGCTACACCCATTTCCCACATAATACCTATGGGGAATCAATTAACTGGGCCTTGTATAAATATAATCTGGAAGTAGTGGACCAGACGTTATACGAGGGACAAGTGCAGTTACCCACTTTTGAAGGGCAAGGCCATTGCTCCATAATCGATCATATATTAATCTCGGCTCATGGTCAGAATCAGATAGTAAAAATGGAGGTGGAAAAAAGCTGTCTAAGCGACCATAACCCAGTATTCTTAACTGTCAGATTAATTGATATCCCTTGTGGAGGACCGTGCTTAGCACCAAGCATAAAAACTCAGGGAGAAAATGGCACGTCGATTAGATGGTCCGGGATAAATCAGATTGATTTTGTAGAGAGATTATTGATTGATTGTAAAAACGATATAGAATTATGTACAAAGGGGGATTCATTAAATGAAGATATCATTGGGGCTTTCTGTAAAATAACCGCAGCGATTTCCCAGGGTCTAAAAATTAAGAAGAAAGAGAAAAAGAAAAAGATAGTTAGTTGGTTTGACTCAGAATGCACGGAGGCAAACCACCTATTAAAGAATGCTTTAAAAATTAGACCAAAAGACACTGAACAGATCAAAAACCGGAGGACGATATATAAACAGACAGTGGCAAGAAGAAAGAGGGAGATTCAAAGTGAAGCATGGGAGAAGCTCACACAGGCAGCGAATACTAGGGACTCCTCCCTTTTTGGAAAACGATAAACCACCCCTATTTTAAAGATAGTAGTGCTGTAAAAATTGAAAGCCTAGTACAACCCCTAGAATGGATTAACCATTTTATGAAGGTTTTCAACATAGATAATGAAATCCCTGTCTTAACAGCATATAGTGATCCAATATATATTTCTGAATTTGATGATAACAATATTTTTATAAATTTTGATACTTTCAATTTGGACCCCATTACTGTAAATGAAGTTACATCGGCCTTAGAAAAAAGTGCAAATGGAAAGGCGCCTGGTGTCGATGGTGTCCCCATAGACATTTTTAAACTTAATGTGGGTTTGTGGGGTCCATTGTTACAAAATGTGTTTAACACTATTGCTGAAGGTTTGATTCCAAGAACATGGACGGAAAGTATTATTGTCCCGATCTTCAAAAAGGGCAATAGGAAAGACCCCAAATGTTATCGCCCAATCTCCCTTCTCGATACAACATCTAAAGTAATGGGCAGGATATTGCTGGAGAGACTGGAATTGTGGGCAGGAGAGAATAAAATTCTTACTGAAACACAATACGGTTTCAGAAGGGAGATAGGGACAATAGAACAGTGCATTAATTTGCACCTCCTTATTTCTAAATATACAATTACGAAAAAGGGTCATTTACACCTTTGTTTCGTTGACCTCACAAGTGCCTTTGATTTAGTAAATCATTCAAAACTATGGCAAACGTTGATTAATATGAGGGCACCAAATGACATTGTGAATTATCTTTCACAACTGTATAGCCGTTTGAGTACTAGAGTGCGTTATGGGGTAGGAGGAGAGTGTACATCAAGTTTCAGGGTAACCCGGGGAATTAGACAGGGTTGTGTCCTTGCCCCCTTTTATTTTCCTTATATGTAAATGGAGTGGATGCAGAGCTACAAAATGTAAATGCTGACACCCCAAGAGTAGGTAAACGCTCCATTCCAATTTTACTCTATGCGGACGACGCAGTTCTTTTATCACGAACTGCGAACGGACTACAGTCCCTGATAGAAAAATTTGCAGAATTTATGCACGATAAGGACTTAGTACTAAATTTAAACAAAACTTTTACGATGGTGTGTGGGCAAGGGAAACCTAAAACTAAGGTTCACCACGTAAATAGCACCCCAATCAAAGCAACAAATTCATTTGTATATCTGGGATTAGTTTACAATGCAAAGGGACATTGGAGAACCCAGATTGAACAATGTAAATTAAAATTTGTCAGGTCGACTGAGGCAATCTTCAGATTTTCGAAAAAAATCGGTAATAAACCGATTAAGGAAATCATGACTTTATATAATAGCAAATGCCTAAATGGAACTTGTTATGGGGCAGCACTATGGGGGCGGAAAATTGTGTAACCCTTCAAACCCAAGAAAATAATTTTTTACGAAGATTGCTTGCTGTACCAAATTCCACCCCCACATATAGTGTACATAAAGAACTTGGGGCACCGTATATTAGTGATTTTATAAGCACCATAAGTTTAAATACTTGGTATGGGATATGGAGCAAAGAGGGTGCAAAGCTTACACAGGACATAATCAGAGATTGCATTGCCCTTGACCACGGGAGGAAAATCCCGTGGCTGATATATATCAGAAATCTTTTAAAGGAATGTGTTGAGGATGTTGATCTAGAAAATCCATCCCAAATACTTGAATATGACAAAAAGGAACTAAAAAGTAGTATGGTGGACTCACGTAACTGGTTGAGGGAAGTAGATGCTAACACGAAACCCTTGACAAAGGAATATTGTGAGAGAACCTTTGGGTCTGGGACACAAAACTATTTATTGCAGGTCACAAATACAACACACAGATTTTATCTTACAAGACTACGAATGGGTTTGGTTCATCTGTTAATAGCCTTTCCAAAAATGGGCAAGTGGAGCAAAAACTTGCCAAAGTGCCCTTGTGATGGCAAATCAAATCAGACAACGTTACATTTTATTTTGTTCTGTAACTTTTATAGAGAGCTTAGGAAGTGTTTTTTACGACCTTTGTTCTTAAAGAAGAGGTTATTTTTATATAGACCTGCTTTTGAATATATTTGTAGCCTAGATAATATTAAAGTGTGTAATGCTGTGGCGGTCTTCATTCAGAAGGCAATTAAAATAAGACACAATAATTCACATCTCGAAGCACTTATCTATGAAGAAACTGAGGCATAATACGATAAATGATGATTGTACTGTATACTTAGCTGTGGTATAAATATATGGCTTATCACTTGCACTTTATTTCTTGTATTAAACTATTTAATATTGTGATGTTAAACACTATGGTTAATTTAAAAATGTACTGAGATATATATAATGTGATAGAAAATTTTAATTAGACACTTTGCACATAAAGTTTGTGAGGGGTTAATCGCTACGCTTTTTATTATGAATTATTTTAATGAATTTTACAATTGTGTGATGTACAGATGTTTTTATGATTTTTAGTATGCTTTTATGGTTTGTGATTTTAAACCGAATAAAGCTCACAATTGATTGATTGATTGACTAGATGATTCATCTATAAAATCACTTATCCTCTATGGCCAACTATGACTTAAATGCTAGTGTGCCACAGAACCCTTCATCAATAAAGTCTTATCTATCATTATTCATCAACGACATGAAGGCTCATCTACACAATGATGTCCATGATGAGACGTATAAGAAGGTCTCACCCAAGATGATTCATAAGAAAGGCGCATCCAAGATGACATCTCAGTGAAGAGCATCCTTGTTCATTAATGGTAGTCTACTACAGAGTAGCTCATCCATAATTGTTCATTCACAAATAGATTCCTCATCAATGACCATGATAAACGGCTCATCTACGATAACTCAGATATCGTGACCTGTCCACGAGTGAATGAATTATCTAGAATGGTCTGCTTATGATGCCTCATGCAAGATAGCCTCTCGATTAAGGGCTCACCCATGATGGCCTTCCAATGATGAGAAATCGGGTACACAAATTCATCTACGAAAGGAACTACATGTCAATGATAGCTTTTTTCAGAAGTATAGGGTATAAAGGGAGCTTCTGGTCAATGACTGCTCTTCTACAACAGCTTGTCTACCAACGACTCCTTGTTAATGACAGATTGCGTGCAACTGAAAGGATTATATGTGGCAGGCTTCCTCCATGGCCACTTGTCTGGGAAAAGACCGCCTCATCATTGACACAACTCTACATCAATTCTAGGTCGATCTAGAAAAAGCTGTAGATGATTAATTTGACAGTGGTTTATTTAATGGTAAGGGCCACAACATCACCAGGCTGAAACAAAAAGTGTGAAAAAATAATAAGAAATCCAGAAGATAAGCCTTCTCCGCCTATTCTCCTGGTATCTGGAACATCATCCCAATCAACATCAGGACTATATCATTCCCTCTGCAGTTCAGAAAGGAGCTCAAGACCCTCCTCTTCAGAGAACATTACATAGACACACAAAACGATTCCCCATCCATGAACATCCTTCTTCATTATAAATGATCCTGAATTGTAACTGAGGGCTCTCCTAACCTCCCCCATGACATCTGCGCTCCTTTGCTCTCCAACTAGCTTGCGCACTTCAAATACCTAAACAAACAGACTTAGCTTGTGTTACATGATGAGCTGGGTAGGAGGATATAGGGTGTCATTTTTTGGTCATGGGTGATTCCCCACACAACTGTTGCTTTCACAGATGATCCAAGCACATGCTTAAACATTATGCAGCATGTCCCTTTTGGAGGTCATTACTACAGTCCTCATCATCTAGGATATTGCAATTCTCATTAGATCTGTGGTCTATCTGCAGCTGTTATGCTCTGCCATAAACCTATTTCAGAGGGAGAAGAGGGAGGCATGTCATTACAGCTCTCAAGTCAGCCTCTCAACTAATCTGCTTCAGAGCTTTGCTGCTAGAAAATACCAATGTCTTTGGGCACTAATGTGCAGGCAATGCAAGAAGGTTGCGAAGACCATTCATGAACGTGTATGTACATCATGCGCAATCTTGGACACATGCCAATGGCTGCATCAACCGAGGCCTACTTGCCATGCCCAGCCATTGCCCCAGAATACACGGAGGGCCATCAGAATGCCAGCCACTGTTGGTTGTGCAACAAGCTTAGCGAATCAATGTGGAAATGGGGAGAATGAAACAGAAGTGATCAAGTCGAAAACTTCTGCTTTGTGGTCCCAGGAAACCTGGGTCTGGTCAGAAACGTACTGCCATCATCCTTCCGCAGGAACAGTCACAGAGCCATGACCTCCTTTGTCCAAAACACAACCCCACATGGTGGAACCTTACATGTCTGACACTACTGAAATCACTGTCAATCAAGAACAACCCCACTGCCTGAATCTTATTATGTCAGCTAAACGTCACAGATAAACAAGCATTTGCAATGCAATAGGTCTCGCTTTTGCGAGAGTTTGAGCTATTCGCATTATAAATGACAATGCCTTTTATTTATCTGTTTTGAAAACTTGCAAGAGGTGCGTAAACATGCACTGTGTACTTATAGCCTTTGCTTACGAGAAGCAAGGCTGGCAATAACTGCGCCTCGTTTACTGCCAGCCTTGCTTCTCGTAAGCAAGGACTATCTGTCTAAAGTGCGTGTTTACGCACCGCTTGCAGGTTTTCAAAACACATAAATAAAAGGCATAGTCATTTACAATGCCAATAGCTCAAACTCTTGCAAATGCGAGACCTATTGCATTGCAAATAGCCAATAGGTCTCGCCTTTGGGACCTTATAAGTGTTTAGCTATGCAACAGTTGATGTTGTTGCACCAGGGATATTGTGCTGGATAACTAAACACTTATAAGGTCCCATAGGCGAGACCTATTGGCTATGCCAATGCTTGTTGTTTGTTGCCGTAAGTATGACAGTTATCTCCAGATGAGGGTCCTGTGCTCACAATGCCACAAGTCTCAACTATATCATTAGCAGGTAGAGTTCCACTCTTGGGTGGCTTGTGTTCCTGCTTGGAGGGGACCTGGCCTGTCAGTTTGGACTGGAACAGAACTGATTTGGATATGACTGGTTTCTGTCTTGAGCAGGGGAGGCGCCTCCTTTATGGCGCATTTTATTTTTCACTTACTCTGCCGAGTTCATCGCGTCTAGGGAGGGCCGGGGTCATGTTGTGCGTCAACAACAGCGAGGCCCAGGGAGGAGGAGTGGTAGGGGCACTGTAAATGCGCATGTCTGTTTGGCCGGCCATCATAGGACGGCCAAACAGACATGTACACTTATATTTCTCCAACCCAGCTGTCTTGCACAGCCAGGTGGGAGAAGAGGCACAGGCTCCCTGTCCCTAAATGAGCGGCATTTCAGTCCACTCAGATCAATCCCGGTGCTTCTCTCATGCTTGGTAATAGCATGAGAGCAGCGTCTGGATTGGGTGGGGAGCAGAGGAGCTCCGAGGTGGCTGGAGCAGAGGAGCACTGCACTGAGACGGCATCCGTGAGCGGCAGGTAAGTTCTTTTTTTTTATTATTCCCACCCCAGCGCGCTGCCTCACAAAGTTTTAGTGGCATCAGCCATCACTGGTCTTGAGTGCCATATTTCACAAAAAATTATGAACTGGAATGCAACCCCAAGAAATCACCATAGTGTGGGATTAATTCAAGCATTCATTCCATCTCTTTATTGTTTGTAACCAATTATTTAATCAAGAAGTATATTGTCCATCTAGACATCGTTATGTCTTTGATTACGAAGCAGAGAATGTGGCATAGACTGAAGAGAAGAAAGTAAATAATTTAAATTATTTTAGTTCGCTGAGACTTATTTTATATGCAGTTACCTGAAGGTGAAAGATTGAAGAAGTTACAGAATAGTCTTTTTAGCCATGCCTTTGACCCCGCCTCTACACTCACTCACCCCGCCCCCTTTGTGAACAGCATCACAATTCTCATACTTTTTTTAAGGCACTTCGACCAGTGGAGCTGGACTATTTCACTGGGATGGATAATATTGCAGCACAGCTGCCCCAGGATTCTCTGCGCCCTACACTTGCATAGGACGTCTGTGCACTTCAGCTGTTATGCAGCGCCTGCAATGCTTGGTGCTAAGCATGGGACTGGCCATTAGTCTTTCTAGGCCAAATGCCCAGTGGGCCAGCTGCAGTAAATGCTTCTTAGGCTGTCCCATGCAAAGCCCATATGCTGCATGTGTTCACATTGATTATCTCACTACTTTGTCTTTTTAAAACATATTTGTGCTGCCTCTGCAAAAGTTCACACCGTTTATAACCCGACACCAGAACACAGTCATCAACAAGTAAAAATTGACTTAAAGCTCTGCCACTGGATGGCACCACCACGTGTGTGGCTCTTTTCTAGTGCTTTTCTTATCTGTTTGAGCAAGAAACATACCTGCTAACTTACAAAATCACTTCACCATGTGAGGAGGAGGTGGGTCCTTGGACAGGGCGGGCCTAGTTCCGAGAGCTATCTAAGAGGCGCTCTGCCCCTCACCAAGTCCTTCACCCCCTCTCAAAAAAAACTCAAAACAAAGAGTCATCGAGGCTGTTGCTGATGTTCTGGGGTGTTTTCATACCTTTGAATGAACATCAGCTGCTTACAGCCTCTGAAAACTACCTGGAAATCCACTGTTTACGGTGGTTTTCAGCTCGCCACAGTGTGATTTCGGCTCCTTATCTGGTGACCGTGTGAAGGGAGCCGAAATCGTGTGACACACGGTGGCACCGTGTGAGTTGGCAGGTATGAAGAAATATTTTTGGGCTCGTCATACCCCTAGGGTACGGACATGGAGATCTATATGAATTTGACACCTCATTTGAGGTGATGACTCTCAGCCTGCTTGCCTGCAGCAGCAATTGCCTTTGCCTGTGTTTTTTAAATGCCTCTGTTCATCCCTTCAGCAAGAAAGATATAACATTAGCCGGCCTCTTGGCTCGACTAGTGACTATGGCCCTGCTGGCTGTGTCTAAGAGATGACACAGGCCCAAAAAACTATAATAACCAAAGAACAAACTTTGGGACCTGATTTTAAACTTCCTGTGTGGTGTTATTGCAAAGTAGCACCAGCCAGACACAATGGCAGATGCACAAGTGCTCGTACATGAATGTTAACATTCCTATGGCGCCATCCGTTGTGCATGTCCCATTGGCAACATCATTGGGATTATGTGGTTCTGCAGCTGCACTATCCGCATAATTCTGAGCATACTTCACTTGCCACATAGTGCACCAGCTGCTGCATAATTTACAGATTTCAAAAACAAATTGTCTCTACCACAAATGGATGAAAATGTAATAAGGGCTACACATGGTACCACGCAGTGGCAGACAATTTGAAACAGTGAACTGGCTACCTTTCAGCTGACTAACCCTGTATTTGGAAGTTTTCCTGGTGCTAAAGAGATGCATGCAGCCTTTGTCTAGACAGTATAAATGTCTTAAATGACAAAAAGGCGAAATAATACTTTCATGGAATGTGGCACAGTATGCCACATAATTTGCCCCTTCTTGCGGCATAATTTAGGAAACCCTGCTGCGTAATTCTCCTCCATTGCAGCATAATTTAATGGCTCTGCTTATATGGATGGCCCTTGGCGGGGCAAACTTAGATTCAAGTTCATTGGGTGTGTCAGTTCCACTACATGGGCCAAACAAGGAAGGCTATGCGGGTGCCAGATTCACACAAGTCCCAGAGATCGCCATTGCCTCAGTTATTCTCTTGCTCCATCATGCTAGACGAATAACACTAAGGGCCAGATTACAAACCTTTTATGCTGGGTTTGTGTCACAAAAGTGATGCAAAGCTGCACAAAATGTTTTTTGTTGGATGTACTTAGTTGGACAGTGGCCTAAAATTAACGCAAAGCAGCGCAAAGCACTGCTTTGCGTTACTTTGCATCAGAGGGGCGCTACATGGGGGGTACACAAGCGTTCCCATCATGCACCTCATTTAGGGATCACCACAGGTCGCTGTTTTGCCCCTGGCATGCCCCTTGAGACCCCTGGCACTGCCTTTGCGGTCCCTAGCGTCAGCAATGTCAAAATCAGTGGTGGGAACAGAAGCAGCTTGCCCCAGTGGGGGCTTCATGCACCTCGTTTTTTGACAATTGTTTATTATACTAATAGTGAATAATATTACATTACTCGCTATTAGTTTAATAAAAATGGAGCACAAATAGCTGGAATATGACTTTCCCTGGCAGCTGAGGTAAGTAAAAAAATGCTTTTAAATACATGTTGTGCGTGCTTGCAGTTTTGAGTGTGTTTAAGTAAGAGAGAGCGTGTGTATGTGTGAATGTGGGTGCATGTGTAGGCAGAGTGTGTGTGTATGTGTCAGCGTGTGTGAGTCTATGTGTATGTATAATCATATGTATGTGTGAGTCAAAAGGAAGGTCTTGTGAAGTCACTTCTGCTACTCCTGACATTTTGGTTGATTGACGTCCATGGTTCCCATGCAATCAGCCATGCTTTTTGACACAAAACTCTACTAAAAATAATAGATAGGGTTTTGCATAAAAAATAACGCCACTTTGAAGCAGTGTTAAAAGGAGAAATACTTTATTTCTCTTTTTTTCCGGCTTTGCATGTGTGCTGCACTGTACAGCACACATATAAAGTAGGAAAAGTTTTACAGTTTGTCTAAGCATAGTATTTTGAACTGGAAGGTTATCCTTCCAGTACAAAACCTATGCTAGACTCTCAGACACCCTTGCACTATGATGCAAATGTGTTTGCGTGGCGCTTGCAGCATGATTGTACGTTGGTGCAAGGGTGAAGGGAGGAGAGTGCCATATCTCTGTAGTTCTGGCGCATTTCTACTCTCTCCCTGTCATGATACGCAGCACAGTAACTTTGGGTGCTGCGCTGAGTTGTGGGACAGGAACGTAAATCTGGCCCTAATACTCAGTTCCTTGTGATCCAACATCGATCAGTGAAAACACAAAGTTAATTGGTCCTTCCTCCTAAGAGGCTTATGCCCAGCAATGCCCCTGCCTCCTGCCCATCAAAAGGCAGCTTCTGTGTCAAAACAGCAATGACACAAAGGAATCTGATGCTTGAAGCAAACCTACTCCCATACATTGTTTGTCCTCTCTTCTTGAGCCAAACTCTGATTTCATGCACCAGGCTCTAGCAAACCTTGTGCCCATCCCATAGCACCACAGAAGCATCAGATCACCATTGACTCTGTCCTGAGTGAATCCGAGCCAAAGGCTCCTAGAGATCAGTTCTTAAAACACATCTCAGTCTCTCTATCACTCTTGCACGCTCTCCCTTTCTTTCCCCATCTCTCTTTCAGTGCTGCTTTCTTTCTTGTGCTGTGTCATCCCGCTCTCCATTTGTCTGTCTCCCCTCTCCTTCTTTCTCTCCCTCGTTCACTCTTAATTTTGCTCCATCTATCTCATTGCATCTCTCTCAATCTCTCTTTCTCCCTTCTCCCTGCCTCTCTCCCATTCTTCACTCCTCTTTCTCTCTCTCATTCTTATTCTGTATCCTCCTCGCCTTTTTCTCCCCTCTCTTTCTGTCTGTTCCTCCCTTTCTCTCTCTCTCTTGCTGTCTTTCTCTCTCTCTCTCGCATTCTCTCTGTCCATCTCTGTCCATCTCTCTCTGTCTTCAAAGAGACTGCACTATTTATATTGGGGCAGGACCACGTTGGATCTGCATATGGCTGGTCTTTGCAAAAAATCAACAGGGGAATGGATCACTTGTAACCACTTTACCAGGGTTTGTTAATTAGTGGTGCCTTCTTTAAAAACCCTCATACACGTACGTAGCTGGAAAAGGAGAGGGGCGGTATATCTTGATTCTCCGCCTATACGTAGCGTGACAGCATAGTCATAGGGTTTTGTTAGGTATGCTGACCTCCACCCGGAGGTTAACCACTGGTATTTGCAGTAGTGTCCAGAGACAATAATTTTGAAAGGTGCTTGTGGTGAAGTGAAATTAAAATTCTACAAAACTCCTCACTTCAATGCAAATATTTATTGGTGGGTGGGAGTTTAGAGAAATTAAAAATGGTGAGCGTGTGCTTTTAGACCGTGTTACTATGTCTAACACACTAAAAAGTCCATATATACGGTCGACATGTTTCAGCCCCGTTTGCCCAGCCGGGTCTAGGGGGCTTTCTTCAGGACCAGAGAAAGTGTATCTGCGCAGATACGATTTGTATTGCACTTGTCAGCTGGGTCAATATTAGCCCACTGTGAAGATTAGGTCGATAGTACCTATAATTGAGAGCACAAAAGAAAAGGAGGGAGAAAACTGAATCAATACCTCCCTATGATGTTGTCCGGGTTTCATCTTTACATTCACTTTATTATTGGAACGTTAGAAAAATTAAGGCTAATGTTTATGCCATTAGAAAAATTAAGGCTAATGTTTATGCCGTCTGGCGCATTTCGCTATTAAAACACACACTACAGGAATTATGGCGTCTCTACAAATTATCATGCATTGGTGCGCAAGGTCTCATAATGTTAGCTAAGAATGTTATTAGTGATACGGCATTGATTGATGATTAATTAGAAATGTCCATATTTGCCACGTGAAATAGTAAAACCAAAAATCATCGTGATTTACAAAATTAGGTTCTCAAAAGATGCCGATTACGGCTCAGTAAACAGACCCCAATGCAGTTGGAGGTTTACCTTAAAAGACGCTCATTACGGCATCTTCAGGGGTCAGCAAGTATGTCCCGGCTTGCTGTAAGGGGAAAACAATGTTTAATGAAGGCCTTACTTTAGTTTTGTCGAGCGCGGTCCTTCGGCGTCTCTCCCTCACCTGCAGTTATGGGAGATTCTCTGCTTGTGCTTGCTCTGCCCTCAGTAGTACGGGTGGTTCTTGGAGCCCTCATTTGTTTCATCGCTTCAGTACACATAGAAGAAATACTGCATGGCTTGCGTTAAGCGAGTGTTTCGCGATATCGTATCAGTAAATTAATTTTGTGCAATTGATGTGTCATATTTGTGTGTAAATTCGGACGTGAAAAATCTAGAGTTAAAAGTGAAATTACGAATCCTCAACATAAGTGTAAACAAATTGTGATTAATAATCTCGTGACGAGGTGGTTGCATTGTGATTCTTGGGGTTCAATGACCTCGCTTATTTGTGGCAAATAATGAATATTCTAAGTATGACAGAGTCCGTATTATAGCTTATTTAGAGAATTACTTGTTCAGTTGTAAATAATTTACGATTCGTTAGTACGGATTATCTAAAAGGGAACATTGTCAATTTAATTGGTGCCAAGGTATATCGTCGTTTAGTCCATGCACATTAGTTTCTAAGCGGTGGACCCAACGTTGTTCTTTCTCAAACAATATACGTTCTGCATTGTGATTTCTGTTAGTTAGCATCTCTATGATTGTCCAGCGAAGCTCCTCAACCGTATGTTCAGAATCTATATAGTGTTTGCTCATTTTGGTCGTAGCTCTTTTACATTTGATATCACTCTTGTGTTCTTTGATCCGCAGTTTTGCTTTTCGACACGTCATCCCAATATATCTGAGCCCACATGGGCACGTGATCATGTAGATCACGTGCGTGCAATTACAATTAGTATGTTGTCGTTGTGTCCATACTAAATTGTCAGACAGAGACAGGGTTTTTGTTGCAGTAGTCAGTTTTCAGACTACGCAGGAACCGCATGGATAGTGTCCTGTGATCGGGCTCAGGTTCCAAGCTGTGGTAATGCTTTCTGTTTTCACCTTGGGTGCAGGTCGAGTATGCACCAGGAGGTCTTTCAGGTTTCTCGTCCTCTTATTCGCAAACCTTGGTTTTGGCCATTTTAGGTTGCCGGAAGTGACAATCTTCCAATTCTTATTCACAATCTTTTTTACTGTGTTACTGGCAATATTGTACGTTGTCACACACGTGATTAAGTTCTCACTTGTCTCTTTTGGAATGGTATTCAACAGACATTCTCGTGGTTGGTGTCTAGCTCTTTTCTGACATTTGCTAATTGTTTTCATAGGGTAGTCTCTTTTTACCAATTTTTGGGTGAGATCCTCAGCTTGTTGCTTATAGTCTTCCAGCTTACTGCAATTGCGTTTGAGACGTAAAAGTTGACTATACGGGAGGTTGTCCCTTAAAGGTCTGGGATGAAAGCTCTTATAAGATAACAAGCTATTCTTTGCAGTCGGTTTGTAATAGGTTTTTGTTTGAATGCTGTTGTTCTCTATGTAGAGTGAAATGTCCAGGAAATCTAATCTGCTTTTGTCAGCTGTGTAGGTGAATTTGAGGCATTCGTCTCTGGTGTTAATCCAGTGTATGAAGTTCTGGAGATTGTCACTGGTGTCGTTCCAAATCACAAAAATATCATCTATATATCGCTTCCAGAATAATATTCTGGAAGCGAAAGGATTTTGGTCGTTCAGTATATGTTGTTTCTCAAAATTGCTCACATACAGGCCTGCTACTGATGGCGCTAAGGCGCTGCCCATGGATGTTCCGTGGCTTTGTTCATATAGTGATCCATTATACTGAAAAAGGTTTTCTATAAGAGCTAGTCTACAACACTCTAGGACGAAATGCCTCGGTGTTTTGTATTGCCATTGCTCAGAAAATAAGATGGTCTCTAATGTTTCTAAGGTGTTTTGCTGCGGAAGACTGGTATAGAGACTTTCTATGTCTAGGCCTACCAGATACATTTCGTTTTCATCAAAGGGTAGGCCTATCACTTGGTTTAGAAGGTCTCGAGTATCTTTCAGATACGTAGGAGTTTTTTGGACCCGAGGTTTCAGAAACTGATCAGCAAATTGAGACAAAGGTTCTAATACTGAGCCTATCCCGGAGACGATGGGTCGTCCCGGTGGCGGAGATCTGTTTTTATGAGTTTTTGGTAATGAAGTATGGTATCTTTGGGTTTTGTGCAATCAAAAAATCTGCTTCATGTTTTGTGATCCAAGAATTTGTTTCCGCTTCTTCCACCATCATTTGTATGGTGTGTTGCAACCTTGGAGTCGGATCAATCGTGATTTTTTTGTAGAATTTTTCATCCGAAAGAAGGAGGAGGCACTGTTGGTCATATCCTTCCTTGTCCAGTAGGACAATGCCTCCCCCTTGTCAGCGGGTTTGATTATTATATTTTCATTTTTTCTGAGCTGATCCAAAGCTTGTTGTTCATGTTTGGTAATATTGTCAAAAGGTCTTTTGGTGTTTTTCTGGACTTCCTCTGCCTCTTTCATAATAGCCTGTTCAAAAGCTTGTATTTCGATGGGTATCATGTGTGGTGGAGGGCAGAACGTTGATTTTCGTCTTAGGTTCGTGTCGCTGTCAGGTGTGGAGTCTTCTTTTCCAGTGAAATAGGCTTTTAGTTTTAATTTCCTACAAAATTCTGCTAATTTACATCTTAATTTAAAGATGTCTAGTGTCGGGGTCGGAACAAAACCCAAGCCTTTATTTAAGATCTGGACTTGGTTCTCAGTGAGAATGGTATCCGTAAGATTGACTATCAGCGATTCGCTGAACTCGGTCCTGGTTTGTCCTTGGACATGCTGCGTGTCAATACTTGGCGTTGTTGTTGTTCGTTCCAAGTCACTCCTTTCCGTCTTCCTCTTTGAGGGGTCTGGCCTCTTCCTAAAAAAGGCGGTTGTTGCATATTCTGTGCTCCCATCATTGGGGCTATGGTGGGCATTCCATGTTGATATGGATTCATCCAACCGTGGTAGTTTGGTAAATAGGGTTGGAAGAGAGGCATTGGTTGGTCATTATAGTTCGGTCTTTGCCACCTGTTCGCTCTCCTCGAGCGTCGCTGATTTCTGAAATAGTTTCTCCCTCTTCGTTGGAAGGAATCTTCATCACTCCAATCGGAATTCTCAGTGGAGTTTCCTCCAGTTGACTCGTTACCTGTAGATTGATCTGGGATGACATAGTCTTCTTTTGAATATGGGTGCATCTTTTCTAGGGAGAAAAGTTTTAGATCTTTTCCCAATTTTTGGATCTTATTTTGGGTGATGTAGTCTTTTGTTTAATTTATCTCACGGTTTATCTCTTCCAACCTCTTTAAGTATACAGAAATATGTACAGTTGTTTTCAGCTTTGCTTCACTTATTTGAATCTTTACGGTCAAGGCCTCAGATAATCTAGTCGCCGTTTTGATAATTAGGACCAAATAGTCTTGTGTGCATTTCCAGGAAATTGAGGACCAGTCTTTCCGAAAAGTGAAATCATGTAGGAAGATCCGTGGAGCATTGTGTATCCATAAGCCCCTTGGGGCGGCATTGGCACGAAGATATTCCATCATAATCAGGCCGTGTATGGCTGTCCTGACCTGTTCTCTTTTGGTTTCAGTTAGTTCGTCCCAATCGTTCGTTTGGGCCAATGTCTGTGTCAATTCTGTATTCTGTAATAGTGGAGGTACAGATAAGATCTCACTAATGTCCTCCTCAGTATAGCTGAGACCTGGATTGTCTGCCATAATTCTTAACGTGGTGTTTTTTAGAACCCTCCAAATTGTGGTGGTTTCACTCTGGATATCTCCAATTGTTCAGCATTCAATTGGTATATCGTTAGTTTGCGGTTCTCTCTCACAGCTGCGCGCTGCTATAATAGTATAAATCATGTAGGGGGAGGGAGAGAGAAGGGAAGCGATGATCCATTCAACTTCCAAACGTAATGCAAAAAATCAACAGGGGAATGGATCACTTGTAACCACTTTACCAGGGTTTGTTAATTAGTGGTGCCTTCTTAAAAACCCTCATACAAGTACGTAGCTGGAAAAGGAGAGGGGCGGTATATCTTGATTCTCCGCCTATACGTAGCGTGACAGCATAGTCATAGGGTTTTGTTAGGTATGCTGACCTCCACCCGGAGGTTAACCACTGGTATTTGCAGTAGTGTCCAGAGACAATAATGTTAAAAGGTGCTTGTGGTGAAGTGAAATTAAAATTCTACAAAACTCCTCACTTCAATGCAAATATTTATTGGTGGGTGGGAGTTTAGAGAAATTAAAAATGGTGAGCGTGTGCTTTTAGACCGTGTTACTATGTCTAACACACTAAAAAGTCCATATATACGGTCGACATGTTTCAGCCCCGTTTGCCCAGCCGGGTCTAGGGGTCTTTCTTCAGGACCAGAGAAAGTGTATCTGCGCAGATACGATTTGTATTGCACTTGTCAGCTGGGTCAATATTAGCCCACTGTGAAGATTAGGTCGATAGTACCTATAATTGAGAGCACAAAAGAAAAGGAAGGAGAAAACTGAATCAATACCTCCCTATGATGTTGTCTGGGTTTCATCTTTACATTCACTTTATTATTGGAACGTTAGAAAAATTAAGGCTAATGTTTATGCCATTAGAAAAATTAAGCCTAATGTTTATGCCGTCTGGCGCATTTCGCTATTAAAACACACACTACAGGAATTATGGCGTCACTACAAATTATCATGCATTGGTGCGCAAGGTCTCATAATGTTAGTTAAGAATGTTATTAGTGATATGGCATTGATTGATGATTAATTAGAAATGTCCATATTTGCCACGTGAAATAGTAAAACCAAAAATCATCGTGATTTACAAAATTGGGTTCTCAAAAGATGCCGATTACGGCTCAGTAAACAGACCCCAATGCAGTTGGAGGTTTACCTTAAAAGACGCTCGTTACGGCATCTTCGGGGGTCAGCAAGTATGTCCCGGCTTGCTGTAAGGGGAAAACAATGTTTAATGAAGGCCTTACTTTAGTTTTGTCGAGCGCGGTCCTTCGGCGTCTCTCCCTCACCTGCAGTTACGGGAGATTCTCTGCTTCTGCTTGCTCTGCCCTCGGTAGTACGGGTGGTTCTTGGAGCCCTCATTTGTTTCATCGCTTCAGTACACATAGAAGAAATACTGCATGGCTTGCGTTAAGCGAGTGTTTCGCGATATCGTATCAGTAAATTAATTTTGTGCAATTGATGTGTCATATTTGTGTGTAAATTCGGACGTGAAAAATCTAGAGTTAAAAGTGAAATTACGAATCCTCAACATAAGTGTAAACAAATTGTGATTAATAATCTCGTGACTAGGTGGTTGCATTGTGATTTTTGGGGTTCAATGACCTCGCTTATTTGTGGCAAATAATGAATATTCTAAGTATGACAGAGTCCGTATTATAGCTTATTTAGAGAATTACTTGTTCATTTGTAAATAATTTACGATTCGTTAGTACGGATTATCTAAAAGGGAACATTGTCAATTTAATTGGTGCCATGGTATATCGTCATTTAGTGCATGCACATTAGTTTTTAAGCGGTGGACCCAACGTTGTTCTTTCTCAAACAATATACGTTCTGCATTGTGATTTCTGTTAGTTAGCATCTCTATAATTGTCCAGCGAAGCTCCTCAACCGTATGTTCAGAATCTATATAGTGTTTGCTCATTTTGGTCGTAGCTCTTTTACATTTGATATTACTCATGTGTTCTCCGATCCGCAGTTTTTCTTTTTGACACGTCATCCCAATATATCTGAGCCCACATGGGCACGTGATCATGTAGATCACGTGCGTGGAATTACAATTAGTATGTTGTCGTTGTGTCCATACCAAATTGTCAGACAGAGACAGGGTTTTTGTTGCAGTAGTCAGTTTGCAGACTACGCAGGAACCGCATGGATAGTGTCCTGTGATCGGGCTCAGGCTCCAAGCTGTGGTAATGCTTTCTGTTTTCATCTTGGGTGCAGGTCGAGTATGCACCAGGAGGTCTTTCAGGTTTCTCGTCCTCTTATTCGCAAACCTTGGTTTTGGCCATTTTAGGTTGCCGGAAGTGACAATCTTCCAATTCTTATTCACAATAATTTTTACCGTGTTACTGGCAATATTGTACGTTGTCACACACGTGATTAAGTTCTCACTTGTCTCTTTTGGAATGGTATTCAGCAGACATTCTCGTGGTTGGTGTCTAGCTCTTTTCTGACATTTGCAAATTGTTTTCATAGGGTAGTCTCTTTTTACCAATTTTTGGTGAGATCCTCAGCTTGTTGCTTATAGTCTTCCAGCTTACTGCAATTGCGTTTGAGACGTAAAAGTTGACTATACGGGAGGTTGTCCCTTAAAGGTCTGGGATGAAAGCTCTTATAAGATAACAAGCTATTCTTTGCAGTCAGTTTGTAATAGGTTTTTGTTTGAATGCTGTTGTTCTCTATGTAGAGTGAAATGTCCAGTAAATCTAATCTGCTTTTGTCAGCTGTGTAGGTGAATTTGAGGCATTCGTCTCTGGTGTTAATCCAGTGTATGAAGTTCTGGAGATTGTCACTGGTGTCGTTCCAAATCACAAAAATATCATCTATATATCGCTTCCAGAATAATATTCTGGAAGCGAAAGGATTTTGGTCGTTCAGTATATGTTGTTTCTCAAAATTGCTCACATACAGGCCTGCTACTGATGGCGCGAAGGCGCTGCCCATGGATGTTCTGTGGCTTTGTTCATATAGTGATCCATTATACTGAAAAAGGTTTTCTATAAGAGCTAGTCTACAACACTCTAGGACGAAATGCCTCGGTGTTTTGTATTGCCATTGCTCAGAAAATAAGATGGTCTCTAATGTTTCTAAGGTGTTTTGCTGCGGAAGACTGGTATAGAGACTTTCTATGTCTAGGCCTACCAGATACATTTCGTTTTCATCAAAGGGTAGGCCTATCACTTGGTTTAGAAGGTCTCGAGTATCTTTCAGATACGTAGGAGTTTTTTGGACCCGAGGTTTCAGAAACTGATCAGCAAATTGAGACAAAGGTTCTAATACTGAGCCTATCCCGGAGACGATGGGTCGTCCCGGTGGCGGAGATCTGTTTTTATGAGTTTTTGGTAATGAAGTATGGTATCTTTGGGTTTTGTGCAATCAAAAAATCTGCTTCATGTTTTGTGATCCAAGAATTTGTTTCCGCTTCTTCCACCATCATTTGTATGGTGTGTTGCAACCTTGGAGTCGGATCAATCGTGATTTTTTTGTAGAATTTTTCATCCGAAAGAAGGAGGAGGCACTGTTGGTCATATCCTTCCTTGTCCAGTAGGACAATGCCTCCCCCTTGTCAGCGGGTTTGATTATTATATTTTCATTTTTTCTGAGCTGATCCAAAGCTTGTTGTTCATGTTTGGTAATATTGTCAAAAGGTTTTTTGGTGTTTTTCTGGACTTCCTCTGCCTCTTTCATAATAGCCTGTTCAAAAGCTTGTATTTCGATGGGTATCATGTGTGGTGGAGGGCAGAACGTTGATTTTCGTCTTAGGTTCGTGTCGCTGTCAGGTGTGGAGTCTTCTTTTCCAGTGAAATAGGCTTTTAGTTTTAATTTCCTACAAAATTCTGCTAATTTACATCTTAATTTAAAGATGTCTAGTGTCGGAGTCGGAACAAAACCCAAGCCTTTATTTAAGATCTGGACTTGGTTCTCAGTGAGAATGGTATCCGTAAGATTGACTATCAGCGATTCGCTGAACTCGGTCCTGGTTTGTCCTTGGACATGCTGCGTGTCAATACTTGGCGTTGTTGTTGTTCGTTCCAAGTCACTCCTTTCCGTCTTCCTCTTTGAGGGGTCTGGCCTCTTCCTAAAAAAGGCGGTTGTTGCATATTCTGTGCTCCCATCATTGGGGCTATGGTGGGCATTCCATGTTGATATGGATTCATCCAACCGTGGTAGTTTGGTAAATAGGGTTGGAAGAGAGGCATTGGTTGGTCATTATAGTTCGGTCTTTGCCACCTGTTCGCTCTCCTCGAGCGTCGCTGATTTCTGAAATAGTTTCTCCCTCTTCGTTGGAAGGAATCTTCATCACTCCAATCGGAATTCTCAGTGGAGTTTCCTCCAGTTGACTCGTTACCTGTAGATTGATCTGGGATGACATAGTCTTCTTTTGAATATGGGTGCATCTTTTCTAGGGAGAAAAGTTTTAGATCTTTTCCCAATTTTTGGATCTTATTTTGGGTGATGTAGTCTTTTGTTTAATTTATCTCACGGTTTATCTCTTCCAACCTCTTTAAGTATACAGAAATATGTACAGTTGTTTTCAGCTTTGCTTCACTTATTTGAATCTTTACGGTCAAGGCCTCAGATAATCTAGTCGCCGTTTTGATAATTAGGACCAAATAGTCTTGTGTGCATTTCCAGGAAATTGAGGACCAGTCTTTCCGAAAAGTGAAATCATGTAGGAAGATCCGTGGAGCATTGTGTATCCATAAGCCCCTTGGGGCGGCATTGGCACGAAGATATTCCATCATAATCAGGCCGTGTATGGCTGTCCTGACCTGTTCTCTTTTGGTTTCAGTTAGTTCGTCCCAATCGTTCGTTTGGGCCAATGTCTGTGTCAATTCTGTATTCTGTAATAGTGGAGGTACAGATAAGATCTCACTAATGTCCTCCTCAGTATAGCTGAGACCTGGATTGTCTGCCATAATTCTTAACGTGGTGTTTTTTAGAACCCTCCAAATTGTGGTGGTTTCACTCTGGATATCTCCAATTGTTCAGCATTCAATTGGTATATCGTTAGTTTGCGGTTCTCTCACAGCTGCGCGCTGCTATAATAGTATAAATCATGTAGGGGGAGGGAGAGAGAAGGGAAGCGATGATCCATTCAACTTCCAAACGTAATGCAAAAAATCAACAGGGGAATGGATCACTTGTAACCACTTTACCAGGGTTTGTTAATTAGTGGTGCCTTCTTAAAAACCCTCATACAAGTACGTAGCTGGAAAAGGAGAGGGGCGGTATATCTTGATTCTCCGCCTATACGTAGCGTGACAGCATAGTCATAGGGTTTTGTTAGGTATGCTGACCTCCACCCGGAGGTTAACCACTGGTATTTGCAGTAGTGTCCAGAGACAATAATGTTAAAAGGTGCTTGTGGTGAAGTGAAATTAAAATTCTACAAAACTCCTCACTTCAATGCAAATATTTATTGGTGGGTGGGAGTTTAGAGAAATTAAAAATGGTGAGCGTGTGCTTTTAGACCGTGTTACTATGTCTAACACACTAAAAAGTCCATATATACGGTCGACATGTTTCAGCCCCGTTTGCCCAGCCGGGTCTAGGGGTCTTTCTTCAGGACCAGAGAAAGTGTATCTGCGCAGATACGATTTGTATTGCACTTGTCAGCTGGGTCAATATTAGCCCACTGTGAAGATTAGGTCGATAGTACCTATAATTGAGAGCACAAAAGAAAAGGAGGGAGAAAACTGAATCAATACCTCCCTATGATGTTGTCTGGGTTTCATCTTTACATTCACTTTATTATTGGAACGTTAGAAAAATTAAGGCTAATGTTTATGCCATTAGAAAAATTAAGCCTAATGTTTATGCCGTCTGGCGCATTTCGCTATTAAAACACACACTACAGGAATTATGGCGTCACTACAAATTATCATGCATTAGTGCGCAAGGTCTCATAATGTTAGTTAAGAATGTTATTAGTGATATGGCATTGATTGATGATTAATTAGAAATGTCCATATTTGCCACGTGAAATAGTAAAACCAAAAATCATCGTGATTTACAAAATTGGGTTCTCAAAAGATGCCGATTACGGCTCAGTAAACAGACCCCAATGCAGTTGGAGGTTTACCTTAAAAGACGCTCGTTACGGCATCTTCGGGGGTCAGCAAGTATGTCCCGGCTTGCTGTAAGGGGAAAACAATGTTTAATGAAGGCCTTACTTTAGTTTTGTCGAGCGCGGTCCTTCGGCGTCTCTCCCTCACCTGCAGTTACGGGAGATTCTCTGCTTCTGCTTGCTCTGCCCTCGGTAGTACGGGTGGTTCTTGGAGCCCTCATTTGTTTCATCGCTTCAGTACACATAGAAGAAATACTGCATGGCTTGCGTTAAGCGAGTGTTTCGCGATATCGTATCAGTAAATTAATTTTGTGCAATTGATGTGTCATATTTGTGTGTAAATTCGGACGTGAAAAATCTAGAGTTAAAAGTGAAATTACGAATCCTCAACATAAGTGTAAACAAATTGTGATTAATAATCTCGTGACTAGGTGGTTGCATTGTGATTTTTGGGGTTCAATGACCTCGCTTATTTGTGGCAAATAATGAATATTCTAAGTATGACAGAGTCCGTATTATAGCTTATTTAGAGAATTACTTGTTCATTTGTAAATAATTTACGATTCGTTAGTACGGATTATCTAAAAGGGAACATTGTCAATTTAATTGGTGCCATGGTATATCGTCATTTAGTGCATGCACATTAGTTTTTAAGCGGTGGACCCAACGTTGTTCTTTCTCAAACAATATACGTTCTGCATTGTGATTTCTGTTAGTTAGCATCTCTATAATTGTCCAGCGAAGCTCCTCAACCGTATGTTCAGAATCTATATAGTGTTTGCTCATTTTGGTCGTAGCTCTTTTACATTTGATATTACTCATGTGTTCTCCGATCCGCAGTTTTTCTTTTTGACACGTCATCCCAATATATCTGAGCCCACATGGGCACGTGATCATGTAGATCACGTGCGTGGAATTACAATTAGTATGTTGTCGTTGTGTCCATACCAAATTGTCAGACAGAGACAGGGTTTTTGTTGCAGTAGTCAGTTTGCAGACTACGCAGGAACCGCATGGATAGTGTCCTGTGATCGGGCTCAGGCTCCAAGCTGTGGTAATGCTTTCTGTTTTCATCTTGGGTGCAGGTCGAGTATGCACCAGGAGGTCTTTCAGGTTTCTCGTCCTCTTATTCGCAAACCTTGGTTTTGGCCATTTTAGGTTGCCGGAAGTGACAATCTTCCAATTCTTATTCACAATAATTTTTACCGTGTTACTGGCAATATTGTACGTTGTCACACACGTGATTAAGTTCTCACTTGTCTCTTTTGGAATGGTATTCAGCAGACATTCTCGTGGTTGGTGTCTAGCTCTTTTCTGACATTTGCAAATTGTTTTCATAGGGTAGTCTCTTTTTACCAATTTTTTGGTGAGATCCTCAGCTTGTTGCTTATAGTCTTCCAGCTT
The DNA here is from genome assembly GCA_963921515.1 of Calotriton arnoldi. Classification (NCBI taxonomy): domain Eukaryota; kingdom Metazoa; phylum Chordata; class Amphibia; order Caudata; family Salamandridae; genus Calotriton; species Calotriton arnoldi. The sequence continues at coordinate 2,746,442 of CAWUFW010000375.1, forward strand.
ACTGCAATTGCGTTTGAGACGTAAAAGTTGACTATACGGGAGGTTGTCCCTTAAAGGTCTGGGATGAAAGCTCTTATAAGATAACAAGCTATTCTTTGCAGTCAGTTTGTAATAGGTTTTTGTTTGAATGCTGTTGTTCTCTATGTAGAGTGAAATGTCCAGTAAATCTAATCTGCTTTTGTCAGCTGTGTAGGTGAATTTGAGGCATTCGTCTCTGGTGTTAATCCAGTGTATGAAGTTCTGGAGATTGTCACTGGTGTCGTTCCAAATCACAAAAATATCATCTATATATCGCTTCCAGAATAATATTCTGGAAGCGAAAGGATTTTGGTCGTTCAGTATATGTTGTTTCTCAAAATTGCTCACATACAGGCCTGCTACTGATGGCGCGAAGGCGCTGCCCATGGATGTTCTGTGGCTTTGTTCATATAGTGATCCATTATACTGAAAAAGGTTTTCTATAAGAGCTAGTCTACAACACTCTAGGACGAAATGCCTCGGTGTTTTGTATTGCCATTGCTCAGAAAATAAGATGGTCTCTAATGTTTCTAAGGTGTTTTGCTGCGGAAGACTGGTATAGAGACTTTCTATGTCTAGGCCTACCAGATACATTTCGTTTTCATCAAAGGGTAGGCCTATCACTTGGTTTAGAAGGTCTCGAGTATCTTTCAGATACGTAGGAGTTTTTTGGACCCGAGGTTTCAGAAACTGATCAGCAAATTGAGACAAAGGTTCTAATACTGAGCCTATCCCGGAGACGATGGGTCGTCCCGGTGGCGGAGATCTGTTTTTATGAGTTTTTGGTAATGAAGTATGGTATCTTTGGGTTTTGTGCAATCAAAAAATCTGCTTCATGTTTTGTGATCCAAGAATTTGTTTCCGCTTCTTCCACCATCATTTGTATGGTGTGTTGCAACCTTGGAGTCGGATCAATCGTGATTTTTTTGTAGAATTTTTCATCCGAAAGAAGGAGGAGGCACTGTTGGTCATATCCTTCCTTGTCCAGTAGGACAATGCCTCCCCCCTTGTCAGCGGGTTTGATTATTATATTTTCATTTTTTCTGAGCTGATCCAAAGCTTGTTGTTCATGTTTGGTAATATTGTCAAAAGGTTTTTTGGTGTTTTTCTGGACTTCCTCTGCCTCTTTCATAATAGCCTGTTCAAAAGCTTGTATTTCGATGGGTATCATGTGTGGTGGAGGGCAGAACGTTGATTTTCGTCTTAGGTTCGTGTCGCTGTCAGGTGTGGAGTCTTCTTTTCCAGTGAAATAGGCTTTTAGTTTTAATTTCCTACAAAATTCTGCTAATTTACATCTTAATTTAAAGATGTCTAGTGTCGGGGTCGGAACAAAACCCAAGCCTTTATTTAAGATCTGGACTTGGTTCTCAGTGAGAATGGTATCCGTAAGATTGACTATCAGCGATTCGCTGAACTCGGTCCTGGTTTGTCCTTGGACATGCTGCGTGTCAATACTTGGCGTTGTTGTTGTTCGTTCCAAGTCACTCCTTTCCGTCTTCCTCTTTGAGGGGTCTGGCCTCTTCCTAAAAAAGGCGGTTGTTGCATATTCTGTGCTCCCATCATTGGGGCTATGGTGGGCATTCCATGTTGATATGGATTCATCCAACCGTGGTAGTTTGGTAAATAGGGTTGGAAGAGAGGCATTGGTTGGTCATTATAGTTCGGTCTTTGCCACCTGTTCGCTCTCCTCGAGCGTCGCTGATTTCTGAAATAGTTTCTCCTCTTCGTTGGAAGGAATCTTCATCACTCCAATCGGAATTCTCAGTGGAGTTTCCTCCAGTTGACTCGTTACCTGTAGATTGATCTGGGATGACATAGTCTTCTTTTGAATATGGGTGCATCTTTTCTAGGGAGAAAAGTTTTAGATCTTTTCCCAATTTTTGGATCTTATTTTGGGTGATGTAGTCTTTTGTTTAATTTATCTCACGGTTTATCTCTTCCAACCTCTTTAAGTATACAGAAATATGTACAGTTGTTTTCAGCTTTGCTTCACTTATTTGAATCTTTACGGTCAAGGCCTCAGATAATCTAGTCGCCGTTTTGATAATTAGGACCAAATAGTCTTGTGTGCATTTCCAGGAAATTGAGGACCAGTCTTTCCGAAAAGTGAAATCATGTAGGAAGATCCGTGGAGCATTGTGTATCCATAAGCCCCTTGGGGCGGCATTGGCACGAAGATATTCCATCATAATCAGGCCGTGTATGGCTGTCCTGACCTGTTCTCTTTTGGTTTCAGTTAGTTCGTCCCAATCGTTCGTTTGGGCCAATGTCTGTGTCAATTCTGTATTCTGTAATAGTGGAGGTACAGATAAGATCTCACTAATGTCCTCCTCAGTATAGCTGAGACCTGGATTGTCTGCCATAATTCTTAACGTGGTGTTTTTTAGAACCCTCCAAATTGTGGTGGTTTCACTCTGGATATCTCCAATTGTTCAGCATTCAATTGGTATATCGTTAGTTTGCGGTTCTCTCACAGCTGCGCGCTGCTATAATAGTATAAATCATGTAGGGGGAGGGAGAGAGAAGGGAAGCGATGATCCATTCAACTTCCAAACGTAATGCAAAAAATCAACAGGGGAATGGATCACTTGTAACCACTTTACCAGGGTTTGTTAATTAGTGGTGCCTTCTTAAAAACCCTCATACAAGTACGTAGCTGGAAAAGGAGAGGGGCGGTATATCTTGATTCTCCGCCTATACGTAGCGTGACAGCATAGTCATAGGGTTTTGTTAGGTATGCTGACCTCCACCCGGAGGTTAACCACTGGTATTTGCAGTAGTGTCCAGAGACAATAATGTTAAAAGGTGCTTGTGGTGAAGTGAAATTAAAATTCTACAAAACTCCTCACTTCAATGCAAATATTTATTGGTGGGTGGGAGTTTAGAGAAATTAAAAATGGTGAGCGTGTGCTTTTAGACCGTGTTACTATGTCTAACACACTAAAAAGTCCATATATACGGTCGACATGTTTCAGCCCCGTTTGCCCAGCCGGGTCTAGGGGTCTTTCTTCAGGACCAGAGAAAGTGTATCTGCGCAGATACGATTTGTATTGCACTTGTCAGCTGGGTCAATATTAGCCCACTGTGAAGATTAGGTCGATAGTACCTATAATTGAGAGCACAAAAGAAAAGGAGGGAGAAAACTGAATCAATACCTCCCTATGATGTTGTCTGGGTTTCATCTTTACATTCACTTTATTATTGGAACGTTAGAAAAATTAAGGCTAATGTTTATGCCATTAGAAAAATTAAGCCTAATGTTTATGCCGTCTGGCGCATTTCGCTATTAAAACACACACTACAGGAATTATGGCGTCACTACAAATTATCATGCATTAGTGCGCAAGGTCTCATAATGTTAGTTAAGAATGTTATTAGTGATATGGCATTGATTGATGATTAATTAGAAATGTCCATATTTGCCACGTGAAATAGTAAAACCAAAAATCATCGTGATTTACAAAATTGGGTTCTCAAAAGATGCCGATTACGGCTCAGTAAACAGACCCCAATGCAGTTGGAGGTTTACCTTAAAAGACGCTCGTTACGGCATCTTCGGGGGTCAGCAAGTATGTCCCGGCTTGCTGTAAGGGGAAAACAATGTTTAATGAAGGCCTTACTTTAGTTTTGTCGAGCGCGGTCCTTCGGCGTCTCTCCCTCACCTGCAGTTACGGGAGATTCTCTGCTTCTGCTTGCTCTGCCCTCGGTAGTACGGGTGGTTCTTGGAGCCCTCATTTGTTTCATCGCTTCAGTACACATAGAAGAAATACTGCATGGCTTGCGTTAAGCGAGTGTTTCGCGATATCGTATCAGTAAATTAATTTTGTGCAATTGATGTGTCATATTTGTGTGTAAATTCGGACGTGAAAAATCTAGAGTTAAAAGTGAAATTACGAATCCTCAACATAAGTGTAAACAAATTGTGATTAATAATCTCGTGACTAGGTGGTTGCATTGTGATTTTGGGGTTCAATGACCTCGCTTATTTGTGGCAAATAATGAATATTCTAAGTATGACAGAGTCCGTATTATAGCTTATTTAGAGAATTACTTGTTCATTTGTAAATAATTTACGATTCGTTAGTACGGATTATCTAAAAGGGAACATTGTCAATTTAATTGGTGCCATGGTATATCGTCATTTAGTGCATGCACATTAGTTTTTAAGCGGTGGACCCAACGTTGTTCTTTCTCAAACAATATACGTTCTGCATTGTGATTTCTGTTAGTTAGCATCTCTATAATTGTCCAGCGAAGCTCCTCAACCGTATGTTCAGAATCTATATAGTGTTTGCTCATTTTGGTCGTAGCTCTTTTACATTTGATATTACTCATGTGTTCTCCGATCCGCAGTTTTTCTTTTTGACACGTCATCCCAATATATCTGAGCCCACATGGGCACGTGATCATGTAGATCACGTGCGTGGAATTACAATTAGTATGTTGTCGTTGTGTCCATACCAAATTGTCAGACAGAGACAGGGTTTTTGTTGCAGTAGTCAGTTTGCAGACTACGCAGGAACCGCATGGATAGTGTCCTGTGATCGGGCTCAGGCTCCAAGCTGTGGTAATGCTTTCTGTTTTCATCTTGGGTGCAGGTCGAGTATGCACCAGGAGGTCTTTCAGGTTTCTCGTCCTCTTATTCGCAAACCTTGGTTTTGGCCATTTTAGGTTGCCGGAAGTGACAATCTTCCAATTCTTATTCACAATAATTTTTACCGTGTTACTGGCAATATTGTACGTTGTCACACACGTGATTAAGTTCTCACTTGTCTCTTTTGGAATGGTATTCAGCAGACATTCTCGTGGTTGGTGTCTAGCTCTTTTCTGACATTTGCAAATTGTTTTCATAGGGTAGTCTCTTTTTACCAATTTTTTGGTGAGATCCTCAGCTTGTTGCTTATAGTCTTCCAGCTTACTGCAATTGCGTTTGAGACGTAAAGTTGACTATACGGGAGGTTGTCCCTTAAAGGTCTGGGATGAAAGCTCTTATAAGATAACAAGCTATTCTTTGCAGTCAGTTTGTAATAGGTTTTTGTTTGAATGCTGTTGTTCTCTATGTAGAGTGAAATGTCCAGTAAATCTAATCTGCTTTTGTCAGCTGTGTAGGTGAATTTGAGGCATTCGTCTCTGGTGTTAATCCAGTGTATGAAGTTCTGGAGATTGTCACTGGTGTCGTTCCAAATCACAAAAATATCATCTATATATCGCTTCCAGAATAATATTCTGGAAGCGAAAGGATTTTGGTCGTTCAGTATATGTTGTTTCTCAAAATTGCTCACATACAGGCCTGCTACTGATGGCGCGAAGGCGCTGCCCATGGATGTTCTGTGGCTTTGTTCATATAGTGATCCATTATACTGAAAAAGGTTTTCTATAAGAGCTAGTCTACAACACTCTAGGACGAAATGCCTCGGTGTTTTGTATTGCCATTGCTCAGAAAATAAGATGGTCTCTAATGTTTCTAAGGTGTTTTGCTGCGGAAGACTGGTATAGAGACTTTCTATGTCTAGGCCTACCAGATACATTTCGTTTTCATCAAAGGGTAGGCCTATCACTTGGTTTAGAAGGTCTCGAGTATCTTTCAGATACGTAGGAGTTTTTTGGACCCGAGGTTTCAGAAACTGATCAGCAAATTGAGACAAAGGTTCTAATACTGAGCCTATCCCGGAGACGATGGGTCGTCCCGGTGGCGGAGATCTGTTTTTATGAGTTTTTGGTAATGAAGTATGGTATCTTTGGGTTTTGTGCAATCAAAAAATCTGCTTCATGTTTTGTGATCCAAGAATTTGTTTCCGCTTCTTCCACCATCATTTGTATGGTGTGTTGCAACCTTGGAGTCGGATCAATCGTGATTTTTTTGTAGAATTTTTCATCCGAAAGAAGGAGGAGGCACTGTTGGTCATATCCTTCCTTGTCCAGTAGGACAATGCCTCCCCCTTGTCAGCGGGTTTGATTATTATATTTTCATTTTTTCTGAGCTGATCCAAAGCTTGTTGTTCATGTTTGGTAATATTGTCAAAAGGTTTTTTGGTGTTTTTCTGGACTTCCTCTGCCTCTTTCATAATAGCCTGTTCAAAAGCTTGTATTTCGGGATATGTGGTGGAGGGCAGAACATTGATTTTCGTCTTAGGTTCGTGTCGCTGTCAGGTGTGGAGTCTTCTTTTCCAGTGAAATAGGCTTTTAGTTTTAATTTCCTACAAAATTCTGCTAATTCACATCTTAATTTAAAGATGTCTAGTGTCGGGGTCGGAACAAAACCCAAGCCTTTATTTAAGATCTGGACTTGGTTCTCAGTGAGAATGGTATCCGTAAGATTGACTATCAGCGATTCGCTGAACTCGGTCCTGGTTTGTCCTTGGACATGCTGCGTGTCAATACTTGGCGTTGTTGTTGTTCGTTCCAAGTCACTCCTTTCCGTCTTCCTCTTTGAGGGGTCTGGCCTCTTCCTAAAAAAGGCGGTTGTTGCATATTCTGTGCTCCCATCATTGGGGCTATGGTGGGCATTCCATGTTGTTATGGATTCATCCAACCGTGGTAGTTTGGTAAATAGGGTTGGAAGAGAGGCATTGGTTGGTCATTATAGTTCGGTCTTTGCCACCTGTTCGCTCTCCTCGAGCGTCGCTGATTTCTGAAATAGTTTCTCCCTCTTCGTTGGAAGGAATCTTCATCACTCCAATCGGAATTCTCAGTGGAGTTTCCTCCAGTTGACTCGTTACCTGTAGATTGATCTGGGATGACATAGTCTTCTTTTGAATATGGGTGCATCTTTTCTAGGGAGAAAAGTTTTAGATCTTTTCCCAATTTTTGGATCTTATTTTGGGTGATGTAGTCTTTTGTTTAATTTATCTCACGGTTTATCTCTTCCAACCTCTTTAAGTATACAGAAATATGTACAGTTGTTTTCAGCTTTGCTTCACTTATTTGAATCTTTACGGTCAAGGCCTCAGATAATCTAGTCGCCGTTTTGATAATTTGGACCAAATAGTCTTGTGTGCATTTCCAGGAAATTGAGGACCAGTCTTTCCGAAAAGTGAAATCATGTAGGAAGATCCATGGAGCATTGTGTATCCATAAGCCCCTTGGGGCGGCATTGGCACGAAGATATTCCATCATAATCAGGCCGTGTATGGCTGTCCTGACCTCTTCTCTTTTGGTTTCAGTTAGTTCGTCCCAATCGTTCGTTTGGGCCAATGTCTGTGTCAATTCTGTATTCTGTAATAGTGGAGGTACAGATAAGATCTCACTAATGTCCTCCTCAGTATAGCTGAGACCTGGATTGTCTGCCATAATTCTTAACGTGGTGTTTTTTAGAACCCTCCAAATTGGGGTGGTTTCACTCTGGATATCTCCAATTGTTCAGCATTCAATTGGTATATCGTTAGTTTGCGGTTCTCCCACAGCTGCGCGCTGCTATAATAGTATAAATCATGTAGGGGGGAGGGAAAGAGTAGGGAAGCGATGATCCATTCAACTTCCAAACGTAATGCAAAAAATCAACAGGGGAATGGATCACTTGTAACCACTTTACCACGGTTTGTTAATTAGTGGTGCCTTCTTTAAAAACCCTCATACACGTACGTAGCTGGAAAAGGAGAGGGGCGGTATATCTTGATTCTCCGCCTATACGTAGCGTGACAGCATAGTCATAGGGTTTTGTTAGGTATGCTGACCTCCACCCGGAGGTTAACCACTGGTATTTGCAGTAGTGTCCAGAGACAATAATGTTAAAAGGTGCTTGTGGTGAAGTGAAATTAAAATTCTACAAAACTCCTCACTTCAATGCAAATATTTATTGGTGGGTGGGAGTTTAGAGAAATTAAAAATGGTGAGCGTGTGCTTTTAGACCGTGTTACTATGTCTAACACACTAAAAAGTCCATATATACGGTCGACATGTTTCAGCCCCGTTTGCCCAGCCGGGTCTAGGGGTCTTTCTTCAGGACCAGAGAAAGTGTATCTGCGCAGATACGATTTGTATTGCACTTGTCAGCTGGGTCAATATTAGCCCACTGTGAAGATTAGGTCGATAGTACCTATAATTGAGAGCACAAAAGAAAAGGAGGGAGAAAACTGAATCAATACCTCCCTATGATGTTGTCTGGGTTTCATCTTTACATTCACTTTATTATTGGAACGTTAGAAAATTAAGGCTAATGTTTATGCCATTAGAAAAATTAAGCCTAATGTTTATGCCGTCTGGCGCATTTCGCTATTAAAACACACACTATAGGAATTATGGCGTCACTACAAATTATCATGCATTAGTGCGCAAGGTCTCATAATGTTAGTTAAGAATGTTATTAGTGATATGGCATTGATTGATGATTAATTAGAAATGTCCATATTTGCCACGTGAAATAGTAAAACCAAAAATCATCGTGATTTACAAAATTGGGTTCTCAAAAGATGCCGATTACGGCTCAGTAAACAGACCCCAATGCAGTTGGAGGTTTACCTTAAAAGACGCTCGTTACGGCATCTTCGGGGTCAGCAAGTATGTCCCGGCTTGCTGTAAGGGGAAAACAATGTTTAATGAAGGCCTTACTTTAGTTTTGTCGAGCGCGGTCCTTCGGCGTCTCTCCCTCACCTGCAGTTACGGGAGGTTCTCTGCTTGTGCTTGCTCTGCCCTCGGTAGTACGGGTGGTTCTTGGAGCCCTCATTTGTTTCATCGCTTCAGTACACATAGAAGAAATACTGCATGGCTTGCGTTAAGCGAGTGTTTCGCGATATCGTATCAGTAAATTAATTTTGTGCAATTGATGTGTCATATTTGTGTGTAAATTCGGACGTGAAAAATCTAGAGTTAAAAGTGAAATTACGAATCCTCAACATAAGTGTAAACAAATTGTGATTAATAATCTCGTGACAAGGTGGTTGCATTGTGATTTTTGGGGTTCAATGACCTCGCTTATTTGTGGCAAATAATGAATATTCTAAGTATGACAGAGTCCGTATTATAGCTTATTTAGAGAATTACTTGTTCATTTGTAAATAATTTACGATTCGTTAGTACGGATTATCTAAAAGGGAACATTGTCAATTTAATTGGTGCCATGGTATATCGTCATTTAGTCCATGCACATTAGTTTTTAAGCGGTGGACCCAACGTTGTTCTTTCTCAAACAATATACGTTCTGCATTGTGATTTCTGTTAGTTAGCATCTCTATGATTGTCCAGCGAAGCTCCTCAACCGTATGTTCAGAATCTATATAGTGTTTGCTCATTTTGGTCGTAGCTCTTTTACATTTGATATTACTCTTGTGTTCTCCGATCCGCAGTTTTTCTTTTCGACACGTCATCCCAATATATCTGAGCCCACATGGGCACGTGATCATGTAGATCACGTGCGTGGAATTACAATTAGTATGTTGTCGTTGTGTCCATACCAAATTGTCAGACAGAGACAGGGTTTTTGTTGCAGTAGTCAGTTTGCAGACTACGCAGGAACCGCATGGATAGTGTCCTGTGATCGGGCTCAGGCTCCAAGCTGTGGTAATGCTTTCTGTTTTCATCTTGGGTGCAGGTCGAGTATGCACCAGGAGGTCTTTCAGGTTTCTCGTCCTCTTATTCGCAAACCTTGGTTTTGGCCATTTTAGGTTGCCGGAAGTGACACTCTTCCAATTCTTATTCACAATCATTTTTACCGTGTTACTGGCAATATTGTACGTTGTCACACATGTGATTAAGTTCTCACTTGTCTCTTTTGGAATGGTATTCAGCAGACATTCTCGTGGTTGGTGTCTAGCTCTTTTCTGACATTTGCAAATTGTTTTCATAGGGTAGTCTCTTTTACCAATTTTTTGGTGAGATCCTCAGCTTGTTGCTTATAGTCTTCCAGCTTACTGCAATTGCGTTTGAGACGTAAAAATTGACTATACAGGAGGTTGTCCCTTAAAGGTCTGGGATGAAAGCTCTTATAAGATAACAAGCTATTCTTTGCAGTTGGTTTGTAATAGGTTTTTGTTTGAATGCTGTTGTTCTCTATGTAGAGTGAAATGTCCATGAAATCTTATCTGCTTTTGTCAGCTGTGTAGGTGAATTTGAGGCATTCGTCTCTGGTGTTAATCCAGTGTATGAAGTTCTGGAGATTGTCACTGGTGTCGTTCAAAATCACGATAATATCATCTATATATTGCTTCCAGAATAATATTCTGGAAGCGAAAGGATTTTGGTCGTTCAATATATGTTGTTTCTCAAAATTGCTCACATACAGGCCTGCTACTGATGGCGCGAAGGCGCTGCCCATGGATGTTCCGTGGCTTTGTTCATATAGTGAACCATTATACTCAAAAAAGTTTTCCATAAGAGCTAGTCTACAACACTCTAGGACGAAATGCCTCAGTGTTTTGTAGTGCCATTGCTCAGAAAATAAGATGGTCTCTAATGTTTCTAAGGTGTTTTGCTGCGGAAGGCTGGTACAGAGACTTTCTATGTCTAGGCCTACCAGATACATTTCGTTTTCATCAAAGGGTAGGCCTATCAGTTGGTTTAGAAGGTCTCGAGTATCTTTCAGATACGTAGGAGTTTTTTGGACCAGAGGTTTCAGAAACTGATCAGCAAATTGAGACAAAGGTTCTAATACTGAGCCTATCCCGGAGAGGATGAGATGTCCCGGTAGCGGAGATCTGTTTTTATGAGTTTTTGTTAATGAATAGAAGTATGGTATCTTTGGGTTTTGTGCAATCAAAAAATCTGCTTCATGTTTTGTGATCCAAGAATTTGTTTCCGCTTCTTCCACCATCATTTGTATGGTGTGTTGCAACTTTGGAGTCGGATCAATTGTGATTTTTTTGTAGAATTTTTCATCCGAAAGAAGGAGGAGGCACTGTTGGTCATATCCTTCCTTGTCCAGTAGGACAATGCCTCCCCCCTTGTCAGCGGGTTTGATTATTATATTTTCATTTTTTCTGAGCTGATCCAAAGCTTGTTGTTCATGTTTGGTAATATTGTAAAAAGGTTTTTTGGTGTTTTTCTGGACTTCCTCTGCCTCTTTCATAATAGCCTGTTCAAAAGCTGTTCAAAAACACCGAGGCATTTTGTCCTAGAGTGTTGTAGACTAGCTCTTATGTAAAACTTTTTTGAGTATAATGGATCACTATATGAACAAAGCCACGGAACATCCATATGGAGCGCCTTCGCGCCATCAGTAGCAGGCCTGTATGTGAGCAATTTTGAGAAACAACATATACTGAACGACCAAAATCCTTTCGCTTCCAGAATATTATTCTGGAAGCGATATATAGATGATATTATCGTGATTTGGAACGACACCAGTGACAATCTCCAGAACTTCATACACTGGATTAACACCAGAGAGGAATGCCTCAAATTCACCTACACAGCTGACAAAAGCAGATTAGATTTCCTGGACATTTCACTCTACATAGAGAACAACAGCATTCAAACAAAAACCTATTACAAACCGACTGCAAAGAATAGCTTGTTATCTTATAAGAGCTTTCATCCCAGACCTTTAAGGGACAACCTCCTGTATAGTCAATTTTTACGTCTCAAACGCAATTGCAGTAAGCTGGAAGACTAGAAGCAACAAGCTGAGGATCTCACCAAAAAATTGGTAAAAAGAGACTACCCTATGAAAACAATTCGCAAATGTCAGAAAAGAGCTAGACACCAACCACGAGAATGTCTGCTGAATACCATTCCAAAAGAGACAAGTGAGAACTTAATCATGTGTGTGACAACGTACAATATTGCCAGTAACACGGTAAAAAAGATTGTGAATAAGAATTGGAAGATTGTCACTTCCGGCAACCTAAAATGGCCAAAACCAAGGTTTGCGAATAAGAGGACGAGAAACCTGAAAGACCTCCTGGTGCATACTCGACCTGCACCTAAGATGAAAACAGAAAGCATTACCACAGCTTGGAACCTGAGCCCGATCACAGGACACTATCCATGCGGTTCCTGCGTAGTCTGCAAACTGACTACTGCAACAAAAACCCTGTCTCTGTCTGACAATTTAGTATGGACACAACGACAACATACTAATTGTAATTCCACGCACGTGATCTACATGATCACGTGCCCATGTGGGCTCAGATATATTGGGATGACGTGTCGAAAAGCAAAACTGCGGATCGGAGAACACAAGAGTAATATCAAATGTAAAAGAGCTACGACCAAAATGAGCAAACACTATATAGATTCTGAACATGCGGTTGAGGAGCTTCGCTGGACAATCATAGAGATGCTAACTAACAGAAATAACAATGCAGAACGTATATTGTTTGAGAAAGAACAACGTTGGGTCCACCGCTTAAAAACTAATGTGCATGGACTAAACGACGATATACCTTGGCACCAATTAAATTGACAATGTTCCCTTTTAGATAATCCGTACTAACGAATCGTAAATTATTTACAAATGAACAAGTAATTCTCTAAATAAGCTATAATACGGACTCTGTCATACTTAGAATATTCATTATTTGCCACAAATAAGCGAGGTCATTGAACCCCAAGAATCACAATGCAACCACCTCGTCACGAGATTATTAATCACAATTTGTTTACACTTATGTTGAGGATTCGTAATTTCACTTTTAACTCTAGATTTTTCACGTCCGAATTTACACACAAATATGACACATCAATTGCACAAAATTAATTTACTGATACGATATCGCGAAACACTCGCTTAACGCAAGCCATGCAGTATTTCTTCTATGTGTACTGAAGCGATGAAGCAAATGAGGGCTCCAAGAACCACCCGTACTACCGAGGGCAGAGCAAGCACAAGCAGAGAATCTCCCGTAACTGCAGGTGAGGGAGAGACGCCGAAGGACCGCGCTCGACAAAACTAAAGTAAGGCCTTCATTAAACATTGTTTTCCCCTTACAGCAAGCCGGGACATACTTGCTGACCCCCGAAGATGCCGTAACGAGCGTCTTTTAAGGTAAACCTCCAACTGCATTGGGGTCTGTTTACTGAGCCGTAATCGGCATCTTTTGAGAACCTAATTTTGTAAATCACGATGATTTTTGGTTTTACTATTTCACGTGGCAAATATGGACATTTCTAATTAATCATCAATCAATGCCGTATCACTAATAACATTCTTAACTAACATTATGAGACCTTGCGCACCAATGCATGATAATTTGAAGTGACGCCATAATTCCTGTAGTGTGTGTTTTAATAGCGAAATGCGCCAGACGGCATAAACATTAGCCTTAATTTTTCTAATGGCATAAACATTAGCCTTAATTTTTCTAACGTTCCAATAATAAAGTGAATGTAAAGATGAAACCCGGACAACATCATAGGGTGGTATTGATTCAGTTTTCTCCTCCTTTTCTTTTGTGCTCTCAATTATAGGTACTATCGACCTAATCTTCACAGTGGGCTAATATTGACCCAGCTGACAAGTGCAATACAAATCGTATCTGCGCAGATACACTTTCTCTGGTCCTGAAGAAAGCCCCTAGACCCGGCTGGGCAAACGGGGCTGAAACATGTCGACCGTATATATGGACTTTTTAGTGTGTTAGACATAGTAACACGGTCTAAAAGCACACGCTCACCATTTTTAATTTCTCTAAACTCCCACCCACCAATAAATATTTGCATTGAAGTGAGGAGTTTTGTAGAATTTTAATTTCACTTCACCACAAGCACCTTTTAACATTATTGTCTCTGGACACTACTGCAAATACCAGTGGTTAACCTCCGGGTGGAGGTCAGCATACCTAAAAATCCCTATGACTATGCTGTCACGCTACGTATAGGCGGAGAATCAAGATATACCGCCCCTCTCCTTTTCCAGCTACGTACGTGTATGAGGGTGTTAGACCTGGCACCATTGGCGTGGGTCTCCCTTCCATTTTTCGCTGTTGTCTCCTCTGTTTTACTGGTGTTAGATGCTCTGGGCGCTGTGCCACTGCCATTCAGTGTCACAGCGCGAATGCTCCCTGTGTAAATATGTCTATGTGAATTGGTATATCCCTGATTGGCTTATTTGGTTTACCTGTTAGTCCCTAGTAGTGTGGCCTATGTGTGCCCAGGGCTGGTAAACCAAATGCTGCTGGTGGGCCTGCAGCACTGATGTGTGCCACCCACAGAAGCAGCTTGTAAAGTGTGTCTCAGACCTGCCACTGCAGTGTCTGTGTGCAGTCCAGAACTGCCATCTTGGCTGTGAAGTGCACCCACTTCCCAGCTCCTGAACCTTCCCTTGGCATCCTGTAAGTCACCCCTATGGTAGGGTGCATTGTATGTGTAAGGTAGGACATGCCTTGGTGTATGTAGCATGTCCTGGTAGTGAATTACACCCCATTTCGTTTTTCACTACTGTAAGGCTACCTGTTCCTTATAGGCTAGAATGGGCAGTTTGACTATTACATTCTATAGTCCTAACTGACCCCAGGGACATGGTAGAAAAACGAATTTAGTATGCCTGAGCTCAGAATATTAAAATACATCTTTTAGTGAAGTTTATTTTTATATTCTGTGTTTGAAAATACCACTTTTAGAAAGTAGGTATTTTCTTGCCTAAGCCTTCCAGTGTGCTCTGCTGTTATGTGTATTGGCTGTCTGGTTTTAGAGGGGCAGGGCAGGCTGAGTCAGACCTGGGGTGAATAGAGAGATCTGCATTTAGAGTGTGGGGAGGGGTGGCTCCTTGACCTGAATAGGGCTGTGCCTGGCAAGGTGAATGCTGGCTCCACCTCCCACTGTGTGTCTGCTAGCAGACCCCCTCTTTCTGAAAGGAAGGATGCAGCCTGGTAAACAAAGTGCTCCAGGCCTGAGCAGAACTGGTTCTGGCTAGGTTCAGTGACTGGTAGCTTCTAAGAACAAAGACTTTTGGGGTATAAATATCTGTGCTCAAACCCCTACATTTTTGTATTGCTTTTGGATCTGGAGAGGAAACTCTGTCCGTGCCACTGGAGGAATCTGCAGGAAGTGACTGTCCCTGTGCTGGTGTGTTGTTTCTTGCACTGGCCTGCAGCAGTGACCACTGGACCTTGAAGGAGAGGAAAAGGAACTTTTGAGAGAACTTTTATTTTTGTTACAGCAATCACCCAAGGGCTAGGAAAAGAGCTAGCCTCCTGCTGGAGTCTCAGGCACATCAGACTCCACCACCAACCTCCTGCTTCCTCCCTGCGAGGATTGCTATCTGCTGATGAGGCTCCTGTGAGTTCCAGGGCCTCTAGTTTGCATCAGAGAAGAAAGTGTTGGAAATCGACGCTAACGCATCTTTGTGAGCCGCTGCAGTTGAGAGCGCTGGGAAAATCATCGGGCTGCTGCCGCAGAGGGCTCGCAACACGAGACCATCGCTGATGCCCCTTTGCGAGCCGCTGCAGCCGAGACGCGCTGGGAAAATCATCGCGCTGCTGTCGCCGCGCACTCGCAACCCCTAAAGAAATCATCGCTTCGAGACATCGCATTGCGGACGCCGTGCGTCCGCCACTTTGATCGCATCGCACCGAATTTCGTCGCTCCCTCGCGGAGCGTCTTGTCTTCGCATCGCAACATGATCGCACAGCGCAACAGGATCGCCGCATCGACTTCTCCCACGCGGCAAGAAAGTCATCGCATCGGCGGTCCAGCGTGCAGAAGTTTGTCGCATCGTCTCCGCACGCATCCCGCAGATCGGCGCATCATCCTCCCTTGCGGCAAGGATTTCATCGCATCGCCGGCCTCGCGTGCCGAGAATCATCGCTACAGCTTATTTGCGACATTTTGTTGGTTTTGCTACTAAACCCAGGTACTTTGTGAGAGAAAGGGTCGCAGAGACCACTGCTTTGAACTTGAACCTTATTTTTGCAACCTTTGAACTATTTTTGACAGTCCTTCAACAGCTATCCTATTTTTGACAGTATTGTGGCCTTTACAGTTATTGGTCTTGTGATAAATCTGCCTTTATATAAAGATACCTATTTTTTATAACTACTTGTGTGGTGTCCCTTTGTAGTGTTCCTCACTGTGTTACTGTGTATGGTCACAAATGCTTCACACCCTGCCTCTGAGATAAGCCTACCTGCTCGTGCTACGTTACCACAGGGTTGAGCAGGGGTATTAAAGAGGGTAGCCCTCTCACTCTGACTTAGGAAGAAGGGTCCCTACTTGGACAGTGGCCAGACATTGCCAACTAGAGACCCCCATTTCTAACAGAGGGTTTTTCAAGAAGGCACCACTAATTAACAAACCCTGGTAAAGTGGTTACAAGTGATCCATTCCCCTGTTGATTTTTTGCATTACGTTTGGAAGTTGAATGGATCATCGCTTCCCTTCTCTCTCCCTCCCCCCTACATGATTTATACTATGGCTGGTCTTTGTCTACTGCGACATACTGAGCAAAAAAATGATGGTCTGAAATGCTGCCCTGAGCGATCACCAGTGGCTGACATTAATTGAATCATTCCTCCCATCACCTTGTTGTTTGTTGCGGTGCCCACTTAGTGCGGCGGCTCTGCACAGACAGGGCCGGACTGGCCATAGCGGGCACCGAGTGTTTCCCCGGTAGGCCGCTAGGGTGGGGGCCGGTTTTGGGCCCCTGGGGGGCCGTTTTGTTACCGGGGGTCGGCAATATCGGCCCCCCTGTAACAAAATCTGCTGAAACCGGCCCTTGCAAACTTCTCGGCTGCAATCCCCCTCACCCCAGGGGGGGCCGGCTGAGCAGTTTGCCAGGGCCGGTTTCTGTTCCCAGTCCGGCCCTGTACACAGTTGTGGGGCCCGTGTTCACTGCACCACAGGGCTCAACTATACTTCACTGATGAGAATTAAGAAGGTGAAACACAGTTTGGGGTTGGTTGTTGTTCCTGTCTGGGGCAGACCTGGCCTCTAAGTTTGGACTCGACCAGGAATGATTTGCATATGGCTGGTTTTTGTCTAGAGTGGGATATTGAGTGAAAAATGATGGATTGGAATGTGGCCCCAAGTGATCACTAGGGTCTGAGATTAATTCAAGCATTCCTTTCATCACCTTGTAACCAGTTATTTAAAACAGCCCTTTCTTGTTCATCTATTCACATCTTTATGTCTCTGTTTATGAAACAGAGAAAGGGGCTTGTAGGCAAGAGAGAGAAAGCACTTAAAACGAAATAACAGAAATTAGTTTTGATCCTGGAAAAATAGTAAATGTATAAAGCTGCCTACCACCTGCATCATTTGGACTCGTCATTTATAATATGCACGACTAAGTAAATTCTGTGTCTCTGGGAGCATTCTGCCACATTTCACAAATTCTGCAACATTGGATAAACTGTACTCTTGGCTGGTGTGGGGTAGAAGAGGTGTCTGGAAGGGAGTGATTCCTAGTGGTACACACTGGGATGCAATCCAGTGTCAGGAGACGCTTTAATGTATGAAGCTTGTTTACATGATGCAGCCTCCCTAAATTTAGGAATTAGGCCAAAGTGCCTTCAGAAGACATTTCCTGTCTGACTCTGTGTATTGGGATTCGATCAGGGGTCGGTCCATCTGAATGCAGTTCCAGGAAGCAGTTACAATCTATAATGTCAGGTAGTGAGGTTGGGGTCAAGTGTTAAGTATAATGCAAGATGCAGACTTGGAAAGTGTGTAGCAGAGCTGGCAGAAACTCCAGGTAGAATTCGAATCAGTAGTTAGAAGATGGAGACCCAGGGGAAACCATGATGCTTAGCAGTTCAGTGTGTCAGGGTGCTTGGAGCATTGACCCTCAAACTAATTTCAGTTGAAAAATGCAAGGTCCTGAGATCTTCAAAAAGTGTGTATGGGCAGAGGCTCTACAGCCAGATGTCAGTCTATCCTGAGGACCAGAAGAGGATGAGTGGTGAGTTACATTTCATTTGTTAACTTTTGCCACTGCACCAAAGTGGGCACACATTGGAGGTACTTGCTTGGACACTATGGAAAATGTAGCATATTTTAAATTATATGTCATGCTTTTCCTTGTGTGTCATGGAATTGTGGAGAAAGAAGCAGAAAGATTCAGTATTCGAAAGGAGCATGTGCAGAGGGTTGGGTGTGCGAGATGAATGTACCACAGCACTGAAGACAATTTTGTTACAGGGAGATGGACCAACTGTGGCTAACCCAATCAGCTGACCCCTGAAAAGGAAGATGGCACACTACACACCCGAGGAGAGTGCTAACAGAACAAGGCATAGGACACACTAAATGGAGGAAGCATGTATGAAACAGATACAGAGAAGCATAGGGTACATACAATCTCGCCACAGGGTCCCAAGCACTTGGTTTCTGCTTCAAGACTGCACTACTTTACTGGTGTTCATGTATCTTGATAAGCAGAGCTCGGTGTCACGGTTTGCTCCCTGCGTTCTCGTGGCCACCACCAGGGGACTGAACTGTGGGACTCTCCAGTGGTCTAATAAGCTTCCAGACCCTCCCCTTCATGTACATACTGACTTCCAGCCATTTGGACTCTACTTGGAAATGGCCATCCATTCCCAATCCATGCCGGGTTTTGTGGAAGCCAGCCTGCTCATGCTTGAAGCCAGCCTGCTCATACCTGAAACTCCATTACCTATAATTCCCTGCTCACTGCTTCGTCTCTACCCCTGCAGGCCAAGGATGGGTGTAGGAATCCAGTTCACTGTGGCTGGCTGCTGCTAGCCTGCTCTCACCTGATGCATGTGATTACTGTGAGCTCTTTTAAGCCCCAGCTCCCTTCAGTCCAAGGTTAGTCATTGTAACTGTGTACCGGTGAGACCGACCCTTGTTTCCAGTGCTCCCTGAGCTTTTGCTGTCCTTGTTTCCAGTGTTTCCTGAGCTTTCGTTATTCCTTGTTCCTGAGCTGCTGCTTTTTCCTTGTTCCTAAATTAGCACTGCCTGCAGTGCTACCTTGACTCCTGAGCCTTAGCATTCCTTGTTCCTGAGCTGCAGCAGTTTCCCTTGTTCCTGAACTAGCACTGCCTGCAGTGCTGCCTTGGCTCTTGAGCTTTTGCTCAATTCTAGTTCCTGCTCCAGCATTGCCTTCAGTGCTACTTTGTTTTCTTGACTCCTGATCCAGCACTATTCTAGTATACCCTTGTAGCCTTCCCTGCTGAATATCCTTTTCCAGTCACTGCCTTTCTTCCTATTTCCTTGGTTCCAGTTCCTAGTTTGCTGTCTTTCTATTCCTGCTGCCTTTCTTCTATTACCTTGTATGTTTGTTACTTGCTTTCTGCCAAGTGTGCCCTGTGATTTCCTTGCTTTCCTGTTAAGCACTCCTCCTTGCTAGCTCCTTGTCTATTGTACTTGTGTTAAGTTCTACCCCCTTGCTGTTACTGCCTTACGTGTCCCTGTTTGATCACCAGGATCTGTGGGCACAGCTGACAACCTAGGTGGTGTTTCTTGTTCACTGTGAGTATTGTCTTTGAGTTACATTTATAACATCACCATAGGTATCAGCTTCACAGACCCTGCCTTTGGATGTATGTCCTATATGTGGGTATTTGCAGTCAGTATCTGTAACAGCAATTGTGGGTGAGGAACTTACTGAGCTTCAGTCTTACTGTGTGGAGCTCCTGAGTGCTTTACCCCAATTCCTTTTATTAGGTTGAGCCTATAGCGGCAACGCTTTGCGCTGCTCGCTTTGCGCGGCATGCAGTATTCAGTATGGAGTGGAAGCTCCGTAGAAGCTCTGTCCACTCTCCGCCCATCTTTTTCATTGGCTTAGTTCCTAAATGCTGCCTTCCGATTGGTTTTAGGCTTGTTAGTCCCTCCTTATGACAGGCATGTCGTCATTTGTATCCTTCCATGGCTTCTGGCCCCTTTACTTCGAGTGTTGCACAGTATGTCTTATTTATACTGTGAGCACTATTTCTTCCCGTGCCTCCCCCGTCTGCAGTCCGTGCCTTCTCGGCCCCCCCACTCCCGTTGTTCGTGCCTTCTCGCCCGCACTCCCGTTTGCAATGCAATAGGTCTCGCGTAAATGCGAGTCCTATTGCATTGCAAATGCTTGTTTTTAAAGTAGTTTGTGCTTGTTTTTTACATCGTCCGGCAGCACTGAGGAGGAGTAGAGAGCTGGCACAGGATGGTAGAGTGTCTGTGCAGAAGCATGCGCAGTCAGACGTCAGCTCACGGGTTGAGACTGGCATCGCGTTAATCAGTGGCAAAGCCCGCAGCGCCCCCTAAGTTTTGACCCGCCAACCCTAGAGCTCTGCAGCCGGGGTCTTGGCTGGGTAAGAAGGAGATACCCTCAACACTGGGAGAATACGAGCAGGACGTCGCCGGACCAGGAGAGCTGCAGCGCACTGAAGGGTCCGGGCTTTAGGTGAGTAGCGGACGGGGCCCAGTCGTCGCTCCCGGCGATGGAGGCAACGGAGAGGAGGGGTCCGGGGCTGTCACTATAAGAGGTTGACTAAGCAAAGGCGGTAGTTCTCACAGGCGTGAAAGGAATCAAAACCCTAATTTAGATTTATGCCCTAATTATTCTGTTTTACCTGTCACTTGCCCACAAACTGTGAAATATTATGTAAAGACAGAAAAACAGTATAATGCTGTTTAAACGTGTGGTTAAACGTGCATGTTAAGTTGCACAATTGTATCTGGAAATAACCTACAGCCTGCTTTCAAAAAAAGGTCTAAATGCGGTCTGGTTTAAGTGTTTTTTCCTTCCCATTGTATTCGGGCTGAGAAACGTCCTGTCTTGAATATTTAACAGGAAATTCAGAGCGGCAAGAATGTTTCCATTGTAGTCTGCAAGTTTGGCGTGAGAAGTCACGAACACAGGAAAGAGCTGTTCTTGAAATAAATGTATGTAATCTGGGTGGGACATAACGGAAAAGCAGGAAGCTTTTTCTATTGTGAACATTGTATTAAATATGGATCTAGGCCAAAATTAGTATTATAAGAGTAGACTCGAAGTGTATGTAAGTTGAGACTGACTTGTGCTTCTCTCATAGCACATCACTCTCCCAGCTGAACTAGCCTGGCATGTACAATAAACCTTTTTGTACTCCCTTTTGTTGCAGATGTGGTGATTAAATGATTTGCACTGCTTAAAGGATTTTTTCCAGACATCGTGGCAGAGCCAGCCAATAGATCCCCTTTGCTCCGGCCTGCTGCTGGGGAGGTTCCCCTTCAGACAACTAATTTAGTCGTGCACAATTTGAGGAGGATGACAGACGCCCGTTGAGATGAAAGATCTGTTTTTTGGACGACAGGGGTACCGGTCTGGGGGACGTCTGCAGTGGCCAGATAAGGTAGGAAAAAGGGCGATCGTCGAATCCTTGTGTATTGATCCACAACTGTTACAAACGGAGATGTGTATTTAGTTAATCCTGGCAGACCTTTGTTTAGGAATCGTCAGAGAGGAAGAGAGAGAATTAAATGTGTTTTGTTGATCCTGACAGACCTTTTGTTTAGGAATCGTCAGAGAAATAGATGTTTATTTAGTTAAACTTGGCAGACTGTTTTTCTTTCCCTTGGGGAATTATTAGAGAAATTGGAATTATATAAGAAGTTTATCCTGGCAGTTTGAATTAGGAAAACGTCAGAGAAAGAGAAAAAGTTGACATTTTGTATTAATATGTTATGTGAGTTGTTTTTCTAAACAAAAAAAATATATATATATATAATGTAGATTTATGATTGTTATATCATGTGTAATAGATTATGAGTTCTCTTGCATTATCAGAGGTACCAACTGTTTTTTTAGTGTTAACTCCATTAGGACAGGAGCCTTTAAGAATAGTAAAAGTTTTTGGTAGATTAAAAGGAAAATTGTGAGGTTCTGCCTTTCTTTATGAAATCTTCCCAGGGGAGGCAGGGAGAGAAAGGGACTCCTTTAGGCCATATGATTTCCACATTTCCAGGAGACTCTGATAGAATAAAAAGACATTGTCAGGAATGGGCAGAAGGCACAAGACTTCCCTGGTTCCTTGGCCACCAGATGGCTCTTTTGATAATAAAGTGATAGCCCATGTAATATCATATATCTTAGGAGCATATAAAGGAGATAAAAGAACAAAGAGATTAGCATCATTGGACATGTGGAAGATATTCAGTCAGGATTCCCATGTAGAAGCCACAGCACCACCCCCGACATATTCTGAGATAATTAAAGGGCCCTTATGCCGTCAGGGTATGTATCCATCATTGTCAGTGGAAGATAAGGAATCCACTACCTCAATAGACTCAGTGGACACTGATGTTCCAGCTTTAGGCTATAAAGATCCGATATTAATACCCCTGACTGATATAAATAAAGTTACACCAAAGGTTGATGACTTATTAAAAATGGGGGAGGTTGATCTTGCTCAAACAATTAATACGGATTTTCTTAAACCTGAAAAGGTATGTGAGGGAACATTGTCCTTAACAGGAGACATTTCAGTCAAATTAAGACAAGACGGTAATGGAAAATTGCTGGAACAAAAGTCAAAAGACATATTAGAATGGGCTAGCAAGATTCCTCAAAACTCAAGTGAGGGAAATGGATACTATACTAGCACCCCACAGGTGAAGTTTGATTTAGGGGCACAATCAAAAATACATCAGGAAGAGGATAAGGGTTATCGTGACATGACCACCAGTGTAAAGAGAATACAGAATACAATTAAGAGATTAAGCCTTATTGCTGAAGGCTGTTCAAATATATGTAATTCCATATCATTTAAGCCAGATGAAAAGCCAGTTGTAAGGGACATAGGATATGATCTAGAATTCAAGAATGTGACCGGAAAGGATAAGATAGATGAGGAAGAAATAAACTCAGTGGAGAGTGAAATTAGAAGGGTTCTTGACCGGGAACGCATGGAATTGTGGCAAGAGGCTGAGAACAGAAATGCTGAAATAAATAGAAGAAGATTAGAGGAACAAAGTGCCTTTAGAGAACAAATAAGAGGAGAGCAGGTGTTTCCTAGTAGTACAACAAGGTCAGGGCGTACATTTCGAGCAGAGGGTATGATAGAGTTAGGACAAAGTTCCCCTCCGGCTGAAGTAAGATCCCTTCATGTACGAAATGTGCAGGGAATGACAAGTTTTATACAGAGAAAAGAAAGGAAAGGAAACAGTGACTTGACACCCAATGAAATAGTAGCAAAGGGAGAAAATAGTTGGTATAATGTTGTCCCATTTACTAATAACCTTGCAGGATGGACAGCAGGTATGGTGCCACAGATGAAAGTGTGGCCAAGAGCAGGATCCTTTGACCCTGAATTGATAAATATGGCTGATTTATGTAGTTTTCAAGGTTATGGGGACCCAGAGTGGGATTATGATTACATGCAACAAAGTCTGTGTGTGGAAGAAATATGCTTTAAGGTCTGACACACCTTATGAGGGACATGGTGACCGGAATACCGCTGTAATGCAGATGCCACTGGTGTATAAGACACAGGGAGCACAGCCTGTCTATGTTCCATGGCAACACATGGATAAAGAAAATCTAAAAAAAGGCCTGCCTCCATGAAGGAGCAGGGAAATGGATAAAAGCATTTGAAAATGCAACAGCTGGGATACATTTAGCTCTTGGGGATGTAAAGAGCCTTTTGAGCTCCATAGTAGGGGATGAGGTGGACAGTATAATGAGAAGTGCAGGGATACAAGGAGTAACTATTACTAAAGGAAAACATGATGGGTCTGCTTTTGGAGTAGTGCGCTCTAGGGTGTGGACTGAATTAAGGAATAGGTACCCAGACCGACCAGATATTGGGGCATTGGTGACACAAACTATGTCTCTAGGACAGTCCTGTGCAGACTACATAACAATGATGAAGAAAAAGTGGGAAGCAGATGTAGGACCTGTAGACATGGGAGGTAGTTGTAGATTATTCTACAATGTTTTAAAACAGGGGCTACCAGGAGACATACAAGACCATTTAGATCAGGTTGTGGCCTTAGATGTAAAACCCTGGACAGAAATACAAGCACATATTATACATTTTTATAGAAAAAAGGAAGAAAAGGAGAGGAGAAATAAAGACCAAAGTGACAGAGCCCAAGCCAAACTGGTGACCCAAAAAATACAGAAAAATGAGAAGGAAAAGACAGAAAAAGAAATGACTGTGCAGGTTCCTGTTGCAAACAGGGAGCAAGGAAGGGGTCAAAGAGAGGGGAGACAGATGCAAGGAAGAAGAAATTTTAAATGCCATTACTGCGGTAATATTGGACATTTTATTGCTGAATGCCGCTTTAAGAAGAGTGATGAAGTGCAGGGAGTGATAGGAACAGGGAGAGGAAGGGTAAGACAAAATGTGAACACGTCAGGGCCAGCGCCTCAATATGGTCCTTATCAGTATGCCCCCTATCCTGAACAACAAATAACTCTACTACCACAGGTTTATATGCCACAACAGCAATTTGCTAATGTAACTGTTCAAGGGGCACCAGCACCTGTTGTGCAGACAGGAGGCCAGCATCAGGTGCAGACTACTGCATTGGTGAGCACAGGGAGTCAAGGACAAGGGGTGTCGTGTAGTTCCTATAGTACCAATGCAGGACCTGCGCGTTTGTATAACATAAGCTGTGGGCTTGGTGGCAGACTGACTCTGTGCACCCTCACCGCGTATGTTAGATTTGTTTTGCATTAGCTAGCTCACAGTACCACTAGAATCTCCTCTTATCGGGGAGAGATTAGTTTCTGGCAACCTTAGATCATGACAACCCTGATCCCTCAGAATCGTGGAAACAATATACTACTTTTCGCTCAGTCACTCGTGCTTACATATTCGGTTTGTCTCAGAGAGTTACACAAAATAAACAGTCGGGCGTTTCAATAAGTATTTGTTGAACAGTTGTTATTCTGGTGTAGAATATATGTGCTGGGGAAACCAGCAGACAATAGCAGAGATATATTATTAGCAGTATGATGAAAGCAAAGGGATAGAACAATTCTACCATATTGTAATAGTCATGGATACATACATGAATATAAAAGCATTATGCAAAGTGTGCGTACTCCTACGATGCCTACCTAGATGTACTTATGTTTACCTAACATATGTGTGTAGGTCTTAGAAGCTAAGAGCCAAGAATCCTTCTAGGATTTAGTCGAACCCCCATACCTGAATAGAGAGAGTGTGGGACCCCTTCCTGGTCTCGAGTTGGACCCCCCGTCCGGGTTGTGTCAGACCACTGTCAGCTGGAGCGACTGCATGCAGGAGCCTCAGCGTCTCTGGTCAGTGTGTCAGCATGGAAGACTCGGTTCCCTCTCCCTTACCGGGGCAAGATGTGGTATATTTATACCCTGGAGACTCTCATCCCTTTGTGTGGTTTGTATTGGGCCTGGTCAGTCTTGAGGAAGACGTCAGGGGTGAACTTTGTACAGACAAATTATGCGGGTGCTACATTGCTAGAGAACCATGCATAATTAATGAGTACAGTGTGGGCCTGTGTTTGGGAAAAACCCTGCTGGATTCAAAACCACAGGATAGATAACGTTCAGCCCTCAGAGTACGTTGTGTACTAGTCGGACTAATGTAGGTGAAAGATCATGCCCATATAAGGAATCATGACTATAATAGGACATGTACAGTTATGACCATAATTGGGCATATGCGACTATGACCATAATAGGGCAAGTACGAATATGACCATATTAGGGTAAATGTGAATACGTCCATTTTAGGGCATGTACAAACGGGTCTACATTAGGGCCTCTATACGGGACATAACACCCACTCCGACGAAAAGGATGATAATGACCATACTTAAAATCAGGACAATTTAAAAACATTTTAAAAGCAAGTAAAAACATGGTTTTAAAATCTGTTTAAAAAAAAATGTCTTCAGAAATATTAATAATTCAGCTAATTTCAATTGGCACTAAAAGAATGTCTATTTTTGTTTCTCCATATAAGTTGCCTCACCCAAGCGGAAGAAGGCCATGCTTTTCTCAAGCGAAAATGTCAATTTAGGAAATGTTCCAATTTAGTTCGTTTGTTTTGAAACGAGTGAAGAAGCCGAATTCATTCCCAGGACACGATGAGCCAATTCAAGATTAAGTGTCCTGGCTGGGAAGCACAACATCATTGGTATCAGCTGCTGCAGACGACAAATCCAACGCCTCACAGAGAACGTCAATCGCACATAGATGGAATGTAGCACTGCCAATAGTCGGTGCTGCGGCAGCTTGTGCGGCAGTTGTAGCCTGGGTGCCTGTGGAAGAGTCACCTAACCCAGCAGGAGCAAACGGCACCTGTGGATTCTCCAAGAATGCATTCATCAGAATCGGAAGCCGCTGAGGACAACACAGAGCGTGGGCCTTTATGGGGTCCAGCATTGCATCTGTGTCCGGAGGCGCATCTGATGGATATGTCAGACAAAGATCCAACGTGCATTCCTCTCCGCAGAACAGGCATCGAAGAACAGGTAAGATGCAGTCTACCCAGACTGGTCTAAATGATAGAAACCAGGAGGCATTAAGTTCTCGCAGGCAAGAAATGCCCAGAAGTTGTACCATGCGTTCACGGTATTTCCGCTCCTGGAGCATGTTCGACATTCCCTCGGGAATTGGGCCGTCCATTTCGTAGCAGTAATATTACAATCAGGATTCCTGCGATTAGGAAAAGGATGAGCGGGAATCCTCCAAATATGCTTCCCAATATGGAGTGTATAAAATTTGGGATCACTCCGAGGACCGTCTGAAAGGTGCTTAACAGTCCTGACCCTATGGTCTTAAATAGGTGTACAATTCCGCTTGTATCAGACATGTTAAAGATACGTCCCACCATTTCTGCGAAATGAATGGGGCAGTTTGTACGTATGAGTGCCTGTATCTCGGTCGAGGTCCTTGCAACTTGAAGTTCATAGGTTTCTCGAGCGAAGGTTAAGGGCACGGGTTGCTGTAAAAGCATGGCTTTCAATCTGCTCAGAGTATCAAATTGTATAAAAGAAACATTCAGCGAAGGCCATAGCGGCGCCTCCCCGACTGTATTCAGTGGTGGAAACAATACTTGCATACAGCAAGTAACCCTGGAGCTAACAGTCACTAGATATGCAATGTCCTGAAGCATCCCACAACAACCTTGATCATTTAACATTAAGTAACTCCCATTTGAGAGCAGCAGGAAAACCGGCGTGATCATGGCCGCTGGGATCCCTGACATGTGACAAGATAAGTTCGCTACTGAACCACTGCAGGCTCCATGTAGAGAAATATCCTGACACAGAGAGAGAACCGCTTAAAGCGTTCTTGCAGGTTGTACCATTCAGATACACTTCCCAATCCCCGTTCCGGCATCGGTATCTATATGGTAACTCCCAAGTTTTCTTGATGTATCCCTTACCCATTTTTACATATTTGCCTGCCTGCCTTTGCTCAAGGCAATATTGAAAGTGAAATGTAGTGACCGGCAGAGTGATTTGGCCATGAATTAGCCATTCTGTTGATGGTGATTCGGCTACAGTGAATGGTAACCTTTCCAGTTTCTCAATACGCAGCATTGTATATTTGGCTCCCCTTTGTGCCATTTCTGTCTGTTTATCTGTTAGATTGTATTCTGAGAACAGAGACGTGGTGTTTATAAAACGCCATGGCACATAGCCTGCACGCAAAGATTGTAGCGTCCAGCTTAACATCATAATAGAACGTAGCTGAGATTGCCCGTGTTGTAACAAGGCCAGATCTTGTTCTAATATGTCGATCGCCGAGGACACAATGTTGCCTAAGGAGTAAATCCTGGAGGTCAAAGTAGTTAACCCATTATACACCACTGCTAATGCCTTTTCTAAGTTAATACGGTCTATCTCCCGTATCCTTTCTGTGGCCTCTTGTTGTGATATTTTCCAGTTCTCATTATAATAGGCATAAAGGCCTGCATATATGAAACGTTTCTGACGTTGTTTCGTGAGTCCTAGTAGAAAATCTCTAAGATCCATGTCAGGTGTGAGTAAGGTCAAGAGGTGCTTCACCTCTGACAGTGTTGAGGTCTCTAGCCAAGGCACAACTTCCCAACACTATACGATGTCACTACCCCTGGGTGTTGTCTTTGTACATAGCGTGGATCTGGCCTATGGATACTAAACCCTCTGGTTGTATTCATAAATCTCTGTTGACATTTGTTTGTGTCAATGGGCCAAACCAGCCATTCTGTCCAATCAGGATCTGATCTGTTGTACTGGAAAATGTCATCTAATCCTACCCCTTGTGTAGTCGAATTCTGCCCCCCACCCATCTGCGATGGTGTTGGAAACCCCGGTGTGTTCATTTCCTTGCCTTTGGCTAATCCAAGACAGGTTGTTTGTTGCACAGTTTCATTCAGAAATAACATCTGCTGCGGGATGATGCATGCTCTAAAAAGTGCTTCTATTCCCTGGACTTGCCAGTCCTTAGAACCCCAGATTGATTTGGAATCTATTGTGTCTTTCCATAGATCGAAACCCTGTTTAGACAACTGGTTCAGAAAGGATGCAGAGTAAATATGTTTGGTGTTTGTCAACATGATTTTCTGAGCTGAATTTTTCGTCACTTTATAATAAAATGACTTCGGGTCGGATGTGTTAAACCCTGAGAAGTATGTGAATTTCTGAGCAAACGTTTGTGATCTACCTTTGGGAGGTGTTGGGCAGTGTTCCCACTGGTGGTATTCTAAATACATTTCTAGGTGTTATAGTCTTGTGTAAGAAATGATCACCAAAATGTTGGTAACAGTACAATGTATCATAGTCTGAAGTACCTTCTAACATTTCATTGTTCGAAAATGCTGCAGTTTTTTCTAAATCAGACATCTTAGCATTTACAGTTTCAGTGTCCCAATCATCAGAATATGTACTGGAGGTAATGATATCACTTAAAGAAATTTTAAATACATGTTTAAGCTTTAAAAGTTCAGTCGGACCGAATATATCATAATCAATCTTGTCCCATACTATACCATCCAGTATAGGAACTGCTGTGATGTTCACTGAAGACAAGTCTCTTGGTTCACGATGTGAAGACTGGTGTGGTTTTAAAATCAAATTGACTCTTTGGGCTGTAGAGCTTGGCTGGAGGTATCGTCCATTAATAAGCATACTAAAAGTTATTATTAAACCTAGCCAGAAAATAAAAAATAAAATCCCAGTGATATACCATAGTTCTATCCAAGGTGACACCAGGTAAGTCTTTCTAAAAAAGTTCAAAAAGTCATTGAGTTTATGTTGGAGTGATTTTTTGGCTGGCGTCTTTTCCGGCTCGCTTGGATCCAGTGAAAACGTATCAAAGTTCATGAAATAGCCAGAAGCAGTTCGATCAATTGTTGGAATTGCATCGGGATTTGTTGAAATTGGACTTTGCTCTTGACGAGGCATGTTGGCGTAGATGTCTGTATTAGGTCTTATTGCAACTTGGTTGCTAAGTTGATTTTCATTTTGAAGATGAATTTCTTGTTGAAGTGGAACGAGTTCCATAGCATTGTTGCTTAGTCCTTCATTCCGTACAGGTGGCTCTTCAAACGTGATGAGTCTTTCTGTTTGGACTTCTTGGATTGTAGCGAGAGGAGGGCGTCTGCTACTGTGGAGTCCACGTGGCCTACTGTTTAGTATCGGCCACATAGTGTGGTTTGATTAAGTCTATTGAGACAAAACTTTTCCCCTTTTTTCCGGCAAGAGGTGGCAGAAATACAGTTCTTGTGCCGTGGATTGCTAGGACCAGTACAGGCTTTCTGTAGGATGGTCCAAATTCTTTCTTGTCTGCAATCTTTTCTCTGACCAGATCCCCGAGCTTTGGGATCCAGACAGGTCTTGCCGTTACTGCCTTGACTTCCTCAGTGGTGGTCTGTTTCAGGAGCACGTTACTGTGTTGTGTTCTGGATTTGTTTAGATCCTGTAAAACAGCCAAACGATCATGGATATCAAATGGTTTTTCATCCGCCACTGTGCCTTCACAATCAAGATCAGGTACCCACATTCTTGTCCCAAATAAGACCTCGTAAGGAGTGACACCCCCTAGAGAGCTTCTTGGCTGGTTATTGAGCGCGCGATGTACCCCATAAAGGTGATCGACCCATCTACCGCCCTTGCCTAATACCCTAGCTGTTAAAGATTGCTTTAAGTCTCGGTTTTTCCTCTCCACGACCAAATTACCCTCAGGATGGTACGGAGAGGAGTACCGCAATGCTACGCCCATTCCTTCCATGGCCTCTTTGTAAGCCCGAGAGCTGAACGCCGGACCACGGTCAGAATGTAACGTGCCAACTGCGTATGTGTCGATAAAGACTCGCAAATCTTTTATAACAGTTCGAGCGTCAGCCGAGCGCTGAGGCCAAACCTTGAGGACACCTGAGCTGGACGCGCACGGACAGACAACCTGATGCTGTCTAATAACGGTATCTGTACTGGACGTGTTGTGGTGACCCTTCCATCTGCTTGCAGATGTTGCAGTTCCAGACATAGTCTCTTATCTGCCTTCTCATTACAGGCCAACAGTAGCGTTGCTTCAATAAAGAAGCAGTCGCACTAAGTCCCAAATGTACAGAACCTGTCCCTTTGTGTGCCGCCACTATTAAACCGTGCCTACGATCCATATTTGGTATTACTCTATCCCCCACTCCAGGAATCTGAGCATATGGAATGTTTTCTGCATCAAACTTGTAGGAGTACCTGAGTGGAAATTTTTTAGGTACTGCTGTGCTCCCTTTGCGTGAAGCATTGACAGCTACCATAATCTCGCCGTCTATTCTCGTTTTTGAACGAGTGATTGCAGCTACGGAAGCTGTGCGAACAGCCCCGTTGGCGGCTTCATCAGCCAATGAATTCCCTTCAACGTGAACGCCATCACGCTGAAGACTCAGTGTATGTATCACGTGAGCCCTTGGTAGTTCGTTTCTCAACACCACTACCTGTTCCCATAGCATTTTATGCTTAATTGTGCCACCTTTTGCATCTTTGAACCCGTTTTGTTCCCAATGATGTAGATATTCATTGTACGACTGTACACAGTAAAAGGAATCACACACAATAAGTGTGGGGAATTCGTGATCCGTATTTATAAGTGCCAGAATAAGTGCTTTGAGTTCTGCCAACTGAGCCGTGCAGTCTCCTAGAGATTGCGTTTTAGTGCAACTCGAATGGAACTTTCCATCGTGCATGCGACCTTTAACAATCGCACACGCTGCGCTGTAAGCTTGCTTACTCCCTGTGGCTGGTTGAGCAGAACCATCAGTGTAAATGATATATTCATACTGATCTAGAGGCAAAATTTCATTTGGTAGAGGATATTCTTGTTCGTATTGCAGGAATGCTTGAGTTTTTAAACTTGGATCAAATCTGTATTCAACATCCGTTGCAGTAAGAGAATTAGCCCATTGTATCCATCTCGGATGTAAGGCTTTCGCATTTGGAATGCTAGCTTTTGTAACAGCTTCTAAGGCTGGTACTGGGGTCACGACAATTATGCGTTTACCCTGAGCCAGAGCTCTTTCTCTTGCTACAGCGGTCTGCACTACTGTCAGGATTTTTTCTGTTGAAGTATAACGCATCTCTGCGTTTGTGTACAGGTGTGATTTGTATGCGATCGGTACTGTTTCGCCTTCATTAAAAGTCAAATAAGTGTACCCGCATTGACCTGCTATGACTCGGATCACCAAGTTGCGTACGTTTACGCGTGTCTGTAAATGTTTAGAAGCTATCATGTCTTCCTGTAGGGAACGCAGGATATTTGTATGTTCCTGTGTCCATTGTCTGACTGAAAAATCAGGTTTTATTAAGTCATAGAAAGGTTTCACTCTTTCTGCGTAATCCAAAATGTATGTTCGACCAAAATTTAGGAATCCCAGAATTGATTGTAAATTCTTTAATAATTTTGGAGGTTGGAGCAGCGCACACTTTTCTAAAAGTTAGCTGCTAGGCTTTTTCCCTTACTTGACAGCTCGTATCCTAAAAATAGGACACTGAGGTGGGCAATCTTTTATTTCTTAAAATTAAATTTGTAGCCCTCAGAGGCGAATCCCATAATAATGGTGCTCACCCTGGTCAAGTGCCTCTTTAAGTCATCGTCTGTCAGATAAATATCATCCACATAAGACAATGCTTCTTCATCCAAATTTTGGAGTAACTCCGTTACTCTTGCTGAAAATACCCCCGGGCTGTTTTTGTACCCTTGGGCTAGTCGACAAAATTGTCGCTGGGAACCTAACGCACTGAAGGCGGTCAAATACCTGCTTTCAGGTGCTATATTTTGGCAGAAAAATCCATTTTGAGATATCAAGTGTTGTTTTGTATTTTTTCCGCACAATGTTATTAATTAATGCGGCACTGTGTGCATTTTGAACTTCAAATGTCTTTGTGCAAGTGTTTAAATGTCTGTAATCCAAAACTAAACGATATGTGTTGTCAGGTTTCATTACGGGAAACAAAGGATTGTTCATTGGTGAAGTGCAATTTTCTATCACCCCTGGTATTCTAGTTGGTCTAGAATTTCCCTGACTTGTTTTTAGCTTCCTGCTTTATAGGGTATTGCCTTTGAGCATTTGGGGAAACTTTTAACGGGATCACGTGGTGGGTTGAATCTTCATCCCAACCAACATGATTTTTATACAATGCTGGAGCTAGGGCAACCGCCCACTCCCGCGCATATGCATGTTTTAGGTAAATGGGAACGAGGTCGGAAAAGGCTGGAAAAATTACAGTTTCTCCCCTAGGGCACTCCATGACGAATGCTGGCGGCCAGTCTTGTTCTGCTAATAGAATGTCATAACCTGATGACAGATTTTTCCAAAAGAGACCTTTAATTTTCCTGGGCTTATCCCCCTCCAGCCGGAGTGTTATCTCATGTAACTTATGTGGGACACTTACCCGAGTATCAGGTGTTTCCACCGTGATATACTCACTCAACTCCGCTGTCACCAGAAATTCCTTCAGGTTCTGGCGAGCTATCGTTACTTCTGCCGCGCTGTCTAGCATCGTCAGAGCCCATTCCCCGTTCAGAAGCTGTGTCCTCAGAATTCTGGGCATGTCTGATCTTGAGACCTGCTACCTTCTTCTTTTTGAACTGAGGTTTTGATTTTTGTGTATCTTCTTTTTTAGGTGCGTAGTCCGCAGCGCGTTGCGAGTCTCTGGACTTTGTACGCTCCTTTTACCGTCCTTCCCTCTCGGAGTTTTTTGATGAACCCTGAAAGGAACGAGAGGAACGAGAGGAACGAGTATCAGTATCCTGATGCCTGTCAGGTTTTTTAATATTATCCCTATTCCTGAGGTTATACCTCCTTTCAGAGGGCTCCTGTTGAGGAGACCTACCTCTGGACTGAGATCTGTTGTCTTTAGACTTTTGTTGTTTTTTATTTTCCCACTTCTTTTTAGAAGAAGTAGGTGTCTGCTTTGTAATGTCCTTTTCAGGACTGCCCACCAGTTGTGGTTTTAATGCTTTCCCCCCCAAACTGTCTCTGCCTAGTTCTGCATATGCAGTTTCAATTATTTTGGGTAGTTCGTGTTGTTGGTCGTCTGGACCGAACTCCCTTAGGCGTTGGCGGATCGCCACTAAGGCTGCTTTCCCCTTAATGTTAGCTAGTATTATGGCAGCTACCTAGTCAAAGTTATTTAGTAACTTCATCCCTAAGTTAAGGGCAGGTTCTGCTCCGTACTCATTTTGTATCTGTCTCAATGCGTCAGGTACTACTGCTAAGGACGGGATACCATGTGTTCTGGTATATATGGCAGCGAAGACTGAACCCCAAGAGGTGCAATCCTCTACTTGTGGTGTGAGACCCATGGGCAAGCAGATTGTTAGAATTCTGTGTTTATCACAGGTGGTAGTTTTCGGGAATACTGCCTCAAGCTGAGTTATTTTCTGAGCTATCCAGAATGGGATTTGTTTGCGCTTTGCTGGCATTTTGCTCATTACCGCGTGTAATGTTTGTGGAGTAATTTTATTAACTGTATTCTGGACTGGAGTATCTTGTGCTGCAACTGGTGCAGGCTGAACTGTTAAAGTCCTCATCACAAATTGTGTGAGGTTTCTGTAGATTTTAATTAAATCTCTGTGTTGTACGAGTAAGTCTGGCTGTGGCATTGTGTTAATGTCAGGATGCGGTGTGTATGCCGCTAATATGGGCCATGTGGCTCCTGCTCCTCCGAGCGGGCCTAATCTTGCTCTTCCTCGTACGTGGGGTAGGGCTCCTTTAAACCAGTAATTATGCTCCTGGTAAGTGAGCGGAACCTCTACCTCCTCAAAAGCAGTATAGTCCGCTGGTGTTTCACCTTCTAGGTAGTAGTGAAATACATTTGTTATTGCATTCGTTGCTGGGAATGTAACCCAAGAATAGAACACCTCTGTTTTATTGGATTCGTGTGCCTCAATCACGAAAATTACTATACCCCCCATGGCTCTTAAGCCATGTTCTAGAAGTGTTATGGTGACTGCCCTTCTAAAAATGTGGTGCAATTTGTATTGCATCTTCAGGGTCTTCTTCTAAACCTAAGAGGTTTGTTGTAACTCTCCCTGTTGTGTTTGCTTCGTCCACCATTTATTAATTGGAAGAAGGGAGGTTAAAGAATTTTAAGATAAGGTGTAAATGCACAATTGTAGGAACTAAATATCCTTCAAGCTTGAGTAACCAACAGCCAATAAATAGTATTTTCGTACTACTCAGCTGCGGCGGATTTTGTGCCCACCCACTCCAGACGTCTCTGGGGTCTTGTGAGTAGGTTCTCTGAGAATAGCACGACTGAACTACTCAGATTCTACTGTTAAATAAGTACCAAACCAACATTGGTGGCGCCATGTCGTGTAGTTCCTATAGTACCCATGCAGGACCTGCACGTTTGTATAACATAAGCTGTGGGCTTGGTGGCAGACTGACTCTGTGCACCCTCACCGCGTATGTTAGATTTGTTTTGCATTAGCTAGCTCACAGTGCCACTAGAATCTCCTCTTATCGGGGAGAGATTAGCTTCTGGCAACCTTAGATCATGACAACCCTGATCCCTCAGAATCGTGGAAACAATATACCACTTTTCGATCAGTCACTCATGCTTACATATTCAGTTTGTCTCAGAGAGTTACACAGAATAAACAGTTGGGCGTTTCAATAAGTATTTATTGAACAGTTGTTATTCTAGTGTAGAATATATGTGCTGCGGAAACCAGCAGACAATAGCAGAGATATATTATTAGCAGTACGATGAAAGCAAAGGGATAGAACAATTCTACCATATTGCAATAGTCATGGATACATACATGAATATAAAAGCATTATGCAAAGTGTGCGTACTCCTACGATGCCTACCTAGATGTACTTATGTGTACCTAGCATATGTGTGTAGGTCTTAGAAGCTAAGAGCCAAGAATCCTTCTAGGATTTAGTCGAACCCCCATACCTGAATAGGGAGAGTGTGGGACCCCGTCCTGGTCTCGAGTTGGACACCCCGTCCGGGTTGTGTCAGACCACTGTCAGCTGGAGCGACTGCATGCAGGAGCCTCAGCATCTCTGGTCAGTGTGTCAGCATGCAAGTCTCGGTTCCCTCTCCCTTACCGGGGCAAGATGTGGTATATTTATACCCTGGAGACTCTCATCCCTTTGTGTGGTTTGTATTGGGCCTGGTCAGTCTTGAGGAAGACGTCATGGGTGAACTTTGTACAGACAAATTATGCGGTGCTATATTGCTAGAGAACCATGCATAATTAATGAGTACAGTGTGGGCCTGTGTTTGGGAAAAACCCTGCTGGATTCAAAACCACAGGATAGATAACGTTCAGCCCTCAGAGCACGTTGTGTACTAGTGGGACTAATGTAGGTGAAAGATCATACCTATATAATGAATCATGACTATAATAGGACATGTACAGTTATGACCATAATTGGGCATATGCGACTATGACCATAATAGGGCAAGTACGAATATGACCATATTAGGGTAAATATGAATACGTCCATTTTAGGGCATGTACGAACGGGTCTACATTAGGGCCTCTATACGGGACATAACAGGGGGAGTGATTGTTCAAGGCGGAAACCCCTTTTATCATACAGCCTGATGGTACACACCAGGAAATCCCAATAGTTCTGTGGTAGCTAGGACTCTAGACCCAGAGGAAGAACCAATGGTAGAAATGATTATAATGGGAAGGAGGTATGCTTTTTTGGTTGATACAGGGGCAACAAAATCTTGCCTCTCAGAAGGAAATGTTCCATTGTCCTCTGCCACCATGGATACGCAGGGCTTCTCTGGTGAAGTACAGCGCATTCCATACACAACACATGTGCCCATAGAGGTGGCAGGAGTGCGAACGCAGGAGCGTCTCCTTTATTCTCCAAATTCACCAGCAAATTTATTAGGAAGGGATATCATGTCTAAATTAAACATGACAATAAGGATTCCCTCTGATGGGTCCATGACATGTGAAATACCAGGGCAAGCGAAATGTGGGATACATCTACTAAGAATACCAGAGGAAAATGTGGTTGGAAGGGCAGAGCCAGTGCATTATAAATTGCTAGCAGATGCAGTACTTACGGTTCTGAAGACAGAGGAAATACTTTTAGGGAGATGGATGGAATTGCCACCAAGACTAATTTTCAGGAGACAAGCTGGTGGTGATGAACTGGGACAGGTGAATACCCTTTATCTTGAGTGCATGGAAATATCCAGTAGATGGGGCGCTCTGGTGGCATCAGATAATGATGGAGAAATTTGGAAGGTTCTGATTTTTCTTATGCCTGGTCTGAGACCACGGGACATTTCTGATTCAGAACTCTTTTCAGACGATCCCACCAGGACTGAGATAGTTTATACACACACTGCACCCTTGTTAGTGCGTGTTTACCGTGCACAGACCACGTTACCAGTTGTGCCATCCACCTCCAATGATATTGAAGCATTTGCAGCAGTCCCGCCTTGTCTCTGGACATCAGCTCCAGATGAGGTAGGACTGATACTATCTGCAGAACCATTTAAGATAAAGTTGAAGCCAGGTGCACAATTGCCACGTGTAAAACAGTATCCACTGTCTAAAGAAGCAAAAGAAGGTATTAGAGGGACAATACAAAGACTGAAGGATCAGGGAGTCCTGTATTCCTGTCTATCACCTTGTAACACCGCAATTTATCCTGTAAAAAAATCGACAGGTAATACTTGGAGGATGGCTCAGGATTTTCGCCCCCTTAACACCATAGTATTAGCAGAGTACCCCATAGTGCCAGACCCATCTGTGATATTGACTAATATACCAAATGACAGCAAATGGTTTTCTGTGGTGGATTTAAAAAATGCTTTTTTTAGCATACCTTTACATCCTGACAGTCATTATTTGACAGCCTTTAGTTTTGATGGTGAACAAATCCAATATTCTTGACTCCCCCAAGGCTATTGTGAGTCTCCATCTGTGTTTAATAGAGTATTGAGAGATGATTTGTTAAATTTCCAGTCAGACAGTACAGTCTTCCAATATGTAGATGATTTATCAATATGTTATTAAAACAGAATCTGAATGTGTTTTGGACACTGTCAATCTCCTAACGCTACTTGCTACTAAGGGATACAAAGTGGACAGGAAAAGATTACAGTTTGTGCAAAAAGAAGTGCTGTATTTGGGCCAAGTGTTGTCTGCAGAAGGCAAAAGGATAGCAGGTTCTAGAATACAAACTATACGTGATCAACCTCAGCCCAAGACAGTAAAAGACATGCAGAAATTTCTAGGCCTTTGTAATTTTGTACGTCAGTGGGTATTTGATTATGCTACCATCATTCACCCACTATTATATGCAATGAAGCAAGCTGAAACTGACAACACAGGCATACAGTGGAGTGATGACAGTGTAAGTGCATTTCAGACATTGAAAGAAGCAATTGCTTCAGCCCCAGTGCTAGCAAATCCAGACTATACAAAGATTTTTTCTGTTTTCTGCTGCCACAGAGGATTCCATGATATCAGTCCTTACTCAAAAATACCCGATGGGTCACAAACCCGTCGCCTATTTTAGTGGACTATTAGATCCAGTAATGAAAGGTCACTTTCCTTGTGAGCGAGCGCTTGCAGCAGCAGCGTTTGCAGTAGAAAAGAGTAGTACTATTACAGCAGGATGCCCTGTAACATTGTATGTTGAGCACTCTCCATTCCCTGTGCTGCAGAAAAGTAAAAGTACATTGACCACTAAAAGAGCGACAGGTTATGAAGTAATACTGTCAAACCCTTCTTTCTGCATTGAGCGAGTACACTCAGTCAATACTGCAACTTTTTTAGTGCACCCACTAGAGCCCACTGATCATGACTGTAGTGTAACATTGGAGGAGGACGATCACCTGGCACATGAGGACCCCTTGTCTGATGGCCGACAATTGTTTATTGATGGTTCTTCATGGATAGACCAGGAGACAGGTAAAAGACATACAGGTGCAGCTGTTGTTGAGGCTACTGGTACACCTACTGATTATGAAATAAAAACAACAAGGACCCCCTGAAACTAATAATAGTTCCTAGGACAGGGAAACAACAAATATAATATAAACAATCCTAGGCAACTTAAAACTTGTCGAAAATCAAGTCTAAATAATGTCAATAAATGAGAGCAAGATCAGTGTACAGCCATATTATTTAAAATAAGTACATTTTATTATAAGACATATAGACAAAATTGTTTTTAGACACAAACATACAAAAATACAATAAACAATGTATCATAAAAATATCATTGCATACAATCACAAGCCATATACATGACATAGATTAAAAAATCATAACAGAATTTAATCAAGCATGGATAATAATGTTGTCCCAACAAGCCACATATTGTGGGTACATCTGATAGTCATGAAAAGTCGTATATATATATAAAAAAACCTACTGATTATACCTTACACACATTGCAACTCTTACCCTTGCCATCCCAAGACTCAGCCCAAGTGGCTGAATTAAAAGCACTGATAACGGCCCTACAGGCTTGTCAGGGTCAGCCAGTAACGATATACACTGATTCAGCATATGTAGCTTCCACCGTTCACTCAGGGCTGAAGAGATGGGAAAGGCGAGGATTTCTTAAATCTGATGGGACACCAGTAGCGCACCTACATCTTTTAGCTGACCTTATTGCTGCATTGCAAATACCATGTCAAGTAGCAGTGGTTAAGTGCCAGACACATACAAAAGGAACAGATTTGATGTCTAAGGGAAATGAAGCTGCTGATACAGCAGCAAAGGAAGCTAGTTTATATGCAATGAAAACATGCAGTATGCACACTTTAGATGCAGATGATGAGGTTGAGATACAACACTATGAGAATATTTCTACAGAGGCATTATTAGACATTCAAAATGCAGCACCACAACATGAGAAAGATCTCTGGAAATCAAGGGGGGGAGTGACTGGATTTCCAGATCTTCTTTATAGATCAGCAACTTCAGGTAAAGTTATAATGCCTCAGTCACTACTTATAACAGCCCTTCGACAACTTCATTTACCAACACACAATTCTAAAAGAGTAATGATGAATGAATTAAATAAAATCTGGTTTATCCCTAATCTAGGACCATTAGTTGATGTATTTCTAGCTTCATGTCATGTGTGTTATCAGTACTCTAATAAGAGGTCACCAAAAATACCTTCATCCTCCATTCCAAGACCAATAGGTCCTTTCATAGAGTTACACATAGACTTTGTAGATATGATACAAAAATGTAAAGGATATAGGTACTTGTTAGTAGTGGTGTGTCCATTTTCACGATGGATTGAAGCAGGACCCTGCTCCAGGTGTGCTGCTGACCAGGCAGCCAAATTCCTGGTGAGAGAGGTCATACTGAGGTGGGGGGTTCCGGCGGCAATACGCAGCTATAATGGCAAACACTTTGCTAATACAGTATTTCAGCAAATTACTAAACTATTAGGAGTGGAACACCAGTTTACCTCAGTTTACCACCCAGAGAGTAATGGAATTGTTGAGAGGATGAATGGCTTATTGAAAAGCAAAGTGTCAAAAATTTGTGAGACACTGAAAAAGAATTGGCTTTACTGCCTTCCCCTTGCTCTGTATGCATTGAGAAATGCCCCTTCAAAGGATCATCATTTGACCCCTCACCAAGTTGTAACAGGTAGGCTTTCTAATTTTTCCTTTAAACAAAATCAAATGATTCGTTCTGATACTAAGTCTGCATCAGAAAGTGTTTGGCAAGAAATGAATGCATACATGTCTGCCTTAACAAAAGCTGTACAGGTTTATTCTAAACAGGTTCAGCTGCAACAGGCCGACAGTACTGCACCACCCCAGCCCTTGTCTACAGCCATCAGCATCGGTTCCTGGGTCTTCGTGCGCAACTTTGTGAGAACATGGAAGGACCCCAAGTTTCTAGGCCCCTACCAAGTAACACAAAGCACGCCAAAAGCAGTCAAAGTGGAGGGGATGCGGAACTGGGTGCACGTAGCGGACATTATTCCATTTTTGGCCTCACTCCCGCAGAGAGGGGAGGAGGCAATGGTCCAAGAACAAAAGATACAATGAAGAGACAGTTAAATTATATTTTTCATAGTATAATAATAAGCTCAGTGGTTATGATTATTACTCTGATAATTTGCTATTGTATTATGTGTTATGTAGATGCAAAAGATCCCACCCATAGGGAAGAAGTATTAAGCTTTCGTAGAGCTGATTCTTTACTTGATAATTTGTGGTACAAAAGCATGCATGATATAGGTACTAATACACAAAATGATAGTTGTTATGTATGTTCTCTTATTCCCCATGCCATAGAAACACCACCTTTAGTGTATCCTAAAGATGTGCCTGTTAATATGACAAAGTGTTTATTGCATCTTTTCTTGTGTAGGATAAAAGCACAGTTACAGCCAACGCATGTTAGTCCTATGACTGCCAGAGTTAATACAACCAGATTTGATACAACCCCTGAAATTTTGCAAATTTTGACAGATAAAACAGAGATAATGAAAGAGATATCCAGAATGAAGGGAGCAGGGCAGAAATATAGTTATGCAAATTGGGAGGAAGCAGTATTGGAACGAGGTATTCTAGGGAGATCTAATCCACCATCCACCTGTAATAATTATTCTGCCAAACCACTGCCCCCAGATTGCGCAGCCAGGCCAGTATTAAGTATTGAAGCATCAGTATTTGCCAATAATAAATGGTTTACTGGAGCTAGGTTTTCATGTAGGTCCATATCTTTATGGAATGGCACAGAAGCAAAAAATCATTTGAGATTTGATGATATAAAAGCATCATGTCAGCAAGTATGGGATGAAAACATGCAGAGATATACATGGACTGGAACTAAATGTCATCCTAAGCTGGCTGTGAAACTAATGAGATTTTCTCTTTGCTTTCAGAGAAATGGGATTG
Source organism: Calotriton arnoldi (assembly GCA_963921515.1). Lineage (NCBI taxonomy): Eukaryota > Metazoa > Chordata > Amphibia > Caudata > Salamandridae > Calotriton > Calotriton arnoldi. The sequence goes on from CAWUFW010000375.1 coordinate 2,787,605, forward strand.
TTAAAGAGGGACGGAATCTCAATTGCAGTTCAACTATTTACAATGCCGATATGCAGGGCGGTACCTCCAGCCTTATGGATTTTTTCTGGCAGTGTGGAGCTCGAATATACACTCAATTACCCCCCGACTGGAGCAGAATCTGCTCTCTGGTGACTTTGCATACTCCATCTATGGTAATACCAGCAAAAGAAATAAAAGATTTGCATTTGCATTCCGTGCGTAAAGCATCAACTTTGCTGTATCATCACAGAAGAAAAAGGATGGCTGAGTTCTTTGGAACTTCAGTGTGGCAGGATGTGCCCAAAGAGTATAGGTTGTTCAATGACGCCCAAACATTTTTTGGGAGTCTGATACCTATGTTTCAAGCAAAAGCAACTGCTCGCTGGGTTCAGATCACCCGGTGGGAGCTAATGAAAACAATAAATGCTACTGAAGATGGCTTTAATGCAATTAAAGAAGAGCTGCGTTCAATCAGACTTATGTTTGTGGAAAACAGATATGTTTTGGACTTAATGACAGCAATCGAAGGAGGAGTATGTAAAAAACTTAATTCATTATGCTGTACTTTCATACCGGCGAATGATGAAGATGAAGGAAATCTAACTCAGGCCATATTGACTTTGCATAATTTGCATACACAGATGAAGAAAGAGGGGGGTGCTCCAGATGAGTGGTTCACTGGCTGGTTTGATTGGGTGCCGTCCTGGATGTCGGGGTTGTCTAAGGCCTTATTGCCTATAATAGTTCTGTTGCTATTGATGTGCCTAGTATTTCAGGTTATCTTAGCATGTTGCAAGAGGGTTACAGCTAAAGTGGGAGGTATGTTCCCTATAATAAGAAATAAAGAGATGTAAAATACAGAATTGGAAGAAATGCACAGGGGTAGTGAGGAAGTAGTCGAAGAATCGACTAGAGTGGGGAATTAAAGGAATCAAAAACCTAATTTAGATTTAGGCCCTAATTATTCTGTTTTACCTGTCACTTGCCCACAAACTGTGAAATATTATGTAAAGACAGAAAAACAGTATAATGCTGTTTAAACGTGTGGTTAAACGTGCATGTTAAGTTGTACACTTGTATCTGGAAATAACCTACAGCCTGCTTTCAAAAAAGGTCTAAATGCGGTCTGGTTTAAGTGTTTTTTCTTTCCCATTGTATTCGGGCTGAGAAATGTCCCGTCTTGAATATTTAACAGGAAATTCAGAGCAGCAAGAATGTTTCCATTGTAGTCTGTAAGTTTGGCGTGAGAAGTCACGAACACAGGAAAGAGCTGTTCTTGAAATAAATGTATGTAATCTGGGTGGGACATAACGGAAAAGCTGGAAGCTTTTTCTATTGTGAACATTGTATTAAATATGGATCTAGGCCAAAATTAGTATTATAAGAGTAGACTCGAAGTGTATGTAAGTTGAGACTGACTTGTGCTTCTCTCATAGCACATCACTCTCCCAGCTGAACTAGCCTGGCATGTACAATAAACCTTTTTGTACTCCCTTTTGTTGCAGATGTGGTGATTAAATGATTTGCACTGCTTAAAGGATTTTTTCCCGACAGGCGGGCTGCTCTTTATTTACCTTGTCTGCAACAGCTTCTCTCAGCAGTTGTAGCACAGGGTCACTTGCAAAGAATAACTGAATACAGTGGTTTTTGCATTCGCTTTTTATATGATGGAGGGCCAGGTCTCTCACTTACTTCACAAAATTCTATTGTCCCCAGAGCATGGCAAGGATCGTATTACTACCCTCTTCCGCCCCACGACCCGTAGAGTTTCCCAAAGCCCCACTTTTAGTGGGCATGAGTCCCATAGCGCCCTGTACCCTAATTCACTAGACACGAGGGTCCATGATCAGAGCATCTGGAACTTCGCAGTCACCCGGTGGGGGGCGCAATGCCTCACACCTTCCCAATGGAGCCTTTCATGTTCGCTGTTCTGATTACTGAATACCCACTCGCTTACAGTGAGCCCCTGTCCTACACACAGCAGAGCGAGTAGAACCACATAGTAACTCCTGTACCCCTATGAGAGTCCTCCGATTGCTGCCAGTTCCATTAGTGCAGCCTTTTACCCTTCATAATCCCATTGTATGTTGTTTTTTCTACTTTGTGACCCATGTTCTCACCAAAGCACTCACGATCTCTCCTAATTTCTACTCCCTTCAGAGTCCAATACAATCTGACCCTACAGTATCAACTGGACATCCAAATAACCCCTTCAAATCGTCCGTGCCCCTGTAATCAGTAGTGGAATTCACTGTCACATTGACCACGTTGCTGGCTCCGTTCAATCTTATATTTTCCTCTCCCCCCACTGCAGAATTGCACGTCAAGCCCTGTCTCTTGCACCTAATAGTGTACCCTGAACCAGTGTCACCATCAACTAATGCTCCCTCTTTTAGGCAACTAATGCCTCCTGCACCGCGCTCTCGCTTAGTGTGACCCCTGCCACTGTTGGCCACAATACAAGAACATATGCGACCAGTGCTTAATTTGTAAAATATTAAGTGCCAGGGCTCTGACCAGGAGGCCACTGCAGCTTGCACCACCCATTGCCCTTGTCATCGCTGCCAAAACAACTACTAACCATCTCTCTCGCATGTAAATGCGACAGTTCAGATTATTCCAGGTCCCCAAAGCTAAAGGAATGGCTGGGGAGGCAGGTATTAGCAATTTTAATGTATATTATAGTCCTAGACTACCGTTGTTCTGCTCATCTCAATATTAGATGAGCAGCACCACCATGTGTAGACTGTTCTAAGTATGGTGTTGACAATTTGGTGCCGGTGCCGAGCACCGGAAACCAATTAAGTGCTGGTGCTGAGCACCGGAAAGCACCAGCTCAAATTAAGCACTGTATGCGACCACAGTATGCACCTACACTAGGTTAGACCGAATTGAAATGCAAAGTACATGTGCGTAGATTCTGTGGTTTTTCAGAGACAGGCCTCTGGTGATCATTTAGTATCAAAAGAGCAATAAAATGGTTACATGGCATGCTGTTGTCAGTACCTGTATAATCTCAATTATTCCAGTGGACAAATAAATAACCTAAACATTAATTATCAATCATCTCGAGGAGCGGTGTTTAATTGTTTGTAGGCAATGCAGCAGTAAAGCTTCTATAAATATAAAAAAAATACTTTGACAGCTACTTTACGTTGTTTCATATCTGTACGTTGGGTATTGTGGTCTCAGTTTCCTGCTTGTGCTTTTATGTTACAAAGCTTCTCCTTATTTCATGTATATGTATGCAATATCTGAACCAAAAAGTATGTGAAACAAAGGTTTTCAAGAGTACTGAACCAAGGTCTCAATCCATTTTCTGCTATTAATAACACCACTCTAATGCAATCGGCTCGTGCACGAGAACACCAGCCATCAAGAAGCATTCAGGCCCTCACCAGGAGTGGCTCTGGCTAAGCACTTATGAGGTAACACCAGTCATCAAGAAGCATTCAGGCCCTCACCAGGAGTGGCTCTGGCTAAGCACTTATGAGGTAACACCAGTCATCAAGAAACATTCAGGCCCTCATCAGGAGTGGCTCTGGCTAAGCACTTATGAGGTAACTCCAGTCATCAAGAAACATTCAGGCCCTCATCAGGAGTGGCTCTGGCTAAGCACTTATGAGGTAACACCAGTCATCAAGAAACATTCAGGCCCTCATCAGGAGTGGCTCTGGCTAAGCACTTATGAGGTAACTCCAGTCATCAAGAAGCATTCAGGCCCTCATCAGGAGTGGCTCTGGCTAAGCACTTATGAGGTAACTCCAGTCATCAAGAAGCATTCAGGCCCTCACCAGGAGTGGCTCTGGCTAAGCACTTATGAGGTAACTCCAGTCATCAAGAAGCATTCAGGCCCTCACCAGGAGTGGCTCTGGCTAAGCACTTATGAGGTAACTCCAGTCATCAAGAAGCATTCAGGCCCTCACCAGGAGTGGCTCTGGCTAAGCACTTATGAGGTAACACCAGTCATCAAGAAGCATTCAGGCCCTCACCAGGAGTGGCTCTGGCTAAGCACTTATGAGGTAACTCCAGTCATCAAGAAGCATTCAGGCCCTCACCAGGAGTGGCTCTGGCTAAGCACTTATGAGGTAACACCAGTCATCAAGAAGCATTCAGGCCCTCACCAGGAGTGGCTCTGGCTAAGCACTTATGAGGTAACTCCAGTCATCAAGAAGCATTCAGGCCCTCACCAGGAGTGGCTCTGGCTAAGCACTTATGAGGTAACACCAGTCATCAAGAAGCATTCAGGCCCTCATCAGGAGTGGCTCGGTAATTGGTGTGATATTCATTGTGCTTTACAAGATCCGACTCCACTGAGCAACAAATATCACCCAATTACGAGCTTTTGGAGAATATCTTTCAGATTTAGGTTCTTACTGCACCAAACTCTGCATGTTCTTGTAAAACTGGACATTTTTCTCCCCATAAATATCGGCAGGTTTGACTTCTTGATGTTTCTCCAGAAACTCGTAAGTACCATATGTGCTGTAACAGAAGTTACTGCACACATCGCAGTTAACCGGGTCACTCCTAATGAGGGCCTTATAGCCTCATTACAAGTGCCTTGTTTAATTCTGCTATATAGGGTAACTTCTGCACTGAGCAAAATGTATATATTTTATCGTACCTGGTAAATTATGGGTGTGAAAAACTCTGCATCCCCCGAATACATTTCTTCAGGTCAAGCCTGCTGAAAGTTACCAGGGAAATATACCCAGAACATTCTGAGACATGTAGACTTTGGTGCAGTAAGTACCAAAATCTGCATGTTATGCAGCATGTTGCAGACAAATCTTGTAATAGGCGATAATTCTCGTGCATGTTTAAAACAAAAAACCTCAATGCTGGATTTTAAATGTGGATTGGTTATTGCATTGGACACCAGGGCACTTGTAATGGGGTCCTAAGAGGCACATATCCACTCCTACAATTGCCCATGATTCGAAATAAAGCAATTTAAGAGTGTTATACCTGAATTCTTTAGGTCTTTTACTAGAATAACATTTCCCTTTCTTTGCATGTACATCTGTTTTTAATGTTGCTCACATTGCGACTTTGATAGAAATTTCTTTTTTCAAGTGAAGTCATTTCAGGGTAGGGCATGACTCATTGGCTGCATAGTTAAACTACAACAGGTGAAATTGTATGATTACATATATACAAGAGAAATGTATGCCTACTAGGATTTTGCAAAGAACAACGATTGAAGGAAAACTGGAAACGTTCAATGAAGGTAGGAGTTTATTTTATTGAAAGATGTTCCCAAACAGCCAGAGCTCCTTAGGTCACACAAGTATCCCAGCTGACTGAAAACCTGAACATTCTAACCTGCACTCCCAGGGGTTCCAGGATCATCTAACAATTCTTAAGTAATAGGGGTCAGCTGGAACATACCAACTATAGTTTAATAACATATAAACAATATGAGAGTTTACATAAGCTAAAATAATACAACCAAAGTGAGATTATAACATGTATGCCTACTAGGATTTTGCATTTTGGCAAAGATAGAAGGTTATAATGGCTGGCCACACACCTGTCACCCACCCCTTGCTTGCAACATTGATCTGCTGCTGTTTGATTAGTTTGCTCCCCACATTGAGAATAACTGCATCATTCAGGTTGCATAGAAAAAGGTCCTTAAGGTATCCAGTAGAAACTGAGCAGCTTCGAGCCAAAGGGATTTCTGCCTTTGCCAAGCCAACAGTACTAGGCCTTGCCATAATGATTACTTCTTTGTAAGTTGAAGCATTATTCTCTGAGCAAAAACAATGCATGAATGACGGTGCATTCAGCAGTAGAGTTTTGTGTTTTAGTCCAAGGGTCTGATATGAGTGGGTCGGAGTTTTGTCACCCCTGCACAAAACCCCTGTGCAAAATGTATCGCACCTGGTTATCGGATGTGATAAATTCCTCACACAGCATTAAATTTCGATAGGTTAAACCTGCTGGAGTTTAACAGAGGAAAAGTGTACAATATTTACTTTGACATGCAAATTTTGATGTGGTAAGCACCAGCATCCACAGGATGTTCCTCAAAACACAGAATTGGTGCAATTTAGGAACTCCTGGGAGTCTGTTACATCAGGTGCAATAATGTACATCTTCCCTCCCTCCGACCCACTCAATATCGAGGCCTGATTCTTAGAGTGTCGGGGTTTTCCAATCCCTGCGCAAAGACATGAGGTGCCGTTAAGTTCTCACCCTTTGTTACATTTAAGCTCAAAGTCTGCATGCATTTTCCCAAAAACTTGCAATAGGTGCAATTTATCATATCTGATACATTTGGACTCTGGTTTGTCAGATATAGTGTGTAACAAAATGCAACTTCTTTGCAACGCAGGGCCTCACAAGGAAAGTGGAGCTCTAGTTTTAACACTTTAAAGAGAGCTCTCTCCCCTTTTGTTTGATGGCCTCCATAGTAAGTTTAAGTAGCTGCTGTTGTGCTCAGTGTGCTTCTTTAAATAGGTAGACGATTATCTGGGTTTTCAGTGTGTTTCTGATCGTGCCCCTTCTTTTTTTTCTCAAAACAACTTTAAGATTTTATAGAACCAGCTCGGTACAAAGTAAACATTATATAATCAAGCTGCCTTGAATTAGACCCTCCAAATATCCCCAGGGGCATAGCCTTCTTAAAATAGACAGCAGAAATGCAATAAAAGTTTAAAGGAGTCTACTGCACAAAGTAAATTTCTCGAGCAGTGATCCTGTGTTACCAGTCGAATATGGGTTACCTATTCGAAGATCATGCCAAAATGTTCCAGAAACGAGCACTCAACTTTCCAATCCTCAGTATTAAAGGTGTTGAAGTAGAAGTAGTGTTGCGCTTCAAACACTTTTGACCATCCAACTAATGAGCTGCTCCTTGAGTTGGGCAACCATGTTCTGCCATCGTTGTATTTAGCAGAACGCCAGGGAAACGTTGGTCACGTGCACTGGTTTAGTTCCGGTTGAGACTTGTCGTTTCACTGCATGGGTTTGTTTCAGCACTTCTATAATTTTTCGACAGGGTCAGTGCAGTAAAGTAGTTCGAGTTTTTCACTTTGTAGTTTTTTAGGTCGAGCCTAGAGGCAGCGCGCATGCGCTGCTCTGCGAGGCATGATGTAATCTCTATGTTCGCTTTTTAGCACGCCCATGCTTTCTATTCGTTATTTTCTGTGACGTCATAAAATGCTGGCTTTTCATTGGTGCATTGGTTCAGTATGTCCCTCCTTTGTGTCCTTGGTTCCTTCCATGGCGACTGGCCTTCTTACATATACTCGATCTCTCCTGCCGCTCCATGCTGATCGCTGCGCACTATTTCCTTTTTTCCTCTCGGTTTGTTTTCAGTTGGGAGGTCTTCGGAATGCTTTTGTTTTTGCACTTTAAATAAAAAACGCTTATCGCCGAGGTAGATAGTTAATCCTCTTTGAGGGTAGAGGGCAAACAACAAACATCGCTGGGGTGCAATTTATGTGCAGTGATGGCCCCGCCCACCGTAGCCTCGCTGTGTGTCTTGCAGACAGCCCGCTGCTTTAATTGCCCATTTCCTCTCAAGGGCTCCTCTACCCGGGCGGCATTCATGCCTCTTTCCCGGGGAAGGAGCTCTGGGGTAGCAGCAGCTGTGTGGCGCAGCCCCCGGATGGCAGACGTTACCCAAACTGCGGTCTCTGTGTGCACTCTAAATTGCTTCAGAACCGTCAGTTCTCTGTGCTACACACACACACGTGGCGTGGTTGCCCTATGCCCCCGTGTGTGTTTGGGGGGGTGAAAATGTGATTTTTTTTGTCTGTTTTTCATTCAAAGGTGGGAAAGTACATCGTAGTTTTTATTGACCAAGTAAATATATCTAAAAACAAATCCTAAAATGTGTCAACATGTAGTTGTATACCTAAATATGTAGTGCGTTTACTTCTATTTTAATGTAAACATGCTTTTATATTTTATTGTGTTACCAGAACCCCCTCAGTAGCATTACTACATCATAATGCATTTACCATGTACGCCGCAAATGTCTTTCTATATCTGTACACATGAAGATATTTTATCCATGCCAGTAAAAATAGATGTAGCCTAAGAAAACATGCTATTTGCAAGAACACGCATCCACACACTCCTTTCCACAGAGCAAAGGACATATTTAATGTCATTATAGAGCACCCGCTCCAGGTGCCATTTCATTCTCATGCTGATTCTTTCATGTCAGAGGTGTGGCCATGAGGTTAGGATCCACAGTACATTTTTACAATAACCACTGACTGTAAATTATTTCCATTTCGATTCACAGTAGGGAAATGTGGTGATCCTGAAAAAGTGTCAGTAACAACCTGAGACTATTCCATTTTATGTGAAGGACTGAAGGAACTTTTTTTAGGTCTCGCCTGGCATTAGCAGCGCGCATGCATTGCTCTCGCCATGCGAGGGCCTTTTGGAATCAATACGGATTCCAAGCTAGATGTGCACGCGGACGGACAGAAGATGTGCACGCGTAGGACTGGATGCTTCACTGGCGGCGTGACACTCTGGGAACTTTTTTTTTTGGCTCGTCAAACTGTATTTTTCAATATTTGATGCTTTTAATAAGCAGCGCGGCATGCTGCGCTGCTTACTAAAAGCATCAAATATTGAAAAAAAAGAGTCGGCAACCTTTGATTGTGCTTATTGGTGCGAGTGTTTGCATGCTTGTTCTTTTACATATATTCAGCGTGCGCGCCTTTCGCGACTCGCTCCACATCAGCGTGCGCGCCTTTCGCGACTCGCTCCCTCATCGGCACGAAGTTTCTGCGTTTCTTGGGGATTAAGTACTGTTAGTGAATGTTAAGGTCTGCACATTTCCTGAAAGTAGGTATAAGTGTGCTTTCACGGGTGTTTGCTGGCTCAAATGTGTCTCCTTACAAATAAACAATGTTTGTGTCATGTTGCCTGTGATCGATTACACGCCCTCTCACTCTTTGGGCTGTTCTCTTTCTTTCCTGCATTACTTCTCATTTAATTTTCATTCACGACCTCTTTCTCTCTCGTTCTGCATCTCTTTCATCAACACTCTCTCTCTTCCCCTTGCTTCATTGATTCCTGTCTACGTTTCTTACATTCTCTCTCCCTGGCTTCCGCTCTCCTCAAATCCACCTCTCTCAATGTCCCTCTCTTTCTCTTGCACAATGTCTCTCCTCCCTCCCTTATATGTCTCACCTCTCATCTCGTCTTCAAGTGCGCGCTCTCTGTTTCCATCTTGCTGTTTTATAACCCCCATTACGTTTCTTTCTGTCTCCCAACCTTCCTCGCTCCCTTTTCTTTTTCCTCACTTCTCCTCGCTCTCACACTATCAGTCTCTCTCACCTCCTGTCTCTCTCTCCTAGATCTCTCTGTCACCCCCTCTCGCTCCCTATTCAATTTTTGCTTTTTTAATCTCCGCTCTGTCTTCTACTGCTCTCACTTGCTTTTTTCTCTCCATCCTTCTCTCTCTCTCTCGCCAGCCTCTCACTCTTACCCTCTCTCCCTTTCTCTTTTTCGCATTCATACTCTTTAACTCTTTATCGTTTTCTTGTTATCTTTTTCTCGCTCGCTCTCTTCTTCCTTTTACATCTTCTCTCCCATCTCACCGTCTTTCTCGCTGGCTCCATCCCCCTCTTAATCTGTCTCCCTCTCTCTATTACTCTATGGCTTTAGCTATCTTTTCTCCCCGTGGTTCCTCACTTAACACCACCTCTCTCTCTCCTCTTATTTGCCCTATTCAGCCTCTCTCTCACCTCTCTCTCCCTCTGTCTCCCTCTCTCCCTGGGATATCCTGTCTCTCACTCTCCTCTCCTCACTCTTCCTCCTATATTCCTGTGTCTGCCATTTCTCTCTCGCTCTCAATTTCTCGTGCAGCCTGTCTCTCCCTCTCTTTACCTCCTCTCTCCCCCGGGTTCCCCATCCGACCCACCCAGCCCGGCAGTCGCCTCAGCAGGTCCCACAGGTTGTTTTCCTCGTGGTCGCAACCATTCTACACAACGCCTGCTCCCCTCGCAAAGATTTAAATTTCGCTGATGAATTACCATACACTGGTTGCCTGGTAACTAAACGCAAGCCGGGCTAAGAATATGCCAGCTTTTTGTATTCTCATTAATAAAAATGCCACTCTGACACAGCAGCATGACTTTGGCTCACTGCAGGTTCTCGAAACGCCTTCTGAGAATCCCCCCCGACTCCGCATTTAATTACAGAGGATCAGGAAAGCTTGAACAGTGCGGCTCTGCTAATCTGTCTCACTAAAAGCAACGCGCAAAATATCGGCGCCCGCGAAGTTCCACTTTTAATAACAAACCGGCCGTCTTCTGCTTTCTGGGACCTGCGATCTATGCTGAAAGCGTAAATAATAATAACAGCCTGGCTGCCTGCTGCTTCTTGGGGCTTGAGCTCTACGCTGAAAGCGTAAATATTAATAACACCCCAGCAGCATGCTGCTTTTTGAGACAGGAGTTCTACGCGGAAAGCGTAAATAATAATAACAACCCGGCTGTCGCGTGAGCTCTACGCTAACAGCGTAAATAACAAGCATTAAAAATGCAATAGGTCTCGCCTTTCATTAAGTTAAAGCCATTTGCTTTGCTATACAATACCATTAGCAAAGCAAATGGCTTTAACTTAATCAAAGGCGCGACCTATTGCATTTTCAATGCTTGTTTTATAGTGCATTAGTGCAAGACAGATGTCTAGATGGCACTTCCTTGAGCAAAGTTTGCAGCATTCCAGCTGCTTTGGCAGAAACGCACTTGAAATTGCAGGCGCTGTACTCTATTTTATCAAGATCTCTTCATAGTTTAAAAAACAGACAGATGGACCAGCGGCACGTGTCTAGTGAAGATTTCAGGAAAATGAAATACATTAAACCTACAAACTGTCAACAGTGAAAGGCCTGCCATGTCAGAAAGGGGGTGCACATGTGGTCTCAAGTTTTATACCCGTCTCAACCTACATGATGGTTCTGCTTATGTTTGTAGAAGTTATTTAGCACATTGCTGACATCTGTCTGGCCCCATGCCGCTCTCAGAAATCCTTCTGTCCGGCCCCACGCCGCTCTCAGAAATCCCGCAGTGCCTCTACACACAGTATGGTTTGTTCAGTGCAGTGCTTCGTGATAGTTCTGACTGGTTTAAGGGTTGAGTCCTGTATGGCACTATGTGCGAGTTTGCATGGAGACTTTGGTCTGTGTTTTCAGAGAGAAAGTCTCACGCACCGCGCCTGAGAACAATGCAAATTCGGCTGAGAATCAGCTATCACACTAAGAGGGGCGATTCACACATACACTTGAGCATTGTGACCTGAATGCGCAGCCATGCTGGCTTGCGGAAGAGAGCAGATTGCTAGCCAGACGTAGCTGGAGGCCGCATAAACGCACTGTACACATTTGCCTGAAACAACATGTTTGACTGCAGCGGTGTAGGATCGCGATGGTAAACATGAGAAAGCCAGTCGTTGTCCATTGGTCAGAGCCTGGGACTACTGTGTGGTATCCAGGCCATGTCAGTTTGACCACTTGGGCACTTAAAACAGCTGCCACCTGCACTGCCTTGCTGCCACAGACGAAGACCCATGCTACAGTGCACTGCTCTGCCCGTAAGTGACCTGCCACAGCACCGTCAGCCCGGTCTGTGAGTGCCTGTCTCGGTACAGCCACGGCAGGCCTCCTGTGAGTGACTTAATATCTATTCAGTACAGTACGCTGTTCTACCACATACTTTGAAGACATTGGCAAAGCCAATAGCTCTGGCTAAGCACTTATGAGGTCACAAAGGCGAGACCTATTGGCTATGCCAATGCTTGTATATACTTTAGTATATACTTATTATATACTTATATGTGTATGCACTTTGTGGGCTCTGGAGATCAGCCCTAGGACTTCTCTGCTTCCGCTTAGGGACTTTTTTTTCTGTTCAACTGCCTCTATTTAACTGTTTTGATAGAAAACGACCAGCAGAGGTCAGTAAAATACCAGCATTGCTTTCTGCTGAGAGACTTTCTTTTTTTTCTTTTTCTGGCAACTGCCTCTATTTAACTTTCTTGATAGAAAACAACCAGCAGAGGTCAGTAAAATACCAGAATCACTTTAGCATTCTCTAGATTCCAGTCTATAGAAACTGTCTTCCACGAGCACCCGTAGACAATAATATTTTTTTCAAATCTTGTATTTTCAGTAATATGACCACCGAAGGCCCTGATTTTATATTAAAAACAGAGCTTTGGACTATACCATTTCCCGCTGAAAGGCAATATTTCTCTCCATGTGTTCCCATCCCTGGCGTGTCACGCAATTTGGTGCTTACTTTCCCTCCATGTTAAAGAACAGTAGATGTTGCAGCACCCAGGCTAATGTGCTGCATAGCTAAATACATATAAGGTCCCAAAGGTGAGACCGATTGCATTGTAAATGCTTGTTGTTAATGTTGTTTTATATAAGTGCCTTGCACATTCATCCTGGGTGTAGCTATTCTGAATGCTAAATCACCTCATGAGTGCCTGTCCTTTCTGAGTCTTAGCCAGCTTGTTCCCTCGTGCAGGCTTCCCCTTTGGATCGCTTTTCTCCTTTGACTTCCTGTATGATCCTGGGCAGCACTGTACTCCTCTTTCTCCGTACATTTTCTACCCAATCGCCAGTCCTTGCCCAAGTCCCTGACTGTGTTCCAGACATAGTCCCGGACAGTCCCTGACACTTGGGCCCTTGTAGAGAAGTTTAGTATTCCTGAGGCATGAGGCAGATCTGAGGTAGGCTGTGTATTCTGGCTTCACAAGCAGTGGTTGAGGCCATGGAAGGCTAGCAACAATGCACAGTCAAAGAGAGTTCAGATAGTCGGCCAAGCATGTCCCATCAAAGAAATGAGGGAAGGATTTGGGTAACAGAGGATATCAAAGGGTCTGAAAAGCAGGAGATGAGGTAGAAGAAAGTTGTTGAAGACTGAAAAAAGACATAAACATTCTGGATACAAGAGCAAAAGGTTTGCTTTTCCAGGACCCTCCAGGAATGATTATCACAGTCACAGATTCAGGCACTGAGAAAATGATTTGAGAATTCTCTGTTGCACAGTCTGAATGTATCTGTGAAACCTCGCCGTGGCGAATGCCGATCCCTCTGGTCCAAAAGGGTGTCACTGTTCAGCTTTTCTTAATTTTCTTAATTCAATTTAAACCATGCTCTTGCATTAAAACGTTGCTTGCTTTCAATATTACAAACCCCTGGATCACATGATCGCTTAATTTCATAATTAATTACATCTTTTTCTCTTTCAATAATTAGATTACATGGCTTTCACATCACACTCAGTCATCAGTGTTTTAAGCATCACCAGACGTCACTTTTGCACACTGCATAATTCATGAAACCATATCAGTTTTCAAACAAATCATGTGCTATGTAATTGATCCTTCAGATAAGTTTTATAAAATAAAACATAAGTGGTGGCCAGCAGCTCTCTTACAAATCATTTCTTGCTGATTGTCAGATATTTGGATCAATCCTTTGCTTCTACCCTATTAACCACTAAAGACTAAATGCATGCCATCCCCCTAGTGTATTCGAGTATATTTTCTGTCTAACTCAATTATTAATTTGTCTTCGCTTTATATTTGTTTTTTCTTCCTATTCCCACTCATGAATGCTTCTATTTAAACTTTTTTAACTGACACATATTTTGGATTTCTCATTTGGGTTTGTTGTCTACCTTGTGGAAGTGGATAAAATGGGTTGTTAAAGAAGATGGCTTATCCATATTTAGGATATTGAAAGAATTCTGGATTATATTTGGCTCCTTCTGCCATACTTACTGATAATACTTTTTTGTCAAACAAAAAACTATGTAACTTATTCAGCCACATTAGTTTTAATATCCTTACATTTCGTCATGCTCATTTCCTTTGAATACGTTATGATTTCTCCATCTCTTTTCTTGAAATCCAACTTAATCACTAGTTCTCTACTGAAAGTCTGAACAAATTTTAAAAGCAGATAATTCCACACTCACTGACCAGATAATTCAAAAGTTATCAATAAACTGGAGCCATTTGATAACATATACATGGTATTTTACAAGTCATGGAGCACTTGCCACCTTCTTCTCCCACAGCCACATTTAAGGGTTTATCATAGGATAGTGCACATGGAGTACCCCTGGCTGTCCCCTACAATTGCAAGTAACATCGTCCATTGAACAGAAAATTGTTATGAGCAAGACTTAAGTCTACTAACATTTCATTATGTTACTATTGATTCTCAGTCCTCTCACTGTCTTATGATTACAGACTCTTTATGTTGTAAAATTTGTTATCAACAGAATTCCCACTTTGCCAGTGGGTTCAATTACAATAAACATATCACTATTTTAAGTTTGTAATCTCTGCTAATTTCCATGGCATTACTTGTGCTTCATTTTGACAGCAGGTTTTTTAAGTCTTTCAAGATCCAGTACATTAATTTTTTGGGAAAAAACTTCGGTAAAGTCATCATCATTTAATCTTGAAACCACTTTCTTGAAGATAGTAGAGGTTGAAGTTTCAAGTAATCAAATCATCAATTCTCCCACAGATTCTAATATTTAATTTCCCTTTGCAGGTATATTGTAAAAAGGACGCATGCTCTAATTCATTCTCCTTTTTTTCATAGCAGGTCGTTTTTTTTACCTTCTAGGTGGATTCTCAGATGTATATATATACATATATATTTTTTTTTTAGAAAAGATAATGATTTATTTTTTATTTTTGCTGTATTCAATTTCTGTGTTTACACAAAACAGAGGAAATTTGTTGATACAGTTCTCCTAGATGCCAGAAGGAAATGTATTACTTTTTGAATACCTGCCTATGCTTTTAAATTTGACCCTCGTTTTGTGGGTATATGTGACTGGTTCTCACCTGAAATTCTGTGTCATCATCTGTTGCCATATATGCTCCTTCTCGTCTTTATAGATTAAATTGTTTACTGATGTTCACAAGTATAATGTAAATTTCTACTAATAAATGCTTTTTCTTCTTCTCTCTACTTCTTCAATGTTACTCATCAACAAAAGACGATGAAGATGATGAGAGGAATGAAGATGCTATGGGTATTTTGCTAGAATATTGTTACTAAAATATTATCTGAGCTCAACAACATGATGCACTAAATATTGTTTGCAAAAACATTGCTCATTGTAGTTAATAGAATATCTATATCCCTTGGGGCAATATTTTTGTAAACAATATTTATGACACAATTATTCTGTCGAACAATATTTTTGCTAACAATATTCAGACATACAGCTGTACTTTGGTCGCGGGTTTCAGGAGCCCAATATATAAATATAGTCACAATAATTCTTGAGTGCCCCTGTTTTTTTAATCAGAATATAATATATTTGTTAAAAAAGTGTGAGTTCCACTAGGTGTATAACTCCCATCAGCTCTAGATTTTTGTTGTTTTGTATAAAATGTAACCTGTTTTTCATCTCTTGATTCAATTTTTATGTTATTCAGACAATTTCAGGGCAATAATATATTTGTTGCTTCCTGTTCTTTGTTGTTTGTTTTATATAAGCTATAATTTTGCCAGAATCTTTATCACTTTCTTCAAAATATTTCCTGTTTTCCTTTAATTGGGTTGTAGTCAAGTTCTTATAATTTGGGAGCATTCGAATCTGTGATCCTGCATGTATTACTAATGGGCTTGCTTCTGTGACTGAGGACTGGGACTGTACCAGTGCTGGAGTGCATAGATCCTTCTTTGAGACTGAGAAGACTCCTCTGCCTCTCTAAGTACTGCCTCGGCGTTGGGGCAGAGGCGGCTGCTCTGCTATGGCGGAGGAGCGTTGCCCCACTGCCGAAAGGCAGCAGATTAAAAATAAAATGATGATAAAACTATTTTATTATCATTTTATTTTTAACTTTCTCCCCAGTCCGCTGAGTCGAGTGTGGGACGGGGTCATCCTCTCTATCCCAGCATCGTCAGCTAGGGAGGAGGAGTGGTAGGCGCACTTTAAGTGCGCATGTCTGTTTGGCCGGACGTCTTAGGCCGGTCAAACAGACATGCGCACTAAGCATTTCTCCACCTGGCTATGTTGCACAGCGGGTGGAGAACCAGCGCAGGCTCCCAGGCCCTAACTGAGCGCGTTTCAGGCTGCTCAGGCCATTCACGACGCTGCTCTCATGTGAGAGCAGCATCATGATTGGGTGGGGACGGGAGCAGAGAAGGATTGAGGTGGGGGGAGCAGAGGAGCACTGAGGCGGCGTTTAGCAGCAGAGGCAGGTAAGTTCTTTTATGGGTTTTTTTATTATCACCTCTCCCGCCCAACCTAGTGTTATTGGCAGTAGCCGCTACTGCTTTGGGGAAAGAATCATTGGTCCGTAGAAGGAGCAGCAGCTCCTGCCTCTCTGGCAAACCTAAAGGACAATCGCTTAGGGAGATTTTCGATCCATGGATGCCTCAGGTAAAGGGATCATCCCTACACCTGGAATACAGACCTAAAGTTGCATTGTAAAGTTTTTATTGATCACTTGCACATCCAGGTCCCCTTTAACTTACCCTCTACTATTCTGTCAGGGTTTCTCTACAGACCATGTTGTGTTTCTCCTCTCTTTCTAGCTTCTGATCACATTCCCTTGATTTGCTTTTCTTCTCTGTCCCCCGCTTTTCCTCCCCATTGGTAGTCTTCCTTTCTCGCTCTTCTGATTAAAGCCCTTCCCTTCCAGGCCCTATTCTCTCCCAGATCAGCCGTTTTACTTTTATTTAGCTTTTTTTGCTCCCCTTTCCCTCCTTAGAGCCTTACCTTCCTCTTCACTGCTGTGCTGCTTCTCTCTTCTAGATATCTGTATAGTTGTACTTACCTCCCTCTTGGTCCCTCCACAGTCCCTGGCCCTCTGTGTGGAATGTTTCCTTGTTCAGCCACAGTGCATATCTTTTCTCTCATCCGTGTGGTGTCTTCTAGCCCTCCTCTTATTCTCGCTTTCTCTTTCCTCCCCAATGTGCTACTCCATCCTCTCTATCTCTTTCTTCTATTTCTTATTCTTTCTTCGCCCCCCCCTGCCTTTCAGATCACTGAACTTCCTAGTCCCTTCTTGCTATGAATACATAACAACCAGGGGGCTACAGGTCATGTGTCACACATTCATCAAGTCCTGTTTTTTTAGCCAACAGCACTTTGCATTCTGGGAGTTTTAAGTCCATACGCCAAGAATTGTCAACTATGCCTCTGTTTCCCACCTTTTCACTTAAAGTGCGTTCTTCTCATCTCCTTGGTCCTCAGCCTCTTGCCTTTTCCTTCTCTGCGCCACTCTTTCTCCAAAGAGAATCCCCCTCTACTCCTCTTCCCCATATTTAGTTTCTTTCCTGTTATTTTCAGTGCTAAGTTGTGCTCCTCTCCCAATCCCAGTTCAGTCTGTCCCCTGCTCCCACCTGCTGAGATGCCCACCTCTTTATCTGTCCCCTTCATCCTGCTTCCCAGTGCCCAATCTCCCTTCTCCTCCTTTTCAAAGGAGATCAACATGGGACACATTGGAAGGAACATGGAAACAAAGAAATACACAGGATGTCTGGAATATCCTGAACACTTTACTATGAGGTACCCCCAGTGAGTGTAAAGCTAAAAGCACACCAATACAGAAGGCAAATTTATATGTTTTCAAATGCAGGTCTCCAATAGAGCACATATTGCGCCCCCTAACCCGTGGACCTTTAGCACTTCCTGGTGCAAAATTTTAAAAGAAAAAAATTTTGTAGTTCGATTTTTTTCTTTAAAAATTTTGCGACCCCTAAGAATTTTGCGCCCCGTGCAACCGCCCCTGTGGCCCCTCCCACGCTATGCCACTGCTCACATGTTGGTAAAACTGGAATAATGTGGGTTTTGTAGGTGCAGAAACTGAAAGTAGTGTACTGCTTATTCGACCTTCAAAATGATACAATAAGTTAAACTTTCTTGTTGACGATGCCAGACATGAGAATGCGGCTTTACACGTCAGAGGGGGCATCATTTGATATCATGGCTAGCATTACCAAGAAAATGGCTGCAGCTACTTCGGCTATGCCAAGTTAGAGCTGGAAAATGACAAACAGGCGCAAGTACACTATTGATGGGCGATCCAACCGTTCTAGAAGATGCGTAAGTGATTTGCTACTAGGCGTTAGCTTTTGCTCATCAAATACGAAGAATAATCACCAACTGATGCATTCGCCTAACATGACAACATATACTTTCACACTACTGTAACGCACATCTTCCCGTCTGCTATAGAAACCTTGCACATTTGAAAAGTCACTCCTGGAGCACCAAAAGAGCCTCGATGCCATACAAATAGAGTGTATATACCAATGTCACTAAAATTGCGTTAAACTGTAGACCCTGGGCAAGAGTGGTGTCTGTGTATATGTTAAAGCATTACTGACCAAGGAAGCACAATCCCTTATACTTAAATTCATAGCATGCAAACACTTTGGGCTGATTCACAAAGAACCTCCGCAGTCAAGGTGGAGAGTCCGCAGTGGTGGCGGAGGCTCCGCAGTTGTGGCGGAGGCTCTGCAGTCGTGGTGGAGGCTCCACAGTCGTGGTGGAGGCTCCGCAGTCGTGGCGGAGGCTCTGCAGTCGTGATGGAGGCTCCGCAGTCGTGGCAGAGGCTCTGCAGTCGTGGTGGAGGCTCCGCAGTCATGGCAGAGGCTCCACAGTCATGGCATAGGCTCCGCAGTAGTGGCGGAGGCTCTGCAGTCATGGTGGAGGCACCGCAGTCATGGCAGAGGCTCCGCAGTCATGGTGTAGGCTCCGCAGCAGTGGTGGAGGCTCCACAGTCATGGCGGAGGCTCTGCAGTCGTGGTGGAGGCTCCGCAGTCGTGGCAGAGGCTCCGCAGTCGTGACGTAGGCTCCGCAGCAGTGGCGGAGGCTCCGCAGTCATGGCGGAGGCTCTGCAGTCATGGTGGAGGCTCCGCAGATGTGATGGAGGCTCCGTAGTCATGGCGGAATCTCCGCAATGAGGAACTGCAGTGCGGAGATTCTGCCACGAGTGAGGAGCCTCCGTCACAACTGTGGAGGCTCTTTGGAATCAGGCCCTTTAATTCTTGAACTATCTACGGAAAGTGGCTCTTTTTCTTGGGGGCTATTGGTGGGGGTATTGTAGCAGCTAATCCCTGTTGGTTGTGCCTGCTACTAACAGACTCTTTTGATGAAACGACCTAAAACAGAGGTCTTCAAACCTTTTTGCTCTGAGCCCGCCAAGGAAAATGTTTTGAAGTCAAGACCCCCTCCAAAATGTTATGGCAAGACTTGGGGGAGCGTGAGTGGTAAGTGTGAGCACAGGCGACTCGGAGTATGAGATAATTTCACGGGTACTTTTCTGTAGCTCAAATTCAGCACTAAATGTGAGCAGTATAAAAGAGCAAATATGTCACACACAAACAAAAATTGACCAAAAAAACTCTACCCTACTAAGTGAGGGTGTTGTGAGTTCCTCACACTCCTGGGTGCCAATGCAACTGTACCTGCTGCATTAATAATAGGCTAGCTCCAGCCTTGAGTAGCAGGCTGCCTCTCTGCCTCTGTCTTTCCCTCTCTGCCTGGCCGTCACTCCAGTCCTGAAACTGGCTCTCTGTCCCTTTCAGAATAAATGAGCCCCCACATGTTGTCCCCACTTTGCAGCAAGGGTTTCCTCAGCTCTAATGCTTGCAAGGCCCCGTGCCTCTTTTGGAGAGTAACACAGTCATGATTCCGAAGCAGAGGGCCCCTCAGAGACCTGGGATCCAGTGCCATTTTACCTGCTGCACCAATGATAGCTACTGAATAACATACATACATTTAACACAACAATTGTAATAGGTAATCACACTTAAACATTATAAGCAAACACCCGAATTAACCTATTGTGATGAATTAAGCTAGCTTAAATGCTGATGCCATTTTGAATGTTAACTTTCACGTTTAAGGATGTTTATGCATTTAAACAGTTGTTTTGCAAAAGATGTTTTTCTCTTTCTACCCACTGCAAATGCTGTAATTTTCCAGAAGCCTTCTGTTAGTTAGTGAATAGGCATTTATTATCTATTAGACAACTGATAGTGAGGTTCTTACTGGGAGGAGAGGAGATGGCAGGAAGTGTGACTCATGGGAAGAGCTGTCTAAACCACAAGATTCTGTTCAAAGTAACAAACCAAATACATTGTTGCATATGATTAGGCTTTCCTGTTTTCAGTTTCTATTTTTGGTAAATTCTGGTGGGGTGTTTTCCAGTGTTTTCAAGTGATTTCAATACCTTAAAAAACAGTGGTGACACATTTTTGCGCCATTAAAAGAAACAGAAACAGAAACATGTACTATCAGTGCTTTCTGCACTGATAGTACATGGTATATAGACAGTGTACGTACAGTGTATATGAGGTCCAAATACATTTTTACAAATCAAACTTATCGTAGTCTACCATACAATACTTCTTCAGTGAGTCTTTGGTCATGCACGCTCGCTCTTTCCTTCCCATGTAAACTTTTATCTGTGAAAAGGCCCTCTTCAACATTGGCACTTGAGACAGGCAAAGCCAAAATAGCCAGTACACAATTTGCTAACTCTGGCCACTGACATAGCTTTCCACGCCAATACTGGTGCACCTGAAGATTGTGATTCTCTGCGACAGGTTCTGCAACATATGCGTTGAACTGGGTACATATGCCCTCAGAGTTATTGAAGCAGTCAAAAATGAGGCAGCACTTTTGAAACTCCGGAGAATATTCCCTTTACGGAAGGCATCTATAACTTGTGCAGACTACCACAGTGAGGCTTCATTGACTTCAAATGCCATGGTTGGTGAAGGGCTATTTCTCATACATTGTAAAATAAAAGTTCCTGAATTACTCCTCAACATTTCTTTGCTTACCAAGTGGCAAGCACTCTAACATGGAACATGTTGCAGTGCCAAAGTCACTAAAAGTGTCGCCCAGCCTACTCTCAAGGAGATGTTTAACATCTACACCAATTATGCTGAACACTTGGTAGACAAGGGTGTTTTCAAACTCTAGTTTTTTTATTATGTCCACTACAGCAGTCATGCTTTCCTGTAAAAATCTAAAAATGCAGTAGAGTGTACTTTTTTTCAAATCACTATGAATATGTGACCAAAGATCCTCACAATTCTTGCCTTTGGCATCATCACTCAGCAAAAGTTCTGTAAACGGTTGCCACATGGATAATATAGCATTCATGGCCTCTAGGACTGAGAACCACCAGCTAAGTGACACAGTTGGGATGACTCTTTCTTTGATGCCACACAATGCACAAAATGAGAAATATTTGCGTTTTAGTTTCCGCGCATAACAAAACAGTGCACCAGAATGGACGAAAAAGTCAATAGCATTCTTTATTAACTCTGAAGATTGTAAAGATGCTTTCAGCATACCATCTAACAAGTGGCAAGGATCTCTTACAGGGAAGCACTTCAGCTCAGGTATTGATTTTGACAGGTCATCACACAACTTTTTCATATACGCAGCTGAATCACTGTAAATACAAACAATGTCACTCCAATCTTTGTTGAACTTGGTAAGAACTTTTTGCATCAGCATTCCAAGTGACACTGCGTTCCATGTTTTCCAAAAGTCTGGTGTCATGTTTTCACCAGTATCCCAGATGCTTTGTGACTGCACTCTTTTCAAATATACCTGTCACTATACCTTGCATTGAATGTTTAAAGCCTGAGGTGTTGGCAATTCACCTACTATCAATACTGACTCACTAGAAAAGGTGGCCGATATATCAAGGTTTTTTACCCATTCTCTGTGAGTAAATGTGATGGTACATATTGGGAAAGATTCTTATGAAACCTACATTTTTCCTATCAAACATAGCCAAAAATCAAATATGATTTTGATATTTCCTGATTCTCTACAGTTTATAAAATAAATAAACAACACCTAAAACATGCTTCTAACCCCTGTATCTTTAGACCAAAGACCACAAAACTGAAAAAAGGAAGAAACAATATTTTAGTGACATCCCTAAACAACAAAACTCAAGCAGAATATTGTTAGCCCAGTCTTTTTTACTGCTACCTTATATAACAAAGTTACATTGTATTGGCCCCTTCAGGAAGAAATAAAAATGACTCTTTCACTCTCCTTTTCCTATCTTTGAATGGCATTTAGTTTGTGGTTGTACAGGGGTTTTTTCAGTGTTTATATGTTTACACTGGTGAGGGCTATTTCCCTTCCGGTGGGGTTTTATCAGTTATTATAGGTTTAAACCTAAAACCGGACAGCCTACATATGATCCATTGTAAAGAAGTGAGAAACTGGGGAGTGTACCTACTCCCAGCCTTTGGAGGAGAATGATTGGTTCCTGAAAGTAGGAATGGGATGCAATGTAGCAACTAATGTTTTGTTGAATGATATCAGTGTGTGTTCTTTAGACCAGAGTGCGGCAGCTGCTGCTGATTTTCCTTGGGGCAGATCTTAGAGGTGCTTGCTGACTTCGAGCGGAGAAGACCCTTCCAGCCTCTGCTAATCTCCACTGCTTAAGTGCTAAGGCTTCGTGCCTATGCATTCTTATTCTCTCATCAGAAACCTTCAAATGGTTTTCTGAACCTGACACCTTATCATACTTTGCTTAAAATAAAATGCCATTGATGCACAACCTTCCTTAATTTAGACTAGGGAATTTCCTATATAGAACACACTTGCTGCAAGTTCTGCAATTTATTTGTGATTCTTACGAATGTACTATTTTACCTTGTTTTTAAACATTGATTACTAGTTTTTTGAGTTTGTAAAAATGATTACCAAAATTTGAATACTTAATAAACAAATGATTTGATTTGAATTAATTTGTTGATAATAGACAGCTGTAGAACTGGTGGCTGGAGGTTCAATCTTGTCAAGAAGAACTATGGGGATAATGTCCAAGTATGTAAACTAGGAAAAGACCTTTGAGAAATGGCTGTTACATTGCGCCTAACAGTATGACCAAGCATTGTAATGTTCTTTTCACAGAAATTAATATATTTTTTATGAATGAAGTACTCTTTGAATTCTAAAAATCTTGAAAAAACAAGAATCTTACTTTATACAATTACTCACTGCTTCTGCTCCCAAATTGCACAACAGCTGATGGAAGACGCATTGATGCATTCATCCTTCAAAAGGAATCCACTTTCTAGCACGAAATATAAGCATATACACCACATGTTTTTTCTTCGTTATTTTCGCAGCTATGCTGAAACTACAACTGTGGGTGGGGTGTGAGTCTTTCTGAAGACTTAAAACAATTGCTGAGGGGTCCGCCATGACATGGGCTTCCACCAGCATTTCATTTTCCATGAAAGTGCTCTTACAGGGTCTTTATGGGCACTTTTTCCAAACAAATCTCTGCCGAGCTTGAGTAGATCTCTGAACTGAGTGAGTGGTCTTGTTGCGGGAGGCAGAGGTGCGGCCTCCATGGTACCAGTGAGATTGTAGGACACCCACCCACATTTTAAGAGATGTCCTAACTTCTCACCCCTACCTAATGTAAACTACATTCACTTACAATGCTCTATTATAATTTTTGATTTAATGTAAAGCACTCCATTCACCCTGTGTTTAGGTCTGAGCTAGGCAAATATCTTTAATTATAAAAAAAATAAACAAAATAACTTTAACAACTAATACCTTCTACAACTTGTAACTGTCACAACGCATACCTTTATTGTACAAGACATCCATGACTTGAAACATTTGCACCTAGCATATATCAGACATTTTTTGGGGGTCATAAATTTCACAAACCCTACCTTTTATCGATGAAATTATTTGATTTTCATTTTGAACAGTCATAGATCACAATCATGTCTATCACTAAAGTGGTGGGGGCTTTAGGGCCGGGTTGTAGGTACACAGAGAGGTGCTGGTTAATGGTATATTTCAGGATTCCCTTACCAGACAGTGCAAGTTGTCCTTTTGGAAGAGACCTATCGTGAACTTACCAAGAACTTACAATTGGCTTAAATCCCGCACATTGCTTACCACTGGTAGGCTTAATTGCCACTCTCATTTCCTTGCTTCTTGTTCAATGGCTCTCCTAGTCCCTCTTGTGTTTGTCCATCTCCTGAAGCATAGCCTCTTTACCATCCTCTTGATTGGCAGACTAGTGTTCTTCCACTGTTCACTTTTGGAAACTGCTTTTTTCATTTTGGCTAAGCACTCCATGAAAGTGCATGTGTTTTCCAGCTGTCGCCCTCATGTGTTTCTTCCTCCCCCCAGAGTTGCCCTGTCTTGCCTGTGTGCTTCTCCCCACCACTACTGGGCTCTGTATTTCTCTCCCTTGTGTGCTTCATCCGTTGCCCCTTTTCATCTATCCCTCGTGTGCCTTCCCCCTGCCCTTCATGCTGCTAACCTTCTTTGAATGTTTCTTCTCACCTCTTCTCATATGTCTTTACTTTTATTTAATATTTCCCTTCCCACCCACGCCCATTTGCTTCCCCCTTATCCATGCTGACCCAAACTGATCGTTAACCTATTACATTTCTTTCATTTTTGGAGGGCCCGGCACTTGCTATTTGCTGCAGGGCCACTCCGCAGTGCATTAAGGGCTTTTTTTATACTAAAAAAAAATCTTCAATTTTTTATTTCTTAATCCATGTGCTGTCTGCCATCTTGGATCAGTAAAAAAAAAAATAAGAAAAAGGCATCAGCCTCATTACTCGGGTGAGTGCATACATGCTGGTGCATGAGCACATATGTTATCAAGACAGCGTTATGACACGACCAGGGGCAGAAGACACGTAATTGCGGCGTTATTTATTTAATTTCGATTTTCCACAAAGCTGCACAGCATCAGCAAATGCATTTTGCTTTTTCCTGATGTTGCACAGCATTGGCAAAAAACATTGGAAAAAACCAATAGTCAACTAGGTGAGACCTTTTGGCTTTGCCGAGGCTTGTTTAATTTTCGTTATTTCAGCTTTTTCTGATTCGTGACTTTAGGTGAGTAGCAGTTCCTCATATTTTCTTGCTTTTCCAAAGTTATTTACCTGTGCTACAATGCTGTTGTGAGGATTCACCTACATTATGATTAGATGCCAAATGACATCCTCACCTGCTATAGGTGCAGCGTTGATGTTTGGCGTATCACTGTGGCTGTAAGTCAATGACAATTGCATATGCCAAGGAAAGCTTCTGTGCACTTACATTTTTCTGTGTGGTTTTATTTCTTGTTTGAATATTTTTATTAAGATTTAAAGCACATTTTAGCCAACAGGAAATATGCATATAACGTACGGATAGTAATCGTAGTGCTAGGGTTCTATAGATTAGAAACTGAAACATTTGCCAGAGTCCACAAACAGACTAGAAGCTAGATAACAAAAGCTCCCTGCGAGAGACATTAAAAGTCTGCCATGAAAAATAACATTGTGGCTTGATTTCAATGCCCGCACTAATAGTTATATGCATTCTTGTTGTTATTATGATCACACTAATGGGACATAATGGCACCAGCCCTAGAATAAGTAATGTAATATGAGATACAATTGCATAAGCAGTCATTGCAATTAGTGTTACTGCACTTTTATATTTTTTTCAATATTTTATCAGGAAGGGAATTTTGTGAACTGCAAGGACTTAAAGTCTCATTTAGAGGAGCATGCAGTAAACAAGGGCAACCCAGTAACCCCTTAAGATCTGGGGTAAAAATAAATCAAATAACAAAAGGCTGACAAGGCGATCATTCAAAGCCTAAATCATGAAATACAAATAGATTCGATCAACAATATATACATATACATATTTTACTTTATAAATATATATATATATATATATTTGCTCATCAAATTAGTCCAAAGCGAAGAGCGCACTTTGCACAGTTGGTGCACTTGTCAGGGGTGGACTACCCCCGCAAACTATTGATTCCAACCAAAAAATAACGTTGCACTCGCCTTGCGATATATCCAAGTACTTTATTAAGTCATAAAGTAACTCAGCCCAGCACTCCACACCTACGCGTTTCGACCACACTGGTCTTGATCACGGTAACAATTAGTCCATAATTACTTTCACAATTTATACCTCTCTCCCACTTGGTCCATTAGGAGGCATTGTGGGAATGGTAGTTTTCACAAATACTGCTCAAATTAAATTATTTTAAAACAATTCAAAATAAGTATACATGTTACATTACAATGATAATCAAGTGTTGAATTAACTAAATCCTGATGTCGTATGGCCACAGAATTCAAAAAGCAATCATTTTTAGAAAATAAATGTATGTTTGTTAAATAAATGTTTTAAAACGTGGTTCCAATTGGGGATGTAGCGAATGTAATAACGTATTTGTATTTATATCTGCTGTTGTTGCTCATTTATCAATTTGTAATGAATGAGTTTGTCTGTGCTGCACCCCCAGTTCTGGTGCAACCATAGTGGTCCCCATCAAATGGAAACATACAGAATATGAGGTGCATTAAGTTAGTATAGACTGAGTGTCAGATTGATGTATACCTCCTGAGTGTCATCTTATGCAACTAGTCTGTATTCGTTATTGAATCTACATTGTTCATACACATATGTTCATACACATATCCCCCCACGTTCTTGATTTGGAGTTGCTTAATTCTACTTCTTATCTACTATGTTCAATAAGTCAGAGGTGAGTGAGTATGTACTGTTACAAATGAATGTACATTTCTTCGTCCCCATTAAGGCCTACAGGAGAACTCCTCTGGGGGGATATGTGTATGAACATATGGACACTGGGAAACGTGCCACCATTATGTCCCCACTCTATAATCCATCAGTGGACCCAGCCACGCTCTCCAACTACAGACCCATCTCCCTCCTACCACACCCGGCAAAAGTCTTAGTGAAACTAATCAACTGACACCTCACGGACCACCTCAGCAACCACCAGATCCTCTACGCCACAGACGACATCTGAATAATCCTTGACAGAGGAGACGTGGCAGCCCTCATTCTCCTGGACCTCTCTGCAGCATCTGACAGTCCCACACCCCATCCTCATCAGGCACGTGCACAAGATTGGGTCCAAGGACCCGCTCTCCGCTGTATCTGTTCCTTTTTAATGGATAGAACACAAGCTGTCAGCCTGGTACCTTACTTCTTGGAAGCCCACAAACTCATCTGTGGAGTGCCTCAAGGCTTATCGCTCTGCCGGACCCTCTTCAACGCATACATGATCCCTCTGTCAGCATTATCCACATACAAGTAATCAATATCCTCTTCTACAGAGACACACAAATCATTTCTGTTTCTCGGATAGGACCCCCATCACAAGGAGCAAGCTAACCGCTTGCAAGACCAAAGTCGCAAACTGAATGAAAGCCAACTCTCAAGCTCAACACCAACAAGGCAGAAATAGTGATCTTCGGCACAAAACACCTAACTAAGACCAGCCAAACTTGGTCCCACACCCAAAACGAACACAGGGAACACTGGAATAATCATCAAGAGCAAACTAGACATGACCACAGAAGTGAATGCCATCACTGCATCATGCTTACAGACCCTGAAGATGCTGAGGATGATCTTCAAATGGCTCCCAAGCAAGTCTAGAAAAACTGTCACTCATGATCTAGTCAACAGCAAGTTGAACTATGGGAACACCCTTCAGGCCAGGATCATCAAGTAACTCACTAGAAGACTAAAACCTATCCATAACTTGGCAGCCAGACTCATCCTCAACCTCCCACACAGAACCCACATTACACCACACCTCAGGGAACTACATTGGCTCCTAATACAAAAATACGCTCAATTCAAACTCCCCACACACACATTCAAGGCACTACACAACTCAGGCCCCACCTACCTGAACAGTCACATCTCCTTTCACCAACGACCCTGACACCTCCGCTCCACTGTACTCCTACTTACACACACCCCATCCACTCCTACATCGCTCCTAAAGAGTTGAACTAGCTCGCTCTCCACATCAGAGCCTCCTCCTCTCTTCTTGAAATCTGCAAGAAGCTGAAGACTTGGCTTTTCAATTAACCAACGTACCATAGGCATAGCTAGACACACACACTTGCTCCGCGCCAGGATACCGTCTTGGGGGATAGTGAGCTTTACAAATTCACATAACATAACATTCACGACTCACCTTGTATTAGGTTTACACAGTTTTCCCAAGGCCATGGCCCAGAGGAATGTACTATCTGTTGTCCCTGTGATAATGTATCTGCCCAAATATGCATTTATTTTACAACCATTATAGGGCTGCGAGGAAATTATAAATTCATAATTTATTGATCTTGGTGCAAAGAGCATGCAGCCCAGCTTTCTTAATTCTCCTGACACTGAACACTGTTATCTGTCTCTTTTTCGGTTAATCAGTTTTTGAAAGTATAAACACATATGCAGTAGAGAAAGGGGAACTGAATGTGAGATTTCTTTATCTTGTGTCTATGATCTGCATGTCGACTGTGCAGAGCTGAAGGTCCTGTGACCAAAACTGAACATTTTGGGGCCGATTCCGATTCGGGCCGGAAATCTCTCCGACCGAGCCGGACCCGGAGAGATTTCCGACCGAATCGGACCCGTGCAGCCCGACCGAACGAGTACGATGCGTCCGTATGCTATCGAACTCGAGTCGGTCGGACTCCCATTGAAGTCAATGGGAGCCGGTCGTACAACGCGTACGCGGGCTCCCATTGCCTCAATGGGTGCGAGGCGAACAAGGGCGCCCCTACAGCGGGTACGCGGTGAAGCGACTCGCACCGTACACGCACAGGTAGGGGGACCCATGGGTCCCCCTGTGTGCGACTCGCGCGGCTACGCGTGCAGGGGTCCGACACGGACCCCCGAAGTACGGCTCCGACTGCTCTTTCGAGCCGGACGGCGCGTGTCGGTCGGACTGCTCGCGGTGCGCATCGTACTTACCCGGCCGGGGAACGTCTCCATTGCACGGTGCAAGTCGTGTCCGAGCGAGTCGGTCGGTGCGGTTAGACCCGGGAACGAGTCGGTCGGAGCGGTTGGGATGCCCGAACGAGTCGGTCGGCGAATTCGCATCGTACTCGCTCGTCCGGACGCGCGTACGAATCGGCCGGGAAATAGGGCTCCGAATCGGATCCGGTTATGCCGAATCTGATGCCGAATCCGATTCGGAGCCCTACCGGCCGAGATCGGAATCGGCCCCTTTGTCTTGAACCGTCTGATTCAGAACATAGATAAGTATTTTATCAAACTTAAAAAGTGTGTGCTTTATTGGCTCGATTTGCACAGTAAATTATTTTTAAGACTGATTAGATATTTTTAATCTGTTGTGCTTGGTACATACTTCAGTACGGTTGTATATGTTTAAAGACTGCAAATGTCATAATAAACTAATTTAATTCATTTTTGTGCCTGTAGAAGCTGTAAATTGCAAAAACCAGAAAGATTTTGGATATGAAAAAAGATCCATGCCCATCTCTATAATGTTAATGGAGATCAGGTGACAGATCTAAAAGGGGCGTTGTGAAAGGGAACTAATGTCCTGCAGATGAATGCATATATTTGTATGTATTTGTGGTTTTATAAAGTGCAAACCAGCGACATGGTCTACTAACAGAATTTTGTTTCCTATAGAAAGACAAGGCTCGAAGGTTGACCCGCAATAATGACCTCATGCTACTAAGCTCCCCTCTTTTAGTTCATCTTATAGTAAAAGACAAATAGAGGTTGTGAAAAAAACATTGAAGCCAACATTAATAAAGAATTTGATGCACAATTTTGATCGCTTCCCGTGGCACAACACTTGATGCAACATGGGCCGACCGAAAACCAACACAAGAGGAGTATCTTGGAAATTGTACATCAAACCCCTAGGGACAGCAACAAAGACAACACTTTGTTGAAAAGAGAAGCAAGTCTGATAGTCAAATAAAAACCACCAGTGCGGGCTTAAATGAAGTTTACAAATTATAAAATATCCTTAGAAATCAGAACATTCAACGACAGTGATATTTGATCTTTAGGCATGAAGCTATTTATAATATCTTCTTCTTTATTCTAAATTTGAAAAAAGCAGTGCTTAATTTGTAAAATATTAAGTGCCAGAGCTCTGGCCAGGAGGCCACTGCAACTTGCACCACCCATCGCCCCTGTCATCGCTGCCAAAACAACTACTAACCATCTCTCTTGCGTGTAAATGCGACAGTTCAGATTGTTCCAGGTCCCCAAAGCTGAAGGAATGGCTAGGTAGGCAGGTATTAGCAATTTTAATGTATATTGTAGTCCGAAACTACCATTGTTCTGCTCATATCTAAATTAGATGAGCAGCGCCACCATGTGGTGGACTGTTCTAAGTATGGTGTTGACAATTAGGTGCCGGTGCGAGCACCGGAAACCAATTAAGTGCCGGTGCTGAGCACCGGAAAGCATCAGCTCAAATTAAGCACTGGAAAAAAGACACTTTTTTTTTAATAGAGCACTTTGACCATTTAATAGGACCTCTATCTTTTAAATACCACTTGTTAATATTAATTTGGGATATAACACAGCTGGTTAAAAAGTGAAATAAAGCAGCTTGAGCATTTTAGGGGCCCTTCCTTTCCCCAAGAAAACCTAGTTTTCCATATGATAGATATAAACTGGTGTTTTTAGAAAATGATGCCCTGGAACAGTGATAGTCAAAGTGCGGCGCAGGAGCCGCTTGCGGGCCTCGTGACCTTTACATGTGGCCCCCCTGGTGAACAGTAGCACGAGCTCCTGTTTACTTGCTGAGCACTAATATTCAGAAAAAATGTTAAATAAACGGGCAAGCATTTATTTGCAGGTCAAATGAAGTAACTACTGTGGTGTCCTGCACCACTTAACTTTAATTAACCAGCAAATAAATTCTTGCCAGTTTAACTTTTTTTTTAGACCTCCTTGCACAATCCCTGACCCACCCAGGACCCCTTACCGCCACTGTGCGGCCCTTGGTCACACCACCGACCATACGTTGTGGCCCCTCGGCAAATGTTTACGAGTACCCATGCACTGGATTGTGTTTAGCATATAATTACATATTAAACAAGCAATTGCCTTATCAATTGCTCATGATGTTAAGCTATTTATCAACACTGGTAATTCAATTAGGTAGTTCCAAAAAACGTACAATCTGAAATATGCACAACGTGTAAAATAAGACATGACTATGAATTGCTTTACAAACTGCTGGTGAGGGTGTTCAAATCCTGGAGAATCTGCATAAACCCAGTTTAGCATATTAATTTGCATGCAATTGTACAGCTATATCATGTATTTGTTTGAATACACATATAGGTAAAAGAAATATATGCAACTAATGTTTGTTTTTCTCTGTTCTTTTTTATTATTTGGTTCTCTATTCTTTGTTTTGTTCTTATTTTCTATCTTTTTACACAATATTATAAATTGTACTTGGGGAATTGTTATAATATTTTTGATGTCTTGTAGCTCAGTGTTTCGGATTTATTCATTCAAAACAAGAAGGTTGCGAAACACGTGTTGGCTACTGGTGTGCGTTTGTACCTTCCACAAGATAGGTAAACATTATTTTATGACTACCTCCAAAGAAGGTCGAATAAAGAATAAAAAAAATTTCACAACCTCAGTTTGTCAAGTTTCAAGTTTAAGTTTATTTGATTTAGTTCTCAACTGAGAACCACAAATATTTGAAACATGATATAAAAGTTTAAACAGTAAAATGATAAAAGTTTTCATTCTAATACAAAGTTAAAAAGGATTTCAATTTTTTTAATATATTATAACATACAAATTCATTTGGCGGAAACTTGCAAAGCGAGATCAGGTCCTGAACAGAGGTGATTCAGGTCCTGAACAGAGGTGAACCTCAGTTTGTCTCTTCAACACGCACAGAGAGTCCGTGTGCAAAAAATGGATGCAAGTTGCGCACTAACTTTTTGCAGTCAGTCTCTAATTTTGCAAAGTGACGTATGTATTAATAGGTCACGTTGTGAAATCACCAGTCTACGGGGTTGCAGAATAACATGTGTAATGAATGAGGGAGAGGTGTGGTGCAGCGGCTAGAGGGAGAGGTGTGTCGCAGCGGCTAGAGCGGCTGACTCCAGAGCACGGGGCTAACGGTTCGTTTGCCGGTCGCAGCTTAGCTCAGCACCATGTGACTCTGGGCAGTAGCTCACTTAATCTTCCCGACGGCCCCCAACGCCTTGAGACCTTCTAGGGGTGATTAGTTTACGCTTTACAAATACCGGATTTACGATTTATTTTAATGAATATTATTATATGGTTGCAATGTGGGATCCCTTGTGATGGACTATAAATACAGGTCTGGTTGCCTGCAAGGGATCGCAGAGCACCATTCCTGCTTTTGCATTTCCAAACAGAAAAGCTGTTTCTTTTCAAGCAGCCCCCGTTCATTAAAGGAACCTGCAGACCACTGCCTAGTCCCCCGAGTCTGGCAACAACACTCCTGTAGGGGAATGGGTCCCACATGTACCCCTTCTCCATTGAGAATTATCACCTTTTTTGAGGTGTTGGTAACTGTATAATGGTTTCCAACCGGAACTGTGGCTGCCACCCATTGATACATTGCATCCTGAATAGCAATTTGGAAGAAATCCCCTTTTTACGACCCTTTGAAATTGCCATTTGACATGGGTCGCAAAACCCATTTCATAAATTTGAATAACTTTTCTGACTCATAAAATGGCTTTTGTACATTAGGAAAAGGCATTTTGTGATTGCACAACTAGTGATTTTGTGAATCTCAGGGTTTGTGATCACAAAATCTCTTCTTACATCTCGACCCTGGCCCCTTTTGATGTCAGAGTGTGTATATGGAGAGCAGCATTTAGAAACCGTACGCTAGTTGGAAATGAACAAGATGGGCAATTACAAATTATAAACATATCGACAAGTAAGAATGCAAGACGTCGCAGTCTGGATGACCAACAGCTGCCTGAAGCTCAATGCCGAGAAGACAGACGTCCTCGTCCTCGGTACCACCCCTTCTGCATGGGACAGCACCTGGTGGCCGACCGCCCTTGGAAGCCCACCTACCCCCTCAGACAACGCCAAGAACCTCGGCATCGTACTCAACTCATCTCTCACCATGAACCGACAGGTCAACGCCATCCCCTCCAGCTGCTTCAACACCCTCCGCATCCTCCGCAAGACCTTCAAGTGGATCCCCCCTGAGTCAAGGAAGACAGTCACCCACGCACTCATCACCAGCAGACTGGACTATGGAAACGCACTCTACGCCGGCATCAACAAGTCCCTACTCCGCAAACGCCAAACAATACAGAACACCGCCGCCAGACTCGTCCTCGGCATCCCCCGACACGAACACATCAGCCAACACCTACGAAGTCTCCACTGGCTCCCCGTGGAGAAATCCTCACTCACGCCTACAAATGCCTACACAACAACGGACCCAAATACCTCAACGACAGAATCAATTTCCACGTACCCAAAAGAAATCTCCGATCTTCCAACCTCGCACTGGCCGAAACCCCGCGCATCCACAGAGCTAGAGCAGGCGGAAGAACCTTCTCTCACATTGCAGCCAAGACCTGGAACGAGCTACCGGCAGACATCAGACGCGCCCCCTCCCTGAACACCTTCAGGAAGACCCTCGAGACCTAGCTCTTCGGCTAAACAGATCTGCGGACCCCCCCCCCTCAGCGCCTTGAGACCCTCACAGGTGAGTAGCGCGCTTACAATTCCCTGATTGATTGATTGATTGATTGATACGAATAAATACTTTAAGGGCTTCGTTATGAGTCCTTGGATCCAGAAGTTACCAGTACTGATACTGAGGAGCCTCCAGTGGCGTAGCTAGACCTTTTGCTGCACGTGGCGGCCCCTGCGTTTGCCGCCCCACTGCGGCCGCATGTAGGAGCGGGGGGGCTGGCGATTCCTGCCTGGCCGCCCCACGACGGCCACAGGTAGGAGCGAAAGCTCGTGCCTGCTCCGATGGACTGTCCCCCCACCCCGGCCACGCCACTGGGCGCCTCAAGATGTGGAGGGAGGATCTCTCAGTGAAGCAAAACAGCTCTGTGGTATTCCCACATAGCTCATAATGCCAGTGGGGTGATAAGTGCTGCTACAGGCTCCATTTGAATTAAAAGATACCTCATAATGAGCAGGGTCTGATTAGGACGATAAATAGCCCTGGACACTAAAAAAAGCAGATGCCATTAATGCATCAGAAAGCTAAAAAAGTGATCTGCACTTGCAAATCGGGGCAGTTTTAAACTTACAAATATATGGTGCTTTGCAAGGTGTGGGACACTGCATTCATTTGTGCTTACTGCAGGCAGTGTTTGCGGTAATATCAGGGAAATCAACAATAAAGATCAAACCACCAGACCATACAACAGGCCCACAAACAGCCAAGAAATGGCCCACACAATGACCTGTCAATGCAGCCCTTCTGGCACTGGTACACTGCCCCACAGGTCAGTCGGACCCTGGAAATGAGATCCAAAGTGGGAAAGTCTGTCGGAGATGTAAAAAAACATATATACATGACAATCGGACACTATATATATCTAGTGATATGTCCCAGGGGCTGACGATGGTGACTTACTTTAAGCACTCAGAAGCTTCAGAATATTTAGGTTTTTTTTTAAGTTGAAGGACTAGATCTTAGTGGAGCTGAGGATGGGTGTAATTTTGGATATGAGGGGCAGATAAAAACCTAATACCTTTTGTTTGAGGAATTTTGGTTGCCTATCATATGGATCTCCTTCTTCCAGACCTTGTGTTTGCCTCTGGACATTTTGCCCTTTTGTGTAAGACACTATGGGTAATTCAATATAGTTTATAGAATCATATGGAAACTAGGGTGTCCCTAAGTTTTTATATCAGGATATTGTTAACAAAAATAATGTCTGAATAAAATATTGTAACAAATATTGTTTGTAAAAACATAGTTCCATTGGGTGTAGATTTTCTAATATTAATTCCAATGAGGAAATGTTTTTGTAAATGATATTTAGGACACAATAATTCTACCCGACAATAATTTGCTTACAATATTCTGGTATGATCCTCTTCCATCTATAAAGGAACATCTTCTAGGAGTCCAGTGACGGGGACCCTGATAATTTGGATACATTGGGAATTCCATGGAGTAGGAGCTCTTGTGTGTGCGCTATATCTGTAAGTGGAATTAAGCTGTTTGGTCACTTCAGAACCTGTGAGAACTTTGAACTTTATATTTTCTGGGAGGATTCCTTAGTTCCCTATCACCCGCAGCGGTTCCTCCATGGGAGCGGAGGAGCGCTGTCCCCCTCCCCTCACAATTGCAGAAAGCCGGAAAAATAAAATGGTAATAAAAGGATTTTATTACCATTTTATTTTTCCGGCTTTCTGCCGAATGGAGAGGGCAGGGCGAGGCCAGTCCGTCATTGCTGCTGATTGGCAGCAATGATGAGTGGCCCCTTCAGTATGAATTGCGCATGTCAGTTTGGCCGGCTACCTTGCTACGGCTAAACCGACATGAGCAATTCACCCTCTCCAACCTAGATAGCTGGGTTGGAGAGCAGTCAAGGGCCTTCAGTGCTCTTCGGAATACTGAAGCTGCCTGCTCCAGCCAATCCAGA
The DNA here is from genome assembly GCA_963921515.1 of Calotriton arnoldi. Lineage (NCBI taxonomy): Eukaryota > Metazoa > Chordata > Amphibia > Caudata > Salamandridae > Calotriton > Calotriton arnoldi. The sequence continues at coordinate 2,823,081 of CAWUFW010000375.1, forward strand.
CACTTCTCTCATGCAGCATGAGAGCAGTGTCTGAATTGGATAAGGATTTGCGAGACCTCGCGCTGGAGGGGTCTGGTGCCGCCGGAGAACACTGAGGACATGCTGGAGGCTAAGAGGGTAGGTGAAACTTTTTTTTTCATTTTTAAATGTAAATGTTTATTTGTATGTTGTTTAACTTGATTTATGTCCACCCACCATTTTGTGGGTCACAAACTGCCGCTGCCTATCACAGACTAGAGGGGAGGCACTGGAGCATTGTGTTTAACAGATGCCTGTGCTTTAAATGGACTGGTACCGTAAAGTACTGAGTACCGTCACTTCTTAAATTTAAAAGTAAGAGTACCAGCACTTCTAAGCATGGGTGTAGTGCTTTTAATGGTACTGGCACTTCTGAGGAGGAAGGATATACTCGGGGATAGTGAGTACTCACACTTTCATATTTCCATTTAAAAGCTCTGATCAAGGCGTTGTGTTTACAACTCGGAAGGAGTCCGTAAATGTGCGCCTGCTTGGGCGTCTGTGGAGTCCTGTTCATGAGGCGCACTAGAGATATTCAAACAGTAATGCTTTAATACTTGTGCAGAGCACATTCCTCAAGAACATATAGTCCCGGCTGGGGGCCTTCGACAAAACTTGAAACTAAATTACTTTCCAGAGTTTATATTTGTTTGTCTAAGAAACACGACGCGACATTGTGTAATTTAGTACAAAAAAAACCCATAAAGTTACTTATCTTACTTATTTCTTGGTCATGCAAACAATTACGCGTGATGCTAATGCTCCGATATAAGCATTGTTTGTCCCACGCGAAATATCGTAAAAGGAAGTACGCCACGTGACATGGATGGCGAAGGGGACACTGGACAGTCGTTAACAAAATATGCCCACAACATGTGGTGCTTGGACGCGCAAATAACCAGGCACCTGAAAGGAAAACATTTATAGCTCTGTCGAGTCTTCCGTCCTCTATAAATGTTTATTTAGTAAGTACCCGATAACAATTGCCTTTTAAAAATGTAGCCTTCGAGTCCGTGTGTTTGGTAAATTGTGGCATAAACTGCACCAATTATCATGCCCGCCCTCCAACCTCACCCCCGGTTCCGGCCTCGCTAGAGTTGGGCTTTGGTCGGTTTAGTTTCAGGCATGTGTTTACGCCTCGGCACTTTGGAATGTCACCAGCCGCCACTGCTTCCATGCTCCCTGGCCTACTCGGTCTATTTTCGCTGCCCTCCTTTGATTAGCTATTATTTTTTCTGACTTTAATTACGGGTACGTCTGCTTTATTGGCACCGTGAACCTCAAGGCACCCTCCTTCACGCCATGTCAGCAGGCGGCGGCCGTCGCAAACGTGCGTGTGCGTGCGTGAGAGTGATGCGGGTGTGGCGTCTTTTTCTGAGAGAGGCGAGTGTTGTGACGTATGTGTTATGTCTGTGACAGAAGGTGTATGAGAAGATGGCCGGTACTGCCCGGTACGGAGAACCGGCACTTTTTTATTTCGAGAGGGAGAGTACCGGCACTTCTCGAGAGAAATGCAATACTTTTAATTGGAGAGTACCGGCACTTCTCAGAAACCTGCACTTCTATGTTTCCATTTCAAGCACTGATAAGAAGTATAATATGTGTGCGTGTTTATCCAAGGTGTGCGCGTGAGGCGTGTGCACACGCGCAATATAGATAAAGTGTGTATACTGTGTTTCTGTCTGCTTAGAGTGCATACGATTCCGACGATATTCAAAATATATGTGTAAGGTTAAAGACCAGTATGTGCAAGAATTATGTATTGTGTGTATATGTGTAAACATGTGCACACGTGATGTGTCTGCTGTTTGTGACTTGTACTGTCAGTGTAAGATATCTGTGCTATGTATGTTATATCTGAGGTGCCTGTCCTGTTAGTTTGAGAGTGTTCCAACAGTTTGCGACGTCTGTGTGTGCGCTGCGCACGTGTGAAGTGCGGGATATGTTATTTCTTTAACTAGAGCCCCAGAACACCTTGCATTGGACGTATCCTTTCGCATTCGCGCAAGCTGCCTCGGTGAGTTGGACCAGTTCGATTTGGAAATCAGCTGCTCGGTCTTGAACCCTTTCCCGCGCGCAGGACGCGGCTTACAGAGGACGCACATTTCAGCCCTCTCCTGCCCTGGTCCTTGGTGCAGCCAAAGAGCCTGTGACCGGCTTGTTGCGACTGGGAAAGTGGGGAAAAAAACTTTAAAGCCCCCTGCTGCACTCTGGGTTTGTCGTCCATAGACCGTCACTCTGCACTCTGTTCCGGGGCTCCCGCTCACCTTGCCTTTGGTGTCTGCTGAGCGCACTGAGTGCGCACTCTTCAGTGCCAGAGCGGCTCACGCCCTGCGGAACTGCGCTTCAGAGGCATCGTTAAGAGGCACGGGCGTGACACCCCTCCTGGAGGCACGGGCGTGTCACACCCCTCCTGGAGGCACGGGCGTGACACCACTCCTGGAGGCACGGGCGTGTCACACCCCTCCTAGAGGCACGGGCGTGACAACCCTCCTGGAGGCACGGGCGTGACACACCCCTCCTGGAGGCAAGGGCGGGTCACACCCTGTCCCCTCTTGGAATTCGGACAGCACTGATTTCACATGCAAGCATCTACTGCACCTGTGCACAGATACAATCTGCGTGTAAGATGGGCATGCAACCCCCTGCATCCTTGCCATACACTCTCCAAACAGAGGACGGGGGCTACCACAGAATACTCTGTACCTGAACATGTGCATCATTGATGTCACCTAGTGACCACCCTCCTGCACTTGTGCATCATTGAGTTTGAGGCACACTTTCCTCGTGCAAGGGGCCCAGCCACGCGCGCAAATGTGCATCAGTGTCGTCACCTACTGACCACGCCTTGCACCTGTTCATCAATGAGGTACACTTTTCACATGCAAGGACCCTCCACGCGCACGTGCTTCACTGATGTCACCTGCTGCCGAGCCCCTGCGCATCACTGAGGTGCACTTCACATGTGCTTCACTGATGTCACCTGCTGCCGAGCCCCTGCGCATCACTGAGGTGCACTTCACATGTGCTTCACGGATGTCCGTCATGTCCCCGTTCTCAGCGAGCCTCGGTATCTGCACCGTCGCATCACAGATATGAAGCGCTCCGCATGTAGCGAGCCTCGTCCTCTTCACCCGTGTTCACTCTTTTCACATGCAGTTCCGCAAGGGCGCGCATCCGCTACTTCACAAGGTCATCACTAATGTCTCCCGGGGACCCTCGCCACCTGTACTGCCCGCCGTTGCTTACAATTCACAGCCGCTCGGGCATGAAGTGTTCCACCCCCGCCCCCTCCCCTGCGCCGAGCCCTGGTCCAGAACTGGCTAGTGCCCTGCCCCTTGCACCCCTGAGACTAGGGCTGCTGCCCACGTGCGCCCTCTTTGATGCCCAGCCAGCCCAGCTGCACGGAGAGTCTCGCGGAAGATATGGGCTGCCTGCCATCCCGGGCCTCCCAAGGAGAAGGCTACTGCGGCAGCGCAAGGGTTAACCTCCCAGATGCTGCGCGAGATTCAGCGGCTATTAATACCCCGCGCACTGGTCTATCTGACAGAACAAGCCGGCTGCTCGTGATGTGTGTGCTCCTGGGTGCCAGGGCGCTTCCGCGGGCACACCCGGTGCCAAGTGCACTGCCATCTGCCAGTGGAGACACACCCTGAGCCATGTGCTGGAGGAGCGGCTCTGGCACACCCTGGTGCCCACCACCTGCCACTGCTGAGGCCTAAGGAGAGCCGTAGAGAGGGGCAACCTGTGCCGCTGGGCACTAGAGAAGGAGGCAATGGCAGGGCGTCCAGACTCCAAACAATGTTAGGAAAGTGAAGCCAGGCACTAGAAGTGTCTGAGAACTGACAGAAAGAGCCAGATGTGCTGGGGTGCTGACTGAACAGCTGAGGAGTTGGGTGCTGATTGAAGAGCCGGAAGCGTTGGGTGCTGACTCAAGAGTAGGAGAAGTTGGGTGCTGACTGAAGAACCGAAGAAGTTGGATACTGATTGAAGCACCGGAAGACTTGGGTGCTGACTGAAGAGTAAGAAGACTTGGGTGCTGACTGAAGAGCTGAGAAGTTGGGTGCTGACTGAAACCCAGAGGAGTTGGGTGCTGACTGAAACCCAGAGGAGTTGGGTGCTGACTGAAGAGCTGAGGAGTTGGGTGCTGACTGAAGAGCCGAGGAGTTGGGTGCTGACTGAGGAGCTGAGGAGTTGGGTGCTGATTGAAGAGCCGGAAGCGTTGGGTGCTGACTCAAGAGTAGGAGAAGTTGGGTGCTGACTGAAGAACCGAAGAAGTTGGATACTGATTGAAGCACCGGAAGACTTGGGTGCTGACTGAAGAGTAAGAAGACTTGGGTGCTGACTGAAGAGCTGAGAAGTTGGGTGCTGACTGAAACCCAGAGGAGTTGGGTGCTGACTGAAACCCAGAGGAGTTGGGTGCTGACTGAAGAGCTGAGGAGTTGGGTGCTGACTGAAGAGCCGAGGAGTTGGGTGCTGACTGAAGAGCTGAGGAGTTGGGTGCTGACTGAAGAGCTGAGGAGTTGGGTGCTGACTGAAGAGCTGAGGAGTTGGGTGCTGACTGAAGAGCTGAGGAGTTGGGTACTGATTGAAGAGCTGAGGAGTTGGGTACTGATTGAAGAGCCGAGGAGTTGGGTGCTGATTGAAGAGCTGAGGAGTTGGGTGCTGACTGAAGAGCCGAGGAGTTGGGTACTGATTGAAGTGTAGGAAGAAGAGCCGAGGAGTTGGGTGTTGACTGAAGAGCTGAGGAGTTGGGTGCTGAGTGAAGAGCCGAGGAGTTGGGTGCTGACTGAAGAGCTGAGGAGTTGGGTACTGATTGAACTGCCGGAAGAGCTGAGTTCTGATTGAAGATCTGTAGGTGTTGGGTGCTGACTAAAGAGAGAAATAGAGGCGTGTTTGGCACTCACTGGAAGAGACGGAGATGCTGGGTGTTCTCGCAAGAGCTAGAAGTGTGTGTATTGACTAGAAGTGCTGTTGGTGTTGGGTGCTGACTTAGAAGCCAGAGGTGTTGGGTTTTGACTGAGAATGGTCAGGGGTGCTAGCTGAAGAGCCGGAGACATTTGTTGCTGATTTAATTGCGGCATGCGTTGTGTATTAAGTACAAGAGCTGTAGATGTTGGGTGCTGTTTGAAGAGCCAGAGATTTTAGATGTTGACTGAAGTGCTTGAGGTGTTGTGTGCTGACTGAAGAGCCGGAGGTATTGGGTATTGACTGAAGAGCCAGATGTGTTGGGTGCTGACTGAAGAGCCAGATGTGTTGGGTGCTGATGAAAGAACTGGAGATGTTGGTGCTGACGGAAGAGCCAGAGGTATTTTGTGTTGAATAAGAGAGGTCATTGGTGTTGGGTGCTAACTGAAGAGCTGGACCTGTTGGGTGCTGACTGAAGACCCAGAGATGACTGAGTTCTGGGATGCGGAGGTGGAAGAGCTTCCTGAGAGGAGGTGGTACTAACAGGAGCTCGCACAATTTTAGGAATTACAAGAACTATCACAATATCAGCTGCTGAAAGCTGTAAATGAGGTGATACGGACCAGAGGAGCCGGACGTATCCCAGAAGTTCCCTTCGCGCTTGGCCCCAAGGAGTATTGATTGACCTTCATCTGCTGCCTCAGAGGACCTGTCCGCGGGCCACAAAAGCCACTTACTGGCAGCAAGACTAGCAAGTTCCAGCTGGTGCCAGGAATTCGGTCTCAGTGACCTGGGATGACCAGTAGGCTGTCTAAAAATATCAGTGACCATTTGAACAGAGTACACAAAGGGACGCTTTTAATGGTAGCTTTTGCGGATACCGAAACTCATTGGTAATTTTGCAGCCTCAACCCACACACAGAGAGGATTGAAGTTTTCTTTGACACACAAGAAGGCTCAGAATTGAACCGGAAGTCTAGGGTGAGGGAATTCACTTCCGTGTTTGCTCCATGTTCCGAGGCATCGCTTCTGGAGGATTCTCATCTCTGCACGTGGTCAACAATCTACTGTAAATCATTGCATTGTTTGGAGGAGTCACCACCAAGACCCGGAAGTCCATCCTGGGGTCAACAGAGGGAAGGCCATGAGGCCTCATGGGCACTCACAGCAGCTGGCAAGATGGCGGGAACCCCTGACCCGGGCAGTGGGAGGGGTATGAGTCCAGCGACAGCTCATGGGGTCTCATGACTGACAGACAGGCACCGCTCCAATGCATCGTGGGACTGAGGTGATGGACACGTTCTGCTTCGTCTGCTTCCCACGAGAGGAGATGGAACCCCTGAGGGCCAACAGGTGAGTGTCAGTGGGACATTCATCGGCGGGTGGGGCGAGATGGAGCACCCTAGATAGTAGTAAAACAACCTATGGCTGCATTGCCGTGCCACACACACACGTTGTGTTGCAGTGCCGGGCTACCTTATATACACGGCCACTGGAATTATGTGATTCTGCTGTTGCGCCATTTATCTTTACATAATTATTGATTTGCGCATTTGCCGCATAATCCACCATCTGCTGCGTAATCTGCAGATTTTAACAAAACAATATTGCTTTTAGCTCAAAAGTTACTAAAAACGCTGCAACACGTGTTGTTTTGGAAGGCCTGTCAGAGATTGACTGATCGCTTTCAGTACCTTATTGATGTGTTTGGGTCTAAATCTGGTACAGATGAGGATAAACATTTGCCCATACATCGTTAACATGAGTAAAAACAACAAGATAATGAAGTTATCTTATATTTTCTGAAAATGTGCCGCATTACGCCGCATAATTTGGCTTTTTTCCCCTATAACATAGTCAAGCCTGCCGCATAGTTGCCCGTCCCCTGCCGCATAATTCCAGAGGCCCTGCATGTATAGTGTTGTCTCCACTGTACACAGGGTTTTTCAATTATTTTCTATTTTTTCATAGGAAAGGTGGTGCAAAAGTTAATACACATTCTATAATTCAATTAACAACAACAAGCTCGGTAAAAAGTCTAATGAATAGATTCAGAATTAATTCCTGATATACATAAGAAATATCCTTATTTAGCAAAAATAAAGCAGTGGGTTTATTGGTCTTTTTAAATTTCAGTGGGTCTAAGTTGGATAGGCGTTTGTATATGTGTGATCAGTGCACTACGGAGCCCTCTGCCTTGTGGGTAATGCTGCACAGGGTCGTTTTGGGGCCACTGTCACCTTGATGAGTGATGCTCCCGGTGCAAACAGTGCTGCACGTGGGTGCTGTGCAGTGGAGTTTGTGCTGTTCATAGTGTCGTTTAGGATCTGTGTCCACTATTTGAATATTTGAGTTTACCTTCAGTCCCTGCTGTGTACGGTTCAGTGCTGGTTGTGCGGTACACGGGTCCGCACTCTACGGCCCTGATTTCTGCAGTGCTTTCCACGGTCAGTGCCTCCGGGCTGAGGAAGTGTTTGTTTGTACACATGACACGATGCAAATGAAGGCTCGGGAGAAGCTCTGTGATACCAGCAGAAAGAAGCATTGGCAATGCCAATAGCTCACGCTTAAGGCAGAATGTCAAGCCAGACCTAAAAAAAACATGTACGTTAATGACTGCCCTCCTCCCATTTTTACTGCTGCTAGAGAAATACGCCATAAATTACCTAGGTATCTAAGACACTTTCATGGCATTACAGTGGCATGTGTGTGCCCCTGAAAGTTCAAGCTCAGGCAGGTGGATAAATAAACACATTTATCACAGCTGTGTGGATAACGAGCACTTTTATTGGAAGCACACAACTTCTGCCCAATCAAAACATGTACTGCTGGCTGTTAACACGTGGGTGGGGCCGAAATGACTCCCCTGGTGATGATCACATTATTCTCTGGCAACAGCTGCGCTTACAAGCCAGACCACAAAAAACACACACACCACCTTCTTTTTTCAGCTTGCAGTGTCCAGGTGGCCTCTCCAAACCTGAATATTTTTTAGGTCGAGCCTAGAGCAGCGCATGCGCTGCTTGTGAGACTTTTAGTAAGGGGGTTTGGAAAGCTGACCAGACGCTCGTGCGTCATGGCCTTTTTCCTGCGGTTACGCGCGCAGAGCCGACATCTGTTTTGCATTATCGTGCCCGATAATGCAAAACAGATGTCTCGCTGTGGCGCGCGCAGATCGCTCGCTGTGGCGCGCGCACCACTCGCGTCGCCCCCACCTCCTCCCCGCTCGTGCCTTCAAATGCTTGTTTTTTAATACAAGAGACTTCGCAAGCTCAAGCGAAACCGTCCTAAACAGGGCTGAGTGGCCTGTTCGGGTCTGATCAGATTCTCTGCAAGCGCCTCTGCACCGTCACGTGCAGCGGCGCGAGCGCGTTTAAAGGGTCAGTGGCTTGTAGTGCAAGGCTAAACCAACAAGTGACGTTTAGTTACGGACCCTTCGCCGGTGTTTGCAACGGTGGAGAATGAGTAAAGACGAGCCCATACCTAAGTCTTGGTTCCAGGCGGAGGTTCTGTGGCTCTTCTGCTCGCGGGACCAGCACCGGTGCGCCCAGCCTCCGCCCTGGGCACCTGTGAGAGCCGCGTCCACCCTCACACTAGCGCCAGAGGCCTCCACCCGAGACAGACATCAGGGAGAGCAGGCGCCACCCGAGGCACGCCCTGCACACTAGCGCCCACGAGGAACAGACACCAGTGGGAGCCGCCTCCACCCAGGACACCAGTGGGAGCAGCCTTCACCCAGGGCACCAGCGAGAGCAGCCTTCACCCAGGGCACCAGCGGGAGCCGCCTCCACCCAGGGCACCAGCGGGAGCCGCCTCCACCCAGGGCACCAGCGGGAGCCGCCTCCACCCAGGGCACCAGTGAGAGCAGCCTTCACCCAGGGCACCAGTGAGAGCAGCCTTCACCCAGGGCACCAGTGAGAGCAGCCTTCACCCAGGGCATCAGCGGGAGCCGCCTCCACCCAGGACACCCTACGCACTAGACGTCTCCACGACTAACAGACACCCCTGGGAGCCGCATCCACCCAGCACACTGGTGAAAGCAGCCTCCACCCAGGACAGCACCGAGAGCATCAGCAGCCTTCACCAGAGGCGCGTGTAAGAGCATACTCCACCTGGGGCACACTAGCGCCAGAAGCGTCCACGCGGAACAGACACTAGTGGAAGCCGCCTCCACCCAGGACGACAGGGACACTAGTGAGAGCATCACCCCGGCGCCTGAAGCCTCCACTCATGGATACCAGTGCGAGCAGACTCCACCCCCGGGACACCACTGAAAGCAGACTCCACCCCCGGGACACTGGTGGTAGCAGCCTCCACCCAGAACACCGGTGCGCCCCCTGCTCACCAGTACGGTACCATAAGCCTCTACGCGGAACAGACACCAGCGGGAGCAGCCTTCAGCTGTATAGCCGACGACGGAGCGTTTTTAGGAGACTTGACACCAGTGAGCAGCGGACCCCCTCCCTCCACTGTGGACAAGTCCATGCCTGACCCGGGGCAGAGCGTCAGCGCTCAGCCCCCACCCTCAAGGGCCGTGCACATGTTCTTAATTTGGAGCGGTGCCTGCAGGTGGGGCTCACCAGCACATATTTCTTACTCAGACTGTGACCCCGAGCATGGGAGTAAAACACTAAAGAGAGAAAGACAAGGAACAGTGGCAAAGACAATAGGGACACAAAATAGCCTGAACAAGAGTGATAAAGGCCCAGAGAGCGACTGACTGACGGTGGATTAAAAAGGGACCCGGTGAAATCAAGACCACGCAGCCTGTATTCAGGCAGCACTTGCTGCTGAATTCCAAAACTGCAAGCCCTGGCACATATTCTTTTACAAATTAAGCACTGCAGGGGTCCTCAACCGAACGGCGGCGTCACCCAAAAGCACGTGTTTATGCGTCGAAAATGTGAAGGGCTCTCTCTACCCACCTCTCGGCAGCAAATGGGGAGAGGATGTGGTCTCACGGCTAGACCGCCGACCTTGGAGCTGAGAAACCAAGGTTCGAGCCTTTGGGTCGACTCCACATCCTGTGATTCTCGGCTAATCACTTAATCTCCCCGTGCCTACCAAAACAAGCATTGGCATAGCCAATAGGTCTCGCCTTTAGGACCTTATAAGTGTTTACCCATGCAACCGTTGATTTTGTTGCACCAAGGAGATTGTGCTGCATAACTAAATACTTATAAGGTCCCAAAAGCGAGACCTATTGGCTATGCCAATGCTTGTTATATGTAAACATTAGCCAAAAAGCGCTTCGACACCTCGTCAGGGGAAGTAAGCGCTATATAAATGCAATTACAATTACAATTTGTAACAGAAAAATCACATAACACAGTCCAGAAATTATGGTTAATTATGCTTAACTAATTAATTATGAATGCAGCGGTTATGCTTAAACAATTGCTGTGCCTTGAGTTATCCAGGCTGAAAATAAGATCTTACTGTAACTTCACAGTAGGCAAGAAGGTCGCAGAGGTTAATGGCAGCTTTCATGGCCTCTAGAAGAGATAATTTTCCATGTGTGGCATTAGACGTTGCAGTCTTTTCCTGCCGCGGTTGTTTTCGGTTTTGAACTTTGTGCTTGAGCGCAGTTGCAAACCTGCTTGTCTGTTGCACTGATCCTACAAGTGTGTTGAGGTGTCCTATTATTGTTGCATGCTGGGATACCTGCCTCGTGGTTCTAGTTGCATGTCTTTAGTGCCTCTTTACTTCCTTGTTAAAGAGGGTATGGGAGTTGTGTCCTGTATTTCTATCTTCCACATACCGTGAATGTGCTCTGCGTATGTCTATGAGTCTCTCTGCCGCATCATCATAAATTGTGATGTAGTTGATGTTTTTTGGGCGTGTGTGTATGTGGAAGTTGAGGGATGACCAAGGAGGCCATCTTGCTTCTGGCGGAGTATTTCTACAGTAGACAGAACATGCATGTTACAATGAATGTACAAAAGAAACATCTAATTTCTTTACTGCAGTCTAGAATTTTCCTAAGTATTTACCTGTAGCAAGAAACATGCATACATACATCACTACTCTACTGAAATAAGTAATTACAGTTTAGATATAACTAGCTTGTGCGAAATTGTGCACATTTTACTTGCGAAATAAGCACAATTTTCATGAAAACGACACAAAAATGTGCAGATTATGAGAAATATATTTGGCAGTATCTTTTACGAAAATTGAATATGAGGGCATATATGGCGTACAATAATCACAGATTCAGGAAACTGCTTTGAGCAGAAAATGGCTTTTTGCCCTGACATTAGAGTTTCTGCAGGGCATTTTCTGCTCAAACCAGTCTCCCAATGGCAAAAATTCCCAGAACTAATAGGTTGGCAAAGCGTCAAAAAATTGTGGAATTTGCATAATGTGAAATTTGCAAGATTTCACCTGTGTAATAAAATGTTTGCTGGGACTCAGTGGTAACATCGCAGTGCTTGATGTCAGAGCCAATAGATTTCACATGTATTTTACATATTATAAGCTAAAGCGATCAAAAGAGAGTTCATGTAGCAGTGAACTGGCTACCATTGGTTGAAAGAATATTACGACCAGTGCTATAAATGCACAGGTACTGTCCGGTACTGAGTACCTGCCAATCTTTCATTTGAAAGAGACAGTACCTGCACTTCTCAGCACTGCTACTTATATTTAATGGCAGAGTACCGGCACTGTACTCTAAATAGGCAGTACCTGCACTTCTATATTTCCATTTAAAGCACTGATTACGAGTCACCATGGAGTCGTGTGACGTGTGGGGCAAGTTACATGTGATTCAAAGCAGGGCTGTTCAAGTAATCTTTGGCCATCAGGCATTTGACTATGTGTCCAGACATCAGTAGAAATTTGAGCTATGCTGCGTAATATGAAATTGTTTCATGGTCAGACACCTGAGCACCAGTGAAGGCGATTCGCTAAACCTGCATGGTCGCTTTGACCATCGTTGTATCCACAAGAGCGCATCCCTGGGTGGCGGCAAAAGATACTGGGTGGGAAGCGCCTCATGGTAGTAAGAGCCACTTTGTGGAATCAACTGCCTAGGATCATTCACTCCATTCACTCGTTGACTTTGTTAAGCAGGTCTTTGAACATACATAGGCTGAAAGAAGATGGTGACGGCTGATGCATCCCATGTACTGTGCTGTTTCTTCCTGCATAATATTTTATCTATTGTTGGGGTAGTTTATCGATGTCTATGCATTTGTAGATACCATTATGATTTTGCTTTTTAGTGGTAATTATATAGGTACTTTTATTGTATGTATGCATTGCTGCTCGGGTACGTTGTTGCAATTGTTCGTGCTTTACATATGAAACCAAACTAATGCCCCATAAAGGAACTTGGCCTTCCACCTCGTTTCTCTATATGATTGGGATGCGTCTCAGTGACTGGCAGTCTTTAAAACGTGAAGTGGGGGGTACTTTATCCTGTATAATAGAATCAAATTTCAAATAAATCCTAATGCATGTATGGTTGCTTTGATGTAACACATACTGAATTCTTTGTCACTTTGTTATAGAGGTGGCAAGCCAGAAAATTTAAAGGAAGAACCGAGCCAGAGCGGAAATAAAGGTCTGAGCACAAATTGAGTCAGCAAAATCATTAGCTACTATAACATGCTTGGATGGTTGGGAGGAGGTGCAGCGGATGGAGGAGGGGGCAGTGTGGCCGAATGACCCAATGGTGAACATAGGTTTGTTGTAGTTGGGTGGTGCCCGCGATAGTCCGGTAGTGCAAGAAGTCTCTGTCAGCCACATGTCACTCTACTGACTCTTCTCAAGCCCCTACCTGGTTTTCACAAGAGCCTATCGCAGTCTCGCCCATCTTTCCTCCTCCTGCTCTTTTTCTTCTTTCCCATTTCTCACCGCTCCCTGTCCCAAATTTCCTCTTCTTTCTCATGTATCCCTCACCAGGCAGTCATCTGTCTCTCCCTTCTCTGCGCTGCCTCTTTATAACCACTGTCTATGGTCCTTTCCCCTGCAATTTTTCTTCCTATTCAGTCTCTTTCTTTTGCCCCTTTCTGACTCACACCACTCACTCCCAGCTCGACTCAGCCCTTTTTTGACTCAAGGGCACCAGAGGACCTTGGGCCAAGCTAGAGTCAGTCACCTGGCTTCAGCCCGGCTCCGGCCTTCAGTGGCTAATTGAAAAAAACAACTGAAAACCATGGTCATCATTGACTTGGGAATTCAGCGGAGTACCCTCCAAGGCCCTGTCGCTGCGCTTTAAGAGGTAGGGCAAGAAATAGCGAATTCTGGCAGGGGCTGTGATGATCTCACTAGGAGCTGACTTGGCCACTGAGGGCAATGCAGGTAAAGGAAGGCAACACATCCTGATGCTGACTTAATGATCATGGAACAAGTCGACCTGAAACCTAATTTTGGCGTAAATACTTGTCCCAAAATTAGTGATCCTGTGCAAATCACTTAATTTGTTCTCATCTGTCTCTTTTGGGATGAAGTAAAAACAGACAAAGGTCCTGATTACTGACGGACGGAGAATTATTTACTGCAATCAGTCAACACCAAAAATTGTGAGTGCAGTATTTTTCAAGATTCCAAATTTCCTCTAAAAAGGAGGAATTCCATGTGGAATTAGTGTATTCTGCACCAACGTTTTCCCTGGCAATATCAAACAGAAGTGATTTATCAAAATGCAATAAGGTAAATTTGCAAGGTTCCTGCAGTAGTCCAAATTCCTAATCCCTGTGCAAACAGGGGCTTTCACAGGGGTCAGAATTCACCAGTCTACTTGCAATATGTTGAACTGGACATACATGTGCAGGTCCAGTGTTTACTATAATCCTTCAATTAATGATCAGCAATTTTAAGATATAAGAAAACTGAGTCACATGTGGGTGACAGAATGTTCTCTGGATCTTACGCTTTGACCTAATAGATGTTAGAGCTCACATCTCCTCTTGGTTCCACAAATGACGACTGAGTCTGTAGACCACACCTCATTCAAAATAAGACCCTCATCGGAGCACCTTACCCGGCCCTGAAGGGTAAGAGTAGAACTAATAGAGGCAGAGGCACACTGGAATACAGAGAAATTGAATGATTACCCAGCAACCCGGTGCTTACGAGCAGCAGGGTAGTCAGTCACAGGTAGGCCTTCAGGGGGCATGGAACTGGCATATCATAACAAAATATCATCTGATGTAAAGATCATGTCATCAGTATTCTTTCCAATAATATCAACTAGCTGAAAGGGAATAACAGAAAATGTAGACGTAATGGAGTGTTATTTTTGTAAACAATATTTAGGACAAGATATTTCTGGCAGACTATATTTTTGCTAACAATATTCTGACAAACAACCTCTTTAGCCGAAGTCTACCGATACCCAGGCATACCTAAGGATACACTACGATGAAACCAGACCCCAATGGATGGAAACAGTACCTAGATCAGAAGACGAAACTCTTTACCCTCATTTGCGAATAAAGAGGTAATACGTTGCCTTGAAAAAGCCCAAGGGATTGCACACGAAACAAGTTGATTGCTTTCTAAGTACTATAAAATTATGTCTACTCGCTTACTCAAGATAAAGACCCATAAGCATACTATATTATTTATAAGTTCTGCGAGAGAGTGCTCCAGCCTCACAGTACATAGAGAGGAGTTTCTCCTCTCAGACCAGGGAGGTTGCCAGGTGATGCCTTTATATTACGGAGCTCCATTAGCCGGATTCTAAAAATGGAAGATTTTTCCAGATGAGACTCAACAACAGTGTTATTTTGGTCTGGCCATATAACCCTATTTCTCTACAGACACTTGCAGTAGTAGGCTTTTATTTCGCAAGTCTGATCAGGTTTTTTAATCAAAATTTTTGAAACTGAGACAGACACCTCTCAAAATGCATTATTTTGTTGAATGTAAGGCCCGGACTGGAAATAGGGTGTCCTGGTGACATGCAGCATGTGGTCACCCCATTGTAGATGTAAACACAAAAGGTAAGCTGCTTCTGTCCAGCCTGAGGTAGAAGGCCTCATTTTGTTGGCTGGAATCGTTGATGCCAAGGTGGATACAGTCTCTGCTTAAATGCCACCTGGAGTCGCGGGCAGTCAGAAGTCAGTTTAAAGGTCAAGAAGGAGGTGCAATTCATTGATGTCGGGATGAGGCAGTCGTCTTTTGAAGGTGAAGGTGTGGTTAGCATGTCAATTAGGGTCAAATGTCAGGATGGAGGCAGAGGTCACATAAAGATCAGAGGGCAAGGAGGGCCATTGTCAGGACCTCTGATATGCTTCAATGGAGGACAAAATTATGAGGCAGCGTTGACTAAGTTATGCACCAAGAAAAGGAAAATTATGTGGTATATGTTGCACATTCTTTTGAAGTACTTTTTTGTTTAGTTATTTTAGTACTTATTAATACTGACCCGGCAAATGTTAACCACTTTAGTACTAGAAAACACCTGAATGCAGGATGAATAACAAAACATGTACTAGCTAATCTTTCCAAAGGGTGTGGTGCTACGCGGCTCCACAAATTGACTTTTTAGGTCGAGCCTCAGCAGCGCATGCGCTGCTCTGCGAGGCATGCTGTATTGAGGTATGGAATAGAAGCTCAGCCCATTTCCCGACCATCTTTTCAATTGGTTCCTGTTACTGTCCTTTCGAAATTGTTCCTTTTGATTGATAAATAGGCTTAGTAGTCCCTCCTTGCTACCGCCTTGTCTGCATTTGTAACCTCCCATAAGGACTGAACTTTTTACTTGTGTTGTCACACGGTCTGATTTATCTACTCTGTGAGCACTATTTTCTTTAATGATCTTCCAGTATTCCACCCACAACGTGCTTTCCTACAAGGCAGCACGCCGCCCACTTTTATATTTTTAATACTAATAGCTGCGGGTCTGCTTTAACTATAGCTGCTGTGCTTATTTATTTATTTAATTTGCAGCGCGGTCCGATTTAAATATAGCGGATTCACTTTTTTATTTATTTAATTTTCCAGTGCGTTCCGCTTTAACTATAGCTGCCGCGCTTATTTATTTATTTAATATGCAGCGCGGTCCGCTTTAAGTATAGCCGACACGCTTTTTTATTTATTTAATTTTCCAGCACGGTCTTCTTTAACTTTAGCGGCTGCGCTACAGAACCTTTATTTATTTTTTGGGGGGTGAAAGCGCCCCATACCGCGCTTTCACTTTAATGTTGGCCACGCCCCTTTCTTTAGAGGCTGCTCACTCTAACCTGAATACGGCGAGCAGTGTCTAAAGAAAGGGGCGCGGCCACCATTAAAGTGGTGTCACATTTGCGAGAGTTTGAGCTATTGGCATTATAAATAACAATGCCTTTTAACTGTGTGTTGGGTTTAAAAACACATAAATATAAAAGGCACTGTCATTTACAATGCCAAAAGCTTAAACTCTCGCAAATGCGAGACCTATTGCATTGAAAATGCTTGTTTAAAATAACAGTTTAGCTGTCAAATATTACAATGGTAGCAGTGGAGGGCAGGGTTGCACATCCCAACAAAATGGCTGAAAGTATGATCACTTTTGTAAAAAATAAATACACTCAAAGTATCATGGTGGTGCTCACCGAACTGACACTCTGCTACCGAGGGGTGTTAAGCATTAGATGAAATAAGACAGTCCATTCGTGAAAAGACCACGAGCAACAAATAGTAATTTGTCTCCTGAATTCTTAATGAATCTTGGCGGCATTCAATAATTCTTGATTGTCATAAATCCATTAAGAGTCCCTTTGAAATTGACAATCAGTTCAGAATCAGAAAACACGTGTTTCGTCCAATTGGACTTTATCAAGGCTATTCGTGGCAAATTTGTTGTTGGATCTTTGGCAAAAAGGCTAGAATGATCCTCCGGTATGTGACATCTGGGTCAAGAGTGGTAGTGGATGTTTACTGATACCTCAGTACTGGCCCTTTAAAGAAAAAAAAACAAAAGAAGTCAGTTACGTTGAAAAGGTAGTAACGGCCAAAGTAGTGGTTGTAATGTTGGACGGCTGTGACATGCCAAACAAAGGGCCATATGAACAATGAAGTGGCGGAGTGAGCCGTCATGGCTTAACGCCTCACTCCGCCACTTCTGAAACGCAAGGCTGCACCATATTTACAACGATATGGTGCAGCCTTGCGTTTCCCCCTGCGATGGCGCTACACTTAGTAGTGTAGCGCTAACGCAGGCACCCTTGCACCATAGTGCAAGGGTGTCTGCGTGCAGGGGAGGATTGTTTATGTGTAGGAAGGTGTCCCTTCCTGCACATAAACAATCCTGAAATGACATTTTGTCACTTTCATGTGTGCTGCTTAATGCAACACACATGAAAGTCACAAAATGGCATTTTAAAAAAAAATTGTTTATGTACAGGCAGGAAGGGACACCTTCCTGTACATAAGCAATCCATGGCATTTTGCTTTTTTTCCTGTGTGCTGCACAAGGCAGCACACATGGAAAAAGCAAAAACGAGGAGAAATAATGCATTTCTCCTCGTTTCGCCAACCTAAGACCAGGTTTTGCCTGGTCTTAATTTTGGCGCTGCCTCCTATGTACGCCACCCTTGTACATAGGGGGCAGTGTCAAAATCAATGGGTGTTGCGGTGGAACCCCCACCGCAACACCCACTGCCCACCCCTTTCATACAAAGTATAGCGTGAAAGGGAGCCTTATTTACAAGGCAGCGTTAAGCCACGTTAAGTGCCTTAACGCTGCCTTGTATATAAGGCAAAGCCCCTATCACCACCACAACGTCGGTAAAAGTGACGTTGTGGTGGCGATATGGGCTTGCCCCAAAGTAATTGTTGAAGTATTGTGGAGTAGTCCGTCACAAGGGATCAATCTTTTAATCTGTTTGAACTAGGAACAACTTTTTGTGAATTCTGCAAGTTATGCAGCAGACGGAGGATCATGTGGCAACACGGTATCCATAAACACAATACATTAGGCTGCACCCATTACGGAAGAGATATAGGGGCTTATTTACAAGCCCCTTGCGCCACCCTTACGTCACTTTTGCCATGTTAAAAATGACGCAAAAGTGGCGCAAGAGGCTTGTAAATAAACCCCATAGAATAATGAAATGCAGTATGTTTGTTTTCACCCGTAGTTGACTGATGTATACAGTAAACTATTATTTTTAATAATGAGTTATGGAAGAAAAGAGTGAGTAATAAAGACATTTAAAGTCAGATGATCGCTGAAGCGGAATTAAAAGCATATATTTTCATCAACATCTTTGACCATTTGAAATATGTGCTCGATGGCAGTGGTGCATTAGTACACGGGCACCTTCTGATGACGAATTACCAAGTGAGAACAGGCCTGGTGGATGTCACCTAGTCTTCACAAGGCCTGTCACTGGAGGGGTCCCCGGGGGACCTGCTCCTTTCCTCCCCCTCTCCCTCTCCCTCATATGAATAATCATCCCCCCGTGGCTCCTCGAATCCCCTCCCGGTCTTTGTTCTTGCAGCACAACCAGTAATGGATGTGTAAATGATTCAGGAGACCCTCTGATGGGAGAGGCGACACATCCCTAAACCAGCGGGGGTTACAGCTGGCTCTTGTCACGCGCCCACCAACCACCCACACCCAGCAGGGCACGCTGGAGCTCTCAGAAACACCACCAAGACACGGGCTCTTAGCTCCCATCACATGGTCATGAAAAGACACAAACACATGAGAGAAACACATTATAGGGATGAACGCCTAGAGCCAATGGAGAAGACAGAAAAATAACATACCCCCACTATGTACCACGTCCATTCCTCTGAGTGGGCGGGTGAGGAAAGTGAACCTGGCGGTCATTCGGGAGATTGCTCCACCTGACGGAATTATAAAATCCTTAAATTTCCCTACTTCCTTTTCTCTATCCTTCTTTCAGTCTATTGTCATTTCTTCTCTAGATCCCTTTTTCTCTCATTTTCCATCTTGCTTTCCTCCCTTTGTCATATTTTCAGTACTTTTATCCATCCACCCATCCATCTGTCTTTCCCAACCATCCATTCTTCTCTCCATCTTTATTTTTATCATGTTAACTCTCTCAGCCTTCGACTTTTTCGTTTCATCCTTTCCTCATCCATCACCTGCCCATCATTCTTGTCATCCATCCATTCTTCTCTCAGTCTTCCCTTCTTTTCCCCCACTCACCTATCAATACATCTGTTGATCTTTCTATCTTACCTTACTTCTTCCTTTCCGTCCTTTCCGGGTACCTTTTTTCTCCATCCATGCTTCTCTCCGCAAACCATCACAGATGCTTCTCTCTACCCACCTTGCTCACCGTTCATCCATCCTCCTTTCCTTCCATCCATCGGACCTCTCTCCATTCATCTCACAATCCATTCTTCTGTCCGTTCTTCTCTCCTTCCTTTCTCTTCTGCTTTCATCCATCCACCCTCTTTCGTGCGTTCTCTCCTTGCTTCTTTACTCTACACCAATCCCTCCCTTCCTTCAACTATATGAGGTCGTATTTGTGAGCATCCTGAAGGCATCTCTGATTAAAGGAGCCATAAACAGCCATTTTAATGTTTAATGTTACGCAGAACTACATATTGGCATCCACATCCCGCTAAAGCTGCTAAAGTGGAGGATTCATGACAATCCTACCCACAGCTGTGAGCACACGGCTCGCCCACTGTATCATTTCCACCTTCCCCAAAGTTCTCCTGTGCTTTTGCCTTTGGAATTTCCGTGTTATTCTTAACTGGAGGAGGCAGCCGTACACCAGCTCCACTATACCTCAGCAGAGAGCTTTGCACCCCAAAGTGGGCAATTTGACATTTGTACTTGAGGGACTATTCTCTTATGATGAAGCTTCTCAGTTTTGAGTAATGTCTGGTGAACCCCAATATGAGACCACTTCCACTCCAACCACTGGGCCCGATTCTAAAATGTAAACTTAAACTTCAGGTCTAAGTTTACCTTTGAGATCTTGGCCCTTAGACTTCAGGTCTAAATTTAAGACTTCAGGTCCAAGTTTACCTTTGAGATCTGGGCCCTTAGACTTCAGGTCTAAATTAAGACTTCAGGTCCAAGTTTACCTTTGTGATCTGGGCCCAGTGTGTGAGATCCCTGCAAATGTTATACTGCACTGTTTAATTGGTAAAAAAAAACATAATTGCAGGGGCCCCAAGTTTTTCTTGGTAGCTTGTTGCTGTGGTTGCCAAATGGCAAGGCTGCCTAATCTTGATTCACGCTTCAAGCTCATGGTGCTTTCATCCATGGCCAAACCCTCACTGTTTCTGCATTATGCCCTTACGTCTCCTTTTTCATCCCTGTTTTCGTCCATTGCTACTGTTTTGCTATCTTCCGCTCCCTACTACTTTTTCCATTTTCTACCTTTCTATCTCTTGATCTGGGTCAAGTCTGATGATGTAAATTAAGTTGTTGTTCCTAAAAATAAGTGGTGGTACACACCCGTGCCATTGCAAATTAAGCGATGTGTTACTGTACCTTGAGTTCCTGGTCTGGGTATTTATAAAGTGGCGGACGGCTCCCACAGAGGTAATAGAGTCAGCCCGTTCTCTACATCTTCTCTCTGAATCTGTTGTCTTGATGAAATCTATAACATATCCCTCCAGAGGATCTTCCCTGAAGGAAACCTGACCAACTAAACACATCTGCAGCAACCACAAAGCATGCTGAAAACAGGGCAGGTCTGCTCCTCCTGCAACAAGGAGTCTCACGCCTAGTCAATCCCAGTAGCGGCTCCTCGTGGGAGTCCTGCCGGGCGGTGGGGCTGGGCGGGGGAGGGACAGGGCGTGGGGTAGTAAACTCCGGCTTACGGCCGAATGGAGTTAAGTAAATCAATAAATAAATAAAACGAAATAAAACGAATTACATTGCGCGCGCTGCATCGCCGATGGCGATGCAGCGCGTGCAATGTAATTCGTTTTATTTATTTATTTATTTACTTAACTCCATTCAGCTGTAAGCCGGAGTTTACTACCCCCACCCTGCCCCTCCCCCACCCCGCCCACTGCCCCGCAGCACTCCCACGAGGAGCCGCTACTGGTCAATCCGCTCAGACTTTAGAAACCACATCTGGCTTGTGAGTGACAAAGCCTGCAAAGATGCCCTCAGACCCTTGGCTGGAGCTCAGACTTCAAACAGTGCCTTAAACTTGAATAGCAGTGGCTGGCGGCCCAAGGACCAGTGATAGAGAAAAATCACTGGAGTTTCACTCACTTAAGTTAAAGATAAGTCCTACATGGACCTGTACCGTACTTCTTGGATGCTTGGATCATCATGCAGTTCATTCTGCAAAGCTCATGTAAAGAGTGTTGGAGGTGCCTGCTGGTCTGTCCTAACAGCTGCTTTGCAGTGCTCCATGTGAGGAGGCTCCTCCCTAGTCGGCCAGCTGAGATCAGAAGACTTCGCCCAAAAGCATACAAAAGTCCTCCAGATGCACATCACAATGAATCTGTGGTGAGCGACAACCAAAAGATTGCAAGTGCGTTTGAGCTACCAGAGTTGGGGTGATGCTGTCAGGTAAGAATTTCACCAACAATTGCGCCCTTGGGGACGTGGGACTCCTGTAGTTCTGCAACACCCACTAAGCTTCATCCGCCATGACATGAGCACAAGCCAGTCACCAGCCTTTGGTCTGATTGATGGGAGAGTGTCCCAAAGGTACACCTGGGAGTCTCTTGATCCTTATAGGCTCTGCGTTAATACGTCAACCAGCTTCCCCCAGGCCAAGCTGGAGTCTGATCTTGTGGCTTGGGCTGTGAGGTGTCTTTGTTCGTCCAATATTGTAGTGCATTGTGTGCTTGCAGTCAACACTGGTTCTGACCCCCTTAACACTATTCCTTTGAACATGTTGGCACGTCGTAACCCCAGGTTGTTATCCCCAAGGTTGTACTAAGTATCTCAATGCATACAATGACAGAACACCGCAGCCTAACAGGTAGTCAGGTAAGGTCCCACTGTGTCCAATGTTGTTGAATGTTTTTAATGCTACAATCAGATGCTAAGTTCTAAAATTGTGCAAGCTACCAAACCTGGCCAGTTTTCTTGTCTAGAATATACCAGTCTCCCTTAAACAGGATTTTAACACCAGGACTAGTCGTTTTCAAGCTATCTGTTTTGTGAGACTTGGTACCCCAGTGGCACCATGGAAATCCAAGCCACATCTAAAGGTGACCAACCACATAAAGAGGCAGGCAGGGCATTTGTGCAATGCTCTTAAAACAGCGGGTAATGTACCTGTGTACCAAATGTCAGGTATACAAGTGCTTTACTTGTGTACAGAGTATCAGATCTGCATGTGATGTGGTTGGGTATTGAATATCAATGGGCATGGGATGCACATGTATACTGACTGTAAGATCAGCATACTGTGGACTTGTACAGTGAATTCGAAATCAGAAAGCTGCATGTTTTTATACTAAATATCAGAGCAGCATGTTATGTTCTTGTGTACGCAGCATCAGAGCTGCACGTGAAGCACTTGAGCATCGAGTATCAGATCTGCATGTGATGTACTCATTTATTGAGTATAAGATCTGCATGTGATGCCCTTCTGTACTATCATATCTGCATGTGATGCCTTTCTGTACTATCATATCTGCATGTGATGCCCTTCTGTACTGAGTATACGATCTGAATGGGGTGCCCTTCTGTACTGAGTATGAGATCTGCATGTGGTGTCCTTCCTTACTGAATATCATATCTGCATGTGATGCCATCTGTACTGAGTATAAGGTCACCATGTGATCGAGACGTGCACTGAGTATAAGATCTGCATGTGAGGCCCTTCTATACTGAATATCATACCTGCATGTGATGCCATCTGTACTGAGTATCAGATCAGCATGAGATGCCCTTCTGTTGTGAGTATAAGATCTGCTTGTGCTGTCCTTCTGTACTGAGTATAAGATCTGCATGCGATGCCCTTCTGTACTGAGTATAAGGTCAGCATGTGATGCCATCTGTACTGAGTATCAGGTCAGCAGGTGATCTACACAGGTATTGAGTATAAGATCTGCATGTGATGCACTTGTGCAGTGTGCCCCAGATCTTCAAATGATGTTCTCTTACATCAACCTTCAGATCTGCAGGTGATGTACTGTGCAGGTTGCCTCGGATCTGGAAGTGATGAAACCTTTGCAGGGAGTCTTCCTCCTGCAGGAGTTGCACTTCTGCAGTGATCATCAAGTGACATGCTTGTATAGCGATCTCCAAACCTACAGGTGTTGCACTTGTGCAGTAAACTTCAGATCTGTGGGCAATGAACCCTATGCAGCAAAATGTATACTACAGGTGATGAACGTGTGCCGTGAGCCCCAGCTGATGTGCTTCTGCAGTGATTTACAAATCTACCTGCATTGTATTTGTGCAGTAAGCCTAAGGTCAGCAGATGATGTAAACTTTCCAGTGAGATGGAGTAACTTCCACAGAGAGCTTTCCTTCTTCAGGAAGTGCGCTTGTCCAGTGATAGATTTGTGCAGGGATCTTTACATCCGCAGGTGATGTACTCGTGCAGCAAGTCTCAGATCTTTCAGGGGTTTACTTATCTGGTGGGCTTCAGAATTCCATCTCAATTTGGCGCAGCACCAGCAGCTCCATGTTTAAATAATATTTGGAATGCAGAAGAGTGAGAAATTTTGTTTAGAGTTCCATTTTAATTGTATACGTCTTCATGAGTTGACCCTTGAAGAAAGATAACTGAAATCATATAGTTGAACGATGAAATGTCATATAACATCAGGCACCTGAATTCTTCTGCATTTCAGGCGAGCGACCTACCTGATTCATCTTAGTATCTCCTGAAACTGCTCTTAGTACAAATAATATCCCTCAATTTTAGGGTATAATGAGCCTAAATCGAGCTGATTTGGCCACTATTTTCAAATCTTCTTTTAAATATACCGCTACTGATAATGGAAATTACGTGCATGACTGAATGCATTATGTGAATTAAGTAATATTCCTCCCCTATCATGGTCCCCCCTAAAATGACAGCTAATCTTTGGCCATGTCCCATTTACTACACCCAAAGAGACATTATGGCTACTAGTCTTTTGGGCGTTGATCACTTTGGCAAAACTTTGAACACATTTATTTTAGTGTGTTCAACTCTTTTCTAGTATTAAGAAAGGAGTGAGAAGGAGGAGATGGCATTTGACTTCTAGGACATAAAATTGACATAGAAAACATCACAATACCCAACTATTGCAGCAGAATTTTGTAGGGCTACATATCGAGTTTACATACTTACAATGTAAACTAGAAAAATATTGCTACAAGATATTGCTGTACTAAATATCACAATTATATAGGTAAGTATATATATTTAAAAGTATTTAAAAATATAATTGGAAAAAACAATTCACTCTTAAATATATATATGTACATATAGTACAAATATAAAAATAAAGGTAATGCACTTTTTAAAACTATAATATTTAAAAACAAATGTAAATAAACAAAAATATAATAAAAAATATATCACTAAATAAAATTATTTTCTAGAGAATTTTAAGGAAATACTAATAATAATAAAAAAAATATTGACAATATACACATAGTAAAATTTGGAAGCAATCAAAATAAAAAATATATATACTAAGTAATTAAAATTACATTTTAAACACTTTTTTAAAACAAAATTACAAATGTAAACATTATTTACCAAATAATAACACAATCAACATTTACATTAAAACTACTTCCCATCCCACACCCGCAGAATCCAAACATACAATCCAACAATACACAAAAAATTTGAAATGATACAAAATAATTAGGTAAATCACAACAAAAAATAAATAATTGTAAATCTTTAAAAATACAAAACCACAACGCAATAAAGAGGAACTGAATGAATTTAATCAATTAAATGATTTAGATTATTAATAATGTAATTCACCTACTCATAAAAACATTAACTATTAAAAAATGAAATAATTAATTTAAAGAAATACATAGCTAATAATATAATTATCCTATTGAACAAATATATATATTTATAGCAATGTTCAATATAAATTAAGTAATGTAGCAATTAAAAATGTACATAATTACTAATCTAATTAAGCAATTACATCTTTCAAATTTCTAAAAATTAAAATATATATTTAAATATTTTCCTAGCCTACTCCCCTGCAAACAAAACAACCTACCAAAATCAAAATAAAATAAACTCAAAAAGTCTTTAAAAATATTCCAAAAATAATAAAACAGCTACCAGAAAAATAGCAAACAACTAAAATTAACATATAAATAATGTGAAGACAGAAAATGATTACAAAAATTACAAAATACTAGAAAATCAATATTATATATAACTGTAATTAAGAAAGCTATTAAGCGCTTTAAAAAATGATAATCTTACCTTCAATATTCTGTATGGCATTATTCTTGTCACCACAATATGTTTGACGATGTTTGTGCCTGAGAATATTTTTGAGACTATATTAATAATGTGCACCAGCATTTGTTTTAATGTTTGCCACTACTTAGTGCAATACAAATCAATGAAATAAATACATAAATATTTCAGAGAAAGGCAAAGCTAGAAACTTGGGGGATAGCTCACAAACAATAGAGTAATCTAGCTTTTTGTTGTTTTCTGACATTGTATAGTGCGATCCCACCATTTTTATGACCCGAAGAACTTTTAGAACCTGGGCATTCTTGACAGGTCTGGGGTTTTTGGTGATCGGCGCCAAAGTTTCTTTTGATATTGTATCTGTTTATGTTGTGACTAGTGTGTTGTTTAACAATGGACTATATCGGGCTGTGGTTTTTTAGATCCTGTTATAGATCTGTTTAGAGTGTTATGTGCATGGATGCCTTCGCCAAAGGTTGTTGCTGTTTGTTTCATTCTGCTGGCATGTACAGTTGTCCCTTCCTCGGTTTCTGGTGGTAGTTATGTTTTGAGGCACCTTTGTCCATTACATGACTTTAATGCCTTTGTATGTGGGTGTGGTAGGCTTGAGTTCAGTTCTTCAAGATTTGTTGGTATATAGATTGGCATGAGGATATAGAGTTATCAGAAATCCCTTGATGGACGTGCTTTTGAGATAGCAAACGCTTAGCCAGCTAGACGACTGGGTGCCATGTTGTGTTCACAGTGTCGCCACAAGCTATGTCTAATGTTTTTGACTTTCATAGAGTACTACATTTTCCCTGATTCTAAAAGGCCCCACTGCTTCAGAAACAGTAGAAGGATTGTCAGTGCGCCAAATAGAAATTTGCCTCCTGGAGCGCTTCACATACACTTAGAAAAGAACAGATTGTGTATCACCCAATCAGAAATGCATCACATTAGGTCATTTGTTTTACAATGATCTGTAAACGAGGTATCCACTCACAACAGGAAAATAATACGCTGCAGACTGAGTTCTGTGTACAACCTGCAGTTACAAATGTTGGTGCATTTATTTATTTAAGGAGTTTTATATAGCGCTGGCCAGACCCGAGGGTATCGGTGCGCTTTACAGCGGATAAAATGCAGGAATCACAAGGCATAAGTATACAGATAGGTACGGAGGTCCCAGCAAGTGGTGCAGCAAGAGTGCACGTTGACATGGGTGGGACCGTTTTCAGGTAGAGGTGAGCAGGGGGGGTCGAAGTGGCGCTTGGAGGAGGTAGATAGTGGTGACAAGGTGTTGTGGTGCTTCATAATGTCATTGCGTGCCCTTCAGCGCCGGTTACCTGATCGGGAAAGGCACGGTTGAGGAAGAGGTCTTTTAGGAGTTTTTTAAATTTTACAAAGGACGGGATAGTCCTAATGTCTGCTGGGATGGAGTTCCAGATTTTTGGTGCGTTTCCAGCGAAGGATCGAGCAGCAGTTTTTTGTTTTCGTGTTTTCAAAGGGATGAGTAGAAGGGAGTTGGAGCTCCTGAGGTTCCTTGTCTGGCCGGCCTTTTTAAGTTTGGAGGCCAGGTATTCAGGTTTCCCTGTGTGGAGGGCTTTGTGCGTGAGGCAGGCCGTTCTGAAGCTGGCCCGCATCTCAGCTGGGAGCCATTTTAGTTCTTTAAGTGCAGGTGCAATGTGCTCAAATTTCCTGACTCCTGTGACCATTCTGGCTGCTGCGTTTAGAGTTGTTTTGATGGGGGCAAGGTGGGATTTCGCTGTACCGGTGAGGATAGCATTTCCATAGTCGAGTCTGGATATCACAAGGGATTGGGTGGCTTGTTTGAGGTCACTGGGTGGGATAAAGGGTTTTATTTTGTTGAGAAGCTTCAGATTGAGGAAGGCACTCTTCGCAGAGTTCTTGATATGACTGGCCATTTCAAGTTTGGAGTCTAGGGTGATTCCTAATGATTTTATGGAGTTGGCCGGAGTGAGATTACAGTTGAGCGCATCGATTGCTTTGAGCCATTCCATGATTTGTGAGTTATCTTCTTTGTTGGTGATGAGCAGGATTTCGGTTTTGTTTGGTTGAGTTTGAGGTGATTAGTGGATAGCCAGTGTTGGACTTCTTTGAGAGTGTTATTTAGTCTCTGAATATCTTCAAAGGAGGAGGTTTCCAGGTAGATCTGGGTGTCGTCTGCATATAGGTGGAAGGTGATGTTGGCTTTTTTGAGTAAAGAGGAGAGGGGTTCCATATAGATGTTGAACAGTTGCGGGGAGAGCACTGATCCTTGGGGAACACCTCTGGTGACGGGGTGTGAGTCGGACGTGAAGGTTTTGATTTTTATCCTTTGGGAGCGGTTCTGTAAGAAGGAGGAGAACCATTGTAGGACCACCTCATCTGCACCTACCCTGTCTTGAAGAGCCTTGATGAGAAGATTGTGATCCACAGTGTCAAATGCTGCCGATAAGTCCAGGAGGATGAGTAGGCAGCATTTGTCCGTATCAAGAGATTTGTGAATGTCATCCACGATGTTAAGGATCGCGGTCTCGGTGCTACAGCCTTTCCTGAATCCCGATTGGTGGGGATCAAGAAGGTTAATGCTGTCCATGTGCTGAGTTAGTTGTAGAAGAACGCACTTTTCAAGTATTTTGGCGAGGAGTGGGAGATTGGAAACGGGTCTGAAGTTGTTCAGATCGTTGGTGTCAACACCTGCTTTTTTTGGGAGAGGTGTGACTTGGCCAACTTTGAGGCAGTCGGGTATGACGCCGGTTCTCAGGGAGCTGTTAATGATCTTGCACCAGAATGGAGCTATAGTGAGTTTCAGCTTTTTTGTCAATTGGGTGGGTAAAGGATCTAGTGCGTGGGAAGCAGGTTTGGAGGAGGCGATCAGTTTGAGAATCTCGGTTTCGGGAATGGGGTAGAAGGATTTCCAGGCTTTCGTGGAGTGCTTGGCTGTGTTGGCTACGGTTTCTGGGGGTGGATTAGTGCAGGCTTTCGTGAGGTGCTTGCGTGAGTTGGCTTCAGTTTCTGGGGGTGCGTTTGTGCATGAGGGGTCGGGGTTGGTGCCTAATGAGAGCTCAATCTTGTTGATTTTGTCTGTGAAGAAGTTGGCGAAGTTGTCGCACAGGTCTTTGGAGGCCAGACCGGGGTGGCGGAGGGTTTGGATGTTTGTTGTCTGATGATGTTGAAAAGTTCTTTGGGTCTGTTTTTCGCGTTGTCCAGGGCGGTGCAGAAGAAAGTGGTTTTTTCATTGTTGATATGTTTTTTATATTTCCTTCGGGTTTCTTTGAGTTGCTCGCGGAGGCTTGTGGAGGGGTTATTCCTCCATCGTCGTTCTGCGGCTCTGAGTTGTCTTCTTTCTGCGTTAATGTCGGAGTTGAACCAGGATCTAGACGGAATGTTTCTGGGTTTTTTTAGTTTCAGGGGGGCTAATTGATCTAGGATGGAGGTCATAGTAGAGTTATAGTGAGTGGTGAGTTCTGTTGTGGAGAGATCATCCGTGGAGGTAGGCAGGAGTGAGCATATCCTTTTTTCAAAGTCAGCCGTGGGGATCTGTCTCAGATTTCTCGTCCATTTGGGAGGGACTTGGATGGGGGGTTGATGTGTGAGCGGTTGAGTGATGTGGAATAGGATAAGGTGGTGGTCGGACCAGTCAACGGGAAGGATGTGGTTGATAGTGATAGTGTCCTGTTTTGAGATGATGGCATCAAGGGTCGCTCCTTTGTTGTGGGTGGCTTCTGAACAGTGCTGGGTGAGGTTGTTGCTGAATAGCAGCTCTTTTAGGTTCTGGATTACTGAGTTGTTGTTTTCGTTCCAGTGGAGGTTCAGGTCTCCCAGAATTAAATTATTGGAGTCTCGGAGTGAGCACTGAGCAATCATGTCGGACAAGTGTTCGGAGAAAGCGGTGGTGTTTCCTGGGGGATGGTATAGGAGATGGCACTGGAATGTCTTGTTGTCGCTTGTGTTGATGTTTGCAGAGAGGCATTCACAGGAGTTATAGTTAAAGGTGTCAATTTCTGTCACAGATATGTTGTTGTTTTGGACGATTGCTATACCTCCGCCTTTTTGGTCTTTTTGGTCTTTTCGATCTTTGTTGATGATTGCATAGCCTGGTGGTACAAGAGTGTCCATGATTGGCGTCGAGCATTCATTTAGCCATGTCTCAGTGATGAAGGCTATGTTTATGCCATGGGCGAGGATGGTTTCTGCTAGCTCAGTTGCATGTTTGGTGGCTGATCTGCAATTTATGAGCATGCAGTTGGTGGAATGAGTCTCTGTGTTGGGGTTCTTCTTCAGGGGGGCCCTAAGGATGTTGGTAAGGGAGGCTGGGGGTCTCGGGAGCTTAGGAGGGGAGTGGTCTCTTCTGAGTCTGGTGATCACCTGTATTTTGGATGGAGGGGTTGCGTAAGATGGGGTGTCATATGAGGAGGCAAGTTCTGCAGCTTCACTCGGGGACATAGCTATTTTGGTTCTGCTGGTACGGTTTAGGCTCCGATTGTGAATCGAGAGGGGGGTTGGGGTCGTCCTGTGGCTGGTAGTCGCGGGGAGCCCTTGGTGGGTGGGGTTATTGACGAGGGTGGTGTTGTGAGGAATTTGGTGTGGACTGCGGAGCAAGGCGAGGTTGGTTAGGATTTCGTTAAAACCCTGGATAACAATAGCTAACTGGCTTTCCAGCATGGTGAGACGCTGACCCGTCTCTTCAAGGGTGGGGGTGATATAGTTCTGCACAGGGTCCTCCCGAGAGGAGGGTGTCTTGACGACTAGTAGATAATGAATTGTCAGTGTGGTCATTGAGCATGGCCGAGGGCGCATCGAGAGGAGAGACGAGGTGTGGCTGTCGCGTTCTTATGAGTGTGGGTATAGGGAAGTAGAAGTGGGCTTTGGGCTGGGTGGGACTGGTCGTGGTGGTATGAGGAGGGTAGTAGGCGGGGGGTTGTACGAGGAAACAGTCGGAAGGGGGAGAGGAGGAGGCCGTGTTCTTGGTGGCAGCTGTGAGGGTGGTGTCATGTGTCCGAAGGCTGGTGTTGAAAGTAGGGGGTGCGTGAGTGGTTTGGGTGCTCTGTTGGAGGTTCCAGTTGTCAGTGGAGAGGGGGTGGGTAGGGCGGGCTGTGAGGGTGGTGTCACGTGCCGGAGGACTAGTGTTGTTAATAAGGGGAGCGTGAGTGGTTTGGGAGCTCTGCTGGAGGGTCCGACAGTCTGGGGGGAGGGGTGGGTAGGGGCGGGGAGAGGGGGCGTGATGGGTGGTGGCCCGAAGTGAGGGGAAGAGTGCGTCAAAAGCCTCAAGGTTGTCGTTGTTAGCTTGGATTAGTATTGTGCCGTTGGCGTAGATGGTCACAGAAGTGTTCCCCTTCCGCTTTGAGCGGTTAGGGAGAGAGGTCGTTAGTTTGCAGCTGAGAGGTGTATTCGACGTTTTGGAACTATGTAGTTGTGATCTAATGATGGAGTCCCACTCTTCGGGTCTTTCGGTGTGAAAGATGAGATCCATTTTGATCAGGCCTTTGTAGGAGCAGTGATAAATGTCCGCGAATAGTGTTTCTGGGTGTAGTCTGATCAGTTTGTGTATAAGTTTTTTTTGCGCTTTGGGTGAGAGGTTGGGGGGGAAGCTGATCGAGTAGGAGTTCGGGCCGTGTGGTTTGAGGTAGTTCGAAGTGGTCAGGATGTGGTGGTTAGGCGTGGTAGAAGGCATATTGTCTAGGTTGGACAGCGGGATGGAACCCGGTTAGATCGTGAACGGCGGGTCAAGGCGGCCGGTGAAGTAGGATTGAGGTTGGCCCTGGGCGGCCGTAGGAGAGCTTATCAGTGGTAGTGTGATTGGCTTGTCTCTAGTACTCGTGGTGACTGTTAGATTAGAGTACGGTCTGGGGATTTGGGATGTCAGGACTCACGCAAGGCTAGTGTGGTTCCCCGGTGCAGTTTCCAGGGGTTAGATCTTGGCGGTCATCAAGGGGTCAGGTCGAGGGCAAAAAGCTTTGAGGTGGGGTGAGCTGCGGAGCTGGAGGTGTCTCGCAGTAGGTTTAACATGTTTTCCCCGTGCTATATTATTAGAAGGGTGTAGTTCCGGGTGCTTGAATTATCGAGACTCTCGTGGGTCCGATGCAGCTCCCCAGATAAAGATCAGGGGGTAGCTTTTTTGTTGCCGTCTTGGGGTCAAGCAGGGGGGTCCAGGAGCTAGGGGGAGCGGCAAACCCTATGTTGTCAAGGCCCACAGCCCTACCTGGCTGCGCTCGGAGAGTTGGGATGACGTAACTGCGGCGCGTTCACCTCTCTTTAGAAGGGAGGTGGCTCACCTGAGTTGTTTAGTCACCAAAGGGGTTCAAGTCCAGGGGCGGCCATCTTATGGTCAGGCACTGTAGGTTCCATTCCGGGGCACGACTCTATTTCGTGAATAGCTTTGTTAAGCTTCCTCCGAAACTTGTCGGGTTCCAGCTTAGGTCCTGGGTCCCATGGGGGACTCTCGGGGGTTCAGGACGGGTCCCTGGTGTAGTTCACCTCTGGTTAGCACTTGGCGGCCATCTTGGGGTCAGGCCATGTTGACAAACATCTTGAGGAATGTCGGTTCTCTCAGAGCCTAGTTGACTAGTTGATTGTCGGCGGGTCGGAATGAGAGTGTTGCGCAGAGTAGAATGTCGGCGGGTCGGAATGAGAGTGTTGCGCAGAGTAGACATTACTTGCTGGTGGGTCGTCTGTGCCGTATGGTCACTTTGCTGAGTTTTAAGACCGGAGCGGCCATCATGGGGTCAGGCATTGGCAGTTCCGATTGCCGCTCGTGGTTGAGACTCTAGTGATCAAGATGCGGGTGCCTTCTCTCTACTAGTCCGCAACCGGCGGGTCGGGATGCGAGAGAGTTGGCAGTAGGATTGATTATTTTTTGGGGGCAGTTGGGACCTCTGAACAATCTGGTCGCCTTATAAAATCTGCGACGGGAGCGGCCATCTTTAGAACAGGCATTGGCGGCTCCGGAGCGGGGCTCGTCCACTGCCCGCGATCCACATTGTCGGTCCTCCGGTGTCAGCGCGTCAAGAGTAGCAGATCTAAAGCCCTATGCCAATGGGGCTCTCACAGGTCCTGCACGGTTTGTCCTTAAATCAGGCGAGGTCCGCAGATCGCCGATCACCTTCCAGGGATCCGTTGCTGTCCTGGAGGTGTCGGGGCGCAGATCCTCGTTTCTTCACTCCTTGTTGTTGGTGGAGGTGCATCTTCTTAACTATGCATCCTTTGAAGATCGATGAACCGAGTACCATTAAGAGGAATAATGGCAAACTGTGTGTTTACAGTGCTAAATCTGCAGTAGAAAGTGCTATATAAAAATACATCATTGTTATAAACCATGTAAAAATCTATATAGATGTTGATCCACAAAAATATGAATGTTTTGGGGGATCCCAAGACTTGTAATGTCTTAATCTGGCCATTATTGATGGCTGCCATTGTGAGCTAAAAAAGTAACATTAACAAGCATTGGCAATGCCAATAGGTCTATCTTTAAAGGAATGTTGGATGGGAATGTGAAGCTTTACCAGTAAATAGCATGGGCATTGGTATTTTTGTGGAATCAAAGAACTGAAGAATAAAATTGGTGAAAATTAAAAGGTCAGGTGGCAGTTGTGAAACTATACCTAAACATTCATGTAGGTAAACGACTTCCCGCCTTCAATCCGTGCTGGTGCCAGAGAAAAACACGTAAATTATATATTTATGCAGGACACTTTAATAGCATTACAGGGCCACATCTGTGTCCCTGAACGTTCAAGCTCAGCCAGCTGGATAAATAAACAATATGACCACACCTGTGTGGAGGGAAAGCGCTTTTTTGTGTAAGCACACAATTTCTGCCCATTCAAAACATGTACTCCTGGCTCACAACATATGGGAGGAGACAAAGCCCCTTTCTAGTGATGCTCACAGAATTGGCTGGCAGCAACTGCGCTGTCAAGCCAGCTCATAAAAAGGACTGTTCTAAAGTCCAGGAGAAGAGATACTGCACCATTAGGGGCTTAACGCAGACCCCTGCAGCCCCTGCTGCGCAAGGTGGCCCAACCAGGCGAGGCCGACACAGGTAAGCGCGGTGGGAGGGGGTAAGTTGACAGACGACGGTATGGTTAAAATTAAATTTAAAAAAATAAGAAAAACACTTACCTCGCCCATGTCGGCGATGAGGCGAGTACAAGGTAAGTGGTTTTATTAATATTTTTATTTAATTTTAACCACCCCGTCGTCTGTCGACTTCCCCCCTTCCCCACCCATCCTCGACTCCGCCGCACCACACTTACCTGTGCCGGCCGTGCCTGGGCCCAACACTTCAATTGGCCAACCTCCGTTTAGGGGTGGCCCTTTCAGCCCAGGGCCAATGAATGTTTGTGAGACATGGGGGACTCTGGGGCTCCTCCTCATACTTACGCCATTGTGCACCCCAAACCGTACAGACTTGTTTTTCAATAAATATTTCTAATAGAAATGTCCTCCTCAGGACCCTTAGTCTAGGGCATGTTGTTATAATACGGGAGGCGCTTTCCTGGTCAAGCTGGTATAAAAAGCAGCTCCTCACCACAATCGGGCGATTATGCAGGCGCACGTGACCTCTAAAACTGTCGATTTTATTCAGTCGAGTTGTGTGTGTTGTGCGTGTCTGTATGTACTTTGTGTGTGTGGGTATGACTGTCTGTGTGTGTCTGTGCAGATTTGTATGTCTTTGTGTACGTGTTGTGTGTATGTGTTTGTATGTGTATGTCGTATGCTTTTATTTGCATGTGTCTCTATATGTCTGTTTGTGTAGGTTGTTTGTGTATGTGTGTGTGCCGCATCCATACATGCTCCTGTGCGCCCCCCATACCTGCCTTCCGAGGGGCTTTACGGGTGAGGTGAGAGAAAAGAGAGAACGTGTCGGTCTGCTAAGCTCTCCGGTGATTAACGGATTACACAACATTAGTTAAGGCTGTCAGGTTGGACGAGGGTCAAACCATGGGAGAAGATCGGGGGGGGGGGGGGGGTGGGCTGTATGGGCGCGAGGGGGAGGACCGCACGACTACGACGCTAATAGTGACTCACTCAGCGAAGTAATTGCTTGTAAAGTAAACACTGCCTTGGTTGTAAACTCAGTGGGGCGCATTCATTGCCAGATTTATTGGCTGTTAATGCTTTAATGGGAGGCCACTCACCACACTCATTTTCAGAGCATTGGGAACTCATCTCATGCTCACATCATAAAATTATACCAGAACATAATGTAAGAACATCATAACGTAAAGTCAAATACACCTCAAGGTGCTGTCACAGCAAAGTTTCAAAATATAACCAGGACCATTAGAATTATGCGGCATGGGGCACCAAATCATGTGGTAGGGTTGACTAAATAATCGGCCAAGAAAAGGCAAATTATGCTTCATAACGCAGCACATTTTTTAAAGGATTACTTCATTATTTTGCCATTTTTACACATGATAATACTGTCTGGGCAGGGATTTCACCTTATGAGTACCAGCTTAATAACCAAATACAGAAATAAGCAACTGAAAGATGATCAGTTAACCTGTGCAAAGGGCCTTCCTCTGCGTACGAACATGTTTTCAATAACTTCTGATCCATTTGATCTAGAAACATTTTTTTGTACAAATCTAAAGATTATGCAGCAGATGATGGATTATGCGGCAAATGCGGCAAACCCATAATTATGGGAAAATTCCACCGCCGCAGAATTGCAGAATTCCAGTGGCCCTGAATATAACACGATTACAAAACGCTCTTTTAAAGCCATTGAATATCGTCTTGATAGAACTCCAGAGCATCAGGTCACAAAATAAAATCTTATCATAAATTTTCGTTTTAATTTAATTCCACAATATAGGTCAATAACACAGACGTCACAAACTAACTTCTTGAAATAATGTCCAAATGTAACATAATAACACTGGTACAAAGCAGCACCATGCAATAATATAAAAACATATATGGGGTAAAGTACCCCCTGGCATACATTATAAGGATATTGCAAGTCACTGAGCAGTTTGGCGGCTCTAGAGAGGAACGAGGCTGAAAAGGCCGATGGCCAAGTTCCTTTATAAGGTCATGGGCCTCTGAGGTGACATGCAGTATCCCTCTAATGTACATTAGCAAGTGTTTTTTCTCTGACGCTATATAGTCACACCTTCATCCTTTCCAAAACTGATTAAATCAGTGGGGCCTCATTTACAAACAATGCCGCAGGGCGGCACCGCAAGCCCTTTGGCTGCGCCATGCTGCAGCACTTTCAAAGCACTGGGATTTGTCATATCTACAAGGATATGACGGATCCCTTTGCTCTCCCCTGTGCAAGCTCACAATTATCTGCCATGCGCTGGTAGGCACCATTGCACCATGGTGCAAAGATGCGTGCTTCACTGGGATGATTGTTTATGTGCAGGAAGGTGTCCCTTCCTGCACATAAACAATCTGAAGTGGCGTTTTTCACCTTCTATGTGTGCTGCATTAGCACACATAGAACTTTTGAAACGTCTTTTTTTTTAATGATTGTTTATGTGCAGGAAGGGACACCTTCCTACACATAAAAAATCATAAGAGGTGATTTACTCGTTCTGTGTGCTGCACAATGCAGAATGCATAGAATGCATCGGAAATAAGTGCAAACTTCAGATGCCAATCGCCCTTTGTCGATTTCCTTTGCATAGTCACAGTGAATACAGTAAAATAATATACAATACTATACATAATATATATATTTTTTTAAAACAAACTTTATTGAGTTTTTGTGGTACGTTGGGGCAGATGCCGATTGCATGTATATCGGATACATACATGGTGAGCAAAAAAACGATGGATTTAGGCCCAGATCTCTGTACTGGGGTGACTGTATGACATTGTTCTGCATTCTGTCCATCGATTGTTCTTTTTGCATTTGTCACCCCGAGTGGGACGGGTATGCCCAGACGTGGGTCCCGTGATCTCCATGCCACTGGAGTCAAGCTATCCTGGCTGATGAGGGGTAAAACCCCGAAACCGGTCCTAGGATGCTTGTTTCCAGTCCAGGGAGGACCTGGCCTGGCAGTTCGGGCTGGACTGTTCCCATTGGGCACAGGGTCAAGACTGATTTGCATATGGCTGGGTCCAAACTGGAATGGCATGGTGAACAAAAAACAATGGATTTAGGCCCAGATCTCTGTACTGGGGTGAATGTATGACATTGTTCTGCATTCTGTCCATCAATTGTTCTTTTTGCATTTGTCATCCCGAGTGGGACGGGTATGCCCTGACGTGGGTCCTGTGCTCTCCATGCCACTGGAGTCAAGCTATCTTGGCTGATGAGGGGTGAAACCCCGAAACCGGTCCTAGGATGCTTGTTTCCAGTCCAGGGAGGACCTGGCCTGGCAGTTCGGGCTGGACTGTTCCCATTGGGCGCAGGGTCAAGACTGATTTGCATATGGCTGGGTCCAAACTGGAAAGGCATGGTGAGCAAAAAAACGATGTATTTAGGCCCAGATCTCTGTACGGGGGTGAATGTATGACATTGTTCTGCATTCTGTCCATCAATTGTTCTTTTTGCATTTATCACCCCGAGTGGGACGGGTATGCCCAGACGTGGTTCCCGTGCTCTCCATGCCACTGGAGTCAAGCTATCCTGGCTGAAGAGGGGTGAAACCCCGAAACCGGTCCTAGGATGCTTGTTTCCAGTCCAGGGAGGACCTGGCCTGGCAGTTCGGGCTGGACTGTTCCCATTGGGCGCAGGGTCAAGACTGATTTGCATATGGCTGGGTCCAAACTGGAAAGGCATGGTGAGCAAAAAAACAATGGATTTAGGCCCAGATCTCTGTACTGGGGTGAATGTATGACATTGTCTCGCATTCTGTCCATTAATTGTTCTTTTTGCATTTGTCACCCCGAGTGGTACTGGTATGCCGAGACGTGGGTCCCGTGCTCTCCATGCCACTGGAGTCAAGCTATCCTGGCTGATGAGGGGTGAAACCCCGAAACCGGTCCTAGGATGCTTGTTTCCAGTCCAGGGAGGACCTGGCCTGGCAGTTCGGGCTGGATTGTTCCCATTGGGCGCAGGGTCAAGACTGATTTGCGTATGGCTGGATCCAAACTGGAAAGGCATGGTGAGCAAAAAAACAATGGATTTAGGCCCAGATCTCTGTACTGGGGTAAATGTATGAAATTGTTCTGCATTCTGTCCATCAATTGTTCTTTTTGCATTTGTCACCCCGAGTGGGACGGGTATGCCCAGACGTGGGTCCCGTGCTCACCATGCCACTGGAGTCAAGCTATCCTGGCTGATGAGCGGTGAAACCCCGAAACCGGTCCTAGGATGCTTGTTTCCAGTCCAGGGAGGACCTGGCCTGGCAGTTCGGGCTGGATTGTTCCCATTGGGTGCAGGGTCAAGGCTGATTTGCGTATGGCTGGGTCCAAACTGGAAAGGCATGGTGAGCAAAAAAACAATGGATTTAGGCCCAGATCTCTGTACTGGGGTGAATGTATGACATTGTTCTGCATTCTGTCCATCAAATGTTCTTTTTGCATTTGTCACCCCGAGTGGGACGGGTATGCCCAGACGTGGGTCCCATGCTCACCATGCCACTGGAGTCAATCTATCCTGGCTGATGAGCGGTGAAACCCCGAAACCGGTCCTAGGATGCTTGTTTCCAGTCCAGGGAGAACCTGGCCTGGCAGTTCAGGCTGGACTGTTCCCATTGGACGCAGGGTCAAGACTGATTTGCATATGGCTGGGTCCAAATTGGAAAGGCATGGTGAGCAAAAAAACGATGGATTTAGGCCCAGATCTCTGTACTGGGGTGAATGTATGACATTGTTCTGCATTCTGTCCATCAATTGTTCTTTTTGCATTTGTCACCCCGAGTGGGACGGGTATAACCAGACGTGGGTCCCGTGCTCTCCATGCCACTGGAGTCAAGCTATCCTGGCTGATGAGGGTGAAACCCCGAAGCCGGTCCTAGGATGCTTGTTTCCAGTCCAGGGAGGACCTGGCCTGGCAGTTCGGGCTGGACTGTTCCCATTGGGCGCAGGGTCAAGACTTATTTGCATATGGCTGGGTCCAAACTGGAAAGGCATGGTGAGCAAAACCGATGGATTTAGGCCCAGATCTCTGTACTGGGGTGAATGTATGACATTGTTCTGCATTCTGTCCATCGATTGTTCTTTTTGCATTTGTCACCCCGAGTGGGACGGCTATGCCCAGACGTGGGTCCCGTGCTCTCCATGCCACTGGAGTCAAGCTATCCTGGCTGATGAGGGGTGAAACCCCGAAACCGGTCCTAGGATGCTTGTTTCCAGTCCAGGGAGGACCTGGCCTGGCAGTTCAGGCTGGACTGTTCCCATTGGGCGCAGGGTCAAGACTGATTTGCATATGGCTGGGTCCAAACTGGAAAGGCATGGTGATCAAAAAAACAATGGATTTAGGCCCAGATCTCTGTACTGGGGTGAATGTATGACATTGTTCTGCATTCTGTCCATCAATTGTTCTTTTTGCATTTGTCACCCCGAGTGGGACGGGTATGCCCAGACGTGGGTCCCGTGCTCTCCATGCCACTGAAGTCAAGTTATCCTGGCTGATGAGGGGTGAAACCCTGAAACCGGTCCTAGGATGCTTGTTTCCAGTCCAGGGAGGTCCTGGCCTGGCAGTTCGGGCTGGACTGTTCCCATTGGGCGCAGGGTCAAGACTGATTTGCATATGGCTGGATCCAAACTGGAAAGGCAAGGTGAGCAAAAAAACGATGGATTTAGGCCCAGATCTCTGTACTGGGGTGAATGTATGACATTGTTCTGCATTCTGTCCATCAATTGTTCTTTTTGCATTTGTCACCCGAGTGGGACGGGTATGCCCAGACTTGATTCCCGTGCTCTCCATGCCACTGGAGTCAAGCTAGCCTGGCTGATGAGGGGTGAAACCCCGAAACCGGTCCTAGGATGCTTGTTTCCAGTCCAGGGAGGACCTGGCCTGGCAGTTCGGGCTGGACTGTTCCCATTGGGCACAGGGTCAAGACTGATTTGCATATGGCTGGGTCCAAACTGGAATGGCGTGGTGAGCAAAAAAACGATGGATTTAGGCCCAGATCTCTGTACTGGGGTGAATGTATGACATTGTTCTGCATTCTGTCCATTAATTGTTCTTTTTGCATTTGTCACCCCGAGTGGGACGGGTATGCCCAGACGTGGGTCCCGTGCTCTCCATGCCACTGGAGTCAAGCTATCCTGGCTGATGAGGGCTGAAAGCCCGAAACCGGTCCTAGAATGCTTGTTTCCAGTCCAGGGAGGACCTGGCCTGGCAGTTCGGGCTGGACTGTTCCCATTGGGCGCAGGATCAAGACTGATTTGCATATAGCTGGGTCCAAACTGGAATGGCATGGCGAGCAAAAAAATGATGGAATTAGGCCCAGATCTCTGTACTGGAGTGAATGTATGACATTGTTCTGCATTCTGTCCATTAATTGTTCTTTATGCATTTGTCACCCCGAGTGGGACGGGTATGCCCAGACGTGGGTCCCATGCTCTCCATGCCACTGGAGTCAAGCTATCCTGGCTGATGAGGGCTGAAAGCCCGAAACCGGTCCTAGAATGCTTGTTTCCAGTCCAGGGAGGACCTGGCCTGGCAGTTCGGGCTGGACTGTTCCCATTGGGCGCAGGGTCAAGACTGATTTGCATATGGCTGGGTCCAAACTGGAATGGCATGGTGAGCAAAAAAACGATGGATTTAGGCCCAGATCTCTGTATTGGGGTGAATGTATGACATTGTTCTGCATTCTGTCCATTAATTGTTCTTTTTGCTGGGGTGAATGTATGACATTGTTCTTCATTCTGTCCATCAATTGTTCTTTTTGTATTTGTCACCCCAAGGGGGACGGGTATGCCCAGACGTGGGTCCAGTGCTCACCATGCCACTGGAGTCAAGCTATCCTGACTGATGAGGTGTGAAACCCCGAAACAGGTCCTAGGATGCTTGTTTCCAGTCTAGGGAGGACCTGGCCTGGCAGTTCGGGCTGGACTGTTCCCATTGGGCGCAGGGTCAAGACTGATTTGCATATGGCTGGGTCCAAACTGGAAAGGCATGGTGAACAAAAAAACGATGGATTTGGGCCCAGATCTCTGAACTGGGGTGAATGTATGACATTGTTCTGCATTCTGTCCATTAATTGTTCTTTTTGATGGGGTGAATGTATGACATTGTTCTGCATTCTGTCCATCAATTGTTCTTTTTGTATTTGTCACCCCGAGTGGGACGGGTATGCCCAGACGTGGGTCCCGTGCTCTCCATGCCACTGGAGTCAAGCTATTCTGGCTGATATGGGGTGAAACCCCGAAACCGGTCCTAGGATGCTTGTTTCCAGTCCAGGGAGGACCTGGCCTGGCAGTTCGGGCTGGACTGTTCCCATTGGGCGCAGGGTCAAGACTGATTTGCATATGGCTGGGTCCAAACTGGAAAGGCATGGTGAACAAAAAAACGATGGATTTGGGCCCAGATCTCTGAACTGGGGTGAATGTATGACATTGTTCTGCATTCTGTCCATTAATTGTTCTTTTTGATGGGGTGAATGTATGACATTGTTCTGCATTCTGTCCATCAATTGTTCTTTTTGCATTTGTCACCCCGAGTGGGACGGGTATGCCCAGACTGTGGTCCCGTGCTCTCCATGCCACTGGAGTCAAGCTATCCTGGCTGATGAGGGGTGAAACCCCGAAACCGGTCCTAGGATGCTTGTTTCCAGTCCAGGGAGGACCTGGCCTGGCAGTTCGGGCTGGACTGTTCCCATTGGGCGCAGGGTCAAGACTGATTTGCATATGGCTGGGTCCAAACTGGAAAGGCATGGTGAGCAAATAAACCGATGGATTTAGGCCCAGATCTCTGTACTGGGGTGAATGTATGACATTGTTCTGCATTCTGTCCATCAATTGTTCTTTTTGCATTTGTCACCCCGAGTGGGACGGGTATGCCCAGACGTGGGTCCCGTGCTCTCCATGCCACTGGAGTCAAGCTATCCTGGCTGATGAGGGGTGAAACCCTGAAACCGGTGCTAGGATGCTTGTTTCCAGTCCAGGGAGGACCTGACCTGGCAGTTCGGGCTCGACTGTTCCCATTGGGCGCAGGGTCAAGACTGATTTGCATATGGCTGAGTCCAAACTGGAAAGGCATGGTGATCAAAAAAACTATGGATTTAGGCCCAGATCTCTGTACTGGGGTGAATGTATGACATTGTTCTGCATTCTGTCCATCAATTGTTCTTTTTGCATTTGTCACCCCGAGTGGGACGGGTATGCCCAGACGTGGGTGCCGTGCTCTCCATGCCACTGGAGTCAAGCTATCCTGGCTGATGAGGGGTGAAACCCCGAAACCGGTCCTAGGATGCTTGTTTCCAGGCCAGGGAGGACCTGGCCTGGCAGTTCGGGCTGGACTGTTCCCATTGGGCGCAGGGTCAAGACTGATTTGCATATGGCTGGGTCCAAACTGGAAAGGCATGGTGAGCAAAAAACCGATGGATTTAGGCCCAGATCTCTGTACTGGGGTGAATGTATGACATTGTTCTGCATTCTGTCCATCGATTGTTCTTTTTGCATTTGTCACCCCGAGTGGGACGGGTATGCCCAGACGTGGGTCCCGTGCTCTCCATGCCACTGGAGTCAAGCTATCCTGGCTGATGAGGGGTGAAACCCTGAAACCGGTGCTAGGATGCTTGTTTCCAGTCCAGGGAGGACCTGACCTGGCAGTTCGGGCTCGACTGTTCCCATTGGGCGCAGGGTCAAGACTGATTTGCATATGGCTGAGTCCAAACTGGAAAGGCATGGTGATCAAAAAAACTATGGATTTAGGCCCAGATCTCTGTACTGGGGTGAATGTATGACATTGTTCTGCATTCTGTCCATCGATTGTTCTTTTTGCATTTGTCACCCCGAGTGGGACGGGTATGCCCAGACGTGGGTCCCGTGCTCTCCATGCCACTGGAGTCAAGCTATCCTGGCTGATGAGGAGTGAAACCCCGAAACCGGTCCTAGGATGCTTGTTTCCAGTCCAGGGAGGTCCTGGCCTGGCAGTTCGGGCTGGACTGTTCCCATTGGGCGCAGGGTCAAGACTGATTTGCATATGGCTGCATCCAAACTGGAAAGGCAAGGTGAGCAAAAAAACGATGGATTTAGGCCCAGATCTCTGTACTGGGGTGAATGTATGACATTGTTCTGCATTCTGTCCATCAATTGTTCTTTTTGCATTTGTCACCCCGAGTGGGACGGGTATGCCCAGACTTGATTCCCGTGCTCTCCATGCCACTGGAGTCAAGCTAGCCTGGCTGATGAGGGGTGAAACCCCGAAACCGGTCCTAGGATGCTTGTTTCCAGTCCAGGGAGGACCTGGCCTGGTAGTTCGGGCTGGACTGTTCCCATTGGGCACAGGGTCAAGACTGATTTGCATATGGCTGGGTCCAAACTGGAATGGCGTGGTGAGCAAAAAAGCGATGGATTTAGGCCCAGATCTCTGTACTGGGGTGAATGTATGACATTGTTCTGCATTCTGTCCATTAATTGTTCTTTTTGCATTTGTCACCCCGAGTGGGACGGGTATGCCCAGACGTGGGTCCCGTGCTCTCCATGCCACTGGAGTCAAGCTATCCTGGCTGATGAGGGCTGAAAGCCCGAAACCGGTCCTAGAATGCTTGTTTCCAGTCCAGGGAGGACCTGGCCTGGCAGTTCGGGCTGGACTGTTCCCATTGGGCGCAGGATCAAGACTGATTTGCATATGGCTAGGTCCAAACTGGAATGGCATGGCGAGCAAAAAAATGATGGAATTAGGCCCAGATCTCTGTACTGGAGTGAATGTATGACATTGTTCTGCATTCTGTCCATTAATTGTTCTTTATGCATTTGTCACCCCGAGTGGGACGGGTATGCCCAGACGTGGGTCCCATGCTCTCCATGC
Organism: Calotriton arnoldi; assembly: GCA_963921515.1. Taxonomy (NCBI): domain Eukaryota; kingdom Metazoa; phylum Chordata; class Amphibia; order Caudata; family Salamandridae; genus Calotriton; species Calotriton arnoldi. The sequence continues at coordinate 2,866,188 of CAWUFW010000375.1, forward strand.
CACTGGAGTCAAGCTATCCTGGCTGATGAGGGCTGAAAGCCCGAAACCGGTCCTAGAATGCTTGTTTCCAGTCCAGGGAGGACCCTGGCCTGGCAGTTCGGGCTGGACTGTTCCCATTGGGCGCAGGATCAAGACTGATTTGCATATGGCTGGGTCCAAACTGGAATGGCATGGCGAGCAAAAAAAATGATGGAATTAGGCCCAGATCTCTGTACTGGAGTGAATGTATGACATTGTTCTGCATTCTGTCCATTAATTGTTCTTTATGCATTTGTCACCCCGAGTGGGACGGGTATGCCCAGACGTGGGTCCCATGCTCTCCATGCCACTGGAGTCAAGCTATCCTGGCTGATGAGGGCTGAAAGCCCGAAACCGGTCCTAGAATGCTTGTTTCCAGTCCAGGGAGGACCTGGCCTGGCAGTTCGGGCTGGACTGTTCCCATTGGGCGCAGGGTCAAGACTGATTTGCATATGGCTGGGTCCAAACTGGAATGGCATGGTGAGCAAAAACGATGGATTTAGGCCCAGATCTCTGTACTGGGGTGAATGTATAACATTGTTCTGCATTCTGTCCATTAATTGTTCTTTTGCATTTGTCCCCCGAGTGGGACGGGTATGCCCAGACGTGGGCCCCGTGCTCTCCATGCCACTGGAGTCAAGCTATCCTGGCTGATGAGGGCTGAAAGCCCAAAACCATTCCTAGAATGCTTGTTTCCAGTCCAGGGAGGACCTGGCCTGGCAGTTCGGGCTGGACTGTTCCCATTGGGCGCAGGGTCAAGACTGATTTGCATATTGCTGGGTCCAAACTGGAATGGCATGGTGAGCAAAAAAACGATGGATTTAGGCCCAGATCTCTGTACTGGGGTGAATGTATGACATTGTTCTGCATTCTGTCCATTAATTGTTCTTTTTGCTGGGGTGAATGTATGACATTGTTCTTCATTCTGTCCATCAATTGTTCTTTTTGTATTTGTCACCCCAAGGGGGACGTGTATGCCCAGACGTGGGTCCAGTGCTCACCATGCCACTGGAGTCAAGCTATCCTGACTGATGAGGTGTGAAACCCCGAAACAGGTCCTAGGATGCTTGTTTCCAGTCTAGGGAGGACCTGGCCTGGCAGTTCGGGCTGTACTGTTCCCATTGGGCGCAGGGTCAAGACTGATTTGCATATGGCTGGGTCCAAACTGGAAAGGCTTGGTGAACAAAAAAACGATGGATTTGGGCCCAGATCTCTGAACTGGGGTGAATGTATGACATTGTTCTGCATTCTGTCCATTAATTGTTCTTTTTGCTGGGGTGAATGTATGACATTGTTCTGCATTCTGTCCATCAATTGTTCTTTTTGTATTTGTCACCCCGAGTGGAACTGGTATGCCCAGACGTGGGTCCCGTGCTCTCCATGCCACTGGAGTCAAGCTATTCTGGCTGATATGGGGTGAAACCCCAAAACCGGTCCTAGGATGCTTGTTTCCAGTCCAGGGAGGACCTGGCCTGGCAGTTCGGGCTGGACTGTTCCCATTGGGCGCAGGGTCAAGACTGATTTGCATATGGCTGGGTCCAAACTGGAAAGGCATGGTGAACAAAAAAACGATGGATTTGGGCCCAGATCTCTGAACTGGGGTGAATGTATGAAATTGTTCTGCATTCTGTCCATTAATTGTTCTTTTTGCTGGGGTGAATGTATGACATTGTTCTGCATTCTGTCCATCAATTGTTCTTTTTGCATTTGTCACCCCGAGTGGGACGGGTATGCCCAGACTGTGGTCCCGTGCTCTCCATGCCACTGGAGTCAAGCTATCCTGGCTGATGAGGGGTGAAACCCCGAAACCGGTCCTAGGATGCTTGTTTCCAGTCCAGGGAGGACCTGGCCTGGCAGTTCGGGCTGGACTTTTCCCATTGGGCGCAGGGTCAAGACTGATTTGCATATGGCTGGGTCCAAACTGCAAAGTCATGGTGAGCAAAAAAACGATGGATTTAGGCCCAGATCTCTGTACTGGGGTGAATGTATGACATTGTTCTGCATTCTGTCCATCAATTGTTCTTTTTGCATTTGTCACCCCGAGTGGGACGGGTATGCCCAGACGTGGGTCCCGTGCTCTCCATGCCACTGGAGTCAAGCTATCCTGGCTGATGAGGGGTGAAACCCCGAAACCGGTCCTAGGATGCTTGTTTCCAGTCCAGGGAGGACCTGGCCTGGCAGTTCGGGCTGGACTGTTCCCATTGGGCGCAGGGTCAAGACTGATTTGCATATGGCTGGGTCCAAACTGGAAAGGCATGGTGAGCAAAAAAACGATGGATTTAGGCCCAGATCTCTGTACTGGGGTGAATGTATGACATTGTTCTGCATTCTGTCCATCAATTGTTCTTTTTGCATTTGTCACCCCGAGTGGGACGGGTATGCCCAGACGTGGGTCCCGTGCTCTCCATGCCACTGGAGTCAAGCTATCCTGGCTGATGAGGGGTGAAACCCTGAAACCGGTGCTAGGATGCTTGTTTCCAGTCCAGGGAGGACCTGACCTGGCAGTTCGGGCTCGACTGTTCCCATTGGGCGCAGGGTCAAGACTGATTTGCATATGGCTGAGTCCAAACTGGAAAGGCATGGTGATCAAAAAAACTATGGATTTAGGCCCAGATCTCTGTACTGGGGTGAATGTATGACATTGTTCTGCATTCTGTCCATCAATTGTTCTTTTTGCATTTGTCACCCCGAGTGGGACGGGTATGCCCAGACGTGGGTCCCATGCTCTCCATGCCACTGGAGTCAAGTTATCCTGGCTGATGAGGGGTGAAACCCTGAAACCGGTCCTAGGATGCTTGTTTCCAGTCCAGGGAGGACCTGGCCTGGCAGTTCGGGCTGGACTGTTCCCATTGGGCGCAGGGTCAAGACTGATTTGCATATGGCTGGATCCAAACTGGAAAGGCAAGGTGAGCAAAAAACCGATGGATTTAGGCCCTGATCTTTGTACTGGGGTGAATGTATGACATTGTTCTGCATTCTGTCCATTAATTGTTCTTTTTTGCATTTGTCACCCCGAGTGGGACGGGTATGCCCAGACGTGGGACCTGTGCTCTCCATGCCACTGGAGTCAAGCTATCCTGGCTGATGAGGGCTGAAAGCCCGAAACCGGTCCTAGAATGCTTTTTTCCAGTCCAGGGAGGACCTGGCCTGGCAGTTCGGGCTGGACTGTTTCCATTGGGCGCAGGGTCAAGACTGATTTGCATATGGCTGGGTCCAAACTGAAATGGCATGGTGAGCAAAAAAATGATGGATTTAGGCCCAGATCTCTGTACTGGAGTGAATGTATGACATTGTTCTGCATTCTGTCCATTAATTGTTCTTTATGCATTTGTCACCCCGGGTGGGACGGATATGCCCAGACGTGGGTCCCATGCTCTCCATGCCACTGGAGTCAAGCTATCCTGGCTGATGAGGGCTGAAAGACCGAAACCAGTCCTAGAATGCTTGTTTCCAGTCCAGGCAGGACCTGGCCTGGCAGTTCGGGCTGGACTGTTCCCATTGGGCGCAGGGTCAAGACTGATTTGCATATGGCTGGGTCCAAACTGGAATGGCATGGTGAGCAAAAAAACGATGGATTTAGGCCCAGATCTCTGTACTGGGGTGAATGTATAACATTGTTCTGCATTCTGTCCATTAATTGTTCTTTTTGCATTTGTCCCCCGAGTGGGACGGGTATGCCCAGACGTGGGTCCCGTGCTCTCCATGCCACTGGAGTCAGGCTATCCTGGCTGATGAGGGCTGAAAGCCCGAAACCGTTCCTAGAATGCTTGTTTCCAGTCCAGGGAGGACCTGGCCTGGCAGTTCGGGCTGGACTGTTCCCATTGGGCGCAGGGTCAAGACTGATTTGCATATGGCTGGGTCCAAACTGGAATGGCATGGTGAGCAAAAAAACGATGGATTTAGGCCCAGAACTCTGTACTGGGGTGAATGTATGACATTGTTCTGCATTCTGTCCATTAATTGTTCTTTTTGCTGGGGTGAATGTATGACATTGTTCTGCATTCTGTCCATCAATTGTTCTTTTTGTATTTGTCACCCCAAGTGGGACGGGTATGCCCAGACGTGGGTCCCATGCTCACCATGCCACTGGAGTCAAGCTATCCTGGCTGATGAGGTGTGAAACCCCGAAACCGGTCCTAGGATGCTTGTTTCCAGTCCAGGGAGGACCTGGCCTGGCAGTTCGGGCTGGACTGTTCCCATTGGGCGCAGGGTCAAGACTGATTTGCATATGGCTGGGTCCAAACTGGAAAGGCATGGTGAGCAAAAAAACGATGGATTTGGGCCCAGATCTCTGAACTGGGGTGAATGTATGACATTGTTCTGCATTCTGTCCATTAATTGTTCTTTTTGCTGGGGTGAATGTATGACATTGTTCTGCATTCTGTCCATCAATTGTTCTTTTTGTATTTGTCACCCAGAGTGGGACGGGTATGCCCAGACGTGGGTCCCGTGCTCTCCATGCCACTGGAGTCAATCTATCCTGGCTGATGAGGGGTGAAACCCCGAAACCGGTCCTAGGTTGCTTGTTTCCAGTCCAGGGAGGACCTGACCTGGCAGTTCGGGCTGGACTGTTCCCATTGGGTGCAGGGTCAAGGCTGATTTGCATATGGCTGGGTCCAAACTGGAAAGGCATGATGAGCAAAAAAACGATGGATTTAGGCCAAGATCTCTGTACTGGGGTGAATGTATGACATTGTTCTGTATTCTGTCCATCAATTGTTCTTTTTGCATTTGTCACCCCGAGTGGGACGGGTATGCCCAGACTGGGGTCCCGTGCTCTCCATGCCACTGGAGTCAAGCTATCCTGGCTGATGAGGGGTGAAACCCCGAAACCGGTCCTAGGATGCTTGTTTCCAGTCCAGGGAGGACCTGGCCTGGCAGTTCGGGCTGGACTGTTCCCATTGGGCGCAGGGTCAAGACTGATTTGCATATGGCTGGGTCCAAACTGCAAAGTCAAGGTGAGCAAAAAAACGATGGATTTAGGCCGAGGTCTCTGTACTGGGGTGAATGTATGACATTGTTCTGCATTCTGTCCATCAATTGTTCTTTTTGCATTTATCGGATACAGTACATTACAGAGTCGTACCCAAGTATCTAGAACAACAATACAGCCTGTGAACATACAGACTAACCCAAAAGATGGATACATAATATATTTGGTTATTATGTGTATAGATGGAGGTGCCATATGGATTTACTGTTATTTCTATGTATCGTGTAGTCATTTGTCCATTGTTTGGCTGGCTTAATGATTGATGCAATGTCGGTGGAGTTTGCTTGGACTGTACAGAGGACACCCCTATTGTAATCTAACTTGAAAGAAAGGAGAGGCAAACAGGTGAAGGAAGCAAGAAACAGAGATGGATGGAGTGCTGGAAGCATACCCAGGTCTCAGGTTCTTGTGGAGAGGGCTGAGCAGTGCAAGACTTAAGGCTTTCTTCATCAGCAGCTTCCAGATCTCCTCTCAAGGGAGCGTCTGTTATTAAAAACAACTTATTAGACATCGATCCGGTACCTGATGCTAGACATTGCAAATTCTGCAGCACCACGGTCTGCTTTTAATCAAAAATCCCATCGTGTAGCACAGAAAGAAGCACACTTTCAAGTGGCAAAAGTAAATTTGGAATTTATTTTGCAAATATCAGCCATTCTCCAAAAGACACTGATTGCTGTATATAAATTTCTTCCTAAGAGGGAGAATGTAATTTGAATTTGGAGGTGAATTTCTCTACTGTGAGGCAAAGCTATACCTGAAGGCATTCAACCACAATATCAATGTTTGTTTCAGAAAACATTTTATTGAGCTTTATTTTGAACAAATTAAGCAGATACAGTGATAATCAAATAATTAGACATCCTGCATACATAGTACACCCCGGGTCAATAAAGAGCAGGAACACCCCCCGACCGTCGAGCATATGTTTAGTCGACATAAGCCCTGATGTTACTGTCAAGATCCTGTGATCAACCCCCTCATGCTTCAAGGAGAACACCTCTGTACAGTATCGATCTTTTAATATCGACCTGCGCATGATTGACTCCACAGTATTGATTACCAGCATATTGTCAAGGTAAGTAGATGTGGAGTCATGAACATTAATTTGTACTTCCCTCTCTAAGCTTACCTTGATGATATGTATTGGTTGACAATGTACTCTCGATATACGTGCAGGTCAATGTTATTGTCTTCGATATTGTGACTTACAGCGTGCCAGAAGCACTTTTGCTTCAATGAACATGGATCACTTAGACTACATTGAATATTGAGCATTTTGGCTTGATTGAACACCTGCAGGGAGGTTTTGCCAACTCCTTTAAAAAATTTACATTGTAAAGTAAGGGCCAAATGTGGTTTCGAACCTAAACTGTTGGCTGCTCAGCCAGGAAAGCTGCGTCTAATCCCTCTCTTTTTTATCAAATTTGGTGGATGTAACATAAAAACCAAACAAATATATGGTGTAAGGGCCAGAGCTGCCGACTTTTGAACTGAGGAACCAGATTCGAGTCTCATCGTTGGTTCAAAATCTTGTGATTCTATGCAAATCACTTAGGGCTTAATTACGAGTCTGGCTGTCCACAGACTGTCAGACTCGTGGAGGCGCGGCAGTGGCAGTCTCCCGACCGCCCTATTACAATAAGGGTGGTGGGACTGCCACTGGCCCGCCGCAGTCACCAGGGAACCGCCGTTCCCTGGCGGTGTTGAGGCAGTCAGGAGGCAGCAATATGTTTGGTGGGACCACCCCGGTTCCACCAAGCATGTTACAAGTTTCCTCCCCTCTATGGTTTTCATGGCGGTTCCACCGCCATGAAAACAGTGGCGGAGAGGAAACAAAAGGGGCCCTACAGGTCCCCCTTGTGTCTCTGCACCATGTGGATGCACACAGGGGGGCACAACATGTGCCCCCCTGTGTGCACGCACACCAGTTCCTGCACGGCATGGACTTTATACTTAACGGCGTGCAGAAAATGTTTTTGGCGTTCCCATCAGCAGCAGGCGCTCCATTAGGGCGGAGAAGCACCGCCCTCGCCACCACCAGCAAATAAAATGATAACAAAACAGGTTTTAAACCTGGTTTATTATCGTTTAATAAAACAGGTTTTAAACCCGTTTTATAATCGTTTTATTTGAATCCCCTGGACCCGACCCCAGGACTCTGACGAACCTTGGGGGCGGGTCCAGGGGATCATACTGCTGGTGGGGGAGTGGTGGGCACTCCCTTCACTGCACATGAGGTGTTTGGCCGGCCTTCTAGGGCTGGCCAAACACCTCATGCACAGTGATGCTCTCTCCAACCCCAGCTGCATTGCTGGGGCTGGAGAGAGTAGGCACTGGCTCCCAGTCTGCCTGGGAGCGCAAGTTGCCGGCGCTCAGGCCAATCCTGGAGCTACTCCCATGCGAGGGCACCTTCAGGATTGGCTGCAGGGCAGAATGGGAGCCTGTGCCCAGAGCAAGAAGCAGAAAGAGCTGATGCGGGAGACAGCGGCGGCGTTAAGGTCATTTTTTTTTTTTTGAGTCCCCGAACCCTCCTCACCTTCCTCCTCCCTCCTCCCCACCTCCCTCCTCGCTCCTCCAGCCCGGCCCACCCCCCACTTTGGCAGGGGACAGGCCGTTACTGGTTCCCATTGAGGGGCCCGCCAGACACGAATTACACTCGTAATCTGGCGGGCGGCCCGAACGGGTGTGGCGGCAGGGCGGATCTGGCGCCGCACAGCCAAAATCGTAATCAGGCCCTTAATCTCCTGGTGCATAAAAAAAAAAAAAATGAACGTGTCTTTGTGTAATGTAACTGATGCTCATGTAAAGCGATCCAATACCTTCTGCACGAGGTTCGCGCTAAAACAAAATTGCAAAAAAATGAATAAAGTTCTGTATAAATTTTCTGATATATTCCTGTAGTGTTCTGATTCTTTACATTTTCTATTTTAGAAAACAACTGTGATGGTAATTGTCAGGGTTATGGTCTTCACTTTCTCTGCGATACATGAAAAGACCTAGTGCATATGTGTGTTTGTAAGGGTTGTTTCTTTTTAAAACACTTGTATTTCTGCTGGGGCCCTATTATGTATAGGGTGCACTGTCCCTGTTTGTGCCCGGTGCACCTTAAAACAGGTGCGCCGGGCGCAAATAGGGAAAGTGCTCCCTATTACATGGAATGCGCTGCCCCCAGGGCAGCCGCAAACTCGCGCTGCCCCCAGGGCAGCGCATTCAGGTAAAATATTTAGCAGCTTTGAAGCAGCCGCTCCATGTTTCACTACACAGGCGGCAACCCGCCTCCACTTTTAAAGGGGAGTAGAGAGCACCTTGCAGGCGGGTGCAGTGAGTGACTGCACTCGCCTGCCAGGGGTTGTCTGGGGGGTCCACGGAACCCCCTTTCCCTCCTCCAGAGGGTTGCTAAAAGGTGGCGCACTGCCAGTGCACCCCCTGACAGCTTCTTTGCCATTGCGCCCTCCTCTATATTATGGCACGGAGGCAGAGGGGATCCCTCATTTGCATGGGGCCATGCTCCAATGCAAAAGAGAGATTGCCTTCTTGAGAAAGCGCTGGCACTGTATGTGCGCCAGTGCTTTCAGTATTACAGAAGGGGTCGCACAAGCGTCTGTGGCCTCTTCTGTAATACCAAAGTGCTCCGGGGGCACGCAAAGCCGGCGCAAATGCCTGCTGCGCCCCGTATTACACTTTGTGTAATACGGCTCCAGGGGTGGTTTCTTCTGTCTTTGCTGATTTCAGTTTACTGTAGTTGATAGTGCCTAAGTTTCCCCCTCATTGCCCTCATATGAACTAGGGGTTAATATTAAAGTTACACCAGCACTCCATGTCAACAGGGACACCATATTCCAACCCTAGGCTTTGGGAATTGTGAACAAGGTCTCCTCAATTTCACCAAAATTTGAGATTACAGATTTATTTGGTTATTTTACGTATGATTTGAGAATAGCAGGAATGGGCCATTAAGGTGTCTGCCAAGCGTTACGTTTTTTTTTGCAGTGATATATAGGTCGAACTAGACCCGAAGGCATCAGAGCGCTTTACATGAGCACCAGTTGCATTACAGACGGACGCATTCACTGGGAGGCACGGGGAGATTAAGTGATTTGCCCAGAGTCACAGGATGTTTGAGCCTCCCGCTGGGCTCGAACCTGGTACCCCAGCTTTAAAGTTGGCTGCTTTCGCCGTTAAGTTTCAGCTGTTAAAGTTGGAAAAAACAACCAGTACAAGTGAAAAGGGCTTTTGATTCCATCTCAAGCTCCCTAGCTTTCTCTCTCTCTTGAACCCCCACTGGACTTTCTGCAATTAGCCGCAGGGAGCTAAGGAAAGTGGCTGAGGCACCAAGAGTGACCCAGGGCTTCCAAAACCGGCCTCAATGGCTCCAGCACATCGAGGAAATGCCTGGTGGAATAAATGGCCTGTCCGACGACGATGAGGTTAAATTAAATTTAAAAAAAGAAAACCACTTACCTTGCGCTCGCCGCATCGCTGTGTGTCTGCTTCCTGGGCTGAGGCGGTGGGGGTCTCTATCCAGGAGATTTGTAGGGCAGCCACCTGGCAGTCTGTCACAGAGCCGGTAGCCCTGAGGAGAGGCTGGACTGGTGGGAGGCTAATCCTGACACTTCATCCTCTCTCTCTAACCAGCAGGAAGAGTGGATGCCGGCTTCACGAGGGGCTGACGAGCTAGCCCCAGAAAAAGGAGACTGTTCCCTTAACCAGTACGACGTACTCTACAACCCCGCCCCTTGGTGTGACGTGGCAGACAACGCCTACACAAGAGACGACGGAACCAGGAAGGAGGTGTGTTTTATCACCGGAGGTCGAGAGGAGCAGAGAGAGCGGAGGAGTGCGGAAGGTGGAGACCGAGGCAGAGAGAGAGACGAGGGAGCAAGAAGCAGGACGTGAACAACATCTGGCGGGACGGAGGACATCGAGGAGCGGAGGACGTCCGGAGAGCCGCGGGGCTACGAGGACCACGCTTCGCCCAGCCACGCTCCAGGAGGAGCGTGGCTAACACAGGTACGCAAGCGTTTCACGGGCTGGGCAGGGCGGCGGGAGAAGTCGGATACGTAAGGGACTTCACCCCTTCCCTCGTGTGTGTGTGGTTTGACACCCGACCCCAGCACTATCACTCCCCCAGTCCTTATCCTGCGCACTTTACCGGTGGTGTTCCCTCACTACCCGACCCCTCAACACCTGAACAGTCCTGACACTCACCCCGTGTTCTTTCTTCCTTTCCACCTCGTATGACCCCCACGTCGTGGATCAGAGACATGCTGGACTATACACAGCGACTCAAAGCCAAGATAGGGAAGCTCCGCGATTTGGCATATTCCCACTTGGAAGAGAAACAGCAACAACAGAAAACCACATACGATAAGGGGAAAAGGTGGAGGAAACTGAGCCTGGACGAGTGGGCTTTGGTGCTGCTCCCATCCAGCACAAAGAAGTTTCAAGCGGAGTGGAAAGGGCCCTTTAAAGTAGTGAAGGTGATTGGGAACACCACATATCGACTACAACTGTCCCCTAACCGTAGCCAAACCTTCCATATAAACATGCTAAAGAAATGGATCGGGCCTCTGCCCACCAACGCCCACCTCGCCTTACCAACCAAGGCAGATGAACACAGCACGCTCGCCCACCTAGACATAAACGAAGATCTCAACCCCGAAGAGCAAACCTCCCTCAGAGCAGCCCTTACCCCATTTGCCGCTACATTCTCCGATAAACCAGGGAAGACCCACCTGGCCGAACACCGGATAGACACCACACCGGGGCGGACCATTAAACAGCGACCCTATAGGATCCCTGCCGCTCGACGGATCGCCATCAAGAAGGAGGTGCAAGACATGCTAGAACTAGGGGTCATCCAACCCTCGAGAAGCGAATGGTCCTCGCCGATAGTGATGGTGCCTAAACCAGACGGCAGCACACGTTTTTGTATGGACTTCAGGAGACTTAACGAAATCTCATCCTTTGATGCCTACCCCATACCTCGCATCGACAAACTAATTGAGAAACTGGGGGACGCCAGGTACATCACTACCCTGGACCTAACCAAAGGGTATTGGCAGGTACCATTACGGAAGGAAGACCAAAAGAAGACTGCCTTCTCGACGCCAGACGGACTATATGAGTTTACGGTGCTCCCGTTTGGATTACATGGAGCCCCGGCAACGTTCCAGAGGTTGATGAACACGGTTTTGCACGGTTTCAGTGAGTTCTCATCTGCTTACCTTGATGATATAGTCGTGTTCAGCCCGGATTGGTCAACCCACTTACAACATCTACAGACGATCCTCCAGACCTTGCAAGAGGCCGGATTGCATATAAATGCGAAGAAATCCCGAGCAGGGTACCAGAAAGTGAAGTACCTGGGGTACGTCCTAGGACACGGAGTGATCTCACCACAAAGAGAAAAAGTCAGAGCCATCTCCGAGACCCCCTTCCCCACTACAAAACGGGACATGAGAGCTTTCCTGGGGTTAATAGGATACTACAGAAGTTTCATCCCTCTGTTCGCAGAAACAGCGGCTCCTCTAACGGACAGCCTTCGGAAAGAGGTGAAGCCCCAGGTCTTATTACACCCCACAATGCCTATGTTGGAGGCATTCCACACCCTCAAGACCGCCATAACCACCTCCCCTGTGTTGTCTTCCCCAGACTTCACAAAACCTTTTGTCCTACACACGGACGCCTCCAATCATGGGATAGGGGCGGTTCTTTCACAGCTCTCTGTAGATGGAGCAGACCACCCAATTGTTTATATCAGCAGAAAGCTATACCCCAGGGAGACAAAGTACCCCACCATTGAGAGAGAGTGTTTAGCGGTCAAATGGGCCATAGATAAACTACGTTATTACCTAGAGGGCCACCCCTTCACCCTGTACACCGACCATGCGCCTCTCCAATGGATGAGCCGCAATTACGCTCATAATCCCGAGTGCTTCGGTGGTTTCTCTCTCTACAGCCTTTCCGATTCAGTGTAAGACACCGCAAGGGTGTGGAGAACAGCAGCGCTGACTTTCTGTCTAGAGTGTTTCCTCTCCCCGATCGGGAGAATCCAGGGGAGGAGGTGTGTCACAGAGCTGGTAGCCCTGAGGAGAGGCTGGACTGGTGGGAGGCTAATCCTGACACTTCATCCTCTCTCTCTAACCAGCAGGAAGAGTGGATGCCGGCTTCACGAGGGGCTGACGAGCTAGCCCCAGAAAAAGGAGACTGTTCCCTTAACCAGTACGACGTACTCTACAACCCCGCCCCTTGGTGTGACGTGGCAGTCGACGCCTACACAAGAGACGACGGAACCAGGAAGGAGGTGTGTTTTATCACCGGAGGTCGAGAGGAGCAGAGAGAGCGGAGGAGTGCGGAAGATGGACACCGAGGCAGAGAGAGAGACGAGGGAGCAAGAAGCAGGACGCGAACAACATCTGGCGGGACGGAGGACATCGAGGAGCGGAGGACGTCCGGAGAGCCGCGGGGCTACGAGGACCACGCTTCGCCCAGCCACGCTCCAGGAGGAGCGTGGCTAACACAGGTACGCAAGCGTTTCACGGGCTGGGCAGGGCGGCGGGAGAAGTCGGATACGTAAGGGACTTCACTCCTTCCCTCGTGTGTGTGTGGTTTGACACCCGACCCCAGCACTATCACTCCCCCAGTCCTTATCCTGCGCACTTTACCGGTGGTATTCCCTCACTACCCGACCCCTCAACACCTGAACAGTCCTGACACTCACCCCGTGTTCTTTCTTCCTTTCCACCTCGTATGACCCCCACGTCGTGGATCAGCGCCAGAACCCGGGATCGAGCCCTGAGAGATGCCGGAAGACGCTGGAAGCAGGGAACCGGAGGAGGGGACTTGTTGGACTATCGTTTCTCTGGGGTTCTGTTTTGCCTGTATACTGGCTTCACGAAGGACCCGTACACTTTGCCCAATAAAATCTTCACTGAAAGCACGAGTAGTCCTGCCCATTCTTACCGACCCGCTAACACTGGTGGAGAATGCGGGCATAAGCCAACCCATCTGCACGTCTAAGATGGATGCACTAATACAGCACCTGGTAAAGGGGCAGGACAAGCTCGGATGGGCTGTGGAACGCCAGCTGTCGTCAGCACAGGCTGACCGGGAGGTTTTTAAGGACACCATCACGGCCCAGTTGGACGGGCTACGGAAGGCGATGACAGAGCAAACCCCAACAGGCCCACCACAAAGTCACACCCACACCCCTTCGGGTATAGCGCTGCACAAGTACGTGGCTGGTGAGGATCCGGATGCCTTCCTCCTAAACTTCGAGAGGGCGGCAAGAGCATGTGGCTGGCCTATGGACAGGTGGCCGTTTTTCCTAGCGCCCCTGCTGACGGGCGAGGCGCAAGCAGCGTATCAGGTCGCCAACGCCGATGGGGAGACACCATACGCCGAGATAAAAACCATAATCCTGGACCATTTGGGGCTTGATGCGGAGGCATATAGGGTGCGGTTCAGGAGGGAGAAGGGTGCCCCGGGAGAAAACCCTAAGACCTTGTTTTTCCGGCTAAAGATGGCAGCAGATAAGTGGCTGACTCCTGCGGTAAGCACCAAGGAGGAGATCATGGAAAAGGTCTACCTCGAGCAGTACTTGGAGGCTCTCCCCTTCAGCACACAGAAATGGTTGCGACAGCACACGCGCCTCACGGTAGAACAAGCCATAGACATGGCCACCACCTACTCCCGCGCCCAACCCAGGACCCTGTTTGGGAAATAGAGAAAACTAACCGTCAACCTGTAGCGAAACACGAAAGAAGAATGAAGTTTGTTCCAGACAGTATGAGGCCCAGAGCACCGAAGCCGGAGATACCAAGCTTTAAGGGCCCACAGTGTTACGATTGTGGGGATTGGGGCCACATAGCCCGCCTCTGCCCCAGGAAGAAATCAATGGAGGAACCGATGGAAGTGGGATACATCCCCAAAACCGTCCTCTACACAGCAGAACTGGGGAGTGCCTTTCATGTAAGTGTCAGGGTGAACGGGAAACAGGTAAAGGCCCTCTTAGATTCAGGGTGCAGACAATCTGTGGTTCAGGGACGCATTGTACAACCGAGCCAGGTTCTACCCAAAACCACCGTGTACATTAGGTGCGTACACGGGGACGTTAAACCCTATCCCCTGGCAACCATAAACCTCACTCCCGATAACGGGTACACATACAATATCAAGGTTGGGGTCTTAGAGGACCTTCCCGAGGACCTAATCTTAGGGACAGACAACCCCGACTTTCTAGATCTATTTCTCAGAGTGGTGAGGGGTCAGGACAAGAGACCTAACTCAGGAACGGCCCTGGACAGTCGTTTGTCAGCTCTAACCACCGCCGAGCCGTGGTTGCACGATAAGAGCTTTAAATTCGCCCAGGCTAACGACGCAACGTTGTTTAATGCCTGGGAACAAGCCCATGCCTCACAGGACACAGGGACCCCCGCCTTTCCCCGTTTCCTTATCCAAGAAGGACTACTCTATAGGCAGGGTTCCCAACAAGACCCCCCCAACTGCTGGTCCCACAGTCCTTTCGAGAGCAGCTGTTGTTCTTTTCGCATTCCCACCTCACGGCAGGACACATCGGGGCAGAGAAAACAACCCAAAATCTACTGAGGCACTTTTATTGGCCCGGGGTATATAGGGAGGTAAAAGGGTATTGCCAGTCCTGTATAGTCTGTCAGAAAAAGAATACGCATCGTCCCCCAGCAGTTCCTTTACAGCCACTGCCAATTATAGGGGTCCCTTTTGAGAGAGTGGGGATGGACCTGATAGGACCCCTCCCTCGCACCACGAAAGGAAATCTGTATGCACTTGTAATAGTGGATTACGCCACCCGTTATCCCGAGGCGTTTCCACTAAAGGCTCCCACCAGCCGTAACATCGCAGAGAAGTTCCTGGAACTCTTCTCCCGGGTCGGATTCCCCAAAGAAATCCTGACCGACCAGGGTACGCCGTTCGTCTCACGCATGATGAAGGAGGTCTGTCAGACACTGGACTTGCGGCACATCAAGACGTTGGTATACCACCCACAAACCGACTGACTTGTGGAACGATATAATGGAACGCTGAAAACCACCCTGAGGAAAATGTTAAGCGCGAATGGGAAGGAATGGGACCAGCTATTACCATTGGCCTTATACGTCATCCGAGGACAAGTACAAAGTAGTCTTGGCTGCTCATCCTTCGAAATGCTGTATGGAAGGCAACCACAGAGTTTGCTGGAGATGACGAAGGAGGCATGGGAGAAGGAAGAGGGCGTGGAGACCAGAGACATGCTGGACTATACACAGCGACTCAAAGCCAAGATAGGGAAGCTCCGCGATTTGGCATATTCCCACTTGGAAGAGAAACAGCAACAACAGAAAACCACATACGATAAGGGGAAAAGGTGGAGGAAACTGAGCCTGGACGAGTGGGCTTTGGTGCTGCTCCCATCCAGCACAAAGAAGTTTCAAGCGGAGTGGAAAGGGCCCTTTAAAGTAGTGAAGGTGATTGGGAACACCACATATCGACTACAACTGTCCCCTAACCGTAGCCAAACCTTCCATATAAACATGCTAAAGAAATGGATCGGGCCTCTGCCCACCAACGCCCACCTCGCCTTACCAACCAAGGCAGATGAACACAGCACGCTCGCCCACCTAGACATAAACGAAGATCTCAACCCCGAAGAGCAAACCTCCCTCAGAGCAGCCCTTACCCCATTTGCCGCTACATTCTCCGATAAACCAGGGAAGACCCACCTGGCCGAACACCGGATAGACACCACACCGGGGCGGACCATTAAACAGCGACCCTATAGGATCCCTGCCGCTCGACGGATCGCCATCAAGAAGGAGGTGCAAGACATGCTAGAACTAGGGGTCATCCAACCCTCGAGAAGCGAATGGTCCTCGCCGATAGTGATGGTGCCTAAACCAGACGGCAGCACACGTTTTTGTATGGACTTCAGGAGACTTAACGAAATCTCATCCTTTGATGCCTACCCCATACCTCGCATCGACAAACTAATTGAGAAACTGGGGGACGCCAGGTACATCACTACCCTGGACCTAACCAAAGGGTATTGGCAGGTACCATTACGGAAGGAAGACCAAAAGAAGACTGCCTTCTCGACGCCAGACGGACTATATGAGTTTACGGTGCTCCCGTTTGGATTACATGGAGCCCCGGCAACGTTCCAGAGGTTGATGAACACGGTTTTGCACGGTTTCAGTGAGTTCTCATCTGCTTACCTTGATGATATAGTCGTGTTCAGCCCGGATTGGTCAACCCACTTACAACATCTACAGACGATCCTCCAGACCTTGCAAGAGGCCGGATTGCATATAAATGCGAAGAAATCCCGAGCAGGGTACCAGAAAGTGAAGTACCTGGGGTACGTCCTAGGACACGGAGTGATCTCACCACAAAGAGAAAAAGTCAGAGCCATCTCCGAGACCCCTTCCCCACTACAAAACGGGACATGAGAGCTTTCCTGGGGTTAATAGGATACTACAGAAGTTTCATCCCTCTGTTCGCAGAAACAGCGGCTCCTCTAACGGACAGCCTTCGGAAAGAGGTGAAGCCCCAGGTCTTATTACACCCCACAATGCCTATGTTGGAGGCATTCCACACCCTCAAGACCGCCATAACCACCTCCCCTGTGTTGTCTTCCCCAGACTTCACAAAACCTTTTGTCCTACACACGGACGCCTCCAATCATGGGATAGGGGCAGTTCTTTCACAGCTCTCTGTAGATGGAGCAGACCACCCAATTGTTTATATCAGCAGAAAGCTATACGCCAGGGAGACAAAGTACCCCACCATTGAGAGAGAGTGTTTAGCGGTCAAATGGGCCATAGATAAACTACGTTATTACCTAGAGGGCCACCCCTTCACCCTGTACACCGACCATGCGCCTCTCCAATGGATGAGCCGCAATTACGCTCATAATCCCGAGTGCTTCGGTGGTTTCTCTCTCTACAGCCTTTCCGATTCAGTGTAAGACACCGCAAGGGTGTGGAGAACAGCAGCGCTGACTTTCTGTCTAGAGTGTTTCCTCTCCCCGATCGGGAGAATCCAGGGGAGGAGGTGTGTCACAGAGCTGGTAGCCCTGAGGAGAGGCTGGACTGGTGGGAGGCTAATCCTGACACTTCATCCTCTCTCTCTAACCAGCAGGAAGAGTGGATGCCGGCTTCACGAGGGGCTGACGAGCTAGCCCCAGAAAAAGGAGACTGTTCCCTTAACCAGTACGACGGACTCTACAACCCCGCCCCTTGGTGTGACGTGGCAGTCGACGCCTACACAAGAGACGACGGAACCAGGAAGGAGGTGTGTTTTATCACCGGAGGTCGAGAGGAGCAGAGAGAGCGGAGGAGTGCGGAAGATGGACACCGAGGCAGAGAGAGAGACGAGGGAGCAAGAAGCAGGACGCAAACAACATCTGGCGGGACGGAGGACATCGAGGAGCGGAGGACGTCCGGAGAGCCGCGGGGCTACGAGGACCACGCTTCGCCCAGCCACGCTCCAGGAGGAGCGTGGCTAACACAGGTACGCAAGCATTTCACGGGCTGGGCAGGGCGGCGGGAGAAGTCGGATACGTAAGGGACTTCACCCCTTCCCTCGTGTGTGTGTGGTTTGACACCCGACCCCAGCACTATCACTCCCCCAGTCCTTATCCTGCGCACTTTACCGGTGGTGTTCCCTCACTACCCGACCCCTCAACACCTGAACAGTCCTGACACTCACCCCGTGTTCTTTCTTCCTTTCCACCTCGTATGACCCCCACGTCGTGGATCAGTGCCAGAATCCGGGATCGAGTCCTGAGAGACGCCGGAAGACGCTGGAAGCAGGGAACCGGAGGAGGGGACTTGTTGGACTATCGTTTCTCTGGGGTTCTGTTTGGCCTGTATACTGGCTTCACGAAGGACCCGTACACTTCGCCCAATAAAATCTTCACTGAAAGCACGAGTAGTCCTGCCCATTCTTACCGACCCGCTAACACAGTCCCATCACACTTTTGTGCGGCATTATCAGCTTGATGATTTACATGCCTCTGCTGACAGTTTTTCTGTTGGCGTCTTGAACGCTGCTGTTCGTTGATCATTTCTTGATTAAAGTTTTGTACTTTGCATGGATCCCTGGTGTCCTGCGTTTTTTTGTTGTTGTTGGTTCTCTGCTTGTGAGTTCCTCACGTAGTAAGGACTGGGACGGGGAGGACCCATGAGGGGGTAATGTCTTGTTACTTACCGGTAATCTTCATTACCCCGATTAGGGTCCTCCCCATCCCAGTCCTCTTCCCTCCCTCCCTCCCGCTGTGTTTGTGTCGGAGTCTTGTTGATAACAGGCATGGCGGTAGGTGGGCGGGGCTTATGTAGTATTCAAATACTGGCGTTGTGATTGGCTGGGTGGAGGCAGGACTGCCTCACGTAGTAAGGACTGGGACGGGGAGGACCCTAATCGGGGTAATGAAGATTACCGGTAAGTAACAAGACATTCCCATCTGCGTACAGTAGTTGCAGTGGGATGCAAATAAATGTCTTTCTGGCTGGCACCCTGGTGACTCCCACAAAGGTAATTATAAGGATAATAGGAAAGTGAATATCTCCTATGTGCATCCTTTTGCATAAGCAAGTGTGGGTGCAGATTTAAATACTGGATTTTGTCTTACTGTTCGTATGGGTGGAAAACATATACATAAAACCCTGCCTACTTCAAACCGGAATCATAGACAAAAATAAATCGTTATATCTTAGTGTTTGCATGTGTCCAAAACATAGAGGAGACCAGTTAAAGTTCGATCGCCCATCATTATAGTTGCAAGTCTCGAAAGGCCAGATCATGGTTCAACACAGCTTCTTACCTTTCTCCATGTCAATCTTACCCCTTAGCCTGCCCGTAGAAATTGAATCAATATTGACTGTGAGTTCTGCAGAGCCAACATTCCAAACTACAAATGAATTCCATAAAACAGAACAATGAGGAAGAACGTCCATTTTTATAATGCAAACTCTACCTGTAATGGTTGGGGGTAATGTTTTCCAGTATTCAAGAATTGCTTTAACATTATTTGTCAGAACACCAATGAGGGGGAGATGGAGCAGCAAGGGTTACTGTGCCCAACCCTGGGGTTGTGGGCTTTTATTTCTGCTGTCCCTGAGCTATTATAGCCCCTTAGTGACTGGGCCAAACTACCCCTTCAGCACTTGATCCTCACTGGTACTGTGCATCAAGCAGTTCAGGACTCTTCAAGGGCAGTAGGTGTAAGGTATGCGTAGACTCATAACTCAAAATACCCACAGTGACCCTAATAGCAGCATTGTCAAGTTCAATACTTTCTTTTGGCAAGAAAAGTCATATTTATTCTGCACTCAAACACAGCACACTAAATAAGTCACACTGAATGTCTCTGAAGGCCAGTGCCCTATGGTTGATTTGGGCCGTGTTCTCCCTGCGGGTCTATCTCTCCCTCCTCCTCCACCTAACCAGTGTGTCTCTGGTGGATCTTTGGAGGAGGCCCCACAGGTTTTGCCCGCACTAGCGATGGGCATCAAAGTCTGGCTTTGTCCTTGAAAGTTTCAGCTTTTTGGACAGTAATCTGCCAAGCTCATGCAAGTCCCCATAAGCCCCTGTGGCCCTGCTCCAGACTTACCAGCCGCGGCCTTCAGAAGAGTTGGGGACCCGGGGCACACGTTCCGGTACTCCAGTGATGAGTAGCTCACTCAGCATCCTCCCACGGTCAGCGGGTGGTGCACTGAGGCAGTCACAGACGCCGACGGCTTCTGGGTGCAGCGGCTTTTTCTTTGCAGTTCCTGCCGATAAGTTGGTGGAGGAGTGACAATGCTGCAGGAGGGCATCTAAGCACGCTTTCAAGTCCACTCCTCTAATTACAGGGACTCCTCCAACACAGGCAATGGCCACAACGTCCTAGTGGCAATCCTGGCTGGTGAGGGGTGATACCCTACTAAACAGAGCCCTACTAAACAGAGCCTGCACAATAGGTAGCCTCTTCTGTGGTATTTTCCTTGTAGCACTAGTGTGCATTTACCAGGAGGTGCCTGGCTCCTGCACCGCTAAGCGGGCGCTATTTGTAAGGGCCCTGCTTCCTTCAAAAACACATTCATTTTATGATTTTAACCAGCTGTTTCACCTTTTAGTTAGTAGTGATTGTTTTACCAGTAGCTACACTCCACAATGGAGCTTGTGGTTGGGTAGAAGGAGTTGCTGGACCCTTGTTTGTTTTTTCTTTCTTCCCTCACATGTTTTTACTTCGTGCTGAGTAGCGCTGATTGGTCAATGCCCCCTGATGCCGGGCCTCCAGAGATTGAACACAGCACGTCCGCACCGCAGGCGTGCCAAAGGCAAGCCCATCTGCGCCCATCCGTTCCTCGGACAGCAACCAGCGCCAGCCCCCCTGTCAGTTTTAGATACTCAAGGGAAAGATTGCTTGAGTACAAACCATCAGGTAAGCTGTTCCATGTACCACTCTAGACTTTATTAATATTACCAACACACTGACATGTTGGCCCTGTAATCTTACATTAACAAACTTTAAAATTGAAACAAGCAAATCGTTAAAGCCTTTAGACAGTAAGATGCCGGCCTCTCAGCAAACAATTCTTTACGCTTTAATTAACGCTAGATCCCTGGTGAAAAATAAGCTTGAGCTCTCTGAATTCCTTGAATCCCAAACCTTTGACTTAGCTTTTGTAACGGAATCCTGGGAAGAATCTTCTTTGGGCTCTGACCTGGTCCTTGCAGTCCCTGACGGTTATACCATCTTTAGGCTTGACCGAACAGAGAAGAGAGGTGGGGGTTGAGCAATTATTTACAGCGACCATCTGACGGCCACTTTTCAACCCAATAACAACACGACCTTTAATGGTCTTTTAGTATACCGTCCACCTGGCCCTAGATCTACTTTTACGCTAGTTTTCAGCCATCTTCTGGAATCCACAGGTAACTTCACAGACTTTGCGGTCCTCTGGGAATTTAATTCCTATTTATAGAATCACTTGGATAAAGCCACTGACTTATTCATCATTCATCATGATGACTGGCTTAGGTCTAGTTCAATTGGTCGACGTGCCAACTCATGTTGCCGGCCACGTGCTAGACAGAATATTTTCAGACAACTCCTCCCTTTATCACACTGCATTATTGCCACTTACTTGGTCCGACCATAAAGGGGCCATGTTTGCCTTTAGTATATGCTTTGTTCACCCTACGTTGGCAGGGTATGCCCAGACGTGGGTCCCTTGCTCACTTTGCCACTGTATTCAAGCTAGCCTGGCTGATGAGGGGTGTTACCCCGAAACCGGTCCCATGATGCTTGTTTTCGGTCCAGGGAAGACCTGGCTAGCGGGTTCGGGCTGGACTGTTTGCATGAGGCACAGGATTGAGACTGATTTGCATATGGCTGGGTCTGAACTGGGGTGGAGAAGTGAGCTAAAGAACGATGATGGATTTAACCCAGATCCGTGACTTGGGGTGAGTGTCTGAAAAGTTTCAGCGATCCGCCCATCATCTCCTTGTGTTTCCCTTAAGTATACCAGCCATTACATCTCATCCAGCCAGGAGAAGTCGCCCATGGCATAAGAAAAACTCCATCTTGTTAGATCCAGTTCTAGTCTCATCGATGCCTAAAGCCTCAAGCAATCTCGACTTAGCCACCACTGAATACCAACTCTGGAGAGATTCAGCAGTAAATCAGCTAGCCCCTGAAAAAGTGATTACGAGTTGGAGAGCCACTCCATCTAAATCATGGCTCTCAGATAAACTTAGAACCCAAGGTTGAGGATATCTATAACATCTTTACTGCAAATAATCAGCAGTTCCTTCACTCTCACCTGGACTTATCCCCTGTGCCCAGTACAGAAATTCAGGCTTCTCCTTTTTGCCATCATGGCGATCTTTCACCTCTTATTAGTTCAGCAACCCTGTCCTCCTTTTCTCCACTCACAGCAGATAATGTTTTGAACATACTTAAATCAACCAAATCCTGCTCCCCTCTGGATCCATGTCCATAAAAAATAATTCATTTGGCCACAGAGATCATAGCGAGACATCTGGCTAAACTTTTCAATGAAATGTTTAGCCTTGGATATTACCTTAAGGCCTGGAAAAAAGCTTCAAGCATGCCTTTACTGAAAAAATCCAATCTTAGCCCACGGGATTCCAGTAATTACCGGTCTATATCTTGCCTTCCCTATTCCGGCCAAAATTGCAGAACAGGCCATTAAAAGAGAATTGGCATATTTCATTAATACAAATCATCTTCTTGACCCATCTCAATTTGGGTTCATAAGCAAACACAGCACTGAATCAGCCCTGATTGTTGCATCTGAAGCGTTAAGTGCTACGCTGGACAAAGGGGGTAACGCTGCCCTGATCCTTTTGAATCTCTCTGTGGCATTTGATATGCTCAATCACAATTTGTTGATTGACCGTCTCCACTCCATTGGAATCAGGGGTGCTGTGCTCGCTCTTCTGAAATCCTTTTTGGCACAGAGGGAACAATTTGTTGCCGTGAACGAATTTACCTCTAACCCTCTTTCATTACGGTGTGTGTGCTTCAGGGCTCCTCCCTGAGTCCCAACCTTTTTAATCTTTATATCACTCCTTTGGCTATGCTAATAAAATCATTTGGCTTCTCCGTAGTATCATACGCTGATGAAATACAGATCGTGGTCTCAGTGTCTGGCAATGCAGATGACACCGCAGCCAGATTTCATAACTGCATCCTACACATAGGCAAATGGATGGCCAACAAGTGCCTTAAATTGAACTCCGGAAAAACCGAGGTCCTTCTCCTGGGTAACAACACCTCCTGCTAGTCCCCATGCTGGTGGCCATTGGAATTGGGGTCTCTCCCAACACTTGGCACAAAAGTTAGGAATCTAAGAGTTCTTTTTGATGACAAATTGTCTTTGAAAATCAAATTAATGCAGTGACCTCATCTTCCTTTTTCACTCTAAAAATTCGCAGGGAAGTGCTTCTGTTTATTCCTCAGGAGTTGCAGAAGACCGTTGTGACTGCGCTTGTGCACTCTGAACAGGATTATTGTAATGCCCTCTACACCAACATGCAGCAAAAATCTTTAAACAAACTGCAAGTTCTGCAAAATGCTGCTGCCCGTCTGCTGCTCAGGATTCTTAGGTATCAGTCAACTTCTCAGGCCTTAATTAAGCTGCACTGGCTTCCCGTAAGGAAGCGTATATACTCTAAGGCTCTGTGTATTGCCTTTAAAGCTCTCCATGACTCAGGCACTGAGTACCCCAAACACAGTTTTGAATGGTACATTCCTTCTGGGTCTTTGCCCTCCTCCTCAGAAGGTCACGTTAGGGCAGCAGAAGCTTTGTTTTTTTGCTTTGCCAGATTTGGAACACTCTTACTCTTCATTTAAAAAAAATCACAGGCCTTCTTCCTTTCAGGAGAGCACTAAAACTTGACTTTTTAATCAGTAGGTTCAGGTTCTGATTCCCTTTATTCTTGGACGCTCGTCAGATTCCGTTCTTTTCTTCTTTCCCCTTCCAAGATGCCTCTGGGCAGTAGCGCGCTTTATAAAATACATTTTAATTTCATTTAATTTCACAGTGCCCACCTCCTGGCTACAGGGTCCACGGAAGTAGCTCCCAACAAGGTTGGTTGCACTGGGTGATGGCACCAACAGTCGTAGTGGCCTCCCTCTGGCAAACAGGGGTCAAGGACACGGCGACAGCCCCAACAGTCTCATTTGCAACAGGGATGGCCCTAGCACCTTCAGTGACAATGAGCCATGGCTCCAACAATCCCATTGTCCCCCCTCTGGCATACATGGGGTCCTGGACACTGGTGACAGCCACAATGCTGTCTACTGCACCTGGTGATGGCCCGCAATTTAAGGCTAGCCTTGACGGGGGGCACGGACGTCTGCCGGAGAGCGGACAGCTCTCTAGGAACACCAGTCTTAACTGGATCGGGCACCTCACACTGTGCTTACTGGGATTCACTTGCCAATATCCCCACTGAGCCTTACTAATTCCAGGCTCTCTCCTTCGCTTCACAGTGCACATTTGTCTTGGCAGATAGGCAGAGGCTGGTGCTCCTTGCACAGGGCAACTGTTTTGGGCTTCCTGGGTGATGGCCCTTCGCCCAGCTGGGAGAATGGCAGACCTTGGACCCCAGTCCTGGTTGCAGCAGCTTAAAGCCTTGGCAACCTTCTTTCTCTTGATGAACAGTGCTGTTGAGCCAAGTGTGGGACTCAGGCTCCCACCTTTAAAGTCCAAATTCAGACACATATGTGATTTAGTGTCGTAGTCTTTGAAATTCGGGTAGTAAGTGTACGTTTGTTTGAAGTGCTCTTTCTGCTGCACTGTCCTTTTTGAAAGGGACAGTCTGCCACAGCAGAAAAGGCTCCAATCAATTACCAGTGAATATAATGGTACAGGTTGCCCTGCTCTTGTGCATGCTCTGTAGAGACCTAGTTTTCTGTGGAATTTCTCAAAAACATTTCAATCGACCTTCTCCATTTTTTAGATTTTAATTTTTATTGAGCTTTCCTTAAACACACAGAGGTTTAAAAAAAAATAGAAAATAGCTGCTGTCACTGCTGTTGCAACTATATTTTCAATCACTTCTCAGGGAATAACATACTCCACACTCTCTTTGTTTTTAATTAATAGTTTAGAGGGTGTTTTTAGGAACAAATTTACGGCGACCACGTCACTCCAGGTCATTACAGAGACTTTCTCCAGTTGTGCACTTTTCACACAAAAGCCCAGGACTGGAAATATTGTTTGGCAGGGCCGGACTGGCCGTAGTGGGCACCGGGCATTTCCCCGGTGGGCCGGAGGGGTGGGGCCGGTTTTGTGCCCGTCGGGGCTGGTATTGTCACTGGTGGCCGGTTCCTCAAAAAAGAAGCAAGGTTAGGTGCGAGAGATCAGATTTAAAATCCAAAATATATATCCAAACACTCTATTTCCATTCAGTTTACACTGTCCCCAATCAATCAATTTGACCATTACTATAGCCTGTGTACAAACCCCTGGATAAAAATCTATTGTGGTACACAGAGACCAATCGTCAGATAGCATTCTCATTGTAAGATAAAGACAGAGTTATAATTAACTGGTATTGGTCCCCCAATACATTGCGCACACAGGGGCTTATGCTATTAACTATACATCTAAGTTAACAGGTCTTTCCGCCAATAGGTCCACATTCTTCCCAAGAATTTGGCAACGGAGCAGGCGTAGAGAGGTCTACAATCTGATCTTAAAATTCTTAGAGCTACTTTGTAGATCCATATGCCAAACTGTAAACAAACTGGCTCAATTCATGTTGCTCTCGGGCGTGAATAAGCTGTACAAGTAAATAAAACATGAACTACAGTTTTGTTATATAATTTGCATACTGGACATTTCATTGATGGCTTAGATGAAGCTGACCATTTTGCTGTAAACACACCTTAAGAGGTTGAGATCCTATCCTGAATTGAATATATATAGTTTCCTATCTAATGGGACAGTAATATGATCTAAATAATGATCATATATACTGATGGACTTAAAATCTGCAAAATCACTTGACAATGTACTCCTATTAGTGTTATGAGGATCAGTCGGGCTATCCACCGCCAGTATGCTTTCTTTATTGGCTTCTTTGAGGGTAGGGACTCTATCCCAGTGGAATCCCAGGTTCCTGCAGGCCCAGAGAATTCCACATTTTCTTGATGTTATTGAACCAGTCTATTTTGTGGAGTCTATCCTGCTTTACTACTTCTTCCAGAGCTTCTGCATAGGTGGCTAATTCTAAGGTGGCTCTCGAAAGAAGACCAGTCTAATTCTTGCTCTGTCTAAAATCAATTTCCTCCCCATGTCAAGTTTTATCCCGAGTACCCTTGGCCGCTGCCCGGTGGAGCTGTCCTATGCAGCTATAGCGGAGTCTGGCTCTGGGTCACCCCCTCGGCCGTCACCTACCCAGCCTGACATCGGACATTGTTTTTCACGGTTCTTCACGGTTTTATCTGTCTCTCTCTTCGACTGCTTTGACTGCTTTGTTCCCCGTGGAGTACTTTCTCCCTTCAGATCTACCTGACTGTCTGCTTTCCTCTCCCCTGTTTACCTTTCCCCCACTACCTTCCATTCCCCATATGACGTGTGTCTTGGATATGCTACGCGCTAATATCTTATATTTTTGTGTAAGCTCACGTTTTTCTCCTAAGCATATACTGGTAACTGCAACTGTAACTGATGTAACTATGTAACAATGTTCTGAAACAATGTCCTATCATGTAAAGCGCTCTGATACCTCCGGGTCTAGCCAGCGCTATATAAAACTTTTCAAATAAAATAAAATAAAATACAGGAGTATTGGAGGGAGGGAATCTATGTTTTTCATGAACGTATGTTCAGATCTTGCCATATCTATTAGATTGTGAAAGCCCCAGAGTTCTGCTTCATATAAAGCAGTGCCCACAGCCTTAAAATCATGTAGTTGCAGTGCTGGAGCAACTGGTTTACTATAGGATGTGTGATATTCTTTCAGAATAGCGTACACAATTTGTTTATATTTTAGAGTCATTTTATCAGCATGCACTTTCCATGACATGCTAGTTGTTAACTTAATACCTAAATAATCAAAGGCATCTACTCTTTCTAGTTCTACTCCACCCAAAGTCATCCTCCCTCTATATGATTTATATAATAGAAATCTGCTTGGTTTTTGCTATGTTTACTTCTAAACCTTGCAAAGCACAAAATTCTTCAAGCGATTCAGTAGACGCTGGAGCCCACTTGGAGTTTGGGATACTAGTGAGGTGTCGTCAGCAAAGAGTAAAGTAGGGATTTTAACCTTGGCCAGAGATGGTGCATTGGCAGGGGCAATAACTAGTGTACTACCTTGTTGAGGTACAAAGAGAATAAGGAAGGGCAAGCATGCATCCCTGGGAAACACCCTTATTTGCGGGGTTGGACTTGTAAGCTGGCCTAGCTCACCTGATTCTAGCAAAGTTGTCCTCATGCGAACGAACTACAATTGATAGAATATTTGAGGGCATCCCCATATACAGTACTACTTGCCACATCTTCTGCCGTGGTACCAGGTCAAAAGCAGACTTAAAATCGACAAAGGCCACCCATACTTGGCCTATGATGATTAGTAGAATTTTCCAATATAGGAGCAAAAATCGAAAGACCTGATCTATTAGTATTTTTTATCCTCAATCAACTCTTAGATTTTTTCCAGTACCTCCCGGCAAAAAATAGAATCAATAAAACACATTGGTCGGTAGTTTAAAAACAACTTTCTGTCTCCCTTCTTATAGATGGGTACAACCTTGGCTCCTTTCCAGGAGTCGGGGGTGGGCGCTCCCCTTGCAATGGCATTACTCAACACTAAGACATATTTAGACCAGTATTCTTTGTCATGGATGGAGATGTCTCCCGGAATGCCATCAGGCCTCTGGGCCTTTCCATGAACGATGGCATCTATGGTTATATTTATATTGCTTAAGTCAAACACCAGGTCATCCTAGCTCAAAGCTTCAGACGTGTATTGGGTGTCATAGTCTAGGTCTTGTGTTTCATCAGTATATAAAGCATTAAAGTGATTAACCCAATCAAAAGGTGAAACATAATTTGTGGGTTAATCTGTGGGTACCCCCCCCCCCCATGCCACCAGGGGCCAGAATTTGCATGTATCTTTGTTAGAGCATAATACTAAAAGATCGTGCCATCTATTTTCATCCCTGTCCCTTTTTTGCTTTATGTTGGATTGGTTTATATATCTTCCTTAAAGCTTTCATTTGCCCTAAATCCTTTTTTCCTGAGAGCCTGTGACAATTGCATGCTAGCCTGCCTACACTCCTTGTTGAACGAGTGTTTTTATTGCAGGATTTACTTTTAGTATGTGTATTGAGGCCTAAAAAATATAGAGCTATGTGGTCAAAAAAACATGAATGCGTATGCGATACTTCATTTATGTTATCATTATTAATCATTATGGCGTCTAAGTCGGATGTGGCGCTTGCATAAATCAAAGCTAACTGAAGACATAGTATCATGGCGTGCTACTAGCTGCTGCCATTTAAGATGACGTTTATTGTTGGATAGGTAGACATCCTTTTTTGTTTGATATGGGAAATAATCGTAGGACATTTTTCCCCAGAGTGACATCATATGGAGACATAAGGGATTGTGATCACTCTCAATTCGTTCCTTGACTACCATATCCTCCACATTTTGCCATAATCTAAAATGGATTAATATATAGTCAATACAGCTCTCGCATGAAAGAGCAAGACAAGAAGGATTTAAACAATTTGTGTGGAAGGGTGATTGTGTGGCCATGTATTATAAGGAATAGAATACCCTCTGCTGTAAATTACAAGGGTAATGCAAGTCATCCCAGAGTTCCATGACCTTATGAAGGAACTCGGCCTTTGGCCTTGCTCCTCTATATGGTCAGGGAATTCTAGGGTGATTGGCAATATCCTTATAATGTAGAGCAGAGGATACTTTATCCGATACAAACCAGATTATTTTGGGCGCCGTCGATATACGGTAGCTGTAATCACTATATTTTTATATGGTGCTATCTAAGACTTCAGATTGCTCCAGTCCGGAATCAGCCTACCGCTATGTCGAAGCGATATTCTTAAGCTATTCACCATTGCCCTCCCCCCTCTGGGTTGTGTGGGGTGTTACCTCGCACCTCAAGAGACCTTGACTGATTGGCCAGGTAACTTCACAGTGTGACAAGTTAACGCCAGTCTCTCCTCTGCTGTTCCAGCAAGTCTGGAAGAAAGCCTGGGAAGATGAACTCTGAATGGATTGAAGGAGAGTTTACATTTTAAAGAAAACTTGGCTTTTGATGGACCTGGTTCAAATTGGTGCATTCAAAATTAGATACTGACCCCTAATCAGTGGATGTACTTTATTTATACTTCGAGAAGGAGCTCAGTGCTTCAGGCCAGAGAAATATGTGCTAAAAACAAGTAAATGTTCTCTGCAAAGTGGAGAAGAAATACAAGACTCAGGGAGAGAGGCCCTGCTGGTACGGTCTACGCTGGAACGTCTGGTGTAGGTCCTGGTGTGTGGAGCTTTTTTCTAAATAGGGCATTTGGAGGGCATATTTTATGTTTCAGTTACTTTTATTGTAAAATTTGCAGCTGGGCCATACCAGATTATCAAAATGATCCTCGACAACCATGGGTCGAAACACAGGAGAGAAGGGACGGCAAGGGAAAAAGAAATTAGAAAAGGTGAGGTAAGTCAGGAGGGGTTGGGAATGGAGGAGGTAAGAGACAAACAAAACATAAGCCCCATCATCACTGAACTTATAGTTATATCAAATATGAGCTCTGGAATGGCTAGTCTTGTCCTAGGAAGGAATCGGATTCAATCCTGCCCAATATATATATTCTGTCTCACATTAGAGGCTATATTTTGTCCATACCTCCTTTTCCAGATTTTACCTACCTCCAGAAATGCTTATGCTACCTCTGACTAGATGAGTAAGAACATTTTCCCATCACATGTCACTTTCAGGTGGGTGGGACAAGCAAAGACGGCACCGCTGACACCAAAAGTTCTTTCCAACCTCCTTCCCATCTGTGTTCCCTTTCTGAGATCTGGGCACAAGAGGTAAAGCCATACCTGGTATTGACACGTCTGGTAATGGCTGATATTCCCTTTAGAGGGCATTTTAACTTGGTGTTAAAATACACATTGGGCCTTGTTATGAGTCAAGCGGAAAAGTAGCCCCATTCGCTCCTTCCAATTGCTACTTTTACCAGATGCATAACAGAACGGCTGGAAGTAGAAAAAAGATGTGCAGAAAGTACCCCGGAATTAGTAACTGCTTGTGGTGTTAGACCTGGCAAATCGAGGTCCCCCAAGTTATTCCCCATTCCATGGCCAGCAATCTCACAATGCGTAGTCGTTGGAGAGGGGTGGTACCGGCTGGGATCATTAACTCTGGCCCCAGTATCTCTACCTCTAATTATCAGACAACTTGTAATGAGGCCCATTATGTTTTTGCTAACAGGATTAATAGCCAGTATTGTCTTTAACAGTATTCATTCAATGGCAAGTTCTGGCATCTTCTAGTACAGACTAAATTTCTCACAAGGTGTAATAGAATTCATGATGAGTCCGTTTATTAAAGACACATTGGTTTTGCTGTATTTGCAAAATGATCAATAGCTTACATTCATTGGCTAGTTGAGGGGTGATTGGGTAGAAATTGAGCTCAAAGACTGGTGGAGTGGGCGGCCAATAAAAAGTGAGGGGCTTATTTATGAAAAATGTTGCATCGCTGCGTGAAAACAGCGATGCAGCAGTTTTCACTGCGCCCTCCTAACGACACGATGGATGCGCCGTATTTACTGTACGGCGCTCCATGTCGCAAGGAGTGACAGATACGTCAGGCATCCTGACGTATCTGTCGGCGCAAAAGTCACGCATTGCTGGAGTTGTGTCGCAAGCATGATGCAACTCCAGCAATGCATGAGGCAGGCCCATACACATAGCACTGCACCACCCTTAGGCCTGCTATGAGGCAGGCGTAAGGTTTTGATGCAGTGGCGTCCTAGAAGTGGCGTAGTAAAATCTCATAGATTTCACTGAGCCACTCCTACAAGGCTTTGTTGCGTGGGAACGCCCACCCTGCACACATTATACCTGATGCAGGTATAATGTGGCTCAGGGCTTTACAAGGTGACGTATCTGCCTAGATGCGTCACCTTGTAAATATGCTGCCATGTGGCACATTGTTTACGCCGCCGCTGCGTCACGAAAAAGGATACAACGACGGTGCAAAAGTGTCGCAAGTGGCTCACAAATAAGCCCCTGAGTGAGCAGAAGGGAGAAAAAAGTCAACGATGAATGCAAAGAAAGTATATACACGCACTTGTCGGGAAAACAACAAATGCTGATAACATCACTGTTAATTATTTAGGAGCAAGAAACAGTCTCTTTTTTGGGGATGTGTCTTCATGATCACATTTCCTTGACTTGAAGGTTAGATGATTCTTCCCCGGGATAGCAGAGCAATGCTGCCTGCCAATAACTTATGTGCAAAGTACATCCTGCTCGTTCAAGAGAAGCAGAAAAACTGCACAACATGTACAATTTCAAATGCTTTAATTTCAATGAACCCTAAACCCATTAGGTGTTGAGTTTAAATGATCCTAACAAGGCAATATTTTTGTATACGATATTTAGGACACAATATTTATGTCAGATAGTATTCTGTCATCCGTATTCTGAAGAACATCTTTTGTCATCACAAAATTGAGGATGAGAAGAGAGCTTTCAGGGCCGGTAAGTGTGTGGCGGTGAGGATGCACTGACCCTGTCCGGCACTGTACAATCACAGAATTTGTGGGAACCTGTGATCTGCCCATTCCAGTCTGTTGGGGAAGCAGCTATTTTACCTTTTGACTCTAGGCTTTGAGGCAGTATCTCATTGGCATCAGCCTCTCACCATGATTTTCAAGGCACTTGAACCTTCCTTATAGCCCAGCATTATCACTGTTCAAAGTCACTGTTGGATCCGGAGTCAACCCCTGCTCCCGAGTCGCTGCTAGCGATCTTCTAATCCCAGTTGCTCCTCCAGTACCATGGGTGCCCTTGTCAAATTAATATTTTCACCATCACCAGACACTTTTTAGGTGAAGACTCTAAAAGTTAGGGTAACTTGCAGGATTTGTATAATGGAGTGGTCACCCCTTACCAGCACCAGTAGTTCACAGAGGCAGCTCCTCTGTTGGTGCGGACTTAAAATCCCCCCAAAACCCCACGAAAAAAAGGTCATTTATTACCGCTTTATTTTTCATCCCCATCCCGAGCCAAGCGTCAGGACGGGAGCGGGGTCGCTTCTGAGTGACAGCAGCAAGGAGGAGGGTGGGCTGTCTATACACTTAGTTTAAAGTGAGCCCGGTACGGTTTTTTTTCATTTATTTATTTTTTATTTTTTGCGTGCATTCCCGCCTCCCCTTCTCCCCGTAGAAAGATGCCAGCCGCTACTGGTAGTTCACCTACCTACTTTGACTTTGAAACAATTTTGACAACCAAACTGGTTTCTCCATAACCTGTGTCTGGTTCTCTAGACACTGCGCACTGGACCACCATGAGCCCTCTTAACAGGACATCAGGATTCTCGTTTAGGCATGCTGCACAGCATACATCAGGAATGCTGTGCTGCATGGTTAAACCCATTGGTAAAGCCAATAGGTATCAAAGGCAAGACTGTTTGGTTTTGCCAGTGTTTGTTGAATAATGGCTACTCTTTATGTATTCTTTTTAGAGCACTTTCTGCCCTCATGAGGGCACAGAACTGGATTAAGAACAAATTCTGGACCCAGAGACCCGGACCAGATTTTTAAAGATTTTGTGTCAGGTTTGCATCACTTTTTTGACACAGACCCTGGGGGCCATCCATTTTGGTATTTACAAAGCAATGCAAATGTCAATTTGCGTTGTTTCCATACTAAGACACCCCACTCCCGCCTCACCGTACATTCACCCATGGATTATGACGCAAACCAATATTTACAAAGAGGTATAGACTTGGGTTTGCAACAAAATAGTGCACCTGCCTGAGGCTGGCGTAACGAGGAGAAACATCTTTATTTCTCCTTGTTATTCCCTCACTGTATGTGTGCTGCATGCTTCAGTACACATACGAAGAGGAAAAAGCCTAAAGAAGAGTTTATTTGCAGGAAGGTATACTTTACTGCACAAAAACTAAGGGGCATATTATCAAGAACGGCGTTAAAATCATCGCCGGTTTAGCGGCAGAAAACTGCAGCTAAATCGGCGATAATGGGCTTGATAATATGTCCTGGAGAATTCCAATAGAAGCCCATGTTGACACCAGAACATGGGCTTCTATTGGAATTCTCCAGGCATATTATCAAGCTCATTATCGCCGCTTTAGCGGCAGTTTTCTGCCGCTAAACCGGCGATAATTTTAACTCCGTTTCTTGATAATATGCCCCTTAGTGATCATAATGCAGGCTTCCTGGCACTATGGCACAAGGGTGACCTGCTTCTACCTCCTACGTTTAGACTTAAAACACGAGGAGGAAAATCTTTTACAGTCTTGGGCCAAAAGGCTTGGAATCATCTACCTAGCCATTTGAGATTTATTGAATCTAAAGTTATCCTCAAGATGCAGCTCAAGACTTGGCTTTTCGGCCTTCTAGATGTACTGTGTTATTCTTTAATTTTGTCTCCCCTCAGTTCAAGTCCAATTTTGTTAGCCGCATTCATAGCTGTTAAGCGCCAGGATGCTGTGGCAGTGCGCTCTCAAGTTCACTATTCATCGGTGCTAGGCAACTCAAAGTGAGCCAGTGAAGGGAGAGAGAGCAGAACTGTGGGGCATATTAGCAAGACCCACGTTAAAATTATCGCCGTTTTAGCGGCAGGAAATTGCCGCTAAAACGGCGATAATGGGCTTGCTAATATGCGTTATGGAATTCCAATAGAAGCAGTGCTTAATTTGTGCCGGTGCTTTCCGGTGCTTAGCACCGGCACTTAATTATCAGGGCCGGGTCTACACGCGTTGCTGCACGTCATTGACTTTCTTTGATAATAATTTACCGCACTACTGGTACTGGACTTGGCAGTGTGTCACAGTGTTACTGTTATTTTATGGAACTCGTCCACAGTATCTGCTGCTGAGCTCGTCCGTCTGTCTCACTCATCAATCCACAGTCCCAGTCAGAGTCAGTGAAATCTCTATGTTCCGCGGCCGCGCTGCTCCTTAGTTCAGTGTTCCCGGCTGGCGGGGCGGGACACTGATTTGGGCTGGATTTTTGGTTCTTCTGCCGGGGTTGGGCGGCAGCAGGCAGCGTGAGCGTGCGCAGATTTCATATTGCGCATTGCCACGCCCTAGCATACCCGCGCCGGGCCGGTCGCACCCCACCACTGAGTCAACGTGACTGGTCACACTTCAATCAACGGCCATTCAACTGAACTCCCCAGCCAGCGCGACGACCGACGACGACGTTGGTTGAGGATTGCAGCAGTAGTAGTGTAGCCACTAGTCCAGTAACAGGCAACAGCTGCAGCACCAGGTGAGGCAGGCACTGCAGGCTGTCAGGCCCGCCTGGCCCAGTGTGCCCTAATTTATCAGTTAACGCACGCACCGCTGTGCACTGTCTGCACTCTGCAGTCATTGTGTGTCCGCGTTCTTCTGGCTTTGTTGCGGTTTCGAACACTGACTGACTGACGACCCACCCGGCCCCCCGCCCCTCCCCCTCCCCCGATGTTCCCTTGACCCGCCTACACCCCCACTCATTCAAAAAGTATGCTAGTCTACTGCAGAACGAGCACCTACCTGGCAGATTGTCTGCGTGCGTCTGCGGTAGTAGTTCACCTCTGGCCTTTAAATGTTAGCGCAATAATATAAAAAACAATGCATTTTATTTCTAACGCAAACACATACAGATATTAAGTAATCCGGGCCAGCCGCCCGGCCCACCACGTCAACGAACAAACCGCTAAGTTTAAGTAGAGGTAAGCAGTAAGTTACTTAACTTAACAAGTAGAGCAGTAGTAGCGAGTGCGACGTAGCGTAGCCGCCATGCGCCCGCCGCCCATGCCATGATGATTGATGATCATCATAAATGATGCCAGGCAAGAGGAGAATGGAGATTCATGATGATGTGATGAATCTCTTAGTTCTTCTCAACTCAATCTTATATATGTTGATGGCGAGGTGGCCGCGGCCCTTAGTTCAGTGTTCCCGGCCAGCCGGACCGCCGTGGGCGGGTCGGACTCGGGACACTGATTTGGGCTGGATTTTGGTTCTGCGAGGGTTGGGGCTGGGCGGCAGCTGGCAGCGTGCGCAGTTTCAGGTGACCATGCTGATAAAAGGGAGCTGGACAAACCTCTCCAGCGCTCCAGTCATACTGAGCACTTCATTGTCTGTCTTGTTTTCCCTGTAATGTCACCTTAGGGCCCACAACATCACAGTGCGAATTTCCTTTCAGATTAGAAAAAAAGTTTTGTTTTAATATTTTTATGTAATCTTTTTATCGATCCACTTAAAGGACATAATTGCAGCTTTCCCCATTGACAGGAAACACGAACTGATAAACCTATCGTGGATAATGGCGTGATTATAATGAGAACCCGATTTTCAATCCATAAGTCAGTTAACAAGACTGTTATTACCTTCCAAGTCACTGCTTAATATTGTGTTGCTTTTTTTTTCTCGTGTCTTCGGTGCCCCTGCTCTCGCTACCTCATCTCCCCTTGCTGTGTCCTCCCCCACCACTAGCTGCTTTAAAAACACTCTTAAGATGGCCTTTTTTGAATGTACACTGTTTGTGTGTAGGCTGACCCATGGTCTGTCAAGTTACCCAATCTGGTGGTAAGTGGTTTTATTTTATAAACTGTTGTAATTCATTTTAGTTTTCAGGCTGTTTAGTTGTAGTTTCGCTCCTGATTGGTTTTTTCGGCTCACTTGTTTCACTTGTTCGAATGCCTGTTTCACTTGTTCGAATGGAATATGCATAATGCTGTCACTTTCACCCTTTTAAATAACAAACACGTCCTGCTTCCTTCTTTTCTAATCACACTTTAGGCTCTTTGGCTTGTTACCTGATCCGCCATGTTTTACTGTAGAAAGAACACCACATCCAGCCAAAACACTCCAAACAACAAGTAATTTGCAATGCAATAGGTCTCGCATTTACGCGAATTTGAGCTATAGGCATTGTAAATGACAATGCCTTTTATGTATGTTTTGGTTTTTGAAACATAAATAAAACGCATTGTCATTTACACTGCCAATAGCTTAAACTCCCGTAAATGCGAGACCTATTGCATTGCAAATGCTTGTTTTGTCTGCCTTCACAGTTGAAAGGGTGCGTGATCAACAAAAAAGAGCTTTCAGAGTCCTACTGAGACAGGGGCTCCATCCACATATTGATACCTCTGAAGACCTCGAAAAATCATAACTGCCCGGTATGCTAACTTGAAGAATCCATTTGATCTGTCATGTACATGACCCATAAACTGGTCTCATTATGTCATCCTATGCAAATATTTTATTTTGCAGAGCCACTTTTTTCTTTATCACATACGAGAGCACGTTCCAATTTGTGAGTTCAGCATTCATGCTGTACAAAAAAATCTATTTGGTTTGATTGAATAGACTAACCATAAGCTCTGTGCATAATAAGAATCTAGGAGGGGCTGAGCTACTAGATTGGAAGGGGTTAGTAACCCCGTTCCAATGGTGGATGGGATGCTGCTTTCAGGAAGGGTCTGTCTTTCCAGCCCTGAAGCAACTCCCTCAGCCCTCCCTCACTCACAGCACACTGCACCTCAGTCAAAGCAGGAGTCCCTCTCTCCCCTTTGCTCGAGGGTGCCAATAACAACCACTTAAGAGGAACCCTATTATTAAAGCAGTAGCGCATACGCACCACTATCCCACCTTCAACTCTGTGGGGAACACCACCTACCACCCTACACTACCTATGTTGGCAGGATAGATTATGTCGCAGCCATGTGCATTGCAGTGCGTGGGCGGTGAATTTGGAGATGTTATAGTGCATATGATGACTGTGTAAGCCTAATGCACCTGGATACTTGACGGACATGACCCAGTATGTTTATTTTTTAAAGACATGACCCCCTATATATCATGGAATCACTGGGTATTACATCTGGCTTTCCGAAGTGCCAGTTGAGGATGTGGGTAGAGCCAATAGAGTAAGTGGGTGGAGCCAGTGGAAGAAGTGGGTGGAGCCAGTGGAAGAAGTGGGTGGAGCCGGGAAAGTGGGTGTGGCCGCCTAAAAAATTTGAGCACCTGCACTTAATATTTTACAAATTAAGCACTGAATAGAAGCCCAGGTTAGATGTGCAGGACATCTAACCTGGGCTTCTATTGGAATTCTATAACGCATATTAGCAAGCCCATTATCGCCGTTTTAGCGGCAGTTTCCTGCCGATAAAACGGCGATAATTTTAACGTGGGTCTTGCTAATATGCCCCTGTGCCATTTCTTTGAAAATATGGCGAAGTTCTGCTCTCCCTCTTTCTCGCAACAAAACGCAGCAACTTCACTTGATGCGCTGCTTTGCGCAGTGCATAATGTGAGCAGTCGGCTGCCAGTGGAGGCCACCGGCACTTCTTTTTGGGTACCGGCACGTATTTTTCAGAATCAGATATTGACTGGGCGCAATAGAGGGAAAAACACACAAATAGGAAAGACGGAGGAAGAGAAAGACGGAAAAAACGTCACAAAGGGAGAAAGAAGGAGCCTACAAGTGCGGGATAAAGGAGCACGGAGGGTCTGGTAGTGGATTAAAGAGGCATGAGGTGGCTTTAAGAGTACCAGCCTTGGTATTCGGCTCTCTGACATTTAATTGCACCGGCTGCGTGCTTCTGAGCTGAGCTTTGGCACCGGCACTCATGCTTTTACAAATTAAGCACTGGCCTTGCGGTAATGCGGGTCCCTGTTTCAATATTTTGTTCTAGGCGTGTTGTATTACGTCAGTTCTCTCACGAGGTCTTGCGAGGTTGGAATGTTAATTGTCAGCATACTCAATGTCGCAGAGTTCAGACTTCTGTCTCCAGGAGCATGCATTTCAATTTGGCTAGATTGGAGGCTGCCCTTCAGCTATTGGTCTTCCGCAACAGCCCTTGGAACCCATCCATAATGGACAGTCAGCACTGATGACGCATCTTGTCTCGTGTCAAGAGGCAGATCAAGAGAGTGACACACAAGAGGGAAACTGAATGCGACGCGAAATGGAAGAACATCAGGCAGCTCCGAGGTCACGCGCCACGAGAAAACCAGCAAGCTCGCGCAAGCGGGCGCAGGATTGCCCAATGAGGTGCGCGAGCGCTCGGCGCGTTTGCGGTCTCGAGTTCGTATCACGGCAGGGCAAATTTAGCATTCCATCCTTCCTGAGTCGATTTATTGACTATCATTCATTTTGATAGTAAAAGCCTAATTATTATTATCATTATTATTTTTATGTAGTGCCACAGTTTCGAAGTTGTTCAAACAATGGTATTCTTACAACTGCTCCTCAAATTGTAGATTATGATAGCACAAGGGCCCCCATTATAAGTGGCCTGTTAATGGACTGGTAGTTGCGTACCCCGAATTACAGTTACCGACTAGTTCTATAGAAGTCGTTTGAAAAACTGTACCAATGCAATTTAAGACCGAGGGTCCACTAAACAAAATTTGGAATTACCGAGGGAGTTGGATTTACCACACCTGACTCTCCCACTAATTCCTCATTTTTGGCTGCATTTCACCTGGAGATTTTGACTTTGAGCTGCCCGAATCGGGGCCTGCGTGTTTACCATTTTACTCTTAAACCCAATGGACCTGGTAACTTCCTGTACCGAGACCATAGGACAATATGAGGTATTTGTAAATGGGTCCAAAGGGCGGACGCCAAAGTGGAATGGATCGATCGAATGACTGGAGAAAACAGAAAAATGAAAGGCATCTTCATTAATTAAGAAGTAAAAAAAATGCACATCGGATTCCCCACATAGGAGCTGCAGTGCTCCCCACTGCCATTTGTCCACATTCTCAGGTGTCCACACTGCACTTTCCAGTTGCACCGATTTTTCTGTTTCCAAGATATCTCCGTGTTGCCAGTGCTTAATTTGTAAAATATGAAGTGCAGGTGCTCAAATGTTTGTCAGAGGCCACACCTACTTTCCCCCGGCTCCACCCACTTCCTCACTGGCTCCACCCACTTGCTCTATTGGCTCCACCCACATCCTCAACTGGCACTGCTAAAAGTCAGACGTAATACCCGTTCTAAATTTCAGCAAGGGAACCTTCCTCATAGTAAGATTTGATAGGAGGTTCCAAACTTACACATTTGAAAAAGAAACTTCAATGTAATGAATTTAGGGATTAAGAATTGGAGGCCTAAAATATTTTAGATATTTTGGACTCAGGTTTTGTTGCAGGCCACACTAGAGAAATATTTTTGCTCCGGAGCAAAATAGAGCACATTTTCAGCATAACCTTCTCCTAAAAATTACAAACATCGCTCAAAGGTGTTGAACAATCATGGACGTGCAACACCCTGTTTGGGAGCATAATGTAGTGGATGCTTTAATAAGGGTGATGATTCAACTCAAAACGTATGAGTCAGACAATCTCAATGCACAAATGGGTGCAATGTCTGATATTTATATGTTTCTCTCATCTTCATTGCTTGATTTTGCTCGCCAGAAAGTGTCATTCATAGTCAGTGAAATGTCACTCATAATTACACTGAAATTACTGAAATTATGAAAATGGCACTCATTGGAATCTGAAACGTTGGCAGCTATGAGGCGGGTGTCAGTGTCACTGGGCGAAGGGTGCACTGAAACGAGAGCAGAAGGACTTCACTACCTGGCAAATGAAACTCTCCACTGTGAGCCCTGCTGCCAAAAGAAAAGCGCTTCCTTCCAGGCCTGGCTGTTCCCCATTTACTCATCCACAGCCTCTGCTGCGAGGTAACCAAGCTGCTTCCTGCCCCTTTCATTTGATCCCACGTGGGCCAGTAGCGTGTGGCAAACGTGAGCTATACAGAACGAAAAATGAAATCCATATTGTTTAAAATACTTTTATAAATTAGTTATTGATTGGCTGAGGGGAGCAGCACTGTATGTGAACAATATGTGGAATATGAGATGTGTTTTTGAACAATATGTGGAATATGAGATATGTTTTTTTCTCGAGTCCCTTGTTATGCAGCATTAACTCACTGGGGTAGTGGGGTTGGACCTTGGAAGTCTGTTACTGACTCATGGCTGTGACTGACTTCATATAGTATCGGTCTCCTCTCGAGCACTATTTTTCTCAAAGCATAACTACATCACACTGGTGTGTCCCACGGAGTGTGATTCACTTCTGTGCTTTTCATGCCATTTCAGAGATGTCTGTGATTGTCCGAGTGAAGTTAAGTAGGGCCACGTTTAACAAATGTCATATTCTAAGCTTTTCCTCTGATTCAATAGAGCAAAAAATGTTCTGTTTTTATGGTTTTGAATTGGTATTCACACAGACCCCGCTTGTTCCTTGAATCAGAAGTTGTAAGGGCCAGAATGGTCTAAGGATTTTTTTATATGGATGTGTTTTTGCATAGTTTAATTTATATTTATATTTATGATTTTTGAATTTTGTTTTCTCTATCATAGAGATTGCTTGGTATTAACTGATCAGTTCCACATGACTCTTTCTAACTCCTGCCTGGCCTGGTTCGGTGTGTGGATTTTTATTGCATAAAGAAATAATGATAACATTTGTGAAATTGTTTAATTTCAGGTGAAATGTCTTCTCCTTGATTTGCGCATTCTACATTAATGGCAAATATTTAAATCATTAATATTCCCGGATAGAGACAAAGCCCTTCTATGAGAACAGAGGCTTAAAATAAATGTGAAATTCAGTGTGTTTTAAACAAAGACTAATTGATATGATGAATACTTCACTAATTGACTGGCAAAAGAGATGAAAATGCTGCACAGTCATCGACAACTCTTGCGCGCCCCCAGGTTCCACAGCACCGCAGACATAGTATCTGGTCACCACAGTACTGCCACACTCTGTTAACTCTGCACAGAGCGGACCCCTGGG
Source organism: Calotriton arnoldi (assembly GCA_963921515.1). Lineage (NCBI taxonomy): Eukaryota > Metazoa > Chordata > Amphibia > Caudata > Salamandridae > Calotriton > Calotriton arnoldi. The sequence continues at coordinate 2,906,782 of CAWUFW010000375.1, forward strand.
GCCTCTGGACATCCAGCAATACAAACATACAAAACGTGGCCGGCAGCGAACATCACTGAAGACTTGAAACTAAACGTGCATAATGAATGAAGTCAAGTTAAACATCACCCACAAACGAATTTAAAGAGGAATACCCCGCCACCCAACAGGTCCGTGTGACATCAGGAACCGTTGATCACCACTGCACCGCTGCATGCACAAACAACCACGAGGCTTGATGAGGACAGGATAGTGATCCAGCGGGTTACTAGCAACAAGCATTCATACACCGAATACTCACCTGGGCCCATTCATTCATACTACGCTAGCATTTTCCGCTGGTGGGTCAGTTGTACTCTTTATCAATATCCCTGCTACCAATTACCTTTCAGATTGAAGAGTAATGACTTACCAATGGACCCTTTGATAATTGGGAAGTTTAAAATGAGAAAATACAATACATTTCATAAATCTGAAATAATCACTGACTCAGGAAGTTTTAAAATGTTTATCTAAAATCTTTAGCAGAGTAAATTACAAACCACATAATACTTAATCGCATATCAAGGAGGAAGCATACTAATAATCACCTATTTAATCAATGACGGTCCCTCAGAAAGAAGAAGATAGAGACAGCAGTACAGCTAAAGGTTGCATTTATATTTACCTAAAGGTGTGAGAACCAAACCCCTTGGCCAAGGAGTTGGAAAGATAGGTCCCAAGAAGGATGAAGACCAAAGACCTCCGGACCAGGTTCACAACAGGATAGGTGACCTCTCTACCAACGACGCCTGCGTTGTTCCCCTCTCTGTCGCTTCGTTCCTCCTCGATTCTTCCGTGTCTTCTTTCTTGAGTTCAAAATATTTTATTGAATTTTCATAATAAACAAGTAACAGACATTACAGAAAATAATATTCTAAATCGAAAATACCTAGTTATAGTAAGAAAGATAAACAGGCATATCAATTGAATTACATTAGGTAAGATAAAATAATTATTCTTAGGGAACATAAAAAGGAGAGGAAGGAAAGGGATCAATAATGATTCAAATTACATTGTCTATAAATAGAGCTACAATATGAATCAGTAAATATACTATATGATCAATAAAAAGCTAAATTAGTTATACATAAACCGTTTAAGAAGATATATATACATCAACAGGAATCCAAAAAGCATGAAAAGAGTTGGAGTTATGGTTGAGCCCAGTCAAGGACAATTGAGCTCCTTTTCTTGTAAAAATAACCCATGACCACCAAGCATGTACTGATAATAGCGAGACATCTTTCCAGCAAAATGTAATAGATTTCAAAGCAGCTGATATTAGGAAATTAAAAAGTTTACCTTCTAAGTCATTTAAACTATGTGAAAGAAGAGCAGATTTGCAAATTAACATATTGTAAGAAACATCCTCATGAATATTTAATATCTTTTTTATAATATCCCAAACATCAGTCCAAAATTTTAAAATTAAAGGGCATTTAAAAAGCATATGCTGTAATGTACCAGGGTGTGATTTACAGTGCCAACAAGAAGCAGATTGAAGAAGTTTAGCTTGGAAGAGACGTAATGGAGTCCATAAACAATTAAATAAGATATATGAGTTGGTTTGATAAAGTGAAACAGGCAGCCAACCAGAAATACTATTAAGCCAAATATCCTTCCATATATCAATGGATAGTGAAAGTGAAAGTTCATTATTCCAAAATACTGAAAGCAAAGTAATGTTGCTGCCTAGAGAATTAGATAATTTTTTATATAAAATAGAAACACCATGTGCTGAAGTAGAGACAGTTTGAATGTAAATTGATAAATCAGCTTTAACATTAGAGGGAATATCTTGAGGAAAAGAATCTAAAATGGAATTACATAAATGTTCATATTTAGAAAAATCAGCTTGAGGTAAATTAAATCTTGTTCGTAAAAACTCAAATGATAAAAAAGCATTGTTTGAATATATATCTTTAAGATAAAAAATACCAGCATTAATCCATGAATACCAGTAACTAACATTCCTATTCAGCTTGATAACATTGCTATACCATAGTGACATGTCTTCAGTAATAGACATAGGAGATAGAAAAATTGAATCTATATCATTAAAAATCATTTTAGTGGACTTTAGTATAACGGATTTATGCAAAACTGATGACCTATTAGACATAGTTAACAAAGTGCCCGTGTCTTCTTTCTAATGGAATCCGCCGCCCCCACCTCAGGACCTCTCTGGACAGCGGTTCAGTCTGCAATCGATCAGCTCGTCGAACACCAAAGCCTGATCTCTCGTGTCTGAGCTAACTAATTAGCTAATTCTATATCTATTATACCCTTCTACACCCAGGTACCTCCCATTAATGTTTCAGAATTATGGGTCCACTACTTCTAATTGGACAGGGACAGGGGGTTGATCCTCACACCATGACAATTAGTTCAATTTCTTTAAGCCCATTGTTTTTAAATACCGCCCCTCACAATTAATACATTTGCTTTATTTCCCACCTGTCTCACGATAAATTTTAATACAAAATGTATATACATTGTTGCATTTGAGGGAACATCGCAGATGTAGTGGAGTTGACCAACAGGTCGTGGCCTTGGATGTCTTCCAAGTTGACTTCATCGCTTTGTCTTGTTATTTTGAGAGCGCTTGCGCACATCCCATAGGTCTCGAGCTGCTGTTCCGTTAACCCAGGCCCAAATTTACGAACTAATAGAAATCAAAGAAGAAACATATTAAAATCAAAAATAAATGTTTTTACTGTATACCCCCTATTTCTATTCTACTCCCATTTAATTATAAAATCTATCCCGCATTAGTAGCGTTAGAATACCACATTGTTAATTGCAGCAAATGCGTGAGCTTTAGCACGTGAAAACATTAAGCAGCCATTTTAACATACACTGCGCAGAAGCAAAGATTCCCTCCAAGCAAAGAAAAACGTCATACCACATGATATGGTTGACACATGCGCAATGGAGTTCCCGCGCTATAGCGGCCATTTTGGATTAGACAAGGATTACTTATTAGTTTAAACACATAGGCAAGCTTCTCTAAGATACTGTGTTGTGTATGCACTTATTAGTAAAACATTACAAAGTTTAATTAATACTGCGAAAGGTTTGCTTACGAGCAAGTCTCATTGTGAGTTCTTGCTCCATCAATCCCCTCTCTGATGGCGTTTCTGAGCCATCAAATACTACCCACAACCAGATGCCAACTTCTTAGCATAATTTTCTCTCAATCTCATTTTTACATTTTCTATTCTTTTCTTCTCCTTTCAATTTCTTGTATAATTCACTTTTCAGATCTTCAAATTCTATTTCATCAAATTTTCGTTTCTTTCCCTTTCCTGTCACTCTATATGTCTCATTCTTTCTACAACATTTGCACCATATCATTATTGACAGAACTATTATTGCTATTCCCTACTAAGGGTACTAATATTTGACCTATAAGTCCTTTTCCTACATTAGTAAACCAGGTACCAATTGACGCAATGCTATTGGTCAATCTTTCCCATACACTATCAACTTCCAGTGGTTTCAGTTCATTCTCAAGTTTTGTTATATTCTTTATATACGTTCCGATTTCTGCACTTTTGTCTGGAATATACGTGCAACAATGTTTCATTTTCAACAATTCACAGACTCCGCCCTCTTTTGCTAATATTATATCAAGCGCAAGTCGATTTTGCATAACCATTGATCTAATCGCAACCATCTCCGCATTAATCATTAGAAACACTCCAGCAGTATCCGTTGATAAACGATCAACCACTGTAGATAATTTACATATTTTCCTTGAGTTCGGAATTATTCCCACTGAAGGTATCAATGCACCAAATATGTCACATACGATTTCAGAAAAACTAGCTCTTTTACTACGTGTTAATTCACTATTATTTTCATTGCTCCCAGTGTTTCTTTTTACGTGGTATACTTTTGGAAAAACTATCCCAAAATAACAACTTCCATACCACTGTGCAGGACGCCTAAAGTAAGCCTTATTCCCACACACATAATAAATTCCAGGAAAAACTGAATCTGTTCCTCCTTTTAGTCCCCAACCTCCAAGAATTAAGAAATTATGTTCACATTCACTGGTACCGATGAAAATATTGTTATAATCACTTTTTAACCTATGTAGACAAATTTTCCCTGTCTTTACAAAATCTAGTGCCATAGCAGCTTGAGCTTTGCCAGGTTTGTAAATACCCTCTTTCTCAGCCCAAGGTGGAAGATGAGTCTTATGCTCAGATGCTTTCTTTTGGAAATGTTGTCTTCTATTTTCTACTAAGTTCAAAAATATCTTTTCTTCTTCATGTAACGAACAGGTTAGATTGCTTCTATGTGCATGTGTTATATCTATCGACTTCATTGTTAGGAAAAATTCTCCCATAAATTGTGCATCTTGACTACTAAGCACTGGGTTCATATTCTTTCGAATCGGAACCTCTGAAAATATCACATCTATATCTGAATAATAATACTGAAGTTTCCCTGTTCTATAAAATAAACTAGTTAATACACTACATGATATGCCATAAGTAAAAGGCAAATGATGGTATGTTAACCCTTCTGCTACTGATTCAGGCAACTTCATACAAACATAACAGTAACTAACTTCCATGGTATCTACATATTGAAACAATAATTTTTTGAACACATTTAAACTTGTATCGTTAGCTATTATCACATGATGAAATTCTGGTTCATCTTCTGCTTCTATTCTTACGCTATCACCCTTCAAGTTATCTATCCTTGCCTTTGTTTCATTGTTAATCTTTTTATCCATTATCATAAGGTAAGGAATTGCTACAATCACAACTAACCACACTACGAGCACCACTACCAGACTACATATGCATATAGCACAGCATCTTTTACAACATTTCCGTTTCGGTCTCCCAGAAACTCTGTCGTCAGGCATTTTGACAAAGAAGATTTCTCTTCTTTTCTTTTTCTTTCAAGACATTAACGTTATCAAGGTGGCTTCACTTCTTTTTCATAAGTCAGTTCTGCACTTGTTCTTTCGTCACCACTTTCACTTGACTCTGAACTCTCGTAGTCTTCAAGGATTATATAAGTCCACTCAGGACCCTTAAACTTATTGTTCACAAGTTTCAGTCTTTTGCTTTTTTCAGTTCCACTTGTTTGTCCAGATAAGCTTGTTACTTCATTTACTTGTTCCGGATCTTTACTTCGTGTTTCTATATGGTATTTTACTCTTTTAATGACACTAGGCCAATGATCACCTTTTCTGACCTTCTTTGCTTGCACTGTATCTTCACCTCTTAAGTCCTTTCCAAAAGTTCTTTTAATTTCAAGCTGTGGCACAATTTGATTTTCCTCGTTTTCAGTTTCTTCCTCTATCTGTTCTTGTTCTGGTCTTATTGTTTTTTCTTCAGTTGCCTGAGTGTGAGTTTCTACTAACTGACCCTGTCCATGATTTACGTCTTCGTGCTTGAGACTTTCTTGCTTGTCGTTTTCTTTGTTTTCTTCTTCCTGAACGTATTTTTCGTGTTCCAACTGGTTCTGATCAGGTCTTATTGCACTTTGTACTTCTGCAGCCTGACCGCGTTCTTCTAAACCTGTCTGTCCCTGCTCAAATTTTGCTGTTTCGTTGTCGATTTGAGCCCAATTTCCTCTCCCTATCTGGTCCTGCTCAGGTTCTCTTATCGTTTCATTTTCCTTATCCTGAGCTGCTTCTTCTTCACCTATCTGGTCCTCACTAATTTCCTCTAATCCAGCTCGACTTCTTGTTTTGTTGTAAACTTCTGGTATATCAACCACTGGTATCCAGTCCTGACTTGTGCTCGGTTGTTCTTCTTCAGCTTCTCCCGAATCTCTCACCTGGGATTCTTCAGCTGGCCAACCTTCAGCTTCCTCAGTTATTGATGCTGACTGTGGATCTTTTCCTTCAGGAGCTGGCACCCTTTTGGTGTGGCTTACGTGAATCCAATTTGGCAATCCTGCACATTTCACTGCTGTCTTTGTAACTAATATAACCTGACAAGGTTCGCCCCACCTGGGTGATAAACACGTTTCTCTGGTGTGATGCTTCACAACCACCCAGTCTCCGGGGTTCAGATCATGCTCTTGTTCAGGCTGCCTGGAAACTGCGTCTTCTCCAACCTGGTGAGAGACAGAACGCACAAGGTCAGCCAATGCCTTGCAATAATCTAGAACCATATCATCAGTTATGTTCAGCAGTTTATTTGTAGGTACATGTGCTTGTCTCATTGCTCTTCCCATGATGATTTCATGTGGACTCAATCCTGTATTTCTATCAGGAATGCTTCTGAGTCCCATTAAAACAAGAGGCAATGCATCTGGCCAATCTAACGATGTGGATGCACACATCTTTGACAGTCTTGACTTTATCGTGCCATTCATTTGTTCAACCACTCCAGAAGCCTCTGGACGGTACGCACAGTGCAATTTTTGTTCAATTTTGAATGCTTCACAGATTATTCGAATTACATCGTTATTGAAGTGACTTCCTCTATCTGATTCAAAAGTTACTGGGAAACCGAACCTAGGAATGAGTACTCGTAATAACAGTTTTGCAACTGTAATGCTATCATTCCTTCTGGTAGGGTAAGCTTCCACCCATCTTGAAAACAGACATACTATGACAAGTACATATTTCAGTCCTTTACATGGTGGTAACTGTATGAAATCTAGCTGCAATCTTACAAAGGGACCTTCAGCCTTTCCAATTTTTCCCAAACCAATTACTGTTCTCCTTCCTGGATTATTCATTTGGCAAGTTAAACACCTTTGGCAAAGACTCTCTGCTGCGGCCCTAAACTTTGGATTGTATCAACTTTGTCTGAAAAGTCTAATCATGGCATCTCTCCCTACATGTGTGTCTCCATGATACATTCTGGCCATTTGTGAAATCAAACAGTTGGGCATGACTGGTCTGCCATCTGTATATACCCATACATCATCATCTGTTCTTCGGGTACACCCTATTTTTATCCAAACATCTCTTTCACTCTCCTCAGCATCATCTTGCAATCTGTTCACATCATTCCATGTTTCAGGTGGTGAACATAGCATAAGTTGGCAGCTGATTCCCATCCTTTCAACTTTTCTGTTTACTGCCAATCTGTTTCTAGCACAGTGTTGAGCAACTAGGTCTGCATATCTGTTACCGACTACCACCCAGTCATCTCCTGACTGGTGTGCGGCACGTTTCACCACTGCCAATTCTTTTGGTGATTGTATTGCTTCCAATAATTCCTTTACAAACTGCCCATTTTTGATTGGGGATCCTGAAGAAGTCATGAAATCCCTCTGCATCCACAGTTGGCCAAAGTCATGCACAACCCCGTAGCCATATTGACTGTCCGTAAATATGGTTACTCTTAAATTTTTCCCAATTTTGGAAGCTTTGATCAGAGCAATTAATTCAGCTACTTGTGCAGACTTGATTCCTGGTAAATAGGATGCTTCGACTATTCCAGATAGTTCACACACAGCATAGGCTGCGCTCAATTTACCATCCTCATGCCTTAGGCATGAGCTGTCCACAAACAGTTCCCTGTCTGGATCTTTTAGGGGCATTTCCTGTATGTCAGGACGCGGTTTTGTACACAATTCTGTGACCTTTAGACAGTCATGTTCTGGATCGTCCTTAACTTCTTCACAAATTGGATCTGGCAATAATGTAGCAGGATTCACAACAGTGCACCTAACTATGGTCACATTTTCAGCTCCAAGAATAATTCGTTCATACCTTGTCATCCGACTAGGTGTGAGATGCTGAGTTCTAGTTCTTGTCAACAGGATCACAACTGCATGTGGGACAAACACTGTTACTGGATATCCCATTACTATTGACTCACTTTGTTCAATGCTCATACAGGTAGCAGCAACTGCTTTTAAACAGCCTGGCAATGTTGCCGCCACTGGGTCCAATGTAGCAGAAAAATATGCTATAGGACGCCTGTCTAGTCCATGTCTTTGAGTTAACACTGAAAGTGCACAATTTTCTCTTTCATAGCAAAATAGTGTGAATTCTCTTGTATAGTCAGGCATGCCCAAGGCAAGTGCCTCACACAAAGCATTTCTTAATTTTACAAATGCACCGGCACTTTCATCATCCCATTCAACTGGATCTTTGGCTTTCTTTTTGGTTAGCTGAATTAAAGGCTTTGCTAGTAGTGAAAACCCTATAATCCATTGTCGACAGTATCCTACTATTCCAAGAAACATTCTCACTTCTCTTTGTGTTTCTGGCATTTTCATTTTCTTGATTATTTTTATTCTATCAGATGTTATTCTTCTTGTTCCCCTTTCAATTTGGTGTCCCAAATATTTAACTGCCTTTGTACAAAACTGCAGCTTCTCAGGTGACACTTTGTGTCCTTCTTCAGCCAAATGGTTGAGTAACGCAATTGAATCTTCAACACAATCATCATGAGTTTTGGATGCTACCAATAAGTCGTCAATGTACTGCACCAGGACTGAACTCCTGGGCAGTACTAATTTTTCTAGACACCCTTTCAGTATTTGATTAAAAATGGAGGGACTTTCTGTGTATCCTTGAGGAACACGATTCTACACATATACATGATTTTCGAATTTAAACGAAAAGAGATATTGGCTATCTGGGTGCAACGGTATTGAGAAGAATGCTTGGCATAGATCAATCACAGTGAACCATTCTGCACTCCAGGGTATCTGGTATAGGATTACTGCAGGATTTGGTACTATAGGACAACAAGGTACCACAATTTTATTAATTTTCCGCAAATCCTGAACAATCCTATACTTTCCACTAGGCTTTTTCAAACCCATGATTGGTGAATTACAGGGACTACTCATAACTTCTTTTAATATGCCTTGTTTCACCATTCTGCTAATTTCCTCAACAACTCCTGCTTTTACTTCTGCACTAATTTTGTACTGTCTGGTATTTGGGAAAATTGTGCCTTCCTTTACAGTGATCTTTACTGGGTCTATTTTTTCCATAAGTCCTACTTCTTTCCCTGTAAAATCCCATACTTTGGAACTCACTGTAGTTCTTAATTCCTCTGGTAATTCGTCTTTCGTTATCAAGGAGAACATCTCATCTATTTCCGTACCTTTCTTGGCTATCATGAACTTATAAACATGATCTTCATCCGGGGTCTGTATTGCAACACCATCCGGTGTGCAGAAAATATTGCAATTCATTTTACACAGTAAGTCTCTACCCAATAAGTTTACTGGACTGGAATCACACACCACAAATTGGTGCATTTCTCGGAAGTTTCCTATTTTTACTTCCATAGGCTCAGTAAGGGGTGTTCTGATTGTTTGATTAGCTACACCTACAACTTGGATAGCTTCTCCAGAGAGAGGGAGGTCTGGGATGTCTGCTGTTCTTACAGTAGAACGGGTAGCACCAGTGTCCAAAAGAAAAGTGATATCATTACCTCTAACTTTCCCTTCAACATATGGACCTGACTGATCTACCGGTAAGGATGTGCCAAGTACACACTCCTTCTCCCCCTCTCTTAGGCACCGTCATTGATGACTATATGGATCAAATTCGTCCTGTAAAAGAAACTGTGAAGTTACATATTCATTCTTACCACTTCCTCCTTGATATCCGACGTCCGTACCGTGCTTTGCTCTGCTCACATTACCCTGTATAGGGGCAGGTGGCAACTGACTCTGAGGGTTTACACCCTGCTGCGAGTCATTCTGCGCCTGTGGATTTAAATTATGATTTGGGCCATTATTACTTTGAATCTTCTTACATTCGTTCTTCCAATGTCCCAACTTACCGCATCCATGACAAGGAAATTTCTTTTTAGCCTCTTCTCTACTCATTCGTCCTCTCACTTTTCCACCATTTCCTGTGTCACCATTCATTCCAGAATCTGTTCCCTGACTTTCAGTTGGATTATCCAAATTAATTCCCTGTCGCTCAGCCATTTTCACCTGAGCCCACATTACTTTTTCTTGTAGTTTCTTATGCCTATCTTCAATGTCGTCTCCACAATATTTAGCATATTTCAAAATCTCATCAATAGGCTTCCCTTGCCAACATAACATGTGCTGCTTAATCATCTGACAATCTCTGGTTTTAGACCATAAACAAATCGGTAGACAAACTGACTCATATTTTTGTCTCCAATATCCTCAAATCCACTATACTGTTTGAACACCTGTAATAGACGTTCATAATAGGCGTGTACCGATTCACTTGCTTCTTGGGTAGTCCTGTCTATTTTCACCCAATCTGTTTCTTTTGGTGGTATTTTCCCTTTCAGATAAGTTATTACCTGGTGATACTTTTTCATCACATCGTTTGATGGGCACCTGGCTTAGCATCTCTAGGATACTCTTCACTCGGCCAGTCGATTGTAATTTTACAGTCTGTCCACAAATCGGCAGGTACCACTATGTCAAATAAACCATCTAAGTCCTTTAACAATACCTTTGACACTTTCACAAACCTCTCAACCTGCTTGTACCATTCAATTGGCTTTTCTCTCAATTTTGGAAAATCATTTGTAAATGACAAAATATCTTGTCTGCTCCATGGGACATGAACGTAACCTCCTCCTGGAACCTCCCGCATCGGGTACATCTGATCTACTTTCCCGGTTTCCTTCAATAAATATTCAGAAGTCGATCTACTGTAACGTGCCTCTTCCTTTTTCTTTGTCCATCTAGTTTTCCATTTATCTAGTTCTCCCCATTTCTGTAATACTGACATTAATTGTTTCACTTGTAGTTTCCTACCAGATGCATTCATATTTTCTAAATCTTTGTCAGTAAAATCTGCTCTATAGGGTTTCTGTAGTACTTTTGACTTTCTTATTTCAATTCCCATTTCTAAGGCCAAATCCGCCAATTTTTCATGGAATATCTTTACATTTCTTGTTATGCTTCTACATACGAACAATAGTTCTTCTTCACTATAGGTATTTAAACGATCTACTCCTATGTTGCCTGCTATCATTTCTTCTAACTCGACTTTTAATTTGTAAATGTCCATAATCTTTGGGTGTGAACTTTGTCTGTCTGTTCCCTGTGCCCACCTTTCTAAATCTTCCGGTGTTACTATGGCAGTACTCTTAGTTCCGGAAGATGTTATTATGTTTACATCTCTTGAGCAACCAGGTGGAACTCTTCCGAGGGTACTGTTTACAGAGTCTCGATTAGGTAAATCCATTAGTGAAATCATAGATTCACAATCACTGATATGGTCATCAATTATTACTGCTTCATGTTTTGGAGTCTCCACAGATAGAGGCATAGTTAAAGGCTTTGGACAATTTACTTTGTCACCATATAAGGGAACCACTGGACCAATTGTTACAGGTATGGTCAGGGAATCAGGATGTACATTTAACTGTGTTATTTTCTGTATCAATTCTGCTCTGTTTCTGTCTACAGCCTCTCTTTCCTTATCCTGAAGTACCCTATTAACTGGTGGATTATGCAATACTTGCGGTACCAATGGTGTTCTGAAAATTGGTGCACTTGGGGAACATCCACTTGACCCTTCCTGATATGGTGGAGGGTTCTTTAATATTTCTTCCATAAATTCATCTTCAGAATCTCCAAACCCTGTAAAAATTTTTGTCTTTTCTTTGCATTTGCTCCCTAACGGCTCATCTGTCATGAAAACTGGATACAATCCCTCAGTAAGCATCGCTCTTCTCCACTGTTGCATCTGACTTTCTCGTGTCTCATTTTGGTGTCTAGGGAAAAATCCCCTATAACCTCTATTGCTTCTGGGTCTATCACGTTCAAATGCCTCAGTTTCCCATTCTTCTAGGGCTTCGTATTGAGTTAATCTTGGTCTGGGTTCTAAGTCATTCATTCTTATTCTTAGGTTTTGTAGAACTCTCCCATTGAAAGTACCATTCTCTGGGAAAGCTAATATTCCGTCATCTTTTGTATATTCTATCCAATTTTCTAACCATACGCAAGTATGATAACCCCTCTCCATCATCATGAATGAGGCGGGCGTTTTTGCTGGTGGAATGATAATTCCTTCCCTAGTTTTGATGGGTTTATCCTTCTTAAAATAATTCTTAATCTTTTGTAATAATGACATTTTTCTCTTTTCTCCATACATTTTGGGTAAATATCTATGTATTGAATTATATTCTGCAAAACCTAGGAATCTTCTGTCTGGATGCGTTCTTGTTAAAGTCGGATCACGTTTCCACATATAATCTCCACAATCCACTAAGATTTCGACTTCTATGCTGACAACCAATCAAACTCCAACTAACATTTGTCTCGGACCAATCCTAGCGCAGCTTTTCTGTGACGTCTGTTTGACGACCCCTCCTTTACAATCTGCACTTCTCGGTCCTTCGCTGTTTCAACCAATCCCAGCGCGACACCTGTAACGTCAGTATTACTCCTGACTACTGACCCCTCCTTTTCTAGACTCCTTCCACGCCCGCTGTGTCAACCAATCCCAGCGCAGCGTTTGTGACGTCAGCCTTTACTCTGACAGCTGACCCTCCCTTTACAAAAATCGTACACAAAACCTTATTTTCTCTGCGCTTTTTATTAAAATTCAGTAACAACATAAAACATTCGCTATCGTGCCAGTTTCTCTAAATTGGAAAAGATAGTTTCTCTCACACTTAGTAAAACCTTTCCGTTTACTAAACATACACTACGAGTAAAACCCTTCCGTTTACTCTTCACATAAGCTTCAGAAATACCTGCTACTTCTTCAATGTTACCCTTTCTAGGTGATATAACATCAAATTTTTACCAGCGTATTCCTTTGCTATCACTCACACGCATAGAGTCCCTAACAAGTACTGATAGCCCTGCTTAACTTTTCAGTACTATTTCTACCTGACAGATAACCTCACTGCAGTATGGTTTCCACTTACCATCCGCTATTCAAATTTCCCCAGGGATTCTAGACAACATAAAACAAAACTTTTAAACAAACGGATGTTAGTTTATAAAAAAAAATATTCTCATTACCCAATTAACAAAGTGCAACCATCCTCTGATAACCAGAAAACTGATCCAGCGGGTTACTAGCAACAAGCATTCATACACCGAATACTCACCTGGGCCCATTCATTCATACTACGCTAGCATTTTCCGCTGGTGGGTCAGTTGTACTCTTTATCAATATCCCTGCTACCAATGACCTTTTCTGATTGAAGAGTAATGACTTACCAATGGACCCTTTGATAATTGGGAAGTTTAAAGTGAGAAAATACAATACATTTCATAAATCTGAAATAATCACTGACTCAGGAAGTTTTAAAATGTTTATCTAAAATCTTTAGCAGAGTAAATTACAAACCACATAATACTTAATCGCATATCAAGGAGGAAGCATACTAATAATCACCTATTTAATCAATGATGGTCCCTCAGAAAGAAGAAGATAGAGACAGCAGTACAGCTAAAGGTTGCATTTATATTTACCTAAAGGTGTGAGAACCAAACCCCTTGGCAAAGGAGTTGGAAAGATAGGTCCCAAGAAGGATGAAGACCAAAGACCTCCAGACCAGGTTCAGAACAGGATAGGTGACCTCTCTACCAACGACGCCTGTGTCGTTCCCCTCTCTGTCGCTTCGTTCCTCCTCGATTCTTCCGTGTCTTCTTTCTAATGGAATCCGCCGCCCCCACCTCAGGACCTCTTTGGACAGCGGTTCAGTCTGCAATCGATCAGCTCGTCGAACACCAAAGCCTGATCTCTCGTGTCTGAGCTAACTAATTAGCTAATTCTATATCTATTATACCCTTCTACACCCAGGTACCTACCATTAATGTTTCAGAATTATGGGTCCACTACTTCTGATTGGACAGGGACAGGGGGTTGATCCTCACACCATGACAATTTAGTTCAATTTCTTTAAGCCCATTGTTTTTAAATACCGCCCCTCACAATTAATACATTTGCTTTATTTCCCACCCGTCTCACGATAAATTTTAATACAAAATGTATATACATTGTTGCATTTGAGGGAACATCGCAGATGTAGTGGAGTTGACCAACAGGTCGTGGCCTTGGATGTCTTCCAAGTTGACTTCATCGCTTTGTCTTGTTATTTTCAGAGCGCATGCGCACATCCCATAGGTCTCGAGCTGCTGTTCCGTTAACCCAGGCCCAAATTTACGAACTAATAGAAATCAAAGAAGAAACATATTAAAATCAAAAATAAATGTTTTCACTGTATACCCCCTATTTCTACTCTACTCCCATTTAATTATAAAATCTATCCCGCATTAGTAGCGTTAGAATACCACATTGTTAATTGCAGCAAATGCGTGAGCTTTAGCACGTGAAAACATTAAGCAGCCATTTTAGCATACACTGCGCAGAAGCAAAGATTCCCTCCAAGCAAAGAAAGACGTCATACCACATAATATGGTTGACACATGCGCAATGGAGTTCCCGCGCTTTAGCGGCCATTTTGGATTAGACAAGGATTACTTATTAGTTTAAACACATAGGCAAGCTTCTCTCAGATACTGTGTTGTGTATGCACTTATTAGTTAAACATTACAAAGTTTAATTAATTAATACTGCGAGAGGTTTGCTTACGAGCAAGTCTCATTGTGAGTTCTTGCTCCATCAATAGAAATAAACTTTCAACTGCCGCAGCCACATACCGCCATATTGCAATACACACCGGGGAGAAGTAAAGTCAAGAGATCATGAAATGCACGGAAAAACAGCATATTTGTATGGATCAACGATAGGGGTTAAGTTAAAGGCCTTGCCCTTTCAGCCTCCTCCTGGCCCGGGGCATTGTACTTGCTCATGGTGCCCGGCGCTGGAGGCATGATTGCTCAGGGAAGGTTCACTTCACACTTCACACCAAGTAAGTCTGTTTATTAGCAAGCAGCATTGGTTTGGCTACTTACGGTTACTGGTGTGCGGCACTGCCTTTAATAATAGGCCTGCTGCTGCCCGCCATCGACGTCGAGCTGAACTTCTGGTGACTCGTCGGGTGCTTGTGTGCCAGGGTGTGGCAATTTGAAAATAATCTGCGCACACTGCCGCACAGCCCCTACCCCCGCAGGACCAAATCCAGCCCAATCAGTGTCCTGCCCACTGGCAACACTGACCTAAGGGCCTAAGGCAAATTCGCATCATGGATATGGCTGGAATCTTTCTATTATTGGCTCTCACAGCCACAACACTCTTCAACAGGGACTCGGGGGAGGAACAACAGTGTCTGCTGTGAGTCAGTGAGGTAATTATATTTACTTTGCCACAATGCCATATGACGTGCAGACGCGTAGTGTAGACCCGGCCCTGATGAATAAGTGCCGGTGCTAAGCACCGGAAAGCACAGGCACAAATTAAGCACTGCGTGTTGCATACCTAACACGCCAGCTATATTTGACTCATCCTGTACTTTTATGCTACCAGAAAGGTGTTCCACCAGAATATAGACTAGAAAATATCTTGAGGCCAATATAACGAGGCAAGAATAGCGAGAAGCAAATATTATGAAGGTAAGTATATATAGGTAAGCACAGGGCTTTAGGTGGGATGAAAAAACTGGGGGTGGGAGGGTCTTCTCGAAGGGGTGTGGCCGATGTAATTAAGGGCGTGGCTTAAAAACACCTGAGCTAAAAACCTATGCTTAGCATAGTGTGCCGCCCGACTGGTATTTTACTATTTCTGTCATTGCATCCAGATATATAATACAGCAAGTAACATTATACCTACAACAAGCCAGGACTATTGGCTGTGTCAGTGGTTGTTAGCTGCATAAGATAAATAAGCAACAACTATGGCTTCTTTCACTGGCGGCTCCTCCGGTAAGGCAGAGGAGCATCATATCATTTTCCATTTTGCGGTCAGTGGCGGGATGGGGCGAGACTGGCCAGAGCAGAGGTGGAGCGGTGTGCACTCCCTAAGTGTGGATGAACTGTTTGGCCGGCCCTCTTGGGCGGACCAAACAGTTCTTGCGCACTTTGCATGTTCCTACCAGGCTGCATTACACAGCCTAGTGAGGAACATGCACAGGCTCCCTGTTCCAATCTGAGCGCCGATACACGGCGCTCAGACCAATCACAACGCTGCAGCGTTGTGATTGGCTCAGGGGAGCCTGTGCCTGGGTGCTTCCTGCTGCTGGCCACGACAGGAAGTTGAAGAGGACGGAGGACGGAGGAGAGGCAGCGGCCGGCCGTTAAAGGTAAGTCCTTTTTAAAAAATTAGATTCCTCCCCTCCCCCCCCCCCCCGGGCCGGTAGCAGCTGCTACTGGCTTCGTTGTATATAATATTGAAAAAGCTTCAGTTCTGATATGATGAGACTATGAAAGACGTACAACGAATCTCTTTGAAGTTACTTCAAAAGCAGTGAAGGGTGGGATTGCTGCAGAGTTAAGGTTTTTTTTCACTCTAAGGGTGAGGGCAAAAATGGAGAGCCCGAAAGGGACCCGTCTCAGTACCTGCTTTTTAGGTCGAGCCTAGAGCCAGCGCGCATGCGCTGCTCTGCGAGACTTATTGTAGAGGAGTAGGTGAATAGAAACTCCGCCCACTCTCCACCCATATTTGCCATTGGCTTGTGTCAGTGTCCTTCCTAAATGCTGCCGTCTGATTCCTGAAGAGGCTTGTTAGTCTCTCCTTAGTACCGCCTCTTCTTCATTTGTCACCTCCCATGGCGACTGGCCCCTTTACTTCGGCTGTTACACGGTACATGTTATTTACACTGTGAGCACTATTTTCTTTAATGAGGTTCTCCTCCTCAGGCACGACATGCTTTGGTGCCTTCTTTCCCCACCCCCTCCCTCCCGTTGTCTTGCCTTCTTTATCCCCGCCCTTGCGTTGTCCGTGCCTTCTCATTCCCCCGCCCGCCCTCCCGTTGTCCGTGCCTTCTCGCCCCGCCCGCCCTCCCGTTGTCCGTTATGCCATTGCCTACCATTTGTAATGCAAAAGGTCTTGCATAAATGCAAGACCTATTGCATTACAAATGCTTGTTTTATTTGAATCGTGGGACCTGCAGTCTCGCATTTATAATGAAAGTTATAGAGTCTGCAGACTAAAAGCATACAACCTTGACTGGGCAAACTATTTATTCCTGACTTGGAACAACTTTAGATCACTATTCAAGAGTTCTATTTTAATGGCCGTTCTGAGTCTGGCACTCAAAGAAAGATAACGGAAAACAATTCTGCACTTTATGTCTCTTGAGAACCCAAACAGAGCTTGTAACATAAATGTTTGGAGTTACACTGCTTCTCGCATATCCAGACACAGAGCTACTCAACAGAGATGATGTGTTTTTTAATTGGATCTGAAAAATATCTGTAACGATGAAAAATCTGGATACAGCACTTTAAGAGCATGTTATAGTCACACGTGTTTTAGCACTTTGAGGGAAATTGCCACGGCATCGAAACAAAATAAATCTGGATGCCTGTACTGGCGGGATGAAGTAGGCGGGTGGGGGCACGGGCAGGCAGTCCGGGGGACCAGTAATTATTGTGGCTGCGGAGGAGGATTTCAGAATTAGAGCATTTCTGTGCGGGGCGTGGGGAGCGAGAACCGAACCATGCAAGATGGGCGGGATTTTTGAATACTAAATAGAAGGCTTTGTCAGCGGAGCGTCTTAGCAAGGCTCATTTTGGTCTGAAACATTTACGGGATGTAAGAAGGCGCGTGCCATTCTTCAATATACCCGCGTGATAAATGTACCGCTCATGGCGCGCGGTTCTAGTGTTGCTCTCAGCGGGAACGACTGCTTCTGGGAGTGGACAAAGATGGAAAGGCAGGTGTGTGCACAAGCATACTTGAACAGTTCACGCACTGTATCACCAGAGGCTCAGATGAGACACAGACGCATGACTAATTGGAAAACCAGGCGCTGGGATTCGAAGCATAGAGCCGTCAAGCCTGCTTCACATAAACAGCTGTCCGGATAGTCTACAAGTGCAGTGTTCATGTTTTGTGATTTACATAAAACACTAAAAGTAATCACAAGGGTTTTGCCCGAGGTCACACAACTGGTCACATAAGAAAACAAGCATTTGCAATGCAATAGGTCTCGCATTTACAAGAGTTTGAGCTATTGCCAGTGCTTTAAATGGGCCGGTACTCACCGGTACTGAGTACCGGCACTTCTCATTCTCACCGCTCTGAGTACCGGCACTTCTCTGCTGCCAAGGAGAGTACCGGTACTCATCAAAGGTAGGCTCATTGTTGCTTTGGCTCACGAGCACGAACGAGGCTTTCCGACAGCCAAAGCGCCTCTAGCCCAAGCTGAGCCACCTCTAAACAATTCACCAGGGCTCACCTGCATAATGTCCGGTGTTCACCACCACGCTGTGTTTGACAGCGCAGGGTCCATTCAGGCCCTATGCTGTCAATCACATTCACACCATGGTGGGCATTTGTGCACACACTCGAATCCAGGCATCCCGCTGACAGCAGCAATAGCAGCAATTAAGAAAGCCACGGGAGATAAGGAGTGTAAAATGGCCTTTATCCCACCTGAGTCTTTTGTGTGAGTGTCTGTCTGCTTGTGTCTGGGTGTTTGCCTGCTTGTGTGCGCATGTTTGTGTGTGTGTGTGAGAGAAAAGCGAGTGAAAGAGGGAGAGAATCCAGACACTAGGGAGGTGTTTTAAAGGACATTCTTGGAATGCTTTGTGTGAGCATTGCTGCTTGTTTCTGTGAGTGCGCACTCAAGAATATATAAGTATTCGGCCACATAGTAGAAGTGTCTTATATGTCTTGTCCTTAGCCCCGCCCCTAGCCCCGCCCACTTGCTACACTCATAGCTCATTTTAAGAGTACCTGCACTTATTTTTTCCCATTTAAAGCACTGGCTATTGCCATTGTAAATGATAATGCCTTTTATTTATGTGTTTACAAAACATGCAAGCAGTGTTTATGCACCGCTTGCAGGTTTTGTAAACACATAAATAAAAGGCATTATCATTTACAATGCCAATAGCTCAAACTCTCGCAAATGCGAGACCTATCGCATTGCAAATGCTTGTTAGAACTGCCGGTGCTGAGCACCGGCAGGATCCAGCCCACTTAAATCACTGGGTTAGCATAGGTTTACTATTCTTAACTGCACATACATGTACCTTGACGATATATATAGATTTATGTGCAAGGTCCGTAGATGTGGATTTAAGAATAGTAAATATGTACTTACTGATATGCACTTACCTTCTCGATATTTTGGTCCTCCAAATCTAGGCCTCAATATTTACTCCCACAATATTTTTCTACTCAATATTTTAACATACAACGCCCGAAAAATGGTGACGTCGAAGAGGGACAGTGGTAGGTTACCTGGGCTGTTACTGCCATGATTGACATACTCCATACTAAATTTCTTCACAGGGACCTGTAAAAGGACAGCTGCTCAGGACAGAACTAATGTCAATGCCAAGCAGAAAATGACACCAGGGACCAGATTATGCAAACTGCACAAGAGGTGTTGACTTGCACCACATGTTAATTAGCATAATTTGGCATTTTGTAATGATAACATTACATTTTGCTCCATTTATTTCAGCAGAGATCATTGTGGTTTTGCTGTAGTGTTGAGATGGCAATAGTTTTGTTTGTACTTTTGTACACAGTCAAAATGTGAACATGTATTTTTACTAGGGGCGTTTGAGTTTACGGGAATTCAGTTCCTCAGATTTTGTGACATCATGATGTAAAATTTCGCAATTTTTTTCTTTTGTGTGCAAAAGCAACACAAATAGGTTATCCAGGAGAGAAAAAACACACACACGCACACACACACACGCACGGACGCACACACACACATATATATTTTTTCAGCTAAGTAAGTGAAACATCCGCTGTTAAAAAAAAACCTTTCAAATTGAATCCATCAGGCAGACTTTTCCAGCTAAAATTGAAGAAAATTGCCAAAGGTGTTACTGAATGAGAAAAATCATAACTTTTCAATTTCATGAAATTACACAATTATAGTTTCTGCCCAGTGCTGCAGTAGAATTGTAATTTCGCACTCGCCTAATATTTGCTGCTGAAAATAGCAACCGCTTACCCTCAGTGCAAATTACCATCGCCCAGTGCCTCATACAGACCTTGTGTGGCTTCTTTGTGGAGGGAATAAATTAGACTGTTTGTCAGAGAGGAACCAATAAAAGGTAGAACACTTTATTTAGATTTTTTATACAACACTATTTGTCTTCCTCTGGTCACTTCAGAGCAGAAGATGCAATTCAGAAAATAGAGAGGGCCTGAGAGTCCAGTAGGTGATGAGCGGGCCCTGTTCCAATATTCTACAATCACAGCCCTGACCTGGGAGTTTAGTTGCATGGAGGTTGAAAGGTCTCAGCTCTCGGGTGTTTCCTTTAACTGGTGGTTTGGTGTTACCCTAAGGCTTGGGCTCAATACATTGGTGTGGTGCCCTGGATGTTGCACACCTTGTGATGTCCTAGAACACACTGCCCCAGTAGTTCCCACTTTCAATGGCTCCCATTTGAAGCACACTGCACTATGAGAACTGCCTGCCTCACATTCAAAACCCACACCCGCCAAATCTCTTAATATCTCGCTCAGAAACCCTCCTTCTCTGGAGGCTCTTACGCCCTCCCAAAGAGAGAAGACGTCTCTCCAGTCTTAATTTCAGAAAAGACGTCCATGCTTTGCAGGTCTCTCTTTGGTAGCACTCCAAGAGTTTGTAATGTTTTCTCTTTTCACAACAGAAATGTCCCCTTCTTTTCAAAGCTTCAAATCTCTCAAGAACTTGCTGCTTGCGGAACCCTGGGGCCGCTCTTCAGGGGTGGGTGGGCATAGGGGGTTTGAATGCCCGCTCCCCCCCCCCCACCAAGTATTTGTCAGTGGGGTAGCATGTCCCAGGGGACTGACTGGTTGGGCCCACTCATCAGGAAAAGTCAAGCATGTGCAGGGTGACTGTTCCCCTAGTACGGAGTATGACTTTGTGACAGGGACCTATTTTACAATCTCCAAGCTGTTTTACCCCAGCCCGATGATGGAATAGGGTGGTTATAAGCAATACTTAATTTGAAAATTAATACCTTAATACATGCTGGCGCCCAAAGCTTTTCTCAGAAGCCCGTAGTGGTTGGCGATTGGACAGTAGTTGGTCAGGAAATTCTGGGTGCCGGGGGTTTCTTTAGCAGGGCTGTGACCGTTGCGTGTTTCAAAAGGCCTCCTACGACACAGCGCAGAAAGCATGAGTTGATCAGTTCAGTCAGGTCTGCCTGAGGAGATGGGAGCAATTGTTTTATACAAGCAACCTCGCAAGGTTAATTTTAAAGAAAAAAGGCAGTAAGGCTATGAGACAGTCGCACTCGTATTTATCTATATTATCAATACCTCAATCTAAACGCTCAACTGTTTGGGATCCTACTGCCCATGAATCACCACATGGAAAGACTTGTTTACAAAGATAGAGCAGGAGCGTCTGTTATCTGGACATATGTTATTCTTATTAATAGAGAAAAATATTATATCATAATAATTACGTCAATTTCTTATGCACTATTTCCATCATCAATAATATCCAAACATAATAGCTTGTATCAGCAATGTGTATAATCAGTCCAACCAAAATCAACGGGAGTAATCACTAGTAATACACAGGAGTCACGTGGTCTCGATGAAAATGTCTTGATTTATTTCTATTCTTATATAGATACAGACAAATAATTAGCCCAGCCAACTCGTTTCGTCCTTGCGGACATATGTCCAGATAACAGATGCTCCTGCTCTATCTTTGTAAACCTTGCAAGGTTCTTTGAGTATATTGGAAGATTCTGTGAGTATATTGAGGAGTTAATCCATTGGTCCATCACTTCTAGTTTTTCGTTGATTATTAAGTGGAAAGAGTGAAGGAAGCTTGAAGCAGAGGTGAGGATTTAGGAGGATAAAGTGACAGTTCAGGATTAGTGTCTTAGACATTGTAGTTTTGGAATCGGAGTAATGCAGGAGGCCTTCATAATGCTGATATGTAACATATGGACATTCATCAATGCTTTCGGATTGGTCATCTCCTTGCTGAAGTAAAAATCTTTTTTATTTGATTTGGTTCCTGTTGATTTGCTTCATCAGGTCGGCCAGTTTGATTTTTTTAACAGCGTTATGGTACTTCCTCCTGGGCCTTTTGCAAAGGATCTTATCTTTGTCCTTGATTTTCGCCAGTGGCATTCAAGATTGCATGTGATATGTTTAAGATCACCTATGGCTTTGTTAAAATATATTTTTTTATAGATTAGCATTTAGTCCTTAGTTTTGCTTGGAGGGGAGTAAAGTCCGTACATTATGGATAAGAGCAGATTTTCTGGGAAGGTTTTGGCATCAGAAACCTTTGAAACGCTAGATTTAGTTGAGCTGTAGATAACGTCAAACTTATCATTGGTGATGTTTTTTGAAATGCATGGATTTGACTGATTGCAGTCCAGCAGGTTTGACTAGTTGATTGAGATAAACGAGTGATCAGACGAAAACTGCAGGTCAACTGCGATATCATCGGCATGAAGGTTATGTGTGGGATTAAATCCACAGCGAGACCTACCTGAGTAGCGCCAAGTGCTGCCTGAGTGAGCACAAGGCTTGCCTGTTTTCAAGAAAGTCTGAGACCGGTTTTGATTTTTGTCAGTCGATCTACAGATTAAAGTCACCCAGAATAAGAATTTTCTTGGCCATTGTGAAGAGGTGTATGGTCAGTTCGAGGAAGCCCTCCGAGCATGAGGAGCAGTGGCCTTGGCGTGGTAGACCACATCAGCAATATAGATGCGATCAGGGGTGGTGTTGCGGCGGGTGTTACACACTCGAAAAAGGGGGAACCGGATATATAGGAACTCAGACCAGGGGAGTTTGGCACTATGGATTAAAACTTTGCTTCTTTGTCTCTACTAAAGACAGTCAAAGTAGATGAATACCTTATCACCAGGTCTTAGTTAGACCCACCATGTGGCTGTGTGTTGTGATCTCATCTACAAGTGACGATATCCAAGCGCAGTGTATGAAGTGATAAGCTTATTCAAGACAACTCTTCAGTGGTGCCATCAATGAGCAGAGCCCCATCCAACTCCCTGCCATCATCCCTCATAACATAACATTCTATCCCAAGGTTCTTACACATGACATCACCTAAGGATTCTAACGTAGTGATACAACCACAGAATGCAACGCTGAGGCTTTTAGTTGGTAGATAGCAAATGTTTAGAAACTTATTTTGGGCTAATTGTGTGCCAATAAGATCAAGCTTTTAACAGCTGCTGGTTGAGATCCAAGAATTTACCTCTTTGGTTGTGTCACTGTCAATCAAGTGTTTTTGTAATAGTTGATTAAGGACAGACATAGGTCATTATAGAAATGAAGTAGTGGACCGATGCCATGTTAGATCAGGAAATCGGGGACAGGAAGGGTTCCCTGGAGGGGAAGTTACGGTCACTGAGAAGATAATGACAGCTTGGAACAGGATGATCATTATGATCAGAGCACATCTTAACGATGTCTGTACGTCTCGGCGAGTTGACGTGGACATTGAAAATGGCGCCGTACAGGGGAAGGATAAGGCACTAGATGGAGCTGAGCCTGCAGTTATCGCCTCACTTTGTGACAGTTAATGGACGAGTAGCCAAGCTGCTGAATGCATTAAGAACCAAAGTGTAAGACAGGCGCCTTTAGCGAGCAGTGCAAGTATCAGATATAGGCGAAGATACGGATCCTGCTTTTAAACCGGTAACGAGCATGCCCTTGTACAATGAATGTAAAAGTACAAGAGATAATGAGGGATCTGCAGGTAAAACACGAGCACAGGCGGCGCGCGCCCTCCATTGCTACTTAGAAGCTCTCAAGACTTTAGTGCTATATTTATACTTAGCAAACATTAACTGGCATTGGGCTTACAACATTTAAATCCGAAATGAGCAGGGAAAAACAGACCTGGAAGATAGCACGCTCATGTTAAATGTAGAAATGTATGTGTGTCGGTGTATAGTCAAAATGGAGGTGATGGAGGTTATAAGACATAAATCAAGCAACCACCGTCCACTGGGAGATAGCTCTATGTCAGACAGTGAAGCAATTACATGACACAAAAGGTTAACAAAGCCCTTGCGAGGGAATACTAGTTAACAGGTCTAATGTAGCAAGCTATTCACCAGTGGACACCAAGGGTCATATTTAAAACACAATTGTGCCACTGGGACGTCACGTTTTTTGAAGTTCCGGAGGCGCAATGCCCTGCACCATATTTACAAAGTGGCTTTAAGCCAATTTTTGTGGATTAACACCGCTTTGTAAATATGGCACCCTTTCACTCAGGTATCTGCGTGAAAACGTGAAAGGGGCTTTAATGGGTGTTGCTGTGGGCGTTCCACCACAACACCCATTGATTTTTTACGCTGCCCCAGATTTACAAGGAGGTGTAAATCTGAGGTAGTGCCAAAAACTAATGGCATGCAATAGCAGGCATTAGAATGACCAAACGAGGAGAAATACTTTTATTTCTCCTTGTTTTTGCTTTTTCGGTGTCTGCTACATTCTGCAGCACACATAGAAATAGCACAATGCCATTAGGGACACCTTCCTGCACATGAACAATCATTCCCTGCAATGCAGGCACCCTTTCACTTTGGTGTCTGCGTTGGCACTAGTCAGGTATTTTTAGCGTCAGTGCTAGGGGAAAAACATGGGTGCAATGTAATGTTGTAAATACGGCGCATCCCTGTGTTTTGAAAATCGCTTAGTGTGGCGCCGCAAAATTTGCCACAGTTCTGCTCTCCGTCATTTCCTTGTAAATATGCCCCCAAAAGTGAAAGTACTCTCCGTTCTCATTCAGGATGTAATTCAGGCTTAGCTAACAGACCTGAACCTCAAGGGCGTCACCCCACCATCTTACAGCCGACACAATGTCACTCGGATACACCCTCGACACCGACTCCTCATTCAAGGATCACATCGCTATAAAAAACAGGAGAACATGGTACCAGCAGCACCTCCTGAAACAAAAGGTTAACCTCTTCTACCCGAAACGAATTTTAGATGAAGATTGCAAACACTGGCCCTCTCCCCCGAGACAGCATTTAACTCAGTGATCTTCCTGACTCTACATTGGAACCCGGAACGGACTGAAGTCATTCTTCTCAGCAGTTTATCCCAGACTTTTTAGCTGTTTTGAACAACTGAAAGCTCTGTGGTAATCAAGGGAGGTTCACAGTGTTTCCATCAACCATCATAATTCCAGTGAGCCCGGTAAGTCCCATTATCGGCCCCATCTGGATTTCCAGGGAACCCGTAATGGGACTATTCAGAGCACACAATTAAAGGTATTAACGAATTCTGCTTCAGGGGCCACCACTGAACATCTCTTCACTTGACAAATAATTCTTAAGTTTTACTATGTAAACTTCGGTCATTATGAATTAAAGTTATTACATTTTATAATTGCTATCATATTAAGTCTATTACCAGAGCCAATATAATCTTGGAAGTTAACTGGGGTTTTGCTTTAACTCTCTAGAAGAAAGCTGTGACTTCCTTTATCTAAGGTTAGAAATCCCAATTCAGATGTCAAACTTTGTGATCCCATCCAAAAATATTTTAACGTTCTTGAATTCAATTTTCTGTTACAATCAATACTATTCGATTTATTACTAATTAATATTGTAGTCGTGTTATTATACTAAATCAAGCTTAGATTTATTATTACTTAAATCATATTTATTGTTCCTACACTTTGCCTATATGTTATTGATTACACCTAACACGTGTATTTATTGTAATCCTGTTTGTACCTTTGTTGAGTAATTCATGTATTTATGACTCTCTTTTCTTTCGTTTGTTTAGTGTCCTGGTATGTCTGACACTACTGCCTTTTTTCTGGGTATTACAAAACGGAAACAAAATCTGAACACAATAAAAAAAACCTGCCCCTGCCTTCGCGGGGAGAGCATTATGGGATGCTCGTGGAAGACAGCTCAAAATTCAAGTTCTTCAATCTGCTGCAGATAGTCACATGCAAACCACAGCTGCATTTCTTCTGGGTGGGGAGAGCATGATTGTATGTCTTGGTTTGCCTTGCTAAGGGAGCACTACAGGAACTCGGGCTTTGAGACTAGAGGTGCGCGATACAATAACTTAAAAGGCAGAGCCGAGCCAGAGCCAAGTCAAGGGACTGGCTTGACTCTAAGGGCCCGTGAATGAGCTGAGCCTTGAAAATGTTTTGCATGTAATTCTCACAATAAACGTAAACATCTGACTAAGGGGCATATTTACAATAGAAGTGACGGAGCACGGCGTTAGCCTCCTTGGCTTAATGCCGTGCTCCGCCACTTCTGAAACACAGGGCTGCACCATATTTACAACAATATGGTGCAGCCCTGCGTTTCCTCCTGCGCTGGGGCCAAATTCAGCTGCCTAGCTCCAACGCAGGCACCCTTGCACCAGAGTGCAAGGGTGTCTGCGTTGCAGGGGAATATTGTTTATGTGCAGGAAGGGACACCTTACCTAAACAATCTTTAAATGGTGTTTTGTAACTTCTATGTGTGCTGCTTAAGGCAGCACACATAGAAGTTGCAAAACGTCATTTTTTAAAATGATTGTTTATGTGCAGGAAGGGACACCTTCCTGCACATAAACAATCAATGACGTTTTGCTGTTCATGTGTGCTGGACAATGCAGCACACATGGAAACAGCAAAAACAAGGAGAAATTTCTCCTCGTTGCACCAGGATAAAACCAGGTTTTCCCTGGTCTTAATTTTGGAGCTGCCCCATATTTAGGCCACCCTTGTAAATATGGGGCAGCGTCAAAATCAAATGGGTGTGGCGGTGGAACGCCCACCGCAACACCCATTGCCCTCCCCTTTCACGCTAAGGGCCCGATTCCAATCTTGTTCGGAAGGCCTCCAGACGGACTCCGGAACGAGCAAATCCGATTCGAAGCCTATGTTTCCAACCGAATCGTCCCCCATTCTGGACGACCAAGTACGAGGCGAAGATTTCATCCACGCCAACTGAATCGTTTCCGAACCCGATCCTGTCAGTCCGACTCGTTCGCAACTGATTTGTGCCACGCAATGGAGCCGGCTTCTGAACGAGGGAGTACGATGCACGATTCGGACAGCCGCATCGACCCGGTTTTGCCGGGACGACACAGCTGTGGGAATCGGACTTCAGGGGGCCTTGGCAGGTCCCCTTTCACCGGGCCATCCGAATCGGTTGCAGGGGGATACCCATGGGTCCCCCCGTTCAATGCATGCACAGTGTGGCGGGGACCATGGGGTGCCTGCCACAGGGTGCACGTTTTTCCTCACCCACCCCTTTTTGCAATGGGAGCCTGTGTACGCGTTCGGTACATGAGCTCCCATTGAGTTCAATGGGAGTCCGAGCGAACCGAGTCAGTCACCCAACGGGTGCATCAGAATCGGTCGCTCAGACTCGTGGAGCGCAATTCGCTAGGAAAGCCCTCCGGATCCGAGTCGTACGGAGAGCTTTCCTAGCGAGATCGGAATCAGGCCCTAAGTATAGCGTGAAAGGGTGCCTTATTTACAAGGCAGCATTAAGCCACATTAAGTGGTTTAACACTGCCTTGTAAATAAGGCATGAAAAGAGTCGTTGTGGCCGCGACAGGGGCTTGTAAATATGCCCCTAAGTCTCTTTGAGATTGAAAAAAACGTATTTCTTAAACATGCAGAAACCTTTCACCCAAGTATATCTAATTATATCACTGCATTAAGAAGCTTTGATTAACACTTTTAAACTAATTTAGACACATTCATGCCCCCTACATTGAAGAGAATGCCATTAGTAAACTAAGAGGCAAATTGCTTGTCATGTGACCCTATATGTTCCAAGAATCTTAACATAAATGGAGCAACATTATAGTAAATCAAACAAAAGAGAGAGATATTTACCTTTCATACACAATTTGGTCAAGCATGGAAGCCGGAATTGGTCCCAGGTTTTCTGGTTTTACATTGTGCAGTTCAGCCACTAGATGTGTGTCTCTTTCTTGCTCTTACTTTACATCAACGTTTAATGTTTTGCCTTTAATTCTCAGCGCATGAGGAGAGAGCATTGGTGGAAGGCAGAAGCCACATGAAAGCTTACCTTGCTTTGGGTTCCAGGGTCCTAGACCTTGAGTTGAGCCAGAGCCAGGCACCTGGTTTGAGCCTTCAGAGGCTCGTCCACCCCTAGCTGAATCCACGTAACCTTTGAATTTATCAAAAAACCATGTACCCCCCACAAAATATTTATACATTTTTTGGCAGCCACCAAACAACAGTACACGGAACAAATCCTGGGGAAATAATATTCTGGCGGGAGATAAGATATATTTTTTCTGCGGTTTTCCATGCTTATTAACTGAGGGTATTTCGCTATTCGTTTAATTGCCTGTAACCCTTGCAAAAGAGATTTTTTTAGTATTCTCTCTCCTCTTTACCTTAAAGCAAAAGCTGAAATCTTTCATCTCCACAGGCGCAAAAAGATAAAACACCTTCTCGATCGGTATGTCCTTGGTTCCGCTGTTCCGTCCTTTCAAGCACCTACTTTTAAAACACTGTTAGTAATAGATTCCCCCAGTTGACTCTGGGTCCACTGACAAGCTTCTTCCAGATGGATGCCTACCTGACCTCTAGCTTTAGAAAATTTGACCTGCTTCCCTAAGTCCTAAGCTGCATTGGCTGCCCATTGAAGACACAATACAATTCAAAACAGCCTGCCTCACCATTAAATAATTTCGTGTCTGCATACCTCCACTCCTGATCAACGTTTTTAAGATCTCCAAAGGGTCAAGCAATGTACAGACCTGCCAACCTATGAATATTTTTCACCATCTGAGTGTGCATGGAGAAGGAGGCATAGGCTTGGAGAAGGGGCGGGACCATGGCGTGTGCTGCTTCGGATCCTAAACTCAGCCTAAATAGCCAGAGCTCCCCTCCACCCCCCAGCAACAAGACACTCACTCATATGTGACACCTCCCATGTCCCAGGGAGGTTTTAATTAGAGCCCAGCTGATCAGAGAGTTCACACTTATGCTGGAAACCCTTTCAGCGTATGATTGTGCCTCTTCACTGAGTGGACATTTGATAAGGCATGAACCTGTGTTTAACATGGCAGCAATATTTGAGTTGGCTGCCTTTTAGCTAAGAATGTAATCCTCACTGAGATACTTAAATGGGAAAATTTTAGACCAAACACACTCTTGAATTATCCTTTTCTGGTCTCCAGCCTTCATAAGAGCAATCTGCTTTCTGGATTATGCAGCCAACCAAACCTGCTAGTTGAGTGATCCTCCCCTTCCTTTTCTTTCACGCATAGTGTCTCCCATTCCCACCCTCTTCTTCCTTTAACTTCTTCCCTTCTTTTATCCAATGCTCTTTCCTCTCTCTAGTCCACGCCCTCATAACTCTGGTGCGGATTTTCTGTTGCACGTTCACGACATTGCTCCACCACACTAGCTAGTCTCCTGCTTGGTGTAATCGTGTGTGTGTTACAGAGATTTTAGTGTGTCGAGCCGCATTCACTTAGCAGCACCATCAAGCTACCTCATGTGTAGCACCAAGTGGCAAGAGGGGTGCCAATGTCTGCTACACTTTTCGTCTTATCCATAGCATGAAGCCACACAGTGAGATGAATAGCAAAAGAGGTCTGCACCTTGTGAAATCCGAAGGATCTCTGCTCTCTAACTAACAATATAACACCTATTAACACACAAAGTATTCAAGGTAACCACCGTCATCATCTCCAGTACATTTCCATCTTCCTTGGTAGAAATTGGCAACATTCAGCTCTTCTCCCACACCTTCAATTGGGTACATTTGATTGACCTTGAGCATCCTTTCTTCGCCATGAGAATTCGTCTCCAACTTCGTTAGCGTCTCTTCTTCCTGCCAAAGGTTTCCTCCCTACCTTACTATCGCTACAAATAAACAAAGCCTTTTCACTAATTAATGAAGGAGTGTATCTGCACCTGCAGAGGAGAGAACACGCAAGCAAAACAATTCTCACATGAAAGTTAAACATTGAAACTCAGAAACTAAAGGCCTCGAATTACGCTAAGCTAGCACAGCAGTTAAAGTGCACTTGACTTTTGAATATAGGAGCACGCACATTCACAATTAGTACATATAATGAATATTATGTGGAATAAAATCGTGATTACATATAACTGTGTGTTACATCTTAAAACATTCGTATAGTTGTGAACGAGAACTACATGTTTACAATAAATCTTTAACATTAGTATTCACACATCAAATGATTCTATTACGGTTCTATCATGGAACATTTCAGTAATACAATTAAAACTCCATTGTTTATTAGAATGTTAGACTACATGAAATATAATAAGTGCCAATCTGCACAAATCAACGTAAATATGGGACGTGTAAAGGTGGAGCCAAAATTAAGCTGCTCCAACCTCTTCACAGCTCTTTTTTCCTTTCTTCCTTATATCGCTCAGGTATTTCCTCTCTTGATGCCTGCCTCATTTTTTATGTATTTTACTCTCTTACTTCTCTCTCACACTTTCCCTCTCTTTTAGCTCTCCCACATCTTTTTTTTCTTTTTTTTTCTTGTCTGCTCCAACTTTGCTTTATTTCCCCTCCTTTTCCCTCCAACTCCTTCTCTACCCCCAACCTACATTTTCTCTCTCCTGCAATTCCTCCCCTTTTGCCATCCCTACTCCCTGAACTGCCTCCGGGGGATGGATTGTAGATACGGCGTGCTGACCCACTCTGTGGTGCGCCACATCCTTAAGTGTATGTGCTGGGCGCAGAACAGGACATTGCACCATATCATAGCAAATCCACTTTCCCAGTGCATTTGGGAACTCGTCATGGACAGTGGGAACAGAGCATTAGTGAAAGGCAGGACGGTTATTTGAAGCCACCGCCCCAACTTTCTGTGTGCAGGTACCAACTGCTTTCTCATTTAAAGGGGAGTATGCACCCCCTGCTGGTGGGTACACTGAGGGATTTTTTCCTACCTGCAGAGAGATGCCTAAAGGGTCCCTGGGACCTTGAAGCCCCTCTACCAAGGCGCAGAAACATTTTAAGGCATGGGCAAAATTGGCAGTTTCCAAGGCCACCACCCCTTCCAAGGGGCCCCCAGGAAAGTAAAGTTTTTCTGTAGCTCACTTCTGTGTATTTTTGTAGCTTAGCCTTTATTGTAAAATTGAATTTTGTTAGCCAATATGGGACCTGAATTAGCAAAAATGGGTAATAAAACAAAAAGTTGTACGTAACAGGATGATGGATCAGACTGGGCCACAGAAGTCTTAGTGGTATATTGGTGTTTATTAATATAATGCTTATTAACATTCCAATATGGCTGAACTATGGTTTGTCTTGACTTTCCCCTCTTCTTTTCTCCTTGGTTTCCTCGTCTCACGTCTGGTACCTTAAGCGGGAAATATCCTTGGGGAGAAGAGGACATAGATCTCAGTGGTCAAACTCTTAGGCTTTTGTAAACCTGACACCACACTGTGTTTGTGTTTTCCCTGTGTATTTTTTCTTTTCTCTTTCTTTTTCAGTTCTACTACCCCGTAGTGATACAGAGAAATATTGAAAGGTGTTGATATATATTATTAGAGGTGAGATAGACTGAACTGTATTGCCAAGACAGTGGTGCATTTAACAGAGCATATGGTGGTGAAGGAACAGGTCCATAACAAGAAAATAAGGCGATCGGTGAATGGATTAAAAACCGACGAAAAACTCTTGTGCAACCACCCACCAAGACCCTCCCTCTGTGCCCCTTGTTGCCACTTGCTTGAGACTACGGTTCTGGTCTAGAGCCATGGCCGCTTGGTCCAGACCGCCTCTCCCTGGGGAAAATCTCTGCTCCTCGTCTCCTGCCGGATAACAACCCAATTTCCTCCTCTGAGTCGGTTGTAGTAGCCTTCACTTCTCACTGGTTCGGCGGCTGTTGCACTCGATGCATGAGGTCCGTCCTCAGAAGGGGAATTCCTCCGAATGATCTGCTGGTCCCGCAGACGTCCTTCTGATCCTGAAGCTCCCTTGCCTCGACCGTCTTCCCTTCCTCATGTCAGTCTCCTTCACTGCTCGTCCCACGCTGTAGCTCCTCTTCTGGGTCTGTGCCGTCGTATCCCATGTCGTCACCACTTTTATTCCGATTGGAGGAAGCGAAGCCAGCCACTAGTACGCTGACTCCTTTGTTCCTGATACCCCGGGGCACTGACCGTCACGGCTAACAGGGGGCTCAGCTGTAGTTTCATTACATGTACCAAACAGGGGCCTGCAAACTATTTCTTGCCTGGGACCCCAAAATCCTTAAGATGACATTGCCAAGGTGCACCCTTGGGGGGATTGCATTAAGTGTGTACCACCTCTGTGAGATGTACATTCAGTGCACCTCCTGACAGCCTCTTTGTCTTTGTGCCAACACACAGGCACAAAGGCAAGGGATTTCCTCATATACATGGGGCACACCCCCTTGATATCAGGAGCATGCACATTTAGTGCTGGTGCTATCTGCATTACAGAAGGAGCCGCACAAGCATCTGCAGCGCCTTCAGCAATACCAAACGCGGGCGCATGAGCCCACGGGGCACTTTGCATAATATGGTTCCTGTTTGCTGTTAAAGGGCCAGTGTAAGTGTAAGGAGTGGAGTTACAATGGCTCCTAGAGCCCCATATCCTTTCTGGGCATACCACTGCCTTCATGACCTCGGAGACCAGGGAGGGCAAGCATTGTGCCTGGGTTCAATAGACACACTAGTGGTGTCAGGTGCTACTTTAGCTCCCCTAATTGATGTCAGTGTGTGTGACGCCTACAAATAGTCCTGGATTTTTATCCAAAGCACTTTGCATATTGGGGCACACAGGAGGAAATATTGCCATATAACTCCAAGCCAGTGGTCCACACACTGGCTGCTGGTTGGGTTTAATTTTCTTTGCACGGATCTTTACTCACTGTAAATAAAAAATAATACAAAATAGCGTCATTCTTCCTTTACTGCAGGACCTGAACTCATTATACCAACATACCAAATGGCACCTGCTGGTGAGAGAGAGTTTCCAGTTCTAGGCTCCAACTCTCAAAACATACCCGTCTTATCAGGCATCGCAGAGAGGTCATGACATGTCTAGTGCCGGGCTCTGTTTCACCCTAGCCTGCTTTCCAGCACTGAGTCACTGTATCAACCTCTCAGGGCCAGCACATAGCTAACGCGCCACAAAGCCTCTGGGTAGTCATGTATGCTCTACAAATCCCCCACACAATACAACACATCATAACATAACATGGGACAACATGAGTACCATTGAGTTGGGTAACAATAAACATCTGTTATTCAGCGCCTTGAGACCCATGGGTGATAAGTGCGCTTTACAAATACACGTTATGTTATGTTATGTTCTCAGCACTGCATCCATAAGGCTCACTCCCTCCTCCCAATCACAGCCCTCCCCTCTCTCCGCTCCATCTCTGCCTTTCTCTCTGGTCACCTTCACCCATCCTTTAGATCTCCTTGTCCTTTGCCCCCACCCTCTCTGCTGTCTCCTGTCATCACTCAGTTCTCTTCCCATCGACCCTTTGGGATCCCCCTTGAGCGGCTTTAAAATATACTTCTTTCCACAAGTCGCTCTGACAAGAAACTCCCTGCAGGATCCCGTCTCTCAGCAGAGACGCCGTCAACTTCGGGCAACGAGTGAATGGGCCAGAGTAATCTACACATTGGGCCCAAGCATCAGTGTCTTCACTGCAGCAGGTAGAATCACCCATGCTGCTAGTACCTAGATCATTCAATGTGTGCTTTTATAATAGTGTGCGGTTAAAACAAACACAAGTGAAACCCAAGAATCAATAGGGACCAAGGGTAATCTGTAGTTTAAGGAACAAAGGTCCCTAAGCAATTAAATAAGAACCAATTCTCTGTAAAGAAAAAATAATATCCAAGGTTTATCCAATTGGACGTATGGATAGCATTTTATTTTAATATTTAACAATAAAAATATGGAAGATCAACCCTGCCGGGGTAATCCTCATCAAGTATTAAAACCACAGAGAAAACAGGCAAGGAACATTGTGTGACCATTAGTAATGTACACAATAAAGGTCACTTATTCGTAGAACAGAACACTGCTGCACCCAAGAATCATATATACACATTTAGAAGGTCAGATTGTTTTTAGGTCGACGACGTTTTGATCCATTATCAATACAGGATCATCATCAGGCCATCAGAACTATATGCCTGATTAAATAAATCATATACGGAAATTATAAATAGTTAACATCTGTAGAGGCAAGGTCAGAAAAGAGAAAAAAAGAAATAAAGAATACATCAGGTTTCAGAAGAAATATTTTTTAAGAACAATAGCATGTAAGAGTAGTATTAGATATGTAATCCGTACTATGCAGCCTCTTCAAAAGAAACAGTCTTGTGCATTCAGAACCGCCCACCTCATCCTAGGAGAAGTAATCATTGGGCACTGGCTGGCTATCTTTCAACTGGATCAGATAAAGGACTGTTCTCCAGGGAAAAGGGGGTTGTCCTGCACTGAGAGCTCTTATCTGAGCCTGCTGGACATTTACTATCTAGGCACACTCTACCCTAAAGCTTTCTCTGAAGAAATCCCTAGACTTTTCAAAATATTCATCTCTTTCTTTATCCTTGCAATATCCTAGCCACCCCTTTTTATGTCTGGCATAAGCAAAGTCCTTTTGCTTTTACCAACATTATATGTATAGAATACTTACTTTTAGGGGCTTTCTGCAAGCCCTCTTCTACCAATGGTCTGTTGTTGTGTAAGTCACATTTTTCTTCTGCCCGGTACAGCATATGGTATGGCGCAATGGTTCAGCTCCTTCAGCCATTGGCTAACTTCACTGCAATCTATGGCATTCTGCCCTTTCACAAGGAACACATCTGGACACACAGTAGTTCCCTTCAGTGCCAGGGACTACTATGGCAATTTGTGTTTTCAGAGACCATTGTTTTTTTAACTTTTAGACATTTGTTTTATTGATAAAAGTCTAGCAACTCCACCAAAATATGTTCTTTTCAAACACCATGGCAAAACAAAACAAGCATTAACTAAGACAAAAGACTGGCAGCCAACACCAGACCTATCAGCTTTACCAATGCTTGTTAATTGTGGTTGGCCAGTGTTGGACTTGGCCCTTTTTGCAGGGTCATCCCGGAACTTTTTGCCTTCCTCCGGTATTTTTTCTGACCTGTTGTTGGTGGTTTTAGGACTCTGGGCACTTTATCACTGCTGTTCAGTGCTGACGTGCATGTGCTCTCTATAGTAAACTTGGTAAGATTGGTCTACACTTGTTTGGCATATTTAATTTACCTGTCAGTCCCTTGTACAGTGGTATCTCATATACCCAGGACCAGTAAATTAAATGCTACTGGTGGGCTAGCAGTGCTGCTTGCGCCACCCACCAAAGTAGCCTTTCAAACCTGTCTCAGGCCTCTGCCACTGCAGGGCCTGCGCGCGCAGTTTACTGCCGCTGTGACGTGGCACATACAGTGGTTGCCATGTCTGTGACTCCCCTTTTACTACATATCAGTCACCCCTAAGGTAGGCCCTAGCTAGCCCTATGGGCAGGGTGCGGTGTAGGTAAAAGGTAGGACATGTGCCTTAACTGTGTGGCATGTCCTGGTAGTGACAAACAGCCTATTTGGTTTCTCACTGCTGTGAGGCTGCCCTCTCATAGGAATGCATTGGGGATTCCCTGATATGTGCTTCAGTGGTAATTCCTGACATGAGAGGAGTAGCGTGATCACGTTTGGTATGCTTGGAATAGTGGTGATAAATGCTGCGTACTGGTGTTCACTGATTTATTATCACTAGTTTAGAAATGCCACTTTTAGAAGTAGGCATTTCTGTGTGCTATGTGTCTTTGTGCCTGCATGTTGTGTATTGACTGTCTGGCCTTGGAGTGATAGGGGCTGGGGAGGTGTAGTGGCTCCAGAGAGTCTGGGTGAGTCAGCGCTAGGCTGAATGGTCTGATCTGCATTTGGAGTAGCGGGAGGAGTAGTTAGCACCTGAACCTGAATAGGGCTATGCCTGCCTTCCATAATGATGGCTCCGCCCCCTGTGGTGTGTCTGGGGCCAGGGCCTACACTGACAATAGAGGTGGTTGTGCACTTGAAAAGATATGTGTAAGTGCCCCCCAGAACTGGTTTGGACTGGGCACAGAGCCCTGTGCCAGGGGGAAGAACAAAGACACTTGGTACCATAAATATTGGGGCTGTGACCCCATGTCTAGAGAACTGAAGCTGTTGGGGCATGCGTGGGACTGGTGACGAGGAGCTGTTGGTCTGGCAGAAGGAACCGCCACTTGGACTTACTTGGTGTGCTGATCTGGGACCTGCTGGGCTACTGGAAGGACTGCAACCTTGCTAGGAGATCCTGATTGCTGGCCTGCCTGCCTGCACCCTACTCCATAGTCGTGCCCCAAGTGTTCTCCAGTGAGCACTGTAGTGCACCTGCCTCTGAGGGGCAGTGCGGGGTGAGGCTTTGCCCAGCGTCTGGAATTGTCAAGGCTTGTGCATTTGAGGATCGCCTTGCTCAATCTTTTTACACCGCGCTTTGAGAGCGCTTTCAATTCCGTGGCCCAAGGAGAGGGTTTACTCTGTGCGGGAGCCCGGCAAGGAGCGCTTTTTGCCCTGCAGCGTGGGCGGCAAAGTCCTCTCCTGTGGGGCTTAAAACAACGGGAGGGGAGAGGTGAAAGGAGCAAAGCGCTCTCTCCTGTCCAGTCGAATTGCCTGCTTTTTTTTGTATGAAGGCCGGCAGACGGGCTCTGTTACGTGGCCCTGGGCTGTGAGGCCGTGTCCAAGTAACTAGGAATCCGGGCCCGGGAATCCCTTCTACGTCAGGTGGGGCCGGCAGGAGAAAGAAAGGCCACCGGAAGTCAGGCAAGGTCTACGCCTGGTTGGGGGCGGGGCCCACTGCCACAAAAGGAGTCAGGCCGATGGAGACTTCGCTCCGTAGAGAAAGGCCAGCCCTGTTTCCCAAGCAAGGGAGGTTCGGCCACCCAGAGTGAGCTGCCGGAGGTGTGGGGTGTGCAAAGAACCTCACGGGGCCCGTGAAAGCGTCCCCGAGGAGACCGGGTGAGTTCCTTGGGACCGGAGTGCCTATTGTCCCGGGCTGCGCTGTGATTTTCTGGCCCTGAGGGGCCATTGGCAAGTCTCGCTTGGGTGCTAAGGTAGCACCGACATTATCCCCGCATTTCCGACGTTGCACAGCTGCGCCGCAGGGCTGCGGGCAGCTACACATTTGATTGGTGCTGAGGGTGAATCTATTTAGTGGCATCAAGGGGCGAGCCCAGTTGGGCCCCCCTCCCGGGTTTGGTCACGCCACAACATTTCTACACTTCCTGAAGGGAGGGAGCGGAGACTCCTGGAAGTGGAGATTTACTGCCTCACAGGACGAGGTGGGGGTCCCCTGATGTGATTATGTTCTGGGAGATTCTTTCCATGACCTGCGCACGCCATGAGTGTTTACTATGGTGATTTGCCTATGTCTAATGGAGGCATGATGGGTCTATGATACCTGGGCCTGCTGCAAGTGTACACTAAGGTGCACCTGTGATCGTATGCATAATGTGCTATGCTGGGTACTGCTACTGATGGTTTATGCCTAATGTGTTCATGCTAAGTGTACCCTTACCAGTAGTTACTAGTAGTCTTCACTAACTGTGAGCTATGATGTTATGACAGTGGCCCGATTGGCCCTGTGGTGTATATAATCCCTGTAAAGTCATGCCAATGTGCCAGGTGGCACAGTTTATATATTTGATTATGTTCTAATGTGTTTTATGGATAATACAAAGGCTATTTTTACATAACCTTGTGTGGAGTTTCTTTTGTGATGTGACTAGTGTGTCGCTGCTGTGTGAGAGTGTTGCTCAAACGCTTTACACATTGCCTCTGGGATAAGACTGACTGCTCTGCCAAGCTACCAAGGGGGTGAGCAGGGGTTAACTTCAGCGTGTAACCCCTTGCCCTGACTAGAGTGGTGGTTTCTGCCTGGCTTAGGCGCATGCCCTAGCCAACCAGAAATCCCATTTATAACAGCCAGCGTGCTTGTTCTAAGCCTTTTAGGCCTCTTTTAATCAGTTTCTGCCTTTTTAATAGGTGTTAGCTAACAAATGTTACATGTTCTAATTTTATTTGCTCGATATTAGGTTATTAGTCTCTTAAAGATTGCTTAATTGTTTGGAGCTGACTTTCACACCCTGCTAAAGATAATGTTTCCCACGGAAATATTTGTAAACGTTAAGATATTTGTATTGTCTCAGTTTATTTCAACTTGCACAGATCAGTAATGTTTACAAATATTTGTATAGGAAACTTTGTCTCTTTTGTTGTGTCTTCACCATATGGAATATAGGGCCAACATGCCTTTGCAAAGTCTCACACACCATCAGCTTCTGCAGGGACAGCAAGCCTCTGGTCAGCTACCAATCCATAAATCAGAAGGACCTGAGGAACTCCTGATCAATCTTCACAAGTGACACATTGAGCCCTGGTAATACCGCTTAAGGCCAGTAGCGGCTGCTACTGGTTGTGGGTGGGAGGGCTGAGGGGGGTGGTCGCCGCCTCTGCTCCCTCCTCTTACTTCTTCCGGTCTCCAGTCCTGGATGCTAGCAGGAAGCACCCAGGCTTCCCTGAGCCAATCACAATGCTGCAATAAAGCATTATGATTGGTCTGAGTGCCGTGGTTCGGCGCTCACACAGGGACTGCGGAGGCTTTGCATGTTCCTCACCAGGCTGTGTAATGCAGCCTGGTGGGGAAGATGCAAAGTGCGCAGGACTGTTTGGCAAACCACTCCTCCCCCTGCTCTTGCCAGCCCCGCCCTGCCACTAACTCCAATAGGAAAAATAAAATGATAATAATGATACGTTATTATCATTTTATTTTTCCTTTTAAGCAGTGGGGCGACGCTCCTCCGCCTTAGTGGAGGAACCACCACTGCTTAAGTCTATACCGTATATGATATTATTGTAGATTTTGTAATTCTGATTTCAGCTTTAACTCCTGCTTCTACCCAAATTGGAATTAGGTGTTGGGATGGGCGTAACTCATGTAATTCCGTGTAGGATTATCACATGAAATTATCTAAGAATACTGCAAGATTACAATTGAATTACACAGGAAGAGCAATTCTGCATTTAGTACTATTTCTTAGCGCTAAAATGCCTCCTCACGTCCAAAATGGACGCAGGGATGCATTTTGCTCTTAGAAATCGAGCATGAATAGCAAGCTCTTGGGGTAGGATTGATTTACTCCAATTTACTATCCACATTTAGCACTATTTTCTTAGTGTAAAATGCACCCTTGCATCGTAAAAGGACGTGAGGATGCTTCTTGTGCTAAGGAACAGCGCTAAATGCATCAGACCACGAATAGTGAGCACGAGCAGTCACTCGCGTTCGCTAAATGTACTCTTGCAGTTGGATTCTCTTACGCTGAATTACGAGAGCAGGAGAAATCGCGTAATTATCGGTAATTCTACATCAAAGAGTAACGCAAAATTACTGAAATTACTCCGATTACTCTGGCGTCATTGAAATTCTGCTGAGGCCTAATTAGGAGCCCACTCATAGCTTGACCTTGGGGGTCTCGTTAAGAGTTCCATGTCAGCACCGATGGGGCCAGCAGGAGGTATTGGTCCTCCCGCTATTACAATATCCAGCAGAACTCGCAAGTCTGAAGTTTTTGGCCCAGACTTTTCACCTTCTGACAATAGGCAAAATGTCCAGCTATAACATGAAGAAAAACGTGGACATTGGTGCAAATATGTTAATTCTCCCATGTTAGCATGTTATTGCTTAGTTTTCAGCACTGTACTGTATGTGCTGAACTGTTTTCGCCTCCAGTTCCGCTTGCCAGGTCTGCACCTGGCTATTAGTTGCATGTGTTCCAGGATTCTTCGCTGAGTATGTATTGTGCTGGGTATTGCTTCTCAAGTTTCTGTAGCATGTTTGGTTAGTGTGCTCTTGACCTGGACTAGTTGGGTTTTATACCCTTGTTTAGCTCAGCTGCTCAGTGTGGGCCCTCGTCTCCCTCATGTGTGTCTCACTCTCATGAAACTGAGTCCTGATCTCTTGCACGTCTTGGACGTGGGTCCTAATTTCTCTTCCTCCCTCTCTTGCACAAGGATTGCAGTCTCTGCGATCCATCATTTGTACGTGGACCTCATTCTCTGCTGTCTGAGTCTCTGTGGCATGAGCGTTTCAGTCTCTGGTACATTGGACTCAGTATTTGACACATGGGTCTTAATCGTATGCATGTGAGTCTAACTCTCTTCCCTAAAGATACCCCTCTCTTGCATGAGTGTCGCTCTTGCATGGGAGTCTCATTCCATTTAGTCAGTCTCAGTCTCCTATATGTCAGTGTCACACACTTGCATGCAGACCCAGTCTCTGTCACTCTCTTATACAGTAGGTAGAGTGTCTGTTGTGAGATTTTCATCTCTTGTATGTGGGTCTCACTCTCGTGCTTGTGGGTCTCAGTCTCTTGCATGTGGTTCTCACTCTCGTGCAAGTGGGCCTACATCTCTACCACCTTGGCCTCGGTCTGTCAGGTGGCTCTCAATCTCTTGCATGTCGGTCTCAATCTCTGTCACATGGTTCTCAGTCTCTCCCATGTGGTTATCACTCTCTTGCACGTGAGTGTCACTCTTCCACGTGCAGGCCTGCCAAGTATCACGCACCAGGCGTGACTCTAACGCATTTCAGTGTGGTGTTCCGCTTCACCGCACTGAAAAGCATTGTCACGCATTTAATGCCCCTGTCTCAACACTCTGTACCACCGCTGAAACTGGCTACGAACGCCAGGCTGCTTGCGCCGGTGCCCGCTCTGCTACTCCCCGCAGACTTGCCAGCAGGCTCAGGAAAGAGTTAATGATCTTACAGTCTGCAGCGGCTGAGTGATACAATGTTACATTTGAGCCCTGCCAACCTGGCTGCATTGTAATTCCCGCCCGCGACGCGCGGGCTGTCAGTCACTAACTCACCGAGACCCGAGGTGGGACCTGCCCTCAGTACTACGCCTACTGGCTGGCGCGCCGCAGGGGTGTGACCTCACGTCCTGGGAGGAAGTGAGGTTGGATTCTCGAGCGGATTCGACTGGAGTTCTCTGGCTGCTGTCCCGTCTGGGCTGCACTCTGAGACTGTCACAGTGCGCTGCTGCCTGCGCATATTACAGGCAGCGTTGGACCGGACGCATTGTCGACGCTCTCAGCATCATGACAGCCGCGCATGAGAGAGGCCTCGGGCACTGCCTGCGGCGGGGAGCTGCAGACAACCGGTGAGCGACTGGGCATACCATTGCGCGGCCCGAGAGGGCCCCATTGAGAGGAGGTTCAAGGGAGCCTGGTGAACTACGGCGGGAGCAGAGAAAGCCGGCAGGAGCGGCATCTGCAATCAAAGGTGAGCGAGACTTCTGGCACGACCACAATGAGTGTGCTCACCCGGAGGATGTGACCTGAGACGGACAGAGGGCCTCACTGCCTTAGGCCCTGCTTAAACTGAAGCTACTCGGGGGGGCAGCCCGGTTACCACTCACCACAATGTCCTGAAACGCTTACACCGTCAGCA
Source organism: Calotriton arnoldi (assembly GCA_963921515.1). NCBI lineage: Eukaryota > Metazoa > Chordata > Amphibia > Caudata > Salamandridae > Calotriton > Calotriton arnoldi. The sequence goes on from CAWUFW010000375.1 coordinate 2,948,278, forward strand.
GTGATCACTTTATGTTTGATATTATTGTATATGTGTTCTGTTGTGCCCCCACATGGCCTTCATGTTTGTGTATGTCTTTCACACCTCTGCCGTGGTCACCGGCGCCTCGGTATATTCCGATGGACTACACCGGTGACCTGTGTTTAAAGTTTTATTACATTTTCACTGTAATTTGTAAAGCGCGGTGTCCGCTTCCTAACATGACGGAGCGGTGAGTACAGACACTGACTCAGTGTCACACACACTTATAGGCCGGCCGGCCGGCCCTGCGCCCGCGGCACAGTTTAAGTGGATGTTGGGAGCTCAAGCGCACGGCGTGCTTTGTAACCCATGACCGGACCGCAGCTGCCGCCGTAGAGTAGTGTTGGGGCCTCAGCAGGCAGCCTGACTGCCCTGCGGCCATAAATCAATGCCGCAAGAGTCTCCAGGGGTGTCCTGGACCATGGCGCTGCCCGGACCACTGGACTGTGCCAGGGAGAGACCAGAGTGTCATACACTATTCCCCCAACCTGCCCACGAGGTTCGTTCAATAGGTAGCTGCTAGTAGAACAAGGATCATGCCTTCTAATCAGTGCGCTTGTTGTTTACTTTGCAGTAGGGAGCGTGCGGTCTCTCGCCGTGTGTCTCTTTGTCTATTGCATAGTAGCTCCCTGTAATTCACTCTTTCCCACTGCTTATGCTCCCTGTGTACCAAACTTGTCATGTCACCCTTACTTCACTGCTTGCCCTAGAACACAAGAGCATCAGCGCAGAGTGGTGGCTGTCACCACCCATAAGAAGAAAGTGGCATAAGTGAGCGACCTGTAGTGGTAGCTGACAGAGGATGGCCATGGCTATTGGGTCATACAAGTTTAATCCGGGTTTAAATCACAACAGGCTGCCGTTGCCTACAATACCTTAAATTTGAACGGTGCACTTAGGAGAGTAGAGCCGGTTTGTTGAACCCCCTGCATTCCTTTTATTAACACCGTTGCAAAGCAAGCTTTGCTACCGGTGCCTCCGAAGGTCCCCTACATCTAATGTAATCTAATTCAATGAGCCTCATTTCTTTCTTACGCTCTCCAAGGCACAATTCCTGTCAGTAACAATTGTTAGAGTTCTAGTCTCGGCGTCACCTCAACATCCTGTGATTCTGGCCAAATCACTTAATTTCGCTGGGCCTACAAAGAAAAGTGGTTCTGTAATGTAATTGGTGGTCAATATAAACTGGTGATGCTTATGCAAAGTGCACCAATACTGAGTTTTTTTTATATAAAACAAAAAAAAACTGAGTTTCAGGCACTATGACCCTTTTAAATCAACAAATCTAAAATCAGCAGAGGGTGGGTGAACAACAAAGATTCAGTCCTACCAAGTTTTTTTTCCTGGTCCATGTGTGATGTGGTGCTCAGGTCTTGTTTTTTTCTTTAAATTCTGGGACTTGTAGTCTTGCTCACTCCATTATAAAACTGGAATACAAGTCTCAGAATTCAAAGAAAACCCCTAGATTGGAATAGATGGAACTGGGAAACTTGGACGCTATGAAGATTTTGTTTCACATTGTTTGAAATCACTTTATATTACTGGCATTTGTACAGCACTTTCAGCCATTGCCATGGCACCATAGCACTATTTTCATCTGTGCAGAACTAAAAAGACCATTGTTTAATAATGTGTGATGCGATTTCGTTCTTTGCGGTTACTAGATATTTTATTCACTCTTTAGTTACAATAGAAGTTTGTGTAGTAGAAATGTGCAGTGGTCTCCACAGTCACATACCATGATCAAATGAACTCTGGTGGCACACGGTAAATGATTCATATTAATTACCCATATGAAGATTCTGAGCACATATATCATGTCGTCTCTGTCACAATAAACTCGAAGTGTCACACATTTGGCTATAGAATTTCACCCCTGTGTACATAGTGAAACTATTGAAATGTCACACATAAGCAAAGTGAAAACTTGGCAGCTATATAATCTTCTTCACCATGGCTTCCTAATTTAATTTACTTTTAGGAGCGCGTCATTCAGCCTAAAGTTACAGCTGAGACCTCTGCATTGTACAGTGAGTCACTGTCTGCAGTACAATCAGGAGCTTTGCAGCAGTTTTTAGATCTTAGAGATTCTCGTTGCACGAATGGGTGTCATTTCTGATATTTAGGTTTCCCTAGTCTTCGGAGCTTGATTTTGGTTGCGAGAAAGTGTCACTCATAGTTGTTGAATGTCACTCATAATTACTCTGAAATTATGAAAATGTCACACATAGCAATCTGAAACCTTGGCAGCTATGCACGTGGGTCCCATTTACTAGCAAGTGGGTCTATCTTTAACAGCAGGCCTCTGTTGCACGTTGGTCTCACTCTAGTGCATGTGGTTTTTACTCTGGTGCATGGTGGTCTCAGCCTAGTCACGTGAGTCACTCTCTCTGCGGCATGTGTGTCTCAGTCTCTGGCTTCCTGCTCTCGGACGGTCTCAGGCACGTCATCCCCCAGCAGTCCCGCCTTTCACTTTCCCACAGAAGGCCCTAGTATGCGTTGCTGCAGCTGGCAGCCGCGGGTAGCTGGCATGGAAGTGACAGTCAAGGCTTTGGGGGCAAGAGTGGTCGCATTCCACAGCGGCAGCAGACACGCGGAACGAGTGCCCCCTGCGGCATCTGCGTACACACACCAGCTCTCTCTTGACATGCTCAGGAAATGGCGGGCTGTGCAAAGGCCTCCGCGCGGCCCCGGGGCTCGTGGCTCGAGTGACCTCACCTCAAGCAGGGCTCGGTGCGCAGAGACTGGTGGAGCGCGCTGCATCGAGGCCCAGCTCATTATTCCGCGACATTTCCTTATTTCTTCCACACCTCGCATGACACTTCCTCTGTATTTCGGCCAGACAGCAACACTTGCTACAATACTAAAATAGATTCTGTCACAAAAGCTGCTAATGTCACTTGTGAACGCAGAATGGTACGCTCCAATCTGTCAGCAAAAGGCTCACATGTGTTCTACCTCACACAGTGCTTTAAATGGGAAAAAATAAGTGCAGGTACTCATTAAAATGAGCTAGAAGTGTAGTGAGTGGGCGGGGCTAAGGGCAAGACGATGCTACTTAACGACTTCTATAATAGTTGCAGCACACACCAAAACACATGAAAAATGTGTTTATATAAACAAAGCAGGTTAACTCATTACACAAAATGAAAGAGAAATGCGATAATATGTTAACATTTCCGTTTTTTGCAATAGTTGCACCTTCTTAATGCCATACTGTTAATTGCTGTTGTTTGGCACAATACTATATATTTTTGAGCACGTGAGTAGGAAGAAACTGAAAATACCCCCACTTCGAACCAAAGCTCTTATGGCACCAAGCAAATGAAGCAAATCATCATGACCCTCCCCAGAAGATATCTCTTGTCTCTTCCATCGATCTCTCCTTTCATCCTTTCATCCTACCATTTACCTGCTGATGTCCACCATTTACCCTTTACATTCTGTCGTCTATTCAGTTTTTCATCCATCATTCAGTTTTTCACCATTCTGTCTGTCCACCCTTCATATCCAAACCTATCCATCCATCCATCCATCCATCTTTAAACCTATCCATTCATCCTTTCACTCATCCATCTCTTTATCCACCCTTTCAGTCATCCATCAATCCTTTCGCTCATCTATCCATCAACCATTTCACTCCTTTATACCATCCACCCTTTCATTCCATCCACCCTTTCACTCAATCCCTCCTTTCACTCATCCATCATCCACCCTTTCATCCATACTCCCTCCCTTTCATTCATCCATCCAATCTTTCACTTATCCACCCAATCCTTCACTTATCCACCCATCATCCGCCCTTTTATCCAATCATCCACCCTCTTTCACCCATCCATCCATTCACTCATCCATCCATCCATTCACTCATCCATCCATTCATCCATCTATACATCCACCCTTGCTCACTCATCCATCCACTCACTCACTCACTCACTCACCCACCAACCCTCCCTACTAAGTTATTTATGAACCTTTGTCGCCGAGCAGACATGTACACACAAAGTGCCACCAATTTTCTTTAAAATACCTCCTGAGAGTGTCTTGATTCTCTCTCTCTCTTTCTCTCACTTTTTTCTTACAAAAAACAGGCGTACAAATGCAGGCAAAAACACACACATAAGCAGACACACAATAGCCATTTTATACTCTTCACCATGGCTTTTTTAATTGCCACTGCCAGGGGACTGCCATGATTCCTGTGTTTGCGCAAATGCAGAGGATAGTGTGAATGTGGTTGACAGCACAGGGCCTGAATGGACCCCATAGCTGCCAAGGTTTCAGAGTGCTATGTGTGACATTTTCATATTTTCATTGTAATTATGAGTGACATTTCAACGACTATGAGTGACACTTTCTCGCTTGCAAAATTAAGCAATGAAGACGAGGGATTGATATAAATATCAGAAATGACACCCATTTGAGTATAGCTGCTACTGTTTCAGATTGCTTATGTGTGACATTTTCATAGATTCAGTGGATTTACGAGAGTCAGGCAACAACTAGATGTGTAACACTTAGAGTGGCACTTTCTTGCGACCAAAAGTATGGAATGAAGTCAATGGAAATAGACGAATATCAGGAATCACACTCATTTGAGCAACAAGGAAGTCAAACTCTGCAGCAGGTGCTTTTGAAGCTATTATTTAATTTCTAAAAAAATCAGTACCCTCCACCCCAACCTCAGCTTCAGGTGCGGCCAAACCACATGTAACAAAGGGATTTCTGTGACAAAACCAGCAACTCACTGAGCTATCCACATACAATACAGTACAATACAATATGCTTTTTTGAAGGAGGCATATTAACCCTCCACGCTACTTAATGGTGAGAGTGAAAACTGCCAGTAGAGAAAACCCTGACCTCTCTCCAGCGGGAACAATAATCACATGACTTATCTCTGACTTAGCAAGTCTAACTGTGCTGAGAAAATAAAGGGTGCTGCTTCGTAGTGTCACTGTCAAGCAGGGATGTTAAACACTTTGCACTACTAATAAATCAGCAAAACTGCTAGTTTAGACAAAACGTAGCGCATTTTCAGCACAGACAGACAACTCTAGTGTGCCCATTTGCAAGGCCCTATGCCGTGCTGGAGCCCCCTAATCATTTTCGTAACAAACATTTTAAATGTCAGCAGCAGGAGATTATTAAATTAATATCTGATTTACCTGAATCTCTTTACAGCTGTCAGAACGATCCACTGAGAGGAGCTGCTGGCCTGGCACCACGTGGATCTCTAGCCTGTCTCTTCTTCTTCAGAGAGTGAGACAGCGAGCCCTGCTACAGTGTCTCAGCCTGTGCCATCTGCTCCCATTCTGAGACACTCACGCTGGCGTGGTGAGTCTGGGACAGAAGTTGGGCTCTGCTGGGCTGGGCACAGCAATAGCACATCAGGTCGAGGTCAGGAGGAGTTGAGCAGGTGATCGATTCTCGAACACCGGCTTCCTCCTTTAACTCCATGCAGCAGGGGAATTCCTGGGTGCCCTGGGACCTGGCAGGCAGGAAATGCAACATCCTGCCACAGCATGGGCGCTGACTGGACATGGCTCCTCCGCAACAGTGTGTCCATGTGGGACCTGACGTGACCCGGGTAAAACAGCAATCAGGGTTGGCGGCGCTAGTTTTGAGCTTCTTTGGCATATAAGAAAGCCTTCTATGCACAGACCGGGTAATTGAGGCATTTGGCTTCAGGAAGGTAGGTGCCTCGGTGCAGAAAGCAGTTAGATTAGCGCTCCAGGGGCCTCTTCGATCGCATTGTCTGGGCATTAACCCTCCGATCGAGATAAAGTACGGGAAGTGTGAGAATCCGCCGCCCTTGCCCCTGATAACATTTCTATGTTTAAAGTATTACCCTGCACTGACTTTTCACTACCTGAAGTGCTGCGCTTTGAAAATCACACGCGCACACTAGCAGGTAAAATGAATCTCGACCCTGCTCTGTCAAGCACAGCGTGATGGTGAGCACCGGACATTATTCAAATGAGCCCTGCTGAATAGCTCAGCTGGGGCTCACATCAGGGCTACCGAAGCGGCGCCTTGGCTGCCAGACACGTTCCACTCCTGCTCATTAGCACTCTCAGCCAATGAGCCTACCTTTTCATGAGTACCGGTACTCTCCTCGGCAGTAGAGAAGTGCTGGTACTCAGAGTGATAAATGTAAGAAGTGCCGGTACTCAGTACCGGTGAGCACCGGCCCATTTAAAGCACTGACCTCACAGCAGACGGATCCGCCCATCTAGCGCCTACCTTTCGAGACTTGTATATGCAGCGCTACCACAGGGACTGAAACAGCACCTGCAACTGCAGATACACTCTGACAACAGCGGAATGCTAATGGGAGGGTGGGTGTGGATAAGAGCTTATGTGTGTAATATTTATTCATTATTGTAATGACTTGTGTTTATATAGCACTTTGTTGTTTCTCAGCTAAGGTTACCGGGTGACTTCAGGTCACAGTGGACACTATTTCCATTAGCAACCAGATGCATGCTGGGAGTTGTAGTCGTGAATCATTTCAACTGAACTAATTGGACTAACAGTTGTAAACAAGGATTTCTAAAAGGAAAACCCAGGACTGAATGTGACGTCCCTAGTGAAAGGGAGTCAGCTCGTGCCTTTATTCTAAGCGCTGTAAATGACAGCTGGAAATATTACTCAATTTATTGGGGGTCAGTTTACGGCCCTCAGACTGTAGGGAGGCTGAGTGTTCCTCTCCAGGTTTCGAGCACGTGATTTACTAATGAGAAAAGATGTCAGTGGTGAATGTTTAACTCAGCGGACTATGGAGTTGCTTCTCTGCCACCAAACTCATGAAATGAGACAGTGAAGCCGCTGTGTTGGACGTTCAAACATGGGAAATGTTCAAGAAAAAAAACTATTTGTCAGAGAAGTTAAGAGTATCTTGGAACTTGAAGATCTAGACTTCAAATTTGTGTTTATCAAAAATCTTATGATCCTGGTCAAATAAATTTCACTGCCGTACCTGTAAGTGTTAATATATGTTCTGTAAAATATGTGTAATATACAAATAGAGCTGTACATTTTTGTTCTAAACGTAATATTTCCACCCATTCCCCATGACATCCCCCTTTCTATTTCTGTAATCCACTCAGACCGTCATCATCATCACTCTTCTCCTGCAGAGAAAATGTTCTCCTTGGAGCCAAATCTGGCATATCAGATACCTAAACACTTTAAATAGTCTTGAATTAATTGCTGGCGTTTTTAAAAGTCTGTGTTTTCACTTCCTGGGATGTCAACAGTGTCAAAGATCACACGGCCTCACTTCACGTGAGTGTTTTTTTGAGTCAAAGGTGTGTGTTGTCACTTTTGCTATCTTTATCCCAGCCATTTCCGTCCTTGGTCCTGCACCCATCTCCACCTCCCACGCCAGGAACCTGGACATCATACTGGACAGCGAGCTCTCCATGAAGCACCAAGTGAACACAGTAACCTCCTTGAGTTTCCACATCCTCTGAATGCTCCGTAAGATCATCAGGTGGATTCCACCCAGCACCAGGAAAACGGTAACACAGGCCCTCATCACCAGCCGACTGGACTACGGAAACGCGCTCTACACGGGAATCACAACCCAACTACTGGAGCGACTCCAGAACATCCAAAACACAGCAGCCAGACTCATACTGGATCTCCTGAAACGGTCAAGCATAACCCCCCACCTCAGAGACCTCCATTGGCTCCCCATTAAGAAGAGGTGCCACTTCAAACCAAACTCAACCATGCGTTCACGGCCTTCCACAGCATAGGACCAACGTACATCAACCACCAACTGAACTTCCACCAGCCCACCAGGCAACTCCGCTCAGCCAACCCAGCCCTCGCACACGTCCCATGCATCTGCCGGGCCCGAGGTGGGGGCCGATCCTGCTCCTATCTCGGCACCAAGTCCTGGAACGACCTGCCTCTCCACCTCTGGACCTCCACCACCCTCACCGACTTCAGGAGAGCACTCAAGACCTGGATGTTCGACCAATTCGTCCCACCCTCAGCGCCTGGATACTCCCCGGGTGATAAGTCGCACCCTACAAATCCTGATAGATTGATTGATTTCTCATATGTATAGTTTCAGCTCTAGCTCTAGCAGGCATTTCATTTGTCAAATATAAAACCGGTGTAATGTAGGTGTCCTGGGCCTTAAGCTACACCCAGATGCCAAGAGCAAGTTGGAGTGTAAGGTAAGAGTGCCCTTTCTTCCTGAAAGTATTGACTCTACAAAGAGAGATTGAAAAGTGTTCCATGTGCAATTTCTGTAGAGCTGACTTTTCATGCTTGACCATTCATAAAAGATGGCGCTTGAGACAAGTGACAGATTTAAAGTTGTAATGTCGGAGGCATGTTCACAAGAATTGTCAAGATTCAAAGTATATATTTTTGTATGTATGTATATGGTGTTTCTATAGTGCAATCCTAGCCAGAAGGTAGTTGAAGGCTGTACATGGTCAACGGCAGGCTTAAAGGTAGTAAGTAATAGGAGATAAAGCTGAGTTGTGTACGTTTAATGCATTGTGATGTAGTGTTATTTAAAGAGAGTCTTGAACTCTTTCCTAAATTTGAACAGAATTGGGGTGGCCCTGATGGATACGGGGATGTTATTCTAGACCCTGGGTGCATAGAGGAAACAGGCCTGTTGTCTTGTTTTTTTCTTTTCAACATTTCTTAGTCTTCATTCTGATGGTGTCCTGGCTGAAAGTGTGCCAAGAACCACCAGAGAGCTTGTCTACAACAGGGGTGCTGGTTGTGATGGCTTTGAAAACAATGCAGCTGGTTTTGAAGATGGTGGGGACTGGCAGGGGTAGTTGCCAATGAAGTTACACTCAGATGGGGGAGATGTGATCATATTTCTTCAGGCCTGGGCTGTGGCCTGTAGGATGCTGCTACAGTGTGTCAATGTGGAGTCTGGGCGGCCCTGGAGTAGGGCATTACCAAGAAAGTAAGTAAGTAAACTCTTTAATGCAGATTAATAAAAACCATCACAAGTGTACACCACAAGAGTTAAGATTTACGTATTGACATGATTAAAAACAACAGCGATCTATTCGTTAAAATTAGCATAATAAATTAAACCTATGTGAATAAAAGACCAGTGCTAAAATTGGGAGACTTCTAAATGGCAACGGAGATGGCCGACAATGTAGTGCATAAAGTCATGTTTCACGAGGATTCACAGTATTATGTGGAAACAGCCTCTTCACTTGCGGCAGAAATTTTATGGCCCTTCAAGATAGTCGTATGTTATGCTAGATTGGGAGCCCCATCGCCATTTTATTAAAAGTCCCGTGCTAGGATTAGTTGCATTTGAAACAATGACGGCAAGGGACAGTCTCTAAAGTGCAATGTAGAGCAAATGATTATGTTTCGCTGGGAACACAGTTTGCTGTTGAAGCAACTGTTCACTTTTCAGCAGAAGCTTTGTAGGAAAGCTGGATGTTGTGCCTGTTTAGGAGCGCCATCACTGCGGGCGGCAGGATCTAATCTGAAGAGCCCCCTGGGTGGACATAGCAGTTTCTGTCTAAGGTGAGTCACTGCTGGGCAAATGCACAGGAAATGTAGTACACTGTCTTCTGAATTGCCGCATAAGCGGCAGTGGGGGTACGGCCAGTATTGCTTTCAAACTGGGACCTGATCTTTTGATGGAAAGGCACCCATGCGGAATAAAAGGAGTGAGTGATGAATGGGTTCTGAAATATGGTTTGTGAGATAGGGTTGTGGTCTCCAGATGGTATAGGAATGAAGCACTGTCCATCTGCGCTTCTTACGGCCAATCTCTGCTTTATCAATGGTCCAAGAGTGAAGTTTGACCGCCTTGTTGGTGATTTGTTTGAAGGTGGTAAAATCAGTGTTTAAATCCCATGCTTTGGCCAAATTTAGATTGTTTAGTGCTTGTGGAACAGCTGTTGGCCTGGAATTTTTATGTTTAGGCTGGTACCAACAAAGAAATTTACAAATGACAGATTGCAGTAGCCGAGCTGGAAGCATTAAGAATGATCACAGTTGTGTCCTAGAGGGAAAATGGAGGCGAAATCATACTCAAATTTATTTAATATGCATTTTTTTCTCCCGTTCCCAAAGGGAAGAGAAACGCAATAGAGCAGGAAGAGACTACTGCAGTACTTGGAATGCAATAGAGCTGGAAGAGAATGGTGCAGTACCCAACTGCATAGGAGAACTTTTAACCTATTAGTTTACTCTGAGATATTGAGCTTAGGCTAGGCATCCTGCTCGGCAATGTGGTGGCAAAAAAACGATGATGAGAATCGGAAAAATATGAATAGAATAAGGTGCCGGAAGTGGGCGATGTACAGAAAATGAGACAACCATATAATCATAGCAGTAATGTTCAATAATGAACAACTTAAGTGGGCGATGAGGTTGCAAACCCGAGCACAGAAGTTGTTCAGGGTCCATGGATGCCCATAAGGGAAAAGATCTTTTGGGAAGAGCACAAGAGAGCCGGAGGAGCACACAGACGAGTCCACCTCAGAAGGTGCAGGAAGGCGAAGGTTAGGATGAGCATACAGGGGCAGGACGAGTGAGAAGGGGATCATGGTTGTTCAGAGGAGGGGTGGAACAGCCAGGTCAGGGATAAAAAAGGATGGAGAAAAGTTGTACCACTGGCCATTAAGACCCAACTACACTTGAGGTGACGTTTTGCGGTCATACTGCCAAATATAATTAGGAAGAATTTCAAATGGAAGGTATATGAAGGTATCATCATGAAACGGTACAAGTTAAATTACAAGGGGCAAACAACAGAAAATATTACAAGAGATTAAAACAGTCTTCATAGATATAATGTGTATGTAGGAAACATATTTAAAGGGAATTGAGGCTTCTAAAGCAGTGGTTCTTAACCTTTTGACTTCTGTGGATCCCCACTTAATCATTATTGGAATCCGGGGACCCTACTAACTCCTTATTGGAATCCAGGGACCCCCCACTGAGTCATTACTGGAAGCCGGAGATCCTAGCTTAAGTAATTTTGATGATTTGAACCTCAAAACAAGGCACAGAATCACAGAATCAAGCATTCATCAAACAAATACACAAATAATGAAATATTTTATTTATTTCACAAACAAATATAAAATATACAAAATTTCATTTTAATGGGAAGATTGGGACAGTTTTACATCCAACTGAGGCTAACTAACTGTTTGCTTCATTTGTACTGCTCCCATGATTCAATCTGAGGATATCAACTTAGGGCCTGATTCTGATGCGGTTAGGAAATCATTCCGACCAAATTGGTTTGGGAATGGTTTCCGACCGACTCGGATCGGGAGAGTCCAACCGACTGAGTACGATGCATCCAGATGCTTTCAGATACGATTTGGTTGGACTCCCATTGACTTCAATGGGAGCCTATGTTCCGACCGAATGCATAGGCTCCTTTTGAAGAAAGGGGTGGCTGGGGAAAATCGGGCACCCTGTGGCGGGCACCCCCTGGTGCCTGCCACACTGTGCATGGCTGGTAAGGGGGTACCCATGGGTACCCCCACGGGCATGATTGGGAAGGCTCCGGGTGCAGGGGGGCTCGCTACGGGCCCCCAAAGTCTGATTCCGACTGCCGATTTGAGTTGGACGGCACAATTCGGAAAGGCTGTATGAATCCAACATCATAATTAATCGCTCGGAAACGCGGCCCGTAGAGACGTACAATTCTGCTCCATACGGCTCGGTCATTCCAAATGCCGTCGGGTTCGGATTGGGATATTCCGAACACCTAACTCGCATTGTACTCGGTGGGTCGGAAACCTTTCCGATTCGGTCGGAAAGACACGTTCCCGATCCGATTCGGATGGAGCAAATGCCGTTAGGAGGCCTTCCTAATCGCATCGGAATTGGGCCCTTTATGTTTAGCCTCCAACTGTAAATTACTTCACATTTAGTTAACATTTTACATTTTACATTTTTACACTTTGCTTCTTTATTTACATACACTTTATTAATTTGTTAACATTATTTAATTTTCTAAGCAGTTGCAGACCCCCTTAGTAAGCATCGTAAACCCCAGGTGTTCCCGGACCACTGACTAAGAACCACTGTTCTAAAGCATTAAAAAATGGATCTAAGTCCGGTCATCACTTCTAATACATCAGAGGTGCAGCAATAATGTTACGCATAAGGATTGGAAAATTATATACACTAATACCAATAATGGTTATAGCTCAAATACAAGGCATTGGTAGGCAACTTACTATTGTCTCAATATGTGTTCTGAATATTGAGGACCTGACTTGAGCTCACAATCAAGTTATTGAATTGGAAAGAGTCATACTTACCATATGCAGTCATTGAAGAGTTTAACTGTATTATGGATACCATCTTTGACACTACTAACACTGCTGATACGGGCAGCATGCAGAAGGCTATTATTAGTCTCATAATGACTTAGCATTGGCATCACATTCAATGATAAATAAGGCACAGCAAGTATAATTCCCACAATACATTCAGATCACACAATCATTTCTTTAGCAGTGGCAATAGAGAGAAAACCTGGCCAAAGAGGAAGATGGGATTTCCAAGATGTCTTCTCTTAAGTGAGAATTTGGTAAACAATTTAAGCCCTTTGCTAAACTATATATCCAAGAGAATAAAACATCTACACTGTACGTGGTGATGTGGGACTCTTTGAAAGCCTTTAGGGCCTTGTCTGAGCATTTGCGAGCAAACTACACAAGGAACAAAAGGCAGAAGAGCAAGGCCTTAGAGCTCAACTTGGCATTCTAGTGATGTAGCATGCACAGTGAATAAATAAAATCCACAATAAGACCAAGACATTCTATGAACAAATCACAGCTGAAAAAGGACAGATAAAGGCCGTGGAGTTAGCAAACATTGGCCATCAAACACTGAAAGAAAAGACAAACATATTTGAGAAAGAAAATATATTGGTCCTGATTTGCATACACGCTAAGGGGGGAAGCTAGTCTAAATTTAATTACATCTATTCGGGATGATTCAGGACAAATGAAAAACAGCATGGATTTCATGGCCGTTTTATTCACGGAGCTCTATAAACAGGAGTTATCTCCGCTCGCTCATAAGGGTAATTTCAAGTATTATTTAAATAAATATCCTCTACCTAATCTCTCTGAGCTGCAATCGGATGGTCCCATTCCTAACTTAGATTATAAGGAAATTGCAAAGGCAAGAGAGAATCTTGCCCCGGGATAAGATGCAGGACCAGAATCTGTATCATCAGAACAATATAACTTAATGTTCCAAGTTATGACTCGACTTTTCAATAAAACAGGGGAATATGATTACAGAGAGTATACCACAGACATGGATGGGGGATATTGTCTCGGTCTTTATTAAAAAGGACAAAGATCCACTTGATTGCTGGTCATATCCACCAATTTCACTGCTAAATTCAGATCTCAAAGTGTATTCAAAAGTACTTGCGACTTATCAGTCTAACGAGATCTCCATGCTTGTCTAATCTATTAAGCATGCTTTCTACCAGGTAAAGACACCACCTCTTGTATGAATCAACAATGGCTTTGATTTGATTTGCAATAATTTTTGTTGATGTGGGAAAAACCTTTATGGCTGTATGAGTGAGTGACTGTATGGGTGAGTGAGTGGCTTTTTCAGTGGGTGTTTGGTTAAGTGAGTTGGTGTGTGAGTGATCATATGGGTGAGTGAGTGGCTGTGTTGAGAGGCTGTATGGGTGAGTTAGTGGGTGTGTGAGTGATTGTGCAAGTAAATAAGTGGGTGTGTGAGTAGCTGTATGGGTGAGTATGTGGCTATGTGACTGACTGTACGGGTGAGTGACTGGTTGTAGGAGTGACTGTATGGGTGTGTGAATGGTTGGGTGAGTGGCTGTTCAAGTGAGTAAGTGGGTGTGTGAGTGGCTCTATGGAGGAGTAAGTGTGTGAGTACTGGTATGGGTCTGTGAATGTGTATGTGAGTGGTTGTGTGGGTATGTGAGTGGGCATACAAGAGGTTGTATGGGGGTGTGAGTGGCTTTATTGATGATGTTATCAGTGATGTCACTAATGATTAGTGCTTAATTTGAGCCAGGGGGTTCCAATCCTCAGCACCGGTGCTTAATCATTAACACCAACGCTTGAGCACCAGTTAAGTACAAACTCAGTTTTGGTGGGCACAGGGAGATTAAGGAATTATGGCTGACGCCGAGACTCAAACCCGGTTCCCCAGCTCTGAAGTTGCAAGCTCTGGCTAATTATGTCACATCCCCCTTCCCACTTATAGGGTTTGTTGGGTCTGTGTTAGGCTGCGCTAACAGGAGAAATGGGCTGGTCAAAGCTGCCTCCTGAGGAGAGCCCAGCACATCTTTTTTTACAAATTAACCACTTTCAGTGATGTCATTTGAGATGTCATCAGTGATGTCATGACCATGTCATGAGTGATGTAATATGTGTATTCATAAGCAGTGCGTTGCGGGGGCGTAAGTTATAGTTAGCTCAGGTAACTATACCTTCTGAATTTCACTTGTTTTGTATGAGGGAAATTTGAGCCTAACTATAATGTCCCTGTAACCTTTGTTTTTTTCAGTGAATTTCTAAGTTTTTTAAAATTCTATTTCCTAGCTATAACGTCCCTGTAACCTTTGTTTTCCAAAGTGAATTTCTATGGTTTTTTAACTGGTAGCCTCATTTGCAGAGTGGTGTAGAAAGGGGGCGGGGCCTCCGACAAGCTAGCAGAAATCCCGCTGTAAGGGACTTTACTGGAGGTAACAGGAGGGCTTCTTGGCCCCCAAGGTCCCTCAGCATCCAGGAGGACTTCATCCCCCAACCAGTATTGCGCCAGGAGGCACGTTTGCAGAGTGGTGGAGAAAGGTGACATGGCCTCCAAAGTCCTCACACCAATCACACTCTGTGGAACTTACTGGAGGTAACAGGAGGGGTAGGTGGCCCCCAAGGATCCTCTGGAGCCAAGGGGACGTCATCCCCCAACCAGCAGTGCACCAGGAGGCGTGTTTGCAGAGTGGTGGAGAAAGAGGGCGTGGCCCCCAACAACCTCTCAGCAATCCTGCTGTGTGGAGCTTACTGGTGGTAACAGGAGGGGAAGGTGGCAACCAAGAACCCACGGGAGCCAAGGGGACTTCATCCCCCCACCAGAATGCGCTAGGAGGTGCATTTACAGAGTGGTAGAGAAGTGGGCGTGGCCTCCAAAGACCTCTCAGCAGTCCCACAGTGTGGAGCTTACTGTAGGTAACAGGAGGGCTTGTTGGCCCCAAAGACCCTCAGCATCCAAGGGGACTTCATCTCCCAAACAGCACTGCGCCAGGAGACATGTTTGCAGAGTAGTGGAGAAAGGGGCGGGCCTCCGGTGACTTGCCGGTCTGCATTCATTTTTTTTACGGGAGGAGAGCAGCGTGGCTCCTCTGCCCTGGGCCAATTTGTGCCCTGGGGACCCATCCCCTGGGGCTAGGCCTTTTTTTTAATGGGTGAGAGGGGCCATGCGCCCCCCCCCTCCATGGGCCGATATCGGCCCCGGGGACCCCATCCCCTATCCCCTGGAGCCCAGCCTTGTTTTTTTATTTTTTCTTACAGTAAAAGGGAGGAGGGCCAAGCGCCCCCCCCCCCTCCTGGGCCGATTTTGGCCCCGGGGACCCCGTTCCCCGGGGCCAGGCTTTATTTTATTTTTTTAAAGAAACAGGAGGTGGGCCACGCAGCCCCCCCTCCCGGGCCGATTTCGGCCCCGGGACCCCATCCCCTGGGGCATGGCCTCTTTCGTGGGTGCCCTGGTCTCAACCCAGGACACCCACTGCGAATGTAGGCCCCCGCGGTCCCTGCCGGCTCCCGGCCTCCTGCGGGAGCCGGCATTGCTTTTACACATAGGGAGATGCTTACATGCAGCTCATTGTGTGCAAAAGCAAATTGTGCTCTGCTTTGAGCAAGTGATGCTCTCGCTTGCTTAAAGCAGAGCAGTGTTTGCTATGGCTCTGCTCCCACCAAGCGATAGCAAACTGCAGTGTCCCAGGGGTTGGCACCCCGGGACATTGCAGGAGCCGGCCCGCGGGGTGACGGGCCCCAGGGCCATGTATGGCCATGTATGGTTCTATTATGGGGGCCGCGTTACCCCCCCCTCCTTTCTTCTAATTTGCCCCAGGGAGGTGGTGGTCCCCAGGGCTGCAGGGGGATCCGTGCGCCCTCCTACATTACTTTTTCATTAAAGTTCCATGGAGGTGGCAGCGAAGGGGGTCCGCGCGCCCCGCATTATTTTATGAGTAAGCCCTGGGGAGGTGGCGGTCCTCAGGGCTAGGGGGTGACCGAGAGGCCCCCCATCTTAAAAGAAAAGCAAGCCCCAGGGAGGTGGTGATCCCTGGGGCAGCGAGGGAAGCCGTAAGGGCCTCCTCTGCATTTAAAAAAAATCAAGCCCCGGGGAGGTGGCGGTCCCTGTGGCTACTGTAAGCCTTAAGACGGGAATCCCGTGCACCCCCCCTCCTATTCCAGCCCCCAATGCCCCGGGACCTGGACCACTCGGTAGCCAAATAAAGTAAAACAGAGGGAGGCTGCGTTTTTTTTTAAATCTCAGAAAAAAATTGCGGATCTGACAGTGGATTTTTACAAGATTCTTTTATTAAAAAATGCTTTTTAGCCATGGCGGAGTCCTTGGGAGACCCCTGCACCATGGCTAGGGGCTCAGGGTGTCCTTACCCTGGCATCTTCCCTTCTTTAATCTTTTTTGTGGAACTCAGCATCAAGCCGAGTCCCAAGATGGCTGCCAACACTTCCTGGTTGAAGTGTTGGCAGCCAATCAAATTTTTGTAGGATCCGCGAGTCCACTGCAAGGACTTGTGTCCCTAGATATCTATATTTTTAACCTTAAATATCTCAGAGACTACATAATGGATTTACACCAAATCACAAAAAGCACGCTTTCTGGACCAACATCTAGCTTTCTTCCAAATTTGATGTAATTCAGTTCAGTGGTTGGGGCTGTAGTCATGTTCAAAAAATGAAAAATCCCCATGGACATAACATGGGGAAAATGCATTTTGGGACCCCCTTTTTTCTCAGCCCCGGCTTGACGAATCACCCCGAAACTTTCAACACAGCAGCTGAACCAAAAAGGGGACGTTTTGTGAAAGTTTTGTGAAGATTCATCAAGCAGCACTAAAGTTATTGGCAAAACAAAAAACGCTTTTCCTATGGAAACTTTGGTCTGAACTTTAACTACCTACTGGCGCCTGCCAGTAGGTAAGTATGTATATATATATATATATATATATATATATATACATCCAAAGCGGGGTTACCTATCGCGCTCTCAGGTTAACGCATAAACCAAGCAAGACTCCAAAGTTAGAAAAGGGGGTTTATTATCGTCATAAACCCTCCGTGACGCGTTTCGACTCCGCAGAGTCTTGATCACACAATGGGGCAACCACACAGTCATTGCTTACATACACTTCCTGTGAAATGTAAACATAAACATAAAAAGCGGACACAATTGTGATCGTCACATACAGTTTCATGGTCGCCATTAGTAAGTGGTAAAAATACAGTTAGACGAAGTTCAAAAACGATGTGCAAAGTAAACTATGACATTAAATAACCAAATATACATCAACCATGTAATAGGAGCATGGCAAACCCACTGACTGGTGTTTGAGATTAGTTTTCCCCGGGAATAGTAACGGGGCATGCTGGTATTTGCAGTCCTCTACGAATTGTCAATGGGATAGAAATGCGGGCTGTGTTGAACGTGGAAGTTCAGAAACGTGCGTATGAAGATTGCATATCACACGCTTGTATGTTCAATGATGATTCACGAGTTGCCTGGTCTAGAAGCTGCGCTGCTAAACTTGTAGCGCGTTAAATACGCATTGTGCATATTGGTAAAAATGGGGTATCCTGGCGTGCCATTCGAGTCAAAGGTACAGACCCGCGAAACCAGCTCTGTGTGTTTCTATTGTTCCCTAATTAGTGGGAAAAATATATATATCTACACCAACAATTGATTGGTGTGTGCAATCTGGACGTCAGACCTCACCTTGTGCACGTCTCTCTGCTGAACTGTTACCACCTGTAGGTGGGAGAGACAAAAGTTGATGAAGTGCGTCTGTCAAAGCCTACTAGAAGTGAATGGTTCCCTTCTATTAATATAACAAGGAATTATAAATATACCAATATAACAAACTGCCGCTGATTTGGTGCCCCATCTACCACCTGTTGTGTGCACAAAACAAATTTATACAATGCAAATAACATAATCATGTAAAAATAACATAATCGAGTAAAATCTTATCTGTGGACAAGGTCGTAGCAGAATGATGTCACGAAGAAAAGGTTAGGGATCCCAAGCAAGAGACATGGTCCCTTCCTTTCCTCCTGCAAAAGAATAAAAGGAAAAGACAAGAGTCATGCACAGTCGTGGTAAATAAGACATGTTGCAACCAACTAGCAATGAAACTAACAATAAAACATTCTAATCATTCAAAGGTAAAAGCTAAAAGGCTTGGTCTCTATTATTTGACTGTCTACCTGTCACGGACAAAACTGGTATCTAATGTTCTTGAAGATGTATAGCCAATTCCTCATCCTGATTATGCCCTTTAGGGTAGCGTGTAGCCATCCCTATAATGTGCCTTGATTCACGTTGTCTAAGTTTGAGAGTGCGATTACCTCCTCTCTTGTTGCCCAATACCTGTTCTATTGCAAAGTATGATAGTTTGGAACTGTCTGAAAAATGATGTGACTCAAAATGTCGTGCAATGGGATACTGTTTGTCTCTGTTAGTGATTGCCCTCATGTGTTCTAGAATTCTTTTTTTGGCCATGTTTGTTGTGCTACCTACATATCTCAGACTACAGGGGCATTCCAGTACATAGATCACGAAGGTGGTACTGCATGTCAAGAATTGTTTGATGCTCACCATGCTGTTAGTGCTAGTGTTCCAGAACTCCTTTCTAAACCGGCTGTTGCTGCACGCTTTACAATGGCCGCATGGAAAAAAGACCTGCAGATCAATGCCCCTTGTTGCAGGGGTGTCTCTTAGGTCACTATGTACAAGGAGATCCCTAAGGTTGCGACTCCTCCTGTAAGTGATCATAGGTCTGATGGGTATAGTGCTGCCTATAACCAGGTCACCTTTGAGGATATCCCATTTCTGTGCAATGGTTTTGCGTATGTACTTTGCATTCCCGTTGTATGTGAGAATTATACGTGTATCTATGTTTTCAGGCTTGTCATCTATAGTCTTGATGGTATTGCTGAGTATGGTATCCCTTTCTACTCTTTCTGTTCGTTCCACCGCCCTCTTTAGGACCCAAAGTGGGTAGCCTCTTTCCTGAAATCTTTTCATCATTACAGTTTGTTCTTTCTGGTAGCTTTCCTCAGAGTTACAGTTCCTTTTGGCTCTGAGCAATTCCCCATAGGGGATGCTCCATTTGAGATTATCTGGATGGCTACTCATGGCATGTAATAGGGTGTTCCTGCCGTACATTTCCTGTAGAGAGTGGTTTGTATCACGTTAGATATAATCTGCACTTTGATATCTAGATATTCTACCTCCTTCCTGCTGAAGGTGCTGGTGAGTTTGATATTCCTAGTGCTGTGATTCAGTTTGTCTACAAACCGTCGTGCTTCATGTTCACTCCCTTGCCATACCACAAACAGGTCATCTATGTATCTGAGCCATAAGATGACTTTGTTGAACTCAACGTCAAGATTGTTGTCACATCTGATATCCTCCTCCCATGCTCCCATAAACAGATTCGCGAAACTGGGCGCGAAGCAAGTTCCCATCGCAGTTCCGTGGGTCTGTTTATAGATCTCCTCGTTGAACATGAAAAAATTGCTTGATAAACAAAATCTGCTTGATAAACAAAATCTCATCATGTCCAATATCATTTGGGTATGTCCCCAATACCTGATGTGTCTGCGTTTCAGAAATCTGGCACATGCTTCTATTCCCTGCTCATGGTCAATCACTGTATACAAAGAGTTGACATCCATAGTTATCAACAGATAATCAGCTTGCCATGAAAGATTATTGATTTTACTGAGGAAGTCCTTAGTGTCCCTTAAATATGAGGGCAAGGTACTTACAAATTCTCTTAAAAAATGGTCAATGTAGCGTGATATATTCTCTGCAACGCTGCCTCGTGACGACACTATGGGTCTACCTGGTGGATTCTCCCTATCTTTATGGATTTTAGGCAGAAGATACAAGACTGGAAGGACTGGGTAGTCCTTTTTGAGAAAGCAGAATTCTTCCCATACAAGGAGTCCCTTGTCCCTCCAATCTCCCAATTTGTCCCAAATGTAGGAAATGCTGTTATTGTACTCTATCCTGGTAGTAATACTGTATGTACTTGTGTCATGTAATTGTCGTAAAGCTTCCTTTATGTACATATCTTGGGTGAGAATCACAAGGTCCCCCCTTTGTCTCCAGGTCTGATGACAATGCTATTGTCCTCTGCCAATGCTTGCATAGCCTTCCTCTGGGTAAGTGTCAGGTTGTGTTTAAATTTCCTCATTTTCTTAGGCCAATTCCTTTGCCTGTAATTGAGTAGATCCTTGCCGACCAGGTCTTGAAGGTGTCTATATTATCATGGTTCATGGTCGGTAGGAATGTCGATTTTGGTTTGAAATTGGTACATGCCGCTTTGTCATGGTCAATTTCCAGTTCGTCTAAGATGTTGCGAATCTCCACATTCGCGTGTGCCCCCTCTGGATCTTCCTGTAGTTCATGTAATGCCACCAGAGTGTCAATGTCTCCTATTGTCAATGCCTCCTCATGTGTGTTGTGTTCTATGGAAAGGGGTTCTTTGCATTTGGTGGGTTTCAGTTTATGCCACTTCTTCAGTTTTAATTTTCTGCAGAATTTAAAAATGTCAATTCTGCTATCTACATAATTCATGGGTACTGCTGGACAAAACGACAGGCCTAAGCATAATGTTCTTTTGTCTTGAATGCTCTTCGAAACGAAATGGAGCAAGTGGGATACAAGCAGACACGCTCCAGGAAACAACAATGATGGATGATGCCACTGTAAAACAAACCATCATTAATCTTTCTCACAGACAAGTAAGCATTCAAGACAAAAGAACATTATGCTTAGGCCTGTCGTTTTGTCCAGCAGTACCCATGAATTATGTAGATAGCAGAATTGACATTTTTAAATTCTGCAGAAAATTAAAACTAAAGAAGTGGCATAAACTGAAACCCACCAAATGCAAAGAACCCCTTTCCATAGAACACAACACACATGAGGAGGCATTGACAATAGGAGACATTGACACTCTGGTGGCATTACATGAACTACAGGAAGATCCAGAGGGGGCACACGCGAATGTGGAGATTCGCAACATCTTAGACGAACTGGAAATTGACCATGACAAAGCAGCATGTACCAATTTCAAACCAAAATCGACATTCCTACCGACCATGAACCATGATAATATAGACACCTTTCAAGACCTGGTCGGCAAGGATCTACTCAATTACAGGCAAAGGAATTGGCCTAAGAAAATGAGGAAATTTAAACACAACCTGACACTTACCCAGAGGAAGGCTATGCAAGCATTGGCAGAGGACAATAGCATTGTCATCAGACCTGCAGACAAAGGGGGGACCTTGTGATTCTCACCCAAGATATGTACATAAAGGAAGCTTTACGACAATTACATGACACAAGTACATACAGTATTACTACCAGGATAGAGTACAATAACAGCATTTCCTACATTTGGGACAAATTGGGAGATTGGAGGACAAGGGACTCCTTGTATGGGAAGAATTCTGCTTTCTCAAAAGGACTACCCGGTCCTTCCAGTCTTGTATCTTCTGCCTAAAATCCATAAAGATAGGGAGAATCCACCAGGTAGACCCATAGTGTCGTCACGAGGCAGCGTTGCAGAGAATATATCACGCTACATTGACCATTTTTTAAGAGAATTTGTAAGTACCTTGCCCTCATATTTAAGGGACACTAAGGACTTCCTCAGTAAAATCAATAATCTTTCATGGCAAGCTGATTATCTGTTGATAACTATGGATGTCAACTCTTTGTATACAGTGATTGACCATGAGCAGGGAATAGAAGCATGTGCCAGATTTCTGAAACGCAGACACATCAGGTATTGGGGACATACCCAAATGATATTGGACATGATGAGATTTTGTTTATCAAGCAATTTTTTCATGTTCAACGAGGAGATCTATAAACAGACCCAAGGAACTGCGATGGGAACTTGCTTCGCGCCCAGTTTCGCGAATCTGTTTATGGGAGCATGGGAGGAGGATATCAGATGTAACAACAATCTTGACGTTGAGTTCAACAAAGTCATCTTATGGCTCAGATACATAGATGACCTGTTTGTGGTATGGCAAGGGAGTGAACATGAAGCACGACGGTTTGTAGACAAACTGAATCACAGCACTAGGAATATCAAACTCACCAGCACCTTCAGCAGGAAGGAGGTAGAATATCTAGATATCAAAGTGCAGATTATATCTAACGTGATACAAACCACTCTCTACAGGAAATGTACGGCAGGGAACACCCTATTACATGCCATGAGTAGCCATCCAGATAATCTCAAATGGAGCATCCCCTATGGGGAATTGCTCAGAGCCAAAAGTAACTGTAACTCTGAGGAAAGCTACCAGAAAGAACAAACTGTAATGATGAAAAGATTTCAGGAAAGAGGCTACCCACTTTGGGTCCTAAAGAGGGCGGTGGAACGAACAGAAAGAGTAGAAAGGGATACCATACTCAGCAATACCATCAAGACTATAGATGACAAGCCTGAAAACATAGATACACGTATAATTCTCACATACAACGGGAATGCAAAGTACATACGCAAAACCATTGCACAGAAATGGGATATCCTCAAAGGTGACCCAGTTATAGGCAGGACTATACCCATCAGGAGGAGTCGCAACCTTAGGGATCTCCTTGTACATAGTGACCTAAGAGACACCCCTGCAACAAGGGGCATTGATCTGCAGGGCTTTTTTCCATGCGGCCATTGTAAAGCGTGCAGCAACAGCCGGTTTAGAAAGGAGTTCTGGAACACTAGCACTAACAGCATGGTGAGCATCAAACAATTCTTGACATGCAGTACCACCTTCGTGATCTATGTACTGGAATGCCCCTGTAGTCTGAGATATGTAGGTAGCACAACAAACATGGCCAAAAAAAGAATTCTAGAACACATGAGGGCAATCACTAACAGAGACAAACAGTATCCCATTGCACAACATTTTGAGTCACATCATTTTTCAGACAGTTCCAAACTATCATACTTTGCAATAGAACAGGTATTGGGCAACAAGAGAGGAGGTAATCGCACTCTCAAACTTAGACAACGTGAATCAAGGCACATTATAGGGATGGCCACACGCTACCCTAAAGGGCATAATCAGGATGAGGAATTGGCTATACATCTTCAAGAACATTAGATACCAGTTTTGCCCGTGACAGGGAGACAGTCAAATAATAGAGACCAAGCCTTTTAGCTTTTACCTTTGAATGATTAGAATGTTTTATTGTTAGTTTCATTGCTAGTTGGTTGCAACATGTCTTATTTACCACGACTGTGCATGACTCTTGTCTTTTCCTTTTATTCTTTTGCAGGAGGAAAGGAAGGGACCATGTCTCTTGCTTGGGATCCCTAACCTTTTCTTCGTGACATCATTCTGCTACGACCTTGTCCACAGGTAAGATTTTTACTCGATTATGTTATTTTTTACATGATTATGTGTTACATCCTTCCTCTTTCTTTTATTTACCCTGTTCCTTTAAGATAATATGTCACCTGGCCGCATGCCATCCTGCATGCGGTATGTTATCTTTCAATGTGATTCCACATTCCATTGTTCCACTATGTTGTACTGGTTACAGTTTGGCCCAGTTGCATCTGGAGCTTCATCTGTGAGGTGTACATCTGCCGTGCTGTTAATAAATCCACTATTCATTTTTATTTGGACTTGGATCCTGTTTTAATATTGGCGACGAAGGGAAGACCACTCTTATTTTATACAGCACGGGCACAGAGTGGCAATTTTGAACCCACCAAAAGACTTTGTACTTCTATGGAAATTTACGTGTACGCCTTACAGCAGAAGAAACTCACGATTTATATCGAACGGTACGTTAATTATTTTCATTTGGATCCCATTTTAAAGTACCTTATGTTCAATCTAATCTCTCTATAAGTGACGTGATCGCACCAGCGCCAGTATTTACTTGTTATATAACATTGTGCTTTGATTGCACCTGCGGCTGTTTTCCGAAAAAGTTTATTTCCTATTTTATTCACTATTTGTGCTCCTGATTGCACCAGCGGCAGTCCCCACCTATCCTTTCTGTGCCATAATTGCACCGGCGGCTTTGTTTTCTAAGAATATCAACATACCGTTTTTAAAGTTTGGGCAATATTCGTGTGGCTTTAATACCTGGAAAAACTGCTTTTGGTGAACCCAGTACCGTTTCTGCTGTGTTTCTTTTCAAAAGGGAAGCACCGTGCGCCATCGACAGAACTCCAGTGCATGCGAGCTCTATCTCTTCATTCCGAACTCTTCCCGCACGTTAACAGATTCGTCACAAGTACGCGCGCCACAACGTCAATACGTAAACGTACGTACATCGGTCATCTTGGTTACCAAGGAAACACGAGCAACACCGCGGAAGAAAAACAGCGGTTACGAAGGATTTACAAATGTAACTTACATGTTATTTTTGTCTTAAAACATATTTTATTTTTATTTTATTAACGTTTGGTGATTCGGCGATTCCTCCTCTGGGACTATCAACGCGCTGATAATGCTCCCAACTACCAGACAACAGTGAGTGTTATTTATTCATTTTGATCAATTTTTCCACATTGTATAGTTCACGAATATTTTGAAAAATAGCATACTTTTACTCAGTGCAACATGCAATTTGATCCTCCTGCAAAATTTTTACAAACAAAAGGTGATCCACCCATGCCATGGTCAAGATGGAAAGAAGAATTTTTGACATACATGAAAGCTATGGATGGTGAAAGAATGGGTGCTGAAAGAAAAAAAAGCATTTTTTTACATTGCCTGGGATCAGAGGGACAAGTTATTTTTAGAGCACTTCCAGTAATTACTATCCAAAGTGAAGAAGGAGGAGATTCCATAAACGTTTATACTGAGGCTTTGGCTAGAATGGAGAAAAGATTTAAACCCACAATAAATATTGCATTAAATCGCTTTAAGTTTTATACTAGGGTACAGAAGGAAGAAGAATCTTTTGATGACTTTTTGACAGCATTAAGGTCACTGATTATTCATTGTAATTTCGGCTTGATGACTGACGAAATGATACGTGACCAAATAATAGTACATGTTAGAAGCAAAAAAATTCAAGATAAGTTGTGGGTCATCGGTGACCCCAATTTGACAGAAACCATAGCCACAGCTAAAGCGCAGGAACAATCTGATTTATGGATGGAAACTGTCAGACAGAACACTGATAAAAAGTCCACAGATGAAGAGATATGTGCTGTTGGATACAAATCTGAGACTAAGCAAGATGTTACACAACCTCCGGGAACAAATAGATTTAACAAGTCAAAATATGGTGCTACTCAGAGAAGAAATGATGTGGTCAATAACAATAGTATATGCTACAGATGTGGCAGCAAATTTCATTATGCTTCCTTTCCAGGTTGTCCAGCTTTAAATAGAGAGTGTAAAATATGTAATAGGATAGGTCATTTCAGCAACATGTGCAGAGATAGACGACCACACATGCAGATGCGAGGAGCAGTATCTTCTTTATCTGCATCCGACGTAAGTACGGTTATGGAAGCAACACCAGTTGTTGAGAAAGGTTTTGTTGTTTCCATTTTAGACTACAACACTCAGGTTCAAATGAAGTCACCCAAATGTGTTTTTCAGGTTCTTGACATTAATTTGTTACTTATGGTAGATTCAGGTTCGCCATGGACTATCATATCTCATCAATATTATATAGATACGTTAGCTCAGTCCATATCGTTTAGTATGTTGCAACCTTCGGATATTGTTGCTGAAAGCTTTTGTGGAAAAAAATTGATATTATGGGTTTTTTCCATGTGAAATTACATTTCAAATACAGAAAAGCTGAGATTAAATTATATATTTCCCAAAAAGGTGTGAATGTGCTAGGATGGCAGGATCAGTGGAAGTTGGGGATTATTCTTAATGCTCGTTCCAAGGAGCCAGTATCTCTATGTGATGACAGCTTAATGAATACCGTTGCGGTGGTTGAAGATAGTACTTTACAATCTGGTAAAGAAATTAAACTTCTCAAAAGTTTTAGTAATGTATTTTGTGACAAACTAGGTAAACTTAAAAATTTCTCACACAAAATTGTTTAAAAAAAAATCTTTCACCAGTGGTACAAAAATTGAGAGGAGTCCCCATAAACATTAGAGAAGAACTTAAAGAAATGTTAGATGAATTATCCAAAGATGGTATAATTGAAGCTATAGAATCATCAGAATGGGTCTCTCCGATAGTTCTTGTACGCAAGCCTGATCAAAAATTGAGAGTATGTGTGGACTTGAGGGCTCTCAACTCCAACATTGTAGTGGATTGTCATCCCCTACCTAATATAAATGAACTGGTGTCTCTCTTAGATGGTGCACAAGTGTTTTCCACGTTGGATCTTAGATCGGCTTACCACCAGATAGAACTCACTGAAGAATCTAAAAAATACACAGCTTTTATCACTCCACAAGGTCTTTTTCAATACACTCGTATGCCTTTTGGGTTGGCATCAGCCGCGTCAGTTTTCCAAAGAGTCATGTTCCAAATTTTTAGGGATTTGGATAAATACGTCAAATGTTTCCAAAATGACATACTTGTTTTTTCTAAGAATACTGCTGAACATGAAATACATCTAAATGAAGTTTGTAAGAGACTGGAACAAAATGGTTTAACTCTCAAGGCACACAAGTGTAAATTATTTAAAAATCAGTTGAATATTTAGGACACACTTTGTCTGGAAATGGGGTTGTTCCAAAGAAATCTAATGTAGAAGCAATTATCAAAGCTCCATCACCAGACAACAAAGAACAACTTCTTTCGTTCGCAGGTATGTGTGAATACTACAGCAAGTTTGTAGAAGGTTTCGCCACAAAAATGGAACCTTTAAGAAAACTTTTGAGGCAAGGTGCTAAGTATGAGTGGACTGATGTACAACAATTTTCCTTTGAAGCCATAAAAAATGATATAATTAATGCTCCCACACTCAAACCTTTCCGCATCAACAAAGAGTGCATTATTACTGTAGATGCAAGCCTTTACGGTTTGGGAGGAGTTCTCTCACAAAAAGAGGGAAAGGAAGAGTGGAATGTTGCGTTTGCTTCCAGGACGTTAAATGAGTGTGAATGTAAATACGCAGTTATTGAAAGAGAGCTTTTAGCCTGTGTTTGGGCCATAGAGCACTATAGGCTATATGTATGGGGAAGCAAATTCATCCTTAGGACAGATCACAAGCCACTGGTTAATATATTGTCGGCTGGAGGTGGATGGAATTCCACTGCCAGAATTGCAAGATTAGCATCCAAATTACAGGAATATAATTTTAAAACGATATATGTTCCAGGGAAGAAAAATGTTACAGCCGATTTTCTGTCACGTTTGCCGTGTAATCAAGATGAAGTCAATGTTGTCAAAGAGTATGATTTGGTAGTAACCATTGAAGACATAGTTCAAGAGAAGTTCCAAAGTATAACGGAAGAGTGTTGGTGTAAATGTGAACAGGATGATGATAAATTGGGTGAGCTAAGAAAATTTATCTTGGAGGGTTGGCCTAAGAAGAATTTACTAAGGCCAGATCTTTTACCTTTTTTTAATGTTTCGGAAGAGTTGGAAGTAGAAGGAAATTTTATTTTTAAATCTGGTAAATGTATTCCCCCGGAAGGTATGTATAATGTTATTTTACAGCTTGCACATAACACCCATCCGGGTATCTCTTCCATGAAACGCCTGGTCAGAAGTTATTTTTGGTGGCATGGTATTGATAAATTCATAGATAGGGTAGTCAGAGAATCTGCTGAGTGCGTTTCTAGTGAAAAAATGTTAAAAACACATACTCCACCTTTGAAAATGGTCAAATGGCCCACTGAACCGTGGCAAAAATTGCTT
The DNA here is from genome assembly GCA_963921515.1 of Calotriton arnoldi. Taxonomy (NCBI): domain Eukaryota; kingdom Metazoa; phylum Chordata; class Amphibia; order Caudata; family Salamandridae; genus Calotriton; species Calotriton arnoldi. The sequence goes on from CAWUFW010000375.1 coordinate 2,976,417, forward strand.
TTGACATCTCAGGTCCATTTCATATGTTACCAGAGTCTTCACGATATGCTTTAGTAATTGTCGATTATCACTCAAAATGGCCTGAGGTAAAATTTGTTGCTAAAGCTACCACAAGTGCAGTAATCAATTTTTTTAAAGAAATATTTTCTCGTGAGGGGTGCCCATCTGTGTTAATCACAGATAATGGAGTGCAGCTAACATCCTCCAAAATGGAAGAATTTCTCAAAGAATGTAAAATTATTCACAAACTCACATCACTTTATGAACCACATGAAAATGGTCAAGTGGAATGTTTTAACCGTATTCTCAAGGGTTTTGTTGTAGATTCGCTCAAATTTGGTTCAAATTGGGTGAGTGCTTTAAGAGAACGGTTATGGATCTACCGTATCACACCACTCACCACTACTGAAGTCAGTCCTTTCAAACTTCTCAAGGGGAGGGAGCCTGCATCCAATGTATGTCCATGGTGGTTAAGAGAAAAATCACAAATGTTTATTTCTGGAAAGGAGTGTGTGAGTGATGTGGCAAAACGAGTAGAATTTAAACAAATGAAAACCAAAAGATGGTATGATGACAAATGGAGGGCTAAGAAACACACTTTCCAAATTGGTGATTGGGTTAGAATTCTCAAACCAGGTTTTTTAAACAAGGGTGCCAACAAGTTTGGTAAAGCCATTCAGGTTAAAAAAATATTTAGCAACAGCGTCATAACCCAGGATGGCAAGGCTTGGCATGTTAGAAGGTTGGCTAAATGTCCCATGTTAAGTCTTGCTCATAATGGTAATGTTGTTACACAAAGCAAATCCATTACCAATGATGTTAATATAAGTAATGATGATTCAGTGGCTCTCAGAGTTAAGAATTCAAATCGTATTATACAAGTTCCAAAGAGATTCAATGATTTTACATAGCTTCTTTCTTTTCGTGTTCTTGTTAATGAGGGAGATATGTTACATCCTTCCTCTTTCTTTTATTTACCCTGTTCCTTTAAGATAATATGTCACCTGGCCGCATGCCATCCTGCATGCGGTATGTTATCTTTCAATGTGATTCCACATTCCATTGTTCCACTATGTTGTACTGGTTACAGTTTGGCCCAGTTGCATCTGGAGCTTCATCTGTGAGGTGTACATCTGCCGTGCTGTTAATAAATCCACTATTCATCTTTATTTGGACTTGGATCTTGTTTTAATATTATGTTATTTGCATTGTATAAATTTGTTTTGTGCACACAACAGGTGGTAGATGGGGCACCAAATCAGCGGCAGTTTGTTATATTGGTATATTTATAATTCCTTGTTATATTAATAGAAGGGAACCATTCACTTCTAGTAGGCTTTGACAGACGCACTTCATCAACTTTTGTCTCTCCCACCTACAGGTGGTAACAGTTCAGCAGAGAGACGTGCACAAGGTGAGGTCTGACGTCCAGATTGCACACACCAATCAATTGTTGGTGTAGATATATATATTTTTCCCACTAATTAGGGAACAATAGAAACACACAGAGCTGGTTTCGCGGGTCTGTACCTTTGACTCGAATGGCACGCCAGGATACCCCATTTTTACCATTATGGTACCAATATGCACAATGCGTATTTAACGCGCTACAAGTTTAGCAGCGCAGCTTCTAGACCAGGCAACTCGTGAATCATCATTGAACATACAAGCGTGTGATATGCAATCTTCATACGCACGTTTCTGAACTTCCACGTTCAACACAGCCCGCATTTCTATCCCATTGACAATTCGTAGAGGACTGCAAATACCAGCATGCCCCGTTACTATTCCCGGGGAAAACTACTCTCAAACACCAGTCAGTGGGTTCGCCATGCTCCTATTACATGGTTGATGTATATTTGGTTATTTAATGTCATAGTTTACTTTGCACATCGTTTTTGAACTTCGTCTAACTGTATTTTTACCACTTACTAATGGCGACCATGAAACTGTATGTGACGATCACAATTGTGTCCGCTTTTTATGTTTATGTTTACATTTCACAGGAAGTGTATGTAAGCAATGACTGTGTGGTTGCCCCATTGTGTGATCAAGACTCTGCGGAGTCGAAACGCGTCACGGAGGGTTTATGACGATAATAAACCCCCTTTTCTAACTTTGGAGTCTTGCTTGGTTTATGCGTTAACCTGAGAGCGCGATAGGTAACCCCGCTTTGGATGTATATTGAATTACCGGTTTTTCTCCGCCGGCACCGCGCCACCCCTCTACGGGCCTGCATCTCTGGAAGGAGAGTCTTTGTTTGTATATATATATATATATATGAGGCCTAAGGAGGCACACTGACTGAGCTCCACATAGACGTGCTGCAGTCAGTGTGCCCTCCAATGGGCCCCATGAAAGGAAAGAAAGTGGATCCTAGGGAGGTCGCAGACACCCTCCTGCAGCAGAGTCCAGTTATACATTGCGCGCACCTTCAGGTGATCTCTTCCCCTTTGAAATGAAGGCCGGGTTGCCACCTGCACAGTAAAAGGCAAACTGGTGGCCTGAAACTGTCAGTCCCTTTTCACTACTGCCCTGTTACCTGTACAGGCATGGGTTCATGCCTGCACCGGGGAACAGCAAGTTGCTGTAATACGGCGCACTGTCCACATCTGTGCCTTGTTCACAGACTGCGACAGTGCACTGATCCATAATATGGCCCCTGTGTACAGTACTTCACATATGGATTATTTATATTATGTATTTAATGCAGATGAGGACTTCTGGGCCTGCACACAGGGAGTTTTGCTTAGTCACCAGCACTATATGTACCGTAAAAGGAGGAGTTATTCCAACGCAAGCAAGGAACGGGGCATCACAACCTAGAGATTGGTAATAAAACACATCCATATTTGGGTCCAGGGTTCCTCCCACCCCCTGTGCCCCGGTGTCACCGCATCTGCTGCAACGTTGATAACTGCGCAACAGATGTATTCAAAATCCGTGTAGGTCAAACCAAAGAATGGGTGTGGGCGCGATCAGCCCTTATATAGTCTGGCTCATTTTCTGTCTCCTTGCAGTCTCTTCAGTTACAAGATTAATTCACTTTGAGGTCTGCAGCGCTGCACTATTAATACACCAGGCAATCCCACCTCAGATTGAGAGACCAGGAATTGAGAAAGAAACTAAGGGCCATGTACAAAAGTTTGAAATAGCGAGTTTCTAATTGTGATTTCCTGCGAATGGCAATTAGGAAATCGCTATTTCCAATTTATGAAACTCGTTTGAGTTTCATGTCCGATTCCCAATGGGTCGCAAATAGACCTACCTCATGAATAATAATGAGGTAGGTCTCGGTTTGTGACCCATTGGGAATCACTATAATCACATGGATGGTGGCTTGCCGGGGTCAGCAGACCATGTCTGTGATTGCTTTTATATAAAGCATTCTTTTTTTAAAATGTAGCCCGTTTTCCTGAAAGGAAAACGGGATGCGTTTCCAAAAAAAAATGAGAAATTGTATTTTTATTTTTTAAGAGTAGGCAGTGGCCTGCGCTTAAAAAATGCTTATACAAACATTCACAAAGGGGAAGGTGTCCCTTGGGTACTCCTTCCCATTTGCGAATGGGTTACCACCAAATTGAATTTGGTGGTAAAATGCAAATGTTTTGCGACCACATTTCTGTTGCAAAACATTCATACATACTACTGCGATATGGTATTAGGAAGGTACGCTCTCAACACGCCCCTTCCTAATCTCGAATCGCAAACCCAAATTGTGATTCGATAACAGGTTACCGGATCGCTATTTGGGTTTGGTACATGTCAAAATGCAGCAGCGGTTCCTGGCATAGAGCGTTGGGTACCCGTCCACCCAGTTACCTAGGTTATGTGGATGGTAATTGCTAGCATCAATTGCCATCCACTTAACACTTAATAAAACATTTCAAGATTGTGCCGCCCTCAGTGCCTGGCTGTCTCTTGTGACTCGTCCTGCCTGACAGGAGAGTCAGGCAGCCAGGCCCATTTCGGATAGACATTTGCAATTGTGCCCAATTGAATGTACTAATAATGTAATCACTGCAGACTATGGGCGACCTAGCGCCAGCCCTGGCTACCGTTTTTGGGGGTCTGAAGAGACCACCAATTTATGACGCTAAGCAGCATCCTATTTTCCAAGCAGCCCAGGGCGTGTACAGCACCAGCCCTCTATTTACCAGAGCTGCTGTTCACTCACTACACGGGGCAGCAACACCCTTTTCAAACTTGTCATGGAGTGACGAGTCGGAAATGGTTGGGGGGTTACAACATGCTGCCTGTGAGTGATCTTGTGCTGGGGAAAAGTCTTGGTTGCTGTCCGTTACAGAGCTTCAGCCTTAGGCATATACAAATTAAATTATTAGGACACCGCAAAATGAAAGCTGAGGGATTCTTTTAAAAATAGGCGTTTTACATGTGGAGAAAGGGCACACGTCAGTTCAAATAAACTGGTGTGCCGAACGGTAATGCACGTTCACCAGAAGGCATTGCCAAGTCTGCAGGGTGATGCAACTGCTTACTGGCACAATCAATCAATCAGGGGTTTGTAAAGCGTGCTACTCACCCGTGAGGGTCTCAAGGCGCTGGATGGGGGGGGGGGAGGTGCAGCTGCGGATCAGTCGAAGAGCCAGGTCTTGAGGCACAGAATTAAAAGAGCAGCAAACGTACATCATAATACCATGAGTAGGCATGGGATGTTGTTCAAATAGTTAACAATTGTGAAGTGGAAGTTAATTTGCAGGTGAGGCCCGGCAGTAATGACACTCTGGGCACGTGGATGTGCCCAGAAGTGGCCAATGTCAATTAATTCAATGAAAGATTAATGTTTCGTTTACCTGCTGTCTTGGAGACTGTACATGCTAATGAGTTTCTACATGTAATGTACTTATACTCAGTGCTTTAAATGGGCCGGGACTGTCCGGTACGGAGTACTGGCACTTTTTTATTTTGAGAGGGAGAGTACCGCCACTTCTGAAGAGAAATGCTATACTTTTAATTGGAGAGTACCGGCACTTCTCAGAAACAAGCAAGTACTCTGGTACAGAGTACCTGCACTTCTATTTTTCCATTTCAAGTACTGCTTATACTTAGGGTCCATGAAGCATTAGGGGCTGGATATAACATAAATGCGGTGCAAGTAGTAACATGTAAATCTGTTGGAAAGTGGAGTGCAATTATATGTGTTTCTTTTGAAACTGTTGCCTGCTTACTGTCTCAGAATAGAGAGTGCAAGTGTCTGTCTTCGGTTAGAACAGGAGAGAAAAAGCTGGGTCAGCAAGATTTCCTGTGCCTAAACAAATAAAGTACATTTCTGTGATTTTCATAGTGTGCCAACCAATCGATATTTTATTGCCTCTCTGAGCCTTATGTAATTGCACCCAGATATATAACACAACAACTGACATACACCAAAAATCAGCCAGCACTATTGGCTTTGTCAGTGGTTGTTAACTGTCTGAGATAAATAAGAAACAACAAATTTGTACTGAATAATTTCAATTGAAAATGTTTTCTGAAATGATCACCCTGTGAATGAAACATTACTGAGGCCCGTGGGATGGGTAGTGGTCTTCGGAATGTCTCAATCACTCCCATTAGGTTCATCCTGCATGACACCCTTTTTCTCGCCACATCTTGTCGATCTACATCACTTACATTTCATCTACTTACTCTTCAGCATCCTTTTTTCACTCTCTCGTCATTCACTTCACCACTCCCAAACACGCAACACAACCACTCACCTCTGAGCACTACATCGATTTTAACTTTCATCTTGTTAATATTTTGGCAGCTGCATACTTCCTTCATGCACATTTTCACAGAAACACAATTGAAACTGGAATGTGTCACCATTACTCGGTGTACTCTGCAGAGAGGCCAAGGATTGGATGAGCATGCATTCTGAATACCTTTCTGATTAACAGACAGGTACCCTGAGAGCTTCACACTGCCTTCAGCCTCAACTCCACAGCTCTCAAACCTGGCACATGATAAACACCTACAAGATTAATATGCTACACAAACAAAAGGTAAAAAAAACATTCTGAGTTTTCCTTCGTAAATGCCCATAAGAACAGTATTTTTGGTCCATTTGTTACAGAAATTGTGCTGAAAACTGCACCTAAATATACCAGTTTTTAAAAACAATTCTTGAACTGGGGGAGAACTCCCCCAAAAGCCCCTGAGAAGCGTCGGGCTTGCTCGCTTTGCTCGTACATGCATAAATAAATGATGTGGTCTTATTTTTTGGGGGGAGTTTTATATAGCGCGAACTTGACCGGAAGTATCAGAGTGCTTTACATGAGCACCAGTTGCGTTAAAGATGGACACGTTGATTTTTTTATGCACGGGGAGATTAAGTGATTTGCCCAGAATCACAGGATGTTGGGCGTCCCTGTCGAGACTTGAACCCGGTTGCCCAGCTTAAAGGTTGCCCACTCTAGCCATTAGGCTCACCGCTTTCAAAATTCACCAGCCGCCACTGTCAAAATGCCCATTTGCGTTTGCAAACAGGCTGATTCTGTGAATCCGCTCGTTTGCGACTCCCCCAAAAGAAGGTTTGTACATGCGGTGGTAACTTCGTTCAGGGCCGCAGAACTTTCAAATTCATGCTTCCCCTTTAATTTCCACATCTTTATCATTCGCACGATTATACTACCACCTACTGGTTAAAGTGGCGTACTGTATTTCAGTCAGTCATGGTTAAAATTCATGACCTCGACACACGAAATGTACAAATTATTAAAATATATCTTTTGAGTATTTGTTTAAACTTTTGCAGTTTGATGGCCAATGGTTTAACCGTCAACAAGTTCACATTCTATCTCAAGTATAACGTTTTTTTCCAGTTTTCTGTAATGACAACAAAAATGGTCTTCATTTTAAATTTAGTTAAACTTATTTTACAAAGATCTGAAATGTTATTATGCTAATCATTATAACCGTTTTGTTACATAAATGACCATATTGTTGAGACTTTCAATTAAAATGTCACATAATGATTCTATTAGTTGATTTTGAAACTTTTACTTCAGTGCATTATTAGTGAGAATCTATTTAACCCTCTTTTGTTTTACGTTCTTGATTAATGGACGGGGCTCTGGATAATCAGCCTCCTCGGAGTAAGACATATAGTGGGCTTACTCTCCAGTAGGGGACTAATGCATTATTTAGTTCAATGTAGGCTTTCTGTACAGTGCTACATTTTCAATATTTCATAGTTCTCACTTTACAAACATTGCTTCAGGTGGGATGGACTAGGGCGTGGCCTAAGAAGGTATTTAAGGAATCTCCACATGAAGTGTGGAATCTCCACATGAAGTGTGGCCTGTGTAACTAAGGGCGTGGCCTAAGAACCGTATCTAAGAAATCTCCATAAGTGGTGTGACCTATGTAACTAAAGGCGTGGCTTAAGAACCGTATCTAAGAAATCTCCACAAGAGGTGTGGCCTATGAAACTAAGGACATGACCTAAGAACCGTATCTAAGAAATCTCCATAAGAGGCATGGCCTATGTAACTAAGGATGTGGCCTGAGAACCGTATCTAAGAAATCTCCATAAGGGGTGTGGCCTATGTACCTAAGGGCGTGGCCTGAGAACCGTATCTAAGAAATCTCCGTAAGAGGTGCGGCCTATGTAACTAAGGGCGTGACCTGAGACCCGTATCCAAGGAATCTCCGTAAGAGGTGCGGCCTATATAAATAAGGGCGTGACCTAAGAACCGTATCCAAGGAATCTCCATAAGAGGTGCGGCCTATGTAACAACCGTATCCAAGGAATCTCCATAAGAGGTGCGGCCTATGTAACTCAGGGCGTGGCCTAAGAACTGTGTCTAAGAAATCTCCATAAGAGGTGCGGCCTATGTAACTTAGGGCGTGACCTAAGAACCGTATCTAAGAAATCTCCATAAGTGGTGTGGCTTATGTAACTAAGAGCGTTACCTAAGAACCATATCTAAGAAATCTCCATAAGAGGTGTGGCCTATGTAACCAAGGGCATGGCTTAAGTACGTATCTAAGAAATCTCCATAAGAGGTGTGGCCTATGTAACTAAGGGCGTGGCCTAAGAGCCGTATCCAAGGAATCTCCATAAGAGGTGCGGCCTATGTAACTAAAGGTGTGGCCTTTAGAATCGTATCTAAGAAATCCCCATAAGTGGTGTGGCCTATGTAAGTAAGGGCGTGCCCTGATACATGTGAAACAGAACCTGGAGCTCGCAAATTTTATGAATAAAGTCTCAATGGACAAAGCACGGTCAGGTCCAGACCCACGAAATGCACTTCCTGTAACTGTCTGCGACTGATTAAGAGAGGTTAAATGAAATCTATGACGTCTCTGAGTGGAAATGAAAGTGTTAAATCGCAGGGATCAAAAAGGTTTCCAGAAACCTGGGGAAGGATTTCTATGAGGGCAGCTTGCTCTCACAGGAAAGAATTGCCTTTCATGGTGTTTTTTTTGTTTAAAACTTGGGGTCACTGGGTTATTATGGTATGGGGAGTAAAGTAGTTTAGCTACAATGCCTCATTTCAACTGGTCCTTAGGAACAGCCGCGAGCACCATACAAATTAGGACTCTAACTATTGGTCAGTAGGTCCAATATCAATTTTATTCTGATCGGTCAGGAGCTAGCAAAGGAACGGTACAAGAATGTTCATCGCTCCAGGCAAAGAAAAGGGCTTTTTTATTTCACCCTGCCTTATTTACATGTTATCTCCTCGTGACAGAGCTTTCCGGCTCCTTTCTAACCTCCTGTTAGGGGGAACTCCAGTCACAGTGCTTAATTTGAGCCGGTGGGGCCCAGCAGCACTCATTTTTAGGGCCAGGAACTTTTTTTCCCTGAACGGACATTTTTGGAGAGCAAGAGAGAGAAAAACACACAGAGGGGGAAAGAAGGAGGAAGACAAAGTCAGAAAAACCGTCACAAAGGGAGAAAGCAGGAGCCAGCAAGCGTGAGATAAAGGGGCAAGGAGTGTCTGGTAGTGGATTAAAGAGGAATGAAGGGGGCTGAAGACGGTACAGCCTGGCTAAACGGTGCGCTGACAGGTAATAGCGCCGGCTTCTGAGCAGAGCTTTGGGCACCGGCACTCATTCATTACAAATTAAGCACTGTTCAGCATGCAGTAAGTACTTGCAACTTGCAGATTCCAATAAATGCACACAGTGCCATAGAGATGTATTCAGGCAGTGCGGGAGGCGGTGGAGGGTAAAACCATCATCAAAGACAGTTGTTTTCACACCCATAAGTGCAACACTGTGGATCCACCCTCGTTGTCGCGTGCACACGTATCACGAAGCAATGCTCTGAACGCTGCTCCTGAGCGTCCCTTGATGTGCTTCATGCTCATAGTGAGTGTGTGGATGAGGTATATATTTGCATACAGCACTAACGTGCCTTCTGGTAGGATGACGGTATCTGAAGCACTTTTGTGCACTGAGGGGCATATTTACAAGCCCCTAACGCCATCGCAGCTGCACTTTTTCTGACACTCTGGTGTCGTAGTGCCATTCCCCATATTTACAAGGTGGCGCTAAGCCACTTAACGTGGCTTAACCCCACCTTGTGAATATGGCCCTTTCTGCCGCTGTCTACTGTGGAGAAGGGGCGGGCAATGAGCGTTGCAATGGGCGTTCCACCACAACACCCATTGCTTTTTGACACTGCCCCAAATTTACAAGGCTGGAGCAGCACCAAAAACGAAGGCCAGGTAATACCTGGTCTTAGAATAGCGATACGAGGAGAAATTATTCATTTCACCTCGGTTTTTGCTCTTTCTATGTGCGCTGCATTCTGCTGCACCATAGAAAGAGCAAATCACAATTATTGATTATTTATGTGCAGGAAGGTGTCCCTTCCTGCACATAAACAATCGCCCCTGCAGCGCTGGCACCCTTGCGCCATGCACTGGCGCTAGCCAGCTTTTTTAGCGCTGGTGGAAATGCAGGGGTGCTCCGTATTTTTGTAAATACGGTGCATCTCTGCATTTTGAAAATGTCAGAGCGCTGCATTGCTGAATTTGTCGTAACACAGCGCTCCTGCATTTTCTTGTAAATATCCCCCTGAATTTCTCTAGATGGTGTTACCTTACATAGAAGGTACTGACATTGAGAGTGAATATCATACTGCATCATCCACAGATCTTTAGTTTCCAATAAGGCATGATAGCAGTCAGTATTCTAGCACTAGGTATGACGTGTATGGCTGTGATTTGGTTGGGTTACTGATCAGAGCCCCATTAGAGTCTTGAGGCTGACTTAACTTCTGTCAGGTGAGAGGAGCATTGAGAGATAGGGTGGGGCGAATGGCTGCACAGAGGCCCAGACTTTGAGGGATCTATTCATCAAGCATCTCTGAGGTGAAGACTTTGTCCCGGGCGGTTTCCATTGCAAAATGTGTAGGGTTCGCATCCTCAATTAGTGGGGAAAGCACTCCACCCAACACGCACAACATGGCTCACTAGATCAAAAGCCCTTGAATAATAATGCCTTCCCTTGCTGTACTGGGGCCACCTGAGAGCTGGATACCCTTACATTTGGGATGTAAGCAAGCTCCCCTTGGGCACATTGACATTAACTATTTAAACTGGCAAGTCGCCCAAGCTGCCAGAGTGAACATGGCGCTGATACGCCTAAAAGGCGACTGTCAGTATGAATGAAAGAAGGAGTGACCCCACTCCCTAACAAATGTTTAGCAACTGTTCTGATCAGGAAGCCAGAAATAAACAAGGATGCTAAACCCTTGGGGTACCAACCCCATGCTATACTTTACATTGCTCCAAACTTTAGCACCAGCTTCTTATTTACTGTTAAGCAGAGCCTTTTCATCAGAAGTGCTAATTAATCTGGGTGTTTTACGCAACACCCCTGGTTCCCCTGCGCTGGCGCAAAAAAAGCTGCCTAGCGCAGCGCAGGCATCCAACCGCCATGTTGCAAGGGTGCCTGCGCTGCAGGGACAATTGTTTATGTGCAGGAAGAATCACCTTCCAGCACATAAACAATCAATAATGGCGGTTTGCTCTTTCCATGTGTGCTGCACAATGCAGCACGCATAGAAAGAGCAAACAATGAGGAGAAATTAATAATTTCTCCTTGTATCGCCATGCTAAGACCAGGTATTCCCTAGCGTTCGTTTTTGGCGCTTCCTCAGCCTTGTAAATCTGAGGCCGCATCAAAAAGCAATAGGTGTTGCAGTGGAACGCCCACTGCAACACCAATTGCATGCCCCTTTGCCACAGAGGACTGCGGCAGAAGGGGGCATATTTACAAGGTGGTGTTAAGCCACGTTAAGTGGCTTAGCACCACCTCGTAAATTTGGAAAATGGCGCTAGGCCACCAGAGCATCAAAAAAAGGGATGCTCTGGTGGCGAAAGGGTCTTGTACATATACCCCATAGTGTCAAAGTAAATGACTGACCTCAAGGTGCTAGGTATTAGGGCTAAGATCCCTGTTATTCTTATTCTCAGTGGTAATTGAATGTAGGAGGCAGATAGTCATACTGATCTGCAGGTGTGTTAAAATAATCTATTAAGAGGTATATATGTGATAAAGTACACCCTATGGTACATTATAAGGATATTGCAAATCACCAAGGCGTTCTATGACCATATAGAGGAATGAAGGCTGATTTCCTCAATAAGGTCATGCAACTTTAAGGTGACTTGCAGTATCCTTATAATGTATAGCAGCGGGTACTTTATTCCTTATAATACATGATCACACCATAATCCTTCCCACAAACCAATTACATTCTTGGTGTGAAGCTATTTTTATTTTATATGTAAAAGATGGGGTGTTTGTATACAAGAAGAATACAATAAGAATAATTAGTGCAAAACTAATCTAAAAATCTGATATTTTTTGAAAATAATAGTAGAATCTGTACAAATCCGATTAAATACACTGCAGTTCAGAATTCATAGAAACATTCTGTCTTTCCTATAACTACCGAAAGCATGGAAAAATAAACATGTTTCCATAAATATTTCCTTTCTCCTTTTCACTGTTCAACTAGAAAAACAGTGCAATTGAAGGTAAAGTCTGATTTCGTTTTCTAAAAATCTTTCTCTTTCCAGTCATCTTTTACATATGCTACAAGTCCTTGCCTCTGCCTCTTTTCAAGCTTCACTTATTACCTGGTTGGGTCCAGAAGAGCTGAATTCTAATTCCAGCTGCCACACTTGATCACATCGTGTGATCCTAAACAAGCTTTGTTTTCATCTTGTTCTCAGTTCCCCATAGCTGTTGCGCTGTTGAATGCATTATAACATACTGGACATCAGTTTTAAACTCTGTGCTTAATACTGATGCTTCTGGTGGAGGCACCTCCCATCTGAGAATAGTTGTGCCAGTAGGTGCAGGTGCTGGGCACTGGCACTCATTTCTGGGAACTGGAACTTATTTTCTATCATCAGACTTTGACCCAGAGGAAGAGGGTGAAAGACAATTGAGATTGAGAGAGATAAAAATAGGAAAAATGTGACAGAGTGTTGAAAAAGAATGCGCAAGTGTGTGATAAAGAGTCAGGAAGTGTAGATTGGTGGAAGAAATGGACAAGAGGTGGAGTTGAGACCAGGAAGATTTGGTATTCGGCACCACAGCATTCAGCAGCACCAGTGAGGGGCTCTAAAGATAAATCTTTGGACTCTTCCACTTATTGTTTTTAAAAACTAAACACTGCTTCTCACCCAAGCTTGCAGTGCTTAGTTTGAAAAAGAATGAACATTGGTGCCGAACGCTCCTTTTTTGGCGACACTATTAAAAATCACTGCGCCAAATGTTGTCATGTAGCTCCTAAAAATACATAGGATCTGTGCGTTTGTTGGACAACATAAACTAAGGGATTGGTGCCAAGACTGCTACATAGGCCTAGGTTCGGGTACATAACAATGTCAAGGCTGCGCGATGTTGAATTCACTTCAGGCCTTTTTAATCCACTAACAGACATTGCTGCCCACATTGCTCCATCTTAACAGTCCTTGCATTGTCCCTTTGTGCCCATTTTTCAAGTCTTTCTCTTCTTCCTTCTTTGCCGTTTGTGCGTTTTTCTCTCTCTTGCTCACGGTCAACATATGATGAGGAAAAATAAATGCGGGTCTCCAAAAATGAGTGCCGGTGGCCACACCAGGAACCACTGGCTCTAGTTAGGCACTGCCGGCTTGTGTCTGAGTTCACTCATCCGGACTGCAGTATTTTGGAGGCACAGGTCTTCTGTAGATCACTGGAGGTTTTTAGAGACCTGTCCATTTCCTGAGCACAAAGCCCACTGTGCAGTGGTTTAGGCACCAAAAAATCTGGGTCTGACATAGATTTTGGCAACCAAAGTATTCTGTCACAATCATGATGGAGTCCCCTGCCTGCCAAACCCTCGGTCCTCCTGCTCTATTCTGTATTGGGTGGACCATCAGGCATCAGAATATTTACTCAGATGGCCTGATAGAGTAGGGGGCCATTAGAGTAAGAACATCACACTGCCTGCCCTATTTACAGCTGACGGTGTAATGTCCTTTTTATCTGTCCGTCACCGCCAGGACAACCTGGCAGTCAAGCACAGAAAAAAAAACATACTGACCCCAGACGCTAAGAGAAAACTCCCAGGGTTTATTTCTAAAAAACATAAACGTTTGTTGAACAGCCACCTAATAGACTGCACCTTTCCGCCAAAACTTGTAGCGATTTAAAAGGAATGGCTGTGAATGTGGTTCTTCTGAAGTTACAGAGATCACCGCTGGGCAGGCAGCAGTGGTTAATTTGCAACAAAAAATAAGTGCTGGGGCTCTCGTCAGCAGGCAACTTGCATCAGCCCGTTTCTCCTGTTTGCGCCGCCTAAAACACAACCAACTACTAACTATGAAAGTGGGGAGAGGAAGTGGCGTAAAAGCCAGAGCTGCCGACTTTGGAGCTGGGGAACCAGGTTCGAGTCTCGGCATCGGCTCAACAACCTGTGATTCTGGGCAAATCACTTAATCTCCCCGTAAATGAATGTGTGCTTAACTGGTGCTCATTAAAAGCGCTGGTGTTGAGGATTAAGTGCCGGTGCTGAGCACCGGAAAGCACAGGCTCAAATTAAGCACTGGCAGGCAGTAGTCTATCAGAGAGACGGATGTAATGTCCTCTGCCACCATGACAGACGGGTGGGCCATCTGCCAAACTCTAAATCAGCTGCTTTGTCCTTTCAAAATCTTCATCCAAACCTGCTCCATATGATCCACTAATCACTACCATGTCTGAGCTGTGAACAGGATGAGGTGCTTTTTATTCTCACAAGCACAGCACCATCACATCATGCTTTCTGTAAGCACTAGATTGGTGTTGCTGGGGTGAAGGTCATTTAGGAGTTGACACAGTTTGCAAACCTATAAAACTAGCTGTTGATGTACTGATGTACGAAAAAGGTCGACAGCCATTAATTTGTAAAACAAAAGTACGGAGGCTTAAAGTTTTTCCCACAAGCATGCTGCAACCACTGAGAAATGCTGGGGCTTCATGAATACAAAGTCTGTCTCATTTTTGTTCCCCCTCAGGGCTCTTTCTTGCACCGACCTACATTTCCTGCTTCTTTATCTCACTTTTGCAAATCAGTTCTTATTCATCCCTCTTTATCACTGTTCCTACCTTTCTCTTTTCCTCCACTCTCCCTTTTTTTCTTCATTTTCTGTATTTCCCGTCTCAGGGTCATAGTTTGATGATGAAAAAAAGTCCCAGTCCCCAAAAATTAGTGCTGCTTCCCACCACCTGCACAAAATAATCACTGGTTTTACAGTGAATTAGTTCAAATAAAAGAAGCAGTTTTGCAGTTTTAGTCTACGCAGGTGCAGGCAAACGCAAAGGTTTGCTCCATTGCCTTCATTCAGGGCACGAGTCGGGGGTACCTGCAGGTGGACAGCGTCCACCCACTATTTTCACAGGGTTAACGCCGTCCACCCTGCTGGGAATTTGGGCCCCACTGAGTAATGTGCTGAACTCGTCCACGTATAATTTCCAAACACCGGGACACTTTCAGCAGCGCATGCACGTTGTCTGCTTTCCATCTGCAACAAGCAACAACGTGCAGGCGGGGATGGGGCTTTCTTATTTTACACTCCTGCTGGGCCCATAACAAAGGCCGAATTTGAAGGTTCATCAGGCCTCCTTTTGTTCGAGTCTCTTTGCCGAGAGCAGTCAAGAGCCTCACACCTGATGCAAATGAAGCAGAGGGGAAACAAAGGCTCACACTTTGTTAGCACTTCACACATACTTAAGAGAGGCAGCTTTTGCCTTTGTTCAGTCCCTGTATATAATAGATGCATGCACTGTAAGAATGTCAGATGGGTTGGTCTTTCCCAGTATTTACACCAAACAAATTTCATTTATATAGAGCTTACTTCCCCTTAGGAGGTGTTGAAATAATTTAAGTGCTACTATTTTTTTTTGTATAGCCCTACTCACCCCAATGCAGATTGTCAGAGCGCTTTACATCAACATGTGTATATTACATGTACAATAAATTATATAAGTTTGTAAATGAATGAATAAGATGTGTTACATGAAACTGGGGGATTGCAAGGTGTAGAAGTCACATATCATCTTCCATAGCTCACTGTGCTATTATCCTCGCAATGCGCTCAAATGTACACATGATAAACCTGCTAAACCTATATGTGAGGGCTTTAGATCTGATGTCACTTCTTGTGATGCCACTTCCTGTGAAGTCGTGGCTTGTGATGCCACTTTCTATGATGTCAATTCCTGTGATGCCATGTGTGATGTCATGCACCGCGATGTCGCGCGCCGTGATGTCGCGCGCCGTGATGTCATGCGCCGTGATGTCGTGCGCCGTGATGTCACTTGCATACTGCCTAACTAGGTTAGTCCCCCCACTTTTTTTAGGACTTGTGCCCTGCCTTCATTACTAATTTGCAACCGGAGGATTTGACTGGTCCTGGGTCAAGCTGTGGGAAAACGTCAACAAGTGCAGAACCAATGAGCTGAAAGACCTAGAACATTTCTGGTGACTTATTGTTTGTAGAACTGTTTGTAGAAGGCGCATTTTAGAATTTCACTTTTTAGGTTGCAGTTGATTTTCAAAGGGCTCATCCTATGTTAGCAATGATATACCCAATTTGGGGCACAACCATCAGCTCGGAACACTGAACCAATTAATGACTCGATCAGAAAGGGAGAAGGGGCGAAATGAATGGTGTCAAATTAAGATCAAGTATTGGCAAAGGCAATAGTTCTGGAATGAATGTGCTAATGCATGCAGCACTACCACATTAGACTGACACAAGAGCGAGCCAGTAGGAGGTAATAGAGAAGGCTGTCTTTGTAAAATAGTCCCACATGCAGGTCAAGTCAAGCACTCGCGTGGAGGAGGAAAGATACGCTCCAACAGCCAATACCATTAGGTGAGAAATTAATACTTCACGGGACTGACCCAAGTCATTATTGACAAAAGTCTCTAGTCAATTTTTGAAAAAGTCTGGATGAAGAAAGTCAGTGGCCGAAAGGGGCAGATCCAAAGTCCAATCTATGTACATTGTTAGCAGTAGGCATGTTTTACAGCTGCACTGATAAAACCCAGGCCTAAAAATGAGACACACATCAATAACTAAAAAAAAAAAGAAAAGCTGTTGCCCATACGTTCTCCTTATTCGTCTGACCAAGCGAATATCACGCACTCCTTGATTCCTGATTTCCAGCTTGATTAATGATGCTTTGAAGAGTTGTTGCTTACCAATGTTCCTTTAAAAGTGGTCCATTGATTTGTTTTGCTGTTCCTGTTTCAGGATCAATAGTTGCCTGGGAATCGGGCTTGGTAAGGTGAGGTTACTATGGCAGCCATTATTCCACTCATCAATGGACCTCAGTTCGCTTACTTTCCTGCTGCGAAAGAAGATCAGTTTTTATCCAGTGCCGCGAGCCTAAATGATAACTTTTCAGCGTTTTACTCTTCCTGGAAAGCAGTGTGGGAGGGAGAAGAAGGAGCAGGGCTGGGATGAAGGAAATAAAGGAAGGATGATGCAAGAAAGGAAAGTGAGAGGAAGAGTGGTGGGCGAAAGGGAGGAAGGAAAGGAAGAAAGAGAGAATGGAAAAGGAAAAAGGAAGGAATGGTGAATATAGAAATTAGAGAGAAGAAGAAAACTTCTGTCTGAGTGAGAAGAGAAGATCGTCTGCGGTTCTAGTGGGGTACTGACTTCTGGCAACCTCCTCTGAAAGAAATAAGCCAGCAGTCCATGATTGGGACCAGAGCAGGACAGGTCTCTTTTTCCACCTGGCATTTCTCCGGTGGGCTGGGGCCCTTGGCTTGAGCATTTTTGCCAGCGCTGCTTTTGGTTCCCAAGTCTGGCCCTGATTGGGACAGACCACTCGCTGAACACATTTCCTCTGGAACACTCTTCTACGGGCATCGAAGTTATTAGGGTTGAAGTGCCAGAAGGTGGGAGCAATCCCTCTCTTGAGGAACTGGATACCCTACCTGCTGGTTCTCGAATTGAGACTTGTACTGCACCACTATACCTCACCTATTGGATAAGGTCGCCAATCTTAAACAAAGTTTTTGGGAAAGTTAGAAGACCTTTCAAGGGAGTAGCTATCAGTGATGCAGAAAATGCAGTGGCACCAGGGCCAAGAGGCCTGGGTGTCCAAACAATCCTGACTATTGCTTTATTTTACTAGTCAATCAGCGGCCAAGGTGTCCATTATTCTTGCTTGCACTAGGGCCTATGCACCCTTGCTACTCCATTGAGACCTTGCATTCACAGAATTAGTGCTCCAGTGAGTTAGGAAAAACTAGGCCAATCTCTGCACAGCCTTTCACTTATGGCGGCAATCTTGATCCAACCTGGACAAAGATATGATCTTTTGGGTAAGGAAGAAATGTTTCTGCCTCCAGCCAGATGCCAGGCATTTTCCCTGGGTTGTCTTATATTTTAATTTGGTTTATATATCCCTTGATATCCCTGACGAGCCACTGAAGTACATTAGAAAATGTGCAATGTGGGAAGTGCTTGGTTGGAAGAGTTCAACAAACGAAAAATTGAAGTAATGCTGAACAAATCAAACATTTACCCCCAGGTACAGATCTGGGTTTAATCCATCATTTTGTTGCTCACCACGCCAGCCTAGTTTAGACGCAGCCATATACAAATCAGTGTCGACCCTGCTCCCTATGGGTACAGTCCAGCCCGAACTGCCAGGCCAGGTCCTCCCTGGACCGGAAACAAGCATTATGAGACCGGTTTTGGGGTATCACCCCTCATCAGTCAGGCCAGCTTGAATCCAGTGCACAGTGAGCTTGAATCCAGTGAGCACAGGGCCCACGTCTGGGCATACCCTTCCCATTTAGGGCTACAAAAGCAAAAAGAACAAATGATGGATGGAATGCTGAACAAATCAAACATTTACCCCCAGTCACAGATAAGGGTTTATTCCATTGTTAGTTTGCTCACCACACCACCCTAGTTTGGACCCAGCTATATGCAAATCAGTCTTCACCCTGCTCCCCATGGAAACAGTCCAGTCCGAACTGCCAGGCCAGGTCCTCCCTGGACCGGAAACTAGCATCCTGGGAGTCAGGCTAGCTTGAATCCAGTGGCACAGTGAGCACGGAACCCACGACTGGGCATTACATTGTGGTCTAAGTGGAAAGTGTTTTGGTGTTGGCTGTGATTGACTAGAGCAGTGCTCTTATACTAGCACTGAATGCTGCACTTTGGTGGGTAATGAGTGAGAATGAGGGAGAGACATAACACGTGATTGAAGCATATTATTTTTTTACTTAGCTTGTATGCAGTGGCGGCTGGTGACATTTGAAAGTGGTGAGCCGTAAAATTAGTGGTGGAGTACACCGCAGCGAGCGAGCGAGCCCAAACGACCTAAGGAGGGTCCGGGGGGGTTCTCCCCCCGAGAAAATTTTGAAAAATGAGTGGGGAAATGGTGCATTTTTAAGACTTTCGGAAGCCACTGTGCTAAACAGAAACAGGCTACTGCCTCCCCTCAGACTATCATCAGTTCCAAGGCCTCATGAATAAACCATTCTAAATTGCAATAAACCACAATTAATTTTAATAATGTTGCATAAATAGGTTGGATTAGTCTACTGCCACAATTTGGTAACACCTGGCACCAGTCCATGCTATTCCTTAACCATGAACTCGGTGCCATTGCACAAATGAAAAAAGCATATTTTATTTGCGTAGGCTCAAAAAATCTAACAAGTCATGCAGTCAGGCTCAAAGGGCTCACACAAAGCTAGTTAAGGAAGGCAATAATCATGCAGGATTGGGGCCTACGTAAAAGCAAATGTACCAGTACCACCGGCATAGGAACACATATGGCATCGCCATCTACTACGTCGTTCTGGTGTAACAAGTCATGCACGAAGTCAGGCTCAAACTAAGGGCTTTAGGTGTCTCCCAGCGGAACAGGTGCATAAGTGAAATAAATAGCTTCAAAGAGAGTACTAAACACAATTGTAAATTGAAGAGTAGATTTTAACTGCAAAAATAAAACAAATACCATAACTGTGACAAACTAAAAAGTAGTATGACTGTTTAACAGTTAAATGAAGAGAGCTCGAAATCCATTCACTTCAACATCTGGATGCATGCCCCAACAAGAGATCGAAGCCACCACTACAGTTTAATTCCCAAAAACTTTTCACGAACAATTGTAGCCATAACTTGGCACCTCTGAATCCCTCTGGCATAATAAAGATCTAGTGTTTTATTAACTTATGGGTGCCTTTCCATCAGTGTGTACTGTCACTGGGGACGGTGGAACAGTAAAACATAGTACACATCTGTGGGGTCTATTAGATACCCCTATGTGCCAGGGCACATGACACAACTACAGAAACAGTGACAGTGAAGCACTATTGGGATGGCACCATCGATTGAGGGGTCTCTGGGCCCTCCGTTTCTCCTTCCAGTGGATTGCAGGGATGGGCGCGCTAAGAATGTGTCGCCTTTAGGAACGTTAAAGTTAGTGCGTCCCTCAGCGGCCTTTTTGCCAAGATGCCTGCGTCTTTACTTTGGTGGAGTCACACATACATATCATTTCCTCATTTGCATGCCACCACATGCCATGCCATTTGCATGCCACCACACCACCATGTAAGTGAAGGAATATCCACTTTGCTTTCTCCTGGACATGACTCTGCTCCCCCACAAATTCGCTTTCTGTGCCAGAAAACGTTAGTAATATAGCCCTGAGCTACTAATTAGTTCTATGGTCTTGAACACAGGGTGTTATAGCCAGAATGTTTCTTAAGCACCTATTGTTTAAAACATTGCAGCGCATTTCACTGACATTCTTCGAACATGAAACGGATGCATAAATGGATTAAAAGAACCAAGCAGAGTTGGAACAGTTCATCTTAAAAACAGAGCTAATTTTTAGACAGAAATATCCTAAACAGACATCATTTTGAAGTCATTCGGTGCTAAAGGGTGTAAATAGCTCGTGTAGAAGTGATCTAGTCATTTAGAAAGGTTTTTTTTTTTTAAAACGTGAGTGGTGGTCCCGGTGCTCGACATGCTGAATCAACACTCGCTCTCCTCAGTGGATAATAAGAATCCATGGTTTAATAACGCACACTGGGCCCTTCCTCTCCTGTCCTCACACAGCACTTAGTGACCGCCGCGAGCGCACAAGAAGCATGCAAATGTTACTTTCGCTCATGTCTGTTGTCACGTGGCCTGAATCACAGGAGAGAGGGGGAGGTGCATTTTAAGAACCTGCCATTTTTCAATACCGCCATCATTTTTATGAATACTCTATGAGGGCTTAGTGGGTTCTCACCACCTCTGATTGAGAGTTGTGATGCACATGTCATTTTGAAATCAGCAATGCAAACGTTTGGCAATGCTTATGGGCACCTGTAAGCTCACAAAGTGAGTGAGTGCCAAGCTTCGGATCACACATTTAAGCAGTGCGGTGGTTTACGATGCATCAAGTCATCACCCATGAGTATTGCTTGACCTCGTGTTTATCTGAAGTACAGCACCTCATATATAAATGCGATAAAATATTTAATAAATGCATGGGTTGCACTTTTTGTGTGTTCAAAGTGTGTCAATGCTATATAATGCCAACATACAAACTACAGAAAAATAAGCTTTCCTTCCAACAGTGACCACAATATACAGGCAATAGTGTAAATGGAAAATAGAACATTAGCAACCAATGTAGAGCCATTACTTGGCACTAGAGAGAGAAGATCACCTGGCTGATGTAAGAAAAAGTGGGAAACGCTGTGAGGGTACAGGTGTAGGCCCGGGTGAAATATTCATTGCGGTGGGCTCACACACAAAGCTGGTTAAGGTCCACTGGAAATAATAACTTCAAAAAATGCCCGCCTGGGCCTTACCTGGGCAGGGCCGTGTCGTGACAATCAAGGCAGCCAACAACTCTGCAGTGCAGTATCCTGGCACTCCGACTCGCCGACTGGATCCTGCTCCTTCCTTCCAGAATGTTCCAGACTGCAGGACACGCGCGGGAAGGGTCGAGTCTGCGCAGACTCCAATCCTCGCTTCCCGCCTGCCACAGCCACACCCCTTTTCCAACTCGTCACAGGGTGGGTCCCACCACGCCCTGTAATGAGTTGGGAAAGCTCTCCACTCTCTGATTGACGTGGAGGGTTAGCGATACCGGGCATAGACATAAAACGCCCGGGGCTAACTTTGCCTCCACGCCATCAGGGGGTGGAGACTGGGCCCTGAAGCTAGGTCTTTGCCGAGCTGATGACATCACAGCCTTCAGGGCTGTGATGTTGTCGCCCGGCAAACACTTAGGCTTCTTTGGGAGTTTGGCTGTTTAGGACCGCAAGGGGGAGCATGCATGGCAGGGGAGAGTCACGTGACGTGAGTAGCCTCAGTCAGCAAACTCGGAGTGTCGGACTGACTTTAGTTTTATTTTTTTTACCACCAGTACTGGTTTTTACTATTATTTTACTATGTTTAATAAAACTGGGTTTTGAATTTGAGCGCATGCCACCACCGCCACTTTTCATAACGAGGGCGGAGCCCCGATGCCCTCGGGGAGAAACCGCCACTGCTTGTATGGAAGAGTATTGATTAAGAGTGTGGCCTATGTGGGCAGTGTTTTAATGTAGTGCATGATGAGTAGTGGATTGCACTTCTTGTGAGTTTACGAGACAACGCAGAAAAAAAGTGCAGAGACAGAAACAGGGATGAAAAGTATTCCCCAAGTGTGAGGTAAAAAGACAGGAAGTGTAGGCTGGTGGAAGAAGAGACAAGAGAGGGACTAGGTGCCAGAGAGCTTTGCTATTTGGCAACCACAGCATTCAGTGCACCTGTGGTGGGCTGCTAAGAAAATGTTTGGGCCTTTGCACTTATATTTTTCATAAACTAAACACAGCGTCTAACCCTAGTTCTTCTCTGATTTGCCTTAGCCTTTTAGAGGCACATTCTCCAGAGTTTCTTAGAGATATGATCTCTTCTTGAGCACAAAGCCCACTGTGCACTGGTTATAGCACCAAAAAGACTGTATTTTCAACATATTCGTCCACCACCTCTCTGTTAGCCACCTGGTTGGTACACTCCTTTCATCATTGCCAGGTGTGAGCCGCGAAGAGGGTGATGTGCTCTGGAATCTCAACACCATCACACCCTCCATTCTCTAAGCACTGAATTGAGGGTGCTGGGGTGCAGGTGATTCATAATACACACTGTTTGAAAACCATAAAACAAGTTATTGATGTATTGATGTTCGCAAAAAGCTCCCTTACAGTGAATCATTTAAAATAATAGGCAGCACTTTTGCACTTTTAGTCTACTCAGTTGATGACTAATACAGAATTTTGCTCAATTGACTTGGGTACAGATTTGCATTGGGAAAATTTCATCCATCCTGAAACAAGCTGTGGGAAAACATCAACAGTTGTTGAACTGGAAGACCCTCAACATTTCTGGCGACCTTCAGTTCGTAACAATGTTTGTAGAAAGAACATCGTAGAACTTGAGACCGATTTATCAAGGTTTCGCGCAACGCAGCAAGACACCTTGCTGTGCTGCGTTGCGTGAAAGGGAGAGGGCAGGAAAGTGCCACATTTAACATTATACGGTGCATTCCTGTCCTCTACTTGCGCTGGTGCACAATTTGCTGCCTTGTTCCAACACAGGTACTCTCGCGCTGTGGTGCAAGGGTGCCTGCGTTGTAAGCAGGATTGTTTTGGTTCAGGAATGGGCACCTTCCTGAACAAAAACAACCCTCCGATGCATTTTCTTCTTTCTAAGTGTGCTGCAGAACTTAGGGGAAACAACAAGGAGAAATAAAGATATTTCTCCCTGTTGCATCTCCTCTGGGCAGGTGTAGCATTTTGACGCATTCCCAGATTAACGAGTCTTGGTAAATCTGGGAATGCACCAAAAACCATGGGTGGATGCGTGGGAACAGCCACGCTCCACCCATGGAGCGCTTTCCCAGGGCATAATAATTCATTGCCTTGCGTTACTCCAGATTTACCAACCCATGTAGGGCCACGCAATGTGGCCTTATGTGGGTTGGCAAATCTCAATCTAGGTTTTGCGTCACCCTGTGTCACCTTGCGTGGCGCAAGGATGATGCAAAACATTGATAAATATGGGCCTCGGTTCTTTAGGTTCCTGCTGATTTTCGAAGGGCTTATCAAATGTAAGCCATGATTTCCCCACACTGGGGTTTGCACGTCTGCTGAGGATACTGAGCCAAACAATGACTTGATAACAGTGGGAGAGTAAATGGGTGAAAGGAACTGCAGTAAAGAGAAGA
The DNA here is from genome assembly GCA_963921515.1 of Calotriton arnoldi. Lineage (NCBI taxonomy): Eukaryota > Metazoa > Chordata > Amphibia > Caudata > Salamandridae > Calotriton > Calotriton arnoldi. Next base: position 3,000,141 of record CAWUFW010000375.1, read on the forward strand.
TCAAGCATTGGCAAAGCCAATAGGTCTGAGTTTAATGGGCTAATGCATGCCCCACCACCACATTAGACTGACACACAGGACTGAGCCTGCAGGAGTGGATAGACTGGGCTATGGTTGTAAAATAGCCCGAAACCGGTCCCAGGATGCTTGTTTCCGGTCCAGGGAAGACATGGCTTGGCAGTTCGGGCTGGACTGTTCCCATGAGGCACAGGGTCAAGACTGATTTGCATAAAGCTGTGTCTGAACTGGGGTGGCAAAGTGAGCTAAAGAACGATGATGGATTCAACCCAGATCTGTGACTGGGGGTGAGCGTCTGAAAACTTTCAGCGCTCCGTCGATCATCTCCTTGTGTTTGCTAATGCATGCACCACCACCACATTAGACTGACACACAGGACTGAGCCTGCAGGAGTGGATAGACTGGGCTATGGTTGTAAAATAGTCCCTTATGCAGTTCAAAGAAAGCACTTGAGTGGTGGTGGTAGGATATATTCAAACAGCCAGTGCCATTTGGTGAGAGATGAAAACTCTGACACGGGCATTTTTGGCTGTCTATCGCCCGTATTTATCCACTGTCACAGATATTGATTTCTTAATGTGATATGCACTTCATTGCATACTTGAGCCATTCACCACGCTTTGTGTTGCTATGATACTACACATATGAATTGCATGGATTCATGTTTTCAGTTCTACTAAGGTGACACCGGCATTTTTTGGCCTTTTATTGCCCGTATTGATCCACTGCCACGGATTCAGATTTGAGGTGACACCGGCCTTTTTGGCCTTATATCGCCAGTATTTATCCACTGTCACAGATAATGATCTCTTAGTGTGATATGCACTTCATTGCATGGTTGAGCCGTCCACCATGCTTTGTGTTGCTATGACACTACACATATGGATTGCATGGAATCCCCATTAGTTTCCCTTGAGGGCACCCGACACGTTCCATGTCCCCCTGTGCTAACGTAGAAACTACCTTTAATGTCTATTGTTAGAAGGCTTCACATATTTTTAGACCTCTTTTCTTTTCTTTCCAGTAATGAAGTTCTGCAAACAAGGATTGTCTTGTGAGATTGTGGGATCTGTGGACCCACTTACCTATATATATGATTTGGACGGATATGTGATTGCGATCATTTGTGTCTCCACCCGTTTATTAAGTAAGTTCATTATACTTAGGTGTGACATTTTTTGGCATTTTTGACCTAGTCACTGTGTTTCCTAATGTTCGTTCTTTTTAACTTAGGAGCTTTAAGGAGCCCGCTTACCTCTACCACATAGCCTGATTCTCCTCGCTACCGCCTGATTGGGTACATTTTTTTCCTTTCTTAAGAGCATTCACTTCCCACGATTAGGCCTCATATCAGTAATACGGAGTCTTCAATTGATTTCAGGTGCTCCCCTTTTCTGTCCTGATGAAGACCCCACGCTAAGGATCGAACAACCTTGAACATTGACAGGGGTCGAAAAGTTGACTATTTCTCTCCTTAAGCCGAGCTCTGACGATTGAAATTGAGTGTCAGCGTCTCCACATTGCTATGTGTCTATGTCTTAGTATATTGCCTGTTATAGGCTAGACAGGTTCTACGATGTTAATATAATGTATATATGTCACATTACCTTTCCCTTCTCAACAACCCTCACTATGACACACTGATCCTGAGCCCTCCCCCCCTTTTTCCCTCCACCTGAGCACCTTCTCTATTTTTGTCTCAAATATATAGACAATTGTGATGTCTTAAAAAATTCATTGATACTTTGAAATAAACTGCATGCATTGCAGATTTAAAACACGGTTTGGTGAATGCCACTATATATTTTTTTGCTCTTCTGCTACTTTGACCAATTTTCTATTGTACTGCAGTTTTGACCCGGGTCTGGTAGCATTTCGGGTTACCCCATTGATACTTAATAAGATCACACAGGGCATGAATGCCAGACCTGCCCCTGTGATCCATGCCTTTTCTTTTTTATCAGTAAAAACTTCATATAGCAGAATGTAAAGAAAAAAACAGGACTGGGTGAAGTAAGAACATGAAGAACGCCATCCCGCCAGAAAACGTGAGCTCGTCTGCTCAGGGTCCGGTGCTTTTCCATATAGACAGGAGCACCTCCATATTAGCAGGGCTAGCCAAATCCACAACCTTCCACTTAAAGCCACACTGCATGCTGCAGCATGGTTGGTAGCAAACACAAAGAAATCCCACCACATGACTCCGATCGTCAAGCATCTCCGCCGGAAGCATGTATCAATTTTCAGGATCACCCCCATAACATAGCACACAAGGCGGGAAACTCGGGGCTCCCATTCTACCTGTAAGAGAAACGCCACACAAAGACAGAAACTAACAAAAGAAGACCCGAGACGGACACCGGAGGCTCGAAAACGAAGAAAAACAAGTTTGCAAAGCAGACTTTTTCATGCCCCGCCCCCAGGCTATGGAACACCATCCCAGAATCCATTGCATCCATTCCAGCCATCCTTACCTACTGAAAGGCATCGTAAACTGAACCTTTGTAGGCTCTTTCTACCATAGTATTCTTCTCCCTTGTAGCTAGGTCCCAGCTACGCTGATTCTCCCAGAATGCAACTGGAAGCTGGTTATAAAGATGTTCAATTGTAACTTAATTGTTATATGTAAAGCCCCGCTGACCCTGTGGACAAGATCATGTTCTAGGAATTTCATAAACAAATAAATACACTATTAATACCTGTCTTGGAAGAATTTCAAATCTTTTCTCTCTCTGCCCCATGTCTCTTCCTCCATCGCCCTTCCACACTCTGTCACTGTCCCTCCTCATTCCTTCCCCTCTGTCACCTCTCTGTCCCTCTGCTTGTACCTGACGTCCATCTTTTCCTATTTCTCCTACTGCTTACAGTTCTCCATCTTTGCTCTGTTCCTTCATCCTTTGTATATAGGGCCAGATGTACAAAGCATTTTACTGTTCGGAAAAGGCCATCGGGCTGTTTCCGACCGGTAAAATGCTTTTTGGCATGCTTCAACCCTATTTTTCGAGTCGGTATCCTATTACCGACTCGCAAAATAGGGTTTGCAAGTCGCTATTAGAAAGGGCCGTGTTAAGGGCGTCCCTTCCTAATGGCGAGTCTGACTGGTATATAGGGATGTTTTGCAACCGGGGATGAGGTCGCAAAACATTTGCAGTTACCCCCAACTTCAAGTTGGTGGTAACCCATTTGCAAACAGGAAGGGGTCCCTAAGGGACCCCTTCTTCTTAGTGAATGTCGAGGACAACATTTTTAGGAGCAGGAAGTGGTCCCACAGACCACTGCCTACTCTTATAAAATGTAAAGGTAGCTTTTCATTTTTATTTTTGAAATGCATCCGGTTTCCTTTAAGGAAAAGGGGCTGCATTACAAAAAACAATGCTTTATTTAAAAAGCAATGACAGACATGGTGGTCTGCTAACCCAAGCAGGCCACCATCCCTGTGAGTGCAGGCCATTCCCAATGGGTCGCAAAGCGAGTCCTACCTCATGAATAATAATGAGGGAGGTCTATTTGCGAACAACTGTGAGTCGCAAAATGTGTCTAAGACACATTTGTACATGGGTGTTTACGATTTCCTAATTGCGAAATCGCAAAAATTCACAATTAGGAAATCGCAAACTGATTTTTTTGTATATCTGACCCATACTTCTTCTTTATTTCTCTGTTCCCATTTTTCACTCCTTCACTGCTCTGACATCCCTCACTTCTCACACTTCTCCAGCAAACGCCTTCCTCCCAGAGCAGCCATTAGACTCCAGGGAGCAAACAACAGCTGCTTTTAACGTAATTGATACTTCTCAGTGTTTTGAGTTTGTGCAGCTGGGCCAGCCCGATAGAAGGCTTCTCAGGCAGTCACCCAAGTTGAACTTACTAAATGCCAGCCATGGCTGCAGCCTTCTCTTCCTGCTCATGGGGGCACTGGTTCCCCTCTAGATTTTTGGGGGTGGGGAATTAAAATTCTTCAGGCCCATGCTTAGAAACCTGCAGGTCAAAAGCTGTAATCCCACAGAGCCATTTCAGCCCTTCATTCTTCCAAGGTTGATAAATTGAGTACCATTAAAATGGGTAATAGCAACATTTGTTATTTATGATACTGTGAAATGCCAAATCTGCCTTTAGCAACTACTAACTGAAAAACAAGCAATTATTATTTTTCCGAGCTCAGCTTCTTATCGAAAAGAATTCGGCTCCCCTCCATACACCTTTTGCAAAGATGTCATGCCGTGGTCTGCGCAGCTGGGGATTCCAAGTTTTTTTTGCCTTCAGTTGTGTTGTGAGAGCAGTAGTTGTGAAAAATGCACTAAGACTCTAATTACAACATTTCAACCCCGTTTTACAGTATTTCTAGAGTTTTTTCATTTTTTCCTGCATATTCAAGGCCTGGAGTAGTAAATAATTTTCCTGTCCTGTTGTTGGGAAATCTGCATTTTTCCCAAATATTCTAGGACTGGAGTAACTCAGCTGACCCAAATTTCACAAAACGTGTGAGGATGCAAATTAATCTGTCTTACTCTCCACCCCACTCTGTCACCCTTCTTTATTTAGGTGTACCATAACTCCAGAATTATGAGTTGTGGAGATTTTATCTCACATGGTAAATACCAAGGGCCTCATTTATGAAAAGTGTTGCAACACTGCGTGAAAACAGAGATGCAACACTTTTCAGTGCGCCCTCCTTGCGACACCATGGATGCGATGTATTCACTGTACGGTGCTCCATTTTGCAAGGATTTACAGATACGTCAGCATTTCTGGTGTATCTGTAGGTGTAGTAATGACGCATTGCTGGAGTGAGTCGCAAATGTGACGCTACTCCAGCACTGGATCATTACACATAGGCAAGTCCCATGTTAAAGGCGCCTGCATCCGCCTTACTCCTGCTGTGAGGCAGTCGTAAGATTTTGACGCAGTGGCGTCCTAGAATTGGCGTAGTGAAATCTCATATATTTTACTTTTACGATCCTTTTTTACGGGGGAACGCCCACCCTGCGCTACATTATACCTGACGCAGGTATAATGTTGCGCAGGGCTTTACAAAGTTACACATCTGCTGGATGCGTCACTTTGCAAATATGGCGCACGGCAGCATATTTTTTACGCCAACGCAGTGTCACAAAAAGTGACGCAACGCCGGCGCAAAGGGCTCATAAATAAGCCCCCAAGTTAATCAAATCCACATCTCCTGGATACATTTCAAAAGGTCAAACCCACCAAAGTTTACTGGAAGAAATATGCCTGTAAAACTGCGGGACATGTGAATTTTGATGAGCTGAGCAGCAAAATCCACATGAAATGCCTCATTTCGCTGGCAAAACCTGTAATCGGTGATAATTATCACACACATTAAAATCTGAACACCTTGGTTATCTCACGGGTCTACAGGCTACTGTAATGATGCTTTAAGAGATGGACGGATAATAGAGTGTCTTTGCAAGGTTTGACGTGTCAAGTAAGCCAAATTCACTCTGGCAGAACCTCAGAGCTCCTCTCCAGTTCCTTTCAGCTTTTCGGTGGCTGCGTTGATCTCAGCACTTGCAACTAGGCTACCAGATGCTTCCATGCCAGACACCAGTTGTCCAGTCCTGGGATTCAATTGAAGACATCAGTGAATTCTGGATAAGAGAGGATTGGTTTAATCCAGGTGTCTCCAACCTTTTCCGCAGTAAGAGCGACTTATGTTCAATGAAAATCATCCCTAGCTACCAATATTAGAATCGTCACAGTACCAGTGACCACATCAGACAATTACATTAGTGGCCACTATATGCAAGATTACTGGAAGTGATCACTTCAGTACATCAGGCAGGGTTCTCAGCAATACTATAAATGGGTTTTGTCAATTTCAAATGTCTTTACATGGGTAATACATTACAGTCATACTTGCAAGCCCCTGGCACCAAGGTAATGATATTAGTAATATGTCTCCCCAATGCCACATGATTTATCACTCAAATATCAGCTTTAAATATATTTTGGAAATTCAGCCATTTTCTTTCCACACATCAGCTTATGAGTTCTGAAAAACACGCATTTTTGTCAACAATACACACACTCAGTTTTGGTATACATATATTAATTTAACCATGAAAAAGCTTCTAATTTAGTAGGTTCGATGCACACATGAGAGCTACTTACAGGAGATACTCATTGCAGAAGCCTAATTAATCCATTCACCCAGTTGCACTAACACACTTGGAAATAAGTACTGGGAAAAGGAAAGCCCATGTCTGAAAACCGGATGTCCTGGTGGCATGGCGCCATGTGGTCACCCTAATTAACGGTCTGATGCTTAGAGTGCTCAGACCCGTGTGGCTTATCCACGCAGAGTGCTCCATGCAATACTTTGAGGATTTGTTTTTAGTCCTACTGCACCTTATTCCCATTGCAGGTGCAATCACAGTACTCTACCAGGAATGATGGTGTGAAGCAATACTTGCTGAAGACCCATAGAAGGTCTCCTAGCGAGAAGTCAACAAATCCTTAGGATGCTGGAAGATGTCAAGAGGCCAGTTATCCCCCCAAAACCCCATCCTAATCCTAGAAAAACTAAGTTCCATTTGGTCTAGATTTGTCAGGTTTCTCTTTCCTTCCTGTCAGGCTTGAATGAAGGAGATAAGTGGAGTCTGGTTGCTTTTTTGTTAGAAACATGTTTAATTAAAAGACAGGGTTAGTTCGTCCATAAGGAAGGGTAATGTCGCCACCTAGTGCTAAATTACTGCAAAAGTACAGTAGAGACATTGGTCCCTGTAGCGACAATTTCAAGGGAAAAAAGATATAAACATTCACCGTATCTCATTTAAGTATCTGTAAACAGATGCAATTTATTTGTCAAAACATCAACTGTTCGTTGAAGACATCATAATCATTCATATACTTGAGATAAAGGTGCTCCGAGTAAAGAGAAAATGGAGTGCTCAGGGGAAAAAGTGCGTTGGTGAAGGTTACAAGGAAAGGAGAGGTAATGTGCCATTTATACATTATAATTACATGGTGAAAACCTGTCCAGCCTATAACAGGCAAACTATTACACAAAAATATACATAGCATCATACGGACGTATGACTGCCAGTCATTTTGGGCGCTGACGGAGACATACCCGTTTAAGTAGTGGATTCATTCCCACAAGTGTACCACTTTTCCCGTCCTTGGTGATTTTGAACCCAATCCTGTCGGTGAACAGGATGGCCTTTGGACTGTGACTGAGCACGCCCTGCTGCAGAGCTTCAATGAGCCCATCCACAAAATTCTACAGCCAGATTCCCCTCGCTGTTTCCTTACCTGGTGCTCTTTCCCTCTTCTGTCCTGACGAAGACCCCATACTAAGGACTTACTTACCTTGATTACGTGAAGGGGTCGAAACGTTGACTTTTGCTTTTCTCTACGACAAGCTTTGACGACTGAGATTTATTATCAACGTCCGTATGATGCTATGTATATTTTTGTGTAATAGTTTGCCTGTTATAGGCTGGACAGGTTTTCACCATGTAAATATATTGTATATATGGCACATTACCTCTCCTTTCCTTGTAACCCTCACCAACGCACTTTTTCCCCTGAGCGCTCCATTTTCTCTTTACTCGGAGCACCTTTATCTCAAGTATATGAATGATTATGATGTCTTCAACGAACAGTTGATGTTTTGACAAATAAATTGCATCTGTTTACAGATACTTAAATGAGTTACGGTGAATGCTTATATCTTTTTTCCTTGAAATTGTCGCTACAGAGACCAATGTCTCTACTGTACTGCAGTCTTACCCGGGTCCGGTAGTATTTCGGGATACCCCATTGATACTTAAATTACTGCAAAAGGCAGGAAGCTGCCTTTTTAAGCTTTTGAAAAGGCAGAAAAATTAGGGCCAGATTTACAAAAACTGGTTTCAAAATACTTACGAAAATTGCGACTAATATTTTACGACAAGTAAAGAACTTTAAGAACCGACTTATGTGCTAGTCATTCGGTTGTTAAAATCCTGAATCGGAGTGGGTCGCAATCAACTCTAGCTCATGAATGTTAAAGAGTTAAGTTGCAAATTGAGATGCACTGAGATTGGAGGCCATCAGAGTGATGACGCCAGCAGACCATCTTATCTGTGATTACTTTTAAATGAACCTAACTTGTTTTGAAAAGCATGCTATGTTTGTGGGTCGGGGGGGGGGGGAGTTGACAGTGGTCATGTGTGCCACTGCCTATTCCCCCCGAAACTTCTTTTTAAGTCACAAAGGGAAAAGGGGCTTTTCACTTTTGTGAATGTGTTACCATCTCCTTTGAGGTTTCTGTAGCTTTCCAGAGTTTTGCGACCAGATTTTGGCTGCCAAATATTGAAACATAGCATACATAGCATACTGATTCTGTATTTAGGGGGGATGTCTGCAACATGTCCCTTCCCCACACTGACTCGGGATCCATTTATAATCCCATTTTACGAGTTGGGAACGGGATTAGTACATCTGAAAAAGCATTTTATGGCTCCAGATGCCGAACAGGAAAATACTTCTGAGCTGTAATCCTTTTCTCTACGACAAGCTTTGACGACTGAGATTTATTATCAACGTCCGTATGATGCTATGTATATTTTTGTGTAATAGTTTGCCTGTTATAGGCTGGACAGGTTTTCACCATGTAAATATATTGTATATATGGCACATTACCTCTCCTTTCCTTGTAACCCTCACCAACGCACTTTTTCCCCTGAGCGCTCCATTTTCTCTTTACTCGGAGCACCTTTATCTCAAGTATATGAATGATTATGATGTCTTCAACGAACAGTTGATGTTTTGACAAATAAATTGCATCTGTTTACAGATACTTAAATGAGATACGGTGAATGCTTATATCTTTTTTCCTTGAAATTGTCGCTACAGAGACCAATGTCTCTACTGTACTGCAGTCTTACCCGGGTCCGGTAGTATTTCGGGATACCCCATTGATACTTAAATTACTGCAAAAGGCAGGAAGCTGCCTTTTTCAGCTTTTTGAAAAGGCAGAAAATTAGGGCCAGATTTACAAAAACTGGTTTCAAAATACTTACGAAAATTGCGACTAATATTTTACGACAAGTAAAGAACTTTAAGAACCGACATATGTGCTAGTCATTCGGTTGTTAAAATCCTGAATCAGAGTGGGTCGCAATCAACTCTAGCTCATGAATGTTAAAGAGTTAAGTTGCAAATTGAGATGCACTGAGATTGGAGGCCATCAGAGTGATGACGCCAGCAGACCATCTTATCTGTGATGACTTTTAAATGAACCTAACTTGTTTTGAAAAGCATGCTATTTTTTGTGGGTCGGGGGGGGGGGGGGGGAGTTGACAGTGGTCATGTGTGCCACTGCCTATTCCCCCCGAAAATTATTTTTAAGTCACAAAGGGAAAAGGGGCTTTTCACTTTTGTGAATGTGTTACCATCTCCTTTGAGGTTTCTGTAGCTTTCCAGAGTTTTGCGACCAGATTTTGGCTGCCAAATATTGAAACATAGCATACATAGCATACTGATTCTGTATTTAGGGGGATGTCTGCAACATGTCCCTTCCCCACACTGACTCGGGATCCATTTATAATCCCATTTTACGAGTTGGGAACGGGATTAGTACATCTGAAAAAGCATTTTATGGCTCCAGATGCCGAACAGGAAAATACTTCTGAGCTGTAATCCTTTTCTTAATATCATTGGCGTGTGACCAATTGCATTTTTAAATGAGGGTCGTGATTTTATATTACATCTGCTCTAAGGTGCCAAGAAAATGTGAGCTTTATTAGCAATTTAAATCAAAGGGGACACTGTTCCAACTGGCGGGTGCGAAATGTCACCCAGTCAGTGAGAGAGAGTAAAAAGAATAGAATTGAAGGTTAGGAGAGAGGGAGAAGAAAGAGGCAGAGGTTCATCCCCGGTATCAAGGATCCAGTCCCGAAGGGGAGGGCCAAGTCTAGCCTCCTAGTAGCCCTCACACACCCCGAAGAATGTCATGCTTCATCATCGGGCTTTTTTGCTCCTCGTCGGGCCGGCGCTGCAATGCCTGATTGCAGGCGACCGCTAGGAGAGGGTAGGTGCTGAAGGTTGACTAGCAGCGTCCAGGATTTCCCTGACAATGAGAATCTGTCAAAGCTTATCCTGGAGATTTTTTTTTAATCTACCAGAGCTGTTTCTTTGGCTTAAGACTTAACCAGTTGGCTCAAAATCAAATCCAAAATTTTAAAGTCAAGTCCACCACCCACAGTCGTGCACTCCCTGTAGAGGGCTCTACAGTGATTTCTGTTGATATCTAAACCTCGGCTTTATAATCATAGAATGTGATGTTTGGGAATGTTTTAAAGAAGGAACTAAATAAGTATCAGTTAGTGAACTCTAAGGGGCTTATTTACAAGCCCTTTGCGCCGCTGGTGTGTCGCCTTTAATATGAGAAAAAAAGGGACGTACTGGCGACGCAAGGGGCTTGTAAATAAGCCCCTAGGTACTTTAGGCTGAATAAGCCCACAGACTGGCCTTAGTGACCACTTCACGGGGTGCATCAAGGCCGTCTCCCAGTCTATATCCTCCAATACACCTACATCTGGGCCCGAGGCCCGCCAGACACTCAGGCGTATTGTTTACTAGTGTTTTGTAAATGGAAGAAATAGCTCCCACTGCTAACCGTTCTGTCCGGACCCTTCCTTCCCAGGATGCTTGTTTCCGGTCCAGGGAAGACATGGTTTGGCAGTTCGGGCTGGACTGTTCCCATGAGGCACAGGGTCAGACTGATTTGCATATGGCCATGTCTGAACTGGGGTGGCAGAGTGAGCTAAAGAATGATGATGGATTAAACCCAGATCAGTTGACTGGGGGTGAGTGCTTGCAATGTCAACACTCCGTCCATCATCCCCTTCCTTCTACAGGGGTATTGTCGGAGAGGTACACACCATCAATAAGAGTGTGCTGCAGGGCATGCCAGAGTTAGGCATTTTGAAATTCATGAATTTGTGATGGTATATTTTTTGGGGGGTGTTTTATATAGCGCGAACTCGACCCAAAGGTATCAGAGCGTTTTACATGAGCACCAGCTACATTACAGGCGGACACATTCATTTTGTTAGGCATGGGGAGATTAAGTGATTTACCTAGAATCACAGGATGTTGAGCGTCCCTGACGAGACTCAACCCAGTTCCCCAGCTTCGAGGTCGACTGTTCTAGCCATTAGGCAACATATATCGATGCTCCACGTGTGCTAAGCCTAAAATCTTACCCCTAAAATGCTCAGGCGGAACTAGCTTGCTACCTCTGAGAAAATGATCTCCCCTTATGCTTTCTAATCCATTCTTTGCTAACTTTACCCTGATTTCTCACAAGGACAGTTTCCCCGGAAGTTTCTTCCGCACATTCCAACGTCGAATTTGGTATGCGGGACAGGCAGTCCACACCCACATTTCTCAGACTAGACAGGTATTCAATTCTGAAATTGAAACCTATTATGTTATGTTTTGTCCCTTTTCTTTCCCCTTCCCTAGCCTGACTTCCACTGCCTTCCAGCTCTTTACATTCAATACCATTTTCGGTGAAAGGACTAAAGTAACCCATGTTTCTTGAACAGACTTTACAGTGTCCTGTATTTTTCACGTTTTCCTCTTTTAAATGTATATAACACCTTTAGGGGCGTATGTACAAGGAGTTAACGCCGCATTAGCGGCACTTTTCCGCCGGTTTTGCGGCGATATTTTTATCGCCATATGTACAAGCTGTCGCTAACCTCTGTTAGCGGCAGTTTTCCGGTGAAAAAGTCCATTATAAAGATCACCACTTCTGTTAGTGATAATGACATGCAAGGGAGGCGTTCCCATGCAAAAACGGCCGCTAACCCCACTTCGCGATATTTACAAGGGGGTTCTTTAAGTTTGGAGGACCAAAAAAACTGCCTCTAACTGCAGTTAGAGGCAGTTTTTTAAGACCAGAAAATAGCTGGTCTTAAAAATGGAGATAACACTTGGGGCCTCATTTCAGCAGGTTTTGTTGCTGGACTGCGCTGCAAGCAATGTTGCTGCGCTTCCCTGTGACAAAACTACAGGGCAGGACTGCGCACCATCAATAAGATAGTGCACATTCCTGTGCCTCACTCATGAAAAGTGTTGCAGCGCTGCGACAAGACAGCGTTGCAACACTTTTCACTACCCCCTTCTTGCGACACCACGGATGCGCTGTATTCACTGGACAGCGCTCCATGACGCAAGTAATTACAGATACGTCTGGAATCCTGACGTATCTGTCTGCGCTAAAGTCACGCATTGCTGCAGTTGTGTCACAACCATGACGCAACTCCAGCGATGCCAGTCTATCCCTGTGGCACTGCGTCACCCTTACGCCTGCCATCATGCAGGCGTAAGGTACTGACGCAGTGCCGTTCTTGAGGGGTGCCCGGGTGTCGGCGCAGTTGGAGATCCATCGGTGGCGGCTGTGCGCTGCGGTGTCATCGTCTGTAAGCATTGGCGGAGTGGTGGTGCTGAGGGAGTTGACAAGACGTACTTCGGTGGCCTTTATCCAGCTGCGAGGGGGGCGATGATGGCGGTTGTGTACGGTGGGCAGGGTGAAGACGTGATGTATACAATGATGGTCGGTCCAGGAGAGCCCGTGGTGTGGCTGTAGTTGAAGGTCCCACTGGCGGAGGCGACGTGCTCGACTGTGTGTCCTGCTATGTGGCTTGCTGCGGTGACTAGCTGCTTGAGTCTGATGTTGGGGAACTACCCCAGGAGGGGGTGGTATTCTGGTCACTGGGGTTGTCCAGGTGGAACTTGAGTTTGCCGAGTAGGATGTCGTCGGTGGATGGGAGAGCCTGGTGTGCAATGAAGTCTACAATGGTATTTGAGAATGGGTGTCCATGGCCCGGGGGGCCTGCAGATGAGGGTGCCGCAGAGGATGGGGTTGGGGTTGGTCCTGATCTGGAAGTTAAGGTGTTCCATGGTCACTGTTGGGTCATTAGAGTGCGTGGTCAGTCGGAGTGTGATTCTGTAGGTGATGGCAATGCCTCCTCCTGGACGGTCGGGGTGGTCCTTGCGGGTGTGATGTCAGTGATGGCGATGTCCGGTCCGGAGCAGATGTTGGTCCTGGCAGGCGATGTGGCGTCCAGGGTTGATGGCGAGGAGGGTGCTGGCGCCATAGGGGTGGAGTGTCCGAGAGGAAGGGTCCTTGGTGCTGAGCGCGGTCCAGGGGCAGATGGACGCAGACGAGCTTGCCTATGGCTTGCCTTTGGCACGGGAGACATCCATTACAACGCAGGCATTACATCATAATGCCTTTACAACGCAAATCCAACAACGCAGGTGCCTTTACATCGCATTCCATTACAACACATTGTGAGGTCAGTAATGGGGTATTTTTAATTTTTAGGGTGGGTATGGGTTTCGGGTGTCGGAGATGAAATGTGGGGTGTATTATGGGGTAATATTTGAAATTTGGGGTGTGCATTTGTGTCAAATATGAAATTTGGGGTGTGCATTTGGGTCAAATATGAAATTTAGGGTGTGCATTTGGGTCAAATATGATTTTTAGGGTGTGTTTTGGGGGCTCAAAGATTAATTTTAGGGTTCAGGGTTTGCTTTGGGGTGCAAGGGTCAGTTTTAGGGTTGCACTCACTGAAGTGGGAATAGTAATGTTTACATCGCCGCAATCCAACACCTTCCCTACTGTTGCAATATGCCTAGTATTAGTATGCATTGTAATGGAATGCGATATAATGGTATGCGTCGTAACTCCATATATACCTTTGGCACACCAGTGGTACGCCCACTGCGCATGGCCGCACAGTGGCCGCCATTGAGAAGTGCTGCGGGGGGACTGGACAGCTGGGAGTTGGGAAACGCCGGAAAGAACACTGGATGGGGCATGGACGCGGGGGTGTGTGTGTGAGCGGGTGTTGTAAATATTTACATGAGAGAAATCTTACCTCGAGGCCGGGTCCCGTGTCTTCGTTGCTCCTGCTCTCCTGAGTCTGCTTCCAGGAACAGGAAGTAGACAGCCAGGCTCTCTCCCATAAGCCAATCACAACGCTGCAATGCGGCATTGGGATTGGTCATTGGCGCCGGGACGAGGTGTTCAGCCAGGGTCTGGAGGTGTGGGCATGTTCTCCGTGCAGGCTGTAATGCAGCCTGCATTGCGAACAGGACAGTGCGCATGACTGCTTTGTGCGGCCTGAGCAGGCCGACCAAACAGTCACTGCGCACTTGAGTGGGCATGCCACTTCGCCCCTGCCCTGCTCCGTGAGTGTAGCAGCCCTACCCACCCTCCAGCCCGCAATGGAAACATGGCACCATAACATAAGGAAGTTATCATCATGTGATGATTGTTTCTCTTCTTGCACTGCTTGGAAGCAGTGGGGCGACGCTCTTCCGCCATAGCGGATGAGCCGACACTGGGGGTGTGTCATCTACTGATGCTAGGCCTGGGCGACTCGACCCCGGGGCCTCCTCCGCTACGTGTCCCACCTTCTCCTTACCTGGACATTGACACCGTGGCGCAATCCGCTAAACTCTCTCCAAATCTGTGACTCACCCAGCAGGAGCCTCAGCCAGGTGGGATTTCACAAGCGTGGGTACAGCAGTTGCCGCCAAGTCCGCTGGTGAACCTCTTGATGCAGTTGATGCAGCAGGGCCCCCTTAGGTGTGAACTTGCAGCGCTCCCACAACACAAGTTTGGCGCAGCTCATGGGCCTCACCCTCCACAGCGTCCGGCCAGCGCAACCTCATCCGGCCTGTGATGCAGAGAGGTGACGCCCACCGTTGGTAATCCTCTCTGTGCACCCCGGTGTAGTGGTGGATCGTAGTATGCGATGCAGACCTCCCTACGTTGGTGCGCAGGAGCGCCTCTACCATTCACAGCTCCAAGGGGCGCAAGGCGGTCTTCTCACACAGGTCAGCAACGTGTCTCCATGCGACTGACCAGACTTCATCACCAGGTACGGGCGATAGCCGTGCCTCAATGTCTACTGCCACGGCTCATCGACTCCACAGCTCCTCCGCATCCCACTCCAGGCTCCAGACGCAGGTCCAGCAACGCATCCAGGCTCCAGGCGCAGGTCCAGCGAGGCCTCCAGGCTCCAGACGCAGGTCCAGCGAGGCATCCAGGCTCCAGACGCAGGTCCAGCGACGCATACAGGCTCCAGGCGCAGGTCCAGCGAGGCATCCAGGCTCCTGGCGCAGGTCCAGTGAGGCATCCAGGCTCTCATCCTGGTCATCCTGGATGTTGGGTGGCTTGAGTGGGTTGTTGATGTGTGCTGCACTTGGCCCTGGCTGCTCCATTCTGCATTTCATTGTTTTTTTGCCTTTTTCTATTGGAGGTCGACTGATAGGCTATTTTTTCCATTAGAGGCAAAAAAAACTCACGCTGGGCTGACTAACGTGCATTTTTTTGCCGCTAATGGGCCTTTCGTTGGTTTTCGCCCGCTAACGCCGGAATTCCTATCGCCATCACGCTAATGTTAGCGGCAGTTTTCACCGATGATCCCTGAAGCTATCGACATGTAGCGACGTCTTGTACATACGTCGCTAACAAGGCGATAGTTTTACGCGGTACACGGCGATGGAAAAACTGCCGCTAACTAGCGTTAGCTATCACCAATTCGCCATATGTATGCCCCTAAGTGTTTCTGTGGGCAGAGAAGTGTTATAATATATTATCTAATATTTAACCTTAACCTTCTACACTGCCTCATCATGAGTGAGAATTTTCTATTCTGCCAGTGAGGAGCTGTATGCCTGGTGACGAGGAGCAGCATTGGCGATGTCTGCTCTGAACCAATAAACTTTCATTACAGCTGGGATTTATGGCAGCTTTTGGCGAGTGTCCTGGTACAACCCACCTTAAAATGTTGCTCTAAGTCATGAAACATTCCTGCTGCTGCTCCCTGTCATTATCGAGGCGTTTCAGCCTCTTTCTTCGAGAGGAATAATTAGTAAATAGTGAATTAAAGGTTTTAGAATAATGCAGAGCTGACAGCTGTAGGTAGTAGCCTCTAAGAACGGTAGTAGGCGTATTTGTGAAAGGTCCAGGCACTTTTCTTTATAAAAAAACAAAACCAAAATAAACAAATACCTAAATAAAAGAACGCGAAAGACAAAACCGTTGTCGCTCGTCAATTTCAAATACTGCTGGCTTCATTCTGTGATTTATTTAGAGGTGCTATGGCAACAATGAAACACCAGAGGGCGCGCTTGCATATATTTTTGGAACGAATGAGTTGCTGCCATGCCTGGAAGGAGCAAAGTAAAATGTATGTGGCAAAAATTAAATTCGTGCAGTTAGCCTTAGAAAATATCAATAGGGATTTACTTTGAGACATGCCATCTTCTGCCATGAGAGCCAAGAAAGTCTGGCTGTCGGGAGAATGGGCCCAGCTCATAGAATACTTCTGGTGCCTCGAGTGTAACAGCTCTACATACCCCAGTAGCAAATCTGCGGTTGAAAAGTTCCGACTCTCACAAGGCGTGACAAACAAAATGGACGCCTGCATGAATGTAATAGACACACATTCACTCGTGTAACATCTCACACCCAAGGCTTTAAGTGGGATGAAAAAACTAGGGAGGGTCTCTCAAAGGGGCGTGGCCAAAGTAATTAGGGCGCGGCTTAAAAAGTAATCTAAAAAGCTGTGTTTAGCAGTGTGCTGCCCGACTGGTAATTTGCTGCTTCTGTCACTGCATCCAGATATATAATCCAAGTAACATTACACCCACAACAAGCCAGGACTATCGGCTTTGCCAGTAAGGTTGTTAGTTTCATAAGATGAATAAGCACCAACTACGGCTTCGTTGTATATAATATTGAAAATGCTTCAGTTCTGAAATGATGAGACAGTGAAAGAACTATAACGAGTCTCTTTCAAGTTACATCAAAGGCAGTGAAGGGTGGTACTGCTGCAGAGTTAAGACTTTTTTTTCACCCTGAGGGTGACGGCAAAAATGGAGATCCTGAAATGGACACGCCTCAGCACCAGCTTTTAAGCACAGCCGGTGCTGAGCACCGGCAGGACCCAGCCCACTTAAAGCCCTGCTCACACCTTCATTGACAATAATGACATAAATACGCTCATTGCTTTGGGACATCTTCAGCAACACAAATCTATTGCCCTCTATCCAGTCGCGGCCGGTGCAGGCAAGCACACTCGAGCAGTGGGACGACTGAATAGGGAAAATAAAATAAATAAATAAGACCACTTACCTTCCGTCGTCTGTTGACCCCCCCCCCGCCTCGCCCCACTGCCCCACTGTTATCACCTGCACTGGCCGCGACTGCATCTTTCAAAATAAACTCTAAAGCCATCTTTGTAAGTTCTTCGTGCATTCACTTTTTCCCAGCTTTGGTGAGCAGGCTCACGACCCTGCGACAGAAGTCTCAACCTGTTAGCCCACACATCCCTCAATATATACCCTTGACGCTGCGCCCGGCGTCATGATGCAGGAATGCGTGCACATCATTCCTCCCTAATGCAGAAGAAAAACACCACTCTCACCTTCCTGTCCCTCTTGCTCATTATCATTCAAATTCGCTCAGCATCAGGGCACAAAGAAGTGGGGGGACTAACTAAATTAGGCAGTATGCAAGTGATATCATGACACATGACATCACAGTGCATGACATCATGGCACGTGACATCGCATGTGGCACCACAGGAAGTGACATCACAGGAAGTGGCATTACAACCCATGACCTCACAGGAAGTGACATCAGATCTTAAGATCTCAAACATATGTTTAGCAGGTCTATCATGAGTACATTTAAGCACATTACGAGATTTAACAAATGAGATTTTATGTCAGGGTTGTGCCAAAAAAGTGATGCAACCAGCCGCGGCCCGTGCAGGTAAGAGCGGTAGGGCGGTGGGGCGTGTGGGGGGTATTTCAACGGAGGATGACGAGGTAAAACTAATTATTTATTTAATTTTCCCTCGTCATCGTCCATCGACATACCCCCCACAAGGCCCCACCGCCCGCCACTCTTACCTGGACGGGCCGCGGCTGGATGCAACCCTGATAAAACATACATTTTTTTTTTTTAAACTCTTCTACAAATAAATTGGCAGCAAGGAGAAACGTGGTAGTAAATCTGTTCTGCTCAATTGGCTGCAACGTCTGCATTTTAAAATATCTTATGGGGTTAAGGCACCTGCTGCAGGGATCTTTGTGTGCCCAATAAATCTCAGTAAACAATAATAATGGTAAGATAAATCTGGAAGTTAACACATTTGCTGGAGAGATCTGTGTTTTGTGTAGTCCCAATCTTGAATCAAAGTAGTGTGTCTCCTGCTAAGCACATCATGTAACATGCACATGACAGATTTTTCTTTAATGTAGATAGGCAAGTGGGTTACTACTTTTAACACAGAGATCATTTTGTTACTTGCAGTTGATAAATTGTTATCCTTCTAATATAGCACAGTGAGCTATGAAGGACATGTGACTACTACATCTTGCAACCCTCACTGTCTTATGTAACACATTACATTGTACATTGATTTCCACACATATAATTTGCCACGTATAATGTGTATGTGTGATGTAAAGTGCGCTGACACCCTGCATCAAGATGAGTCGTACTGTAAAATAAATACAACTAAATAGTGATATTTAAATTATTTGTGTAAATACTGGGACAAACCAATACATCTGACATTCTTACTGTGCATGTATATCTCTTATTTACAGGGACTAAACAAAGTCAAAATCGCGCCTCTCTTAAGTACTTGAGAAGTAATAACAAGCTGTGTGCCTTTGTTTCCCCTTCATTGCATTTGCATCTAGGTGAGAGACTCCAGATAGCTCCCAGCCAGGATACTGGAACAAAAGGAGGCCTGATGGCCCCTTAAATTCAGCCTTTGTTATGGGCCCAGCTGGATTAACATAAGCCCCCTTGCCACTAGCACGTTGCTGCTTGGAATGAAAGCAGACAACATGCAGGCACTGCTGAATGTGTCCTGGTGTCTGAAAATTACACCGGGATGAGTTCAGCAGATTTCAATGGGGCCCTTGTTGACCGGGTGGAAAGCGTCCACCCAGTCAAAATAGTGGGTGGAGGCATCTACCTGCAAGTACTCCCTGACTTGTGCCCTGCTCATCAGGCACAGTCTTGGAGCCTTTGGAAAGGAC
The DNA here is from genome assembly GCA_963921515.1 of Calotriton arnoldi. Lineage (NCBI taxonomy): Eukaryota > Metazoa > Chordata > Amphibia > Caudata > Salamandridae > Calotriton > Calotriton arnoldi. Next base: position 3,019,257 of record CAWUFW010000375.1, read on the forward strand.
CAGGGTAAAGTCAGAGGCGCCCTTCACCCTGAATTGAAAGTGGGTGTGGCTCTGAAGACTAAGGCTCCTGGTCTCGGGATCTTGGTGTTACATCTGGGCTGCCTGTGTAGACTGATGGGCTTGCGACTGATACTGGGTCTGCGCATTCTTCCTACTCATTCACCTCCAGCCTTCAGAATGGTATTACCTGGGTGTTAGTCATGTGCCGGGCTCCCCTATCTTGCTGTTTCTGATCTTCTTTCGGTGGTAGAGGTCAGGCTCTAACAGTGCTAGGGACGGATTTGGAAATGCGGAAATGGTGCGGCGGTTAGTACAGTGTGACAGATTGTGATACATTTGCAAAAGTTGTGGATAGACAGTTCTGTGCTGCCATTCAGCTCGACGCAAATTCTGATATCTTTGTTCAGCATGTCCATCATGGGTTCCACCTCCCCGATGGCCTGGGGCCATTTTGGAGTGATTTTCCAATGTCTTACTCCTAATGATCTGAGGTACTCTTGAAATTCTCTTCCCTGAAAAGGTGGGCCTTTGTCTGTTTTTATGGTCACAGGTGGTCCAAATGTGCCCAGAACCTTCTTGAGCTTCACATGTTCATACTCGAAAGCCATTGATGGTGCTAGTTCCTCGACTGGGGACTTCGTGCCGGAGTCTTTCAATAGATATCTCCCATCTGGAAGTAATCCTGGGTCTGGGTAGATCTCTTTCCAAGGTGTTGAGCACCCTTCTTACATGCTTGAGGGTGGTGAATGTCCAAAGACACTGCTGTTTGGTGCCAATCATACTCACTCACTGTCTGTCTACTAGAGTGTCCATACCGGAAAACCAGACCCTCTCTCTTAGCGTGGCTTTGGTGGTGCCCTCTGCACCAGACTGACCACATGGTGCTGAAGAGACTGGAGTATTAGGATAAGGTCTCTCGCTATTAGATCTCTTTGGTAGTGTGCTAAGTTCATTATGGATCCTCCCATGGGCATGAAAGTATGTCTAGCTGCACCTGTCCATATCTTGGGCCCTACCAGGAGTAACATCCAGGAGCTTGTCAGGCCCGCTTCCTTTGCTTGCTCAAGGCATTCGTCTTGTCGGGACTTCTGTGTGATGCCCTTCAGTGGCAGAACCTTTAGGCAATGTGGTTCACGCAGTCATCAACATTCGTGGCATGTTTGGCGTTCACAGGGGAAACTCAAAACAGCTGTCTGGTGAGCTAGTCTGCAGCTTTGCTGCACTCTGGATTGCAGGCTTGTGTGAACTGGTACCTCTGGAGTGGAAGTGTCCACTTGTCAATGCAGAGGGGTAGGTGAGGTGCGGTGCCATAAACAGGAGGAGAAGTGGTTTTTGGTGGTAGCTATCTTCAAGCGATTTCCATGTACCTATAAGTGAAACTCATTTGATCGCTAATGCCTCCTTCTCAATCGGGGAGTATCTCTGCTCTGCCTCCGAGAGCACTCAGCATGCAAAAGCAATTGGCTTCCATTCATCTCTGTCCTGGTTGTTCATCCAGACTTTACCTAATCAGACTGGGCTGGCGTCCACAATTAGTTTGGCGTGTTTGGCAGGATTTAAATACCCCATGGTTGTATCATGCAAAAGGGAGTATTTAATTGACTGAAACGCTTGCTGTTGTGCTTCTCCCCACTCCGACAGCACTTTCATTTTGGTCAGCACTTTCAGAGGTTCCGAGAGGATTGCCAGGCTGGAGATGAACCAGCCGCATTAAGTTGTCATTCATAAGAAACTCTGCAATGCCGCTTTATTCAAGGGGTTGTGGTCGATGGGGCAGTTTTTTAAATGTAATTTTCCTTTTGGTAGTCAATCCTGACACCAGTGCCGGAAAACATATATCCACAGAATTGTACTCCTTGTTTCAGGAGTTCACTCTTGCTCCGGTGCGGGATAAGGCCTTAGTCTTCGAGTCATTGTGGGGTTGCTTTTAGTTGTCTATAATGCTCAAGGATGTTACAGGCATATATAAGTATTGCTGACACTTAAGACACCCTCAAGGCTAAGACCCCCTCAAGGCATCTCCTTGATGCCATTTTAGAAGACCTGTGCCACCACTGAGATGCCACAGTTTAACCTACTGTATCACCTCAAGCTTATGTGGGTTGGAAACATAGTTTTATAATGGCACTCTTAGTCCAGTCCAGTTAAATAGCCAGCATTAAGGTCCTTTTTGGAGAACCATTATGACCTATTTAGATAACTAACTAAGTTGTCAAGCGTAATCTGCCTTTCCATCTTGATTGCTTTATTTTAAAGTCTTATGTCAATGCACAGCCAGATGGTCTGAGGTTGCCTTGGGTTCATTATTACAACCGTGGTTGAGACATAAGGGGTGGGACCTGACATTTTCTCAATCACACCAAGTTTTTCTAGAGTTTGTAGTTCCGCTTTGATCAGTCACAAGTAAAATGATATCCTTTGATGACGGAGGACGATGGCTTTAAATGTGGGGTCGACGTGGTGTCTGCATGGTGATGCTTTCAGACATCTGAATCCATGGAACAGAAAATCATAGTCCTTTAAGATCTGGTTGACTCCTTGCGAGTTGAAACTGTGGGTGAACTGAATTAGTTCAAGTTCTTTCACTTTTGTACAACCAAGTAAAGTGCCAGCTCCTGCCTTTGCCATGAAGAACTTGGTGGCCAGAGTGACCTAGTCATGACTGAGCTCCATACAGAATTTACCCGCAAGTGGGATGGAGTCTAGGCCTCCATAGGAGAAGATTTGTGTGGTTGTGGGTGGCAGCTTGGGGCACGGTCTGGGATGTTTGTATTGATCATGGATCGCAACATTTTCTGATGCACCTGTGTTGATTAGAGCTGTGATGATTAGCCTTGACACATGCACCTGGCATGTTGGCTGACTCCTTCGTCTTACAGCATGGGTGGCAAATGAAATTTAAAATACTTCATTGCCCTCCTCATTTTTATTGAGACTCACACCCTACCACTGCCTGCTAGGAGTCAGTTGTTTGTGGTTGCCTTCTTTGATTAAACTGCAGCCTGGATTATGGTAATGTCTGGAGATCTTGAGGACGCCCAGCTCTACACACCTTCGCAAAGTGGTTGTGCCCGCCTCAGCTGGAACAAGTGTTTCCTTAGGCCAGGTAGGTGGGTAGGTCAGTAACCCACAGAAGCCACAGAGCCTCTTGTTGTTTTTCATTTTCCTCATCACCTGCCCACTCTCAGTGGCACCTGCTGCTTCCTGACGTCATCCCCCATCTTGGTTTTGATGACATGATGGTCCTCGGGTTCTTCTAGGTTCTTTTTGCTTTGTTTGTTGGTTGTCGTTTCTGTCAAGATGAGCACAGGTGTGGCTACTTTTTTATACGAAAGATTTATTGGTCCATGTACTTCCCCATTAACAAGCCTCTTTGATATCTGCCACAACCAATGTTTGGTGCTCCGGAATGCACTCAGTGACACTCTGGTCTTCTAACTTTCAGAAAATCATCTGATAAGTCCTCTTATGCCAGTTCTGCCACACGGCATAAGTTGACCTTTGTCGGATCTTGTACCCGGTTTCTTTATTTCATTATCATCGCGCTGGCCTCTAATGACTCAACTATTCTTAGATCTTTATATAGACTATAACTAAGGTACCAAGCCCCGATATCTCAATATAATTAGATTCATTAGTAGTATCTAATGCCGTTGTCTCCAAGTCCTGATAAAGGTGGGTGGATGATGAGTTGATACCCTCCGAAACGTGCATCGATGCTCTCTTTTGTTCATAGTGACTTGGCTTCATGACAAGTGAAGTCGCGATTGACTGCCTTCTGTCCTCATTTGAAGACCGATACTTCACTACTAGGACTTTATTTCATGTTTTTCACTTTCTGGGATCATTTAATGAATTCCTTTCTAGGTTCCTTTGTCTATCTGGGTTTTTTAATTCACTTAGTCTTTGTAATAAATATTGTTTTTACTCTTTCTATATTGTATATCAAAATTATCAATAATGAATTCAAATTAATTTTTTCCCCATATCTTCTGAGTTGACCTCATCAACCTTCATATTGATAATCAATTGTTTTGGTACTCACGGACCATTTGAACCACTTGATTCTTTAATGGCCTTTTTTTATCATCTGGTATAGAGCGTTTGTGTTTTAGGTTTCTGTGACTCATGGAGACTCTATTACCGTATTAAGATGTTCCCTGCCCTATTGCGTTTATTGTTACTTCTTTGGTTTTGATCTTGGCCAATGCAACCCAATTTGCTTTGTGTGAGTATTGAATAATTTGTCAGATCTGGCTAGCATGAATATCTCGTCTAGTGAGATACCTGGCTTCCATAGGATGAGGTAGTATAGGAATGCCAAGTGACAGCCCTGGATGTGTTGTGCCTACGTATCCTTGTTAGGGTGAAGCATGTGATGAACTCGTGGATGGACTCGTCCATTTGCTGCTTATTTTGCCATATTTTGAAGCGCATGAAGTCAGGGTTCATCGGGTGATCAAAATGCATATTGAGCTCTGGCACTGCCTGGTCACACTTGGTGTCACCTCCAGTATTCAGGAGTTTTCTGAATAGTTTAAAGATCTCCTCCAAAGCGTAGTCCAACATGTGGGAGTGCTTGAACCCACCATTGGTCTCCTTTGTGGCCTTAAAGTAGTTGTTCATGTGTATCACCCATACATCTCGACGTCGCTGTGCCTGGGTTAATCAGCTTAGTGAATCGTGGGGAAGGGATTCCTATTGCCATCCACCTGGTGGATTGGGAAATATTGGGTTTTGTCTCCAGGATTCAACGGCAACTGAGGCAGAGCTTCTGCAGCAGACACCAGAGCAGTTCCAGGGGTGTCCATCTAGGGGTTGTCAACCCCATCACTGCCATCATTGCCCCTTCTGTGGAATCAGGTCGCTCATTCGCTACTGGCAATATGTTCAAGTTGTATGGGCAGCTAGTGCAGTGGCTTAACAAAAGCCCCGGCGGTGCGGGGGGCCCAAGCTCCAGGGGGGCCCCTAAGCAAAAGTGGAAGGTGGTGAACCGGGGAGGAGGCCCCACCTCCATGTACTTTTCAGGGGGGGCTCAAGTTTCGTTACGCCACTGAGCTTGTGGGCAACAGATTTGGTAGAGACTCACTGCAAATCATTGAACATGTCATTAGCCAGGAGAAAGCAAGGTCATGGTACGTCCTTCTCAGTGCTCTTTGTGCAGGAATGCAGAGGGAACATGGCAGGTGTAGCAAAAGTGACTCCCCTTTCACTTACGTGGTTTTATCAGGGTGCAGGCACGCATGAAGTGTGGAACTTCTTCCCAGGGCGTCGATCTGTTTGCTCTCCAAAGATCGCCAGGCTGCTCTCATATTGTACGCATGCACGCCATTCTGTCTGCTGGGTGGCACACCATACAACAGACCTGCCAACTCACACAGTGCCACCGTGTGCCGTACGATATTGGCTCCCATCGCACAGTGAGGAGCCGATAACACACGGTGGCAGGGAAAATGAGCTGAAAACCACTGTAAATAGTGGATTTCCACCTCGTTTTTTTTCAAGGATTTGAACTGCTGACGTCCATTAATGGGTGTTACAACACCCCAGGGCGTCGGCACCAGCCTTAGCAAGCTTTTTGTTTTGCTTTTGGAGGAGGGGGTTTTCGGGCAGGGTGTGGGCAAAAGTGCCTCTTATGTACTTCTTGGCGCAATGCCCTGCCCCTCCAAGGCCCCGCCCCATTCCTTACACTGTGAGATTTTTGTTCAAATTGGCAGGTATGATACAAGCTGCCACGAGACCCTAATGCTGCCACGTGGTGCATGGCAAGACCAGCTGACAGTCACTGTACCTAAAAGTGCTTTCAAATCCTTTAATGCACGGCTCCAATTAAAAAAATATTTGTCTCGATTAAAAAAATCAAAAGAAATGCACCTACCTCTGCACTTAAATTGCCTTCATTTGGAACATTTGTAGTTACAGAAAAAGAAAATTTGGCATTGCCTCAAGTATTTATACCTTCATTTATTTCATTAATTTTGCATAACATCATTTTTCCACCAGGACACCTGAGAGCGCTCAACCAACAATGGAAAACGAAGAACAGCACAACAAAAAAAGAAAAAAAATAGGATCAACTGTTGAGTTAATTGTGTTTGTTTCTAAACACAGTTTTGAAAGGGCATTTGAATTATGCAAAGGATTATAGAGCCTGTCAGATCACGTCGGCTGCTTGCATAGCAAGCAGACAGGAGAAGGAAGAAAGAAAGGGGAGTACCTGGGAGGGAGGGAAGGGGCAGGGATGAGGGATGCGGATTTTAGAGTTAGCGTCCAACACCCTGTGGGCACAGAGGGTGACAGTCAAAAGAATGGAGTGCAAATAAGATTGAAGAATTGAGGATCCTCCCCCCCTAAGGCTTGCAGGAGAGAGTGCTGCACCACCACGCCGCACGCTCGCCTGCCCACACATACACTACGGATAGACGCTTCCTACTTTTAGCCTCTGTCACCCAATCCTGGGATGTCCAACGTAGGTCTAATATATGCCCAGGTGGATAGTATCCATGCCACATTTTAATGATAGCCACTGACTAAGTGAATGAATTCAATTTAAACTAATTGCATGCAAATTTAGACAATGTGGCACCCTGAAAATCTCCCACAGATCCCACTCAGCTGGACCTAGACTGGATGCTCCATCCTGATACATTGACCAAGTAGATCCTGGATTGCAAGGAAAGTTAGATACAGGGCAGATAGAAGAGCTCTGGGCATCCTGTGTACAGATCCGTGTATTTTCCAACTTCATAAGGTTTCAAGGAAAGTCAGCAAGTCTGCAGCCAGTTATTACAAGGAGGTGTGGTAATTACTGGGATTCTGTTCTAACCAAGGCCCTGACTACAAGTTATGGACTAAAATGTAACTCCTGTGGAAAGAGAATTTTGGACAGGGCTCAGAATTATGGCTTTTGTGATATTGATTACGGGTTGTGTGATGATTATCATACCCTCAAAGTTCAACCCTGATAGATTCCAGCAGGTCAAACTTGTCATAGTTTATGGAGGAAAAGGCTAGAAAAAAACAGACTAAGCTTGTAGAATTCAACATATTAAAAATGATTCTGCATGCTCTACCTCATTTAAAAGCTGAAAAGTCAGAATATGAGGTATGGACCACGGATGGTAAATACCTCACTCTGGGATAGTTGTATTTATCACATGCGGCAAACACCTCAACCTATTCTGCCCACCTCGTAATGAGGGCGTGGTAATCCAAAAACACAAGCAGGCAAAGGGCTATGACCAGGGCCACTGGAATTATGCGGCAGGACGAAATGAGAGATGAAAAAATAGAAGAATGGGTAGTTCACCTTAATACCATTGTGCTACCAGAATATTGTGGGTAAAAAATCAGGACCAAACCATTAACAAGTTAAGTATATATAGGTAGGACTAGGTTTGCTTTACTTAACTTAACATATATGTACCACCTTCACAATATATACATCTTCAAGGAACACAGATGTGGAGTTAAGAATAGTAAATCTACACTTACCTATATGCACTTACCTTCTTGATATTTTGGTGCTCCATCTTTTTTTCGCTATATTTTAGTAGCACGAGTTTTCAGAAGTTGATATTGCGACATACAGCTACAGATTTAAATACTTCTTAGTGACTCATCTTTATTTGAATTTGTGTCCAACCTTTGGGGTAGTAAAACTGGCCTCCTTCCACCTTTTTGTCTACAAATATCTACCTGCTCCTCTAAGGAAAGTCCTTCCACTGTACTGCAATTCGAAATCGCCACAAGAAGCATTGCGGTGAACTGGAAATCAGCTAGGCGCCCAGAGGTTAAACAACGGGTTGCAAGCATGGCAGAGTGGGCAGACATTGAAGGGCAAGTCTCCCGCTTGGAAGGATGTAAAGGAAGGGGTGCAACAGACCTTATCCTTGCATGGGAAAGAAAGGTTCAATTATTCAGGTATGTCATCTAGCGCACTGACTTCACACAATATGTGGTCGGCACATCTGTAGTTGCCACACATAAAAACTATTAGCTAGAATGAATATTAGTTCTTTCATCACCGGAAGTAGTAACCCTCCCCTGACTCACTTTTTATTGGGTCATATGAATTGGTAAATAGGAATTCCACACTTGACTAACCTGATGATATCAATAATCGCATAAACATATAATAGAACTGATCTAACCCGTCTACCATGGTTACAAATGGCTTTTTAGGTCCATTTTGGTGACTATACAACAAACTGCGAAGGGGACAGGCTGAAACCCTTGGCAGGGTCATAACCTCGCTGACACCCAAACTGGAAAGTTGATTTCATACATTGAAATGCACAACTGTACCCTCATTCATTTTAGGAACAATAACATTTAATTTAGATTTTTTTTTTTTATATATAATAATTTTATTATTAATTTAACATTCGTCACTTGCATACTCATAGCAATACATTCCTTTACAGAATTGAAAAAACAATACTGTGTACAATATGTCAATCAAACATTACAGTTCAGTGGCCCTCCTTTGCGACATTTCCAGTTCTACTGTTGGTGAGATGCACAGTTCCCCACTATAGGTATTCCAGGTGCCCCATTTTCTGTCCCACTTTTTAGAACAACCCCTAGATTTGTAAACCTCCTTTTCGGCTACCATGCATCTGTCCATCTCCGCCACCCATCCTATCACTATCGCTCTACTGCCCCCCACTTCATAGCAATGGCCCTTTTGACTAATGTGTATCCCAGGGTGGTGAATTGTTGCTCTGTGTCCGTGAGATCGGTTGCTTCCCAGATATTCAGGATCCCCAGTGAAGGTGTTAGAGCGAGTTGTTTCCCTAGCGCATCTTGCATCTTTCTTGTGGCCCTTTCCCATAGGTGTCGAATCAGGGGGCAATCCCATAGTATATGATAAAATGTGGCTATTTGGTTACATCCGCGCAAGCAAAATGCATCTTGCCTGGTCCCTATCTTGGCCAAGGTCACTCCGTTGAGGTATGTCCTATGTAAGATCTTTAGTTGGATCAGCTGAAAACGTTGGTTTATGGCCGCCTCTCTTGGGGACATCAAGGCGGTTTGCCAGTCCTCATCCTCGATTTGTCCCAAGTCTGCCTGCCATTTATCTCTGAGGGTATGAAAGGGATATGGTGTGTTATTACATAGCTTACGGTATGTAAGAGAAATGGCCTTGGTCAGGAGGGGTTCCGATAAAAGTCGATCCTCCAGGGGGGACGCGTCCGGCACAGCTGTCAAATCTGTGAGAGCTGTGTTAAGCGCATGGCGAATTTGTAGGTATCGAAACACCTCCCTTGGCGCTAGTTCATACTTAACTTGTAAATCCTTAAACGTAAGTATCTTACCCTTCTGTAGGAGATCTCCAATAGTAGAGATTCCTATGGTGTCCCATCTATCAAACCCCGCTTGATAGCAGAGCAACTCCAGTTGCTGAGGGGACCATAGGGGTGTCGCCTTCGTCAGTTTTCCCTTCCAACCCAGGCGTTTAGTAGCTTTATGCCAGATGGAGATCGTGTGATCCATCGGCCCTAGGTATTTCCCTTTGCGGGGTCTGGTATATAAAGCTCCCAGATACCCCTCTCGTCCAGTCTGGTACCGCTCTAACCGGTATGCTGGGTTCGTCGGAAGACTGTACAGCCAGTGGTTAATTGCCACCAATTGTGATGCCCAATAATAGAGTTGTATGTTCGGGAGTGCAATGCCTCCGTCATACCACCCCTTCGACAGTTTTTCTAAGGCTATTCGCGGCCTCCCACCGTCCCACAACAACGTCCGAACCTCCGCTTCGACACTGTTAAAATATGAGTCAGGGGCATGGTATGGGCAATTCTGGAGTAGGTAGAGGAATCGTGGCAATGCGAGCATTTTAAACAGGGCCGCATGACCTAGTAATGATAATGGCAATGACCTCCAGTGTTTGACATCTTCTTTAAGTCTATGTAGGGGGACTATGAGGTTCTGATCGTAAAAATTTGTTGAGTCAGGAGTAATAAATATCCCCAGGTATCGGAAACCTTCCCTAGTCACCTCTATATTACATCCTCTGGGTAGCCTAGGTGTAGGGCCATGGAGAACAAAAAGCACTGATTTTGCCCAATTAATGGCATAACCTGAGTATTTGCCGAAGTTTGTAATAATATGTAATAATCTATGTATCGAGGTGTAGGGGGAGGCTAGATAAATCAGGATATCGTCAGCGTATAGTGATATTCTATCCTCAGTGTCCTCCTCCCATTTAAGGCCTCTGAGAGCTACATCTCGTCTCACCCACGACGCCAGGGGTTCCAGAACTAGGGCAAAGAGTAGGGGGGACAGGGAGCAGCCCTGTCTGGTCCCCCTATGCAACGTGAACACCTGCGACGTATGATTATTCACCCTCACCTGGCCGCGGAGCTCAGTGTAGAGCAACCTAACCCATGCTATAAACCTCGGGCCAAATCCAAAGCGGGCAAGTACTTCGAAGAGATAGGGCCACTCTATGGAATCGAATGCCATGGAGGCGTCCAGTGACATAATCACCGCGTCCTCCTCTATACAGTGCTGCTGTGCTAACACATTATGTACCCGGCGAATGTTCAGTGATGTATTCCGTCCCGGCACGAAACCGGATTGGTCTGCATGAACAAGGGAGGGTAGGACAGCATTTAGACGTGATGCCAACAATTTCGCCAGGATCTTGGCCTCCGCGTTTATTGAGGAGATTGGCCTATATGAGCTACAACAATCTGCTGGTTTCCCGGGCTTACGAATTACCACTATAGAGGCCAGTCTTTGGTCTGCTGGCAGTATGCCTTTCTCGAGGCTTCCCGCATACATGTGATTAAGGTGGGGTGCTATCTTCAAGGCCATTGGTTTTAGGAATTCTATCGGAATTCCGTTAGGCCCCATTGCTTTCCCTGATTAAACACTAAATATAGCCTTGCAGATTTAATCGTCTGTGATGTCAGCTTCTAGGTCAGCCCTATCTGTCTCGGATAATGATGGCAGGGTACTATCTACCAGTAACTGTCGGGAATCCTCCGACGTGTAGGTAGTGGAAGATGTATATACCCCTTCCAGATAATTCGCAAACACTTCTGCTATTTCTTCAGGGTCAGATACCTGCGTATCTTTGCCAGTGGAGAGTTCAGGCACCCATCTCTCACCTTGCTCTCTTTTCTCCAGCCAGGCCAGCAGTCTGCCTGCCCTATCTCCCACTTCGTACACCCTATGTCTTATGGAAAGTAGTCGCGCCCTTGCTTTTTCCCGCGTTAGGGCTTTATACTCAAGGCGCTTAATGGTCAAACGGTGCGCCGTTTCCTAGGAGGGTGAGGAGTTATGTCGTGTTTCTAACTTTTGAAGTTCACTCTCCGCTTCCAATATTTGTTCAGTATGGCGACGGAGATAACCAGTTTTTAATGCCAGGGCATGGCCTTTTAGTACCACTTTGTAGGCTTTCCAAATAGTCTGTGCTGAGTCTACTGAACCCAGATTTTCAGTAAAATAATAGTCAGTCTGTTCAACTAACTTTTCTTTTATGTCAGGGATCTTTAAGAGCCATGGGTTTATAACTATAGAGCTGCGCTGTTTTTGTTTATGAAAGGTAAGTTCGACCCACACTGGGGAATGATCCGAGATTCCTCGCGGGAGCCCGCAAGGGTTCTGGAAGTGGCCTATATCTGCCTGGAGTGTAAGGAAATAGTCTATGTGGGACATACTATTGTGTGCATTAGAGTAATGGGTGTAATACGACATATGTGGTTGCAGTGAGCGCCATATGTCCGTCAGTCCCATGGCTTGGGCAAATTCCGCCATGAGAGTGCTGTGTCTGGCGGTAGGGCGCCGGGGATGCCTGACCAATGTATCATCCATGGTCAAGTTAAAGTCGCCTCCCAGTATCAGGATACCATCCGGGAGACCAATCAGTATTTTACCCAAGTCGCTGAGTGCCTCCTTCCCCAGCGCTGGTGGGAGATACACTGATACCACATTTATCTCCGTCCCTTCCCAGGTGTCCCCCAGCACTGCAAATCTACCCTGCGGATCTGCCCAAGTATGAGTGGGTGTGAGAGCAAGACCCTTTCGCATTAGGATACCAGTCCCCCTGGAGCCAGACGTGAATCCTGCATGAACCAGAAGTTTATATCCCCACCTGCTGAGGGCTTTTCAATTATTACCCACTAGATGAGTTTCTTGCAACAATACTAAGTCCGGTATTTGTCTCTTGAGATAATGCGACACTACACCCCTCTTTATTTTGTCTCCCAGCCCGTTTACGTTCCACGTCAAGGCGGACAATTTTGTAACAGTAGTATTAGCCATATTGAACCATCAATGAGACTAAGGGAGTGGATATTGCGGCCATTACGGAGGTGAATGAGTCCAGCACAACATGGGCAGCCACGCGGTCCAACCGAAACTGGCCACACATTGAGGGGCACTGCTCAACCGTCTGTCGTGTATATTGCGTCAATTGAAATTGGTCACAGTTCGTCGGACCCATTGTACAACCTTTTGCTTCGTGACTTGTAACAATAAGATCAACACTAATCCCCCAACAACCCCCCCCCCCCACCACCCCCCTACCTGCCCCCCTGCCGGTGGATTCCAAACTACCCACCCCCCAACAAGGCAGAGTGCCTGTCGCCCACCCTCCCATATACGAGGTGCCTGGTGAACAACCCTCCCACCCTCGTCGTAAATTAACGATGGATACATATTACACAGTATATCAATTAGATCCGCACTAATCCCATCTTTAGTTTTTACCATCCATGTGGCATGGCACTGATAGTTATGCCCAGAGTAGCATTGGCCGATCCCCCCCAGCCATCAACGAGTCTCTGATAAATACCCCAGTACCTTATCATGTGTTCAGTGTTATACCCAGGGGCTTCAGGTGTCTTTCAGGGTACCCTGATCAGAATGCACAACATCCCACCCCATCATCCTCTCAAGTCTGAGGGTTGCTCCTCCCGTGCTGGGTCTTCTTGAGGTGTGTTCCCATTGTTCAATCTGTTACCTCGGGTTCTGTCATTTCTGCCGCTGTTCGGTTTTCCAACCCGCCGCCAACCCTCCAGCCAATCCCAAGTTTCCTCCGGGGATGAAAAGAACCAGGTTTTGCCCTCGGATGCAACCCGGAGCTTCGCTGGAAAGAGCATTGAGTATTTCACCTCTTTGTCTCGTAACGCTTTCTTGACCGCAGTGAAACTGCGTCGTTGAGCCTGCACTTTGGTAGTGAAGTCCGGGAAAAACGCGATTGTACTGTTCTCCAATGTTATCGGTGGGTGATCACGCGACGTTTGAAGTATCACATCGCAGTCTCGGAAATTAAACACTCGTGCTATGATGGGCCTTGGGGGAGCTCCTGGCTTTGGCTTACCCCCAGGGACTCGATGGGCCCGTTCGATGGAAAAATAACTGGACAGGCGCTTCGGCTGAAGCCTAGTCAGCACCAGGTCTTCAACGAAGAGATCTGCAGCCAGCCCCTCCGCCCGCTCCAGGACTCCAAGAATGCGTATATTATTTCTACGCGCTCTCCCCTCATAGTCGTCGAGGAGGCCTTCCATTTTCACCTGTTGGTCACGGAGTTGAGCCACTTGCTGCTTAAGAAGATCAGTATCAGACGTTAATGTTGCTGCGGCTTCTTCCACGTCTTTCATTCGGGCGTCCATTTTCCGTAGATCAGCTCTTATGAGGGAGACCTTGATGTTGACGGTGTCGATGCGAGTTTCTAGAGATGTCCGCACCCCAGCGATGGCCTCCATGACATCATGGAGGGTAAGTTCTGATTGAGGAGTCTGTATGTGAGGGTCGTTGGTTCTTCCTTTGGCAGCAGCATCATTCTCCTCGCCCGCTTTGCCCCAGGCAAATTTAGCTAGTGTCTTTTGGGCCTGTGTTTTGGCTCCCTTGCCACTGGCCATTGTTGCGCAGGGCTATTGTCTTTTGACTGTGTCGCAGGGCCTTGTGCCAGTAATCACCGCCGCCTGGCCAGGGAGGGGGGTAGTTAGTATCCCTCACCGTCGGCCTGTCGGTTTTCCTGGCAAGGCAGGTAGGGCCGCCCACTGGTAAGTAAGTTGCAGCTGAGTGCGGCCTTCAGTTGGCAAATGAAGAGCGGGAAGGGGGAGATTCAGTGAGCTTGCCCCTTGGCCGTACGGTCTTCTCTGGGCCAGCACTGTGTATATTGAAGCGGAAGTAACAGCGAGGCCTTGGGGGGCCACTGGGCACTAGGGTCCCTTGATGTGGAACTTTTGTGGTCTCCTCTAGATCGGGTAACTGGCTGTTGTGCTTGCGCCAGCGTCTATTTATGGCCCAGTCCCTCCTGCACTATACTGGATCTGTAGCAGTGATGCGGGGGCCGTGTCTAACGCAGGTGAGGTTTTGACCCCGGGTCTTCGTGTACTAATTCTTACCCCCTGGCGGCGTGGCAGGGCGGCAGCACAGCTATGTGGTCCGATGAAGTGGTGGCACCCTGGAGCGTCCGAAAACGGCCCGCAGTGGGCGATCTGAAATGCGAGCGCCACTGACGACTAGGCCTCAAGCCGGGGCCTCAATTATCGTTTGTGCCGAAGCGCCCCCTGTGCCGACGCTGACCCACAGGCGCTCTCTCCACCAGCGCGGATCCCAGTCGATCCCGCCGCGTCCTCCGGCAGGCACCGAGTCAGTTTCTAGGAATTTCTGGGTCTCCCAGCCGCTCTGATGCAGCTACGCCCCCGCAGCTCCACCTCACCGTCTGGGGAAACGGGAGCGGGCCGCCATGCTGTTTTCGCCGGGGCTCCGATTGCGCCTTCCTTTTCTCTGTGACGGCGCTTACTGAATCTCGGGCTGCGCGGCAGGGTAGCAGCACAGCTATGTGGTCCGGTGAAGTGGTGGCACCCTGGATCGATCGAAAACGGTTCGCAGTGGGCGATCTGAAATGCGAGCCTCACCGACGACTAGGCCTCAAGCAGGGGCCTCAATTATCTTTTGTGCCGAAGCAACCTCTGTGCCGACGTCGACCCACAGGCATCTTCCCCACCAATGCGGATCCTAGTCGATCTCTGCCGCGTCCTCCGGCAGGCACCGAGTCAGTATTTAGGAATTTCTGGGCCTCCCAGCCGCTCTGCTGCAGCTACGCCCCTGCAGCCTCACCTCACCGTCCGGGGAAACGGGAGCGGGCCGCCATGCTGTTTTCGCCGGGGCTCCGATGGCGCCTTCCTTTTCTCTGTTACGGCGCTTACTGCATCTCGGGCTGCACGTTCTGTGTGATCTGGGCTTCGTCGGGATCTGGGCCCCCCTGAATGAAGGGGGGTAGTCGCTGTTTTAGTGCCGGATTGTGAAAGAAAACCGGCGAGGGCAGCGGAGCCGCTTCAGAGTGCGGCCATTCCCGACGGCTGCCAGCCACGCTCCCCTTTTTAATTTTTTTTAATGATTTTATTAATTAGGGGCAAGCCAACAATAGGGTGATGATTCATTGGAGTAGTTGCTCCACGATTGGGGTTTTTAAAGAGAGGCGTAGCTACATAGTGATTGAGGGGTTGAGAAAAGATTCATCCTTCTTCACTAATTTAGTAATAATAATTAAGAAAATTGTGCAGGACCAATTCCAGGGCAAGGCCATGGCTTAGATTAGTTTCTTTCCTTTTGAGATCAAACTTTCCACCATACTGTTCGTTACCACCCTAAACTTGGCAGTCTGGGTAACTTCCCAATCAATCATAGGCTTTTGCAGTAGTGCTACAGTAACCTATAATATTTGTGGTGGTCAGCTTACTTGGAGAGTCATTTGCAGACCCTTTGTTATAGGGTTTATTTTATCCTGAACATATTTTGAGATTTCTTCACATCTGTCTTGTGGGGTGCTAGAATGCGGTGCAACAGAGTCTGCGGATAAAACTGAGTGCATGGTGCGAAACAGGGCACTGCCCAAAAGTGATTGTTGCCAAATTCCTTCCTTACGTTTTCTGATTGTGTTATGATATGGCCTATTATATAGTACTTAATTTGTGCCTGTGGTTGTACATGCTGGGCACTGCCATTCATTGCTTTAGAGATTGGCTTATTTTTCATCATCAGACGTCGACCCAGAGCAAGCGAGAAGGCGGCATAAAAAGGGGGAAAGAAGGAGCATAACGTGTGTATGTGGATGTGTGAAGTGCATGTGGACCCCCCTTCCCCCAGAGTTAAAACCTATAACCATGTAAAACACAGATTCCTCCGGTGGATGCAGTAGTCCACTGAGCTACCTCCCAGAAGTGAAAGACAGAACAAGAGTGACAAAGTGAGAAATCAGAGATGGAAAGGTTCCTGCAAAGGTGAGATAAAGGGAAAGGAAATGTAGGGTGGTGGGAGGAAGAGGCAAATGATGAAATAAAGTCTAGGTGGCCTTGGTATTTACCAGCTCTAGCATTCAGCAACGCCAGCGGTGGGCTCATAAGAAAAACGTGGGCCCCTGCACTTACATTTTCTTTTTAACAAAGTAAGCACTGTTATTTCAATGGTTCAGAAATATTTGATCACCCAATATTTTTTATCCAATTCCTTTCCAGTTTCCTGCCCTTTCTTTAATTTTTTTTAACTCTGCTTTAACCTAGCTGTTTCTTTATCTGGTTACTTCATTTCAAAGGGACAAACTCTTCTGCGACTTTGTAATTATATGCAAAAAGGGCAATCAAAACTCTGCAGTTGTGTGAGGATTAGTCCATCAGTCTAGGAAATAATTGATTCCTTATTTTCTCTTTTGAAAAACCCCTGATTTACGTTTCAGTACCACAGGAGTGGGAGGCGGCTTGTGATGCTAATGCGCCGACCAGGAACATTGAAAGCAAATGTCTTTACCCTCTGGTCAAATTAGAGGCCAGTCCTCTAGGGGATAAGTAGCATTATTTCACCTAGGAAGGAGATCTTGGATATGTCCATATGATGCGTAGGTGTATCTACTCTCTGAGCAAGTACGAGATGGCCTGCCTGTCTCAACAATGTATTGGCTTGTAAATTGAAGGAACTGTTCAATGGAACGACAAAGAAGACCAAAGTCAAAACATTTATCAGATCCATAGCAAGATATTTTAACCTCAAGATCATATAGAAGAGGGCGCAATCCTGACAAAAATCAAATTGAATAGCTTTTTTATACCTTTCATGACATCTACAACCATTCACACTCATCCTCTCCTTGATTCATAAAGTAGGATAATTTTATTTAGAGGTTTTCACAAAAGAGAATTGCCATCCCTCCACATTTGTGTTTTATCCATAGAGATTTGTGAATAAAGTGGTGATGAATGTAGTTTAGACCTTCTGGGGCTTTGGAATATACTTTGCGGAGTTCTAATAATTAAAAACGGCGCAATCTGCGTGAATGCGAATATTTTATAGTAGAAGGACTAGTACCTGGCACCTCTGCCCCCCTCCCCATCAGAGTTAACAGGTATGCCCAGTATTGGTAAGTGCGGGGGTGCACAGTGGCCAGGTGCCATTCCAGGTCTCTTGAAGGAGGCCTTAAGAGATTAAATTAGTAACAGTGCCTTCCAAACAGGCACTAGCTTAGAACGCAAATGCTCAAAAAACCCAACCAAACAAATGGAAAATAAAATAAGACGTCAATGCCAGAAAAAAGAAGCATTGGATGCCAATCTTTTCCCTAAGTCAACACTTGTTTTGTCAAGGTTTTAGCAAAAAATGATTGTTGAGGAAGCTTCTGGATCCTTATCAGTGTAAAAGAATAGCTAAAAGCAAAATACTTTTTTGGACTCAAAATGCTCCCATTGCCTCCGTAGCCCACTGAAGGGAACTATTTTGTGTGTGGATATTGTGCCTGTGAAAGACCAGAATGCTGTCACTCACAGTATAGTTAGCCAATGGCTGAAGTGGGCTGACCACTGCCCCATGGAGTGCGTGTGTGTGGGTGGCAGAAGAATATGAATGACCTAATAGTCCAGTGGATCAAAGAGGGCAGAGTGAAAACCCCTATAAGTAAGTTTACTATGTATATAATGGTAGTAAAATCAAAAGGTGTTGGGCGATGTCAGACCTAAAGACTGTTGATGCACTAAATGATTGTTGGATGTGTGAGAAATACAAGTTAGTGAGCGACTGCTCACTGGGAAGGAACTTGTTGTAACACTATAATAGGGACAAAGATGGATCACCCACCTGGGCATGACCCATTTGAACCAAGCGGAAGTGGCACATATCGCTCTGGGTCACCGCAGGGTAACCAGACGGGAGTGCCCTGGTTCTGGTGCAGAACAGACATTAGGCCAATGTTGCTCCGTCGTTGCCTTCATAAGACCTGGGGTGGTGGAAGGGCCCATTGATGTGTAAACCCAATTAATTTTGCTCACCATTCTGGGAGCGCCTATCCGCTAACTCTTAGGTCAAATCTGTGCTTGTGCCATAGTCTACCATGAAATTATCCACATGAAAAAAGCAGAAGGGTGTGATGGAAACTTACTACCAAGACTGGCAGCTTGCATTGCTGGATGGCCCAACGCTACAGGACCCATGGACTGGTGTATAGAGGGTTTGAAATGAAACAAACAGCACCACTTATGTGGTGCATAACCAGACCAGTGCATCAATCCAAAACACACTGATCTTGCCAATATGAGGAAATTATTATTATTATCAACCACAATTAGGGAGACCTGGCCCAGTTTCTAGGCAGCCGAGAGGAAACTACACAAGGTCAGGTTAAAACCCTGGGTCTGTACGAGGGCTGCGGTGACTGTGGAAAAAAACACTGAAAGATAATGGCATAGTAAGGAATCCCTGAAAAAAACTTTGTAGAGATGAATACCTAAGTTACAACTGTGTGGCTCTTGCATAATGCAATGGCTCACAGTTTTTCTTAGAAGCTCGCCTTCGGCGCTGCCTAATGCCAGGTCTTCCTAACACCAAGGCTACCTAGTCTTGATTCCACCTCGTGCCTCTTTCTTCCACTTCCCTACACTTCCTGTCTCTTTATCTCTCTTGCAGGTTCTCTTTTTGCCCTGCCTTGTCCCTTTGTCACTGTTTCCTACCTTTTGTTTTCCTCCTTTGGTAGGACTCGTTGAGAAATAACTGTAACATATTCTGAGAGATATCTGCAGATGGGAACCCTTGCAATAGAACTTTGGCATAGAAGAAACCTGGAACACAGTTGTGTACACGGGTTTCTGATGTGTAGGATTCAATTACCTATAAATGTGTAGACGCAAACAACTGCGACACAACAGTGTCAATAGGATAGCTTATTTGTATACATTTGTGAGATAGAACAGTGTAGATAACTGATTATGTCAGGGTACACACAATATAACTGTTGAGGTGAGTACACATGAGTGAGAAATGTAGCTAAGAGTACATTAGATAAATGTACACAAAGGAACACATGAGTTATAAAACCTGTAGATACCTGTGTAGGTTGGAGTACACAAAATATAACTGTTACGGTGAGTATACATAAGTTATAAATCTAAATAAGAATATACAAGATAAATGTACAAGTAGGAATACAAGACATATAATAACTTTGTAGACAGCTGTGTAGGTTTGGATACACAAATATAACTGTCAAGATAAGTATACATGAGTTATAATATAGAAAAAAATACACGAGATAAGTGTACACACAGGAATACAAGAGATATATTAACTTTGTGGACAACTGCGTAGGGATTGGTACGCAAATATAATTGTTAAGATAAGTATACACAAGTTATAAATCTAGATAGGAATACATGAAATAAATGTGCACATAGGAATACACAAGATATAACAGCTGCAGATGCCTGTGTGGGTCAGGGTACACAAATATAACTGTTATAGGGTTATGGTAAATATACATGAGATATAAAGCTGGGGGTCAAGACTGATTTGCATATGGCTGGGAGAAAACTGGGGTGGCATGGCGAGCAAAAGAACGATAGATTTAACCCAGATCTCTTGCCTGGGGGTGAATGTTTGATTTGTTCTGCATTCCGTCCATCATCTGTGTGTCTGTTGCTTGCTCGCCCTAAGTGCGCCGGGTATGCCCAGACGTGGGTCCAGGGCTCACTGTGCCACTGGATTCAAGCTAGCCTGGCTGATGAGGGGTGATGCCCCGAAACCGGCCCCAGGATGCTTGTTTCCGGTCCAGGGAGGACCTGGCTTGGCAGTTCAGGCTGGACTGTTCCCATGAGGCACAGGGTCAAGACTGATTTGCATATGGCTGGGTCTAAACTGGGGTGGCATGATGAGCAAAAGAACAATGGATTTAAACCAGATCTCTTGACTGGGGGTGAATGTTTGATTTGTTCTGCATTCCATCCATAATCTGTGTGTCTTTTGCTTTCTTGCCCTAAGTGCGCCGGGTATGCCCAGACGTGGGTCCGGGACTCACTGTGCCACTGGATTCAAGCTAGCCTGGCTGAAGAGGGGTGATGCCCCGAAACCGGTCCCAGGATGCTTGTTTCCGGGCCAAGAGTGGACCTGGCTTGGCAGTACGGGCTGTGCTGTTCCCATGGGGCACGGTCAAGGCTGATTTGCATATGTCTGGGTCTAAACTGGGGTGGCATGGTGAGCAAAGGATCAATTGATTTAACCCAGATCTCTTGACTGGGGATGAATGTTTGATTTGTTCTGCATTCCGTCCATCATCTGTGTGTCTTTTGCTTTATCTGCCTAAGTGCGCCGGGTATGCCCAGACATGGGTCCCGGGCTCACTGTGTCACTGGATTCAAGCTAGCCTGGCTGATGAGGGGTGATGCCCCGAAACCGGTCCCAGGATGCTTGTTTCCGGTCCAGGGAGGACCTGGCTTGGCAGGTCGGGCTGGACTGCTCCCATGCGGCACAGGGTTAAGACTGATTTGCATATGGCTGGGTCTAAACTGGGGTGGCATGGTGAGCACAAGAAAAATGGATTTAACCCAGATCTCTTGACTGGGGGTGAATGTTTGATTTGTTCTGCATTCCATCCATCATCTGTGGGTCTTTTGCTTTCTCGCCCTAAGTGCGCCGGGTATGCCCAGACGTGGGTCCCGGGCTCACTGTGCCACTGGATTCAAGCTAGCCTGGCTGATGAGGGGTGATGCCCCATAACCGGTCCCAGGATGCTTGTATCCGGTCCCGGACGGACCTGGCTTGGCAGTTCGGGCTGGACTGCTCCCATGAGGCACAGGGTCAAGACAGATTTGCATATGGCTGGGTCTAAACTGGGGTGGCATGGTGAGCAAAAGAGCAATCGATGCAACCCAGATCTCTTGACTGGGGGTGAATGTTTGATTTGTTCTGCATTCCGTCCATCATCTGTGTGTCTTTTGTGGTTCGGCACTCAGGCAGGGGCTTGGAGCCTGGGCTTGTTCTCCACCCAGGCTGTAATGCAGCCTGGGTGGAGAACATACAAAGTGCGCATGATGGTTTGGCCGGCCCAAGACGGCCGGCCAAACATTCATGCGCACTTGGAGTGGGCAAACCACTCCTCCCCCTGCTCCTCTGTCATTAGAGCAGCCCCGCCTCACCCGCAAAGCTGCAGCAGCAGGAAAACATAAAATGACAATAACCATGAGTTATTATCATTTTATGTTTCCTTTATTTCACTGCTGCAAAGCTTCTCCGCCTTAGCGGAGGAGCCGCCACTGGATATAATAATTTTGTAAACAGCTGTGTGAGTTTGGGAACACAAATATATCTGCTAAGATATGTATACATGAGTTATACATCTAGATATGAGTACATGATATAAGGGACAGATAGAAATACTTGGGATATACATATACAAGGACAGATACATGATGGTTACCTGCAGATACGAACGCATGAGAAATCACTGAAGATAAGAATACATGGAATGTTACTGTGCAGATATGAATGCTTATTCTATAACGAGTAGTTAAGAATACATGAGATATCACTTTCCAGATGAAATATATGAATAGTAGGGTGTGGATAAGAATACATGATGTCACAGAAAGGAGTACATACCTTTGCAGGTAAAGATACATGTAGTTCACCTGTGCAGATACGAATGCAAAAAACATGACTGTGAAGAGAGGAACATCAATATTTAACTGTACACAGAAGGGGTACACGAGACTTCACAGTACTGATGAGAATATACCTGAGATTCTACAGTACGGCTATGGACGCATCTGTTATTGCTGTAAAGACAGGAACATATCACTATACAGAAAGTAATGCATGCGATGTTACCGTACAGATATAAATGCATGAGATATCACTGGAAAGATAGGAATACAGAGTAAATATAAGAAGAAATAGGAATGTGTGGGATGTACCTGTATAGATAAGACTATGCGGCCTACTGATAGCTACTCCAGTGGACATAATCTGGATGGAATTGGCATTGAAACCTAACACCACGCTAGTGTTACAGCATTCTTTTTATTGTGTGACTAACCATGGGAATCTAAAACATTCTTAACTTTAACTCAGATTGTGAATGCTGATTGCCTATAAGAGTGGGGTGAGCGTGTGGAGGGAATATTTGAAATTTAGAGTCCTAGGTGGGAATACTTTAGATGTACCAGTATTGCAAGGAATACATGAGATCCATGCTTATTTTGAGCTGGTGGTTGCAGGTGGGGCCCAATGGCACTCATTTTTGGGGACTGGCACTTACTTTTCCTCATCAGACTTTGACCCAGAGCAAGAGAGAGAAAAACGCAAAAGGGTGAAAGAAGAAGGAACAGAAAGTCAAAAATCAGAAAAAGAACAACAAAGAGAGAAAGCAGGGAAGAAGAAGAAGAACCTGCAAGAGTGAGATAAAGGCGCAGGGAGTGTCTGGTGGTGGATGGAAGAGGCATGAGGTGGAATCAAGACTTTGCAGGCTTGGTATTCGGCAACATCCATTTTCCGGCCGCAGGCTTCTGAGCAAAACTTTGGGCCACAGCACTTACTCGTTTACAAATTAAGCACTGGATGAGCTATATCTTTGCATATAGGAATAATCTAGAAAAACATAAATTAAATGAGCAGAATAATTAAACTAATATCAGCCACAGGTGATTCCTTGGGCCACATTCATATCCACCATATTTTTTCCTTCTTTGCCACTCAAGACTTCAACATAAGGAACCCCAGCCTGGTTTCAGCCTTGTAGGGCATCATCAGTGAGGGGTACCGTCTGTCCTATTCTTAATGGGATCTGAGTTTCAAACCCTCTCCCCCATCTGCAGTAAGATTTTACTGCTCTATCCAGCTATCTATGAAGACTCAAGTGTACTTAGGGAGGATAGTGTTTATCCAGTTAATAGTGTACTTGTACCCAAAGCCCTGTAACACCTGCGTTGAGTAACAGTGAATGGGAAGGGCACCCAGGAAAAATACCCCCCCAGCACATTCAATTTTGTACATAAAATTTTATTAAGAGATTTAAAGAAAATAAACCACACAAACTTAATAATGAATTCATGTATTCTTATAAAGCACTTTACATCACATTTGTAAGCACTATAAAATATTACTATCACTCAATTTACTGCCAGTTTACCAGCCTTGGAAGGATGTAAGACTGAGGGCCCGATTCTGATGCGGGTTGGAAAAGCTTCCCGACCAAGGGCCTGATTCTGATGCGGTTAGGAAGGCCTCCTAACGGCATTTGCTCCTTCCAAATCGGATCGGGAACGTGTCTTCCCGACCGAGGGCCCAATTCTGATGCGGTTAGGAACAAATGTTCCCATTGAAGTCAATGGGAGTTCAACCAAATCGTATCTGGAAGCATCCGGATGCATCCTACTCCGCCGGTCGGACTTTCCCGATCCGAGTGGGTCGGACACCATTTCCCAACCGATTCGGTCGGGAAGCTTTTCCAACCCGCATCAGAATCGGCCCCTGAGTCTCTCGTGACAGGATTTGAACGGGTGACTGCAGATGTCAGCGGCCAGAGATGAATCAGTGGAACTGCTCCTGATTGCCCTCTTATTCTAACAGCGTGGGTGTCCCGCCCTCCATCTTCATTCTGCCCAATCTGCAACTCTCTCACTTTCTAGGAATTCAGGCCCAGTCACCTTCAAGAATTAAAGCTGGCAAGTGCCCAAATCTGAGGTGCTTAAACTCACTCCAAGCTGCAAATGGCAGCTTGCCCAGATAACACGGAGAGGCAAACTGCAGTCTGTGCAAACGCCGCTGAAGGTTTATCGTCAAACATACACAGGGGCCAGATTTAACAACACAGCTGAAGGATTTTTTAGGTCTTGCTTGACACAACATCTGTCTACATCATTTATTGTTACCAGTTCTTTAAAATAGCCGCAAAGCGGGCTTTGGCCCTACCCAGAGGCGTCTTTCTCTAACACCTCCTGCGATTTGTGCTGTTTGGTGTATCATTCCGCCTCTTCCCGGGTGCTCGCATTGCAATGCACGAGGGACTATTTCATATCTTAAAAGTACACGAATTCATGACACATTAAATTTTTATCTCATAGATGTATAAAGAAAGCAAACTTTGTTGTTTTGTTTTCTTAACTGCAGCAGGATGACTTTTAACAAAATATTTTAACCAGCTCTCAAAATGTAAGCCAGACCTATTGTCTTTGCCTGTGCTTGTTTTTAATGTATTTAACACTCCTCAACCGAATCTACATTAGGCCATTAACATAAATTGCATATAATAACATATATTCACACATAATGTCGAATCAGAGCGGCATATTTAAAGATAATAGATGTTTTTATTTACAGATATTACATTCAAAAGGTGCGCTGGGCGCAAGCAGGGACAGTGCGCCATATTACAAAGAATGTACTGCCTCCAGGGCAGCTGTGGACTTGGGCTGCCCTTGGGCGGCGCATACAGGTGGAATACGGAGCCGCTGTTTAAAAGTTGCTCCGTATTTCACAGTGCAGGCAGCAACCCGCCAGCCCTTTTGAGAGGGGAGAGAGATGCCTTTGCAGGTGGGTGCAGTGAGACAGGAATGCAAAAGATATACCTGTGCACACAGTGATACAGGAGGTACACATGTGCAGTTAGGAATATATGAGATATACCTGTGCACATAGGAGCACATGACATACACCTGTGCAGATAAGAACACATGAGCCACACCTGTGTGGATCAGGATGTGTGAGATTCACATGTGCAGATAGGAATACATGAGATATATCTACGCAGATGGGAATACGAGACATACCTGTACATATAGGAGTACGTGACATACACCTGTGCAGATAAGAACTCATGAGACACATCTGTGTGGATCAGGATGCGTGAGATCCACTTGTGCAAAGTGGAATACATTTGATATACCTGGGCAGAAAGGAGTTATACCTGTGCAGATCGGGTGCAGATAGGAATACATGAGATATCCCTCTGAAGATAGGAGTACATTACATACACCTGTGCAAATAAGAACACATGAGACACACCGGTGTGGATCGGGATGCGTGAAGTCCAGGTGTGCAGATAGGAATACATCAGATATACCTACGCAGATGGGGATACATGAGACATACCTGTGCAGATAGGGATACATGAGACATACCTGTGCAGATAGGAGTACATGACATACACCTGTGCAAATAAGAATACATGAGACACACATGTGTGGATCGGGATGCGTGAGGTCCACTTGTGCAGAGTGGAATAGATTTGATATACCATGGACAGAACGAGTACAGAAACGAGTACATGAGATAAACCTGTGCAGATAGGACCGCGCGAGGCATACCTCTACAGATAGCAATACACATAGTATTCCCATGTGGTAGGAACGCGTGGGATACAGAATTATTTGGAAGAATCATTGGCATGAGATGATCACCCCTCCCCGGGTATTTCTGCATCGCCAGCTCATGGTTTCTCGTTAATTCATCGGGGCGGAGGGGAGGGGGGGGGATGTCACGGTGCTGGGGGGCTCAGCCTGCCAGCTGCATCACGACGATCACCTGTCTGCACAAAGCCCGGCGGAGCTGAGACGCGACCGTCGGTGCAGCGGGTGCCCGCCTTCCTGTGATTGGCAGGAGGGAGAGGGTGACAGATGACAGGGGCGCTGTCACCGGCGCAGACAGGGGACTGACAAGCCCGATGACGAGATGTGAGGCGCCAGGGAGCGGGTGCACAGCCACCGCAGCGCGAGAGGATACACATGTCCCCGCCAATCAGCACCCGGCCGCGGCCCTGCTTCGTTTGCCGGCCCTCGCGGATTCCTTCCTGTACCCCCTCCCTACCCCTTCTCTCAGCTCAGTACCTGTTCCCTCTGTCCACACTCCAGGTCCTCCAGGCCCTTTACATATAATGGGGTCTACCCGGTGGAGTAGCAAGGGAGCCGGAGGCCCCAATGCAAGACCCCCGTACATCCATGATGGGTGGTAAAATACGGCTATAACTGTCGTGCCACAGGCCTCTCGCACCACTGTACCCGGTGCCACTGAACCTCCTGCACTACTGATATCTACGCCTCTGGCTCCAACAGTGAAATGTTAGTGTACTAAAGAGTATACATGTCATCCTTCTTTTCTAACTTTCACTTTTATGAAACCCTTACATACAGGAGAAAGGGGGGGTTGGGCCAAGATCAGTCATTCACATGTTTTTTTAACTTTTATTTATTAATGATTTATCAATAAAAATACAAAAGATACAGTAAACATCATCAGTGTTGGTTAGGTAGCCTTTTTAAACAGTATCAAACATTACAACATTACGAAACATGTTTGCCTTATGCTGTGCAGTAATCTCCACACACAGAAAGATATAGGAATACAGTCACACTTTTCAACACGGCTTCTCAGTCCATAGGATTACAAATCCAGCCTTTCACTTCTATACCTTACGGAAAGGCTGACTGAGCTACACTACGGGCTTCCTTTTGAGTTGTGAGGAGTGGTACCAGCCGGCACAACTCTGAGTTTTAACTAAGGGGTGGCATCTCTGCAGGAGATACCACTGAATACGGGTCTACGTTTTAAGGAGCGATGCCACCCTACACGAATCTGAGTTTTAACAGGTAAAACCATGTGCATTACCAAGCACCTTCTCCTCCAGCTCAAAGCAGGTGGTAAATATGGCCAGAAAAAGACCCAGACTCAGCGCCAATGAACCTCGTAATTCTGGGCACCACATTTTAGTTCCCTTTCCAGGGACTGGAATATGTGATGATAAGTAACTGGGATGAAGATACCAGATGGAACCGGTAACTTCGGGTATAGTATCTCCACCTCTAGTTACCGGCCATCTTGAATAGGCTCTAAATGTGTTTATGACTTTCTCATTTAAAGAACTGGTGAAAGGAATTCATGTGTTTGCTAGGTTGTGAACGAGAGCAAGGCAACTATGTCTCATCCTGGATAAGGAAAGAATGGCATAATGACATTCTAGAGTTTCACCGTGTGAGATATAGGGCCCTGGCGACTGATCAGCTCAGCACCCATGTTCACAGAGACAGAACTTTGGAACTGGGAAGGAGTGGATGTTCCAAACTTGGAGAATCTGTACAGATTAGAAAACCGCACAGATTCTCATAGGCTTTAGATAACCTTCTGTAACCTTCTAGAATTGTTCAAGAAGCTTATTTTGATTGGCTGTGTTCTTTGGATAACCTCCTGTAACCTTCTAGAATGGTTCAAAAAGCTTGCTTGAGATTTGATGTCTTCTTTAGAGAACCTTCTGTAACCTTCTAGAATTGTTCAAGAATTCTGTGTGTGATTGGATGTATTCTTTAAAGAACCTTCTGTAACCTAGAATTCCTCAAGAAGCTTGTTGTCATTGGATGTGTTCTTCAGAGAACCTTCAATTACCTTCAAGAATTGTTCAAGAAGCTTGCTTGTGATTGGGTGTGCTCTTTAGAGAACCTCCTAGAATTGTTCAAGAAGTTTGCTTGTGATTGGGTGTGTTCTTTAGAGAACCTCCTATATCCTCATAGGATTGTTTAAGAAGCTTGCTTGTGATTGGGTGTGGTCTTTAGAGAACCTTCTAGAATTGTTCAAGAAGCTTGCTTGTGATTAGATGTATTCTTTAAAGAACCTTCTGTAACCTAGAATTCCTCAAGAAGCTTGTTGTCATTGGATGTGTTCTTCAGAGAACCTTCAATTACCTTCAAGAATTGTTCAAGAAGCTTGCTTGTGATTTGGTGTGTTCTTTAGAGAACCTCCTATAACCTCCTAGAATTGTTCAAGAAGCTCACTTGTGATTGGGTGTGTTCTTTAGAGAACCTCTGTAACCTTCTAGAATTGTTCAAGACGCTTGCTTGTGAGTGGGTGTGTTCTTTAGAGAACCTCTGTAACCTTCTAGAATTGTTCAAGAAGTCTGCTTGTGATTGGATGTGTTCTTTACAGAACCTTCTAGAACTGTTCAAGAAGTCTATATATGTTGCCCCACTGGCTTGACTAATTAGATCTTTTGTCTTCTCCTTTATGACTTCTGACGATGACACTCAGAGGGCCATCTGGCTTGATGACTCAAGTAGCACGACTAAGGACAATTTCAGATCATATGTGTCCTGAGTGGCTCTATGGATGTCGGAGAGTACACTTAAGCTTGATTTCAACAAAATAGACATTTTGGTCCTGGGGTTCCCCTGGATACGTGGTCTAATAGTTGGTGCACCCCATAGATGGGGAGTCCACCTTTATCCATTTCTTTGGTTAAAAATCTTGGGGTTTTAATGGACAAAATGCTTTCTTTTAAACTACACATCAACAAAGTATTATCTACATATTTCTATTACATTAAATGAAACTTTAAAATCTGCCATCTCCTACTAATAAACTGGTCCAAGTTACCATACTTTCTCGGCTGGACTACGGCAGTACTTAGTGGTACAAAACCTTCCTGCTCTGACCAGGCTGTCACTGCCCCAACATGTCCCATCCTCTTCAACTCTGTGTGACATGCACTAACAAAAGAAAAGAACCCTATTTGGAAGTTTACACTTTGTTCACAGCACTCTGTATTAAAAGGATCCTGTATATCTCAAAGCAAAAATTGATGACTACACTCCATCTAGATATCTATACTTGTCTGTTGCTCGGATGACTATCACTCCTGCTTTAAAAAGTCTAGAACATGAGGACGGTGCTACGACTTTGTGAACCAAGGGAACGAAATCCCCGGCTATCATTCTTACACCAGAAAGTAATCATTGGCTTCTAGGAAAGGGTGGAAGACATGGCTCCTCCCCAAATATTGAAACTTCACTCTTTGTTAGGCTTTCTGCTTTGCTTGCCCTTGATTCAAATGCTTAATGCCAGGACAACTATGGGTAACAACATTCTTTATAAATCGGGGGCGGAGCTTGCGAGCCGCGAAGATGGCCGCCTGAACGAATAGCTCCGTACTACCGCCACACAATCCTACAATTAGCCTGTGTCTGTGGTGCATTGCAGGCCTGCAGTTACCGGCCGTTTGTGTCGGAAGGGCTTGTGAACAAAAAGAGCCGCCTCTGACTCCCCTGCTCCCGCGCTGTACAATAGAACCGGGAGAAGACTGCTGAGGCCTTGCGAGGGACCCGGAACCACGGGCTCAAGTGAGAGGAGAGAGGCGAGCCGCGGCCCTGTGGCTGGATTGCTGCTGGCGACTCCCGCTGTGGCTGAGTCTGCTGCTGTCCGGAAGCGAGCTGGGGTCCGCAGACGCCGTGGTGGATGACACTGTGGGGGGCCACACGGATCTGCCTTTGTGACCCGGGAAGCTGTAATTGCGCCGGAAGGCCCGGCGCGCGGCGGGAGAGCCGAGCTAGGGAGCCGGTGCTGGCTTGGCCTGATCGGAGAGCTTGCAGAGGAAGGTACTGAGGGGCACTATACAGCTGGAGGCGACCCCGAAGCGACCTGCTGGCACGAGACCTGGTCCGCGACGACGACTGGAGACGGCCGAAGACGCAGTGAGTACCCCGTAGAGCTGGTAGCTGCGGCTTGGACTTGACCGGGGTGTCGGGCACTTTGACGGCTTTGGGAGCAGTTACTTGCCGGGGAAGGGCGAAGGAGCCAGACATACACCTGCGTAAAGCTACTTGGCGGCACCTACTGGCTTGTAAGTGCGACGAGTTACTGTTGGTGCTGCACCCTGGGATGGAACCGGCCGGCGCCTTGGACGTTTGTCTGCTGTGAACTGCGGCCATTTTAGGTGTGAAGTTGCGCTGGGGAGACAACCCGCGGACTTGCCTGCACTGCAGTACATGGGAGAGCCCCTTGCGCAGAGGCGCTTAAGGGACGGTTGTCCAGCCGCCACAGTTGTTACCCTACTGTATATCTTCTGGCACATGAAGCGTTTGGGACCATAGTCGCAACGAGGCTGGACTGAGCTAGAGAGCACTTACGGCATAGGCTGGCTGAAACTGCACATTGTTCCCTGAACTGACCCCGAATACAAATACACAACTTGGTTGGATAGATGACTGCAGTGGTCGGGGAGAGGTGTAAGGTTGAGTAGACGTTGGAGCCACCGGCTAACCTCTTGTGCCGAGACGAAGTCGCGCTGTGACGGCAATGCTGGCCTATGAGAACTGATAGTGGTGGCAGAGACCGCAGGGGTAAACCATCTAGTGGGAGGCTCGCTATACCTACCTGATTTGGTGCTTGGTGACTGCTCTGTTTAGTCGTGGCTGTGGTTTACGCAAGATGGGCAGAGTTGACAAAACCCAGCCTAAAATTACGTTCGACCACAGGAAATCGAAGGTGCGGGAGAACGCGGCCGATGATGGGGAGAATGTGCCAGATCCGGCAAAGGACGACACAGAAGGTGATATCCGCTCCATGCTGGTTGCCATGGAAAAGGGGTTGCAAGGCAGCCTCTCAGTGTTGGGTACAAAGATTGACTCGCTTTCTTATAGAATGGACAGGATGTCTGAGAGACTGGATAAACATGCGGAACGCCTGGACTTTTCGGAGCGCCGTATTGCTGAGGTGGAAGAAGCACAGACGACACTGGATACGGACCACAAGCAACTGGGGAGAGTGATGCAAGTGTTGCAGTATAAGGCGGAGGATTTGGAGGCGCGTTCTCGGCGCAACAACTTGAGAATTACGGGTGTTCCGGAATCGACTCAGACTTGCAACATGGAAAAGTTTGTCGAGAAACTCCTGATCACCCTCCTTGGCAGTGACACGTTCTCTCCCATGTTTGTTGTTGAGAGGGCTCACCGGTCCCTAGGCCCTCGCCCTATTCCTGGGGCTTCCCCACGCCCGATCATCGCGCGGCTCCTGAACTATCGCGACAGAGACTCAGCATTGTCAGCTGCCAGAGACAAACAAACGTTACAGTACGAAGGGGCAAACATCTCTCTGTATCCGGATTTCACACCTCGCGTTCAGGAGGCGCGCAGACATTTCGCGCCACTGAAACGCCAGCTGAGGGACCAACATATAGAATATGCGATGCTCTATCCGGCCCGGCTTCGAGTGACCCGCCTGGGAAATACACGCATCTTCACAGACCCTAAGGCATTGCAGAAGGCCCTGAAGGACTGGGCCAAAGAGCAGCGTGCCAGCCCAGAGCGCGGCAACTTGGAGGGTGCAGTTGGAGGCCGACTAGATGATCAAGACTGATTTAACGCCTGCACGGTATCCAACTTTGGAGTGCTGGGTGGTTCTGGCCCTCTCACGCAATTGCTCCTGGGACTTTGTTCTGTGGGACGGATTGCTGCGGGTCTGTCTGGTACTGTAAGAGGGGACCGGGATACAGTCCTCATAGCGAGACACATGCCTGTGGCGGGAGTACTGAGTGTATCCACAATGCCCACTCAGGTTCTACGAAATAGTTGGTAGATCTGTTCTAAATTGCAGACATGCTCCTACAGTTGGCAGGAGGCAGGAGTACGGGGAGAGCCTAGTTTGGTCACATAGACGTACTTGGTGAACAACCTCCGCCCATGAGTGAATTGCACTGCTTGGGTACTGTTCGGGGCGTGGAGGGGGGATCCTGAGTTAATGTTATGCAATTTGGAATTTTTGCACATAATGGAAGTTTGGGGGGAGTAAGGGAGACTATCGTCGAGGCACAGTTGGGGTTGGCCTGGCGTGGGTGGGGGGAGGGCGAGACATGAGACTCGAAATGTTTAGATTCCTTTTTATACAACTTTTGACAGCACACAGACAACACGCACCACATATGTTAAGCAGCTTGGATAGGCGAGACGGACATGTCACACCCCATGACAGACACCAGTAGGTCTTGCAGGGACGTACGATTTGTCACATTGCGTGCGCTTACCTGGAACGTTAGAGGGCTTAATGACCACAGGAAAATACGTAAAGTCCTGAATTACATGGCGAGACACAATATAGATGTCGCCCTGCTGCAGGAGACGCATCTTCCTCTCAGCAGCCCTATGCTACGTACCAGAGGTCTCCATGGTCACATACATGCAGCAGGATTCACCACGCATGCACGTGGAGTTTTGACTTGGGTGAATCCTAGATCTGCCCTAACAATCGACCCTTTAGATACAGACGAGAATGGTAGATTTGTCATTACAAGATGTAGAGGTAAGGGTATGGACCTTATCATAGTTAATATTTATGGCCCTAACTATGATAATCCCGATTTTTATGCAGCGTTCTCAGACCGGGTCAGACTCTGTGCGGGAGGTCAGCAGCTCTGGGGAGGAGATCTTAATTTAGTCAGGAACCCGACACTGGACAGATCGGGGGGACCAGAAAGACGCATTACGGCAGCAGCAAAAGCAATGGAAGGTGCTCTAGTAAGGTTTGACCTATGCGATGTGTGGCGCCAGAAATACCCGAGAAGTGGTGGATTCACACACTACTCAGCCTATCATGACTTACACACCCGAATAGATTATTGGCTGGCGTCTAGGCAGTTGAATGAGAATATACAGGTATGCAAGATACTCCACCGCACACTCTCCGACCACTCCCCACTTCTGCTGGTGATAGATACCCCGAAGAAGACTATCCCACCCTTCACCTGGAGGTTCCCCCTATATTCCTTGCTTGATGCGGTCTTTAAAGAAGAGTTAGCTGAAGCGATTGAACTGTTTTTCGAGACTAACGTAGGATCAGTGGACAGCTTTCAGACAGTCTGGGAGGCGTTCAAGATATATATCCGCGGAATAACCATGACCAAACATTCAGGTGTACTCAGGGCGATTCGCAAGCGTCTTTCTGACTTAGAAAGGCGGCTAGCTACCCTAGAACAGCGCCAACAGGCTGGGCAGGAGGAGACTATTGCGCAGGAGATCAAAGCCCTGCTGGAAGAATACCATGAGTCAGCTGATACTGAAGTAAAACATCTTGGTAAATACGCCACTGCTCGGGCATATGGAGAGTACGAGCGTCCGGGAGCGGTGCTAGCCCAGCTACTCAAAAAGCGTAGGGAGAAAACTGTAGTGGCAGAGATTAGGTCAGCGGAGGGAGACGCCCTGACGGAAGAGGCGGATGTAGCGGGCAGGTTCCGACAATACTACTCGGATCTCTACGCCACCCGAAGTGGAAGTTCGGACGGGGAAATAGTGGACTATCTCACGCATATTAAAGCTACCATGGCTCACGAACACGCATCGTGAATTTCTTATGAGACCCATTGAAAAAGAGGAAATTCTCTTAGCTCTCTCCAATATGAAAACAGGTAGTGCGCCCGGGGGGTGATGGCCTCACTGTTACCTTCTATAAAGCATTCCTAGACAGGTTGTCACCGCAGCTGGCACTGCTCTTCGATGATATGTGTATTACGGGAACTATGCCGCCCTCAATGAGAGAAGCGGTTATTGTAACTATCCTCAAACCGGGTAAACCTTCGGAAGACTGCGAATCGTACCACCCGCTCTCTCTACTGAATGTAGATACGAAAATATTTGCAAAGATTCTTGCAAACCGTTTGATCCCTCTAGTACCGATACTGGTGGCACCGGAACAGGCGGGGTTTGTGCCGGGCAGAAACCTGACCTACAACTTGCGCACAGTGTTTGGCGCTCTGCAACACACCAGACCAGAGATACAGGCAGTAGCTGTTTTTCTCGACATGGAGAAAGCTTTTGACTCCGTGGAATGGCCCTTTATGAGACACGTCCTGACCAGGATGGGACTTGGGTCGGTCTTCCTGCAATTACTAAGAGTCCTGTATAGTGCTCCCACAGCCAGGATTAAAATTGGTAATCTAGTGACGGACCCAATACCTATTTCCAGAGGCACGAGACAGGGTTGCCCTCTGTCTCCCATATTATATGCACTGGTAGCAGAGCCCCTGGCCTGTGCACTTAGAGAATATCACAGACACAAGGACATTAGGTTTCCGGGCTATGAATTAATAGTCTCTACCTATGCAGATGACACGCTGCTATATGTCAGAGATCCTGAAAGTAACCTGTCACCGGTCCTGCGTGAAGTGGTACATTTTGGTGCAGTATCTGGTCTGCGGGTTAACTGGCCGAAGTCTATTATATTCCCACTTACGCCTGCCACGACAATGTTTGACCCAGACTACCCGTTGCAGTGGTCCACTGATGCGGTGAGATACTTAGGAATTAAGGTACACACAGACTCAGAGATCATATTTAGAGAAAACTATGGAGTGGCTATTAGTAAATTAGAAGATGACGTGGACAATTGGATAAAATTACCTTTATCCCTGCTAGGCAGGGTTTCCATTATGAAAATGGTGGTTCTGCCTCGACTCCTATTTCTTTTCTCAAATATTCCCATAGTACTACCGCGTGCGTTCTTCCGACGCCTCACATCGCTGATGGTTAAATTAGCTTGGGCGGGCAAACAGGCGCGTGTGAAATGGCAGGTTTTAACGCTACCGTACCATATGGGTGGATTAGGCGCGCCTGATTTTGACTTATATTATAGAGCTGCCCAGTGTGCTCATGCCTACTACTGGATGCATGGTTCCCCGGATATCCCACACCTCCGCATAGAAACAGTGGTGGCTGTCCCACTCTCACTGCTGGCCATGATGTTCGCAACTGCTGACCGTAGGACAGGGATCCTAGACTCCATCAATGCGACTGCGCACGCTTGGCACCATCTATTACAGCTTCAGGCGGGCGCTATTCTTTACTCACCACATGCGCTACTAGACTGGTGCCGCTGGCTACCCCCATGTAGGGACAAAGGGGTTACACAGTGTTAGACTTGGCATCTTTTGGCGTGTTTCCCCTGACTTTTTGCTTTCTGACCTCCCGGTTTTGACTCTGTTTTTGCTGGTGTAATGATTCTGCGCACTTTCCTCACTGCGGTCCAGTGGGAAAGTGCAAGTGCTCCTGTATAAAATGTGTTATGGATTGGTGTTTCCATGATTGGCCTATTTGGTTTATGTGTCAGTCCCTTGTAAAGTGCACTGCGAGTGCCAGGGCCTATAGACCAAATGCTGTTGGTGGGCTGCAGCACTGGATTGTGCCACCCACGCAAACAGCCCGTAAAGTGTAACTCGGGCCTGCCACCGCAGAGCCTGTGCGCAGCCTGGGGCTGCCATGTCGACTTGGCAAGTGCCCACACTTGCCAGTCCCTAAACCTTCCCTTTGCTACATGTTAGTCACCCCTAAGGTAGGCCCAAGGTACCCCTGTGGGCAGGGTGCGTTGTATGCGAAAGGTAGGACATGCCCTGGTGTGTGCGGCATGTCCTGATAGTGAATTACAGCCTAGTTCGTTTTTCACTATTGCAAGGCTACCTGTTCCCCTAGGCCAGAACGGGCGGTTTTGATTATTACAGCTTATAATCCTAACTGACCCCGGGAACATGGTAGGAAGTCGAGTTTAGTATGCCTGGACTCAGAATGATAAAATGCAGCTTTTAGTGAAGTTGGTTTTAACATTCTGTGTTTGAAAATACCACTTTTAGAAGGTGGGTATTTTCTTGTCTAACCATCCAAGCCTGCCTCTGCGAGGTTGTGTATTCCTTGTCTGGAATGTGAGTGACAGGGGCTGGGGGATGCCAGGAGACAGGGTGAGTCAGCACAGGGCTGAATAGCAAGATCTACATGTAGATGGGTGGGAGGGAGGGGTCGCACCTGGGCCCTGAATAGGACAGTGCCTTCCCTCCACAATGCTGGCTCCACCTCCTGTGGTGCGTCTGATGTCCCTGGCCTACTCACTGAAAGAAGGGACGGAGACTTGTCAACAAAGTGCTCCAGAACTGGTTTGGACTAGGCAAAGGCCTCTCTGCCTTCAGAGAACAAAGGAATTTGGGATATAAATATTGGGGCCCTGACCCCATGAATTTAGATCTCGCTGGAATCAAGGAACCTGCCAAGACGAAGAGCTGGAAGAGCTGCCAGGAGGAGTACTGCCCCTTTGCTGTGTTGTTGCTTTGTTGGGTTGGCCTGCAGCTGCTGCTTCTGCCTTGGGCAGTGAAAGGACTAAGACTGAACTTTCTACAAACTTGTGCTGAGTATCTCCAAGGGCCTGGAACCGAGCTAGCCTCCTGTTAAGAAGTCTCAGGGACTGCAAAGACTTCACAAGCCTCTGGGTACCGCTTCTGGAACGCGGTTTCAGTTGCCACAGAGGAAGGGAACTGCAACCGACTCCGTCAACCGAATCCACCCCTGGCCGGTGACCTGTTTGCACCGCAGACCGCATCGCCCCGCTTCGTATCGCAACCCTGGTCTCACCGTGGGCGACGTCCGACGCCGCCAACATCGAGCCGCTGCTTGCACCGTGACCTGTGGGCACCGCAGTTCGCATCGCATCGCTTCACTGAACCAACCGGACCCGACCGACGCGGTCGCTGCAACTGGCTCAAGAGTCGTGACCGCACCGCATTTGGGGCACCGCTCGCACGTCTGCGACGCACCGCTCTGACTCGCACCGCTGTCCGACGCCAGCTCCCGCACTCCGGCTAGGTCGCCTGCATCGCAACCTGTCAGCACCGCATCGAGCATCGTCTCACCCTGCATCGCACGCCTTGGACTCACCGACTCCGTCTGCACGACGCTCATCGAGCCGCTGCCTGCACCGCATCGAGGGACACCGCACCTTGCATCGCTCCGTCTTGCACCGCAACCGCGACGAACGCCGACCGGCTCGTACACTCCGTACCAGCCACAACGAGAAAGGTACTGTAACCGAGTCTGTTCATGACTCTGCTGGCCCGTATCGACGCGGTCGGCTGGAACTGTTAGACTCTGGGGTTTTCAGCATCACGGTAGGCTCGGACGGAGCTACCGACTCGTACGAACTTTGCTTTTGTGCTATTCCTGCAAAGAAGAAGTTACCGTATCAAGTATTCATTCGTAAAGTACAGTATTGTGGATTTTTGTCGTAATTGGTCTTGTCTTGAGTATATAAAATATTGGTTATTTTTCTAAACTGGTGTGGTGTCCGTTTGTAGTGCTTACACTGTATTACTGTTGGTTATGTGCAAATGCTTTACACACTGCCTCTGAATTAAGCTCTGACTGCTCGTGCCAAGCTACCACGAGGGTGAGCAGGGGTTACTTCACGAGTGTAACACCCTTACCCTGACTAGGAAGAAGGGTCCCTACTTGGACAAAGGTGCAAGCCCTTGCCAACTAGAGATCCCATTTCTAACATTGGTTGTCAGCGGTGAGGATAGGACTTGTGTTTGCACTTGACTTACAGTGATTGGTGTGCACTACTACCATATCGCAGACCATTACGTACCACATACTGGTTCTTTTTCTTTTGGCCTATTTTTGATCTTGCCAGTTTTCAACTCACGACTTTTGTCATGCCTGAATCAATTGCATCATCCGTTGCATCTCTGGAAGTTATCTTTGAGGAGGACAGGTTGGAATCCTACGCCGTAAAGGAGTTACGAGCGATTTGTAAAAACCTGAAAGTCCAAATTAAAGGCCTCACAAGGAAGGAGGAGCTACAGAAGGCGCTGAGGGCCTGGGTAGCAGCCAGACATGCCAATGGGCAGCCTGGTGATCTCAGTGAAGAGGTGGAGGAGCCTATTTCCAGGGTGGATGTGCTTTTGGGTAGGGGGAACCCGCCAGGTCAGGCAGCAGCAGTCTGTCCCCAGAGGAGCTGGAGGACAGGCGGGAGGCAAGGCAGTTTGAGCTGCAGAAGCTCAGGCTGGAGAGTGAGCGGGAGGAGAAGAGATTGGCCATAGAGGAGAGGAAGATGCTCTTAGAGCATGAGAGAGAACTGAAGGAGCTAGAACTTAGGAGTAAGTCAGGCTCAGATGGTGCCAGCAATTCGTCCAGAAAGGCAGACAGGATTGTGCACATTCCCAAGAACGTAGGCAAGGAGTTCAAGAAGGGGGATGACATACAAAGGTGGTTTCAGGGTTATGAGGCAGCCATACACATGAATGGGGTCCCTGAGGAGAATTGGGGAGCAGGATTGTGGCCACTTTTCCCTGAAGAAGCAAGGGATGCTCTGATAGCTTTGGGTAAGGGGTATCACCTCACCTATGCTGACATGAAGGATGCCCTTCTCACGAAGTATGGTCTTACTCCTGAAAAGTACAGGGATCAGTTCAGGTCCAGTAAGAAGTCTGATGCCAACACTTGGTTGGAATGTGTGGATGTGTTCTGCAGGTCTCTGGATGGTTGGGTGAAGGGCAGTAGCGTAACAGATTTTCAGGGGCTCTACAACTTGATTGCATGGGAGCACTTGTCTAGTCTATGTTTTGCAGATCTGCGCCAGCTCCTAGTTGATAGTAAGCTAACTGACCCCAGGAAGCTTGCTATGGAAGCGGACCGCTGGGTGAGTACCAGGGTCCACAAGAAAGCGTTTGGGGGAGACTCAGCCAAAGGTGGGCAGGGTCCCCAGCAGAAAGGTGGGGGGACAAGGGTAAAGCACAGGAGTTCTCTAAAGGGCCCCAAACTAGTACCCAGGGTAAAGGTTCCCAGCCCCCCGGTGATAAGAAGAAAGGGGTCTCTACAGGGAAGCCTGTTGAGACCGGCCCCCGCAAGTGTTATGCATGTGACCAGGTAGGTCACTTTAAGGGGGACCCCAAGTGCCCAAAGGGGACACAGCCACCCACCGGTGGACAGTCCAAAGTGTTGGCTAGTGTAGCGCTTGGGGAGGAGGGGTGCCCACAGGAGGGTGGGGATCCCGCAGAAATGACCCTTGTCTCACTAGGGGACAGTGAGATGGTCCCAGGAAACCAGGTGCCCCCTAACACAAAGAAATATAGCACCTGGGTGACCATTAATGGGAACAGGGTAGAGGCTCTCAGAGATACTGGAGCCAGTGTGACCTCAGTCCGGTGTCACCTGGTGTCTGAGAAGCAAGTAGTCCCAGGAGCATTCCACCAAGTAGTTGCTGTCGACAACTCTGAGCGCCAGTGTATGGTGGCGCAGGTTCCCTTTAAATGGGGGGGTCTCAGGTCCCTTGAGGGTGGTTGTGAGCCCTACCATGCCTGTAGATTGTCTGCTAGGAAACGACCTGGAGCAGTCCTCATGGAAGGAGGTTGAGCTCAGGTCTCACTTGGAGATGCTTGGGTTGCCAGAGTGGGCATGCGTGTCTACTCGGTCAATGGCAGCCAGAAAGGGTGATCAAGAGGACTTGGAGCCTGAAACAGTGGCCCAAGTCCCTGCCAAGAGAAAGGGCAGGGGGCGCGGGAAACCGGCCCCCGAAGTTCCCACGGACCGGGAGGAGGCGGACCTCGAGGGGGACGCCCGGGTGCCTACAGGGGAGCAGGTAGCCGAACTGGGAGACATCTCTGAGCTGACCCATTAGCAGCAAGAAGGGGGTCCCACCAGGGAGGAGTTCTGCAGGGAGCAGAACGAGTGCCCTACTCTGGAGGGTCTGCGGCGGCAGGCTGCAGACCAGGCAGCTGGTAATCAGTCCGGGTCACATCTGATCTACTGGGAGAGTGGTCTCCTATACAGTGAGCCTAAGGTTGCTGAGCCTGGGTCAGCCCGTGTGCTGGTGGTACCCCAGCGCTTCAGGACCTTCCTACTGGGTCTGGCTCATGACGTGCCTTTGGCAGGACATTTGGGGCAGGACAAGACCTTTGACAGGCTTGTCACCCACTTCTTTGGCCCCAAATGCGAAGGCAGTCAGATGCACACTGTAGGTCTTGCCAAACTTGCCAGGCAAGTGGTAAGAGTGGGAGGAAGGTCAAAGCTCCTCTCCAACCTTTTCCTGTTGTTGGAACACCCTTTGAAAGGGTAGGGATGGATATTGTGGGGCCACTGGATCCCAAGACAGCCATGGGCAACAGGTACATCCTGGTCTTGGTGGACCATGCCACCCGGTACCCGGAGGCAATCCCTCTCAGGACAACGACGGCGCCAGTGGTGGGCCGGGCGTTAATGGGGATCTTTTCCCGTGTGGGATTCCCCAGAGAGGTGGTTTCTGATAGGGGGACCAATTTCATATCGAAGTATATGACATCCCTGTGGAAGGAGTGTGGTGTAACCTACAAGTTCACCACTCCTTACCACCCACAAGGAAACGGTCTGGTGGAGAGATTCAACCAGACCTTGAAAGGCATGATCAAGGGTCTAACAGAACCCATGAGGCGTAAGTGGGACGTCCTCTTGCCATGCCTACTCTTTGCATACAGGGAGGTGCCTCAGAAGTCTCTTGGGTACAGCCCCTTTGAGC
Organism: Calotriton arnoldi; assembly: GCA_963921515.1. Taxonomy (NCBI): domain Eukaryota; kingdom Metazoa; phylum Chordata; class Amphibia; order Caudata; family Salamandridae; genus Calotriton; species Calotriton arnoldi. Next base: position 3,059,586 of record CAWUFW010000375.1, read on the forward strand.
TCCTGTATGGCCACCCTGTCAGAGGACCTCTGAGTTTGGTAAAGGCAGGCTGGGAGGCAGCTCCCAGGAAAACTCCCCAGGACGTATTTAGCTACATGCTGGCCTTTAGAAACCAAACTGCCCGCTTCAGGAAACTCGCTCAGGCGAACCTAGAAGCAAGCCAGGAAGAAATGAAGAGATGGTATGACCAGAATGCCACTCTGGTCGAATTTCAACCTGGGCAAAAAGTGTGGGTCATGGCCCCAGTGGCACCTTGTGCCTTGCAGGACAAGTGGACTGGGCCATATGAGGTAAAGGAGCGCAAAAGTGACGTCACCTACCTGGTGGATTTGCAGGCTCCAAGGAACCCTTTGAGGGTCCTTCACGTGAACCGCCTCAAGCCCCACTTCGAGAGGTCCGAAGTGAGTATGCTCTTGGCGACAGATGATGGGGTGGAAGAGGAGAGTGAGCCTCTCCCTGACCTCCTGTCTACCAAGGAGCATGATGGGTCAGTAGAGGGTGTGATCCTCTCCCCTACTCTGACTCAGGAGCAGCAGGGGGACTGTCGCCAGTTGTTGGGACAGTTCGCCCCACTGTTCTCTCTGACCCCCGGTGTTACTCACTGGTGTACCCATGACGTGGACACCGGTGACAGCCCTCCTGTGAAGCACAAGATTTACAGGTTGACTGACCGGGTCAGAGCCAGCATCAAGGAGGAGGTCTCTAAGATGTTGGCGTTAGGGGTGATTGAGCCCTCCCACAGTCCTTGGGCCAGCCCAGTGGTCTTGGTCCCAAAGGCTGCGGCGCCCGGTGCCACTCCAGAACTCCGGTTTTGTGTGGACTACCGTGGGCTCAATGCCGTCACCAGGACTGACGCGCACCCCATCCCCAGAGCTGATGAGCTCATTGATCGGTTGGGAGCTGCCCGGTTCCTCAGCACGTTTGATTTGACGTCTGGGTACTGGCAGATTGCCTTAACCGATAGGGCCAAGGAGAGATCAGCATTCTCAACCCCAGAAGGTCATTACCAATTCCGGGTGATGCCCTTTGGGTTGAAGAATGCCCCTGCCACCTTTCAGAGGTTGGTCAATCAGGTGTTGGCTGGGCTGGAGGATTTCAGTGCCGCCTACCTGGATGACATTGCTGTGTTCAGTTCCAGCTGGGAAGAACATTTACAGCACCTTGAGAAAGTGTTGAGGGCTCTGCAAGGTGCAGGCCTCACGATCAAGGCCAGTAAGTGCCAGATCGGGCAGGGTTCTGTGGTGTACTTGGGACACCAGGTAGGAAGCGGCCAGATGGCGCCCCTACAACCCAAGATTGACACCATTCTGGCTTGGGAACCCCCCAAGACCCAGACAGAGGTGAGAGCCTTCTTAGGTCTCACCGGTTACTATAGGAGATTTGTTAAGGGCTATGGCACCATCGTTGCCCCCTTAACAGAGCTGACCTCTAAGAGGCAGCCCAGGAAAGTGATCTGGACTAAGTCCTGCCAGAAAACTTTTGATGCCCTGAAGGCAGCCATGTGCACGGCGCCCGTGCTCAAGGCACCTGACTTCTCCAAAGAATTCGTCGTGCAGACTGACGCTTCAGAGCATGGTGTGGGAGCGGTGCTCTCACAACTGAACGAAGAGGGCCTGGATCAGCCTGTATTCTTCCTTAGCAGGAGACTACTTCCCAGGGAACAGAGGTGGAGTGCCATAGAAAGGGAAGCTTTTGCTGTGGTCTGGGCGCTGAAGAAGTTGAGACCATACCTGTTTGGGACTCACTTCCGGGTTCAGACAGACCACAGGCCCCTCAGATGGTTGATGCAAATGAGGGGTGAGAATCCAAAAATGCTGAGGTGGTCCATCTCCCTACAGGGAATGGACTTTATGGTGGAACACCGTCCTGGTACAGAACACGCCAACGCAGATGGTCTGTCCAGGTTCTTCCGCCTTAGTGAAGAGAACTCCAATGGGGTTGGGTAGTTCTCCCTACTTTCAGCTGGAGGGGACATGTGTTAGACTTGGCATCTTTTGGCGTGTTTCCCCTGACTTTTTGCTTTCTGACCTCCCGGTTTTGACTCTGTTTTTGCTGGTGTAATGATTCTGCGCACTTTGCTCACTGCGGTCCAGTGGGAAAGTGCAAGTGCTCCTGTATAAAATGTGTTATGGATTGGTGTTTCCATGATTGGCCTATTTGGTTTATGTGTCAGTCCCTTGTAAAGTGCACTGCGAGTGCCAGGGCCTATAGACCAAATGCTGTTGGTGGGCTGCAGCACTGGATTGTGCCACCCACGCAAACAGCCCGTAAAGTGTAACTCGGGCCTGCCACCGCAGAGCCTGTGCGCAGCCTGGGGCTGCCATGTCGACTTGGCAAGTGCCCACACTTGCCAGTCCCTAAACCTTCCCTTTGCTACATGTTAGTCACCCCTAAGGTAGGCCCAAGGTACCCCTGTGGGCAGGGTGCGTTGTATGCGAAAGGTAGGACATGCCCTGGTGTGTGCGGCATGTCCTGATAGTGAATTACAGCCTAGTTCGTTTTTCACTATTGCAAGGCTACCTGTTCCCCTAGGCCAGAACGGGCGGTTTTGATTATTACAGCTTATAATCCTAACTGACCCCGGGAACATGGTAGGAAGTCGAGTTTAGTATGCCTGGACTCAGAATGATAAAATGCAGCTTTTAGTGAAGTTGGTTTTAACATTCTGTGTTTGAAAATACCACTTTTAGAAGGTGGGTATTTTCTTGTCTAACCATCCAAGCCTGCCTCTGCGAGGTTGTGTATTCCTTGTCTGGAATGTGAGTGACAGGGGCTGGGGGATGCCAGGAGACAGGGTGAGTCAGCACAGGGCTGAATAGCAAGATCTACATGTAGATGGGTGGGAGGGGTCGCACCTGGGCCCTGAATAGGACAGTGCCTTCCCTCCACAATGCTGGCTCCACCTCCTGTGGTGCGTCTGATGTCCCTGGCCTACTCACTGAAAGAAGGGACGGAGACTTGTCAACAAAGTGCTCCAGAACTGGTTTGGACTAGGCAAAGGCCTCTCTGCCTTCAGAGAACAAAGGAATTTGGGATATAAATATTGGGGCCCTGACCCCATGAATTTAGATCTCGCTGGAATCAAGGAACCTGCCAAGACGAAGAGCTGGAAGAGCTGCCAGGAGGAGTACTGCCCCTTTGCTGTGTTGTTGCTTTGTTGGGTTGGCCTGCAGCTGCTGCTTCTGCCTTGGGCAGTGAAAGGACTAAGACTGAACTTTCTACAAACTTGTGCTGAGTATCTCCAAGGGCCTGGAACCGAGCTGGCCTCCTGTTAAGAAGTCTCAGGGACTGCAAAGACTTCACAAGCCTCTGGGTACCGCTTCTGGAACGCGGTTTCAGTTGCCACAGAGGAAGGGAACTGCAACCGACTCGTCAACCGAATCCATCCCTGGCCGGTGACCTGTTTGCACCGCAGACCGCTTCGCCCCGCTTCGCATCGCAACCCTGGTCTCACCGTGGGCGACGTCCGACGCCGCCAACATCGAGCCGCTGCTTGCACCGTGACCTGTGGGCACCGCAGTTCGCATCGCATCGCTTCACTGAACCAACCGGACCCGACCGACGCGGTCGCTGCAACTGGCTCAAGAGTCGTGACCGCACCGCATTTGGGGCACCGCTCGCACGCCTGCGACGCACCGCTCTGACTCGCACCGCTGTCCGACGCCAGCTCCCGCACTCCGGCTAGGTCGCCTGCATCGCAACCTGTCAGCACCGCATCGAGCATCGTCTCACCCTGCATCGCACGCCTTGGACTCACCGACTCCGTCTGCACGGCGCTCATCGAGCCGCTGCCTGCACCGCATCGAGGGACACCGCACCTTGCATCGCTCCGTCTTGCACCGCAACCGCGACGAACGCCGACCGGCTCGTACACTCCGTACCAGCCACAACGAGAAAGGTACTGTAACCGAGTCTGTTCATGACTCTGCTGGCCCGTATCGACGCGATCGGCTGGAACTGTTAGACTCTGGGGTTTTCAGCATCACGGTAGGCTCGGACGGAGCTACCGACTCGTACGAACTTTGCTTTTGTGCTATTCCTGCAAAGAAGAAGTTACCGTATCAAGTATTCATTTGTAAAGTACAGTATTGTGGATTTTTGTCGTAATTGGTCTTGTCTTGAGTATATAAAATATTGGTTATTTTTCTAAACTGGTGTGGTGTCCGTTTGTAGTGCTTACACTGTATTACTATTGGTTATGTGCAAATGCTTTACACACTGCCTCTGAATTAAGCCTGACTGCTCGTGCCAAGCTACCACGAGGGTGAGCAGGGGTTACTTCACGAGTGTAACACCCTTACCCTGACTAGGAAGAAGGGTCCCTACTTGGACAAAGGTGCAAGCCCTTGCCAACTAGAGATCCCATTTCTAACACACAGGCACTAAAATTGCTGGAGATACAGACCATAGGAGAGTTGTTTGGGGATGGCACTGCTAAGTCCTGGGGAGATATGGAGACGGGAGACGACACACCTACTATCCTTACACAATTCCAATTCCACAGAACCAGACATGCGCAGCGGAATATATTAGGAGACGAATTACTAGAACCACCAGAGCTGCTGGCATTGTCCTATGTAATTACAGCAAAGTCACCTTCTAGAATAGTGTCTAAAATTTACCAGCTCTCCATGTCCTATAGGGAAAATCACTACACTAAAGCGCGATTAGCCTGGCAGCGGGACTTAGCACGGGACATTGATGACGATATGTGGACTTACTGTTGCACTAGCACGAAACGCATATCCTTGAACGGAAGACATAGACTGGTCCACTTTAAGTATCTCAACAGGGTATATTACACCCCAGAGAGGCTACATCGATATGGCTTGCGGGTAGACTCGGCCTGCGACCGATGTCATGTGCAGATAGCAGATTTCCTACACCTTGCCTGGTCCTGCCCAGGGATATCTAATTTCTGGGACTTAGTCTTCAGTGAGCTGGGTAGCGTGATCGGACTGACGCTTTCCCCGGAACCTGCTCTTGCATTACTGGGCTACTCTAAACAGATTCCTAAAGGGGTGAGGCGATTAGTAGATATGGGTTTGTTGTTAGCTAAGCGTAGAGTAGCGATTTGCTGGTCACGGGGCCCGCTTCCCACGATTGCACAATGGTCCTGCGACATGCTATATTGCAGCACCCAAACGGAAAACTTTAGTGACCTGCTCCCGCCGAGGAACAGACCTAAAAACTTTTGGGAACTGTATAAAACTTACATTGCAGCAAAGGGGGGAGGCACGGTCACTACTGAGCGGGACACGCAGGAGCAGACGGGAGCTACCATGGACATATAGTTGAACGTAGCTCGCCCAAGGCGGGTACACAGAAAAGGATACAACCTGCAGTACACTACATGCTGGCCCAGTTTCAGGACAGCACCGGGTGGGATGGCATATAAGTAGGTGGGGCAGAGGGAAATGTTAACAAAAAGCTCTTGGGGTAACATGTTAGCTGATTGCTCGGAACTATGTGGTGCCTTTATTTTTGACTACTGTGTTTTATTGCTGTCGCATTGCAACCTGGAGTCTCATGTTTTCTAAATAGATGCACCATGTTCTTTTCATTGACCAACACAAACCTTTACTAAACAATAAATTAGACAGACTGACCTTCTCTGAAGCTCACATGCCTTTGGGAAGCTACCCGAAACGTTCTACTCCTTACTAGTGAAAGTGCAAGGAGGGTACAGTTCTTTCTATTTGCACTAATGTGCCCAAATATTCCCCAAATAGGCCAATTCCACCCCAATTCACGAAGGCATGTATGATTACATAAAAGAATACTCCTTTACAAAACATCTGACAACCAATACACTGGTCACTGAAAAACCATAGAACGACATAGAAAGTCTGCCCAGACGCTGAAATTGCTGAGGCCTCACACTAATGCTTACAACATAAAAAACATAGAAGCATACATGCCGATAAACCCAATTCAGGGAGACTCTGATTTTTTAAGCCAAAAATGGCTTCATTTTCGCAGTCTTCCATTAGTAATTGCCTCTTCTTAAATAAAAGTCAATGGGGGAAAACCATTCTGCCGATTTATTTTTCAAAACCTCACACTTTCCTGTTCCAAAATGTTGGCCTGTATCTAATACAGAAAGTACAGAACTGAAGGTAATTTTTGCTTTTCAAATATTTGTTTCAACATGGCTGTTTGCAGGGCCGGCTTTAGGGCAGTGCGATCGGTGTGGCCGCACTGGGCGCTGACCTGGAGGGGGCGGGGCGCTTACCTCAGGTGGGGGTGCTGTGCAATAACTTACGATTTAAAAGCAGCTGATGCCGAGTTCCTTGTGTGTCCAGATTTCAGGCAGCAAAAAAATGTCAAGATAGCTCTTGTGGTTAATGTTCCCAGCCGCGGCCGCTGCAGGTAAGAGCGGTGGGGCCGGCTGGGGGGATTTCGAGAGACGACCACGAGGGAAAATGTATCATTTATTTAATTTTCCCTTGCGGTCGTCTCTCGAAATACCCTCCACCCCCCCCAGCCTGCTCCACCGCTCGTACCTGCAGCAGCCGCGGCTGAATGTTCCTACTAGAGAGAGATATCGGCGTTTTGTCTAGTGGCAGTTTTGACTCCCCATAAAGTAGCTAAGAGGGTTAATATGCTTGCTGCAAAGAACAGATCTGTAATTGAAGTGGATAGCTGAGTGGATTAGTAAAGCCAGCCTTTACCAGCACTTTAAAACAAATCAAATGTATTCGGGAGAGGGGCTATGAGTGAGAGGCCCTTTTGCCGGGTGGTAGTCAGTCAGGGAATCTGAGGAGGAGGTCATGGGTTGTGTGTGGGGGGGGGGGGGGGGCTAAAAAAGCTTGTCGCACCGTGTGCCACCAGCACTAAAGCCGGCCCTGGCTGTTTGACAACGAATGATGAATAAAGTAGTAACGGGTAGAAGGGTTTGCATCTCTACCCGTCCCCTCCTGCCCTCCTGACTGAAGGCTTCCGGGCAGCTGGCCTGTCCGCGAGCGCGAGGCCCCAGCCTCCTGTGCGCTCCGCTCTCGCGCCGAGAACACACGGTGCTCTCGGAGCGGGAAAGCACACGCAGTACCAGACTAGAAACAGCTGAAGCGAACAGGCCGCGCTTCCCTCGGAGCCCAAATTACCATGAAAAGTCGAAATGCATTTCAGGCTGAAAGCAAAGTGCCGGGATCCACGAAGAACAAAAGCAAGTCAGGAGCTGGGAGTCGCGGATAGCGCGGCCCTCGCCTCTCTAAACAGAGAACTGGGGGGCACCGTCTCGTGAGGTCCTAACGCCGGACAGGCCTACGGGCCCTGCCGCGATAGAGCCGAGACAGCCGGCCTCTGGCGTTGACATATACCCGAGGCCCCATGATTTATAGCTCCTGGTTTAAAAGAGCTCATAAAAGCGTAATGACTTGGAACCAGTGACGAGAGCGGCCGCGGCGGGCCTCCCCCAGGCCAGGGAGACAGGGATCATGGCAGCGCTGGGGCAGAGAAGCACAGCTCCTCACAGCGCCTGGAAGGAAGACAGAAGACACCACAGGGCAGGAGTCTAGGGCAGCGCCAGCACGGAACGGTAGGGGGTTCTAGCAAAAGACTAGAGGGAGGGGACGGGGCACCTTGCATTCCCATTTCCAGGCAGGCAGCATCACTGCCCTATTACAGGGCGGTTATATGTCAGAATATCCAGTACAAAATATCGAGTCACAAAAAGATCGTAGCCAGAATATCAAGTACTATAATTTCATGAAGGTAAGTTTAAGTACAGATTTTCTATTCCTAACTGCGCATCTACTTTGAAAATATATTTTCGCAAGGTACATATATATATGGATATTTAGAGCATATTATAGTAGTACTGTACCTTCCCAGCACCTGGTAGAGAGGCAGCACACATCTCAGTTATTTGGGTGGGCCCTTTGAGGCACGGGTGGACTTGTAACGGACTGGCTCACCCTCAATTGCTGCTACAGACATTGTGAACCCTTTTTAGGCATGCCATCTGGGTGACGATGCTGCCCCATAGAAGGATATCTGTGGTTTCTGCACAAAGAAGATTGCTGTATAGCAATTTTTGATGTGACTAGCTTCTCACTTTGCGGTGTAGGGATTCCCAAAGCTCTGGCATCTGTGCAGTGGTGCATTGCGAAAGTGGCATCTGGAGTGTCTGCAGTCATCTGTAAGACCACTACTGTCCCCTACTTTACACCTTCATTTTGCACAACAAGACTGCATGTGTGAGCACAGCTTAAGCTGGCAATTTTTAGTAGCTTACACTTTACAAATTTTGCAGGTGGCAACAAATTCATGTTTTGCAACCACAAACATGGTCGCAAAGTATTTGTGCATACCACTGCGAGCTTCCTTTCCCTGGTGACCTGCAAGGGTTCCCAGACTTGCATTGCCATTCTTAATGGCTGTAACAAACTCCTATGGATTGCAAAATCAGCCACACTGGCTTTGTGTCTGTTTTTTTAATTGTCCATCTCATGGCAGCACTGCGAGCGAGGAGTTTGTGGGTAAGTCCACCGGTGCCAGCAGTCAAGCTGGCAACACTACACAAGAAATCAGTGGATCTGTAGCATCTACGCCTGCAAGGCCGCTCCCTGGGCCAGGGTCAGACTGGGAGGGACAAAAAATAGGCCCGGGCACCAAAATAAAAGAGACCTCCATTAGCGAAGCAGATAACTAGAAAAGTGATAATATGAGGGAAATCAACAGTAAAAATCGGCCCACCTGCGCATAAACCCTGCCCACAACTGCTAAGAAAAACAGCCCACATAGTGATCTGTCGGACCAGCCCATCGGGCACTGCTTAATTGGCCTATAGGTCAGCCAGAACCTGCTCTGGGCAGAGCACATCACTAAGTGAGCATCTAACTTCATGGAGGACTTAAGGAGAGTTAGACCCCAGACAGTGATTGAGCATGGCAAGTGAAAGTTGAAGTATCTGCCTGTCCCTTATTAGCTTTTCAGATCAGTTGGGCCATTAAGGCCATAGCTGCCAGATAGTTCGTTTAGTGCCATTTGTGACACCTTCTGCCTGTTGCGTATTGTAATCAATAGCAGGCTGGTTTCTGCGACTTGTGGGTTCAGTTTAGAATTGCAGGTATGGGCTGAGAAAGATTGTATGTCAGAATATAGTTTTTAATATCGATCTACCATAATTTTGCAGATGCATATATATCATTATCATCAATGTACATATATGAGGAGTTCACAATAGTAAACCTATACTTACCAATATATACTTACCTCTTTGACATTTTGCCCATTGATCTATTTGCTAAGATAATATGGTGCATAACTTTAACAACTCAGTATTCTGGTACTATATACACAGAAACGCCAGCATGGATGGTGCTACTGACTAAAAAGTGAGGATGGCTGGAAGCGTCACGCTGAAACAATGAAACTATAATGCTGTGGCTAGCAGAGCTTTTTTGGGAAGCATATCTGCGGCACAGAGGGTGCAGAGTTATTTGAATATAGTTACATTATGTCCCTATGTTATAGTATTAGTACATATTTTGTTTTCTTTTTAAGAGGAATAAACAATGTTTATGCATTTATGCAGCTTGGTAGTTCTGTTTGGCAGATGGCGTATATTGCACATGGTGTTGTCTCCCAACTTGTAATATTTACGAAGCGTCACTCATAGCGTCTTCGCTAGTGATTAATTCGATCATTAATTAATTTCATGCATTCCATACCCGGATGGGGTAATCTGGCATCATTTTAGAGAGGCAGGGGGGATTTTAGTTTATCAGATGTTACTATGGGTTTCTATGTAAACCGATTGGCTCAAATTGTTAAAATGCGTGTGATTCTGCAAACATTTGTGATATGATAAATAACCATTGTATCCAGTGCTGTCTCAGGTATATACTTCTTTCCATCATATCCAAGGGTCTTTAATCTGGGTCCATCCCAACTACTCCCCACTCCCCAACCTTCTTCCTACACACAATACTGTTTTATGTGCAGCATCTTGTGTTCTCTGTAAAATATTATGCTGCTCCTTGGAGCTAACTTCCTATTATATCAAAATTAATAACAATAAAAAATGCTATAAAAATGATGTAATCTGAATGATGTATAGTACCATAAATTGTAAAAAGAACAGTTGATGGATAGAATGCAGAACAATGTCATACATTCACCCCAGTACAGAGATCTGGGCCACTGGATTCAAGCTAGCCTGGCTGATGAGGGGTGATGCCCCGAAACCGGTCTCAGGATGCTTGTTTCCGGTCCAGGCTTGGCAGTTCGGGCTGGACTGTTCCCATAAGGCACAGGGTCAAGACTGATTTGCATATGGCTGGGTCTAAACTGGGGTGGCATGGTGAGCGAAAGAACAATGGACTTAACCCAGATCTATTGACTGGGGGTGAATGTTTGATTTGCTCTGCATTCTGTCCATCATCTGTGTGTCTTTTGCTTTCTCGCCCTAAGTGCACTGGGTATGCCCAGATGTGGGTCCCGGGCTCACTGTGCCATTGGATTCAAGCAAGCCTGGCTGATGAGGGGTGATGCCCCGAAACCTGTCCCAGGATGCTTGTTTCCGGTCCAGGGAAGACCTGACTTGGCAGTTTGGGCTGGACTTTTCCCATGGGGCACAGGTTCAAGACTGATTTGCATATGGCCAGGTCTAAACTGGGGTGGCATGGTGAGCAAAAGAACAATGGATTTAACCCAGCTCTATTGATTGGATGTGAATGTTTGATTTGCTCTGCGTTCCGTCCATCATCTGTGTGTCTTTAGTACCGTAAATTGTGCCTGATCCTAGTAAACTTGAACACCAAAACAGGTGTAAAATGCACTCCGTCCGCCCACCTCTCAGTTACCCTGCCTCATTTGTAGGTGGGAGGATGTTCTGTGCTTCCAATGGCAGAGCAACAGCCGGCTTTACTAGCAAAAAAAACTTCTCAGGCACTCAACTGTCATCTTATATGTCATCAGAAGGCCCACCCTATTTGAATGGAGTGATTCAGTGCCAAATCCAGGATATTTCTTTTCTGCCCCTGACTGCACTGCCAGGTCGAGAAAATCAATCAAATGGCCCCCTTGCACTTGAAGAAAACTACCAGAGCTTAGGGTACAATGATTTTCATGTCTCAAAAACAAACCTCATTTGGGGGCTCGTCTCCTGAAAATGAAAAAAATGGCAGCCATTCTGTCATGTAGACATGGCACACAGGATCCGACTGGCAACCAGATGCAGCCCTGGCTAAATGTTCAAGCCAGCTCGAGCTCCTCTCTTTGTTTCTACTCTTTTTTTCTCTCTCTTTTGTCCTCCCTCTTCTCACTGACCCTTGCTGTTCCTGCTTCTGTGAACCCTGGGGAGTTGGAGAGCCTTTTTAAAAGCTTAGATGCAGCCCTAGGCCCTCAGACACCAGCCTCCAATGTCTCCAGACCCCTGGGGAAATTTCTGATGGGTTAAATGGCCACTCCAGCCACGGTGGCATTGCGGGCCGGTCGCAGTGCGTATTTTCATCAAAAGGGCTCTTGCTTGGTTCTAAATATTCACTGCAAATAAGGGCCTCATTTCAGGTGTACCTGTAATTCTTTTTGGGGTATTTAATAGAAATGACTGGTCCCTTCATAGTTACGAGACATGGATAAACACAGTGGATCCCTCTCATAATCTGAGTAAATTCAGCCTCTTTCTCCCCGTTTATTGATGCCCCTGGTTTTGGTAACACTTGGAGGAAAACACCAGAGCTTTTTGTGAACGACTCAGAATGTGTTCATAAATTGGGTGGGCTGGATGTCTCCGAGCCACCAAAGGGGGTTCCTCTGCACCCCGGCTACTTGGCGAGGACACTGCCCAACTTTAAATGAGTAGTATCAGTACACAAGTGTGGTCTTGAGAATCACTAGGGACCTGGGGTAATCATGTAAGAAAGTAAACAATGGTCCCTAATACAAAGATGCACAACAATCAATGCAACCAAATGGCAGTTTAAATAAGGATATAAAAGCAACAAGGTGAGCGCCAGTGATAAAACGCGCTCGCTGCTCTCTTCAGGCTTGACACACACGTGTGAATAAAGTAATGTGTACATATCATATTGTCAAGACAAACACGGCCTGTATAATTATTAGTCAGAGTATTTTTTTTTTTGTATGTGTCATAAGTCAACAGCGTTTCGATCCCGAGTAGAAGAGAGGAACCATCATCAGGACTCTGAAATATAGGTATAAAATAAAGTCCAAATCATGGGGGAAGGATGGTCATCTTCTGAAGAGCAGGAGCGCCATTTTCTTTCAGCTGTCACACCATTTCCTGCTGAAACTCTTAATTTGCCAGCGAAGACAACTTTTAAGCACCTGAGATAATGCAAATTGATCTCCAACTTTTTAGAAGACGTTACTTTTTTCTGGTAAATTGTTCAGTTTTCTATCTTGGGCGAATGAGCTTTTGCCCATACTTGCTTTTATCAGCTTGACTTCAACGCTGGAACCAGGCCATCACCAAACTCACTTTCACTCTGACCTGGCTTGATCCAACAAATCACACCCCTCCTCTCTTTTTTACCACTGGCAGAGGTCAGGCATTTTTTGCCATACTTGTCTCCCACCTTATTTGTAGAGCATGAAAGAGGGACGTTAAATAAGTGTATTTGCCCATGCGCCACTGCATGACTCTTTCCTTTGCCTGACACCTCGAAACAAAAATAATCTTTGAAGAGAACAGGTATTTTTTTAGTTCCTCCATCCCTAAAAACTGCAAATTTTATACTTTATTATAATCTTCTGTCATCAAACAAATGACATAGGCTGTGTGGTAGGTCTGGACTGGCCATACAAGCCACCGGCTTGGCTATAGTAGGCTGCATGGCTGGTGTGCTGCTAACCGCAAGGAAGCAAAATGCAGCCCTAGGGAATGTCTTTACCAACAAATATTGTATTAAGTGAGAGCAGTGGGTGAGCCGAGAACTGATCAGAGGAATTCTGGGGACTTATGATTCTCTCTCGAAGAATTTGTAAATAAACTATTAGTCAAAAAAATGAATTTCACAACACCACTCTCAAACTATATCGATTAAAAGGTCATATTTTGTTCAGACCTTGTGGAATATAAACTCATTATATTTTTGAATATTTCATGGTCTGTCACACTGCCCAGGAGCAATATTTCTCTGCAGAATCAAATTATGTGTGGACCTATAAGAAAATTGTATGACTCTCCCTGAAGGCTGTTGAAAGCGAGCAACGTCACTGCAGAGAATAAATATAGCAAGGAGAGAGTCTCTGAAGGAGAGTGAACAGTTTCTCTGTCCACGGTCAGAAACAAAGGAGCAAAAAACGTGAAGCATTGTGGGAAGGGTAGGAAGGACTAGGCTGTGCAGATGGACTTCTCACCCAAGATATGTTGTCTTTTTCTTACTCCTGCCACTTCTACTAAACATCTGCATATTATTTTAGTGATGAGGACATAGAGATTTAGCTCTGTCGGGAAGCAGTAGGCGCAGGGTGCCAATCTGTGCATATCATGAGTTTCCCCAAACTCTGTACTTTGCGTCCAGAGTATAGGAGTCTCTCCCATTGCCTGGGGTGCAGGGTGCACTTCCCCTGTGTCTTTGGTGGTTACTGGTGAGTTGGACAGAGATAGGAGCCTGCTGCCTTCCCACAACCAGAGGCTCCGCCTTTCTCCCTACCCCATAAAGTGCCAAAGACCCCGAGGAGAGGCAGAGAAGAGGTCGAGGCCGTCTTTCAGACAGTGGGTTTTGGTGGTGGGTCTTTACCAGTCTTTATAACCAATTTTCATTCAATTGCTTTCAATGAAGCTCCTTACATCGATGTTCAACCTGGAATTATAACGTCTCTCAGTTACCAAAAAGCTGCCTTTCGGCACAGAGCAAGTGAGCGTTGAAGCTGCACTCGCGGAAACCTCTCTGTTTTTTGGGGTCAGTGTGTCACATGTCCTTCCTGCTTCTCTAAACTTTTTTTTCTCCATTTTGTCTTGCATTTTTGGGTTAGATGATGACATCTGCAGCTTGAGGTTGGGCGCTCACACTCTCTCATTCTCACTGCTTCCTGTAGGGTATAGCTAGACATACTTCACTTTCTTTTTTTAGACATTGAATACATAAATACTCCATCTGCCATCCATCACTGATGCCCTCAGGCTGTAGGCAGGGAAAGGGTATAACAAGTGCTTAATGGCTAAAAAGTGTGTGCATGTGTGCGTGTGTGTGTGTGTGTGTGTGTGCGTACGTGCATGCGTGTGTGTGTGTCCCAAAAACCTTTCTTAGCAGTTTGCGACCCCCGTTGCCAATCACCAATTCTACCTAGTTTTGATTCCACCTCAAGCTTTTTTCTTCCACCACCCTCCACTTCCTGTCTCTTTATCTCATTCTTAAATGTTCTTTTTCATCCCTCCTTTCTCCCTTCTCACTGTCTTCCTATCTTTTTCTTCTGCCTCTTTCTCCATTTTCTGCCTTTCTCTCTCTGGGTCTAAGTCTAACGTTAAGATAAAGAATTTTCCACATTTCAGATGGTTTATTCAGGTTCAACAGGAAGCACTAAAAGATCTCCCTGAAGCCCTTCCTAACCGACTGCAACTGTGAGCTAAAAGGGTTAAAAAATCCAGACCCTTCACCTTAAAAACCCTTTTCTGACTACAGTTAAGTTCACTTGTGCCTCTATATGCATTAAGTTCTATTTACTACCTGGCTGCATGCACGCTGACTATCGTAAGTTTCTCTTTTTCTGTAAGATACTCTCATTTGCAATACATCTGTAAACCTAAATTGTTAAATGTGTAATATGTAACAATCTTGTTCCTGCAGAAGAGAGATTTTTCCTCATTAGTGCTGAAAAGGCCAAACAACTCTATTAAATTCCAGTTTATTCCAATATACTGATATTAAGGGCAATGCTTATACTATCCTATCTCAATGTCAAGGCCCACAATGCAACCTAATATCCCAGCATGATGTTAGGCGCTCTGTTTCCACTGCTAATGTAAATGTACCCAAACATCTCAGCCTGATATTGGGTGCACTGTTTCTCATATGTCAGTGTTAATGGGCACAATTGCATATATTCTTGTTGACATGTCATCCTTGAATATTTTGCATTGCTTCATACCAGATCTGGCTTGCAGATGCATCTTTGATAATTAGCATATAAACATAAGCCCTTTAAAAAGGCATAATCTAAATGTTCTACGACGTATGAAATAGTAGCTGAATCAGAACTGCATTCAACTTCAGGCTGTGTTCTATTCACAATCAACCCCAAAAGCTGTCTCGTTATAACAAATTCACGTGAAATCGTTCTTCCAAAAGGAAATGAGACAGCCACACCAAGCAGAATCTCACAGAACACACATTAAACAATATCATGCACTCCCATCCAACACAACTCAAATATTCCCTATAGTTTGGTATCAATGAGCTCCTAACAGCATAATCAATAATAAAATCACATGCACATTGGTGCTCACTTCTTGGCGCTTCATTAGGATGGTAGAGCCACGCAGCTGTGACCTGTACATATAAGTTATTCTCCACACAAAATTTCCAATAGATAACAGACAACACCCAACCGAACATTTTACCCAGAACAATGAGCACATATACAACACAGTTGAGATATTCCATACAGTTAGTTATCAGCAGGCTCACAAAAGTACAAACCATAACAGGAAACAATCACAACCTCGAGCAGGACACAGAAAATAGACTTAGGCCTCTGATGGAATCCTTGATGGGTGTGCGTTGTGTGATGAGCTATCAGCAACACAAATATCACCAAAGAATGTCATGGACACAAATATCTACTTTATATACTTTATTTGTAAACTCAGAAATATGGACAACAAAAATATAGAACACCACGATTATTGTAAAAAATGGGCTCAGCATATTGAATTTTAATTGTTGTACACTATATTAACTTTAAAACATAATTTTAAAAATATTACTATAAAATCTTTAAAAAACATATAAAAATATAACTTACAAATGTAAAATATATATTTTGCAATAATTGTAAAAAGGTAAGCATAATAAAAAAAAAAATGTAAATAAAAATAATGATAAACATTAATTGTGACAACAAACACTTGATATTAAAAAATGTACAAAATGAAGTTATAAAACAACATGAAAATACCTAAAAATTAATAAAACGAAATCCTAAAACTTATATTAAACTAACGTTTAAAATTAAAACAAAAAAACATTTTTTTAAATAAAAAATGAGACTTTGAGGGGTATCATTTACTATTCCCACTCCAATGTGAGCAACAGTAGGAGAAGAGTTGGACTTTGGAGGGGTTACATTTAGTATTATGACTCCAACATAAGCAACAGTAGGAAAACTGTTAGACCTTGGAGGCTTCAGATTTACTTTTCCCTCTCCAACATAGGCAACAGTAGTGAAAGTGTTGGACTTTGGAGGGATTAGATTTACTATTCCTGTTTCGACGTAAGCAACAGTAAGAAAAGTGCTGGAATTTGAGGGGGTGAGAGCTACTATTCCAACTCCAATGTAAACAAGAGTACAGAAAGATTACATTTTAGAAACCTCAAATCTAATTTCCCGTAGACTACATTAATGGGAAAAAAATATATATATATATATATATACATACATACATATAATAAAAAAATATTTCGATGAACAAAGACAAATAATGCAACATAAAAATATATTATGTTAAAAATTTAAAATTGATATAAAATTATAATCAGTTAAATAAATATTTAAATTGTGTCCCACACTATTCCCCAACAAACACAACAACCTGCTAAAAATAACATTTACATAAAATAAAAAAGCCATAAAATGTATTACCAAATAAAATAAAAAATGACACTAAAAAATAATCACACAAACCTAACATTAAAACAATAACATTTAACACAAAAACTAATAAAACACATCAAAATAATCAAAAAACGATATTTTGTATAACCACATTTACAAATTATATAAATAACCTAACAAAATGATATGCTTACCTTCTACATTCTCTTCCATGATATTCTTAACATCACAATACTTTTTACATATTTCTGTCTAACAATATCTTAACATGCTATTTTGTCATAATTCCATCGACGTGAAGGAGCTTGAACTTGGCTGTGCAGAGAAACCATACTAATAGCAATACTCTGACCACATAACATAACAACGTGGCCAAATGGCTGAGCATAAGGTTAGGGGCATTGGTATCTCAATTCCAGCCTGAACCAAGGTCCCAACATGAAGGTTGGTTTACATTTACAACTATGTCAGTAGCACCCCATGTCCCAGCATGACAGTATAGGCATTCATTCATACTGCCATGTATTTAAAGTTCAATGTCCCAACATCCAACACTGGGATTAATGACACTCTTTCTGCGGTGTCTGTCTAACCAAATGGACCACCATGAGGATAGGAGCACTCTTGCCCCCGATGCCAGTGCAACCCTGTGCCTATGCATAGTATTAGAGACACCCATGCCTCTATGCCAGTTTAACCCATGTTCCAGCAGCTAGTTAGGAGATGACTTTCCTTTATACTGATCTAAACCAATATACCAACTTGAAATTAGGGTACTCCTTGCATTATGTCAATCTAGCCAGTGTTCCTTCATGAGGATAGAGGCATCCTTCCCTCTATCACAGCCTCGCAATGTATATTAACATACGGTTAGGCACGCTCTTACCTCTATGCCCATCTTGTGCCAATACCACAGCAGCGGACAATCGGGATTTCTGCTAAGAAGGGAACACAAAGGATAGAATGTGCTACAACCTTCATAAATACAGATGACAGGCTGGGATTATACTAATATAATAACATATTACGTAATCAAATAACATAATATAACATAACATAGAAAAGCATAACATAGCTTGACATGCTACATCTTAGAATATTGGAATTTGGAGTGATCCACCGAATACAATGAAGTTGCTCAGGGCTAATAATGGCTGGTATAGACTTTCTGCTCCAACATTCCTTGTTTTTATTTGTATTTCCCATTTTTTAATTTAAGAATATTCTATTCTGTAGGTGAAATGTTCTAATAGCCTCATATCCCATCTGCCTCGCGGTATACCAGTTGTTAGAAGGCTTCTCCCATGTTATAGTCCTTTGCCCTATAGCTTGGATTCAGGGCCTTTAACAACCATATAGCCCTCGGCAGTGAGCTATGAAGCTACAATATTACATGATCTAGTAGCGTAACATAATTAAATAGCATAACTTAACACAACATCTTTAATGTTTACTGCTTCAGTCAAATGTCATGAGTATATTCCTGGGGGATGTGCTCTTAGAAGGCCCTGGTGGCAGCAAGAGCATGTGCATGAGCTGCTGCTTCTCTTTAACAAGCTGCAAAATGATTGCCCTGAATTCCACACAACATGTAACTTCAACAGACGGAGATTCCAGAACTGCCTTTTCACGGCTGAGCACAGCTGAATTATAATAGAGAACAGCAATCTTGCGAGCCTGGAACCACTCCACCTCCTCTCCTCGACCTGTTCCTGTCACCAGGGCAACGAGAAAGCTTTAAGAAGATGAGAAAGTGGCTGTGGATTAGGAGATACTGCTGGTGAATATGCATCGTAATGTGTTTACATCTCGGCTCCTTTACATGTGAAGGCAGCAGAGGATGGGAACAGGCAGAGAAGCCTTACCTCAAGCAGCATGTGATGGGAAGAGATGCCGGAATCCATCTCTACCACCTCTGAAGGGAAGAGCTGGAGAGCTGTAACTAAGGCCCCTGTGGTGGGGGGCAGATGGAGGCGAGCTGTCACAGCTGCCTGCGATGGGAACAGGTGGGGAAGAAGTACGTACAGCAGCCTGCAGTGGGAACAGAGAGAGAGATCCTGCCTCCAGCCACCTGTGAAGAGGGACAGATGGAGGAGGGAGACCTCCAGCCTCCTGTGATTAGAACCAGAGGAGGAACCTCGCCTCCAACTGACTGAGATGGAAATCAGTAGAGGTAGACTACCTCCAGCTGCCTGTGATGTGGACGGGCGGACGAATCCTGCTTCCAGCAGACCGCGATGAGAACTGGTGAAGAAATCTTACCTCCAGCTGCCTGTGGATCCTACCTCCAGCTGCCTGTGATGAGAACTGATGGAGGAATCCTACCTCGGGCCACCTGTGAGGGGAACCGGTGAAGGAGGTGGTACCTTCATCGTCTGTGATGGGGACAGTTGCTGGAGTGTTACCAAAAGAGCCTGCTGTGGGAACAGAATGATATTACCTTCAGTCTTCTGTGATGGGAACCGGTTGAGGAATCCTACCTCCAGTGACCGCTACCTCCAGAAGCCCTACTTCCAGCCAGCAGCGCTAGGCACCGTTGTGCCACATGTTGCCATCACAGGCTATTGACTGTAATGTGGACAGATAGTAGCACCCTACCTCTAGCAGCCTGTGTTTGGAACAGGTGATGGAGCAGTTGCGGCTGGCATGTGAGGAGGATGGTGAGACGAGGGGAATAAAAATAAAAGTTACAAATAAGTTAAAAAAAATAATACCACTTACCTTCCTGGCATGACTTCCTGCTTGCTCGGGTCTTCTCCAGGCAGGTAGGCTCCAACGCGGGACCCAGGAAACTGCAGTAACCAATCCTGGCGCTGCTCCCATGTAGCATGAAAGAAGCGCCAGGATGGGGGGAGCGTCCTCCTTCGGTGCTCTCGAGGACCGTCGAGCCTATGCTGTCTCTAACACAGCTGTCTAAGACAGCAGGGGGTTAGAGGGGTTTAAAATGTGCATATCTGGCTGGCTGTCACAAGACGGCCGGCCAAAAAGACATGCGCACTTTAAACTTAAAGTGCCCTGCCCATCACTGCTTTTTGCTGTTGCCTGACTTTCAGCAGCAGAAATCAGACAGAAAGTTTCCCCCCTCCCCCGACGCTCGGTTCGGGACGGGGTTTTGAAAAAGAAATGGTAATAAATGAACTTTATTACCATTTTATTTTTCCATCTCTGGGAGCAATTTTTTAGTGGGGCGACGCCCCTCCACCTTAACAGAGGAGCCGCCCCTGTGAAGGAGTGCTAGCTAGAGGAGCCAATGAGGGCAAGTTGTGGCATGATACTATCTCCAGGCACCATAGTTTGGAAGCGTTACCAATTTGACATAATGTCAGATAGTGACAGACCTGAATCTAAAGGCACCCTGTGATGTTCCAGCTTGTAGACTTCTTCAATAGCATCTTCAGGCCCGGCACCATTGCAAGCTGTTAGGACTTTATTTACAACCACCTGCTGCAAGGGTTATGTATCTAATGGAGGACAATCGAGCAGTGTCAAAATCTGGAGGGCTGGAGCTACCAACACAAGCCTGTGCATGGACAGGCCAGATGCAACGTCATCGACACAATACTGTTTTGGAGAAAAATGAATGTCAGATGTAAATCTTGATTTATGTACAATAAAACATTTTACTGCTTGTTCCAAAAGATGCCCCTCGCTTGATTGGCTGCTTCTGCCTTTCCAAAGCATCTGTCTCATTATCGTCAACACTCCCAACTTCCGAAAACAAGGTATTTGAATGACCATTACCCCTGATTTGGAAGATTTTTACTGACTGCTTCTGGAAAGAGAATAACAAACAAAATGGCCTCCGTGTCCTGTATGGGAAGCGATGTAGACCTTCAAAGCTGTTTTGCGGACTAAATAAACATTTCCACAGCTTCCAGGTGGCTGTTAAAATTTACATCCTAATTTCAAGCACTAACAAACTTTATCACAAGAGTTTGCAGGGCCTACCATTACCCATCTTCTTAAACTAGCTGCGATGCTTCCCTGCCTACTCTTTAGTAAATCATTGTTTTATATTTGTGTTTTTATGTTCATATCTCTCAACTATTCACTTTTGCTCTTCCCAATATTTATTGTTTTCATTATTAGCCATTCTCGTCAACTTCACTCATGACTCGCGAAGGCATTAAATTTAAAAGAAAAAATATTGAATGTTAAATAAATAACCTCAGGCTTTTTAACCTTTTGCGGCTAGCTCTCCTGAGTAACTTTGTGTATTGCAGGACCTCTGGAACAGTCTTTCACGTCCTCTGACGGCCACGAAATGTCTTCATCCATAGGTTTTAGCCCTCCATCTTTTTAAAAGACCAGTCTACATTGCAAAAGCTACAGCTGGTCATTTCATATTGTAAGAGTTAGTATCCGTGGTGCTTTTCCCTCCCACAGACCAAAACTGTTCTATGAAGTTTATAGAGCTAGCGGTCGCTGAAGGCTTCCTAGGGCTGTTGCCAAGGGAAACAAAGTACTGTTGTTTGTGCATTGTCTGATCTCATCCTTGTAGCATTGCTGAGAGCAGGGGAGCATTGATCCGTTGGATACTCTTGTTGTCTGGTAGGCCATCCTGCCTTCTCTTACTCTGCTGTCTGCAACAACATCATCACCAACACATACACTACAACAACAACCAAATTCATTGGCAGCTGATATAGAACGGGGGTGGCGGGGAGGGTGGTTTAAAATGTTTTAATTCACTTACCTTTCCATGGCTGCCATCTTCCTCCAACGTCTGTCCTCGCTTCTCTTCCCGGAAGCACACAGGCTCCCCTAAGCCAATCACAACACTGCTGTCACCACGACAGCAGCGTCGTGATTGGTTTGAGCACCGTGGTTCGGCGCTCAGATGGAGACTGCAAGGTTGTGCATGATCTCCACCCAGGTTGTGCATTACACCCTGGTGGAGAACATGCTAAGTGAGCATGTCTGTCAGCAGTGTGAGGAGTGTAAGGAGTGAGGAGGACGCCGCTCTGCTGCCGCTGCTGCTGCTTCTTCCGCCGCATCACTATCTTCAGCTTTCAGCATTGTCACAAGGCTCCTGCGACGGTGAACCGCAGCTCCGCAGCGTTTGCCTTCGCCCTTTGCCTCGGAGTACTCCTCGGAGTAAGCCGCGAGGAGCAGCGGCTCAGCGCCAGAGAACTGCAGCGTATTTGCAGATAGCAGTCTGCGGTGTCCCCTCCCCCTTGTGGTGTCAGCCCGTGCAAGGGGGTTGCACGGGGGGCCTACACAGGAGCAGAGTCATGGAACTAAGGAGTTCTGGAGCCCCGGAGCCCCAGAGGGGGATGTATGACGATATCACGCATGCATTACATCGCATGCCATTAGATCGCGGTTTTAACAATGCAAGTTGTTACAACGACTTGCGTTGGAGGGCGCTGGACTTAGGAGTAGTTTAATTTACTATTCCAACTCCAGCCTACGTACAGTAGGGAAGGTGTTGGATAGTAAATTAAAGTACTCCTTGTCCTATAGCGCCCTCCAGTGCAAGTCGTTGTAACGACTTGCGTTGTAAAAACCTCGATCTCATGGCATGCGATGTAATGCATGCGTTCTAAAGGTTGTTTCCCCCAGAGGGTAGTTCCCTCGAGTGGAGGGTTGTGCAGGGGTTGAGCATGCAGCGTTCTTCACGGCATCTTGGAGATCGTCCTTGACCCTCCTCTGACACCGGGGGCTGCGGAGAGTGCAGCAGACCGGCCGGAGTCAGAGCCGGCACCAGAGCTCCCACGGTAAGCGCGGCCGCCATTAGACGGTGGCCGCAGTGAGTGCGTGCCCTTGGCAGATCGGGGAGGCGGCCCGATTAGATCGGGTGCAGCCTGCAATTCTGTCTAGTGTGCCCCGCTTGCCCTTCCTCCGTCGCCTGCTTGCCATCTGCTGGTGACCTGCCTGAAGAGAGAGTACAGTCACCAAATATTCTCTCGAGTCTCCTGATTGTGGGTGCCGCAAGTTTCTGCTGGAACTGCTAAAACATCTTTCTCATTAAAGCAGGAGTTGTGACCCATTGTCATCAGCCGCAGTAGCCGCCTAACATTTCTTTTCCGTGGTCCTCTTGGCATATTTGACTGCTGAACACAGACCCCGATATAGTTGGGATAAGGCGGGTGACCGGTGAGTGGCATACGGCAGGCGCGCTCAGAGCTCAGAAGCGCGGATTGCCGTATTTTGGGCAAGTGAGCAACGGAGTGGCTCTGGTCTTATTTATATTAACCCTCACAAGGCCATCAATAGTGCCGTGGAGCACACAAGTGGGTATTGGGCTGTGTTTTGACTTCAGCTGGGATGCTGCTTTTGGTCCCAGGACTTTAAGCAGCAGTACCGGCTGTATTGATTATAGTTATATAGAAGAGTCAGGGTTTGTTACTGCAAGCCTGGTGGGTTAGTTTGCACTGAAGTCTGGTCATAAAGCCCAACGCCTGGATCTCCTTGTAATATTGGATACTAGAAGCTTGCCAACTAGCTCAACTATCTGTAGGTGACTATCACGCCTGTTTGGATTCAGTATGGCTTACAAAAGACTAAGATACCGTACCATCTTTATGAAAAGACTAGGAACTCAGCAAGCCACACGACTTAATGCAGGCAAGAAGGCTCCTGCAGGCCATGCGGTAGGGAGCATTGAAATTACGCAATTTTTTACAAAAATAGATAACATCGGTAAAGGGTTTGATTATAAGGAGCAAGGAAGCGATTATAATGAGCAAGGAAGTGCGCATACTCAAGGAATTGCGCAGAAAGTTGGAAACACCACTGAAGTCCACTCAATAGATCAAAAGGAAAACTTAACCATATTCAAGGGAGAAAATGTTACTAATCATACTATTCATAAACAGGATCAAAATGTAGACTCGCAAGACCAGGAAATAACGCCTATACCTCATTTGGAACAAAAATTACACCAAATCTCCGTAGCAGACTTTACTCTACCCGACATTAACGTACCTTCCCCGATTCAAGAGCCCGCAGAAATAAAGAACCATCCAACAATTGTAAATAGTACTCCTCAAAAACTACCAACCTCGCCCGGGAATTTTACCCAATCACCAGAATTCTTTTTCACAAGGCACCTACAATCCCCAAACTGCCAGACCCCTGTTTCTAATGCACTATTGTCTTTGCAGAAAATTCTAGAATCAATTCTTACCCTTTTGGGGAATATGATGGATAACTCAGACCAGTTGTTAGACACTCAATTAAGTATGTTACAATATCTTGTAGACAAAAAAAGGAAGCAGTTTTGCATTTATCAGTCACCATCTTGCAAAGGAACTGGAAAAACAAAGTTTTACCACTCCCAACATAAGGATAATCCTCTTAAGGAAACTGTAACACCAAAAACACCAAAAAAGAAGCACGCATCAGTTCAAACTGGGAGAAACAAGCAAATAAAGTTGGAGAACACTCAAGCGCTTTCGCTCAAAAACTTATTTAAGGAATCAGATAATGAAGAAGTCTCAAATTTGGCTATACCGAATTTCTCAATTTTCTGTCAGACAAAATCTAAAGCTATAGCTGAACAAACCAAAATTCCAATGACAACTAAACCCAAAAAAAGAAGTAAAAATTCTGATTCTTCACCAATATCGCTTTTGGACATAGCCTTAACAAAAAAGGAAACACGAACTAATAAGAATGTAAAGAAAAGGCAGAAGAAAAGATCAATAAGGAGATTTGCAAAGCAAAAACCACGTATGTTAAAATTCCCAAATTCACCATCTTTGGACCACCTAATAAATGATTGCGACAAATCTTTGAAAAACAATATTAATCAACCTACAATGGAGCAGATTGGCACACAAATGAAAGAGACTGCTAGTGTCTTAAATCCGTTGGCAGGGAGTTTTCTATCTGCCAAAAGTCAGGACAAACTGGTTTATCAAGAGCCTACCCATCTGATAGAACGGCCCCGGATGCCTCTGGAACCTCAGATCCAATCACGCTTTCTGGAGTTTACAGATCTATTTCCATCAGGAAGCGACCCACTCAATCGGGAGCGAATTACGAACCTTATTCAAAAGATACACCCGCTACAATCTTTCTCAAGTTCAGAAATGAAATTAGTAGTTTTTCCTCTAAAATCAAAAACCACGGTGGCCGTAGCCGAATTTTGGTCTCCAGTGCTCCCGGGAATTATTTTACAGGAAAGAGAAACCCTGTTCAAAAATGGATATGATGTTATAGCAGTCAACCATAAGGGACTCCACAACTGGGACATTTCTTTGAAGACAGACAATATGAAAAACCATCTACCCGCCCAAGGCCACAGAGGCTTAACTGACTCATCTAGCACTCCCAACCAAGCATTAACCATCTCAATTAGGAATGGTGAAAGAAGAATCTGGAATAAATCCATTCCTAAGGAGGAGAAAACAACGGATATAAAGCATTGGTCCTGGATTGCAGAGAACTTAAATGGTAATAAACAGGGAAGGGTGAACATATTCCCTTTTTAGCCAAGGCTTGAGTATCACATCCTGGAATATAGCGGGGATCAGCCAGGAAAAACTTGCAAAGATTATGGAAGACGGCCCAGGGATCGTGGCATTACAGGAAACCTGGTCAACTACAACCTTTTATGTGGACAAGTATATAGTATATGACATTCCAGCAGAACCAGTTAATCGGGGACACGCCAGGGGCGGACTCGCGGTATTTTTGAGCGAAAACTTTTTTTGGGACCAGGAAATTATCCCCATGAAGTCATTGAACAGTCAATGTATTAAGATCAAGTGCTGGAAGGAGCCAGTGGGTATTCCAAATGACTTACTCATTTTTAATTTATATATTCCCCCAGGCTCCAAATTAGATCCTCTTATGTGCGATATCCTTCGGGAGATGGAAGAGGTGGTAGGAAATCAAGGATTCCCGCCAATCTTCCTAACAGGTGACCTTAATGGGAAAATTTCCAATGACTTATTGGAGAAATGGGATTACGGTCAACAGGAAGAGGCCCGGTCAATTTCTATACCTACCTTTACCGCAGGAATTAAAGCTGATAAACGTGGGAAAATAATACTCTCCTCGCTGCCAGATATCAATGGAGTCATCTTAAATGGTAACATCGAAGGAGATATACTGGCATCTTGTACACGAAAAGGTATTTTTAACTCCTCAATACTAGATTACATGATATGCAGCCAGGATTTGTTTAGGAGAATAATGCACTTAAGTATTAATTTCAACCAGGGTAGCGATCATGCAATTTTAAGACTCTCCACAGGTCTAATAGTGAAATCCAGTTCCACCTGCTATAACATGTTCCTTCAAAGTCCAGCTTTGGTGAACCAGGGGCAAGGACGCCTCACCTGGAACAGCCGAGTACTTGACAATGTTAGAACAGGGAAGGCACTAGTGCACATACTTACAATCATAGATAGCACGGATCCAATAGTAAAGTTTGAAGCCACTCTAACGAAACTGGTGGAATTCTTGCAAGAACACTTTAATCACTGTAACTCTTACCCAAGAAAATATAAAAGGAATAATTTGGATACAAACGCAATAAAACTAAACAAATTAATTTGGGCGCAATTTTTATATTTTTCCGAAAGTAGACAAAAGGAAATTAAAATACTTACAAACCGCCATCGGAGGGTAAAAAATAAGCAAAAAAAAGAGCAACAGGATAAGAAATGGACGGATATCCAGATGGCGGTCAAACAAAAAAACATGCGCGAATACTGGGCCCTCATTGCAAAAGAAACAGGAACAAAAAAACCTTTACAAACTGCACCAGTCCCTCCAAGGGAATGGGAAGAGTATTTAAAAAGTCTATATAAGGAGAACGTGAGGGTAGAAAGTATGAAACCTACAGTAGATAATATAGGAGAAATCACTTTTGATAATCTTGCTCCAACATCTTCTCAAATTGATCTGCTTATAAGAAACGCAAGATCATCCGCAGCAACGGGCCCAGACCAGATACCAATAAAGGTGCTCAAAAAGAATCCAAAGGAATGGAGCCTGTTTCTAGTTCCTCTCTTTTCTTATTGCTTCGTCACCGGCGAAATTCCGAGTTCCTGGAAAGGAAGTATAATCATCCCAATTCATAAGAAGGGCTCCCGGCTGTCCCCTGACAATTACCGACAGATTGCCTTACTGGACGCGACAGGAAAGATCTTCACGGCCAGCGTCCTGGAGCATCTCAAAGAATGGGCTTTCTCAACCGGATCCATTCCATTAAATCAAGCTGGGTTCCGGAAAAATCATTCTGTACATGACAATATAGCTACACTCCAAGCCATAATTGACAAATATGTGGTTTCAAAACTACAGGTCGTCTACTCTGTCTTTATTGACTTTTCAACAGTGTTTGACAGAGTGGACAGACCATCGCTCTGGCAAAAGCTAAAAAAACTGGGAATCCCAGAAAATTTGCTTCGTACAATTGTTTCTTTACACTCCGAAACCTGGTGTCAAGTGTTATTGGGACAAGAGAAGGGCCTAACATCTCCAATCAAAACATCGAACGGATTAAAGCAGGGGTGTCTTTTAGCCCCATTACTATTTTCCCTGTATATAAGCGATCTCCCAGATAGCTTAATACAGGTAAACAACTTTCCCCCGAAGATAGCACTGTCTAAAATACATACCCTGTTGTACGCAGATGACGTGATCATCCTTGACCTCACACCTTTTGGTCTCCAAAGGAATCTGGACGCACTTTCCAAATATACTAAAAGGAATTTTCTTGTTCCAAATATAACAAAAACCAAAATAGTCCCTTTCCGAGGAAAACAAAAATATATAAAATATAACTGGACTCTCGGAGGGAAACCTTTGGAAATAGTGGAAGAATACATCTATCTGGGGCGTATCTTCTCTCAAACCTTAAAAAATCACTCTCACCTGCAACACTCGGCACACAAAGCGGATGTTCATATTGGGGCACTTCAAAGACTTTATTCCTCTACTGGGCGCAGGCATTTTTTACCCCTCTTGCAGGTTTATAGTACAAAGATTCCACCCGTTCTTACATATGCTCTAGAACATATCCCCATAAGTCAATGGCACCCATTACAACTTAAAGAAAGCCAGAGCCTTCGAAAACTAACCAAAGTGTCTCAAGCTGTACCCATGCAAGCCCTGCGCCTTGAGTTTTCGCTAATTAGTATATACGCCAGAGCAATTACTAATATAATACGATGGGCATATAACATCTTACATGCCGAACTTGGCACTTTAAGAGCATTACTAAGATCGGAAATCTTTGATCAAGGCTCTTCTTCAAAATACGTTTTCTTTCAAAACCTTGTGTTCGCACTGAAGTTATCAGAATGCACAGTCGATCTGTTGAAATCCTGGACCCCGGCACATTTGAAATTTTTTTTAAAATACTCAGTTTTAAGGATAAGTTATGATCTTGACATTTTGCACTGCTCAAAATTGGCACTTTATAAGGCATATGCTGACTCAGTGGAATTTAAGCAAAGGCAACAATATCTTACTTTCACTCTAAAACATGGTGTCCGGCGATGCATGTTCTTACTACGGTTTGGGACTCTCACCTTTAAATCCTTAATTTGCAACTGGACAAAGAACAAAATTGCCAGTAGCATATGTGACCTCTGTCAAGGAGGAGTCCCTGACCCATGTATTGTTCCTTTGTCCTAATCCCACAGTAGTCGCTGCCAGAAAGAGGTTTTTAAAGCCAATTCAAACAAAATGTAATTGTGCAAATGCACAGTTTGATTTCTCTTTTAAAATCACCTCCCAATGAATTTGTTTGCTATAACCTGTTTAAATTTTTAAAACTTTTTATAAATTTGTATTAAGATGAATAATTATAAAAGTTTTTTATTTATAGATGTAATTTTGTTATATTTTTAAATATTCTATTTGTTGTTCTCAGTGGAGAACTAAATCAAATACATTTTGAATTTGAATTTGAATTTGTTTGGCTGGCCCAAGACGGCCGGCCAAATGGCCATGCGCACTTAAGTGCCCCAACCACTCCTCTCCCTGCTGGCTTTGATGACAGCCAATCCCCGCCTGCCCCAATGCTGCCTTCAGCACGGAAAATAAAATGATAATAACATTGTGTTATTATCATTTTATTTTTACTTTTTTACACTGCTGAAAAGCAGTGGGGCGAGGCTCCTCCGCCATAGTGGAGGAGCCGTCGCTGACCAAATTCCCCATCTACAGCAGCGCTTATAGAACAACACAACTACAAATTTCCGGCTGCAACAATGCAAACGCCCCTCTACAAGTAGCATAAAACAACTACTTTAGAAAAGAACCTCTGCATTATAATGCCACAGCTACAGCACTACAGCTGTTAAACTACACCTGCCACATTATAACCCTGAGATTAAAAAACTGAAGCTAGATTTACAAAACTAAGATTACATGATCACCTCACTACTTTTCCAATACAACATTTCAAATACATTGTGTCAACTACAATGCTGCAACTGCAACACAGCTACAATTCTGCAACAGCAACACTAAAACCATACCTCTTCATCCACAACAGTACCACTGCAACGCTACCTACTACTTACCTGGAACTAGAACCCTAAATTTACAAAACAACAAGCACAAAGACATAACAACAACTAGAGCACTAACATACAACATCTTAGTATTGTACATCGCTAATACTACACCACTACAAGCAGAATATTGTTGCACTACAAGCACATGCAACTACAACACTGCAAATTTACAGTTACTCCTGTAACACAATGCCTAAATCATTATGCTTAGAAAGCAGCAACACAACACAGCAACAGTAGGTACTAGCTAGAAACAAAACTTGCTACCACTATGCTACACCACTTCAACTAAAAATCTTAAACCCCAAAAATCGAATTGCCACATTTCTCCTATAACAGTAAAATATTACAATTAAAACCCTAAAAGTACAGTGTTACAACAGGACAATAGCAACATAGAAATTGCAACAGCAATCCCAAAACTAGAGCAATAACATTACAGCTACAGCACTACGATTGTAACTCTATCGCACTTCAACACTACACTTCTACTACTACATACCTATCTGCATCACTAAATCTACAGAAACTGCAGCTACAATATTGTAGCTGAAATACAACACTACAGCTCCAACACTTCACTATGACTGAATGGAAACAACTGCATCAGTGGAAGTACAGCACTATACCACTACATCTCCAACACGACTACAAAATTCCAACACTGTCGTTGAATAACTGCAGCACTACAAAACCTCTACCTTGCCACTGCAACTACAGCACTGCAATTACAAAATAATAGGTACAAAAACAATATTACTTCACTAACTGTACAAGTTTGCAATGCTACAACTTGAACACAGCCTTAACAATATACACGATTACTACTACAACCAAAGGACTGCAAATACCACAGTACCACTACAACACTACAGTTACTGCACAGCAATAATCCTACAACTTTAATACTACAACTGCTGTACGATCACTGCAAATTTACCACACAATAACAACCCCACAAATAGAAGTTGTCAACTGCAATTCTAAATCTGCAGAACTAAAGGTAAAACACTATAACTACAGTGCTACAGCATTGCCACACCACTACCATCCTACGACTGAAGTACTGAATCTTCAGCACTTAAACATTATAACAACTCATCACTACTGCTACATATTTACAAGTACAACACTACAATACTGCAAGTGCAAGACTACAACCACAAAACTGCAAGTGTAACACCTGAAGATTACACCCAGAGCAATACACCTACAAAACTACATTATAACTACAACTAGAGCACTACAACTGAAATACTGACACAGCAATGCAGTTCCAAAAATTATACAACTATAACCCCACAACAGTAGCAATGCAACACAACCATCCTATGTATGCTTCATAAAAGCACTAAAGATGCGACAGCATAGCCATAACCACCCAACTACCACACCATAACTACAACACCATACTACACCAAATGAACAATACTACAACTATGCCATTATTGCTACTTTACTATAACTATAGAACCACAATACTAAAGTATGACATTAAACTGCAAAATTGCAACCCTACAATTACTACTACTGCACTTCAACTACTAAAATATCACTACAACACCACCACTCATTCATTACAATGACATGATAGATACAACGCTAAAATACCACAAGTACACAACATAAACATTACTGCTAAAACCTTATGAAAGGACAACTACCGCACTACAAAACTACAACTACCACTACAGGAGTACCACTCCTACTCTGCAAATAAAACTCTACAGCACCAGAAGTACTCTAAAACAACAATTACACCATATGAATCACAGTTCCCCAGTGAATACATTTTTGGAGTGCAGTGGCTCTGCTTACCCAGACACAATCACACCCCAGGATTTGCATTTGTCAGTCATTATTTAAATGAGTCAACCCTGAAAATTAATTCTGCTCACTTCCAATAGTAATTGTAGTCCCGTACAGTTCCCGACCTAAAATATATATGTAGCCAGCAGTACTGTGCTGAGAGGTGTGCCATAAAGAATGTACACAATCTTTCTCTTCTGTAGGCAGGGTAACAGCAGGAAAGCAGTAAAGCAGTGTGTGCTGAATATGATGACCAAAAGATAAGTCTATGTGAATCCAAGGTATGTGTCCGGCAATTCTATTTACATGGCTTCCCTGGCAGCTCTTGTGATATTGAATGCTTTGCGTACTTACCATCTGCCATGTATATACAACTGGGTAAAAGCCCAGTACAGGAATGGCCCAATGCACACATTTTATCCAGATCTAAGACCAAGGCCTAGAAAAACTAATAAGGCTCTATCTTCAAAAGTAAATATGCTCCTAGGCCTATGTTTAAACCTAATTTACCTTTTCTACACCTGTTAGAAATTCACAAAGGTATTGTTGGTCGGCCTAGGCCCATATACATAGTTGGAGATATCTGCCCGAGTGCAAAGATCTCAACAGCTGTAAATCCACTGAAGGGGCTGGGAAATGCTGTTTCAAGACAAGGCTTGCCTTGAAAGTTTGTGAATGTTATGAAAGTTTGTTGGCATTCCCAAACTACGATTCAGCTCCATATCCTATTGAAAATGGTAGGAGATTTACTCCAGCACAGGATGGTGTAACTCTTCTTCAGGGTCTGGAGGAGAACAGAACACTCCCATATCTGGTGGGGATCTAACAGAAGGGCTTTCTCCATGTGGAAAAATGTTGCAGAGAAAAAAGTGCATTGGCACAAGGGAATCCATTCCCTTTGCATAGTGGTCTCCACAGGGAAACAAACATTTGGAAGAAAGTGATCCCCATTGGAATCGTCCATTGGATTCCAATAGGGATTGGTGATGTTAGAAATGGGATTTCTGGTTGGCTAAGGCTTGCGCCAAAGCCAGGCAGAAACCACCACTCTAGTCAGGGCAAGGGAGTTACACACCCAAGATAACCCCTGCTCACCCCCTTGGTAGCTTGGCACGAGCAGTCAGGCCTATCCCGGAGGCAATGTGTAAAGCGTTTGCGCACGAGCACAGCAACAACATCCCAGGCACACCACAAAAGGAACTCCACACAAGGTTATATCAAAAATAGCCTTTGTATTATCATAAAACACATTAGAATAGTACTCACATAATATACATGGTGCCACCTGGCACTGGGCAATATTTACAGGGGATTATGTACACATGACAGGGCCACGTGGGCCACTGTCAGAACCATCACTTAGTAAAGATAATAAATGTAGAACATATCATAAACGTCCAACCAGTAATCACTGGTGACCACTGTACTCGGCATCAGCCTGTAACATAAACCACATTATGCACAGTATCACATTAGGCGCAAAATACACTATACGCCAACCTCACCAGCATAAATACCTTATGCAATCATCTCATAAGTCTAAACTTATTAGACCCTAACCTCCTAAGTATAACTCACATTAGGGGCGTAAATCACACAGTGAAACATAACCTCACTAGCATAAACCATGATATGCAAAACAACCTCATAATCATAAACCACAGTTAGAGGTATAACACGGGGTGCGTAATCATACTACATACATTACATTTCCTAGCACCACATCACATTAGGGCCTGGCGCCCTATAAATCTAACAGTCCCCCCTGGCCATCTGGCCATCTCAAAAGGGGCTCAAATGCCCTATGTCCCAAGAGTCAGGGCGCGCTGCAAAGGCAGCGGAAGTCAAGGGTGCGCAATCTGCGCAGGTCTAAACGTTGCAGCTGGCACTAAGTGCTGCGCAGCTGTGAAGGAAAGTACTGGGGCAGAGGAGTGCGTCTCACTCCTGGCGTAGAAGGCAGGTCCCCAAATAAAGAACAACCTAAATGGTGCAGCTGCCCACTACTTGCTGGGCAGCTGGAAATGCAAAAATGAGGCATGGGCTCTCAATGGCCCTTAAAGCAAATGTGCCCCCTTCGTTGGAGCCACATGGGGCTCTGAACACAAATATCCCAAACGTTGGAGCCACCTAGACTCTAAAAATGACATGTCCCCCAAACACTGTGGCCCTCAGGGGCCCCTAAATTACAGGGCCCTCGGTGGAGCACACGGGGCTCTAAAATAATTATGCCCCCTTAGCGTGGCAGCTGCCCTCTAGCAAGCGGGGCAGCTGTGGATGAGGATAGGGGCCTTCAAAATAACTTTGCCCCGGGTTGGAGCGCAAGGGCGCTTTAAGACAATAATGCCCCACGTTGTAGCGCACGGGCGCTCTAAGCAAACCTGGGCATGACACGGGGAAAGAACAAATATCCCCCATCTGTGGAGTGACCCCCTATCAGGCGGGGGCCACTCAGGAAATAATGCGGCCATGTCCCCTGCCTAGCCCTCACTCACCGGGCTCCTGCGCAGGGGGACTTCTCTTCTGCCAGCCCCGGTCTCTGCTTCACAAGCGCGGCGGGCGGGGCTCTCTCACTCATGAGAGCCTCGCTAGGGGAACCGGCGGCGTCTCCCTCGCGGCGCGGGGCTTCCCCTTGCTCCTGGGAGCCCCGTGCTGAAGCATTTCATTCTTCACCCGGGCCCCCTCCTGGGAGCCCCGGGACTTGTTACGGGCACTCGAGGAGGCGGGGTAGGCTCCCGTCCTCCTCTCACGCAGCCCAGCTTCCGCCCTCTCCTGGCAGGCAACAGGCCCTGCCCACGTCCCCGGCAGGGTTTGCCTGACTTCCGGGTCGCGCTGAGCGCGGCCCGGGCAGAAATCCTTTAGCGGCTCGGGCCGCAGCAGTGAAACGCGGGGTGGGCATCCGCATCAGTTATAAACTTTAAAAAAAGGCGCAATGAGGGGTAGGCTTCCTCTGAATTGGAATATAAAGCAGGGTGGGCTCCTGCTATTAAAATATACAAAATAGGCGGCCATGCGGGGTGGGCTCCCGCCTCTCTCCCCTCCAGCAGGGGGAATCCCTACGTCAGGATTCCCTCGGGAAAGTTTGCAGCGCCGCGGAACCCTCGTGCTCCTTTTCTCCAAATTAAAGCATCGCGCTCACAGGGCGCAAGATGTAGCCAAAGTCCTGGGGGATGGAGAAGAAGCAAAAGGGGGTCCCAAAAGTCCTTTGGTCATCAGGGGGGCAAGGCAGGGCCCAGGGAGGCAAGCCCTCATGGCAGCCCCCCCTGGGCCCCAGCAGCAGCACGCCCCAGCAGGAACAGCAAACCAAGACTGAACATCTTCATGGGGTCACAGCCCCTTCTTTTATACACATATTTCCCTTTGTGTCACAGCACAGGGCTTGGGGATACCAGTCAGAACTGGTATAGGGGGGATTTAGAGCACTTTGTTTTGCTCAGCTCCTCTCTCCTTTCAGAGTGTAGGCTAGGGACATCAGACGCACCACAGGAGGTGGAGCCAGCATTGTGGAGGGAAGGCACAGCCCTATTCAGGTCCCAGGTGCAACTCCTCCCACCCATCTACATGGAGATCTCTCCATTCAGCCCTGCGCTGACTCACCCTGCCCCTCCTGGAGCCACACACACCTCCCAGCCCCTGTCACTCACAAGCCAGACATGCAATTCACATCAGGCAGGCAGACACAGAGCACACAGAAATGCCAACTTCTAGAAGTGGCATTTCTCTACCAGTCACCATAAATCTGCGCACACCATTGCGCAGCATTTATTCTCACGAATTCAGACATACTAGACTTGACCATGCTGCACCTCTCATAACAGGAATTACCACTGACACACTCATCCTCAATGCATTCCTATGGGAGGGCAGGCCAATCTCACCACACGCGCACACAGCGCGCATGCACTTTACACTGGACCACAGTGCTAAAGTGCCCAGAGACTTAAAACTACTAACACCAAGTTACATATAAGGCAAAAAGTTCAGGGGTGAACCTGCCAAAAAGGGCCAAGTCCAACAGGTGAATACCAAAAAGTAGTAAATTTGCATACGCACATAGTAGTAAATTTGCATACACACATAGAAATATTTCTGTGGGTGTAGGTTTACTTTTTTTTGTAAAGATCTGTTTATTAGGTTTTACAACAACATACACAAATAAGGCAGTTGCAATAAGGCACATGAATATAATACCTTCCAGTCAACCCTGTATCCATATTTCCAGCTTGTCTTTTTTTCGGAGATCTGCTCCAGTGCTCTCTGACACAAATCTTTAGCCACAAACCCAGAGACCCATCCTGGCGGGTTTGCTCTCGCCTCCGCTTTCCACCTTTCTCCATCTGTCGGGTCCACTCAGTCTGAGCCATCCTCCGCATTTCTCCAGGGGCCCCAAATCTTTTCAAACTTGTGTAGACACCCTCTACCTTGGTAAACCACCTCCTCCAGTTCTCATGCACCATTGTAAATTGAAGGCCCATTCAGACACTATTGGAATCTTTGCCCCTCCCCAATATCGTACGTCTTCCCAGCCTGGATCCCATTTCAAGCCCCTGACCATTGACGTTTCCTCTGATGCAGGTCACCAGGGGTTGTATCGCAATTGCAAATAAAAGAGGGAATAGCGGGCATCTCTTTCTGGTACCCCTTCCGGGCTTGAATTTCCTTGATCTTGCACCATTAACCCAGACCCTGGCCAAAGGATCATGATACAGCAGCCCGACACATCCCAAGAACAATGGGCCAAAGCTCATCTTCTGCAGGACTGCCATGAGATATGGCCACTCAACTGAATCGAACGCCTTTTTAGCATCCAGCGATACCAATATACCTTGTTCCCCAATGTGGTCACTGAGGGCCAAATATCCAAACAAGCGCTGCAAGTTGTGTCTAGTCACTCTGTATGGAATAAAGCCTGATTGGTTGGGGGCTACAATAGTATTTATCAGCCTCTTGAGTCTGTTTGCCAACAACTTAGCCAAGATGTTAGTTTCTACATATAGTAGAGAGATTGGCCTATATGAGGCACAGCCCTCCAGTGGCTTCCCCCCCTTATGGATGAGGACAGTATCCACCTGCCTGAGGGCCCTAGGCAAGGTAACTTCCTTTTTAGCCTCCCCAAACATAACCCACAGGAGTCCCACGGTTCAAGCCTTCATGTCCTTGAAAAACTCCAGTGGGAAACCATTGCGGCCCGGGTCCTTCTGACCCTTAATTTGGATTGCTGCCTCGGAGACTTTGTCAATTTACTACTTTTAGGGGCTCATAATGTGCCTACGATGGTTGCTTTGAACAACAGTTTCAGGTGCATATTCCATCTGCAGAGCTAAGTGGGTTCAGTGAGTACATAATGTAGACATTGAATAAAATACATAACACGTGCACAATTTAGGTTGAGCTTAGACAGCATGCATGCGCTGTCTTCTTGCGTTGCTGTATTCCATCTGGGCGCTTTAACACACCCAGCGCTTTTCACTGGTTGTTTAAAATGCCTTTCTAAATTCCTTAGTATTCAGTGGTTAATCATGTCCTTTTGTCCCTCCTTTTGGTGCGCCGTTCCCTTCCATGGCTACTGGCCCTGTTACATGTGTTACTTCGCTTCATTCCATTTAAGTTAGGTACGGCACACTTTTATTGAATTTTTTTAAATTGCCCGTGTGGCTCATGTGTTTGGAATGTTGTGTTTGCTGGCTTCCAAAGCAGATCCCTCCCACACCCCGTTGCGCCCCGGGTCACTTTAATTACTTTTAAAAAACGCAGTGAGCGCGCAATATGAAGCTCTCAACAAAAGGGTTGTTATTCCACCAGTTTTGTCAAGGGATGTACTATTTTACACAGTGTGCACACTGGTGTATGTAAGGGGTCTGAAGCCATGCAGTACTCTTAATAACAGTTCTTTGCACGAGACTGACCTTGTGAAACATATGCCTGCATCCATCAGGCTTGGATTACAGTTTCTTTTTGCAACCTCTTCCCCCTGCTCGTAATTCAACTTGGTACATTCTGGGTTTCCTCTACAATGCCTTATGCTAATTGAGGGACATTAGCACTACATACATAGTGATTGGCTGCTGATTGAATTACACCCTGGCAGGAAGGGCGTGTGCGCGGGTAGCTCTGAGGAGAGAGCCCAACTCTACAGTAGGCCTGTGCTTGTGTATGAGGGAGATGTGCTCTGGTGTCACCTGTGATGTATCTATGTGGTGTGAGAGGGAACATTGCACAGCTGTCAGTTCACTGTGCAGTTCCCATTCTAGATTGCACTGCTGCTTGCACTGCTGCTCCCTACTCTGTGCAAGTCCACTTTGTGAGAGATATAGCGTGTACCTGCTTTATGCACCAGGAACTTGCACTGAAGTCACCTGGACTGTCCCATGTGTGTGCCATTGAAGCTGGCACTGCTATTGCCTGCACAGTAGCTTGTCTTCTTCTTGTTTGGTAGGCACGGGGAGATTAAGTGGTTTGCCCAGAATTACAGGATGTTGAGCTGAGGCTGAGACTCTGACCTGAATCCCCAGCTCCAAAGTCGGCTGCTCTTGCTGTAAAACTCCCCTGTTGAGGGCCATACATTGAGAAATAGAAGTATTCTTTTAATTATAGCTCTTGGAAATGGCAGACGTACGGCATTAAGCACTATATAGAAAAGAAAGTATTATAGAAAAAACAGCTTATTAATCTGTGCAGAAAGATTGCACTGCTGGTGATCGTGTGTTGCGCGATGCCTGAGTGAGTGGGAGGCTTGTTGTCACCTGCGTTGTACTTGGGCGTTGACACTAAAAAAACTTCGATTTCTTGAGCTGTCAAAGTATCCTCACATATTGAAATAAAAAGAAAGAAGAGTATGTAAGAAGAGATCCAGTCACTACAAAAAAAAATCCCTGTTGTTTCCTATCGTCCCTGCTTCTATAACATTGAGCAACAACATTTTCAATAAATGTTTCAAAATCTAATTTCTGTTAATTGGTGGTAGATGTGAAAGTATTACTATTGTAATAGGAAGTGTACCAAGAATGTACTGTTTGCATCACTTCCCATCAGAGAGGGCATGACCTATCCGAGTGCCTAATTAAAGTGACTTTTTTTTTTATAGAGCATCTATACCGGACCTTTGCTATCTAAAAATCTTTAAACAACAGCAGTCTCTGTTACCCAATTTAACAGTACTTTCACTTACCCGGGGAGGATGGAAAGTTGGGTTGGTTTTGCTCTTGCACTGTGACATAGCTGACCATAGCAGATGTTAGCAGTGGGCAGGCATTAAACTTGCTGAACCTTTTTCCTAGCTAAGACCATTTTAAGGGTGCTTAATTGTCTTTTTGTGATGCTCTCCCAGTTCAACGAGGAAAGTCTATCTATCTCGCACTTCCAACCTTTTCATCTCTCCCCCAATCCCCCACTGCCCCTCTCATCTCTCCCTCTCACTTCCACTGCCCCCGCTCATCCCTCACTCCCACTACCCCCGCTCACCCCTCCCTCACACTCACTGTCTCCTCTCTGTACTGCCTGCTCACACATGCTGCCTTCCTCAATGCCACTCTACTCTACACCACTGCACTCTGTCACTGCAATCTACTCTGCACCAGTCAACTCAACACCACTGCACTCTATGCCACTCTACTCTGCATCACTCCACTCTATGCCACTCTAATCTATTCTGCACCACTGCATTCCTCACCACTGCATTCTACACAACTCCACACCACTCTGCTCTACACCTCTGCACTCTACCCTGCACCACTCCACTCTACCCTGCATCACTCCACTCTACGCAACTTCACTCTACTCTGAAACAATCTACTCTACGCCACTGCACTCTATGCCACTCTACTCCACTTTGCGACACTCCACTCTGTCATTGCACTCTACGCCACTGTAATCTACTCTGCACCACTCTACTCTTCGTCACTGCACTCTATGCCAATGACTTACAGTACTTCACTGAAAAGCACTGCACTCAACGTCAATCTACTCTGCACCAGTGTACTTTATGCCACTTCACTCTAATCCACTCTACCCCACTCTGACACTCCACGATACTCCACTTTATGATGCTTTAGTGCATTAAACTGTACTCCACTCTGCTGTATGCCACTCCACTCTACAACACTCTACGACACTATTCCACTCTACGACGCTCTGCGCACCTCCCTCTATGCCTCACCATGCCACTTTACTCCACTCTATTCTACGACAACTACTCTGCTCTACTTCAGTGCATCACTTGAGAATCACCTTAGCATCCCTCAGCACCACCTCACTCTCCCCATGTGTCCATCCACTGCTCGAGCTATAATTCAGGTACTATTTCTCAACCTTCACCCACCCAATAACAAAACAAAGCTATGAAAAACAAACATTAGAACAGGCAGGAAGAAGTTGCCAGCACTGCATGGACAAAAAAACTAGAAGACATTTTTATATTAATTCTTTCTTCAATAGAGTCGTTCATTTGTACATAATGTCTATTTGGTTATATTTAAGGTAACAAAAATGCTTATAACACTTTTTTATTATAACTTTTCAACATGCTGCACAGCAGCTGCACTGCTCTACTACATAGCTTAAAAACATTGGCAAAGCCAATAGCTCTGGCTAAACAGTTATAAGGTCCCAAAGGCGAGACCTATTGGCTATGCCAATGCTTGTTTCATGAGGGTTCAGTAGTAGAAAAACTTAGAGTGTCAGCGTTGAGGCAAGATACAGGCAGTGCAAACGCACATGCAAATGCACACTTGCAAGCGCACGTGCACACAAATATACGCAGGTTCCCAAACATACATGCATGCAAAATCAAAAACGCACGCATAGACAAGCACCCACACATGCATACACATATACACACACTCGTGCATACACACGCGTGCATATACACGCCTCTCATTGGCGTGTGAAAAGCAGGATCCACTATCCTTGAGCACCTTACTTTTTATCCAATTTAACCCGCCAAATATTAGCAGGAAGCGAAAGTGCACTAATCCCTGGCGTTTCTTTAAAGCGTCTTTAGGAATTGATGACACATATGGGGATGATAATTACCAGGGCAGAAAGAAATATGAAGTGAAAATTCCATTTACGTTTTGTGTTTACAGACTCAAGCGCAGATGGCTAGGAACGTGAAGTGAAAACTGCATATGTGTATTTTGTCACTGAATTGCTGGTATTTTTTTTAATTCTGTGCTCCGACTTTCACTTTGTATATTTCCCTAAAATTAATATAATTTATTTGTTTGCGTGTACAATAAAAGCAAACACTTCCTCTGTGCCAAAGAGTACCTGACATACATTTGCAGTTTTTTTAAATGCCCTTGCTCCAGTTTTCCAGGATTATTTCAACCTAAGTAAAGAAGTGGAAGACACTGAATATTTCCACTTGGTGTTTCATATAGTGACTTACATTGCTACTGGCAGCAGAGGCTCCTCCGCTATGGCGGAGAAGTGTCACCCCCCCCCCCCCACCAGCACCCTCAAAAACTTAAAAATAAAAACGGTTTTAAACCTGTTTTATTATCTTTTTTTTTCTTTTCTAAGTGTGCCGTCTAATCTTGGGGGCGGGGCCAGGGAATGACAGGCACTGAGGGGGAGTGATAGGAGCACTGCCTTCAGTGCACATGTGGGTTTGGCTGGCTGTCTTAGGAGCTGCGTTGCTAGGTTGGAGACAGCAGGCAGAGGCTCCCAGTCTCCTGGGAGCGCTAATCCAGGGCGC
This sequence comes from Calotriton arnoldi, assembly GCA_963921515.1. Taxonomy (NCBI): domain Eukaryota; kingdom Metazoa; phylum Chordata; class Amphibia; order Caudata; family Salamandridae; genus Calotriton; species Calotriton arnoldi. The sequence goes on from CAWUFW010000375.1 coordinate 3,100,323, forward strand.
TCAGACCAATCCTGACGCTGCTCTCATGCTGTGAGAGCAGCATCAGGATTGGCTGCAGGAGATTCTGGTAGCCTGTCTGCAGAGGAGCAGAAGAGCGCGATGCAGCTGAAGGTAAGTTCTTTTATTTTATTACGTTTTTTTCCATCCTAGTCCAGTCCACTGCCCCCCGCCTCGTCACCCTGCCCTGCCACCAACCGCCACTGGCTACTGGAAGGTATCGAAGTACTATCTCGTGGCTTCGGTAATGACACAAAAATTACATGCGGAGCTCAAAAACCACGAATTAAAAAAGGGTGTTTTAATAAAAAAAATCCTGACTGATAGCGTCTTTGCTTCAGACAATAGGAGCCTCTGGCCATAATACGTGCTTTTGAAATTCCCAAATATAAAATGCTTGTGTACTTCTTTGAAAACGTGATTACACACAGTGTCTGCTTGTCCTTGACTACCTTGTAGTCAACCTTGATATGCGGTTATTGGACTGGGTTTCATTTTCAAGAGTACCGGAAGAGAAGCTTGAAGCCATATCCAGCCCTGAATAAAATCTGAAAATTGTGCCATGAGACTTTCGACTTCTGTCGCCCTGGCACCTCCATTGACTCCCATATGAAAAACAAGCATTGGCAAAGCTAACACACCTGGCCTTGGTGAGATGGTGCCACGGTTTATTATTATTATTCATTTTTTATTTGCTGCAACCACAAAAATAAAATAAAAATTGTCACCACGTGAGCATGACTGCCATATGCTTGCAATAAATATGTTACATTTAAATAAAATGTACTAATGTTTCGGTTTTAAAAGAAAAAGGAGAATATTTCTCCACTTAAAGTGGTGACATATCCATGTAATAAAAAATCAATAAAAAAAGCAGTCACTGATAAGGCTGTTTTATTAAAAACCCTTTTAGGTCTGCTATAAATCACCACCTAACATAGAACTCGAATCAAAGGCAGCTACAATGTCCCTTTATAACACTAACTTTAGAAAGGTGATGGGAAATATATCACCGTGTAACTGGACCACTCGGAGTGCAGATAAAACATACAGCCAGTAGTTAAAGTTATTATAAAAATAAATAAAATAAAAAGCAAACTTCGAAGCACGAATGGGTGGAGTGTGCTGACCTGAGGCCCTATGCTCTAGGTTGAGGTGGTTGGAAGAAAAATGCGAATGGCAATTAAATAGACCAATGGATAGAGCCAACTGACCAGAAGCCCCTCTATGTATGTATATTACTTAGATTTTGGGGGTAAAAACTGTAGTCTAGTGACACTGCCCAAGCTGTGCCAAAGCCCAGACCTAATAAACTTGCAGCGGTTTGAGCGGTTCTGGAGCTGTCCAGGGTGCTGAACTCTCAGGGCTAACCTTCGCGCAGTCAGTCTCAGGGCGAGGGAGCCGGGTGTAGAGGCGGGAGTGCCGTGTGAACGGCTTCTGCACAGTATGCCCACACTTACATCTGGCTATTCTGTGTGACTCTACCTGGAACGGGGAATAACATGCGGAGACGGTTTTACGGGGTAATAAAAATCTGCACACTGATCAACATTTAGACTGGAATAATGGGCCTTATCTGCTCCACTTTACAACCTTTTCAGTGGCAAACATATGCAGTCTCACGTCTAACGCTGCTCGGAGGTCCTTCCAACCCCTTGGGTGGGCAGTCAACCGATCCTCGCCCCCTGCAACTTCCTGCCAGAAACATTAAGACCCTCGTTGCGAGAGGCCCAGGAAATGGCCCATCCGGAGATACCAATATCGGCGTTTTCAGTAGCTCTGGGGGTGGATAAAACCTAGCCTAGCCCACTAAAAGTTGGACTTTGAGGGTCCATGGAGAAATGAGACGCTACCAGAGGAAACCGTAACTCGCGGCCCGAGCCTGAACTAACTCCCCATTTCGGCCAGGCTTTCAGCAGCCGACATCTCCGGATGAAACTAAACGGATCCACCGGGAACCCATGGATCCCATAATTCAATGGTGCTGGTATCTACCATTACCGAACCCGAGCAGTAATAAGTGGCGGCTCGTATTGAGGTCCCAGACCATTAACCGCTCCTGCCCCAGCCCTGCCAGCCCTTCCCCTGCTAGCAGGAACCTAAGAAGAGCATTTAATAGTATTTAGTACACTGGCATTTCACTGCAAGCCCCATATCATCTAAAATATGTGCGACAGAGATGGCATTTTAGTGCTGTTTTCTTTTAGGTTGCTATGTGCTTATCTGTACAATAAATTATTTATTGACATGACAGATGTGGTGGATGTGTCTAGCGCTCCATTTCTTCATGGTCGAGAGTGCTTTATGTATAGAGCAGGGCAGCGGCGGGTCTTATGGTAAAGGGTACGTATACTGGATTATTGGCGTGACGTGCCCTGGGAGACCCGAGCAGCAGCCCCGCAGACTCATCTTTTCAAGAGTCAAGGCTTTTATCTTTCATTTATTAGGTTTTTGTCTGGGTCGGCGGAAGGGCTATTTTTGGACTCCATAAGCTCGTGTGCTTCCCCTCCCACCCCTCGTTCGGTGCAGCTGCAGATGTGAGCCTCTCCCCTCCCCCATTCCCCAGAGCCTCTAACCACTTCCCTTCCTGGAAGCGCTTCGCCCCTCCTCGTCTCGGCGCTCTGAGCTCCGGTGCAGGCCGTGTGCGCTCCTCGCCACAGCCGCAGTCGTACCAGAGATAACGACACACACTGCCCCCCCACACACACACCACCATGCAGCGCTGAGTACAAGTACCAGCGTATAGCGCATCTAGTGCTTCCAACTGATTCCATAACACGAGGCACACCAGCACTTGGTGTTTGGGCACTTCATTCAATTGTTCTTATTGTAACGTTAGGGGCACAACTTAAGTGTCGGCAATGTTAAAAGGCAGAAACTAACCTTATCGACACGGAAACGCTCTTGGCAGCTAGACTCTCTCCTGCAGCCCACGCTCAGAGCCAAGTCCGCTTACAGGCAGTGCTGACTACAGGTACAGGCAGGGGTGAGTACAGGTGCAGGCAGTGCCGGGTACAGGTACAGGCAGTGCTGAGTGCCGAGTGCAGCGTGCAGGTACAGGCAGGGCACCTCACCCCACCGTACTGAGGCTCACAGATGTAGGAAGCAATCCCCCCGTACGTAGCTACAGGCACATAGTGTAACACTACCACACAGGGGCGTAGCGCAGGCCCCTGCAGCCCCTTCTGGGGATTGAAGGGGGGGAGGGTGCAATACTTCAGGGGCCCACTTAAACCCCATGCTAGTGAATATCTGTGAGATATGTGAGGCTCGGAGCCCCTCCTCGCATTCGTGGTGGTGGTAGGGGGAGGGGGTGGGGCATAATTTTGTGTCACGCCCTCCTCCCTTACTCTCCCTGTACTGGGCAGGGATGCGGGCAGATAACTCCCCCCCTCCTCCCACCCTCTTCTGGACCCAGTGAAAGCCCGGATGCATTGAGTTGGCTGCAGTCGTCGTGTGAGTGGAGATAGCTTCCCCATCAGTCTGACGGTGCAGCGCCCAGAGGCCGAGAGAGGGTGTGGCCTAACGGCCGAAGCTTGGGCTGGGGAACCACGTTCCATTTCGGTCGTGCGCTCAACATTCTGTGATTCTGGGGGAATCACCGAATCTTCCCGTGCCTAAAAAAATCTGGCCTTTTATAGCGCAACCTGGTACTCATTAAGCCTGGGCGTAGTTTGCGAAGTAGCGCTACGCGAAGCTACGCAAAGTGCAGTTCGCACTACGCGAGCTACGTGTAGCACTACGCGAACTGCGTAGTGCACTGTTCGCAATGATTGCACAGTGCCGGATGCTTGTCCGCACTGTGCAATCATTGAAAACGGCATCTTGCACAGTGCGAGTTCTCAACGCGGACTGGTAGTTTCTCATCGCGAGCGGTCGCGAGCATACGCGACCACTCGCAATGAGAAACCTGACCTCCCCGCGTTGAGAATCTCGCTGGGAGGTTTATTTTCCACGCTCGCTATCGGCAACTTGATGTTGCTGATCGCGAACGAGGAAAAAGTCTCGCCGGGATGTCATTTTGCTTGCTCGCGGTCGCCAACTTGACATTGAGGACCGCGAGCAAGCAAAAAATGACTGCTACGCTACGCGTGTTTGCACTGTGCTACGTGCAATTCGCGTTGTGCGAAGTAGCGCAAACTTCGCAAACTACGCGAGCGTAGCGTAGTGCTTTGCCCAGGGTTAGTACTCATATGAAGCGCTGTAAAGCCTTTGGGCAAAAGCATACAGTCCCTCCACCGCCCTAATACACCTGAAGAAAGATACAGACAGATAACTGTCATAGTCCCACCTCTCGCCGACCAGCACGGGCGAAGATACATGCATACACAGCTCTTTCCCACGCACTCTCGCCTGACTGTAGACACAGACAGAAACCTCCTGCCCTAATGCAGCGCCAAGTTACAGGCACCCAGATCCCTGCCACTGTCTGTACCCCCGGGCTGAGCCCGATAGAGGCAAGTAACTTTCTCCAATCACTAGCCCAATGCAGGCAGTATCCCCTCCCCCCAAACAAGTCCCTCTGATAACTATACTCACAGCCTTAAACTACTCGTGCACGATATGGGGTGACCGGATATGCATGTGTGGACGTGATCTTCAGGGAAAGGGAGAGGGGCTGGTGTGCTTGTCCTCGTGGAGGAGAGGAGTGAGTAGCCTGTCTTGCATGAATGAGTTAAAGAAGGGGGACTGAATGGCACAAAACTGGACCGGAAGAGGACTCGTTGACTCTTAAATTAAATGGCATTTATATAGCGCTACCCCTGACGAGGCGTTGAAACTTAATTAAATACCATAAGCCGTTTTCCCATATGTGATTATAGTATTTGTATACCTGGATTTAAAGGGGGAAATAAAAGCTTCAGTTTTGATGCTTGGCCAGATGTGTTTGACTCTGACAACCAAGCGTGCTCTCAAAGAGATTACTCTGCCTGCAAGCTCTCAAGGGCGCCTTGCATTGTTCTAGGAAGGATGAAGGGATGTGTCGGCCCGCCGGAATCCGAACACTCGCTAGGGTGACCAGGCGTCCTGGATTTGCCAGGACAGTCCCGGTTTTTCTCCAGCTGCCCCATTTGAATTCAGCAATTTTAGCACATGTCCGAGTTTTTAGAGAGGGTCGACTGAAAACAAAGGGAGGCACTTTTTGTGTGTTTCGTGGAAGATGAGTTAGCAGTATTTATCAGAAAGCATTTAAAAATGTAATTTAGTCCCTTTGTCCCTTTGTATTTCCGTGTCATTTAAGTCATTCTGTGTCACTGGCAGACGTAACATTGTAGTCCTTCTTCTATGTTTGCTACATGTCCCGGTTTTTGGTTTTCAAAATCTGGTCACCCTAACACGCCACTTACTTACTGCTTTAATGTAGACCTCGAAAGCAGGTATTAAGTACCAGCTACTTTACTAGTAGCGACTAAATCAGTTGTGGCTCAGATAAAAGAGTAACTACAGTTTACCCATTGCGGAAATAGAGAAAATTGGCTACAGATCACCCACAGCAAACCCTGGGAAGGAATCAGCAGAGAAGAGAGGGGCCCACTGCAGACTGCAGACTGCTGGCTCTGTGCCTCCACCTCTGAGACATCGGATCAGGATGATCCACTGAGCCACTGGCCCCCATCATGAGCTCCGACAGCGCTGAGCCCTCTGAAATTGTAAAGACCTTTCACATTCACACTTCCTCTATTCACTCACAAGGGTTTAATGGATCCAGAGGGCTGAGCATTATTCAGTGAAGCCCAAAGTCTGCCGACCTTCTGTATGTCTTCAAGGCTGACAGAAGAGGGAGCGGGGTGGTTGGATGGGGTAAGAGTGGACATTATTTTTCAGGCCCCATGCTTTTTCAGGGCTCTGCATTAGTCAAAGGTTTTGAAGCAAGCCTGTCGTGTTTGTTAATGATAAAGACCAGGCCACAGGAATATTGCAATTGTGTGGCTATGGCGTTTTAATTTTCCACACAATCCATCATCTGCTGTATAATCTGCAGATCTGAACAAAAAAAATTGTTTCTAGCTCAAACGAATCAAAAGTTGCTAAAAATGCAGCAACAATTAGTTGCAGCGCAGTACAAGGCTCTTCACAAAAGTTGAATAGTCCTTTTTCTGTTGCTTATTACTGTATTTGTGGGTCAGACTGGAACTAAGGAGACAGAACCTTTGCCGAGATAGTGTTATCATGTGTAAAAATGATAAAATTATGAGGTGAGAATCACAAAATGTGCCACATTATGCTGCATAATTTGCCTTTTCTTACTGCTCAATTTAGTAAACCCAGCAAGATAATTTGGTCTTTCCCTGATGCATAATGTTTGTGGGCCTGATGGTAAGGTATCTAACATGGGTAATATCCTGGATGGGGCCAGATGCTGGGTCAACTGTGTTTTTTCTTTCCATGGACTGCATTTTTTTAACTTAGAAAGAGGTGCTTGCACTAAATGGCACACCGCATGAAGTTTTGGATCAAGGGCCCAAAGACATCCGATATGCCAGATTGTGTTATGCTGCGGGTGAATTGGAATTCAAATCGCTGATGAGGCATGGAAGCACACTAGTGGATGGGTAGTTCTTCAGCCTGTAGGATGTGCTTAGTTAGACGAATCAAGTAAGTAGGAAGTCTTTTGGTGTCGTGCATGATGACCAGAGTGGTGCTCCTATCCTGACATTGGTTGTTGCATATAAGCGAGTAAAGTAGCCAAGAGGATTAAGAGAAATTATTTTTAGCTTTATTTAGTCTAGCTTAGAGACTGCTTTAGATGTTTACCCCAAAAATAAATGCAATTATATATATATATATATATATATATATCGCCAGTAGATAGTTATAGTTAGGACCTATTTTCCATAGGAAATCCGCAACATTCTATTTGAAATACTTTGGCGCCGGTTGACGAATCTTCGCGAAAGTTTCCAACTTGTTGGGGTGCTCCGGTCCGCTCCTATCCTGAAAGTCTCGGGGTGATTCGTCAAGCGGGGGCCGAGAAAAAAGGGGGGTCCCAAAACGCGTTTTCCCCATGCAATTTTCCATAGGAACCTTTCATCGCAGCTACAGCCCGAACTGCTGAACGGAATTACACCAAATTTGGCAAAGAGGTAGCCCTTGGTTCAGTGTCGTGCCTTTTGCTTAAATGGTGTAAATCCGTTCAGTAGTTCCTGAGAAAATCAAAAGTAAAGTCACATATATATCTATGGCCGAGTAGGGTCCGCGTACCCTCCCGATCACGAGCTGCATGCTAATTGGTTGTCAAGTGGCTGTCAACACTCCAAATCAGGAAGTGTTGGCAGCCATTTTGTCCCTCGGTAGAACCGAGGGACAGAAACAAGTGCGCAAAGCGCAAAGGGGGCAGGGTAGAAACACCCTGACCTCTAGGTCTGCTCAGGGGGTCCCACAAGGACCCCCTGGGCAGAAAAGCTTTTTTAATTTGGCGGGATGCGCTTAGGGTGCGCGGATCCCGCCGAGAAAAAAAAAAGAAACAAGTGCGCAAAACGCACAAAGGGGGCAGGGTAGAAACACCCTGACCCACTAGGTCTGCTCAGGGGGTCCCACAAGGACCCCTGGGCAGAAAAAAGCATTTAAAAAAAAAATCGGCGGGATGCGCTTAGGGTGCGCGGATCCCGCCGAAAAAAACAAAACGAAGCGCGGTCTCCCGCGCTCGTTGTTAATTGGCCCCCGGGTGGGCCAAGTCCCGGGGACATGCGGGGGGTTATGAATTTAATGAATGGGGGGGCCTCTAAGGCCCCCCCAAGCCCCGGGGACCGCCACCCCCCGGGGCTTTAAAAACAAATGGTGCGGGAGGGCTCTCGGACCTCCCGCAGCCCCGGGGACCGCCACCCCCGGGGCCTCTTTTTTTATTTTATAAGTACCTGTGTGGGGGCTCGAGCCCCCCACACGCCCCGGGACCGCCACCTCCCCGGGGCACTAAAGATTTAACTATGGGGGTCCGTTACGGACCCCCAGAGCCCCGGGGACCACCACCTCCCGGGGCTTTCAAGATGGTGGGAGGGGGGCCGCACCGCCCCCCTCCTGGAGCCCTTGATGGCCCTGGGGATCGCCACCCCCCAGGGCCGGCTCCTGCAGTGTCCCGGGGTGCCTACCCCGGGACACTGTAGTTTGCTATGGCAGGGCGGGAGCCTCGCGGCTCCCGTCCGGCCATAGCAAACTGCTTTGGTTTTTGGAAGAGAGAGCAGGAAACCTGCTCTCTCTTCCAAAAACCAAAGACAATTGCTTTTCCACACGGGTAGCTGCATCTTAGCAGCTCCCCATGTGAAAAAGCAATGCCGGCTCCCGCAGGAGGCGGGGAGCCGGCATGGTCCGTGGGGGAGTTGGGTTCCCCCCACGGACCCCAAAGGATAGGGCCAGCCCCCGGGGGATGGGGTCCCCGGGGCAAGTAGTGGCCCAAGAGGGGGGCCACGCGGCCCCCCTCCCCAAAAATAATTAAAAATTAAAATAAATAAATAAAGGCCGGCCCCAGGGGATGGGGTCCCCAGGGCCTAAGGAGGCCTTAGGAGGGGGGCCACGCAGCCCCCCTCCATGAAAATTAAAAAAAAAAATAAGGTGGCAATGACCCGGGGGATGGGGTCCCGGGTCGAAATTGGCCACGGGAGGGGGGCCCACGCAATCCCCTTCCCGTTCCTTTTTTAAAAAAAAAATAAAAGGGGGTCAAGCCCTGGGGCATGGGGTCCCAGGGCCCAAAATAATTACAAAGAAGGGGGGCCACACAGCCCCCTTTTAAAAAAGAAATCCCCCCCAAAATATCCGGCATCGCGCCGGAGGCCACGCCCCTCCTTGTCAGCACTCTGCAAACGCGCCCCTGGCGCGTTTGCAGAGGGGAACGAATTCCCTTGAATACTGGGGGTCCCTGGGGCCAACTAGCCCACCAGGAACCTCCAGTATGCGCCAGGGGCTGCGTTGCAGAGAGGTGTTCTGAGGCCACGCCCCTTTTACACCTCTCTGCAACGCAGCTCTGTGGCGCTTAATGGAGGTAGCTGGTGGGCTAGTTGCACCCCAGGGACCCTCAGGATTCAAGGGGAGTTAATCCCCCGACTTAAAACGCGCCACGGGGCGCGTTTGCACAGTGGTGAAGGGAGGGGGCGGGGCCTGAGGTGACATGTGTGCAAACAGGCCCCGTGGCGCGTTTTAAGATGGGGAATTAAATCCCCTTCAATCCTGAGGGTCCCTGGGGGCCAACTAGCCCACCAGGTACCTCCAGTAAGCGCCACGGAGCTGCGTTGCAGAGTGTTGTAGTGTTGTAAAAAGGGGCGTGGCCTCTGAACACCTCTCTGCAACGCAGCTCTCTGGCGCATACTGGAGGTATCTGGTGGGCTAGTTGGCCTCTAGGGACCCTCGGGATTGAGGAGGAATTAATTCTCCAACTTAAAACGCGCCACAGGGCGTGTTTGCAGACATGTCACCTCAGGCCCCACCCCTTCCTTCACCATTGTGCAAATATTCCTCTAAAATCAGCCGAACTACGAATTCCGATTTACTCACCTGTTATCAGGAGAGACCTCAGTGCGGCATCTTTGAGCCCAGTACTGATCCTGAAAAGTAATTTTAACCGTACTTACCAGTAACTTGAATTTCCTTCCATAGGCGTATAACATTGACTGGTTTCACTTGGAAATTCTAAGTGTGGAGTTTTGGAACTTTATAATATTCCTCTAAAATCAGCCGAAATACGAATTCCGATTTACTCACCTGTTATCAGGAGAGACCACAGTGCTGCATCTTTGAGCCCAGTACTAATCCTGAAAAGTAATTTTAACCGTACTTACCAGTAACTTGAATTTCCTTCCATAGGCTAACATTGACTGGTTTCACTTGGAAATTCTTCTAAGTGTGGAGTTTTGGAACTTTATAATATTCCTCTAAAATCAGCTGAACTACGAATTCCGATTAACTCACCTGTTATCAGGAGAGACCACAGTGCTGCATCTTTGAGCCCAGTACTAATCCTGAAAAGTAATTTTAACCGTACTTACCAGTAACTTGAATTTCCTTCCATAGGATATCATTGCCTGCTTTTTGCTGAAAAAGTTTCTGTGTCGATTTTTGAAACATACAAATATTCCGCTAAAATCAGCAGAACTACGAATTCCGATTTACTCACCTGTTATCAGGAGAGACCTCAGTGCTGCATCTTTGAGCCCAGTACAGATCCTGGAAAGTAATTCTAACCGTACTTACCAGTAACTTGAATTTCCTTCCATAGGCTAACATTGACTGGTTTCACTTGGAAATTCTTCTAAGTGTGGAGTTTTGGAACTTTATAATATTCCTCTAAAATCAGACGAACGACGAATTTCGATTTACTCACCTGTTATCAGGAGAGAACCCAGTGCTGCATCTTTTAGCCCAGCACTGACCCTGAAAAGTAATTCTAACCGTATTTACCAGTAACTTGTATTTCCTTCCATAGGAATCCATTGTCTGGTTTTCAGCATAAAAGTTTCTCAGTGTCGATTTTCACAAACTACAAATATTCCTTAAAAATCGCCTGTATGACTTAAATGCATTCTTTCAACTGTTTACAGGAGATGCACCAGTGCTGGATCCAGGATCCACCACTGAGTAAGAAAAAGTAACGATAACACTACTTACCTGCTAAGTGAATTTCCTCCCATAGGATAACATTGGTGATTCTATGTGAAAAAGTTTCTGTTTAAAATACAATAATATTCCTTAAAAATCACTACTGTAACCAAAACGCTTTTACTCAACTGTTTACAGGAGATGTCCCAGGACTGAATCTAGGATCCAGTCCTGTGGTTAGAAAAGTAATCCATAAAGTAACTAATTGCATTTAACTAGAAATTCACATAGAGCTCAATGTTGCATTGTGTTTGAAATTGTGTTGCCCATTGCAACAACTGTAACTACTGTACTTAAAAGTCTATTGCCTATTTGCAAAGTATTTAAACTAAAGTAATTCATTCAGAGAAAGTATATTTTGTAATGTAATGTATAATGTAATTACAATGTAATTTAAAAAATAAAATATGTAAAAATAAATAGTTTAAAAAAATGTAGCAAATCAGTATCAAAAAAATAAATATAACAATTAATACATTTAAAAATTGTCATTTACAAAACCTTTGAAATTCACTGAAAAAAACATAGGTTTCAGACATGTTATAGTTAGGAATTAGCATTTAAAAAACCTTTGAAATTCACTGAAAAAAACATAGGTTTCAGGCACGTTATAGTTAGAAATTAGCATTTAAAAAACCTTACAAATTCACTGAAAAAACCATAGGTTTTAGGGACAGTTATAGTTAGTTGGACATTGCACTCGTACAAAACCCGTGAAATTCCCCCGTTATAGTTAGTTCAGCTAACTATAACTTGCGCCCTCGCAATGCACTGCTGATGACGTCACATATTACATCACTCATGACATGGTCAGTGACATCACTGATGACATCACTGATGACATCTCAAATGACATCACTGATGACATCACTGATGACATCATCCACGTGATAATCTGATGCACCTCCTCACACCCTAATATAACCTTTGATACACCCACTCTAAATTACAGACTGCCATTCGCAAAACCATAGACACTCCAACACCAATAACTACATACCCACTCACTAATTCTTAGGTCTACACACACATCCACTCACTCACCCGTACAGTCACTCATACTTATGGTCACTCAGTACAGGACTATCATATGCACTCATACTCCTATATAGACACTCAAACACCGCCACTCATCCATATAGGTACTCACACACCTAGTCAGTCATGCAAATAATTAAACACACTGCTATTTACTCACCTATACAGTTATACACACACCAGCTCACTTACTCATACAAATACTAGCACATTCTTACGCTCTTATACAATCACTGATACAAGCACACACTCATCCATACAGCCACTCTCACAATCACACACTCTCGCTTATAGCTATTTATATACTCCAACACACATATATACTGCCTTTCACATATGTAGTTACTCACACATGTACCACTGGGACATACATTCACTCACTAACACACCCATACACACACTCACCCACCCATACAGTCCATCACAGATGCACTCTTGAAACCATGCACCCAGTGAATCACCCACTCACACATCTATGCACAGAGTCACACACACCCCACCCACACAAACACTCAGACACCCATACAGATACTCAGACAACCAATCAATAACTCATATAGACACTCATGTAGCTATTCACAAACCCATGCAGCCGCTTACACAGCAACAGACAGACGGATACAGACATTCACACAGTTTAGTCACTAACCCATGCATTCAGTAAGATACGTTTAATCACTCACTTATAGTTAGTCACGCACCTAGTAAATCATCCATTCAGACACTTATACATCCACTCATTCTTCAATACGCCTTTCCCTATATATATTAAACATATTTAAACTTTACAGAAACACACAGTCACTGGATGATGTCATCAGTGATGTCATTTGAGATGTCATCAGTGATGTCATCAGTGATGTCACTGACCATGTTATGAGTGATGTAATATGTGACGTCATCAGCAGTGCATTGCGGGGGCGCAAGTTATAGTTAGCTGAACTAACTATAACGGGGGAATTTCACGGGTTTTGTATGAGTGCAATGTCCAACTAACTATAACTGTCCCTAAAACCTATGGTTTTTTCAGTGAATATATATATATATATATCCAAGAAAGAAGTGACTCAAACAGATAGATTCACCAAACAACAAAAATATATTTCCACTACAACGTTTCAGCTTCCGCCTTCCTCAGGTAGTACAAGATGGTTTGCTCAGTGGCTGCACAGATGACACAGCTGAATTTTCAAAAGCATCATGAGTGAAGATTCCATTTGGAATGTGGAATCAATGCAGTCCTGAGAGCTCTTGAGATATGCAGTAATCAGGTTGTATTGTCAGTACTGCTCAGTCCATCTGGATGCAGTGATTTTAAACGGTACATCCAGAAGTTTTCTCTGGAGTCCAGTAGTTCTTCCTTTGAGACATGTTCCACGGGGAAAATCTTCAAATCTGATAGTAAATGATCCACAAGGTTAAAATGATTGGCTACAGGCTGGTCAATTTTCTTATTAATTATTGCTGATTTGTGGTTCCTGAATTGTGTACGGAGGTCATTCACTGTTTGGCCTACATATTGTTTTTTACAGCTTTGCCGTTGGCACTGAATCACATAAATAATGCATTTTGAGCGACATGTAAGATGCTGTCTTATTCCATAGGTCCTTCTCGTAACAGAACTAGTTACTGATGATGTTTGTAAAAGGTATTCACATGTGATGCACCTTTTAGAGTCACAGCAATGAACCCCTGCATTTGTTACAACTTGCTTGAGTTCAGCTCTCACAATAAGAGATCGTAAATTTGGAGCTCTGCGGTAAGCAATGACTGGCGGTTTTGGAAAAACCTTTTGCAATTTTTCACAAGTAGACAGTAAGGGAAATGTTTTTGCATTATATTTCTGTAGTTGGGAGCTGATGGATGATAGTCAACCACAAATGGAGTTCTGTCACTTTTGTTTCTGCCGTTGGTATTCCAAATAAGTGCTTCTCTGGGTAACTGCAAAGACTTGTCAATTTGTTGCTGTATGATATGCAGAGGATAGCCTCGCCTTTTAAATAATGTTGCAAGCTCCTGTAGATGGTCTTTACAGGTTTCCTCATTGCTGCAGATGCGTCTTATTCTGAGTGCTTGGCTGTAGATGATGCTCAGTTTAGTGTGGTGTGGGTGACATGAAGTCCAGTTTAGATACAAATGAGCATCTGTAGGCTTGTGGTACAGATCAGTTGTAATTTTTTGTTCATGAATGGTGAGTAGCACATCCAGAAAAGGGAGATGATGCTTCTGTTTAGTATTGCTGCTGGTAAATTTGATGGTAGGATGGATATTGTTGATATAAGCTGTAAATTGTTCCAATGTTCTACTTCCTGCATTCCATATTATAAATATGTCATCAATGTATCTTAGCCATACCAGTGGTTTGATGCTAGAAGTAGCAAGTATACAGTTCTCTAGTTTGCCCATGAAGATATTTACATAGGATGGAGCCATCCGAGTGCCCATGGAAGTCCCATGTATCTGCAGATAGTGTTTACCATTGAATGTAAAATTGTTGGATTTAAGGATAACTCTTGCAAAGTTGGTAAGCACATTTGTTGATGGCTTTTTCACAGTTCTTTTATTAAGAGCTTCAGATAATGCCATAAGCCCATCCTCATGTGGTATATTGGTGTATAATGATGTAACATCAAATGTAGCAAGAAGAGTATTATCATCAAATGTGTAGGTTTGGTTTAATTTTTCAATAATCTGAAGGAAGTGACTGGTATCTTTAACAAATGATGGAAGTTCCTGTACAATGGGCTGGAGGTGCAGATCGACAAATAAAGATAGCCTCTCAGTGCCTGTGTCATTGCCAGAGATGATGAGACGGCCAGGATTGTTCATTTTGTGAATTTTGGGAAGCATATAAAATCTCCCAGGTCTTGGTTTGGGATGAACAAGTATATCTGCTGTTGTTTCATCAATGAGGTTTAAGCTCCTGTACCTTAGAACCATGTTCTTAATTTCATTGTTTAAGTCTTCTGTGGGATCAGTTTCTAAAGGTTTGTAAGTGTTGGTATCCATTAGTTGTCTCATTCCTTCCTCAATATAATCACTTACTTTCATGGCGACCACTGCACCACCTTTGTCTGCCGGTTTTATAATGACATTCATTCTCTGTTGAAGGAGGTGGAGAGCTTTTCTTTCTTCTCGGGTAATGTTATCAAAATTCCTCTTAGGTGTTGATTCCTTGATGAGTTTGTTGATGGATAAAATGTATGTATCAAGAACAGGATTTCTACCACATTGAGGAGTCCATGATTTGGGATGGCGGAACTTCTTAAATGGATCTGGAAGGTAGCTTGGCAGACCAACATTAGAATTATGTAAAAGTATTCTGCAAATCTGCATCTTCTCTCGAAGGTTTTTAGGTCTCTCATCATGTTGGCCATATTATGGTCCTTCGGTACAGGACAGAAATAGAGGCCTTTGCTCAAGAGGTTCAATTCACCTGGTGATAGGAGCCCTCCAGTCAAGTCAATATCTGGGTTGGATGTCTGGAAGGGTTGTAGCTGGCTGATGCTATGCAGCCTTTTTTGTCTTATAAATCTTCTGTTTTTTTTATGCTGTTTACTCACAGGGCTTACACTGACAAGAAAATCTCCAAAAACAGAATGATTTAGGAAGTGGTGAGTTGGAAGAGGAGGTATATGAAATCTTAACATATCTCTTTTTAGTTTTGCAGATTTAATTTCAATAGCATTCCTGGCAGTCATCTTTTTTACTACTGCAACCCTCTGTAGTATGTGTGCCACTTCAGAGTCACTTTTTGTGTTCTTTAAAAGTTCCAGTTCTTTTTGTAGCTTGGCTTTAAGCATTTGCATTTTTTGAATGGTTACTTTAATAGATGCCAATAGTAGGGCCATTGATGAGTTATGCAGTAAAATATTCCATGTAGCGGACCATTCACAACTAGTTAGTTTAAAAGGTGGCTTAGACTTAACCTCCAACCCCATAGGATAGATGTTAAGTTTTTTATAGATTTGTAAATGTGCTATTGTAAATTGGCACTTACTGATTTTCTCCTGGATGAACAGTGCATATCTAGGATGTAGATTTGTTCTTGACATGGTGGTTGCTTCTGGCTTGAGTGTCGGATCCAGGGAGGATACAGGTTTGTAATCCCAAAAGAGTATACTTGAAGATGAAGGATCACAAGAAAACAACAGCCAGCCAGGGCAAAAATCTGGATCCCAAAGGATACAATGAGTCACAAAGAAATAAAATATCCAAGAAAGAAGTGACTCAAACAGATAGATTCACCAAAGAACAAAAATATATTTCCACTACAACGTTTCATTGTATCCTTTGGGATCCAGATTTTTGCCCTGGCTGGCTGTTGTTTTCTTGTGATCCTTCATCTTCAAGTATATATATATATATATATATATATATATATATATATATATATATATATATATATATATATATATATATATATATATGACACACACGCACATATATATATGGTTGTGTTCCATTACTTTTACTGTTAATAAATGGAGACAGATTTACAGATCATGAGTTTGTGGTTTGACGCTGTCAGTGAGTGTTTTTTTTTTTTTGGTGGATACAGGTTCTTCTCACTCTGTCTACTCACCTTCATGCTTAGGCTTCAGGGAAGTTTTGGTGTGTGGACTTTAGTTGCCCATTAAAGTTTGAGGGCCGTAGGCCAATCTCTGCTATCAATTCAGTTTTTATATTTCATGTTTTTCTTTTATTTAGCTGTGCAATGGGGCATATTTGACATACTTTTTTGAACATATATGCACACCACCTTTATACGGCAGCATTTTCAGGTTTTATTATCTTTACAGTTTACTATCTATTGCATATGTTAGTAAATTAAATAAACACATTTAAAAATTGCATGTTTGCTAAGCCCAGACCTATTGGCTTTACCATTGTTTGTTTTGTGTTATGTTGTGGTTGGGCTAAGTGGTGTGGATGAGTTTAGCCAATGTGGTTAGTGGTTTGATGAGTTGCGTAATGTGAAATGGAATACACTTCTCATGTCACTGCAGTCGAATAGCTGCACTTCTGCCTAGATTGGGATACGTGGAGTGAGAGATAGTTGTGCAAGAGTGGACATGAATCCCATCCTTGTAATGGAATAGGTCTCTGTTCTTGAGAGGGTGTAGTTTAGAGTCAACTGATGTCCATACTATGCGGGCAGTTTAATCTAGTAATTGATCTGGGTGAACCCTAGTTATCTGTTAAGGAACTGCCAGCTCTGTACTCAGGGCTTTAAGTGGGATGAAAAACTGGGGGTCTCAAAGGGGCTTGGCCAATGTAATTAAGGGCGTGGCTTAAAGACACGTAAGCTAAAAATCTGTGCTTAGCATAGTGTGCCGCCCGACTTGTATTTTGCTGTTTCTGTCATTGCATCCAGATATGATACAACAAGTAACATCATACCTACAACAAGTCGGGACTATTGGCTTTGTCAAGGGTTGTTAATTGCATAAGATAAATAAGCAGCAACTATGGGTTGTATATAATATTGAAAAAGCTTCCACTTAAAGCCCTGGTAACACCATGAAAATGTTGCTGCTCCTGCGTTTCAAAAGAGAAGGGAAATCCAAAGAGAAAATTACTCTCTTTAAAGGATTTCCCTTCCCCTACAACGCTCACCTGGCATGACGTCATGCCGTAACTTCTCCACTTGTGAGAAGTGAGCAGTGTGAGCACGCGCACATGATGTGCCTGCTGTCACTGCAGTCCGGAAAAAAACGGACCGCATGTGCCAGGGCACAAAACAGAGCCCGATAGAGACCCGTTTCGAGGCCCCCTTTTAAAAACTGCCGGTGCTCAGCACCGGTGAGACCCGGCCCACTTAAAGCCCTGTCTGTACTGCATTCCTGGAGACCACGGGATCTTGGATAGTTGGGAAATCAATGATTTTACAGCTTGTGCGGAGTAGGGGGTTCCACCGATTTGTTTCCTCTTGTAGGAGGAATGATCAGTCGAGAAACTAGTTCACAACGGAGGGTTCTGCTCTGTCAGAATCAATGATAGTTTTATTTGCCATAAAGAAAAGCACACAGCGTTCAATCAAGTTTACAAACATAGGCACATTTAAAAATATCCTGGTTAAAGAATTGCAAAATGGTGGCTTACTCATCGTCAACCAAAAAGAGGGAAGGTCAACTATCCCAAAAAAAGAAAGTATGAGGATAGGTCAGTAGGCTTCGTATTTTTTTTTTTACACAAACTTTATTACATCCAATATACTGTGTCCTTACATTAACAAGCGTAGCAAAAAAGTTCTATGCATTGTGCTTATGAAATACCATCGAAGGACATGAACAGGTTTTGGCATAGGAAACAATCATCAGAATAATGCTATCGAAACTCCCAACCCCCCCTAAAAATAAGACTATGTCACCTATCTGCGAATTTAGGCGTATGAAGCATCATGTACGAAAGTATGTATGGAGTCCGGTAAACAGCTGTATAGAAGTGGGTAAGTACAGGGCGTAATCGTTCTACTGGGGGGCCCCTGCCATAGCATCCAGTGCGTGAAGGAAAAAGTAGTGTTTGAGCCGTTACCAACAATTATCCCTCACCCTCCGATACTTTGTATTGCATCGTAAATCCTTCTAAAAGGGCATCCCTTGCAATCGAAACAGGCTTCTGACGTAAGCCTCTATACTCCTCCTGCTGGAGTGCCTCGCTTTCCGCTAGTCCCCAGTGCGCAACCTCCTCCCGCCACTGAGCTACCTCTGGAGCCCTTGAAGACTTCCAGCTCCTGGTTATCAGACGTTCTGCCAGTACTGGGCCAAATCAGTAACGCGTATTGCCACTCTGGAGCTCTTTGGTCTAGAATGAAGCCCTCAGAGACGGTGCTGGGGTATCCCAGTGAGTAATGCCGGACAGTTCAGTTAAGGTTGTTGCAATCCCTGCCCAATAGGAAGACAGCGAGGGGCACATCCAGAGCATATGCATGAAGTCCGCGTTCCCTGCTTGACAAAGAGGGCACACCTGAGAGGCCATTGGAAACATAGAGCTAAGTCTGTGCGGTGTTAAATATGCTCTGAGCAATATGGAGAGTTGAATGAATTTAAATTTCGAGTTATGTGAGACTTTCTTAAGATATTCCAACAGCTTGGCCCAGTCTCCGTCTGACAGCTCCCGGGAAAGAAAAACACACAAGAAAAAGAGGGGTGAGAGGATAAAGATCCCTCTTCGACCTCCTGCTCAGTACTTTTATCTCACAAAAAGAAGAGGAATAATAACACTACGTGAAGGTGGATGAGTGTAGGCTAAATGCACCAAATTGATAAAACTGCCCTCACACACAGCAAGCTGTGTCATGCTTCATCATAGGGCTGCTAACACACCTCCGCGCCAACCAAACGCTGGAGGTGGAGCAATAGGGAGGGGGAAGACAATACAACATACAGTGTAAGATCACAGGTGAGAAGAAAGTGCAGAGAAAGTGATATAAAACTGGTATCAGGGAGTCCTTGTCATAATTTTAATATTAGGTACCCTGTCCAGGTTTAAAACAAAAAATGTGGATGCTGGGTTGGGGAGCTTATAATGAGAATCCAACCCCTCCACTCTGCAAAAGCGTCGACATGTTTCAGCCGGCAAGACTAATACCCCGGCTTTCCTCAGGACTCTCAACACTGTGATCCCTAGGTGCTCACCCTCCCTCCTTTAAATCCAGAAGTAAAGGGGATGTCACCTTCCCGGGTCAATGCTCGGTTGCAAAAGTAGTAGAGCCCCTCGCTCTTGGAGAGAAACCTGTAGGGTGATTAAAAAACATAAAACAAGTGGTTTTATGTGCAGTGCCCTTTGTACAACAGGTAATAACACCACACCCTCATGCCACCCAACTGTGATTCATGGGCACACCCACACAAAACTCATTCAAGGGGGGGTGCCCAACAGTTTTATGACTCTCAAATTAGTCTCACTCAATCGTGTATGATAAAAAATATACAAGCACTTAGTTGCAATCCAAGCTCCCGGGAAAGATCATCCTCCCATTTAGTTCTCAAAGATAAGGGTGGCGTCCCTGTATGGGCCTGAAGCCCATGGTAGAGTCAGCGCAACAGGTATCTGCCATCTCCCTTAGTATGTAATGCTTGAAGCAACTCATGTGTCGCCCGTTCCCTCCTTTTGGGTGCTCAAGAATGTCGAACATAGCGGAGAATGCTGGTGTGTGTGAGAGGGTTTCCGGTAGCCCATGCGTATGTGTAAAATCAGCATAGGACATCAGCACTCCATCCTGAACCCAGATCCCCCTGTCGGCTCTCCCTCCCCTCCCAGGGGCGGAGCCTGTGTGCCGTCAGTGTACCTGAAGGTGTAGGAAGACTGTGCAGTGGTATATTTGTTGCACAGTGCACCATGGAGTCAGTATATTTGCACTCCATCTTCCAATAAGACAGGGCTACACGCAGTAATAGGGAGACCGTGGAGGGTACAGTCACATCCGGACATACTAATCAATGGAGGTGACCCCGGCCAATTCGCGCCGCTGTGTAGTCTATCTCCAGCAGGTTAAGTCCAGCCAACCATTAGGACAGCCAGTGCAACTGTCCTGCAAGACAATATGTCTTAAAATCAGGGGCTCCCATGTACCCCGTCCGTCAGCTGCTGCAGCTTAGCAAGGCTCACTCTACGAAGGCCCCATCCCAAGCGAGCTCCACTAGCATGGTGTTCAATAATCTGAACCCTCATGCCAGTACTACACACATCAAGTTCACAAAGTGATACCGCAGGCGCGGTAGCATGACCATTTTTGCAAGGGCCAAGCGCCCCACCAAGGACAGAGGCAATGTGATCCAAAAACCGATTTGGGTTCGCAGTGTGTCGATTGTATGAACAAGGTTACCCTCCACGAGGTCTTGCGTTTCATGATAATTGTGGATACCTAAGTATTGAAATGTAGGGGGCGCTACAGGTATAGACATCGTCCCTAGTGACAGCGTGGACTCCGTATATGTGGCAGCAAAAGAGAATGCCCATGATTCATCTGCATTTACATGGAGCCCCGACAATTCACCAAACTCGGTCAACTGCTGGGCTATACTATTGAGTCCTCCATGGAGGTTCTTAAGATACAGGATCATGTCGTCGGCGTATAAGGATACACAATGTATCGTAAAGCCTATGGGTATCCCCCCCTCCCCAGCCTCTCATTGCAGCTGCTGGGCAATAGGTTCAATAGCCAGCACAAACAGGAGCGGCAAAAGGGGGCAGCCCTGACGTGTCCCTGTGACATCTGATAAGAGGCAAAGATGTAAGGCCTTGTGCGGGTCCTGGCCATAGGCTCTGTGTATAATAATTGCACCCATCGAATATAGGCCGGGGTATTCCGTACCTGACCAATGCCGCCAGCGTTAAGTCCCATCCCAGTGTGTCATAAGCTCGCCGGATATCCAAGGATATACAGCCAGCTAACGGGCACTGCCCCCGGACGGCATCCATCATATAAAATAACCGCAGGATATTTAGGGAGGTACTACGTCGAGGATCGAAGCTGCATTGATCAGTGTGCAACAACCGCAGGAGTAGTGGGAGCAGCAGACACACAAGGATTTTACTTAAGATTTATACTCCGCACTTAATAAAGACAAAGGTCTGTATGAGGTGAGCTCAAAGGGCGCTTTACTGGGTTTCAGCACCTAAGTCTATAATGGTTCCCTAGTAGAGGGGAGGAGTGAGCCGTTCTCGAGAGAAGAATTGTAATGTTTTTCTAGCTGAGGTATCAGACGTGCTCCATATGTGGATTAAAATTCGATGGGGATCCTGTCCGACCCCGGAGTTTTATTGCGGGTGAGTTCTTTGATGGCCCGCATATCTCACCTGCTGAGATAGGAGCACTAAGAGCATCCCGATCATCAGCCGGCACTCTGGACAATATTGCTTGGTGTAAGAAAGAGGTGATCTGTGCCGGGTCCGAGGGCATCGGGGCAGTGTATAGCCGCATATAAAAGACACAAAAGGCCATATTAATATCTAATTGCGTCTTAGCTATCCATCCCATGGGTCAGTGTGTTTATTGACAGAATAGGTGTGGGAAAGGGATCTGCGCGTATCAGATGGGCCAGGTGTGCACCCGATTTGTCAGCACCAGTATGTGTTACAGAGTGTATGCTTTGTATTCTATAACACAGAAGCGTTCAAGGAGCTCCGCATAGGTAATCCTAGTCTCCTGTAGCCTATCTGCCACCTTTGCGTCCTCGACTATCACCTGTTCCAATGGGACTAGCCTGCACTGTAGTTGTGTGAGCTCTTACATGACCTCTCATCTGGCTCCTACCACCGCACCAATGGGCAGTACCTCCAACCACCACCTTGAAGGCTTCCCACTTCACTAGAGGAGAGTAGGCTGTACCTGAGTTCTTGGAGAAGTATGTGTCAATGCAAGTGTGTCTCTGAACACAGCGTCTTCGTGCAATGCGGGCTGCAAGTGCCACGTTGGGATCGGAGCGGGACCTCTGCCCCCGGACAGCGCTATTTCAAGTGGGCTATGATCAGATATTGTCTTCCCAAAATAGGTGGTGTGGAGAATGTTAGGTTGAAGGTGTGAAGAGCATAGAATGGGATCAAGGCGGCAGTGTAATGTGTGAGGAGGAGAATAAAATGGCCTAATAACTCAACCAGAGGGTCCCTGAATATCCAAATACAGGGAGAGGGGGGCAGGGAATATCAAAACAAGAACAAAACAAACCCTCTCCCTTTTACTACTTCAAGCAATAGGTATACCTCCTACAATAAAAATATTGTCATTGTCCCAATAAATAAGAAAAAAGTTATTATTCTTCTGTTTATATCAAAACATTTTCTTTATTTTGTATAATTTTCACATAAATTATTTATATAGAATTCTTGATCAGAACAAAACAAAAATAAACATAAACAAGACCCCACCTCGATAAAAAGGCACAATAACCATACCATACACGCCAACACCAATCATACACATACATTCATATCAAAAACATAACTACACAATCACAATTACGTAATACATAAAATACAATTAATATGGACAATGCAAAAACATTAAATCACAATAACAAACAGAAGAAGCGCCGACGCGCGTTTCGGAGTGGAATTAGACCAACAATTCCTTCGTCAGGGCGCAGAAATATAGATGACTTGGTGGTATTTAACCATCCGATGGACCTTAGCATCTAGGTATTATGTATAGAGTGGGGCTCCTTATCACAATATGATGCAGTATAAATATAAAATCTGAAAGGGACAATGAGAATGTACATCACTGTTACAAATAGCATATTACTAACTGGAGTTGGAGAAAAGAAATAAAGAGCCTAAAAGAGGAATACATCAGATGTGCAAAAAGTCTTAACTGCTACCCTGTAATAAAAAGTGATAAAAAAATATACAAACACCAGTGATACAAATAATAAATACCAAGAAATGAGATAAAAAAGAAAAGAAAGAAAAAACATATAGATAAATTAGGAAAAGGTAATACGAAGTGTTGATATAAAGTGGATACAGAACCTCAGAGAGCCCAGAGATGGAAATATAGGACCACTCAACAATATACTTACTCAACAATTGAAGTAAGATAAGACAGACAATCCTAAACGAAGTATGCTTCAGCAATCCCTCTTCTGAATCAAATATGCTAGAAAGATAGATACAATACAAAAATGAGAAAAGAAAAATTGTTAATAAAAATGTATTGAGTAAACTATCTCAAATAAAAAATAGAAGATTAGAGAAATTCTCATAACTGGGTCAAGGGCGCAAAAGTACTGGAATGTACACATCTAAGTATAAGGGAATAAAATCCTTAAATATATATGAGCCTGATGCCCTAGGTCCAAAGCGCAAAGTAAATCCCTTACCGGAAGGGGAAATACCGGTGTGGCTCAACATCAAAAATCCAGACGATTACAGAGAAGATAATAGCAAAAAAGTAGAGACGGGCTTCACACAGACTGATGGAACATCTAAAGTAGGAAATACAGGAGTAAATTAAAAAGCAGTAAAATGAAACAAATATAATAAAGACCAGCAATGACTAAATGCCTATCTATAGCTATGGACATGTAAAAAGAAAGATAACAACGAAACAGGAACCCATTATACTTACAAAAAAGACGATTCAATGAGTAAGTATCGGTAGTGCCTAACCAATAGAAAGGCTGGCCTTAGTTCAAGTCCTCGGGGACATTCAAGGTCAATACTAGGGGGAAAGGGGAAAGTACGTGTAAATATGAAGCATTTATACAGCAGAGAAAATCCTAGCTAACTATAAAGGTATCACGGGGGTAACAAACAAAAAAGTATATATATCTAGCTCCGATATAGACACCATATAGTGTTATAAGGGCCAGATCTAAAAGGGACCCAAACATTGATACGATTGCTGGAAATATTACTACGCTACTGGGGAAAATCTAAGTCGGGCAGTGATTAGTGAATGTCCTTAAACATTGGTGCACGTACCTCCATTAGACCGATGAGCCAAATAGTATTCCATTTCTACTGCCGATACGTCAAAAAATGAGCCGGACACGGAAGGTCTCTGCCTCAGTCAGAGTAACGCGCACTGACGAATCCGTGGTATATATATACACACGCTTTCAAAACAAACAGGAGCACCTGGATCTGTTAATTGATGGTGGAAAATATACATATAGAGTGCAAAACGAACTGAGAACACCACGGGTAAGAATGGGCGCCATGTTGGAAGTGCAACCGGAACGGCGAAACCATCAAAGCATGGTAGAAAATGCTGAATAGGGCTAAGATACTAATACCTACACGCGAAAAAATATAAACGGTACTATTAAAAAAGAACTAATACTAAGTGTCACGAGGATAAGAATAACAGATAAGGAATATCTAATAAAAACAATATGGGAAACAAAATGTTAGATCTATTTGACTATATCGTAAGGTAAAGACGGACGCCATGTAAGAAGTATAAACCAACATTTTCAAAAGCCACCATGAGGTCTGAAAATAAATGGTAATACTGAAAAACAAAATTCAGATACCAATAACGGGATAAAAATCCTAATGAGCCCTGATCTAGTATCCTTTTGAGGGGAGAGAGGCCTACTCGCCTATCCAAAGCAGAAGATGAATAGAATATAAGAAAGGCATTGTGCCAGGGTAAATATTCATTTAATCCCGAGGTGGTAGTGGGCAAGGTGTCCATCCAAAGAACCTTTATTATGGCTCAAAGGTCAATCCCGATGAGCCCTGATCAAATATAAATCTGAGGGGAGGGAGAAAATTGAATCTGATTTACAGTAAGGCATTATGCCAGGGTAAATATTCGTTCAGTCCCGTGGTTACAGTTTGCAAGGTGTACATCCAAAAAACCTCTCTTTTGGCTCTAAGGCCATTGATGTTGTTATCTTTGGGGTTATGAACTTTTTCCAAGATCATCCATCTAAGGTCAGATTCCAGATGTTTTTTGTCTTGCCAATGTTCCACAAGAGGGGCCCCTCTTCGTTTGTTTCTTATGGCAGATTTGTGTTCACTGAACCTGGTTCTAAATTCTCTTCCTGTCTCTCCTACATAACACTTATGGCAGGGGCATAAGATAAGATAAATAACGTTAGCTGATCTACAGTTAGTCATTTCTTTGAAGTGAAACTTTATTTTGCCCCATTGCAATTCATTGGATACTATAGCCGAGATACAGGCATGGCAATTGCCACATTTGTGGGTACCACTTACGGGCAAATTACCACTAATGGATTTCTGAATAAATTGGGAATGGACCTCAAACCTTGACTTAACCAGTATATTCCTAAGGTATTTATTTCTGCGGAACGCAAATACTGGTCTAGGCATGAAATTGGATGAATCACTCGAGTTCAAAATATGCCATTGCGAGCATATGACTTGTCTAAGTTGGTTGTTAAAATTAGAGTGGCGTGTAACACATACTAATTTGTTCTCCTCAGAGGTTTCTTTATTTTGGAGTAGTGCATCTCTATTATAATACTTCGCCCTCTTGTAGGCTTCTTTCAAGAGTCTGGGCGGGTATCCCCGGTTGAGAAGTTTACTTCTAAGTTGGTTTGCATGAAGCTCGAAGTCTGTTAAGTTAGTACAGTTCCTGCGAATCCTTAAGAACTGACTGAAAGGGATACTATCTTTTTGACTGCGGGGATGGAAACTTTGGTATTGAAGCAAGGTGTTTCTCGCAGTGGGTTTGGTATACAGAGCAACTTCAATATACCCATCCGCAGCCTGTATCCAGAGGTCTAAAAATTCAATCTTTTCTTTGCTTTGATTAGCAGTAAATTTAAGGTGTGGATCACACAGGTTGAGCCATAATGTGAATTCAACCAGTTGTTCTTCTGGGCCCTTCCATATAAAGAAAATATCGTCAATAAAACGATGCCAATTGTAGATATTTTCAAAAAACGGGGCAATCTCATTAAAAACAAACCGTTCTTCAAAAGTCCCCATGTAGATGTTGGCAACATTAGGGGCACAGGCCGCGCCCATACTCACGCCCTGGATTTGTTTAAAAATTGACTTATTGAATTCAAAGTAATTTTCTTGCAGTACTGTACTAAGGCATTCCAAAATGAATAGATTGTCATCTAAGGTGTTATTTTTCTCAAGTGCAAGTTTAACGGCTTCAAGGGCACCTCTCTGGGGAATGTTAGTATAGAGTGCCTCTATATCCATAGACACCAGGATGTCAGAGTATGGATTAAAAGCCAGTCCTTCTATTTTATTGATCAGCTGACCAGTATCTTTTATGTTGGCAGGGAGGGAGCTAACCAAAGGTTTCAAGAACTTGTCAACATACTTTGATAGGGGTTCCGTAATAGAACCAATGGTAGATACAATCGGTCTAAGTGGAGGTATAGTAGTATTTTTATGCATTTTCGGAACTCCATATAGTACCGGGATACTAAAGTATGGAGGATTGAGAAAATCAAATTCTTGTTGGCAAATAGAACCTCTGTCTAGAGCCCTTTGCGTCATCAGTCGAATATCTTCTTGTATTCTCCTACTAGGATAGGTTTTTACTTTTAGGTAGTGTTCAGGGACCTGGAGCATGGTATCAATCTTTTCTTTATAGTCAAGGCTATTAAATGCCACAATGCCCCCACCCTTATCACAGGGTTTAAAAGTGACTTCCTTGTCAGTCGATAACCTTTTTAGTGCCATATATTCATCATAATTGAGGTTATATATGGGCTTAGGGACAAATCTAGTTTGGTGTTGGATTTTTTTAGTGACAATCCTTTCAAAAATACCTACTTCAGGCCCTACCTCATCCAATGTAGGGGTAAAATTAGAGTCTGGGCGCAGTCCTGTCCTATTAACAATCTGGGACGGCTCATGGTTTTCGAAAAGAAATGTAATCTTATTTTTCTGAAAAAAGATTGAAGGTCCCTATTTAACTCAAATAAATTAAGCCCTGTACTGGGGACAAATGAAAGTCCCCGGAAGAGAACTCTACAAGCATGATCGTCCAAATTGGAATTGGACAGATTGAAAATAGGTATAGGATCTAAATGTGTTGAAGTATTCATTCCCTCCAATATTGGTTCCTTCCCGTTCGAAGGTAATGGGAGTAATTGTCTGGTTCTTGATATTGATTCTCCTGATGTTGGTACTGACCCCTTCCCTGGGGTCTGTATCTTGTTCGAGGTGTACCTTGTCGGTTCCCTAAAAAACGATTTCCTCTATTGTAATTCTCATAAGCGGGTCTCCTAAGGTTAGAGCCCCTAAAGGAGCTGGGGCCCGCTTCACTGTCAGATTCCGAAGAATCAGAAAAGGTAAGTATTTTCTTGTTTGTCCAGTGTTGATGATCCCCTTGATAGGTCTGGTCCCGATAGGTATTATAGTATTGTGCTCCTAAATAGGGATATGTTTTTTCTTCTGAAAAGTAACGTATGTCTTTTTTTAGTTTCTCGGTTTTCTTTTTAATGAGGTATTCGCTAAATGAGAGAAGATCTAAATTTATCTCATCTAATTTCTTTTTGGCTTCCTCTACCGAGTTATTTTTCCTTATTGATTCCTCTATTTCAGCTATTTCTTTAAATAAATTGTCCACTACTTCCCTAGCTGTCTCAATGATTAAGATCATCAGGTCACGCGAACACCGATTGGCTATAAGTGACCATTTTTCAAGGAATTTCCTTATTTCTACAAATAAACCTGGGATGTTTCTAATACGCAAGCCATTCGGTATGACTCCAGCCTTCAAATACTCAATCATGAACTCAGCATGGGATTGGGTTCTCCTAGCTTTCTTTTTTAGATTAAACAACTTAATCCATTCATCGTTATCAGCTTTATTCAAGGTAAAAGGACGGTCAGAAGAAACTTCCTGTCCTATAAGTCTGGAGAGATCTTCATCAGTAAAACCGAAGGTTTTGATTCTTTCCATAAGTAGCTAGGTAGCTAAAGAAAATAAGTTAGAAATGATATATTATATAAGAGGAAAACTATGCTACCAGTCTAGTCTAGTCCCAGAAATGAGCCCAAATGGCAATAGCACTGCCGGTAACGAAAAAAGAGAAAATAGTAAAGTAGAGAAGCAAAGATAAAACACCACAAGTAAAACTCCAGTAAAGAAGAACAATTCCTAATTACCCTCGCAGCAACGTGCTGGGAAAGAACCTAATAACTCAACCAGAGGGTCCCTGAATATCCAAATACAGGGAGAGGGGTGCAGGGAATATCAAAACAAGAACAAAACAAACCCTCTCCCTTTTACTACTTCAAGCAATAGGTATACCTCCTACAATAAAAATATTGTCATTGTCCCAATAAATAAGAAAAAAGTTATTATTCTTCTGTTTATATCAAAACATTTTCTTTATTTTGTATAATTTTCACATAAATTATTTATATAGAATTCTTGATCAGAACAAAACAAAAATAAACATAAACAAGACCCCACCTCAATAAAAAGGCACAATAACCATACCATACACGCCAACACCAATCATACACATACATTCATATCAAAAACATAACTACACAATCACAATTACGTAATACATAAAATACAATTAATATGGACAATACAAAAACATTAAATCACAATAACAAACAGAAGAAGCGCCGACGCGCGTTTTGGAGTGGAATTAAAAAATGGTACTCTCTCAAGCCACTGGCTTAGTATTTTCGTCTGTCTCATGGGGGCCGTACCTGGCATGGGGGCATGTGAGCGGTCAAGAGTCGTGTCCAAAACTGCGTTAAAATCCCCATCCAGTACCAACGGGTAAGATGTCCAGTCCGCCAACCCCACCGACAGATGAGCCAAGAACACTTCCTGCTCTGTATTAGGAGCGTAGATGTTGCCAAGTGCAATCGGAGCCCCATCTAATTTGCCCCTTAACAGTACATAGCGCCCCTGAGTATCAATTCTGGTATCCAAAACTGCAAACGGGACCCCAGCACAGAGCCATATTGCAGCGCCCCTCGCAAACGCAGAGTAGGAGGCATGATATAATTGCCCTCTCCATTTTTTACATATTTCTTGAGCCTCCGGGACAGTGAGATGGGTCTCCTGCAAGAATGTGATATGCACATGGCATCTATGCAATTGGACTAATACCTTATGCCGTTTGTAGACAGAGCCCATACCCTGCACATTCCAAGTGAGGATATTATAAGTGTTAACTCAGTAGGCCTCATAATTGTTGAAACTTTGCCCCCCCCCCCGCAGCAATAACAGCAATCACACTGGATCCCACTTTACCTCCATTGGATATGATAGGTGACTGAGTCCAACAATAAAGTACATTTCCCCAATACTCAGTCCAAAGATACGTCGTTCGATCATACAAGAAAACAAACAACATATAAGAACCTTTCATGCAATTCACTTTGGCGTCCATGGCCTGCAGCCTATAGGAGCGTTTCAGTTAGTATATATGGTCCGATTGGGGAATGCCAGCATTCTGGGCCCAGACGCTGACAATAGGTAAAATCAACACACACCACACCAGAGATATTGCCCTGAAAAAGGTAAACGTACAAGGGGTTCAATATGAATAGCACTCGTTACTTAGCATGCGTTTAGTACGCATGCCATTACAATGCGGTCGTTAGAACGACCGCGTTGTTAGTTCGCATACCTTTACTACGCAATTCGGAACAACGAATTGCAGTAGGGGGCGCTGGATGTTGGAATAGTATAATTTACTATTCCAACTCCAGTCTTTGCGGACACTAGGGAAGGTGTTGGATTTTAAATCCAACACCTTCTCCCCCCTAACGCAAGTCGTTGTTCCGACTTGCGTAGTAAAGGTATGCGAACTAACAACGCGGTCGTTGTAATGACCGCGTTGTAATCGCATGCGAAGTATTGCATGCGAAGTAAACGCTGTTTGCCGTTCAACATATGATAGAACCCGGAATTCAGCACATCGCAGGATTAAGCACACCCTCCCCAACAGGTCTAGCCACACCAAATCAAGGGGCCATTGAGAATAAACGGCCCGACCCCACCAAGGACCTCCCATACGAGGTAATCTGGGAATGCAGAGCATGTGTGGGCAGCATGGAAGGCCAACAATAGATATGATACTGAATAATAGCCCAGCAATTAGAGAGGGGAAGGAGATAGCCCAGCAGGACCACAAGTCAGTAGTGTAGATATTGTAAGGAACCATTGTGTCGTACATGATGTCTAGGGTTTACCCACTGTATCAAGGTACTCACTTGGCACTCAACCCAATAGTTTGTTAGCCGTCTGTGGAGTGAACAATGGAAACAGGGCGGAGCTGCCCACTGAGTCAAGTCCGATGCACTGTCTGATGTGGGGCTGGGGCTGATAATCGGACTGATCTTCCGGAGAGAAGAAGTGGACAGTAGCGCTGCCTTTTGACCCTCCTGTGCTTGTTGCGGGGACGGAGCCATGCCCTTCTTAGTACTGTAGATTGCCCTCTGTCGCCTGTTTTGTGGTGGTCGCCGTGGTTTCGGCATCATGGACTGAGATGCGCTGCGTCTTCGGGAATCGGAAAATAGTTGCTCGATCCAGTCCCATGCTGGTTAAGGGGCTTCAAAGAAGTGGGTCGTCTGCTGGTGGATCACTTTGAGCCTGGCTGGGTATAACGAGGCAAATTTAATGTCCACATTGCACAACTGTTATTTCACTGCTTGAAAGTATGATCTTTTACGTTGGACTGCTAGCGTGTAATCAGGAAACACTGAGGATCGGCGCATGTTCCCTCGCATTTTGGACAAGTACGTCCCTGTCTTTGTAATTAAGGATGCGGACCACAAAGGGTCTTGGTGGCGCACCCGAAGCCAGTCTACACGCAATCACTCTGTGAGCTCTCTCCACCATGAAGAGTTCAGACAGGTCCGTTGGTGCAACTCAGCCATGTAGCCAATCCTCGATATACTGAGTGGTGTCAGGACCCTCCTTTCCCTCCGGTATGCCAATTATCTGAACATTATTATGGCGCTGGTCCTTCCGCGTCCTCTGCTCGCTCTTGTAAAGTTTCCACCTGTTATAAGAGCACCATAGCTGTAGATTGTTCCATCTGCCAGGGGGTCAGTGAGGTGAGAGCCATCTCGCTGGACTAGACTCTGTCGCTCAATGTTTTGTGATCATCTTTGAGAAGTCTGATGTCTGTGGTGAGGGCACCCAGCGGTTGTTCTGTAGCTATCTGAGAGTCTCTAATCTCTTGTAGGATGGCATCCAACTTATCCATTGGCAGGCCTGGCACCGTAGGTGGAATGTACTCCTCTGGAGGCAGCATAGGGGAACATTCAGGTGTTGTGGAGCAGGCTGGTAAGTATTCCGGCGGGTCTGCCGTTTTGGCCCTGGTGCAACCCATCACCTCGAAGGCACCAGAGTGCCGAGAGCAACAGCAATGGAGACCCGTCACTGATCCCTGGGAGCCGAGGTATGCACCCGCTGCGGAGAAGAGAGTGAAAACCTGTGCATCAGAGGGCATTTAAAAATGCAGCGTGGGGGTACTCCCAGGCAAAGCAAAGTGCAGGTAAGCTATGGCTGCAATCCCTGAGAGTAATGTTTCACAAAGGTCATAGAGCGGTCTGTACAGTATTCGCTGAGGCGCTCATTACCTGTGTCCACGTCCCCGGCACACGAGATGGAGTGGGTTTTAGCCCCTTGAGGATAGCACCGTGTGATAAGGTGACTGCCCGGCACCCGCGCTGCCCACGATAGATATCAAGGTCACAACGGAGCCGCAACCATCCGCAGAAGGGGGCCCTGGCTGAGAGAGGGGATAGTCTCATCAGTGCCTCCCCCAAGGTGAGCAGGCACGGGATCCCGGGGCCAGCTCAGTTCCACAGAGAGGGACCTCCCAAGGAGAGGCCCGCTAGGTCCTAGCAGGAGGCAGGAAAGTGCGCCTCTCTGTTGGGCCACATCCTTTGCCTCAGTGCCGCACTATCGGGAAAGGTAGGCCTTATGCATTCGGGTTATAGAGTGGTGTGCCAAAGGTGGTATGTCGGTTTCAGTGTCAATCTTATGCACATCAGTCGCAGGTATGTCTCTGGGGCTGATGGCCAGCAGGGCACACCAAGGCAGCAGTGCCCTGCAACCAAAAGATGGCAAGCTGACCATGGGCGTCCGCAGAAATTTTTCCAGGGGGGGGCAAAATGTTAACGTCGTCACCATCCTCCGAAATGATGTGTGCCAGGTGGGCCACAAGAAACACTGGGGCGCAGGAGGAGCCATGGGGGGCAGGAAGCAGGCCGCATATGATCTCATACACCATAGGGTTATTGTGCCACAGCCATCTCTTTCTTTTGTGGCCTTTGGTAGATATCATTCACACCTTCTAGCAGTTGGCAAAGAAAAAAGCAGAGCTCAGCTGCAGTCAGGAGCGGCTCTTGGCCAAAAATGAAAAAGCACAGGCATGCAAAGGGTTTAGAAACCTGATGCAAAGGCTTAATGGAAGGATCAACTCACCTAAAATACACTATTTATTGAATACATACAGCCCTGTATGCAGAAACAAAGTTGAAAAACGAAAGTGTGTGTAGATATATGTACACACACTGATGCACACACACATTATATAGACAATGGCAGCAGATTTTAAGAGATGTACACACAAAGATTCTGGTGTTTTTACAGAAGTCTGACATTTGCGATGCACACAAATATATGTCCATACATGCTTGGACATGTATGGTTATGTATGCCGGCCTCCTTCTGCACACGCTCACACACACACACACAACCCAAATGCATGTATTAACTTATTTATGCAAACTTAAAAAAGCCACTTCTAAATTGTACAAATATTTCCCATCTTCCTAGACTCAGCCAGGTCTGACTTCTTTGTAGATATTGCTAGCTGTGTGCCACTGAAAAAGACTGTAGCACAAGGCACACTAAAGTGGATTCTAATGAACCAAGTTAAAAAATGGAAGCTTGAGGGAGGTGGGAGGAAACACACGACTCGTGTCTGCCCCCCACCCCAAGGCGGTCATGCACTCCCATACCATACAGACAAAGGCGGCAAAAGAAAAACATCACTACAGAAATTTTCCTGTCAGACAATGGCTCTATTTGCTTCCTGCATAAGCATTTTGTATTGTGCTGTAGAACGTACCCAGAGACTGATAATACGAGTGTCAGAGGGTATGATAAATCTACTGTTCATGACCTGTTACTCCTCGTCCATAGAGTCTTTCCTATTCCAACACCCTCATGCCCACCCCTATTTAATAGGTCAGAATCATTACACACACGATGGGACAGGCCTTATCATCCTCAAAAGGATGAATGCAAGTGATGACCCACTGGAGTTTGAATGCTATATGTAACTGACACGAAGGTCTTTGTGGTATGACCATTAACACACTCCGTTCTATATATTAGAGACAGAAACTGCTAGACTGCATTGCGCACACACACAAAATGTGGTTGCATGAACCAAAATCACAGCCAAAGCTCAACGCTTACCCCAAACAAATCCCATAGAAGGTTCCATTTGAACCACAGCTTCACTTAGTTTCACAAAGCACAGAAAGCAGCCTGCAGTATTCTGTACCCCGGCAGCAGACAACCTCCAGTTTTCTCAGTCCAACACCCTCTGCAAGCATGGATGACCTAGCTCCTAGAGGCGATCCACATTAAAAGTGTATGACACACGAAAGTGCACCCTGCCACTTTGTGCAGCTGCGTCCCTGCATAGAGAACCACTAGCTGCTAAATAACCACACATATAATAAAAAATAATAACCCTTGAAGTTCTCTTGGCGGAAGGACACTGCATCCCACACTGCACTGGGAAGTAAGGCATTCGGGACATGTATGTCACTGCAGCAGTGTCCAGATGATTACCCAGTATCTACTACAGATGAGGTACCTACATCTGGCTATCTGTGGAGCACTGCACCTCCCTGACTCTTCCTGGCACTAGCTGCAGAAACAACAGAAACACAATACGATCAGGCTCTACACTCTGTCGGACTGAAGAGTGTTCTCAGTGGTCAAAGTGGGGGGAAAAAAAAGTAGGGGAACTGTGGGCGCAGAATCAGAGGGCGTGAATAAGCAGAGGATTGGGTCAGTGCGCGTAGTCAGAAGTGTGGCTAGAAAAAGCAAAACATCCCAATTACTAGTATTTGTTTGGCATTTCACTGACCAGTTACAGCTTATTATGTTATTTGACTCAACCAATGGATACACATGTTTATTTAAGGTTTAATATGAGTTCTTGACATTACAATACATTCACAATGTGGGATACGTTTCCAATCACAGAATGTCCCAAATACGCTTAAAAGTGGAATCACATACCATTTGTCATCAGCACTTCTCCCTTTTTCCACAAGAACAGTTCAAACATGAATGGCAAAATATTGTAGTCTGCAAATGTTTTCCACATAATTATGGCTCTGCCATACTTGCCCCATAATACATCATCTGTTGCATAATCTGACAATTCTAACTAAAAATTGTTTGTAGCTCAAATGCATCAAAAATTACTAAGAAATGTGACTTGTGTTGCTGCGAAGTGGAGACCCTTTGCAGAGGTTGACTGGTTACACTGGTACTGAGGCAAAATCTTTGCAAAGACTGTTAGTATGTGTAAGAATGTCAAACTAATAAAGCATCAGAAAATGTACCGCATTACGCTGCAGCCCTTTTTTTGCTGCATAATTTAGTTAACACTGCAACATAATTTTGTCCTCCATTGCTGCATAATTCTGTGGCCCCAAAGCAGACAGCGCATGTTAAAAGTGCTTGAGCATTAAGCAGAGAGACCCTAAAGCTTGCAAACTTAGTTTGGTGTGCGTGCAAATCCTGCATTGCCGATCCCTGGTGAGTTGCACTACTTCTGCAGAAACAAGGCCAACGGAGGTACCAATGGGTGAGGCGGACTAGCCTCAGGGTCCTGTGACCTCTGTGACAGAGTCACTATTGCACTAGGGTGTGCTGCTTCGTAGGCCTGCCCACAAGACTGAGGTGAACTTCAGTATGGATTGTGGTGGACAGGCCATCAAGGTTAACCCACACTTAACACCGCTAGGGTCCACCTGCTGGTGCTAAGACACCAGGGCTTCTAAGGTCTAGCGGGGCCTTCTAAGGTCTAGCATGGGAATGTGCTCCCTTAGGAGAGAAGCAAAAGACACACAATTGATGGACGGAATGCAGAACAAATCAAAACATTCACCCCCAGTCAAGAGATCTGGGTTAAATCCATCATTCTTTTGCTCACCATGCCACCCCAGTTTAGACCTGGCCATATGCAAATCAGTCTTGACCCTGTGCCTCATGGGAACAGTCCAGCCCGAACTGCTAAGACAGATCCTCCCTGGACCGGAAACAAGCATCCTAGGACCGGTTTCGGGGTTTCACCCCTCTTCAGCCAGGATAGCTTGAATCCAGTGGCACAGTGAGCCCGGGACCCACGTCTGGGCATTCCCGGCGCACTTAGGGCGAGGAAGCAAAGACACACAATTGATGGACGGAATGCAGAACAAATCAAAACATTCACCCCCAGTCAAGAGATCTGGGTTAAATCCATCATTCTTTTGCCCACCATGCCACCCCAGTTTAGACCTGGCCATATGCAAATCAGTCTTGACCCTGTGCCTCATGGGAACAGTCCAGCCCGAACTGCTAAGACAGATCCTCCCTGGACCGGAAACAAGCATCCTAGGACCGGTTTCGGGTTTCACCCTCTTCAGCCAGGATAGCTTGAATCCAGTGGCACAGTGAGCCCGGGACCCACGTCTGGGCATTCCCGGCGCACTTAGGGCGAGGAAGCAAAAGACACACAATTGATGGACGGAATGCAGAACAAATCAAAACATTCACCCCCAGTCAAGAGATCTGGGTTAAATCCATCATTCTTTTGCTCACCATGCCACCCCAGTTTAGACCTGGCCATATGCAAATCAGTCTTGACCCTGTGCCTCATGGGAACAGTCCAGCCCGAACTGCTAAGACAGATCCTCCCTGGACCGGAAACAAGCTTCCTAGGACCGGTTTCGGGGTTTCACCCCTCTTCAGCCAGGATAGCTTGAATCCAGTGGCACAGTGAGCCCGGGACCCACGTCTGGGCATTCCCGGCGCACTTAGGGCGAGGAAG
This sequence comes from Calotriton arnoldi, assembly GCA_963921515.1. Taxonomy (NCBI): domain Eukaryota; kingdom Metazoa; phylum Chordata; class Amphibia; order Caudata; family Salamandridae; genus Calotriton; species Calotriton arnoldi. Next base: position 3,136,442 of record CAWUFW010000375.1, read on the forward strand.
CAAAAGACACACAATTGATGGACGGAATGCAGAACAGAACAGCTTGGCAGTTCGGGCTGGACTGTTCCCACAAGGAACAGGGTCAAGACTGATTTGCATATGGCTGGGTCCAAACTGGGGTGGTGTGGTGAGCAAAAGAATGATGGATTTAACCCAGATCCTTGTGACTGGGGGTGAATGTTTGCATTGTCCAGCATTCCGTCCATCAATTGTTTCTTTTGCATTTGTCGCCCTAAGTGGGAAGGGTATGCCCAGACGTGGGTCCCGTGCTCACTACACCACTGGATTCAAGCTAGCCTGGCTGAAGAAGGGTGATGCCCTGAAACCGGTCCTAGGATGCTTGTTTCCGGTCCAGGGAGGACCTGGCTTGGCAGTTCGGGCTGGACTGTTCCCACAAGGAACAGGGTCAAGACTGATTTGCATATGGCTGGGTCCAAACTGGGGTGGTGTGGTGAGAAAAAGAATGATGGATTTAACCCAGATCCTTGTGACTGGGGGTGAATGTTTGCATTGTCCAGCATTCCGTCCATCAATTGTTTCTTTTGCATTTGTCGCCCTAAGTGGGAAGGGTATGCCCAGACGTGGGTCCCGTGCTCACTACACCACTGGATTCAAGCTAGCCTGGCTGAAGAAGGGTGATGCCCTGAAACCGGTCCTAGGATGCTTGTTTCCGGTCCAGGGAGGACCTGGCTTGGCAGTTCGGGCTGGACTGTTCCCACAAGGAACAGGGTCAAGACTGATTTGCATATGGCTGGGTCCAAACTGGGGTGGTGTGGTGAGCAAAAGAATGATGGATTTAACCCAGATCCTTGTGACTGGGGGTGAATGTTTGCATTGTCCAGCATTCCGTCCATCAATTGTTTCTTTTGCCCTTAGGAGAGAAGGCTGAACCTGGTTCCCCAGTTCCAAATTTGGCAGCTCTGGCCATAGTGCCACATCTTCTCCCCAACTGAACACCATACTCTTCCACTAAAAGAAACTCGCACTGCCTTTAGATGCAATCCAATTGTGTCCCGCTATAAACGCCTGGAAGCAACTCAATTCAAATTATGCACTAGACAAGAGTAATATTCTGTCTGAAAAAACAGTAACAACCTCCTGGAAAAAGCAGACACTCACAGGGAATGCAAGACTAAGTAAAGTATGTGAAATGTAAGCAGGAACAACATGCTTACCTTAATGCTTGTGCACTCGTTATTCAGAAATCAATGAGTGTTTTTGCCTGAAAAGCTAAGGACATGACTACAGGGCCCGGAAGGGACCCGTTTCAATGTCCATTGCTTAAATCCTTACAAAACATAAGGAGTATGGTTTTAAAAGACCACATTCATGAACATAAAGCTGCAGTACACTACACATTACATAAACTACTAAAAGGAAAACAGCTGATAAGGATCACATGAAACATTTTCTACACCACGCATCAACCAAATATCGCAGTACCTCCAGGAATGGTGAACTTCCTCACCCAAGGAAAAAAATGCTAATCAAAGACGAGAAAAAATGAAAGTAGTGCTGCCTTCACTGGGAAAGTCTGTTGGTGCTAAGGTGTTTGGGTGTGAATAAAACCAATCTGGCAACTTTTTGACCACTCTGTCTTGCTTTAAATTATTTAGTTATTTATTTTTCGTATTTTGAACATTTTTTTTTCTCTCCATTCCGAGGCTGCACTTTGGATTAGAAAATGTCAGAAAAAGACATTTCCAACAAAAGTATTATTTCCTTTTTAGATCGATTTCACAGGGGAACGAATTAAGCAAAGGAGAGGAAAGAGGCAGATCTTGGAGTTATGGTTTTCAGTGAGGAGCTAGACAGAGACAGAAAAAAAGGAGAGGTTATGACTTACTTCAAGCTGTGGGAGCAGGCAAGCCCGGACCTTCTCTCTTGATCTTGCCGATCATTAGCAGTTTTCCCGCTCCTAATATTGACGGCCCTGGCTGCAAACAAACAGCACTGTGGAGGCTGTGTCCTTACGCGCGGTTCTTTACAGCTTAAGATAGGTGGCGCAGCACTCCGTCATGATGTCATGATAGGGATTTGGTGCTGATGGCCTAAAATATATAATGAAGAGGCCTGCTCACAAAATTAAAAGATCCATCCATTCTTACAATGGAAATAAAAATGGAAAATGCCACACAATTACATTTTAAAACACACCACCACGGCACCAGTACGGCGGGCCGGGTGATCCAGGGGGGGCAAGCGCCCCCCCCTTACCCCCCCCTGCGGACGCCCATGAAGCTGACCGTTGATGGTAGTGCTTGGTAGATCGTGCAGGATGGCCGCACTGCCTCCCTGTATGCTACGTCAAGAGCACATTAGGACAAAGTCAATGTGGAGGGGAATGAGCCCCGTGGGAAAGCCAGTGAGTCTCTGAACGAGGCAGGCCAGTGACAGCGGCGGTTGATGGAGCCACTGGGGCCACAGCACAGTGAGACCTTACTTCGTGTCTGTGAGATCAACAAAGGGCCTGTACTAGTCTCCTCTCTAGTCACAGCACGCGGCCGTCAGTCCCACAGCCTCGGGGTTCACGTTGGCTGTCTTCACTGCCGCAGACCGGTTCCGCTTCGTCACTCCGGCCGCATGGCCTATGGCATCGGGCAGGCCCACGCCCCACCCAGCAAGCTACCCCAGCAGGGCTCCAGACAGTGCCAGCAGCCTGCAGTGATGACGGTCTGTCACAGGCCAGACCCTCCGCAATAGGCCAGGTCGCTGTGCGGCCAAGCCCGATGCTACAGGGGGCTCCTAGCTGCTAGTTGGTGCCCCGGAGCCAATATTGCCAGACTCAGGGGTCATCTAGAGCGCATTGTAAGATGCATCAGTGTGGTGCAGTATATTGTCGGATGGCCGGGCCGGGCCCAGGAGCTCAGCAATTAAACTGCCACCATATTCGCCTGCTAAACACGTCCCCCCAGCGCCCCCGTCAGTACTCTTCCTATGTGCTGAAGAGTCTGCACTTATATACTTTGTGTTAATGGCTAGCTGAAATGGTTGTCCCTACTTATTTGGTCTGTTCAATCCCACATCAACCTTCTTTGTTTACACCCCTTTCTTTACACCTTCATACACAATGATGGCATGTAAGAGTTTCATCTGAGGGAGAGTTTGGACCTCTAGAATATCAGGTACTAGAGTTACGTACACATCAGATTACTAAATATGTAGGTTAAGTGTGTCTGTCTGTGCACGTACTGTCATAATTTTTTCTGGATGTGAATGAACAACAATCTCTTTACTATTTGTACTTTACTGGCGGTGCCTATGATAGACTCCATTTTGTCCTTGGCCTCTCCTTAGTGTTTGAACAAAATATTGAGTTAAAAATATCAGGAGACAGAAATAGCAGAAATTAAATATTGTGACACACAAATATTGTGATGCACAAATATTGTTGACAAGAATTTCGTTTTTTGAGGTAAGTAATATTGCTTTAAATAATATCGATGTTTTTAATATAATTTTCACTAATATAGTGGTTAAAAATATCGTTTATAAATTATTTTAATGTGTTTTTGTTGATATATTAATTTTCAGAGTTACTATTGTTTATATAGATGTAATGAATTATTTTTAAAATATAGTTTGACTTTTAAGTGACTTAGAATTTTTCATTTTATTTTAAATAGTAATTTATAGTGTCTTAGCGAGTTGTTGGTTTTGTAGGGGGATAGGGTGGGAAGTTAGTTAATAATTAATTAAAAATGAATGACTAATTGTTAATCAGTTCTTTAATTTATTTTAAAGATGTATAATTGTTGAGGTGGGTGGAAGCAAAATGAGAATGGCAATTAAATAGACCAATATATGAAGCTAGCTGACCTCTATGTATGTATATTACTTTTTTTGGGGGGGGGACAGTAGGAGCTGTCTCCAAGGCCAGACCTAAAAGAAATGTGCAGCAATTTTACAGCTTTAAAGGTGTCCATGGTGCTGACCTCCGGAGAAAATCCTTTGTGCTTTTAGGCCCTCATTACGATGAGAGTCGGAAAGCCTCCGGCCACAGGTTGGAGGCTTTCCGAGCCTCATCAGGGTTTCAGTTTCGACTGCCGCATTAAAATGCAGGCGGTGGAAAGTGAAACTGGCCGGTCATTCCGACTGGATTCCGACGGGCTCAAGGAGCCCGTTGGCCAGTCGGAGATTGGCACGTAATCCCTATTGACGGCGTTTTTTGCTGTAGGGATTATGATGTCGGTTTTTGACAGGCTTTCCATGTTGGGCTATCCAACATGGAAAGCCTGTCGGAGAGTGACATTGGGGGCCCCTATCAGGGCCCCCTTCATCCTGCAGCCTCCGGTTGGGGGGCCGAGGGGGCACCTATGGTGCCCCCTGTTAATCCCTGCACCGTGTGGTAGGCACCTTAAGGTGCCTGCCACACGGTGCAGGTATGAACAGATTCTCCCATTTGTCTATGGGAGCTTGTGCTATGGCCCTAGCACAATCTCCCATATACAAATGGGAGTATGCGACTGCACCATGTGCAGTCGCATTGTAATCGCAGTGTCCGCCCGACATCGTAATTGGGCCCTTAGAGTCTGATTATGAATGAGCCAGGTTTAGGTGCAGGAATACTGTGTGACTGGACTTAACGGTTTCTGCAGAATATGCCCACACTTAAATCCGGCTATTCTGTGTAACCCCACCTGGGATGGGAATAACATGCAGACACGGTTTTACGGGGTAAAAATCTGCACACGGATCAACATTTAGGCTGGAATAATGGGGCCCTATCTGCTCCCATTTACAATCTGGTCAATAGCAAACTTATGCATATATGTCTCACCTCTGATGCTGCTCGATGGTCGCTACCACTCCTTGGGTGGGTAATCAACCGATCCTCATCTCCTGCAACTTCCGGCCAGAAGTGGCCAAGGTAATGACCCATCCGGAGATACCAACATCGGGCAGATCAGTAACTCTGGGGGTGGATAAAACCAAGCCCATTAAAAGTTGGACTTTGAGGGTCCACTTAAAATTGGGAAGTTAACAGAGGAATCAGTAATTTTTGGTCTAATCCCAAGTAATTCCTCATTTTGGCCAGGCTTTCAGCAGCTGAAATCTCTGGGTAAAACTAAACAGATCCACTGTTTTTCCATGGATCCCATAATTCGATGGTGCTGGAATCTACCCCCAACCAGTTATAAGTGGCAGCTCGTAATGAGGACCCAGACCATTAACTGACCCTGCCCCAGCCCTCATTGCAAGCACAAATCTAAGAAAATCATTTAATATCATTTAGTACACTGGCGTTTCACTGGAGGTCCCATATATTCTAACATACATGACATATAGATGAGATTTTAGTGTTATTTTCTTTTAAGTTGTATTGTAAATGCTATATGCTCATTTATACAGTAAATTATTTATTGACATGACAAATGTGGTGGAGGAGGGCTTCAGATGTCTAGTGCTTAATTTTTTCATGCACGAGAGTCCTTTATATATAGAACCAGGGCAGCAGCGGGTCATACTAGATCATTTGGCATGACATGACCTCAAAGAGTCCCGAGCAGCAGCCCGCAGACTAATCTTTTCAAGACTCTATACTTTTATTCTTCATTTATTAGGTTTTGTCTGGGTTGGTGGAAGGGCTGTTTTTGCTCGCCTCCCATACCTCATTTTTAACGGTAAGTAATATTGTTTTAAATAATATCAATGATTTTAATATCGTTTTCACTAAAATTGTGGTTAAAAAAATCTTTTTACAATTATTTTAATGTGTTTTCATTGATATATTAAGTTTATGTGTTACTATTATTTATGTAGATTTGCTGATTTATTTTTAAAATATAGCTTGTAATTTGAAGTGATTTAGAATTTTTTATTTAACTTTTTATAGTAATTTATAGTGTCTTAATGGGATGTTGAGTTTGTAGGGGAATAGGGTAGGAAGTTAATGAGATAATAATTAAGAATTAATTACTAATTGTTAATTAACTAATTAATTTTAATTATGTAAGTTACGGAATCGTTTTTTTGTTGTTATATTTTAGGTGCAGGCTGCTAGGTTTGTAGGGGTACAGGGTGGGTAGTTAATTAATGATTGAATACCATTTATTGATTGATAATTATTTTTTCTGAAATAGCAATTATGTAAATTGATTAATTGTTTTTACTTTTTAAAAATATTTATATTTATGTTAATATTTTTATATTAAGAGTTGAATTTTTTTTGTACATTCATGAGGTTACTCATATATGTAATGTGTTTGAAGTGAAATACTTTCCTAACTCTTTCTTAGACTACAGTAGGAATAGTATAATTACACTTTTTGCAGTTCATCTGTTTGGAGTGGAAATAGTAAATTTCACCGTTCTGAAATCCAACTCTTTCCCTACTGTTGCACAGACCGAAGTGGGAAAAGTAAATGTTACCCCTTCAAAGTCCACCATTTCCCTACTGTTGCACTGTTTGAAGTGGGAGTAGTAAATTTTACCCCTCTGAAATCCAATGCTTTCCCTACTGTTGCCCTGTTTGGAGTGAGAATAGTAAATTTCCACCTTCTGAAATCCAGTGTTTTCCCTACTGTTGCACATACTGGAGTGGAAATAGTACATTTTACCCCTCCAAAGCCCAACACTTTCCCTACTGTTGAGCTGTTTGGAGTGGGATTAGTAAATTCTGCCCCTCCGAAATCCAATGATTTCCCTCCTTTTGCCCTGTTTGGAGTGAGAATAGTAAATTTGACCCCTCCAAAATCAAACTCTATCCCTACTGTTTCACAGACTGAAGTGGGAATAATAAATTTCACTCCTCCAAAGTCCAGCGCTTTCCTTACTGTTGCACAGATTGGAGTGGGAATAGTACATTTAACCCCTCCAAAATCCAACACTTTCCCTACTGTTATTTAGACTGGATTGGGAATAGTAAGTTTCACCCCCCCAAAGTCCAACTCTTTCCCTCCTTTGCTTAGACTGGAGTAGGAATAGTATATTTTGCCTCACCGAAATCTGCTTACCCTACTGTTGCACAGATTGGAGTGGGAATTTTACCCCTCTGAAGTACAACACTACCCCTACTGTTGCACTGTTTACAGTGGGAATAGAAAATGTAACCCCTCCAAAATCCAACATTTTCCCTACTGTTATTTAGACTGGAGTGGGAATAGTAGATCTCACCCCTCCAAAGTACAACACTTCCCCTACTGTTGCTTAGACTGGAGAGGGAATAGTAAATTTAACCCCTCTGAAGTCCGCTTTCTCTACTGTTGCACAGATTGGAGTGGGAACAGTAACTTTTACTGCTTTGAAGTCCATCACTTTTCCTACTGTTGCGCTGTTTGGAGTGGTAGTAGTTAATTTAACCCCTTTGAAATCCAATGCTTTCCCTACTGTTGCACTGACTGGAGTAGGAATAGTAAATCTAACTCCTCCGAAGTCCAACACTTTCCCTATTATTGCGGTGACTGGAGTAAGAACAGTAAATCTAACCCCTCTGAAGTCCATCACTTTCCCTACTGTTGCATAAACTAGAGTGACAATAGTATGTGTAATATTTTTAGTCTTCAATAGTTTTCATAATATTGGGTACATAGATGTTATAGCAATAATTGTTTTATTTTGTCATATTTTATATTATTTGTTTTTATTTGTACATTTATTTTAATGTTTATAGTATTTTAAGTAAATGTGTTTTTGGATTTTTCAATTTGTAATATTTTATTTATCATCTACATTAATTAATATATTTTTCATAGTCAATTGTTTATATTTTTATGGTTTTATTGGGGATGTACTATATATATATATATGTATGTATGTATGTATATATATATATAATGTAAGGTAAATAAATGTTTATTATTTACGTTACACTGTATATATATATATATCTTATATTATTTTATTAATATGTAAAATGTATTACTAGGAATATATATATGCATACATGTTTTCATACTAATAAATTAAAAATATTAATATCTTGTAAAATAGATAGTTGTATTATGTTACACTCTAAATATATATATGTTTATATCAATACAAACATTTATGTATGGGTATGTTTATAAAAGTATATATTTATGTATAGTATTAAATATTAGTGGAATATATTTATTTTACATTATAGTAAATTTATATATTTAACACTTACTACTTCAAACTATTTATATTAAAAAATTGATATATATATATATTTTTGGACAATATTTCTGTCATCGATAATATTTTTCCGGATAGGACCACGATATTGTGGTAAACGATATTTTTGACACAATATGTTTGGTAAATTTATTTTAAAATCTATATTGTGCCAATGTCCTAGAGTGGATATGACAGATGGGTGACATGGACAGACAGAAAAGACATCTTAAATCCCCCAATGCAGAACCACAGCCCTCCTGATCGCCATGACTACAGCGTGATTGGACAGGAATTCCAGGGGGTTCTGAGCACCATTGCAGCTCCTGAAACTAAGCCAAAATGTTATCCACCTTACTTCCTTTTGCGTGTTTTTTCCAGGGTTCTGGTGCCCTCTTTCTCCTCAGCCCAATGAAGACACTGGTTGAGATGTAGCCCATCTTTGAAAAAAACATCTTTAGACCCGGACCCTCTGCATAATGGGCACTAATTTAGGCCACATATCACTAGATGAAGACCAGGCTGAGTGCAAATAAGGGCACATTCCATGGAAAAAGTTGCACAACCCGGAGGCCTATGGGCCTTCTTCCACTGAGATTTATCGATGGAGACCAGGGCGATTGTTCTTCGTATTTGATATAGTGCAGACATAGCTCCAAGGAGCATGTTACAGAGAACATTTGTATCGCAGCAGCTGCGTCTCGAACAGGAGGTGCTGTACATAGAAAAATATAGTATAGATTATAGAAACGGGGATGTGAGGGGTGGCAGGTAATTTGTTAACTGTCAAGTGCTGAAGATTCAAGCCTAAGGGGCCGATTCCGATTCCGGCCGGAAATCTCTCCGACCGAGCCGGACCCGGAGAGAATTCCGACCGAATCGGACCCTAGCAGTCCGACCGGACGAGTACGATGCATTCGCATGCTATCGGACTCGATTCGGTCGGACTCCCATTGAAGTCAATGGGAGCCGGTCGTACGACGCGTACGGGGGCTCCCATTGACTCAATGGGTGCGAGGCGAACAAGGGCGCCCCCTACAGCGGGTACGCGTCCATGCGCATCGCGGCGTATATGCACAGGTAGGGGGGACCCATGGGTCCCCCCTGTGTGCGACTCGCGCGCCTACGTGTACAGGGGGGTCCGACGCGGACCCCCAAAGTCCGGCTCCGACTGCTTTTTTGAGCCGGACGGCGCGAGTCGGTCGGACTGCTCACGGCGCGCGTCGTACTTACCCGGCCGGGAAACGTCTCCATAGCGCGGTGCGAGTCGTGTCCATGCGAGTCGGTCGGAGCGCGTTGAAGCCGCGTACGAGTCGGTCTGCGATTTCGCGGGTGCTTGCATCGTACTCGCTCGGCCGGACCAGCGTACGATTCGGTCGGGAAACAGGGCTCCGAATCGGATCCGGTAAATCCGAATCCGATTCGGAGCACTACCGGCCGAGATCGGAATCGGCCCCTAAGTCTTTGGGGGGTAAGGAGGACAACTATGCCAACAAACCAGATCTTCTAAGCCAGGCCTTCTCTGGCTCATAGAGCCTCGACTCAAGAGTAAAATCAAATGGCCCATTTAGTTGCCATGTTTCATATCCTTCTGTGATAATTCTGGATGTTACTGTGTTTAACACAGAGAATTATACATGATTAGGGCCATTCAAGATGAAATATTTTAGAAACCTAAAGTGTTGATTGATTTTCTAGTTTGACTTGTGAGAATATGTTTACATTTCCTTTGGTACATTTACGTAGTTGACACCTCTTTAAAGAGAAGGTGTTAACTACGACTCCAGACAATTAGCCCGTGTCATTTTTCTGTATCGTATGAAACATTGTCCAGCTTAAAGGTCTCCTTCATCCTCAGTTCAGCGGTGGCCAACGCGGATGCAGGAGAAAATAATCCTGATTTTCATGATAACCAATGAAACAAATAAAGGATTTCAGTTTAGAATTGATGTATATAAATGTATCCGATGTGGATTATTATTATAAAATCTTGTATAGGGCGTAGCTACCCAAGTAGGGTTTCCCAGTGCTTTAGCAACAGGTAGGGCTGGCAGTCTAAAACAAAGATTAAAACAATCAAGTTTTCAGGTTCTTACAAAAAATGGTCAGTGAGATGCAGCTTCTCAGGGACTCGGGAAGGGTGCTCCACAGCTTGGAGCCCAAGTATGAAAAGGAGCGACTGTCCATGCGAGCCAGTTTAACTCTGGGAACCCCTGCAGAGAAACCGGTTTCTCTAACACAAAGAGCGAGTGGGCTTGTAAGGTACCACCAATTCTTCGAGGAACACGGACCAGAGCTCGATCTAGCTTATGTATGTAGCATAATGCTTTGAACATGATCTGTTTGTCCACTGCAAGTCAGTGGAGATCGCAAAGGAGGCACAACATGCAGGCATGTTTTGGTAATCGGAATAGAAGTCTGGCGGCAGAGTTCAGAGCAACTTGTAGGCGTCTGATAGAGGCCTTGTCCCCAAGATAGAGGATGCTTCCGTCATCTAGTCTTGATAAGATCAAGGCCTGAATAACTGGCCTTTCGGCCAAAAAAGAAAGCATCCAAATAATCTTTTTCAACCATTTCAAGATGGCGAAACAAGTCGAGGCTAGTTTAGCAACATGAGGTTTCATTGACAGATTGGTATCCAGCCAGAAACCTAAATTCTTTACCTTGTTGGCCGGCTCGGGAAGAGCACCTAAGGTCTTAGACTAGTGCTGTGGGCCCACAAGCAGGGGGTTCTTACCCAGCACCATACCTTGGTCTTGTCGCCATTAAGTTTTAATGAGTTGGTGTTCATCCAAGTGGAGATCAGACCCAGGCAGAAGTTCAGGGCCTCAGAGTTGTGGTCCTGAGCAGATGCCAAAGAGAAGGTGATTTGAGTATCACCTGTGTAGGAGAACAGGGAAAGGTCACAGCTTTTCACCAAGTCTGCCAATGGATGGACATAGATATTTAATAACATCAGACTTAGGGCTGATCCCTGAGGGACTCCCAGGGTAAAAGCATGTGGCCTGGACGTCGTGCTGGCCGAGAAGACATGGAAAGTTCGATCTTCCAGAAAGGAGGTCATCCAAAATAGAGTCGTCCTCTGGAAACCCAAGTTCGACAGTCTTTCCAAAAGGATGGAATGTGATACCATATCGAAGGACTAGTTGAGGTCGAGTAGGATCAGTGCAGCCATTCTGCCCTTATCCAGAAGCTGTCTCAGATGTTGAGGGACTCCTAGAAGGCCGGTTTTGGTACTATGTCCTGGTCTAAAGCCTGACTGTGAAGGATGCAAAGCATTTTGGGACTCCATAAATGCGGTAAATTGTGTGTTGACATTTTCTCCAACACTTTAGAGAGAATGGGGACCAATTGGTCTAAAATAGATTAATTAGAGGGGTCCAAGTTAGATTGTTTTAGTAGAGTCAAGACCATGGCGTGTTTCCATGCTTGGGGAATATGTCCCTCTTGTAAGGATTGTTCAGGAGTCCTACCAATATTTGTATACAGTCTAGGCCCAGTGTGCTCAGTTTGGCCAGAGGGAGAGCATCTTGTGGCGAGCCAAACTTTACGACTGCATCAGGGTCAGAAAAAAAGAGGTGTACAGAGGAGCCAGTGAATTCATTTTTTGAGGAATTTGGCCAGTGCCTAAAAGATTTACTTCACCAGTTAGAAGTTGCATCCGTGGGCTGGTATTCAGAATGTTACCCTCCGACTGGGATTTGTCCGTCCAAGCCATCATAAGAGAGTGTTGAATGTCTATCACTTTTTTGACAACATGTGAATGGGACAGCAAAGAGGGTGGAGCTATGTTACTCGGGTCTGAAAGTTCTTTGACTGCTTTAAAACTTGTTTTGGAGCAATTTTGGAATGCAGAAATGTTATCGGAATAAAATGTAGCCGGGGCACCTCAGCAGAGTACATGATAGTTTTTTATTGCTGCTTTATACTTAAGTTTTTTATTTTTGTCCTAGGATTTCCCCCAGGACACTTCCAGGCCCTTGCACCGCTTTTTCTCTTTGCATAGAGCCCGTTAAACCACGGGGAAAGGCGGTGGTTTCTGGCTGATGCACTGAGTTTGCCTGGCAGGATTGCATCCAGAGAATCCCGGATCCAATTGCCAACCATGGGTTGATTTAAATTGATATTGTTTTCTCTAGTACAGTTTTGAGAGAGGGGGTATCTAATTTGGACCAGTTACTGGAAATACTTGAGGTCCGCCTGCCGCCAAAGAGGATTATGAGTGAGTCGGAATGGAAAAAAGCACTGCAAAATGGTTCAACAAGAGTAGCGGCAGGGGAGGGTCCATGGTGAGGCCTTTAATGTTCGAGAAAATTGCATCTAAATGATTACCAGCCTTATGTGTGGGTGCTGAATTAATTAAATTAAGGTTCAATGTGCTATGGTCCTCTATAATGGCCCGGTCTGAGTTGAACATGGGATCTTCCAAATGAATATTTAAATCCCTAGCAGAATGAAGTTGGCACACTTGAGAATATAAGGAGAGAGCAAATCTGGAATCATCGAACACCAATTCCCCACGTATCCAGGAGGATGGTAAATCAAGACACCGAATACTGTAAAGTTATGAGTGAGCGAGTGAAAAAAACAATGCTTCGCAGGCAGAGATGGGTAACTGCTGTGTTTCACATTGGTAAATCTCCTTAAAAACAATGGCTAACCCACCTCCTGGCTTGTCCTTGCAATCCATCCTAACAATACAATAATTATTGGACAACGCAACAATAACATCGGGTAAAGAAGCCTCATGCAGCCATTGTTATGTTTCATATAGGTACCCCAATATAGGCTCAGGTAGTAACCTAACCTTTCACCTATATTCTCCCCTACCATTACACTACATAACGGTTCTTGGGACTGACCTTTTACCTAGTTACGATACTGCTTACAGGACGTAGGGTTTTCCCTGAAAACTGGCCTCATCCATTATGCATGAAGATTCTTGGAAACTCAGCAGGACTACCATCTCCTGCATAATAACTATGTATAAGGGTCATTCCTTCCGTCATCCTAAGTCCGACATGACACAGCAAGGTAGAACCCCTGAAGGGTACCACTTTGGGTATATAAACACCATATCTTGCTGAGGTAGTCAGACGAGAAAAGGACTTCCATGCTGACACACTGACGCAAGACGCTGAGGTTCCTGCATGCAGACACTCCAGCTCGCAGTGGTCTGACATCCCTCGCGGGGTGTCCATCTCGAGACCAAGATGGGGCCCCACAGTCTCTCACTTCAGGTAATGGGGTTGACTTTATCCTAGAGGGATTCTTGGCTTTTCCACCTACATACATGCTAGGTACACTTAGGTACATCTAGTTAGGGTCGCATCGTAGGAGTACGCATTTTACTGTCATGTATTTTATATACTTGCCTGTATTCATTGTTTTAGCACGATGGTAGAAATCTACCATCCTTTTACTCTGTTAGTGCTTCTAATCATTTATATCTGTTTCTGTCTAATGGTTGTTTCAGCACACCTATTTTACACTAGAATGACACTGGTTCAATAAACACTGATTGAAAAACATTCCCACCGTTTATTCTGTGTATCTTTCTGAGAGAAAAGTGAGCACGAGTGACTGAGCGAAAAGTATCGCACTGTTTCCACGATCCTGAGGGATCAGGGTTGTCATGTTCGATAGTTGCCAAGAACTATTCTCTCCTTGGTAAGAGGGGTTTCTAGTGGCACTGTGAGCTAGCTGGTATACAGGTAAACATACCCGGTGGGGGTGTCCGGAATCAGTCTGGACACCAAGCCCACAGTCTGTTGTCTAAACATGCAGATCCTATATAGGTTAATAGGAACTACACGACATGGTGCCGCCAACGTTGGTTTGGTACTTATTTAACAGTCAAATCTGAGAAGTTCAGTCATGCTTTTCTCAGAGACCCCTACTCACATTTTCCCAGAGATGTCTGGAGTGGGAAGGGAATTATCCGCCACAGCTGAGTAGACATATCCTATGTATTGGCTGTAGGTTTATCAAGCTTGAAGGACAAACAGTTCCTATTGTGCTTAAAACCTTTATCTCAGTTCCCTTGAAACTTTTTCAACAATGACTGAAGAAGGCGACGCTGCTCCAGCACTACGTGCGGGTGCAGGAGTTGAGGAAGAACTAGAAGGGGAAATAAACATTTCAGAAAATGTCAGAACTGCCCTTACTTTAAAATTAGCAGACTATGGAGTCTCAGCTAGGAGTGAGACAGTCACATTCATGATCGAGGCACACGAATCATATAGAACAGAGGTATTGTATTCATGGGTTAAATTCCCACCAGCAGATGCACAATCAAAGACATTTCATTCTTACACTGAAGATGAAACACCAGATGAATACTGTCCGTATGAGAACATTGAAGTTCCGCTCACCTACCAGGAGCACATAAACTGGTTTAAAGGCGCCCTCCCCCACACAAAAGACAAAGTAAGACTAGGTCCGCTCGGAAGAGATGGAGCAACTTGGCCAGTCCTAGCTGCATTTACACCACATCCAGACATTGACTCAATGCAAGTAGCAGACTTACGTCCACTTCATAAAGAAATAATAAAACTTTACAGAACCTGACACAGTTCGTGATGAGAACACTCACACTTCAGCCAACAAGGGCTACACAAACAGGACAAATTCAGGGATCTACAACTAAAATAACACCACAAACGCTACACGCAGTGATGGGTAAAATGCCCACTAAACGTGAGCAAATGCCATTCTGGATAGCCCAGAAAATAACACAGCTAGAGGCAGTATTTCCACACACAAGTCCTCAAGAAAAACACAAAATGTTAACAATCTGCTTGCCAATGAGGATAGCTCCCCAGATGGAGGATTGTACCACTTGGGGTACAGTTTTCGCTGCCATATATACCAGAACACATGGTATCCCATCATTAGCAGTAATACCAGATGTATTAAGACAAATACAGAATGAGTATGGAGCTGAACCTGCTCTGAATTTAGGGATTAAATTATTAGGTAATTTTGCCCAGGTATCAGCTATCATATTAGCTAACGTTAAAGGGGATGCATCAGCAGTGGCAATACGCCAACGCCTGAGGGATCTCACTCCTTTACAACAGGAACGTGAATTACATAAAATTATTGAAGACACCTATGCTGAATTTGGTAGAGATAGTTTGGGAGCTAGAGCAACAAAACCTCAACTCATGGGCGGTCCTGAAAAGGATAACATCAAGCAAGCACCTGATTCTTCCAAGAAGAAACGGGATAATAACAATAAAAAACAAAAGTATAGAGAGAATAGATCACAATCGAGGGGTGGCTCTCCTCAACAGGAGTCCTCCGAAAGGAGGTACAACCTTAGGAACTGTGATAACATTAAAAAACCTGACAGGTATCAGGATACTGATACACGTTTTTCTCGTTCCTTTCAGAGTTCATCAAAAAACTCAGAGAGGGAAGGACGGTCAGAACACAGACATGAAGAGCGTACAAGGTCCAGAGACACGCCACGCACTTCTGATTACACTTCCAAAAAAGAAGAGAAGCCAAAATCAAAACCTCAATTTAAAAAGAAGAAAGTAGCAGGTCTTAAAGTTAGACATGCCCAGAATTCTGAGGACTCAACTTCTGAACGGGGAATGGGCTCTGACGATGCTAGACAGCGCAGCACAAGTAACAATAGCTCCCCAGAACCTGATTGAATTTTTGGTGACAGCGGAGTTGAATGAGCATATCACGGTGGAAACACCTGATACAAGGTTAAGTGTCCCACATCAGTTACATGAGATAACACTACAAAAGGAGGGAGACAAACCTAGAAAAATTAAAGGTCTCATTTGGGAGAACCTGACCTTTGGCTATGACATCCTTTTAGCTGAGAGAGATTGTCCGCCTGAAATTGTTATGGATTGCCCATAGGGAGAAACAGTACTTTTACCAGCTTTTTCCGACCTCGTTCCAATATACTTAAAACACACATACGTGCAGCAGTGGGCGGTAGCCCTTGCTCCAGCACTATATCGCAACGATGTTGGGTGGGATGCTGAGTCACCTCACCATACAATCCCAGTAAAAACTACTCCAACTCCACAGAGACAGCACCCAATAAAACAAGAAGCGAAAAAAACAGGTCAGGGAGAGCTTAGATCAACTTGAATACCAAGGTGTGATTGAAACTTGCACCTCTTCCATGAATAATCCTTTGTTTCCCGTAATGAAACCCGATAATTCATACCGTCTAGTTTTGGACTACAGACATCTGAACACATGCACTAAAACATTTGCAGTATAAAATGCACATAGTGCCGCATTGATGAATAACATTGTGCGGAAAAAATACAAAACAACACTAGATATCTCCAATGGATTTTTCTGCCAAAATCTAGCGCCTGAAAGCAGATATCATCTGACAGCATGTTCAGCGCTAGGTTCCCAGCATCAATTTTGTCGACTCCCCCAAGGGTATAAGAATAGCCCTGGGTTGTTCTCCGCTAGGGTAACAGAGTTACTTCAGAATTTAGATGAAGAGGCATTGTCCTATGTAGATGATATTTATCTGACGGATGATGATTTAAAGGATCACTTGGCCAGGGTGAGCAACGTAATTTTGGGGTTCGCCTCGGAGGGCTACAAATTCAACTTTAAAAAATCTAAAATAGCCCACCTCAATGTCCTGTTTTTGGGATATGAATTATCAAGTGAAGGAAAAAGCCTGGCAGCTAACTTTTTAGAAAAGTGTGCGCTGCTCCAACCTCCTAGATCTTTGAAAAACTTACAATCCATATTGGGATTTTTACATTTTGGCAGAACATACATTTTGGATTACGCAGAAAAAGTAAAACCTTCCTACGACTTAAAAAGACCTGATTTCTCAGTTAGGTACTGGACACAGGAACACACAGATATTCTTCGTTCCCTACAAGCTGACATGATAGCATCAAAACACTTGCAGACACGCGTAAATGTCTGCAACCTGGTGATCCGTGTTATAGAGGTTCAATCTGGGTACACTTACCTAACCTACAATGAAGGAGAAACGGTACCCATAGCATATAAATCACACTTGTACACAAACGCTGAAATGCGCTTTGCTTCTACAGAAAAAATCCTGACAGCAGTACAGACTGCTGTAGTAAGAGAAAGAGCACTGGCTCAGGGGAAACGAATAATTGTCGTTACTCCGTTACCGGCCTTAGAGGCTGCTACAAAGGCAAGCGTTCCAAATGCTAAAGCCTTACATCCAAGATGGATACAATGGGCTAATTATCTCACTGCAACGGATGCAGAATACAGATATGACCCTAGTCTAAAAAGACAAGCATTCCTGTAATATGAACAAGAATATCCTCTACCAAATGAAATAATGCCTCTAGATCAGTATGAATATATCATTTACACTGACGGATCTGCTCAGCCGGCCATAGGAAGTAAACAGCAATACAGCGCTGCGTGTGCAATTGTGAAGGGTCGTATGCAGGATTGCAAGTTCCAATCCAGCAGTACGAAGAACAGTCTCCAGGAGCCTGCATGGCACAGCTAGCATAACTAAAAGCCCTGTTACTGGCACTAATAAATACGGATCGAGAATTCCCCACACTGATTGTGTGCGATTCTTTTTATTGTGTCCAGTCATATAACGAATATCTTCACTACTGGGGTCAAAATGGGTTTAAAGACTCAAAAGGTGGCACAATTAAGCATAAAATGCTATGGGAACAGGTAGCTGAGTTGAAAAACGAACTACCAAGAGCTCACGTGATACACACGCTGAGTCATCAACGTGATGGCGTTCACATTGAAGGGAATTCATTGGCTGATGAAGCCGCAAAGGGGGCAATACGTACTGCTGCCGTAGCTGCAATCGCTCGTTCAAAAACGAGAATAGACGGACAGATAATGGTAGCTGTCTTTGCTTCAGGCAAAAACAGCACAGCCTTACCGAAAGGTTTTCCACTCAAGTACTCCTACAAGTTAGATGCAAACAACATTCCGTATGCTCAAATTCCAGGAGTGGGGGATAGAGTAATACCAAACATGGATCGCAGATTAGGTTTAATTCTAGCTGCACACGAGGGTCTAGGTTCTGCACACGCAGGGATTACTGCAACGGTTTCTTTACTGAAACAACGCTATTGGTGGCCTGGTTTAACTAAACAGATGAAGAATTTTGTCTTACAATGCGACAACTGCCAGCAGATGAAGGGTTCCACTGTAGCGGGTCCAGAGAAGACACCACTACTAATATCAGACAGACCACTCACTTGTATCTATTTGGACCACTGCGGCCCCCTACAATCAGATGGGGCTTACAAGTATATCTTGGTGGCAGTGGATTCATGCTCCAGATTCCTATGGGTATGGCCTCAGCGCTCAGCTGACGCTCGAACTGTTATAAAAGATTTGCAAGTCTTTATAGGGACATACGCAGTTGGCACATTACATTCTGACCGTGACCCCGCATTTAGCTCTAGGGCTTACAAGGAAGCCATGGGAAGTTTGGGTGTAGCATTGCGGTACTCCTCTCCGTACCATCCAGAGGGAAATTCGGTTGTGGAGAGGAAAAACTGAGACTTAAAGCAATCTTTAACAGCAAGAGTATTAGGTTCGGGTGGTAGTTGGGTCAATCACTTATATGGGGTCCAAAGAGCCCTTAATAATATGCCAAGAAGTTCTCTAGGAGGTGTCACTCCTTACAAGGAAGGTCTTATTTGGGACGTGAATGTGCGTACCTGATCTCGATTATGAAAGCACAGTGGCGGATGAAAAACCATTTGATATCAATAAACGTTTGGCTGTTTTACAGGATCTGAATGAATCCCGGGCACTACTAAGCAACGTGCAAGTAAAACGCACCGCCACTAGGGAAGTCAAATCAGTCACGGCAAGAGCTGTCTGGATCCCACAAGTCGGGGATCTGGTCAGAGAAAAGATCGAGGACAAGAAAGAATTTGGGCCATCATACAGAAAGCCTGTACCTGTCCTAGCAGTCAAAGGAACAAGAACAGTACTTCTTCCGCCTCTTGCCGGTAAAAAAGAAAAGAGATTTGTCACCATTGATCTGATCAAACCACACTATGTGGCCGATACTGAATAGTAGGCCTTGTGGGCTCCTGGGTAGCTGACGCTCTCCTCTCGCTACCATACAGGGAGTTCAGACAGAAAGACTCATAACATTTGAAGAGTCACCAATACAAAATGATGGAATTTCCAACAATGAAATGGAACTCGTTCCTCTGGAAACAGAACTTCAAAACACAAATGAAAGACAAATTTCAATTCGGCCTAACACCAAAGTCTACATCAATATGCCTCAACAAGAGACACCTACCAGTTCAACAAAACCTGCTGAGCTACCAAAGATAGATCGAACTGCATCTAGCTACTTCATCGATTTTAATACCTTCTCTCTTGATCCCAGTGAACCTGAGACAACGCCAGCCCCAGTTTCCCGTAAACAACAAATTCGTGATTTCTACAGCTTTCTGAAAAAGACTTACTTAGTATCATCTTCGCTCCAGCTCTGGATAATAACTGGAATATTGTTTTTTCTGTTCTGGATTGGCCTAGTGACTGTTTTTTGCTTACTCGTGAATGGAAAATATCACCCAGAACGCTCTGCAGTATCAAATGTGAACTTTGTCCTGAAACCTCATACATCATCTCATCGTGAACAAAGAGACCAGTTTTCCGTGAACATTACAGCTGTTCCAATTCCTGATGGTATAGTTTGGGACAAGGTTGATTATGATGTATTTGGTCTCACTGAACTTTTGAAAATACCACATTTATTTAAAATTTCTCTAAATTATATCATTACCTCCAGTACATTTTCTGATGATTGGGATTTTGAAACTGTAAATAATATGTTGTCTGATTTGGAACAATCTGCTGCATTTTCAAGCACTGAAATGTTAGAGGACACATCTGATTTTGACAATATGTACTGTTGCCATCATTATGGTCATCACTTTTTACACAAATCCAGTATCCCACGAAATGTTTTCACATACCACCAATGGGAACATTGCCAGACACCACCAAAAGGTAGTTCAAAAACTTTTGCACAGGAAATTTTCTTATTTTTCAGGGTTTAACACTTCTGACCCGACCTCATACTACTATAAGGTTGCACCTACACCTGCACAGAAAAATATGCTGACTTACACCAAACATATTTATTCTGCATCCTTTATTTCCCAACTGTCTGAACAGGGTTCCGACTTATGGAAGGACACTATAGACACAAAATCAGTCTGGGGTTCTAAGGAATGGCAAGTTCAGGGAACAGAAGCACTATTTAGAGCGTGCCTCATTCCACAGCAGATAATATTTCTGAATGACACTGTGCAACAGACTTCCTGTCTTGGACTAGCCAAGAACAAGGATTTGAACACACCCCGGATTCCCACACCTTCACACATGAATTTTACATCATGTGGAGGGGATACAATAGATGACATCATGCAGAACAATCAGGGCTCGAGTCGGGGTACCACGCGGGTGGACGGCATCCCCCCACTTATTTTTCCGGGTTTTTACCGGGTGGACGCCGTCCCCCCTGCCCAAAAGATGGAGCCGGTACCCGAGTCTGCACCTGCGCGCGAATGATAGCCTTTCAAATGCACCCGAGGCTCAGACTAATCTCCACTTCCACCTCGCGCCCTCCCTTTGCCAGCCTTTCTCAGAGCACAGCCGAGGCGCCAAGGCTTCAAGGAGCTGCGCTGTCAACACGCCGAGCATGTCACTTCCAGGGACCCCGACAGATGCCGGTAGTGCCTACGGCCCGAGTCTGTAATAACCGTGTAATCCGAGGAATGGGTCCTGTGTATAGTGTGTTCTTGTGTTTTGAGTGACTGCCACTTATTGCAGTATTATACCTCTACTTGTATCTTGTATGTATTCACGCATTTCAGATGGAGACCGGCAAATTTTGTGACGTCACTTCCTGTCGTGACGTCACTTCCGGTGACACCACCTAACTTGGAGCGTCCCCCCACTTTTTTTTTTAGGACTTGTGCCCTGAGTACAATACTTCAGACCCCAATTGGAAGGGATGGTTAGTTTGGCCCACAGACACAAACAGATGTCAATCAAGATTCAAGGGTACAACCAAAGGGTTTAGTATCCATAGGCCAGACCAACGCTGTGTACAAAGAGAACATCCGGGGCTGGTGACAACATACAGTGTTGGGAAGTTGTGCCTCGATTGGCTAAAAACCTCGACACTGTCCCAGGTGAAACAGCACTTATCCTTACTCTCAGATGAGGTGGATTTAAGGGATTTTTTACTAGGTCCCCGAAAGCCACGTCAGAAACGTTTCTTATATGCTGTCTATAATGAAATCTGGAAAATCTCTCAACAAGAAGCTGCGGAGAGACTTCGGGAAATAGATAGAATTAACCTAGAAAAGGCGTTAGCTGTAGTTGACAATGGTATGACTACATTAACATCCAGGATTTATTTACTGGGCAACATTGTATCTTCTCCTATAGATATACTGGAACAGGACTTGTCCATACTACAACGCGGACAATCTCAACTACGTTCTATTATGTTATTAAGCTGGACGCTGCAATCATTGCGCGCAGGTTATGTGCCTTGGCGATTTATCAACAGTATGTCCCTATTTTCTGCATACAATCTAACTGAGAAGCAGATAACAATGGCACAAATGGGAGCAAAATATACAATGCTGCGTATTGAAAAACTAGACAAGTTACCTTTTACTGTGGCAGAATCACCATCCACAGAATGGTTAATCCATGGCCATATAACACTACCGGTCACAACTTTCCAGTTTTAGTATTGCCTTGAACAACAACAGGCGGGCAGATATGAAGCGATGGGTAGGGAATTCATCAAGGAATCTTGGGAATTGCCATACAGATTTCGATGCAGAAATGGGGACATGGAAGTGTTTCTCAGCGGTACCAACTGCGAAAATTCTTTAAGTGGATCCCTCATATGCCAGGATATCATGCTTCACGGGGCCTGTATTGATTCAGTTGCTAACTTATCCTGTCACTTGAAAGGGTCCCCGGCTGCTGTGATTAATCCGGTGTTCAAGTTGCTTTTGAATGGGAGTTACTTGATGCTGAATGATCAAGGTTGTTGTGGGATGATCCCGGGCATCTCATATCTTGTCACTGTAAGCTCCAGGGTTACTTGCTGTATGCAAGTATTGTTTCCACCGATCCATACAGTCAGGAAGGCGCCGTTATGGCCTTCGTTGAATGTTTCCTTTATACAGTTTGATACTCTGAGCCAAATGAAAGCCATGCTTTTACAGCAAACCGTGCCCTTAACCTCCGCCCGAGAAACTTATGATCTCCAGGTTGCAAGGTCCTCAGCTGGGATACAGGCACTAGTAGGAACAAACTGTCCTCTCCATTTCACAGAAATGGTACAACGTATCTTTAACATGTCTGATACGACGGGTATAGTACACCTATTTAAGACCATAGGTTCTGGAATGTTAAGCACCTTTCAGACAATCCTCGAAGTTATTCCCAACTTCACACACTCCGTATTCGGAAGCATTTTTGGAGGGCTTCCGCTGATCCTGTTCCTAATAGCAGGTATCCTGATTGTCATTTTTCTGCTGCGCAATGGACGTCCCAGTCACCAAGGAGATGGAAAAAACGCTCTTGGAGCGCCGATACCGTGACCGCATGGTACTCCATCTGGGTATACCTCGCCTTCGCTAACTAAGTGAATCTTGGTTCCTATCATTTAGACCTGTCTGGATCGACTGTATTCTGCCTGTCCTCCGATGCCTGTTCTGCAGACAAGAATGCGTGTTGGACCTCTGTCTAACACTTCCATCAGTTGCGCCACCGGACGTTGATGCTTTACTGGACCCGATAACGGCCCATGTTCTGCAGTGTCCTCAGCGTATTCCAATGTTGATGTCTGCATTCTTAGAGCCACCACAGGATGCTTCAGCTACTGTCGGAAAAGATACCAGCTCCTCAACAAATACTCAGGCCTTGGATGGCACACAGGCATCCCCAGCAGCGGCTGTGGAGAATACGGAGGAACATCTGTGCTCGATTGACCTGATCTGCGAGGTGCTGCAGGGACCGTCGTCTGCAATTGCAGGCAACAGTGATGTTGCGTCTCCCAGCCAGGACACATAAGCATTTGGCTCATCGTGTGCTGGGAAAATTCGGCTTTTTCAAAAACAACCAAATTTGGAATTTTAGACAATAGACACTTTTTCTAAACTGCATGGCTTTCAGTCACTCATTGTTCAAACTATGTATACAAACATATTTAGTACAGACTCCTATCGCTTGCAATATATGGGTTTTTTTAAGCATCTTTTAGGATTTTACTTTTTAAAGTACTATTTTTATGGACTAAATTAGTTGTTTGCGTACAACACCTAGCTATACATTATAGTTTTATTATGTCGTCCAGTCGGATGAGGAGTGGGTGTTATGTTTCATATAGGTACCCCAATATAGGCTCAGGTAGTCACATACCCTTTCACCTATATTCTCCCCTACCATTACACTACATAACGGTTCTTGGGACTGACCTTTTACCTAGTTACGATACTGCTTACAGAACGTAGGGTTTTCCCTGAAAACTGGCCTCATCCATTATGCATGAGGATTCTTGGAAAATCAGCAGGACTACCATCTCCTGCATAATAACTATGTATAAGGGCCATTCCTTCCGTCATCCTAAATCCGACATGACACAGCAAGGTAGATCCCCTGAGGGTACCCCTTTGGGTATATAAACACCATATCTTGCTGAGGTAGTCAGAGGAGAAAAGGACTTCCATGCTGACACACTGACGCGAGACGCTGAGGTTCCTGCACGCAGACACTCCAGCTCGCAGTGGTCTGACATCCCTCGCGGGGTGTCCATCTCAAAACCAAGACGGGGTCTCACAGTCTCTCACTTCAGGTAATGGGGTTGACTTTATCCTAGAGGGATTCTTGGCTTTTCCACCTACATACATGCTAAGTACACTTAGGTACATCTAGTTAGGGTCGCATCGTAGGAGTACGCATTTTACTGTCATGTATTTTATATACTTGCCTGTATTCATTGTTTTAGCACGATGGTAGAAATCTACCATCCCTTTATTCTGTTAGTGCTTCTAATCATTTATATCTGTTTCTGTCTAATGGTTGTTTCAGCACACCTATTTTACACTTGAATGACGCTGGTTCAATAAATACTTATTGAAAAACGTTCCCACCGTTTATTCTGTGTATCTCTCTGAGACAAAGTGAGCACGAGTGACTGAGCGAAATGTATCACACTGTTTCCACGATCCTGAGGGATCAGGGTTGTCATGTTCGATAGTTGCCAAGAACTATTCTATCCTTGGTAAGAGGGGTTTCTAGTGGCACTGTGAGCTAGCTGGTATACAGGCGAACATACCCGGTGGGGGTGTCCGGAATCAGTCAGGACACCAAGCCCACAGTCTATGTTGTCTAAACGTGCAGATCCTATATAGGTTTATAGGAACTACACAACACCATGATTCTGCCAGAAACAGGGCATCAGGGGCATCATCCAGCAGGAAATTGTAGATATGCTGTTGATGGCTTGAGAGGGAGCAGCAATTAATGCTGAAAAACTGGAACTTGCTACTTCAGGTACTACGTAAGGTGGTAGCATCATTGCTCCATAATCCCGGGGTGCGAGTAATCTCTTCGCTGGAAGAGCTGAAAATGTTCTCACTTGGGCTACATGAGAAGTTGCAGTGGTTGCAACTTTGTAGGCCAGTTTGAGGGTCTAGAGAAGCCCAAAAGGCCTCTCAGCAGGCAGGACGTAGTGCCTTGAGTTGGTCAATTGAAAATACCTTTCCAACTGGCTTGAAAGATGCAGGGTTCCAGGCCCCGTTCGGGCACAGACGGGTGCAGGCGGGCTTGCCTTAGGCATGCTTTTATGGCGTCTGTGATGCACCCGCTGCATGCGTCCACTTCGCGTCCACGCCACGGCCGCTCTTAAGTAGAGCTGGGCGTGAAGAAGAGCTAGACCACTAACCAAGCAGTAAAAGCGGACCAAGCCAATGTGACCCCTTATCGGGACAGAGGTGAGTGGGGAACTTAAACACATGCACCATGCTCATCAAGCTCTCCCAAAGTAAATAAAAAGGTAAATAGGCCCCAGGTCCCTCCAACACAATTAGTAGCACAATGCGAACCAAGAAAATGATTTTAAAAAAGACTAACAAAGTGGTGCCAGCAGAAACCTTACCTGAGCCTTGTGGATGCCCTGAAAATCAAGTATAGACTGGTCCATTGCTGAGGAACATTGGCACATCTAGACTATTTTGTTTTCAAAGAATAGAGCAAAAGAGTGACATGCATCGTGTTACTAGTTTATTTCCAGGTGCCACCTGGTGCTTAATTTGTAAACACAGAGGTACATATTCACTCCTTTACACCTCGTAGGGCTCAATCATAATTCACACACAACCCGGGTGACAAATCAGTGCTGGAAGAGGAGGCATATAGAAGATCATATGAAACTAGCAAAATGCAGAATGTAGGAAGGCAGCAAGAAAACAAGGGGCTAAGTAATCTGTAATCTGTATCTTCCCTGAGATTGTAATCGTTAATCTGTAAACTGCTGTACCCCCACTCACTCCTCTCCTGAATGCAGAAACAATAATTCAGAGAGCGAGTATTGCTAAGTGACCGCGGGCACTTACAGGTTCTGGATACAGGGAAGAAACAGTTTGCAGATTACGGACTCCTTTTTTTAGAAGAGGAGTAAATTACAAAACACTGATTCCTGGTTCAGAAAACGAAATGGTTACAGAGTACTGGATCCTGCTTTGGAGGAGTTCGAGAATCGTAATTACAGTGTCTCAGAGAAGAAACAGGTTCCAGACCACATACTCCTGGTGGGAACATCTTACAGGTACCGTTCCTAGGCCAGGGACGGAACAGTTTGCGGTCTGTAATTCCACAGGAGAGTAAAATGGGTTTGCCCCTGTAACGAATCTCTCGCTCAAGCACTTTCACTTGATTTTATGTTCTCTCCTTAGACTGTTTGAATAGAGTGACTAACTTGCATTATCTTGTTATCCACAATTGTATGGCGCTAATCACAATCGCCATCATACCACATTCGATAGCCGGGTGCCATTTTGTGCACATTAGGGATGGCCATCATTCAGATAAGAGACAGCGTCTCTTGTTTTGTTGTGCTTCCACGTTATCTGGGTTTCGTGTCTCAGTTGACTAATAGATCCATTCCAGGAACCTTTGATCGACTTAGTGGTCACATGTTCAAATTCCGGCTGGTCCACTCATCCTTGTGAGGTTGATTAAATAAGTGCTATTGAGTTGGGTAACAATAAGTTTGGGTTATGCATAATCAAGATGCCCCAAGGGAGTGAATGTATGCTTTACAGATATAAAGGTTATGGTTTGGAGAGAGTTTATTAGATTTTAAGTTTGAAAATGGTTTGTGTGAGTTAGTGTGAAAGTAAAATGTGTTCAATCTAGGAATATGTTTGCGGTGTTTCATTCGCACACCTGGGTGCACTAAAGTACTTTCCATTTTTCTCTTGGTTGAAACTTATGAGATCAATTCTCCATTGCTCACCCCTGAGAATATAGTGCTTTTTATACATGCATCACAACTTAGATTTGTGCTTTTAATGCGATATTGTGCAAGTGGGGGTTCATGCTAGTTTTATCTGTGTGTTTCTATAATGCATGTTGATGTGGTGCATGACTGTGTTGATGTGGCAGTGCTTTGCAAACTATTTGGCTTCGGTGATATTTTGCACCCATAATGGTTTGGGGGGTTGCTGTAGTGTGTGCTGAGAATGACCAGAAAGGTGCTTGGGACTCCTGAGGTTGTATTTGGGTATAGTGCAAGCCCCAAATGAGGACTGCAAGACTTCGGGGTGATGTAATACCTCGTGTCTCGGTTGAGCGACCTGTGCCTTAATGTGGAGAAAGTGTTCTTTACCAAGAGCGAAAAAAGCTGTTTCACATGACCCAGACATCTGAATAATCCTGGTCTGAGCTCCCCTAATATGTTATGCACTGTGTTTAGTACTCTTGAACTAGTGATAGATCTCAGCCGAGTTCCCTCTGTAGCAGGGAAGTTTGGGTTTTGATTATAACATTAGCATTAGAGGTGAGTGAACCAGTGCTTAATTTGAGGCAGTGGTTTCCGGTGCTCAGCACAAGCACTTAATTATCAACACCAACACTCATGACAGTGTGCCACATGGTGGCTCTGTTTGACTAATTTTGGGTTGAGCACAACAACAGTTGTTTGATAATTGAATATACATTAAAAATGACTAATACCTGCCGCCCTAGCCATTCTTATAACTTTAGGTGGCTTGGAGTAGTCTGAATTGTCACACTTATAAGAGTGTGAAGGTTAGTAGTTGTGTTGGTACTGTCATTTGCAGCGCTGGCAGGGGCAATGGGTAGCACAAGCTCAGTGCCCCCCTGACAAGGGACTTGGCACTTAATTTTTTTTTACAAATTAAGCAGTGGGGTGAACCATTGAAAACTCGAGCCAGGCTCGAGCCTAAAGCCTGGCTCTGGTTTAACTCAAAGTTCTGTTGGAACCTTGAGCCCATAACGAGCCGAATTTTCATGTGGCTTCTGCCTGCCTTCCCCCCTCTGCCCAGGATGTGGCGTAATGGCCAGAGCTGTAGACTGTATAACTCTGGGACCAGGTTGGAGTCTCGGCATCAGATCAATATCCTGTACTTAATCTCCACATGCCTATAAACAATGCATGTGACCTTGTGTAATGTAACTGGTGCTCATGTAAAGTGCTCCAATACCTTCTGGTTGAGTTTGCACTATATTTCCGAAAATGCGCCAAGAGGTAAAAAAACAAAGCCTTAACATAAGGGAAGACAAATAGCCATTTACTGAGTGATTTTCCCAAAATGTAGCTGGACAAAATTGCGTCTTCCTGCTTAAAGTGTGTGACGGCTGCTACCAAAACCAAGTGGTGGGGCAGTGCGGGGGTGGGGGGGAATATATAAAGGAAAAAAAGGACTTACCTGCCGCTACTGGAGTCCAGCTTCTTCCAGGATCGTGCACACTGCACTGGCTCCCAGACTTCCCACCCAATCCAGAAGCTGCTCCGATGCTATTACCCAGCATGAGAGAAGGGCCGGGATAGGTCTAAACGGGCTGGATTGACGCTTGCTCAGAGACAGGGAGCCTGTGCCTCTTCTCCCACCGGCTGTGCAAAACAGCTTGGTTGGGGAAATGTAAGTGCGCATGTTGATTTGGCTGTCCTAAGACAGCCATCCAAACCGACACACGCACTTACGCAACTCTCCTCCTCCCTGCTCAGTCTGCTACCGTCATAGACGATGGCCCCGCCCTAGACTCGGGCCACTCTGCTCAGCCAGGGAAAAATAAAATTATAATAAATAGTTTTATTATTATGTAAAAAAAATGTATCTCCTGGCTCTGACCAGTGGGACGACGCTCCTCCGCCATAACGGAGGAGCCACCCCTGGATCTTAGGCAAATATTTTATTTCACCAAAACTTTTTTTCTTCATTATCGCTTATGAAAGCATTTTCAAAAATGTGAGTTCAGACTATCTGTTGTACAGAACTATCACTTTTAAAAGGTACTTCTCACTGCCGTGCTATAATGTGCCCTATTAATATCAAAGCTTCAACGTGTTAAAGAAATACACTTTTTTGAATTTTGAAGAGACTCTATCCTATTTTATGTGATGTTTGTTGTATGATTTACATAGCAAATATTTCCAGGGCTCGGCTCAATCCTGGATCTAAGATCCAAGCTAGACCTTTGGCTCGGCTCTCCCTGTTAATTTGTCAGCTCACCCCCCTCTAATTAGCATGACACATAGCCAGTTCCTTGACCAGGAAACACCTTGCGGAATGAAACACCTAAACACTTTAACAGTTTGAGAGTTATTGGGGTTGTATATATGCATGTATTGTTATTTCAAATGCGCGAACGCAGCTGGCTAGCAAGGTAGTGCTGTACAGAGGCCAGCCAGGGTTATTGGGTGCCGTCCATTTTGTGAGCTCCCTCTTGTATAAGGAGGTGCAAGTCACACATGATGTCACCTCCCTCATCAGACACTGGTTCGGGTCCTGCTCTTTCCACCTATAAGGGATTGCAATCAGGTGAGTAAATATAATCAGTCCAATAGAAGCCAACCAAGACTGAAATACCCATAATGCATTAGTTTGTCACCCAAAGCCCAAGATTGGAAACAGTGCATATGGTGAAATAGTGCGAGGTAACCGCTTTAAAATGCCAATATAGCCAGGTACCCTGGGTAGGTAAGTGCTGGGTATCACTAGGAGTAAATGATAGCTTAGGGTTCCTTATTCGCTGGCCCCTGCCTCAATGAAGGAGCAGGTACATAGGTTACAAAATATCGGGAATTGTATTAATCCGTGGTTCTGGAGCCACTTTCTTCTTGTTCAGGTACATGTGATGTTTCTCACGAAATATTTTCTTCATTTTGCTGAGAGAATAGGGGGCCGGACCTATATATAATTTCTGCCTGCACCGGAATGTTGGCATGGGGCGAATGTAGGTGGTTTGCAGTTTGCACCACGTTTGACCTAGAAAACCTTCCAGCAGTCATGACAGACCTGAACCGAGCGGGCGCTAGGACCCAGCGTCGGCGAGGGGCCGGCCCAGACTGAATGGGAATCCACTGTGCTGGAGGAACAGAGACAAAACACACACAAAGGAGGGGAGGGCGGGAGCTGTCCATGGTAGAGCGCGAGACTGCAAGAGAGCTGCCCTGGGTTGGGGAGGCTGCTGCGGGGGGAGAGCGGCGCAGGTGCGTCCTCTACTGGCCGGGCACAGACTGGGGGAGACCGCAGCCGATGACAGAGAGCTGGGGTCCTCACACAAGCGCGGACCCCTTAGGAATATAAAGCCCCCCCCCGAAACCAGTCCCCCCGCCTTGAAAACTGCGCCCCCCCCAATTGAAAACGTCACCGTCCTGTGTATGAGAAGGTCGCCCCACATCTCCACCCACCTTGTCCACGGGAAAGAGGGGCCCTCTTCTGTGAGAGACGGGTCAGCGGCGCGGGGGAGCAGCAATCCGACCCCCAACCACCGGCCCCCTCCAGCCCGGCTGAGGATGGCTCCGAGAACAAAGAGGCGGCGGCAGCGGAGCCCCTGCGGGGGGCGCTGAGGCGGTGAGCCTCTGAGGCGAGGAGACATCCCCCGCTCAGGTAAGACCCTCTCAGGCAGCGACAGCGGCTATAAATAGGACCGACCCTGGAAAACAGTGTGCACCTGGGGTAGAAGTGAGGTGGAGGGGGTTGTGTGCGCCAGGGGCCCCGGTGAGTGAGCCCTTCATGTGTATAAGAAGAACACAGGGGTAGATATCCCCATCCTGTGTGTGAGATGACACACAGGTACCCCCCAATCCGCCCTACGTAGAGAACATCATACGATGATGGCCTTTGATAACCCTTTCCTATGTGTGAGGGTTTCTTGCAGTAATGCCAGTATGTGAAGGCCTTTGAGGACCTTGTCCGATCACTCGTGAGGGAGAGCGCGCGCCACCAGTGCTTGTGAAGGCATCTCAAGGAGAGAGATCCATCCTTTGTGATGGGCCTCTGTGGTGAGAGGCCGGTGCTGTATGTATGAGGGCTCCCCGGGACGAGAACAATGCCCTCGTGTGTGTGTGTGCGCGAGCGTGTGTTTACCTGCGGGTTAATGCCTGAAATACACATCTCGGATTGCGAGCAACGGTGTGAGATTCACATCCCATGTTGTGAGAACACTCCTGTGTGAGATTCACGTAACAGCTTGTGATGACACCCCTTTGGGAGATTTACATCCAATGTTGTACGGGTCCCTGTTGCATTCATGACCATGTTGTGAGAACATCCCAGCGTGAGATTCATGTCCCATGTTATGATGGCACCCATGGGTGATATTCACATTCAATGTTGCGAGGCCCTCTTTGGGAGACTCACGTTCCATGACATGGGAATAACCCCGTGTGAGATGCGCGTTCAATGTAGTGAGCCCCATTGTCTGATATTCACGTTTTGTGCTGCAGGGGCCTGTTCGAAATGCACATCCCCTGTTGTGAGAACACCTCCATGTTAGATTCACATCCCATGTAGAGAGGACCGGTCTGTGAGATTCACGACTCATGTTCTGAGAGTCTTGTGTGAGATGCACGTCCTATGTTGTGAGAGTCCGAGTGTGGGATTCACATACGTGCTGTGAGGGTCCTGTTTGAGATTCACACCCCCATGTTGAGATAGTCCTGTGTGAGATTCACGTCCCATGTTGCGAGGGCCCTGTGTGAGACTCACATCCTACATTTTGAAGGTCCTGTGAGATTCACGTCTCATGTTGTGAGGATCAGTGAGGAGAATTCACATCCTACGCTGAGAGGCCCCTGAGTGAGATCGACGTCTCACAATAAGCTAGCCAAGTGTGAGATACACTTCCCATGTTGTGAGGGCCCGTGTGTGAGATACACGTCCCATGTTGTGAGGGCCCGTGTGTGAGATACACGTCCCATGTTGTGAGGGCCCGTGTGTGATATACACGTCCCATGTTGTGGGGGCCCTGTGTGAGACTCACATCCTACATTTTGAAGGTGTTGTGAGATTCACGTCCCGTGTTGTGAAGACCCGTATTGGAGGCTGACATTCCAAACTAAGAGGGCCTCTGAGTGACACTGACGTCTCATAATACGAGGGCCACTTTGCGAGAGTCACATCCCATGTTCTGAGGCCCCAGAGTGAGAGGTGTGGCCTGGTTCGTCGGGTCCCTGAAATCTGGATGCGAGCCCCATCGAATCATCAGGGTTGGATTGGGATTAAAAATCGACCGGGCACGCTAAAAAAAAGTGGCCCACATTTGCATATTGCCTTTCCACAAAACACTGCTTCGGCGAAGTTTTATAAACAAAAAGAGGGGGGGGGGGAGGGGGGATTAAAAAAATGCACGGATTAGTTTACACTGGTTAAACACACCTGAAAACAAGTGAGGCCACTTCTGCTCAGGCCCCCTGCCCCCGCTCAATATGCATACATAATGGGCCGGCCCAGGGAGAGGAAGGGAGTGACACCTCTGCCTGTTCCTAAATGGGAGGTAATGGGCGCCCATCTGCCTCCAGAAAGGCCACTCATGCACCCACTGGGCCGCTGGCGGTATCAGAACAATGCAGAAACCACCCAAATCGGCCCCCTCAGACTGCTAAAAAAAAACAGCCCACAGCTGGAATTCGAATACCGGCCCCTCGGGCATTGCCCGAATGCCCACGTTACCAATCCCACGCTGCCCATCGTGTTATACGAGGTTCCATGGCTCTGGCCCGAGTGCGTTGTAGGCGCGCTTGATGGGAGCTATCTGTTGGAATTAAGAACCAAAAGAATCGAATGTTTTGCAGACAATGTAAGTGTTTGGTTGGGGCAGACATTGAGGAAGAGGTATCTCTAGTGGAAAACGGGTGTGAAAAGCAGATGCCCCTCTCTAAACCACAACCGTAGGCGCCATGACTGACCCTACTCTGAAACAAGAGAAAGCAGAAGTGCAAACCCTCCCCCCCACCCCAACACAACTCACTCTCACACCCTCCTGGCTTCACTCAGTGGATTGTGATGTGTTCTCTGGAGTGGATCAACTAAAAACTAAGGTTACAGAAATTTGAAACAAATTACAAAAAAAGTTAATTTACAGAGGCCTCTAGATGAACATATTTAAAGCAGTCCGAAATGCAAGTTGCACGTAGTATGTATGCAGGGCCGAATGACGAGGCCTATTAGAAAATGTTTGGTCTAAAATGTCCCTTCCTCTTTCTGCCTCCAAGTTCTCAGCAATCTGCAACCCTGTGTCCATGGTCTGCCTTTACTCAGCCGTCGTGACATTTTCCTGTATCCTGGGATAGCCACCGTGTTGTAGGGCATGTTGTGAGAGTCCCTACCTAGCCTTACAGTGATAGGTAACTGCTGAGACACCCATCGTTTCACAAGAGGCATTTTTGGAGAAATGACGTTATATGACAGCACCGTTCTATGCTTAAAGGATCTTGGATGAGAGGCCTAACCATTGTATAAGGGCAACAGTGCCCGATTCTTCCAAGGTGTTCCGGATTAAAGCCTACGATTGCCCAGTGAGCGCCCCCCGGTTTGACTCACACCCAGCGTTGTGAAGCCTCAAGGTGACCATCGGGTCCCTTGTCGTGACGGTCCCTGGATCAGAATCCTGCCGCTTGTCGCGAAGACCCCTCGGAGAGACCCACCGGGGTCTCCTGTTTTGATCCAGAGGTCTGTAGTGGTTGCGCATCCTTGAGCCCTGTCTTCCTCTGGCAGGACAGGCTCTGCCGTGGAACGCATCGCGCGCCAGGCGTCCTCGCGCCAGTGAAGCAGCCCTTGCGCCCTGTGTGTTTACATGCTCACCCCTGCTGTACTCCGGGCTGTTCAATCGCGACGGAGGTCAGCAGGGGGCATGTGGACATGAGTCTGTTCATTGCCGAGATCCGCTTGAAGTCCTCAGGCAGATGCGGCGCCAAGTGCCCATTGTCGATGGCCGGGGGCACTTTTCAGTAGCAAATGGCGAGTACCTGTACTTCTATATTTGTTTCAATCACAGGGCACGTGCACCTGTCACAGAAGAAGGGGAATGTTAAGCGCAAAAATATTGCACCCACGGGGGTCTTCGGGATCAATTGGACGAAAATAGTGCGTGCCCGGCCTTCTGACGGCGTGGAAGACAGGTCTGTTGGGACCTTTGTGCGGATCTTACAGACCTGTGTAGGTTAGCGTGATGGCCGCTTGTGACCTCTGCGGGGATCTACCAGGGGTTGTTTGTTGATCGTTATTGAGCTCTATGACCTTTTTCTGACCGGGCTGTCGGAGGCATCTATTTCAAAGGAGGTATGTGTCTCAGCACGACGAGGCCACATTGACGGTAGATGTGCGTTATACC
The DNA here is from genome assembly GCA_963921515.1 of Calotriton arnoldi. Taxonomy (NCBI): domain Eukaryota; kingdom Metazoa; phylum Chordata; class Amphibia; order Caudata; family Salamandridae; genus Calotriton; species Calotriton arnoldi. The sequence continues at coordinate 3,170,414 of CAWUFW010000375.1, forward strand.
AAGACCGAAAAGACACCAATAGCTGTGCGTCACTAATGCCACATCTTCGTGAGCATGTATTAGATTCATTGATGGTTGCTGATGGTGGCCAAAGAGGCCAAGCACTGGATGGGCACTGGAGACTGTATTCCTCCCATCGCTCGTAGACATTCTTTACCCGGACCCGAATAATGACTCGTCTCATGGATAGGGTTCTATACCGAAGTTTTGAGGTCTGTAAGTCTTGCAAATGACAGGGCAGGGTCACTATTATCCAGTTTAATGAAAGGATTCGTACCGATTTCAGAACGATTGAAGTGTAAGTTTGCCATGCCGTGAATCGAACACGCGACACACTGGGCACACAGCAGATATCAGCAGTGGGTGTTTAATTTGATGGAAGGCAGGAGAAATGTGTAGTAGGTTTCCCAACTACCTTACTCTATTTTTTGTTCGTGAGAGTTGCTTGCCATTCGTTGCCCATACTATACACTTATTAGGGCAGGGCTGGCAAGTTGGCGCGGGCAACCTGGACCCACTTTCGGGGCGACAATATTCATAGGGGCGCTCGGAGCTGTCTGCATTAAGGTCACGCAGCAATCTCCCTCTGACCCAAGGCTTTAAGTGGGATAAAAAAAAGTGTGTGTGTGTGTAGTTCTCTAAAAGGGGCATGGCCTATGTAATTAAAGGCGTGGCTTAAACACATAAGCTACATTTCTGTGATCCCTGTAATGTACCACCCGACCGGTAGTTTGGTGCAAGATTAAGTCAAACATGTAAAATATAAACAGAAACTAAATCACTGACCTGAAATACCTTAACGTTTTTAATATTAATTGTTCAGAAATCAATCAGTGTTATTTCCCTGTACAGTTAAGGACATGAATTTAGGGCATGAAAAGGACCCGCTTCAATGTCCATTTTTTTATTAATTAACAGATCGGAGATCCAGAGGGACCGGGCCCACTTATAGCCCTACTCGGAACCAGTGATTTAGCTTACCCTGCTTTTAAATTTTACTAGAGGCAACAGGAATCAGTTTTAACACCTACTCCGGCGCCTACCTTCCCCTCCCCTGCCCATCTTCATCTCACTCCCTACCATCTACTCCAAGCTCCCACCACCCGACCCTCACCAACACCTTGGCACTAGTGTAGAGAAGCATGCTGAGGGGGATTCATTTGAGATGGGGCCCAGCATGGGGTTGTATGACAGAGGCACGCATGGCTGAACCACGTGTGCCTCTACAACGCAGTCTCAACCACAAATGTGTCTTAACCATGCATGCCTTTACCACGCATGCCTTTACCATGCAATTTCGTTGTAAAGGCATGATTAGTAATGGGATATGCATGGTAAAGATCACCACTACTTAACCACAACAACCTGGCGACGATCCAGGACAGGGAACTAGAGGCACGGGGTATTAGGAGTAGGCAGCCTCCACATCAAACTGATTACCACACAAAGCCTCTCCTAGTTATTGACCTGATTGCTATAATGTCTACTATATAAGTGTAGACATCTCACAAAAAGTGAAAGACTGGTCTCACACACCACCTGGTGTCATGCTTCATCATTGACCAGTCCTCGCCCTCTAAAAACTTGGTTTGATAGAGGGCGGGCATACACCTGAAGACAGGGATGCACTTCTAAAACTAAGTGGGGGCCCTTAACAAGAAAGTGAAGTTAAAAAGCCATTACGGATGTCAAACCTCTTTTTAATATGACTGACATCTGTATGGGGTTTAAAAGAAGTGATCGGTGTGTTGGGGATATCGTGGTCCCCCCACCGTATAACTAATGGTCAACATGTTTCTGCCTAGTGGCCCAAACGGGTCCGTGGCATTCATCAGGACCTATCATACACCAACGGGCTCCTACCTTACCATTCAGTGTAGGTGAGGTATCCACTACGTGGGGTGATCAGGGTCACCCACCACAGATTTGCGGCTGTATTATTCCAGCCCTATTCCCTAGGACCTACTTTCCCCATAGGTAGAGTGAGAAAGGAGGACCCCTTAGGTCACATGCCTGTTGTTGATGGGATCTCCCGCTGCTGCACCTATGTCTGCATGTCTCACCTCCTCGCCGGTCCACTAGGCAGAAACATGTTGACCATTAGTCTTCAGGTGTATGCCCGCCCTCTATCAAACCAAGTTTTTAGAGGGCGAGGACTGGTCAATGATGAAGCATGACACCAGGTGGTGTGTGAGACCAGTCTTTCACTTATTGTGAGATGTCTACACTTATATAGTAGACATTATAGCAATCAGGTCAATAACTAGGAGAGGCTTTGTGTGGTAATCAAAGATCACCACTACCCTGACCCCACCGCCCTAAGCCCTAAACTCCTATCACCTACCCGCCCCCCCTCCCTGAGGCCTACAACCTACCCCACCCTGCCCTTAAAACTTCCCCTTCCCCTCCCCCACCCTGAAGTCTAAAACCCTGCTCCTTCCAAAAACTACCCTGACACCCTGCCCTGAGCCCTACATAACCCACGCTGCCCTTAAAACTACCCCTTCCCCTGCGCTGAGGCCTAAAACACCGTCCCCCTTTAAAAAACACGACCCTGCCCCCCGCCCTGAGCCCTAAATCCGACATCCACCCCTAAAAATTACCCCAACCCAGCCCTTAGAACTAGCCAACCCCTCCCCCCGCCCTGAGCGCTAAACCCTTCCACCTTTTAAAAAAAGTGCCCGACACCCCCAACCTGAACCCTAAAACCACCCCATACCCCTAAAAACTACCCCCCCAAACTCGTCCCCAGCCCTTAAAACTACCTGACCCCTCCCCCACCCTGAGCCCTAAAACCGACCCTCCACTCCTAAAAACTACCCCTCCAAACCCGGCCCCAACCCCATGTAACTGTGTGCGTCCAGAGCTTCCTGTTCCGATGATTTCTCTTCCGCTCCCCGCCCATCTTGACACTAGAGCACTATCTGCCTTAGCCACACATATGCGTGTTTAAGGCACTTGCGTGGCTCAGGCAAGCGTGGTTACGCTTGAGGGGAAACGGCATGCGTAGCTCAGCCTGCGTTGTAAAGGACTTTTCCCGCTGCGTGGATATTAGTGCTCAGAGCCCAGTCACTGCTCTGGTGTAATCAGCGAGGCACCTGTGAACAGAAAAGGCCCCCCTGTTGCCTGATTATACTTAGCTTGTGCATCCAGGGCACCAAGTGCCCCCCAGAGCGTTATCTGAGCAAAGATGGGCCCTGACTACTGCTGTCCTAGGGGAACGTGCTCTGCTTGTGCTGCACATCCAGTGTGCCTATGATGCTTGCTCCGCTGCTACCTGTGCTGTACCTGATACTTGTCTGAGGGAAGCTTGCGCTGGTGGGTTACTGTTGGTTTATGTAAGGCCTGTTCTGTTTGTGTGTGTTGTGCAGGGTCTCGCCCTGATGCTGCCGGTGTTGCACTTCTGCTGCTGCGTTTAGCCCTACCCTATCAGAAGGGCCACTGGAGTTATAGGATTGTGTGGCCGCGGCGTTTTCCGCATATTTATATATTTGTTGCCTTTGCCCCATAGTCCATCATGTGTGGCTTAAGCTGCAGATTTTAACAAAACAAAATGTTTGCAGCTCAAACACATCAAAAGCTACTAAAAACGTGGCGTCTTGGGTCCCTGCGCAGTGGAAAGCCCTTCGCAAATGTTAACTGGTCATATTTCAATTGCTTATTGCTGTCTGTGGGTATTAAACTGGGACTAATGAGGTGAAAGCTTTGGCCAGTGTTAACGGGTAAAAATGACACAACAATGAAGTAATACTATCACAAAATAGTCTGCATAATTCTGCATATGCATAAATCATAATACAACCCTGCAGCATAATGTGGTCATCCCCTGTCACATAACTTCAGTGGCCCTTCATATCAGTAAGGGGCCCAGTGCAGACATGGCGTCAGCGCTGAAGGCGAGGGCTCTCCCAGGGGTCGTTGTTGGAATGGTTTATCGGGGCCAACTGCGGGCACTTGGCACAGTCGAGTGGCAGACGAGTGACAAGGCGGTGCCACTAGAGGCGGGGGCAGGGGACGCTTCGCTATTTTTACCGTGAGATGGTGGAACCAGGGGCGGCTGGCGGCCTGACAGATCCGGAGCAGGGAGACGGATGGCGGGTGTCCCAGCCACAGCGCGCCGGGAAGCGGATGGAGAAATTAATTACAAAGCGTGGAAAGGGCGCTACACGATTAAAACGGAGGCCGTAACCTTCCTTGAAGAATCCGTCGAGCGGGGGGCGTCGTCTCTGCTATGTACATTGCCTCACTGACTGCCAGGGTCGCCACCCATTATGGTTGGACTGACCAGGCCTTGAAAACCAAAAACCGAGATGTTTTACAAACATAGAAGTAGGACTGATATTTGGCATCGACTGCAGAGCACAGAATGAGTTAATATACAGCGCTCCTCACGATAGAATACAAAGGCAATGAGGTAATAAGAAATTAAAGGCAACTTTTACACAGTATCGTCTGAGTTAACAAAACTGCTTTCTGCTAGGAGCTGTTAACTAATCTGTACCGGAAGAGATGAAAACGTGCCTTCCTGTGTATTCTGTGGACTCTCTGAAAACCGAGTGTTGCTAAATATATAGAAATATGCGAGGTCAGTTGCGTCCCACGTGAGAGGTGTTCTCTCCTATCCTTATTTTTGTTGTTGCCTCTGTTTCCATGGTGTGCTTCCTTTAGTGGTGCATAGCCAGGACCACTGGAATTATGTGGCAGGGGAAGACCAAATTATGCGGCAGGGTTGACTAAATTATGTAGCAAGAAATAACAATTTATGCGGCTGCAGCATTTTTTTGTGATAGTATTACTTAATTTTTTTCTTATCTACACATGGTTACACTGGCCAAATATTCACCTTATTAGTACCAGTTTAACACCCAAATACAACAATAAGCAATTAAAAATCAACCTTTGCAAATCACTTTCCACTATGGGGATGGGGGGGGGACACACATCACCACATTTTTAGTAACTTTTGATGTTTGAGCCAGAATTTTTTTTTTGTGTAAAATCAGAAGATTATGCAGCAGATGATGGATTATGTGACAAATGCAGAAAATCCATAATTATGGAGAAAATGCCGCAGCTGCAGAATCTCATTATTCCAGTGGCCCTGTTTAGAGCGGGTGCTTATTTATATGGATTTTTCCACAAATGTATTAGAGACCTTTCCATAAAAACAGAAGTCATGAATTACAACAAATTTATAATTTCAGTTGTTATGACATGAGAAAAAAGGTATGCACATTATGGCGCTGTTGGGGACGTAAGAGCAGATTAAGTGCGGGGCACGACCGGGAAAGTCCTAAATGGTGGTGGTGCATGTTTACAGATGTTGGCGTGTAATCGCAGTGGGTGGGTTTCAGTGGCGTGCAACCAGTATGTGGACCCTACGGGTGGCAAAACATTGTTGAAAGCGCGTAGAGAAGTCCATCGGGGAGAGGTCTGCAATGTCAGGAGTAGGTGGTTTTCAGCTGTTTTTTGAAGGACATAAAGTATTGGTCATGTATGATATTTAAGGGGATGTCATTCCAGACCTTCGGAGCAAAACCAGAAAAGGATTGTCGGTGAGGGCTTTGTTACTCCAGGTGGAAATGCTGGTGCTGGGCTGTGTCCCCATCTGCCTGTCTGCCTGGCAGTATTCATTTATTTCTCTGATGAGGGAGATGTTTAGATTTATAAAGCTTTGAATATACATAATGCAGACAAATTTGAGGGTGTAGAGGGCTCGGAGTGGGAGCCAGTGGAGTTTTACTAAGTGCAGACTTGACGTGGTGATATTTCTTTGTGTCTGTGTCCATGCTTACAGCTGAATGGAAGGCTGCTTACAATAGGGCTATCTCAGTAGCCAGGAGCCACCCAGCTTCTCACCCGGCCTTTGCCACTGACTGCAAGGGGCATCACCGTTCCGTTGTCAGGTGCAATTGTCTCTGCTCCAGATACTGTTTCTGTGGCCTCAGACGTACTTGAGAGAGATTTCCTCCCACCCTCTACACCAAATGTCACTACCTGCTTATGTTACGCCACTCTCAGATTTCATGTCAGACGATAGGGTCATCCCCTTTTGTGCTCTGGTTTGATTAATACATCTGTCTCCTGGGTACACCACTGACACAGGCCATCGGGAAAGGAGGTGGCATTTCCTTCTGTTTATGGGCAGTGTTTAGGTTTCGTCTGCACCGCGCTTGCGCTGTGCTTGAGAAATCAATTGCTTTTACTATAAACAAAAGGGACTTACATCCCGCCTCCTCTCTTTCCTGGCTTCTCATTGGTTCTTGTGTGTGCCACTTCCCTTTCCTCCATTTCTATTGACTGTAGCATATTTTCCTGCATTTACCAATGCTTGTTCCTCGTCTGCTTCTCTTATCAGTTTCCCGCTGCCAAAATACTGTTAACAGCCGCTTTAGTGGAACTATATTTTCATAAAGTTTTGCCTTTTACTCTTGCAGCATATTTATATAACAATTTATCACCCAGAGAGATTAAGTGATTTGATAAAATCACAGGATGTTGCTGGCTGCCGAGACTCCAGAGCCCCAGCTTTCAAGTCAACAGCTCTGAGTGCTGCACAACATCCCCTCCACTCCTGTATTCTCTGTCAGGGAGCTCTTTCTTTCTTCCGGACAATGATTGAGGAAAACCGCTCTTTATTCATTGCATAGGCGCAACCGATGCATTACCAGTGCTTGCTACTTGCTGCTGGTGTGTCGCCCTCACACGTCTCCCAGCGTTGGAGGGGTAATTTCACCTGTCCCTGCTCCCGTTACTACTTCTACCTCTAGGGGGCACCACTCAGAAGGTCATTCTGTCTGTGCCTTACATTTGTCAGGAGGGTCACCAGAGGCGTTTTAAGGCATGGGTGAAGTGCTCAAATCCCCAGGGTACCCACATTTCAAGAGACCCCCTGGGAAAGTGACCTTTCTCCCTAGTTAACTTCTGTTGCTGTGTCTCAGTCTTTTAGATAGAGTTTACCATTGTTTTGCATCATGGGACCTGAATTAGCAGATAATGGGTAATAGCATTTAGCAGTTCCGAACAGGGACCCCCAGAATATTTCTTCCTGGGCCACCAAAATGCTTCAGATCACACTTTGGCACTATTCAAAGGTTACCGTCCGGTGCCTTCTATCACTGCTCATCCTGCCGCCTCTCTGACCTCTGACCTCTCTGTTCCTTGAAGGTCACGGAGACGCCTGGGTACTTTATTCTATTTCTGCCCGGGTTGTTACCTCTGCCAGCAGGGGGCGTGGCCTCAGAAGTCACGGGGCATTGGTCCCATATCACTCAGCATCCGATGCGGACGCCATCAGGCGCTTAAGCAGGTTACACGGATCCAATGGGAAGGCCGGATTTCTCGGAGGATGCTAATCCAAAAAGCAGCCACGCTTCCCCGGTAACATCTGCTATCAGCGCTTCGAGACTCGGGCGAGTTAACGCTATATGAAAGATCATTATTATTATTCTGTATCCACAGGGAAAAAAACCCGAGCAGATTCTTACATTATGCACGCGTCGAAAAACTGAGTAGATTGATTCTGCCTCGGCGTTTGGGCCTCTGCCAAGCAGCCACAGACGGAGCGACCGGATTTTGCCCATTTGCAATCCCATATTTTAACTGTAAAAATGGCATACAGTCAGCTGGTTCAATTCCCTATTCAGTTTCAGAAAGGGTTCAAAAACTAGTTTGAGGCGGCTGCGCCCGCGCAGCTCTTGTTAGTGAGAGCGCACACCCTCGCGCCTCCACGGAGAAACATACCTCGGTGTCTGCAGGGTTTCTCAAGTACAGCACCGTAGCAGTTTCACCTGCGTGTCTTCCAAGGACGTCTATTCACCAACATGCCAGACGTAGCGGAAGTGACGTCACGCATCTTTTGACACGCGGTGACGTGTTTTTTTGCAGTTTTAAATAGCGCGAACTTTGCCCAAGAGTTTTAGGGCGCTTTGCAAGACTAATAGATTAAATGACACCTTTTTAAAGGCATCTAGAGACTAAGAGATTTGACCATAGCGGAAGCCAGGACTCGAACTCGGTTCTCTAGTTCCAAAGTCAGCAGCTCATGGTGTTGAGCACTTGTTCCGCTTCTAACTCTTTAGTGTCCTCCTCAGAGGCTAGGAGAAGGCCACAGACGGGACATTACACAAGCCAAACATCTGTTCGAGCCCTGTTTACTTTCTGTTCCTGCCATTGCCTTCATGACTCCTGAGATCTCGGTTAAAAAGGGCTGTGCCAGGGATACCAAAATGAAACACAACAGAAACAACTGCTCACTCTGGACACCCCTAAAACGAGTTCAAAGTCCAAATGACCCTGACCTACCTCACCAATCACAACCCCTCATTGTCTTTAGGGCCTAAACCTGGGTAGTATTTAGGGCCTAAAGCTGGGTACAGTTCTATGGCTGCTGCTCCGCCCTATAACAATGTCTGGGACCTACACCTAACAAAATAAAAGCACAATCCCATTGCCAAGAGCTGTGATGTAGTGGTCTGGCTGGACCCTTGGAAGTGTCTGTTCTGGTGCAAGGTGGTCCCGGATTGTCACTTGTTTCTTTGTTCGATGAGGTGCAGTGTTTGTGCAGACCACGCGAGGGCAACAGAACAGTCCCTGGGATTTCCTCTGTGACACATGCCTTGTAAAGGTTAGTCAAAGGTACTTGAAAAGGTGGTATTTACACACATGGAGAGTTCTGAATTTTTGTTCAATGCCAAGGCAGAGCTCAGCAGGCTAACACACTCACTGTAGAGATTTGTGTTTTCCTTTCAGGCTTCTTGCTCAAATCCTGGCCTAACTACTGAGGTTGTCAAAGTGAGTACCACTAAGTTGGGTTATAATTAACAGCTGTTAGCAATGCTTAGAAATTAAACACATCGTGTAAAGTGTAATATATGCTGTCATTGTTATAAGTGTAATGTTGTTAAAACCCTGTGCCATTTTTGGTAGTCCCTTCCAACACTGTCCCTGATTAGGCGTCTACTGTGCTTCTAGGCAGGGTGACCACCTCAATCCATTTCACTATGAACACTGGTTAATTTCTGAGCTTGTCACACAACAACCATTGCTATGTTAGTCGAATTAGTTTGATGGAAACGAAGGAAAGACTACGACATCGAAAATGAATTGTCTTCATCTCGCTCTGTTACCTATGTGTTACCTATGTATTGTTTGTCCACTCTCCCGCTCCCGTAGTTGTGATGTCATGTGTGTTCGAGAGCACGTGCTCCAAGTGCGTCAGTTGGTGAGGTCATCAAGACCAGTAGTCTGAGGTTGATAAAATGGATACCATTGGATTGGGTAATAATTAGCATCTACAGACAAAACAAACTATAGTGCATAATGCCAGGGTTGTGATTAGTAGTTTATCATTGTTAGAACTCTGCTCCATGTTTGGCAGCCCGGTGCCGCACTGTCCGGCGAGGGGGCCCTCCATCGCGGTCTGCCACCTTTGTTATTCTGCCTTCCCTCACCAGCTCAAGGGAATGTTCCCAGGTTGTCCGTAGGCCATATCTAAGAGAAGAGTAACCTCTGAGCACTATCCTGGGACATGTGTAAACAGGAACTGCTGGTTTTCTGTGTGACTAGAATACACAACACTTCAAGGCGCATAAAGGTAACTCCAGTCATCCTTCTACGTGCCACTCAACAAAACATGACATGACATCCCTGCTTATAGTGTACACTGAAGACTCAGTTGCTTCTAGGCGCTTGTGAGAGATAGATCTGATTCGAGGGAGGGCGGATCATTGATAACCCACTGGCTTCTGCATACCAGCTGCAGAGTTTCCATGATCATGGAGGTGGTCGGGAAGTTGTAGTTACAATGACCACCCCTGGCCTTGACATCGCCAGCATAGCATTTTCATGATTAGTCATTTCATAGGTAGCATATAGGGGGGGGAGGGGAGAGCAATCCCTCCATATCTCACGAAGACATAGACCCGAAGGATGGTGATGCTTTGACCCCATACAATGGTGGCGTTATTGTTGGGATCACCTAGCACGAGGGACATCTGAGATTCCTATCTTCCGTTCCCTGCGTGGAACGTGGAATGCTGTTATACCGGCAGTTGCTGCCAGGGTCGCTGTGTGTCCGGACCGATTAAAGTGAAGACTAGGAACCTTACCCCGTGTCGTCTTCCTTTCATTGGCGACGAGTTGTCCGGTCCACAGTCTTCCCTACCGTCCTTCACCGACATCGTATTGTGCTGGCGTTTTCGAGGAGTCAAGTTCCTTGAGCCTCGCCTGGAAAACCGCCCGAGCGCCTCCCAACTGCCCTTGGTGAACACCCTGATATCTGAAGTTGGTTGCCCCGCAAGCCGCATCTCCGGCGAAGGTCCCGGTGAGGTTTTGATGAATTTTGGGGTATTTCGTAGCTCCAGCCGAGTCTTGGAGCGTGCATTGTACCGGCACGCGCCATCCTGACGCACATCAGCGCATGTGTCAGCACGCATTGCGTGTGACGTCAAGCGTTGCCAAGGAGCTGGGATTGTTGTGGCAACCGGCGCGCATACCGGCGCGCGCCACATATGGTGAAATAAGCATAGTCAAGCGTTGCTAGGGAGCTGGGATTGTTGTGGCAACCGGCGCGCATACCGGCGCGCGCCACATTTGCCGATCTAAGCTCAGACGCGCTTACTCATCAGCGAGTTGAATCTTTAGAAAAGGCAATCTTTCAGATATGTTGCCCGGCGCTAGTCAAAGTGTTCTGTGGTTGTGGGGCAAGCTGCACCTCACGAATTAAATACGAATGGTTTAAGACAACCAAAACAATATAACCAATACAAAGCTGAAGTTTTAAAGGCACACCAGAAAAGGGATGGTGCATTCCCATATACAATTTACACTGTGATTCCTACAGTTTGTGCAACTATAAACTCAACAGTGACACCCCTCCTGGTGATCACTCTGGTGCATGCATTCTCTGTAAAGTGACAAAACATACTCAGTCAGCAAGTCAAACTCTGGGGCAACATTCTCTCCATGGGCATGTCGGTGATGTGCACACCTGTTTTTTTTTTAATAGAAAAACGTAGGGATATCAAATTTTTTTTTTTCTCTCTTTTGGTGGCGTTTTCATTTATCTATTCAGTTTTTTATTTCCTGCAACATAATTCTTGTTGTGGTGACTTGTGGCAGCAACTCACCCACGCAAGATTACTCTATGGATCGCGTAATCGCACCACCTCCCTTTTACAGTCACCCGGTACTCCCCTGTCATTTGGCAACAGTGGAAAGAAACATTTGATGCCTATCTTGAGGCGATTGATGGAGATACCTTCACGTCAAAGAAAAAAAAGCCTTACTAGTATACAATTTGGGTGCTGAGGGAAGAAGTATTTTGAAGACTTTACCTCTAGAACTCGTAAGAACATGTGTCAGTAGTGGTGAAGAAGGTGACTCCTTAATTGTTGACGACTATGCCTCTCTTATTAAAACGTTGGATAAGAGATTCAATCCGAAGAGAAATATTGTGCTGGAGCGTCACAAGTTTTTGCAACGTGCTCAAATCCCTGGCGAATCCATTGATGATTTTGTAGCCGTCCTCAGAACCCTAGCTGTTACTTGTAATTATAGGGAGTTCAGAGACGAAATCATCCGGGATCAGTTAATCGAGCGCACTTGCAATAAAAAGATTCAGGAGAAACTTTTAAGTTCAGAAGACCCTGATCTAGAAACTGCTCTCATTTTGGCCAGAAGCATTGAGCATTCCCAACTATGCATGAAAGAAATGAGTGGAGCATCCAACGAAATCAAATTAGTCAGCATCAAACCCACTAGTAGACCCGCTAAAGGGAGCAACACAAACATACCCAGCACTTCTTCATCTGCATCCTCCTTGCCTAAACCTAAATTTGAAAGATCAGAAAAACCTGACCTCTCCTGTTACCGATGTGGTAGCAGATCTCATCTGGGCAATTTTAAGTTTTGTTTTGCTATTAATCAAACTTGCTTCAAATGTGGTAAGAGGGGACATTTGGCACGTATGTGCAAGGCTACTGTTGCACATAAGGGACAGACTAGAACTGTGAATGCTTTTGAAGAAGGTAATGTCAACTATGGAAATGATAACGAAGGTTACGAATTGTTGATGTTGTCTTCTTCCTCTACTCAACTGGATGGTGTGGTGGAAATTGCCTCCATTGTTGAACCGCACAAAAGGAAATCCCCTGCGTGTATCATAAGTTTAAACGGATATGGTATAAAGTTTTTGGCTGATTCTGGTTCTCCTTTTACCCTCATCAATGCCAAAGACTTTGAGAAATTGGGCAACATTCCTATTGTTCAGTCTAATATAAAGATTTTTGCTTACGGTGGTAAGAGAGTAGAGGTGCTTGGCAAGTTTGAGGGCAAGTTGGAGTTCAAAAGGGATTCAACGCTTAGTATTATTTACATTGTAAAGGAAGGTGCGAATTTATTGGGATGGGAGGAACAGGGTGAGCTGGGGATCATCCTTGATCCCAACCATCCGGACATGGTGTTATCGAAATACGAAGCCAAACAATTTTATTCCAATCTTCCTGAGATTACCCCTGTGCATAAGATTACTGCAGAATCGTTACCCAAGTGTGAGTGGATTCAAAGGTACCCTGAGATTTTCAATGGTGATTTGGGTAAACTCAAAGGTTTTCAGCACCGTATTGTTTTAAAGGAGGGTGCAAAAGCTGTTGCACATAAAGTGCGCAAGGTACCTCTGAGTATGCGTGGTGAGCTCAAACAGGAACTTGAGCGTTTGTGTTCCGTGGGTGTAATTGAGCCCATTGAGGGGTCTGAATGGTTGTCCCCCATCGTTTTGGCGCGCAAGGCTGACAAGTCTCTCAGGATGTGTGTGGACTTGCGCGACCTAAATTCTTGCATATGGGTGGACCGCCAACCCCTGCCCAACATAAATGAAATGTTGTCCACACTAGAGGGTGCAAAGTATTTTTCTTCTCTGGATATATCCTCCGCTTATCATCAAATAGAATTGTGCATGGACTCGAGACATCTCACGTCCTTTGTGACACCGGAAGGTGCATTTCGTTACGTACGCATGCCGTTTGGTTTGGCATCGGCTTCTGCAGTGTTCCAGTGTCTTATGGGAAGCTTGTTTAAGAACACTGCAGGAGTCGTGTTTTTCCAAGACGATATTTTAATTCATGGCAAAACAGAATTAGAGCACAATTCCAGAGTCAAGGAGGTCTTAGACATAGTCAAATCTAGTGGTTTAACACTAAGGAAAGACAAGTGTAAGTTCTTGCAAGATGGTGTGGACTATCTTGGACACCACATTTCAGAGAAAGGAGTTGAACCCAAAGTTAAACTTCTTGATGCCATTCAAAATGCACCTGAACCACAAAATAAAGACCAGCTTCGTTCCTTTCTTGGCTTAGTGGAGTACTATGCCAAATTTGTGGCTAACTTCTCTGATAGGACAGTGTGTTTGCGTGAACTCCTGAAGAAGAATGTGAAGTATGCATGGTCAGACCAATGTGCTGGTGACTTCAAGTCATTGAAAGAAGCAATTGTGCAGGCACGCCCACTTAAGTTATTCAATATCAACGATCGCTGCATTGTTACCACCGATGCGAGCAATGTCGGTCTTGGCGTTGTCCTTATGCAGAAAAGATCTGACAATAGGGAGGAGACCATTGCCTTTGCTTCTAGAGCACTTCGCGGTGCGGAAGGCACTTATTCCACTATTGAGAAGGAAGCCCTGGCTCTGTGGTGGGGTGTACAGTATTTCCGCAATTTTTTATGGGGGAATGAGTTTGTTCTGAGGACTGACCACAAACCACTGGTAGATCTTTTCACCACAAGGGGTGGTGGCAGAGCCACTCCACGCATAGCTAAGTGGCAGTATAGGTTGAACGAATTTAATTATCGTTTGGAGTACGTGCCAGGAGTAAAGAACCACGTTGCTGATTGCCTATCTAGGCTACCACTGTCTGAATCTGTTTTTGACTCTGTGGATGAGGATTTGGAAATGGTATGTGCTGTCAGTGGGGTAGCTGATACAGGTGCTGCTCTGTCGGAAATTGATTGGAAATTGGCCTTGTCGGAAGATAGCGAGATTAGGAAGGTGATGGATTTTGTGGTTCATGGCTGGCCCAACAACTCGGATTTGATTCCTGAACTGATTCCCTTCAAGAGGATTTGTGACGAGTTGTCCCTGGTGGATGGGATTCTGCGTAGAGGTAGTTTGTTGGTTGTGCCCGTATCTATGCGCAAGAAGGTTCTGGAACTGGCTCATGAAGGTCATTTGGGCATTCGTGCCATGAAGCGGAGGGTTCGTGAGGATTTCTGGTGGCCTGGAGTCGATAGGTCTATTGAACACTGTGTTCGAGATTGTGGTGCGTGTGTTCTGAGTGACAAAACTCAGGTAACCTATCCCTCTCCTATCAAACCCATAGTTGTGGAAAACTCACCTTGGTGTAAGTTGGCTTTCGATATTGCAGGTCCTTTTGGGGGTATAGGCAGTTCTCCCAAATACGCTTTGGTGCTGATAGACTATATGTCTAAGTGGCCAGAAGTCAGGTTTGTGGACGGCATAAATTCTGCAACGGTCATTAACTTCTTCAAGGATGTTTTCCTTCGGGAGGGTTTTCCAGAGGAGTTAGTGACTGATAACGGGGCCCAGTTGGTATCAGTGGAGATGCAGGAATTTCTGAAAGTTCATGGCATCAAGCATATCCTCACCTCTCTCTATCATCCTTGCAGTAACGGTTTAGTTGAACGCTTTAACCGTGTGATCAAGGATCAGCTACAGTTAGCTTTTGTCAACGGTTTGCACTGGAAGGAGGCGGTTTCCAACATGTTGTGGGCAATGAGAATCACTCCACATTCGAGTACTGGGGTGTCTCCTTTCACCTTGCTAAGGGGTAGGATTGCAGGTTCTAAACTTAACAAGGATTGGATGTCTAGGAAGGAGGTGGATTTGGAGAGGCTGGGCATGGTAGCTGATGTCAGGGCTGCTGCACAAGCCAGGTATGCCTCAGATTGTGCCAGGGCATCTCCTGTACGTCAAGGTGACTGGGTGAGAATCAAGAAACCTGTTCTCGTTCGTAAGGGTTCCTCTCGGTTTTCCGATCCAGTAAGAGTGAGAGAAGTAAGAGAGCATGTTGTAGTGTTGGAGAATGGGAAGATCTGGAACAAGTGTGCCGTCTCAGTAGTGCCTGAGTCGAAAGCTGAGTTTGTGAAAGGAAAACTTGGGGTTTACACTCCTTGCACGACTCCGCCTCTCATGGGGGAAAGTCCAAAGGTTTCTGTTCCTGTCAGGGAGGTTGTTCCCCGAGCAAGCTCTTCTAGGTCAAGGGTTGTTCCCTCAAGATTCCGGGACTACGTAAAGTATTGAACATTCTTGATTTATTTTTACCTGTCACTGCACATCTAATTTGTTACATTATTATGTTGCTAAAAATGTTCTCATCATTCTTGTGTTTGTATATGAAGAAAGGGGGGTGTGTTGGGATCACCTAGCACGAGGGACATCTGAGATTCCTATCTTCCGTTCCCTGCGTGGAACGTGGAATGCTGTTATACCGGCAGTTGCTGCCAGGGTCGCTGTGTGTCCGGACCGATTAAAGTGAAGACTAGGAACCTTACCCCGTGTCGTCTTCCTTTCAGTTATCATGACCAGGAAGGGTTCCATTTGGGTTTGGGCCAGCCAGGGGTGAAGCCTTGCAAAGCAACAAATGTTGAACCAGGATCCTATTGCGTCCTATATTCTTTTCTTTGCCGGCTGAAGTAACAAGCATTTGCAATGTAATAGGTCTCGCATTTGCGAGAGTTTAAGCTATTGGCATTGTAAATGACAATGCCTTTTATTTATCTGGTTTGCTAATTAACACATAAGTAAAGGCATTGTCATTTACAATGCCAATTGCTCAAACTCTTGTAAATGCGAGACCTATTCAAAGAAGCGGCCACCATTGTCCCGGACTGCTTGGAAAGTGAAAGCACGCATGGCGTGCTGAATGTTGCAAGAAAGCATGTCGTGTCTGCAGTAGGAGAAACTCATTAAAGAAAATAGTGTTTACAGGCTAAAAATGATGTACAGTGTAACAACCGAAGTAAAATGGCCAGTCCTCATGGGAGGTTACAAATTAAGACAGGGCGATACTAAGGAGGGACTAACACGCCTGTTAATGAATCAGAAGCCAGCATTTACGAAGGGCAATGACACAAGCCAATGACAAATATGGGCGGAGAGTGGGCGGGGCTTCTATCCCATACTCCAATACAGCATGCCGCAGAGCAACGCATGCGCTGCCCAGGCTCACTTAAAAAAAAAAACAGAGCAGTCACGCAGTCCCTTTTGTGACAGAGAAATGAAGTGACAAGGTGGATACTGTCATTTACCACTGGGGTCTCAGAACTTGAGATACAATTTTATTCTAATTGAATCACCAAATTATCATGGCTTGTTTTTAAATTTACCATTGCCAAGTATTTTACTACTTATGGTGCTATACAAACCGTTAGATAAATATTTTGTTGCCAGGTGATTTTGGTTATTTCTTTATACAGTTAAACTCTATTTATGATTTTGTTCAGCACAGAATTCTATCACACATGCATAAGGCCACTCCTTAAGTTACATGGGCCACACCCCTTGTTGAGGTTGCATAGATACCCCTCTTAGGCCACGCCTCTTTTGTATTTTTTGTTACCATATAAAGCCCTGCCATGAGGAGATTTATGGATCTGAGCATTTCGTATTCATCTTCTCTCATCAAGTGATCCTTGATTTCAGCTGTTGTAGGAAAAACCATAAGTCCTGCCCCATTGTCTCTGATCTTTTAGGAGTCATTAGCGAGGATTGTTCTGGAGCACTGTATCCAGCTCTGCAGCCTCATTGCAGACGGCGAGGAGGGCTGATGGACGGGCCAGCAGTTGGCTACAGAATTACACAACGAGGCGATCCAGGGATCAAAGCAGACATGAGCCAGAAGCGGGGGTAGATGGGTGAAATTTTTAAATTGCTGAAGAGGATCAGAGCAGTACACAAGGTGGACCTTTCAGCTTCTTGAAATCAGACATGGGGCAGGGGGAAAGGCTCGAAATCAAGCAATTTTGTTTTGAGAATAGGTTGTCAGCTTACTGCACAGAAGTGTTATTCAGATGCCCGGAGGAGCGGTGCCAAACTTTGTTAATGAACTATAGTGACACCTCAGTTGTATAAGAGTGTACATCAAGGTAAACCTGGAGACCAAGTAAGGCGCGCAGTGTCTGAGAAGTTAGGAAAGTGGGCAGATAGTCCCTGTTTGGCACCAGTTTCTAGGTTTTATGTAGGCTCCTGGGCTTTTAATAGGTTGTGTAGGTGGCTGGCTGAGATGCCCCAGGTCTACCCCTTATGGGCAGTTAATAGGTGGTGTAGGTTCTTGTGGGCAGTTAATAGGTTGTGTGGTTGCTGGTTGAGGTGCCTCGAGGCACACACTTTGTAGCCAGCTAATGGGCAGCACAAAAATTGAAGAATGAAATGCCTTAATCAATCCCGGTCCCTTGCAACTATTATGGGCTGCATTCCAATCCATGGCGCTTTATCTTGCCTATCCTTCATGGACAGTTGATCACATCTCGCTCTTCATTGGTTGAGGCTGATGGAACCCAGGGTGATTGAGACACGGTGTGACGCGGACACTCTCTGAAGGGGCACATATTGATAAGACACGCTCTGATTGGCCACTGTCACATAGGTCACAGTATGAGGTGAACTCATTCTGGCAGGACACACTAACTAATATGAAAAAAGTGATGGGTGAACAAGCTGGTGGGAATAGGACACTTTACCCCGCATTTTTTACTCCGCATGCCATTACCCCGCATTTTTTACTCCGCATTAACTTTTACAACGGAGGGCCTTACAACGCAATCCGTTACAACGCATTCCCCATTCCAATGCAATTACTATTCTAACTCCAGGGGGGCGTTACTTTGGGGAATGCGTTGTAACAGTTTTGCGTTGTAAAGCCCTGCGTTGTAAAAGTTAATGCGGAGTAAAAAATGCGGGGTAATGGCATGCGGAGTAAAGCATGCGGGGTAAAGGATGTTTCCCACCTAGTGGGGACGCGAGTGCTACTGTGAAGGAGTTAACAGAAAAAATTTGTTTTTAGGCAAAATTTGTCTCTAAGGCAAGGCCTCCCTCCCCTCTTGTCTCTATATTCGTTCTCGGTTCAACCTAATTCTGTAATGATCGCGTTAATACAAGGAAACACGTTATAGTTTTTATTGGTATAAAAATTCTAAATAAAGCCACAGCTCATCTGGTAGTGCTGCTGGTGAAGCTCCTCGCAGATGTATCATGACAGTGAGCACAACGTCCTGTTTACTCGTCGTCGCCTCATTTAGCACAAGGGGACCAGCCCACTCCCTTGCCTCCAGCGCCCTCCTGCAAATCGCTGCCAAGAAACCACTTGTGGTGGCGCGCGCTAGAGACCTAATTAGCATAACGTAACATAACTTCCTCCGCTGAGTGAGGAGTAAAAAATTCCATCTACATGTGCCAGCAATAAAGCGTTTCTGGCATAGCTTGCAATTATTTCCTGGATTTAGACATCGGTATCTAGCATTTTGTTGGGTGTGCCCAGCAACCCCTCTGACCCATCTGTGTAGGCCTGGATGAAATTTTAATCATGATGGCAAAATTTGTACATTTTGTATTACGCGAAATTTGCGAAATTTCTTGAACTCGTGCATTGCACAGTTTTGCGTAACTTTTCTCATAAGCGAGAGCGCACCCCAAATAAAAACGTATCGTGGGATACATGTGGGTGATTTGTTTGTCTCGCGGAGAGACAATTTCTGCTTAAGCCTGTCTCTTGGGGTGTCCTTTAAGACTTAATGCGAGGTGTGTGGTCGATGAAAAAAACTCGCAAGACAACTCACGCCATATCGCACACTGCTAGATAGGAACCCAGCAGGGTATGTAGGCTGCATGAGACGAAAGTGAGACAGTGTTTAATACTAGCCGTCGTGACTAATTACATTTTGTTTTTCTGAGCATTCAAACCGTATAGGCCTTTGTTTTATAGCCGGTCTTAAGGCTGCCAGTATATATGAGATAAAGTATCCACTACCTTAATTGACAAAGAAATTGGAAGTCACTAAGCAGCTCTGAGGCTGCATATAAGAACAAGGCCCAAGTCTGAGTTCCTACTCGAGAACGCTTACATTTGCAGTGATTTTTTCATATGGTGAAAGTATCTTATTCCTAACACTGGATGGTCACAATATCACCCTTCCCCAACTCTTTTTAAATCCTTGGTCTCTTGCTCCTTGTTATGAGAGAGATATTTTAAGTGCAGATGTATGAATACTCGTGTAATCCACACTGAAAATAAACATGTCAATGTAAAGTTTGCAATTTGTTGCAAACCCTTATTTATTTTAAACTGGCAGCTCCAGTTCTGCTCAGTGACCAACCCTTGCAGGAACCGTGATATCACAACTTGGCCGCTATAGGTTGTTGTTGTTGCATTAGAGCAGTAGGCACACTTACAGTGAAGTTTAGAGCAGGCGCTCGCGTGACGCAAGCCATCCCTTGTCCGATGTGAGATTATTGACCAGTCTTGGCTTTGTAGCACCCTTTCCTTTGCACACTGGTACTTCCTCTTGAGGAATGCTGGAGTGCATGTACCGAATGTTATGCATTGTGTGATGAACACTCAAACCTGGCTCTAATCTCACCAACATGGAGATTCCTACCCACCTTCTCCCAGACCTAAACCAGTCTGTCTTCTTTCCAATTTGGACCCTCTTGCAAGGCGCTAGGCCCGGATGCGAATTGCAAGGAAAATAAATGAACTTGCAGTAGGCATTTTTGCCCCAAATTACTCTAAATTACACAAGCAGGCGTAATCTCATAATTTCCAGTCATTTCACATCACAAGAGCAACAAAGCTTGCCTCTGCCTTTCTTGGTGGTGCTTTATCTGTTTTCCGTGTGTCAGGGACTCCTACAGAACTGTCCTCTGTTTTGTGTCAGATGTTGGTGTGCACCACAAAGAAACTTACACTGCTGCAGCGCATGATGTTCCTGCTCTGTGCGAGTGAAAGAAGCTTGCATTGCTGCTGCCTGTGACTAAAGGGTATGAGGCAGGGATATGCACAGTTTGTACTTTACGAGCCTACTCTGGCAGAGTTCCCGAGCTCACAGTTCCCTGCTTTTTCTCTTCCTACAGATTTATATGCTTTTTGATCCCAAGTGTTAGTTGATTGCCAGTAACTTCTGAGTATTGTGTGTGTTTAGCTTTCTCTAGCAAGCAGATGAAACCTGGTAACTTGCAAGTATTATGCATGGTAGTGCGCACCTTGCTTACCCTTTCCTTGCGTGTGGCTCAACACAAATAAGCTTGTGCTGCTGCTCATATGTTTTTTCTAAAGACAGTGGTCCCTAGACATATGTTGCCTGTTCTGTGATCGTGCGTTGCAGTGGTTGTACCCATGCCAAGGTAGTAGTTTCCACCTGCCGGTTTTCTACTGGCACCATCGGCATTTTAATGTCCTGGCCCTTACAAAAATACGCAAAATTGCCTAAAGCCGGTGTTTTTAGCCTTTATCTGTACATATTTCAAACAGCAAATATAAAGCACTTTTAAATATGTTCTAGAGCTGCGTTAACAACCCCTGACTGATAGTAAAATAAAAGGCAGAAAAGTCATGCTACAAATAAATACACACAATTAGTCAGCCTTTGCCAGGATAGCGCCCAGGACAGAAAGAAATTTGGTGCCCTTGCTGCTTGTGAATAAAATGAGCCCCTTTTGTGTTCTTAGGTCATCGCCTTGCTGTCCACATCAGAATTGTGACACCTGAATCACTCTGAGAGTAGCTGCTTGGGCCAAGTTGTTTGCTGGAGGGGGTGGGGTTAATTGTGTGTGTCAGCAGAGGGAGATGGGAAAGCAAGAAAGGAGGCTGATGCACACATGCCAACCCTCCCGATTCAGGCGGTGACTACCGATTTCAAGGCTAGTCTCCCGCCTCCCCATTCCTGCATGTAGAAACCTGATTCGGAGTTTTGTAAAACTGCCCAAAAAAAAGAGTTGCTGCCTGTCACGCACGCTTCAATCTACCCTCCCAAAAATTACCTCTGTCCTCAAAGATTAACACTTTGGGGCCGATTCCGATTCGGGCCGGAAATCTCTCCGACCGAGCCGGACTCGGAGAGAGCCCGACCGAACGAGTACGATGCGCACGTATGCTATCGTACTCGAGTCGGTCGGACTCCCATTGAAGTCAATGGGAGCCTGTCGTACAACGCGTACGCGGGCTCCCATTGACTCAATGGGTGCGAGGCGGACAAGGGCGCCCCCTACAGCGTGTGTTCGCGGCGAAGCGACTCGCGCCGTACACGCACAGGTAGGGGGGACCCATGGGTCCTCCCTGTGTGCGACTCGCGCGGCTACGCTTACAGGGGGGTCCGACACGGACCCCCACAGTACGGCTCCGACTGCTCTTTCGAGCCGGAGTGCGCGGCTTGGTCGGACTGCTTGCGGCGCGCATCGTACTTACCCGGCCGGGGAACGTCTCCATTGCGCGGTGCAAATCGAGTCCGAGCGAGTCGGTCGGTGCGGTTCGACCCGGGAACGAGTTGGTCGGAGCGGTTGGGACGCCCGGACGGGTCGGTCGGCGATTTCGCATCGTACTCGCTCGCCCGGACGCGCGTACGAATCGGTCAGGAAATAGGGCTCCGAATCGGATCCGGTTAAGCCGAATCCGATTCGGAGCCCTACCGGCCGAGATCGGAATCGGCCCCTTTGTCCTTCATTCTTGGTGGGAGAAATTAAAGTATGTGACAGGCCTCAAAATTTTATTTTTGGCAGTTTTACATAGCACTATGCTAAAAATGCTATGCTAAAAATGCCAAAAATGAATTACTGATTTCTGTCACCAACAGGCCAATTGATCCGATTCAGGCAGATTGCCTCTGCATCGATAAAAGTCAGTGGGGAAAATACATTCTCCTATTTTTCTAAAATTGCCCACTTGCCTGCTTTAAAATGTTGGCATATATGCTGATGGGGTGCTAAAAACAGCGCTTGCAACACTGGAGCCAGGTGACGGGGACTCTAGTGTTTGTATGACCTTAATGCAGACGGTTCCTTACACTCTATATGAAGACTTCCGCCCTGCACATGGGCCCAGCTCACCTATGCTAAAAGCCAGCCCTGCATACGATTTTCTTTAAAAAGTCATATTTAGTATCATGTCCTGGCCTTTGCAGCCAACTATTGGTCGGTATGTTCGCTTGGAAAAGCGGCAACCCAAGAGGGTAGAAGTCTGGTAAACGTGGGTGAACGCAGGACGTCACTCAGCGTGACGCCATTGCCGCACTGCTTATGCTAATTAGTTCCCTTCACTATTTGTTTTAGGACTTGTGCCCTGTACATATCTGTTAAAAACTGCAGTAGTACCTGCCAGTGGACATGTGACTCCATTGAGGAGAGGAGGGTGGGAGAGGGGGGGGGGGGGGTGGGGGAGGGGGTGCGGGAAGCCAGATTTTCCAGGAAACATCAAAAGTCTATTCTTGCTGTTCAGACACCCCAGAGACATCTGAAAGCCCGGCCTGAAGGAGTGAGTGCTCGAGAGTGGCGAGCAGCGGAAATAACCAAGAGCCCCAGTGGAGAGTTAGTGTTTCATGATATGCGCAAATAAATACCTTTTGTCAGCGGGCTGAGCAGGTGAAGTGACCTTTGGAGTCAATTCCAAGCCGTTGCGTGAAAATAGACGTCAGCAAAACTATCGTGAGGTTACAAAGGGGGCCAATTGTGCGATCAGAAAGTTTTGACGGACGTGCTGGTTTACAGAGTAGTGATTTGCAGGTCCCGAGTTTGAATATTGGCAAGGCCATCTCATCTTTAGTCCTTCTCAGGTTGCTAAATTCAGCATCATTTCATTGGTTGAAAATAGCCCTTAGAAACAGAATGTTTGTATGAAGTGGTGTGTAAACAATAAGCTATTATCATGGTTAGTGGAATTAATTTTGCTAACATAAATTTGATAGAATTATTGGTAATCCATTTTTTCATAGGCCCTCCACTACACACTCTCCCGTTGTACCCACTATTGGGGAGTAGGGGCGTGTGGGGTTTGCAGGAGAAGGGGCGCACTACGTAGGTTCGGTAAAGGGGTGCTGTGTACTCGAATCGGGCAAGAGTAGGCCCAACCTCAAATACTCACCTTTTCGGTATACTGACATTATGCTACTCTCTGTTTTACTCAGTTTCTGTGTGCGAGGCAGGGGCGTACCACAGGTCCTCGCACCCCTTCCGATGAGGGGGGCATCCTTTAGGGGGGACACCCTTCAAGGAGCCCCCTTTCAGCCCAAGGCCTTTGAATACCCGTGTGATATGGGAGTCGGTGGGGCCCCCAGGGATGGGCCCATCATTTTGCATTATGCCACTGGTGCAAGGGAAGCGTGCACTGCTCTTGCATGTGCCATCTTAGACGTGTCCTGCCTACTCGTTCTCAGTGCATGAGGGCTCCTTGGACCAAGGGGCGTAGCTTCCATTTGTGCAGCAGGTGCAGTGGCACCAGGGCCCAGATACCCAAGGGGCCCACTGAACCCTGAAATATGCTATATTGTATAATACAAACAGCAGCCCGGGGGTCCATCTCCTTCCTTGCACTGGGCCCATGACACACTGGTTACACTGCTGCTTGGACCACTGTTGTCCGTAATGCACCTAATTTGCTTGAGAGAACTTCGCGCCACGTTTTCCCGGTTGGACCATTTACGCGTTTGACGGAAGCCTGCAGCGCTGCAGAGGGCGTTTGTGTTGCTGTTCCCTGCAGTGCTCCTAGCCCATCTAGATAAGGGACCTTGTACCGTTGCTGCCTTGTTGTACCTACTGTGTGTGAAGAAGCTTGCCCTGCTGCTGCTGTTTGTACCTGTTCTGTTTGTGAGTGAAGCTTGTGCTGTTGCCCCGTGCTGAGCCTCCTCTTTATGAGTGTTCATGCACTGCTGTGAATGAAGCTTGCACTGCTGCCTCGTGCTGTGCCTCCTCTGTGTGAGGGCTCATGCACTGCTGTGGGTGAAGTTTGCACTGTTGCCTTGTGCTGAGCTTCCTCTGTGTGAGGGAACATGCATTGCTGTGAGTGAAGCTTGCACTGTTGTCCTGTGCTGAGCCTCCTCTTTGTGAGGGTTCATGCACTGCTGTGAGCAGTGGCGGCTCCTTCGCTAAGGTGGAGGAGCGTCACCCCACTACTTTCAGCAGTGTAAATAAAGGAAAAATAAAATGATAATAACTTGTTGTTATTATAATTTTATTTGTTCCTGCTGCGCTGTCTTTGCGGGTGAGGCAGGGCTGCTTTGCTCTCAGAGCAGGGGGAGGAGTGGTGGGCACTCTGTAAGTGCGCAGTAACTGTTTGGCCGGCCCACTCGGGCCGGCCAAACAGTCATGCGCACTTTGCATGTTCACCATGCAGGCTGCATTACAGCCTGGGTGGAGAACATGCCCAGGCTCCCATTCCCTGGCTGAGTGCCGAACCACGGCACTCAGACCAATTACAACGCTGCATTACAGCGTTGTGGTTGGTCAGGGGAGCCTGGATGCTTCCTCTTCCAGCCGAGCGGAGGGACGACACGGAGAGATAACGGAGGAGAGACAAGACAAGGCGAGGAGGTAAGTTTATTTATTTTTTCTTTACCCCTATCCCCTCCCGCCCTCCGCCTCGTCACCCCCGATCTGTGCCAGCTGCCACTGGCTCTGAGTGAAGCTTGCCCTGTTGCCTGGTGCTGAGCCTCCTCTGTGTGAGGGTTCATGCATTGCTGTGAGTGAACCTTGCACTGTTGCCTCGTGCTGAGCCTCCTCTTTGTGAGGGTTCATGCACTGCTGTGAGTGAAGCTTGCACTGTTGCCCTGTGCTGAGCCTCCTGTGTGAGGGTTCATGCACTGCTGTGTGTGAAGCTTGTGCTGTTGTCTCGTGCTGAGCTTCTTCTGTGTGAGGGTTCATGCACTGCTGTGAGTAAAGTGCTTGCACTGTTGCCCGGTGCTGAGCCTCCTCTGTGTGAGGGTTCATGCACTGCTGTGAGTGAAGCTTGTGCTGTTGCCCGGTGCTGAGCCTCCTCTGTGTGAGGGTTAGTGCACTGCTGTGAGTGAAGCTTGCGCTGTTGCCTGGTGCTGAGCCTTCTCTGTGTGAGGGTTCATGCACTGCTGGGTGTGAAGCTTGTGCTGTTGTCCCGTGCTGAGCTTCCTCTGTGTGAGGGATCATGCATGGCTGTGAGTAAAGAGCTTTCACTGTTGCCTCATGCTGAGCCTCCTGTTTGTGAGGGTTCATGCACTGCTGTGAGTGAAGCTTGCGCTGTTGTCTCGTGCTGAGCCTCCTCTTTGTGAGGGTTCATGCACTGCTGTGAGTGAAGCTTGCGCTATTGCCTCATGCTGAACCTCCTTTTTGTGAGGGTTCATGCACTGCTGTGAGTCAAGCTTGCACTGTTGCCCTGTGCTGAGCCTCCTCTGTGTGAGGGTTCATACACTGCTGTGAGTGAAGCTTGCACTGTTGCCTCGTGCTGAGCCTCCTCTTTGTGACGGTTTATGCACTGCTGTGAATGAAGCTTGCGCTGTTGTCTCGTGCTGAGCCTCCTCTTTGTGAGGGTTCATGCACTGCTGTGAGTGAAGCTTACGCTATTGCCTCGTGCTGAGCCTCCTTTTTGTGAGGGTTCATGCACTGTTGCCCTGTGCTGAGCCTCCTCTGTGTGAGGGTTCATGCACTGCTGTGAGTGAAGCTTGCACTGTTGCCTCGTGCTGAGCCTCCTCTTTGTGACGGTTTATGCACTGCTGTGAGTGAAGCTTGCACTGTTGCCTCCTGCTGAGCCTCCTCTTAGTGAGGGTTCATGCACTGCTGTGAGTGAAGCTTGCCCTGTTGCCTCGTGCTGAGCCTCCTCTTTGTGACGGTTTATGCACTGCTGTGAGTGAAGCTTGCGCTGTTGCCTGGTGCTGAGCCTCCTCTGTGTGAGGGTTCATGCACTGCTGTGAGTGAAGCTTGTGCTGTTGTCCGGTGCTGAGCCTCCTCTGTGTGAGGGTTCATGCACTGCTGTGAGTGAAGCTTGCACTGTTGCCTCTTGCTAAGCCTCCTCTTTGTGACGGTTCATGCACTACTGTGAGTGAAGCTTGCACTGGTGCTGAGCCTCCTCTGTGTGAGGGTTCATGCACTGCTGTGAGTGAAGCTTGTGCTGTTGTCCGGTGCTGAGCCTCCTCTGTGTGAGGGTTCATGCACTGCTGTGAGTGAAGCTTGCGCTGTTGCCTGGTGCTGAGCCTTCTCTGTGTGAGGGTTCATGCACTGCTGTGAGTGAAGTTTGCACTGTTGCCTCATGCTGAGCCTCCTCTTTGTGAGGGTTCATGCACTGCTGTGAGTGAAGCTTGCACTGTTGCCCGGTGCTGAGCCTCCTCTGTGTGAGGGTTCATGCATTGCTGTGAGTGAACCTTGCACTGTTGCCTCGTGCTGAGCCTCCTCATTGTGAGGGTTCATGCACTGCTGTGAGTGAAGCTTGTGCTGTTGCCTCATGCTGAGCCACCTCTGTGCGAGGGTTCATGCACTGCTGTGAGTAAAGAGCTTGCACTGTTGCCTCGTGCTGAGCCTCCTCTTTGTGAGGGTTAATGCACTGCTGTGAGTGAAGCTTGCACTGTTGCCCGGTGCTGAGCCTCCTCTGTGTGAGGGTTCATGCACTGCTGTGAGTGAAGCTTGTGCTGTTGTCTCATGCTGAGCCACCTCTTTGTGAGGGTTAATGCACTGCTGTGAGTGAAGCTTGCACTGTTGCCCGGTGCTGAGCCTCCTCTGTGTGAGGGTTCATGCACTGCTGTGAGTGAAGCTTGTGCTGTTGTCTCATGCTGAGCCACCTCTTTGTGAGGGTTCCTGCACTGCTGTGAGTGAAGCTTGCACTGTTGCCCTGTGCTGAGCCTCCTCTGTGTGAGTTCATGCACTGCTGTGAGTGAGGTTTGCACTGTTGCCTCGTGCTGAGCCTCCTCTTTGTGAGGGTTCATGCACTGCTGTGAGTGAAGCTTGCGCTGTTGCCTGGTGCTGAGACTTCTCTGTGTGAGGGTTCATGCACTGCTGGGTGTGAAGCTTGTGCTGTTGTCCCGTGCTGAGCTTCCTCTGTGTGAGGGATCATGCACGGCTGTGAGTAAAGAGCTTGCACTGTTGCCTCGTGCTGAGCCTCCTGTTTGTGAGGATTCATGCACTGCTGTGAGTGAAGTTTGCGCTGTTGTCTCGTGCTGAGCCTCCTCTTTGTGAGGGTTCATGCACTGCTGTGAGTGAAGCTTGCGCTATTGCCTTGTGCTGAGCCTCCTTTTTGTGAGGGTTCATGCACTGCTGTGAGTCAAGCTTGCACTGTTGCCTCGTGCTGAGCCTCCTCTTTGTGAGGGTTCATGCACTGCTGTGAGTGAAGCTTGCACTGTTGCCTCGTGCTGAGCCTCCTCTTTGTGTGGGTTCATGCACTGCTGTGAGTGAAGCTTGCGCTATTGCTTCGCGCTGAGCCTCAGGGTCGGATTGGTAACGCGGGCACTCGGGAAATGGCCGAAGGGCCGGTAGCAGAGTTCCAGCTGTGGGCTGCTTTTTTGGGCAGCCTGGGGGCTGTCTGTGCTGTTAGGGTGCGGCCAGCAGCCCAGTGGGTGCCTGAGTGGCCTTTCTAGAGGCAGATGGGCGGAGGTATCACTACCTTTCTCTCGCTGGGCCGGCCCATTAATGTATGCTGATTGAGCGGGGGCAGGGGGCCTGAGCAGAAGTGGTCTCACTTGCATTCATGTGTGGCTCAGCAGTATGAACTAATCTGTGCATTTTTTTTTTATCTAAGTGAAGTTAACAAAACATGGCCCTCACCCCCTTTCTTTCCATAAAACTTCGCTGAAGCAGTGTTTTGCGGAAAGGCAATACGTAAATGTGGGCCACTTTTTTTTGGTCCCAATCCAACCCTGCTGAGCCTCCTTTTTGTGAGGGTTCATGCACTGCTGTGAATGAAGCTTGCGCTGTTGTCCCGCGCTGAGCATCCTCTGTGTGAGGGTTCATGCACTGCTGCTCCCGTTGTATGTTCCCTGAATCAGAGAAGCTTGCACATACCTTTACACAGCTGTAAAATGTATGAGCATTGACTCTTGTGCTGCTGCTCCCGCTGCTGGGCTGTTGCTCTTTGCATGAGGGAAGCTTGCTCCACTGATAACCTGGGTCGTACCTTCTCCACGTGTGCAGCCAGGTCTTAGCACAGTACCAAGGGCCCTATCGCAAGCTTTGAAAATGGCTTCCTAGTCCCTATTGGTGTGTAGTAAAAAAAACACAGCTGTAATTGTAGTCTTGTATGCCCCTCACAATCGTGGGTGTAGGTGCTACCACTTGTTGCACTAGTGATAGCTACGCCATTGGTGTGAAGCTGAGCGTGCGTGGAACCATCACTGCTGCTTCCGCTCTCGGGCCCTTTGATACTTCCGCGCTATCTCCTGTTCCCTACCTCACCCAGCAGCAGACCCCGCCCACCCCGGCTCATCAGCCCGGAAGATTGATCTGTGAATACTCTGAGCGCTCTCCAGGGCCAATGCCGAGGTCGGAATTAAAAGGCTGCCTGTCTCTTAATGGCCATCATCTCCCTGCTGTGATTGGCAGGCGGCAATGTGGGGTGAGGGAGGGGCAGCACAATGCGAAGATCAGAGGGCCGCCGCGGCGGCTGCCTGCAGCAGGCTCCCGGTGTGCAGTGACAGCCAGCAGGCAGGGAGGCCCGGGCCCGGGGAGGCCCACCGTCACCACAGGGGCAGAGAAGAGGTGGAGGGACGCCGAGCCTGGGTAGACCCACTCCACCGCAGTGAGAGCGGACCGAGCCTGGGGGTAGCAGGGACAGTCGGGGCAGGCAGGGGATGTCCAGCCTGGTAGACTCACCACCACCACCGAGGAGAGCAGGGTGTGGTGCCGAGCCGCTGATGAGACCCAGCACAATGACAGAGGAGCAGGAGGGAGGGTGACGAGCTTCGGGTGGACCCACTACAGTGACAGAAGAGAGCGGGGGGGAGGGGCGAGCTTGGGGTGGACCGTAGAATCCACCCCACCCCACACTTACAGCGCAGGCCCAGAAGATGCCTTTCCTGGGGAGACACCACTACAGTGACAGAGAAGAGCAGGAGGACATGGGCTGAGGGCAGCCTCGGGTACCAGGCAGATTGACCAACCACAATGACAGCACCGGCAGGCGATGCCGGCCGGGCCTCGGGTGGGCCTTGGGTACCACCCCCCGCAGTGACAGAGCTGGGGCATAAGAAGCCGATCACGAGGCTGCTCCAGCACACACAGAGTCGGAGCAGGTGTGGGGAGACAAGGTCTGGGCTACACCCTCCCCCACCGTGACAGGTCCGGCGGGTAGAGGCAGAGCTCCTTCACACGACCCCCCCTCCCCCCCCCATCACAAAGCAAACAGGAAGGGTAGAGTGCTGCTGGGTACAGCTAGCTATCACTCACCAACAAACACACAGGGCAGGCGGGAGGGGCAGAGACCGTGGGCCCTCCTCACTGCCTCTTCACACAGGGACAGGGCAGGAGGGACAGAGCCCGTGAGGCCTCCCTCACACCCTCTTCACACAGGGACAGGGCAGGAGGGACAGAGCCCGTGAGGCCTCCCTCACACCTTCTTCACACAGTGACAGGGCAGGAGGGACAGAGCCCGTGAGGCCTCCCTCACACCCTCTTCACACAGGGACAGGGCAGGAGGGACAGAGCCCGAGAGGCCTCCCTCACACCCTCTGCACACAGTGACAGGGCAGGAGGGGCAGAGCCCGTGGGCCCTCCTCACTGCCTCTTAACACAGGGACAGGGCAGGAGGGACAGAGCCCGTGAGGCCTCCCTCACACCCTCTTCACACAGGGACAGGGCAGGAGGGACAGAGCCTGAGAGGCCTCCCTCACACCTTCTTCACACAGTGACAGGGCAGGAGGGACAGAGCCCGTGAGGCCTCCCTCACACCCTCTTCACACAGGGACAGGGCAAGAGGGACAGAGCCTGAGAGGTCTCCCTCACACCCTCTTCACACAGGGCAGGCGGGAGGGGCAGAGCCTGTGAGGTCTCTCTCACTCCCTCTTCACACAGTGACAGGGCAGGAGGGACAGAGCCCGTGAGGCCTCCCTCGCACCCTCTTCACACAGGGACAGGGCAAGAGGGACAGAGCCTGAGAGGCCTCCCTCACACCCTCTTCATACAGGGCAGGCGGGAGGGGCAGAGCCCGTGAGGTCTCTCTCACTCCCTCTTCACACAGTGACAGGGCAGGAGGGACAGAGCCTGTGAGGCCTCCTTCAGCCCCTCTTTACATAGGGACAGAGCCTGAGGCCTCCCTCACACCCCCTTTACCCAGGGACAGAGCATAGGTGAGGGACAGAGCTTCGAGCAGACCCATTTTCCCCATCACAAGCAGCCGATCGGATCTTCTGGCCAGTACTGTACTCTTTCCACTATGGAATTGTGGCACTACCTCCCAGGTCCAGGTGTCCTTTCATCCTCACTCAAGTAGTATTTCCATCTTAAAGAGTTTAAATTTAAATGACATCTGAGGAATCAGAGGTAGTCTTCCAGACACACTAAGCATGAGAACCTGAAACGTTCATAGAAATCTATGCTCAGCTGGGGCAAATAGCTTAGTTTTTTACAGAAATGTACATGTTAGAATCTTTAAATGAGTTGTAGTGTAGACATGGAGCAGCGTTTGCCCAACAACGAATCACAAAGGACTCCTGTGAAAGGATAAGCATTCATTTAAATGCAATGACCTGACCCCCAGGTCCCTGGTACCCCCGATGCAATGGGGGTTACCGGGCAAGCAGCATTGCGAGATCTGCGGAAGGCGGCAGCTCTGCAGACCTGTGGTGTTTAACCCGAAGCCTCCACTTTCTTCAAGCAGGTGGCGTCTTCGTTTGAAACACTGGGCAAAATACGAAGTTACTCGGGGGAGGGTGTGAGGACCGGATTGAAATTACTGCTTTTCCCGGTAATTCCTCATTCCTAAACGGCTCTGAGGGTCTCATTCCCAATCCCTGTTAAATCCAACCTTGTGGAGTTATCAGTGCCCCTGGTATCTGTAACTCCGGAGGCAGAATTAGCAGGGGATATAAGGAGGACCTCAGAATGAGGCCTGAAATGTTGGAGGTGTCAAAAACTCTGATCATTTTACCAGATATTCTTTCCTTGATTGGTGTGTGGATCGAGGCTTAAAGGGATAAAAACACAAAATCTAGCTGGAAATGAAAAGGTTATATATGAAGTTATTTTCTCACTAAAGGATGTCACCAGACCTCTAAAGCAATGTTTAAAAAACGTAAAATTATGGCAAAAAAGCTTTTTGTTCAAAAACTGGAAATCATGTGTAAGGCATAAATTAGATCTTAATAGACTGACATGCTAAACTTGGTCATGGTGGAATTTCTGCCTAAGAGAGCAGGAGGCTGTCTTCTGAAGACTCTAGTGGCAGTGCTTAGACCAGGGGTGTCCATCATAGGTTCAGGAGAGTCTCATCCATTCCACGTAAGATTTCCTGCTACCATCTAAAACTCATTCCATTAGATTGTTAGTTCATTTATTGTAGGCAAATATCCTGAAAATCTTGCCTGCATCTGGCCCTCCTGGGACCGATGTTGGTCACAATATACTTCTGGTTTGTTTATCATGCACCCCTCTCCATGTATTCCCTTCTTCTACACCCCCGATTCCTCTTTTTCTGGCCAGTCTCTGTAAATGTGTTGTATTGAGTCGAGGTCATCAGTTGAGAGTGGTGCATAGATTGTTTTTGATAATTCCTTTGAGTGGACTTGGTTATGCAAAGATGCATTGTTACATATTTTGCGAAGATCGTCAACTGTGTATGCATTAAATAAATACATAAAAAATCATCTCACCCTGGGATAATGCGTCCTTCAACTCCCTTTCTAAGGTTCTTACTCTTCAGGGGCGGCTCCTCCGTTATGGCCCCACAGAAAAAAAATGATAAACCATTTTATTTTTCTTTCCTAATCCTACAATTGCCAGTCGGTGCCATCGTGACGGGCGTCACAGTAGGGAGGAGTGGTGGGCACTTAAAAGTGCGCATGTCAGTTTGGCCAGCCGTCGTAGGCTGACTGACAGACATGCGCACTTTGGTTTCTCCATCCCAGCTGTGTTGTATAGCCGAGTTGGAGAAAAGCTACAGGCTCCCTGTGCCTGCACGAGCGTCAAGTCAGCCCGCTCAGGCCAATCATAGCGCTGCTTTCGTGCTAGTAAATAACATTACCAGCATGAGAGCAGCGCTGTGATTGCCCTCTGGGATCCTGTGTATCTTGACCAGCGTCGGGAGCGGAGCACTGAGAAGCACTGATGAGGCGGCTGCAGGTAAAGGTCAGTAGTTTAATTTATTTTTTACCCCCATCCCCCAGTCGCGTTGCCACACTGCTTCCAGTTTAGAGCAGCCCCCAGTGTGACTCTTGCAGAGTGAAAGAGCAGGCCAAATAGACATGGCTGGGGGAGACCTCCTTCACCTATCTCTCACTCTGGCTACTCCTCCACCATTCAAGGGCAGAGGGAGCATACTGCCAGCAACTCAGCATCAGTTGTCCCGTTGCATTATGATAGACGCAGTTCATAGTGTTTTTGCCTTACAAGTAGAATAGTGTTTGCCACCGGTGGTGGCAGAGTCAGTGCTTGCATTTCTGGTGTATTGCCTGTCTTCAGCACCAAGTAGCGGCTGCTTGTTGTAGATCAGGTAAAGAGTCTGTCCTTTACCACTGTGCATCTTCACGCGGTGAGTGGTTTTTCGTTTCCACTGACGTGTGTCTTCCTATGGGGGAGTGCTGAAATGGTTGTTTCCTCAGCGGTGCTTTTCATGTGGTGCGGTATGGGGGTTGTCTCCTCTCATCTGTCTCTGATGGGGTATGGTGGGTGTGATCTACTCTTACTTAGACTTAGATACGTCCTTGAGTGAGTTCCCGCATCCGATGGTTGTGACCACTGAAGTGTATTTTCCTATGTATGGAGGCTGGGGTGCTTGTTTCATGTCGTGTCTACTTCTGGGCCTGGCTACTGGAATTATATCTGCAGCTGTCGTGGTTTCTGTAAACATATAGGCATGGCACATATAACCATATTCTACTTAAAATTCAGATTTCAGACAGAACAATTTTCTTGCTCTAATGGGGAAGCTGTTACTATGAGTGCTTCAAAGGCAGTAGAGTACAGTCCCTGATACTTTCCAAAAGTTAAGTGGTAAAACTTCAGGTGCTCATTGTTGCATTCAGGCACTAAAGAGGTGAGAATTTCACCCATGTACTATTAATATCCCAAATAGATGTGTTAGGATAGGCCTTTTCGTAATAGCTGAAAATAAAAACAACCTCTTTAATTAAATTTAGTTGAAGCAGGACACAAAGGATGATTCATTCTTTGTACTTTGTTCCACAGTGGATGCCAATTACTGTTTACATGTTTACTTCTAAGGAGTCTCACGGCATCGGTTGTTTCAAGAGGGCAGTTTAAAGGGTTTTTTTTGTGAGGTGCTTACCTGATAAATATTTAATGTGGGATGTTTTTCTATATTGTTATTTCTTCTATGAATGAGGTGCTTCCAGAAGTCCAACAAACTGAATACAGAATCAAAACTACACTGATTTCTTGGAGACAGGTTGTAAACAAGCACTGACAAAGCCAATAGGTTTCACCTTTAGGACCTATTGTCTTTGTCAATGTTTTTTAGGCATGCTGTACAGCATCCCTGATGCAGAGCAGCATGGCTAAATAAAGAAGAGCCCATTGTGTCATTTTGTAGATGCATTCGCCAACAAAATGACAAAGCCACTTTTTTTTTCTTTTTATTTGCTGAGTCAACTCAGATTGTCAAATAAAAAGAAAAAAGTGTAAAAGGTTTTTTTTGGGAAGCGGAAGGGGAAAGCGACACGGGTGCAGAGCGGGTGGGGCGGAACCATGCGGGCGGGGAGCATGGAAGCAACACAGAAGGCTGGTGGGAGCTGAAGCAACACATAAGGTGTGGGTGGCGGAAGCAACACAGAGGGCGTGTCCGATGTATCATTTACAAAAAAATTGTCCAATTGGTTGTAGATTTTCTATTATTAACTCCATTGCTGTGATCTGTTTAGAAACAATATTTAGGACATGAGATCAATGTCTGATGATTTTCCGACAGCAATATTCTGTTAATACACAAACCACACATCAACAACAAGAAGACAGTGGCGGCTGCTCCCAGGAAGCAGTAGTGTGGTGGGGTTAAACAAAAAAAAGATCACTTACCTGTCGGCCGGCTGGCCGGCCTGCCGCCTCTCCTCCGTCCTCTTCCTTTCGTGGAATCAGGAAGCACACAGGCTCCCCTAAGCCAATCAGATTGGTCTGAGCGCCGGACAGGGACTGGGATTCTGGGCATGTTCTCCACCCAGGCTGTGCAATACAGCCTGGTGGAGAACTTGCAAAGTGCGCATGACTGTTTGGCTGGCCATGATGGCCGGCCAAACAGTCATGCGCACTTAGAGAGTGCCACACTCCTCCCCCCTGGTCTGCCCAGCCCCGCAAAATTGCCTCATCACAGAAAAATAAAACATTGCGTTATTATAATTTTAGTTTTCCTTTTTTGCAGTGCTGAAAGGTAGTGGGGCGACGCTCTTCTGCCTTAGCGGAGGAGACGCCCCCTGATGGGACAATCGCTACCCCTTATTGTTTGTCGTTGTTGAGATAATGTAAGACCGTTTTTAAAGTATTAACTCTTGCTGAACATTCCATCTTTATGAATGATGTTATAATGATCCTCGCCACAATCCTCACCCCACCTCCCAGGAGCGAGGACTTCACTGCTTGGGGACGCAGAGCCTACTAGCAGTGGCGTAACGAAACTTGAAGGGGCCCCTCTGCAGGGTACGTGGAGGGTCCCCCTCCGGACTCAATCTGGAGCTCTGCGGCCGAAGTGCGGTGCTGAGGGGACCCCCTGGAGGTTAGGGCCCCCCCCGCCACCGCACCACGGGGGCCTGTATTACGCCCCTGCCTACTAGGAAACACATGCAGTGTCACTGTGGATACCTCCAGGTGGTTTTAACAACTTCATAGACTCTTACATTTCCTAATGTAGTAAAATCCCCAAGGGGGGATGTCAGTGGGGGCAGGGAGAGATGTCTCCCCTTGATTTGGTTCTTCCAAGGCAGTGGGTGCCTTCCCTCTCTGAGCCACGATGATGGAGTAACCATGCCACTCGCACCCCTGACTGGGAAATCCAGTTGGCAAGCAGGGCCGGGCTAAGAGTGCCAGACCGGCCATTCTGCCCCGTTGACATTTTCCTGGTGGGTGTGCTGCCATAAAAGGCCCCCTCCGCCCGAGTCCCGCAGTGTCGGTCTGGTTTAAACCTTTTTGTGAGGATTCATTTTGCTTTCCAGTTCAGCCCTGCAGGCAAACCAACCCAGGAGACGGCTCGGTCCCAGACCGGCGTGCCGGGGCTTGTCTGCCTGCATGTTTATTGTTTGTCACTTTGAATAGTGGTGGGCCGGCAGCAGGGCTCGCAGTGTGGAGTTAAGGGGCGTTCTTTGGGCATAGTGCAGCAGGTGCAGTGGCACCCAGGCCCAGAGGCCTGATGAGCTCAATCCATCCTTATTAAAGCTGCCTTTTTGCTACCAAACCAGGGGTTGCGAGCAATTCTTTGGCACCACATGATTATTTTTTACTGTGTAGACACATTTTGTTTGTAGCTCTGGATCAAAGGTTTCAGGAGGGACTATAATTCTGCTAATAATAATGAGACGTATTTTCATTAAAGCGCCTCTTGTCACAGTTCTGCAGTTTCCAAGCTCTGTAAGCAAAGGATGTTACTCCTGCCTGATTTAATGGACTGTAGTAGGGAGCCGGGCCATAGGCATTCTGCCTCGGCTCAGTAATTTATACAGCGCCCAATAGCGACGCTGACAATGGGTTGCAGTCTATTTCTTTTTTTTTAAGTTCAAGTAAAGGTTTATTTAGAAATTAAAGTAATTACAAAAAACAATACTTCATACAGGCAATCATTTACCGATGCATAGTAAACAGAAAAGGATATTTAAGAATACTATTGATATACAAAAATCTTCAAGGTAATAATAATATAACTTAAGGAATGATATGAATACATTCAAAGGTTCATAGATATTGTAAATAGTAGTACATGTCAAAAAATATACAATTGAAAGGGTGTAATAGGAAGTGATAAATTGAGCACAATTATCTAAAAACAAACAGTAGGAAGTCAGGGAGGCTTGGTAACTTCTTGCATTGAAGGAGCTGGTGAAGAAGTGTTCTTTGCTGTTGTATTCAGAAAGCGCGTGAGAGGAGACCAGAGGTGTAATCTTTTCGTAGCTAAAGAGATAGGGTGGACAAGGGCTGTATCTAAACGATGGTTATGGCATACCGCATACCACCATGCTAAATAGGATAATTTAGAAGAGGCTTTCCAATTTTTTGAAATCTGTTGAAACGCTACAGCCAGTAGCAAGTCAATAAGTCTTAGTTGGGGTTGATGTTCCCCCCATTCCGGTGCTAAACTACCTAGGAAAATGTTGGTAAGGGAGAGGGGTGTTTTGGTATGAAAAATAACGTTGATCTGGTGCCAAACACGTTTCCAAAATTTAAAAACGTGTGCATGTAAATATCATGTGTTTGAAGTCAGCGTCACCTCGGGAGCATGTCCAACATGTGTTAGGATTTGTGTTGTGTATCTTGTTTAGGTAAACTGGGGTGAAAAACAAACGATTGTAGATAAAGAAAAGTGTTTGTGTTGTACTGGCCGCTCTAGAAGATTTCCTGAGTTTCATCCAAATTCTATTCCATAGAGTAATGGGCCAATTCGTTTCCAGATCAGATTCCCATGTAAGTTCTACTTTAGTTTTCTGTCTATTATCGGGAGGTGTCATTAGACGAGAATAAATATTGGAGGCTTTGGGGTTTATGAGCAGGAGATTGTGCCATGGGAATATGGGATGGGATTGTGGAGGGAGTGGAGTGGTGAGTTTCGCACGTGCCTCAATTATTACACTCTGCAAAGTCATACATTTGGGTTTAAAGGAAGGAGGTAAGTGATAAAGAGATTGCATTTGTGTAAATTGGATGGGTAAGCCTTGGTCAAAAAATGGATGCACCCAAAGTAGACCTTTATTCCTCCATACCTTCCAGTATATGGGTTTCCCTTTAAAAAGGATCAATTTATTATGCCAAATTGTGGAGTTGAGAAAAGTTTCTGAGTTATGTGTAGCTAAGTGAGGTGCAATAGATAATAGTTTACTTGATTGCTTAATTATGGGAGTAGAGAGCTTTTGTGGCTTCCGGGTAAAGGAGAGGTATTCCTGGAATGAGAAAGGGGTTAAAAATGAGAGTTCAAGATCCTCCCAAAGACGTCTAGTTTCAGATTGAGTAGTAATCCAATTTGACAGTTGTCTTAGTTGGAAGGCTTTATGATAATTAGAGAAATGGGGAAAGTTAACCCCTCTTACGGATTTTGGTCTAGTTAATTTCTGTAGCGCCATTCGTGATTTTTTAGCATTCCATAAAAAGGAAGTTGCAAAAACAACAATTGATGGACAGAATGCAGAACAATGTCATACATTCACCCCAGTACAGACATCTGGGCCTAAATCCATCGTTTTTTTGCTCACCATGCCATTCCAGTTTGGACCCAGCCATATGCAAATCAGTCTTGACCCTGCGCCCAATGGGAACAGTCCAGCCCGAACTGCCAGGCCAGGTCCTCCCTGGACTGGAAACAAGCATCCTAGGACCGGTTTCGGGCTTTCAGCCCTCATCAGCCAGGATAGCTTGACTCCAGTGGCATGGAGAGCACGGGACCTACGTCTGGGCATACCCGTCCCACTCGGGGTGACAAATGCAAAAACAACAATTGATGGACAGAATGCAGAACAATGTCATACATTCACCCCAGTACAGAGATCTGGGCCTAAATCCATCGTTTTTTTGCTCACCATGCCTTTCCAGTTTGGACCCAGCCATATGCAAATCAGTCTTGATCATGCGCCCCAAGGGGAACAGTCCAGCCCGAACTGCCAGGCCAGGTCCTCCCTGGACTGGAAACAAGCATCCTAGGACCGGTTTCGGGCTTTCAGCCCTCATCAGCCAGGATAGCTTGACTCCAGTGGCATGGAGAGCACGGGACCCACGTCTGGGCATACCTGTCCCACTTGGGGTGACAAATGCAAAAACAACAATTGATGGACAGAATGCAGAACAATGTCATACATTCACCCCAGTACAGAGATCTGGGCCTAAATCCATCGTTTTTTGCTCACCATGCCATTCCAGTTTGGACCCAGCCATATGCAAATCAGTCTTGACCCTGCGCCCAATGGGAACAGTCCAGCCCGAACTGCCAGGCCAGGTCCTCCCTGGACTGGAAACAAGCATCCTAGGACCGGTTTCGGGCTTTCAGCCCTCATCAGCCAGGATAGCTTGACTCCAGTGGCATGGAGAGCACGGGACCCACGTCTGGGCATACCCGTCCCACTCGGGGTGACAAATGCAAAAACAACAATTGATAGACAGAATGCAGAACAATGTCATACATTCACCCCAGTACAGAGATCTGGGCCTAAATCCATCGTTTTCCATGTTTTTCGGTCCAGGGAAGACATGGCTTGGCAGTTCGGGCTGGACTGTTCCCATGAGGCACAGGGTCAGACTGATTTGCATATGGCCATGTCTGAACTGGGGTGGCGGAGTGAGCTAAAGAATGATGATGGATTAAACCCAGATCAGTTGACTGGGGGTGAGTGCTTGCAATGTTCAACACTCCGTCCATCATCCCCTTTGGTTTTGCTATGTTCGCCCTAAGTTGGCAGGGTATGCCCAGACGTGAGTCCCTTTCTCACTTTGCCACTGGATTCAAGATAGCCTGGCTGATGACGGCTGTAAGCCAGAAACCGGTCCCTGGATGCTTGTTTTTCGGTCCAGGGAAGACATGGCTTGGCAGTTCGGGCTGGACTGTTCCCATGAGGCACAGGGTCAGACTGATTTGCATATGGCCATGTCTGAACTGGGGTGGCGGAGTGAGCTAAAGAATGATGATGGATTAAACCCAGATCAGTTGACTGGGGGTGAGTGCTTGCAATGTTCAACACTCCGTCCATCATCCCCTTTGGTTTTGCTATAAAAAGGAAGTTAGAATGGAATTAATTTTTTGAAAGAAGTTAGATGGAATGGATGTAGGTATGTTAGAAAGGATGTATAGGACTATAGGCGTGAGCATCATTTTGATAGTGTCTAAGCGACCCCACCAAGATAAATGGAGGGGGTGCCATCTTGCAGTTAGTGATTTAAGTTTGGCAGAGCATTTATCAATGTTTAGAGAAATGGATGTTTTAATGGAGGAAGAGAACCAGATGCCGAGATATTTTATATGTTTAGAGTTCTAGGCGAAATTAGAAATCTTAAAATCCTCCTTGAAGGTGTATTTAGTTAAGGGTAAAATCTCACATTTCCCTTTGTTCAATTTATAACCTGACACCAGCCCATAATCTTCCACTTCTCCTAGAAAGGCTGTGAGGGAAGACTGCAGTTGGGAGAGAAAGACTAGAATATCGTCAGCGTATGCTGCTAATTTAATTTGTTGAGGGTCCGAGACAAAGCCCGTGATGGAATGATTTTGGCGAATTTTTGACAGAAAGGGTTCTAAAGCTAAATTAAGGGTTGCAGTCTATTTCAAAAAGGTTGTCACTGTGTTGAGCGAAGAAAGAATTCAATATTTTGTCGGTTGTCATGCCCTTTCCTTTAAGTTATTTACATTTATATAGAAATCGTTTCTACCACGAAAACCGTGAATAGTAACAAGGTGGTATATCCGGTCATGGGAGGTGTAATGATTGCACACATCAGTGATGAATGCGACAATGCATATATATAATTCAGGTTACAGTCATTTTTTAGGTCGAGCATTCGAGACCTCTTGTATATACTTTAGTATATACTTATATGTGTATGTACTTTGTGGGCTCTGGAGATCAGCCCTAGGACTTGTCTGCTTCCGCTTAGGGACTTTTTTTTCTGTTCAACTGCCTCTATTTAACTGTCTTGATAGAAAACAACCAGCAGAGGTCAGTAAAATACCAGAATTGCTTTCTGCTGAGGGACTTTCTTTTTAAAATTTTTCTGGCAACTGCCTCTATTTAACTTTCTTGATAGAAAACGACCAGCCGAGGTCAGTAAAATACCAGAATCACTTTAGCATTCTCTAGATTCCAGTCCATAGAAATTGTCTTCCACGAGCACCCGTAGACAATAATATTTTTTTCAAATCTTGTATTTTCAGTGATATGACCACCGAAGGCCCTGATTTTATATTAAAAACAGAGCTTTGGACTATACCATTTCCAGCTGAAAGGCAATATTTCTCTCCATGTGTTCCCATACCTGGCGTGTCACGCAGTTTGGTACTTACTTTCCCTCCATGCTAAAGAACAGTAGATATTTCAGCACCCAGGGGAATGTGCTGCATAGCTAAATACATATAAGGTCCCAAAGGCGAGACCGATTGCATTGCAAATGCTTGTTATATTTGACATGCTTTCAGGTCAGGCACATGGGTTGTAAAGTGATTTACCAATGTTCACAGAATGCTCTGTCAAGCACCAGTCAGGATTAGAACCTAGACCACAGTGGCATGGTAAGGCTGACATGGGCCCTGGTGCAAACAAGGAACGTGGACCCCCTGTGTCCGCTGGATTAGTAGTAAAATATAACCATATGGGGTCTTCAGCTTTCCTTGGTGCCACTGCACCTGTTGCACTGTTGATAGCTACACCCCTGCCAGACCTGCTGAGTGTTATGGCTACTCCTAAGCCAGGGACACTCAAATTATGCAGCAGGGGACTACCAAATTATGCAAGGGGTAGTGGTTAATTTGTAAAAAAATAAGTGCCGGGGCTCTTGTCAGGAGGCAGCTTGCACAAGCCCATTTCTCTTGTTAGCACGGCCTAAAACAGAACCAACTACTAACCGTGAAAGTGGGGAGAGGATGTGGTGTTATGGCCAGAACTGGCGACTTCGGAGCTAGGGAACCAGGTTCAAGCCTCAGTGTCGGCTCAAAATCCTTTGATTCTGGGCAAATGTTAGAAATGGGATCTCTAGTTGGCAAGGGCTTGCACCTTCGTCCAAGTAGGGACCCTTCTTCCTAGTCAGGGTAAGGGTGTTACACTCGTGAAGTAACCCCTGCTCACCCTCGTGGTAGCTTGGCACGAGCAGTCAGGCTTAATTCAGAGGCAGTGTGTAAAGCATTTGCACATAACCAACAGTAATACAGTGTAAGCACTACAAACGGACACCACACCAGTTTAGAAAAATAACCAATTTTTATATACTCAAGACAAGACCAATTACGACAAAAATCCACAATACTATACTTTAAAAATGAATACTTGATAAGGTAACTTCTTCTTTGCAGGAATAGTTCAAAAACAAAGTTCGTACGAGTCAATAGCTCCGTCCGAGCCTACCGCGATGCTGAAAACCACAGAGTCTAACAGTTCCAGCCGACCGCGTCGATACGGGCCAGCAGAGTCGTGAACAGACTCGGTCACAGTACCTTTCTCGTTGTGGCTGGTACGGAGTGTACGAGCCGGTCGGCGTTCGTCGCGGTTGCGGTGCAAGACGGAGCGATGCAAGGTGCGGTGTCCCTCGATGCGGTGCAGGCAGCGGCTCGATGAGCGTCGTGCAGACGGAGTCGGTGAGTCCCAGGCGTGCGATGCAGGGTGAGACGATGCTCGGTGCGGTGCTGACAGGTTGCGATGCAGGCGACCAAGCCGGAGTGCGGGAGCTGGCGTCGGACAGCGGTGCGAGTCGGAGCGGTGCGTCGCAAACGTGCGAGCGGTGCCCCAAATGCGATGCGGTCACGACTGTTGAGCCAGTTGCAGCGACCGCGTCGGTCGGGTCCGGCTGGTTCAGTGAAGCGATGCGATGCGAACTGCGGTGCCCACAGGTCACGGTGCAAGCAGCGGCTCGGTGTTGACGGCGTCGGACGTCGCCTACGGTGAGACCAAGGTTGCGATGCGAAGCGGGGCGATGCGGTCTGCGGTGCAAACAGGTCACCGGTCAGGGATGGATTCGGTTGACGGAGTCGGTTGCAGTTCCCTTCCTCTGTGGCAACTGAAACAGCGTTCCAGAAGCGGTACCCAGAGGTTTGTGAAGTCTTTGTAGTCCCTGAGACTTCTTAACAGGAGGCCAGCTCGGTTCCAGACCCTTGGAGATACTCAGCACAAGTTTGTAGAAAGTTCAGTCTAGTCCTTTCACTGCCCAAGGCAGAAGCAGCAGCTGCAGGCCAACCCAACAAAGCAACAACACAGCAAAGGGGCAGTACTCCTCCTGGCAGCTCTTCCAGCTCTTCGTCTTGGCAGGTTCCTTGATTCCAGCGAGATCTAAATTCATGGGGTCAGGGCCCCAATATTTATATCCCAAATTCCTTTGTTCTCTGAAGGCAGAGAGGCCTTTGCCTAGTCCAAACCAGTTCTGGAGCACTTTGTTGACAAGTCTCCGTCCCTTCTTTCAGTGAGTAGGCCAGGGACATCAGACGCACCACAGGAGGTGGAGCCAGCATTGTGGAGGGAAGGCAGTGTCCTATTCAGGGCCCAGGTGCAACCCCTCCCACCCATCTACATGTAGATCTTGCTATTCAGCCCTGTGCTGACTCACCCTGTCTCCTGGCATCCCCCAGCCCCTGTCACTCACACTCCAGACAAGGAATACACAACCTCGCAGAGGCAGGCTTGGATGGTTAGACAAGAAAATACCCACTTTCTAAAAGTGGTATTTTCAAACACAGAATGTTAAAACCAACTTCACTAAAAGATGCATTTTATCATTCTGAGTCCAGGCATACTAAACTCGAATTTCTACCATGTTCCCGGGGTCAGTTAGGATTATAAGCTGTAATAATCAAAACTGCCCGTTCTGGCCTATGGGGAACAGGTAGCCTTGCAATAGTGAAAAACGAACTAGGCTGTAATTCACTATCAGGACATGCCACACACACCAGGGCATGTCCTACCTTTCGCATACAACGCACCCTGCCCACAGGGGTACCTTGGGCCTACCTTAGGGGTGACTAACATGTAGCAAAGGGAAGGTTTAGGGACTTGCAAGTGTGTGCACTTGCCAAGTCGACATGGCAGCCCCAGGCTGCGCACAGGCTCTGCGGTGGCAGGCCCGAGTTACACTTTACGGGCTGTTTGCGTGGGTGGCACAATCCAGTGCTGCAGCACACCAACAGCATTTGGTCTATAGGCCCTGGCACTCGCAGTGCACTTTACAAGGGACTGACACATAAACCAAATAGGCCAATCATGGAAACACCAATCCATAACACATTTTATACAGGAGCACTTGCACTTTCCCACTGGACAGCAGTGAGGAAAGTGCGCAGAATCATTACACCAGCAAAAACAGAGTCAAAACCGGGAGGTCAGAAAGCAAAAAGTCAGGGGAAACACGCCAAAAGATGCCAAGTCTAACACATGTCCCCTCCAGCTGAAAGTAGGGAGAACTACCCAACCCCATTGGAGTTCTCTTCACTAAGGCGGAAGAACCTGGACAGACCATCTGCGTTGGCGTGTTCTGTACCAGGCGGTGTTCCACCGTAAAGTCCATTCCCTGTAGGGAGATGGACCACCTCAGCAGTTTTGGATTCTCACCCCTCATTTGCATCAACCATCTGAGGGGCCTGTGGTCTGTCTGAACCCGGAAGTGAGTCCCAAACAGGTATGGTCTCAACTTCTTCAGCGCCCAGACCACAGCAAAAGCTTC
The DNA here is from genome assembly GCA_963921515.1 of Calotriton arnoldi. NCBI lineage: Eukaryota > Metazoa > Chordata > Amphibia > Caudata > Salamandridae > Calotriton > Calotriton arnoldi. The sequence goes on from CAWUFW010000375.1 coordinate 3,214,122, forward strand.
CCTTTCTATGGCACTCCACCTCTGTTCCCTGGGGAGTAGTCTCCTGCTAAGGAAGACTACAGGCTGATCCAGGCCCTCTTCGTTCAGTTGTGAGAGCACCGCTCCCACACCATGCTCTGAAGCGTCAGTCTGCACGACGAATTCCTTGGAGAAGTCAGGTGCCTTGAGCACGGGCGCCGTGCACATGGCTGCCTTCAGGGCATCAAAAGCTTTCTGGCAGGTCTCAGTCCAGATCACTTTCCTGGGCTGCCTCTTAGAGGTCAGCTCTGTTAAGGGGGCAACGATGGTGCCATAGCCCTTAACAAATCTCCTATAGTAGCCGGTGAGACCTAAGAAGGCTCTCACCTCTGTCTGGGTCTTGGGGGTTCCCAAGCCAGAATGGTGTCAATCTTGGGTTGTAGGGGCGCCACCTGGCCGCTTCCTACCTGGTGTCCCAAGTACACCACAGAACCCTGCCCGATCTGGCACTTACTGGCCTTGATCGTGAGGCCTGCACCTTGCAGAGCCCTCAACACTTTCTCAAGGTGCTGTAAATGTTCTTCCCAGCTGGAACTGAACACAGCAATGTCATCCAGGTAGGCGGCACTGAAATCCTCCAGCCCAGCCAACACCTGATTGACCAACCTCTGAAAGGTGGCAGGGGCATTCTTCAACCCAAAGGGCATCACCCGGAATTGGTAATGACCTTCTGGGGTTGAGAACGCTGATCTCTCCTTGGCCCCATCGGTTAAGGCAATCTGCCAGTACCCAGACGTCAAATCAAATGTGCTGAGGAACCGGGCAGCTCCCAACCGATCAATGAGCTCATCAGCTCTGGGGATGGGGTGCGCGTCAGTCCTGGTGACGGCATTGAGCCCACGGTAGTCCACACAAAACCGGAGTTTTGGAGTGGCACCGGGCGCAGCAGCCTTTGGGACCAAGACCACTGGGCTGGCCCAAGGGCTGTGGGAGGGCTCAATCACCCCTAACGCCAACATCTTAGAGACCTCCTCCTTGATGCTGGCCCTGACCCGGTCAGTCAACCTGTAAATCTTGTGCTTCACAGGAGGGCTGTCACCAGTGTCCATGTCATGGGTACACCAGTGAGTAACACCGGGAGTCAGAGAGAACAGTGGGGCGAACTGTCCCAACAACTGGTGACAGTCCCCCTGCTGCTCCTGAGTCAGAGTAGGGGAGAGGATCACACCCTCTACTGACCCATCATGCTCCTTGGTAGACAGGAGGTCAGGGAGAGGCTCACTCTCCTCTTCCACCCCATCATCTGTCGCCAAGAGCATACTCACTTCGGACCTCTCGAAGTGGGGCTTGAGGCGGTTCACGTGAAGGACCCTCAAAGGGTTCCTTGGAGCCTGCAAATCCACCAGGTAGGTGACGTCACTTTTGCGCTCCTTTACCTCATGTGGCCCAGTCCACTTGTCCTGCAAGGCACAAGGTGCCACTGGGGCCATGACCCACACTTTTTGCCCATGTTGAAATTCGACCAAAGTGGCATTCTGGTCATACCATCTCTTCATTTCTTCCTGGCTTGCTTCTAGGTTCGCCTGAGCGAGTTTCCTGAAGCGGGCAGTTTGGTTTCTAAAGGCCAGCATGTAGCTAAACACATCCTGGGGAGTTTTCCTGGGAGCTGCCTCCCAGCCTTCCTTTACCAAACTCAGAGGTCCTCTGACAGGGTGGCCATACAGGAGCTCAAAGGGGCTGTACCCAAGAGACTTCTGAGGCACCTCCCTGTATGCAAAGAGTAGGCATGGCAAGAGGACGTCCCACTTACGCCTCATGGGTTCTGTTAGACCCTTGATCATGCCTTTCAAGGTCTGGTTGAATCTCTCCACCAGACCGTTTCCTTGTGGGTGGTAAGGAGTGGTGAACTTGTAGGTTACACCGCACTCCTTCCACAGGGATGTCATATACTTGGATATGAAATTGGTCCCCCTATCAGAAACCACCTCTCTGGGGAATCCCACACGGGAAAAGATCCCCATTAACGCCCGGCCCACCACTGGCGCCGTCGTTGTCCTGAGCGGGATTGCCTCCGGGTACCGGGTGGCATGGTCCACCAAGACCAGGATGTACCTGTTGCCCATGGCTGTCTTGGGATCCAGTGGCCCCACAATATCCATCCCTACCCTTTCAAAGGGTGTACCAACAACAGGAAAAGGTTGGAGAGGAGCTTTGACCTTCCTCCCACTCTTACCACTTGCCTGGCAAGTTTGGCAAGACCTACAGTGTGCATCTGACTGCCTTCGCATTTGGGGCCAAAAGAAGTGGGTGACAAGCCTGTCAAAGGTCTTGTCCTGCCCCAAATGTCCTGCCAAAGGCACGTCATGAGCCAGACCCAGTAGGAAGGTCCTGAAGCGCTGGGGTACCACCAGCACACGGGCTGACCCAGGCTCAGCAACCTTAGGCTCACTGTATAGGAGACCACTCTCCCAGTAGATCAGATGTGACCCGGACTGATTACCAGCTGCCTGGTCTGCAGCCTGCCACCGCAGACCCTCCAGAGTAGGGCACTCGTTCTGCTCCCTGCAGAACTCCTCCCTGGTGGGACCCCCTCTTGCTGCCAATGGGTCAGCTCAGAGATGTCTCCCAGTTCGGCTACCTGCTCCCCTGTAGGCACCGGGGCGTCCCCCTCGAGGTCTGCCTACTCCCGGTCCGTGGGAACTTCGGGGGCCGGTTTCCCGCGCCCCTGCCCTTTCTCTTGGCAGGGACTTGGGCCACTGTTCCAGGCTCCAAGTCCTCTTGATCACCCTTTCTGGCTGCCATTGACCGAGTAGACACGCATGCCCACTCTGGCAACCCAAGCATCTCTAAGTGAGACCTGAGCTCAACCTCCTTCCATAAGGACTGCTCCAGGTCGTTTCCTAGCAGACAATCTACAGGCATGGTAGGGCTCACAACCACCCTCAAGGGACCTGAGACCCCCCCCCCCATTCAAAGGGAACCTGCGCCACCATACATTGGCGCTCTGAGTTGTCTACAGCAACTACTTGGTGGAATGCTCCGGGGACTACTTGCTTCTCAGACACCAGGTGACACCGGACTGAGGTCACACTGGCTCCAGTGTCTCTGAGAGCCTCTACCCTGTTCCCATTGATGGTCACCCAGGTGCTATATTTCTTTGTGTTAGGGGGCACCTGGTTTCCTGGGACCATCTCACTGTCCCCTAGTGAGACAAGGGTCATTTCTGCGGGATCCCCACCCTCCTGTGGGCACCCCTCCTCCCCAAGCGCTACACTAGCCAACACTTTGGACTGTCCACCGGTGGGTGGCTGTGTCCCCTTTGGGCACTTGGGGTCCCCCTTAAAGTGACCTACCTGGTCACATGCATAACACTTGCAGGGGCCGGTCTCAACAGGCTTCCCTGTAGAGACCCCTTTCTTCTTATCACCGGGGGCTGGGAACCTTTACCCTGGGTACTAGTTTGGGGCCCTTTAGAGAACTCCTGTGCTTTACCCTTGTCCCCCCACCTTTCTGCTGAGGACCCTGCCCACCTTTGGCTGAGTCTCCCCAAACGCTTTCTTGTGGACCCTGGTACTCACCCAGCGGTCCGCTTCCATAGCAAGCTTCCTGGGGTCAGTTAGCTTACTATCCACTAGGTGCTGGCGCAGATCTGCAAAACATAGACTAGACAAGTGCTCCCATGCAATCAAGTTGTAGAGCCCCTGAAAATCTGTTACACTACTGCCCTTCACCCAACCATCCAGCGACCTGCAGAACACATCCACACATTCCAACCAAGTGTTGGCATCAGACTTCTTACTGGACCTGAACTGATCCCTGTACTTTTCAGGAGTAAGACCATACTTAGTGAGAAGGGCATCCTTCATGTCAGCATAGGTGAGGTGATACCCCTTACCCAAAGCTATCAGAGCATCCCTTGCTTCTTCAGGGAAAAGTGGCCACAATCCTGCTCCCCAATTTTCCTCAGGGACCCCATTCATGTGTATGGCTGCCTCATAACCCTGAAACCACCTTTGTATGTCATCCCCCTTCTTGAACTCCTTGCCTACATTCTTGGGAATGTGCACAATCCTGTCTGCCTTCCTGGACGAATTGCTGCCACCATCTGAGCCTGACTTACTCCTAAGTTCTAGCTCCTTCAGTTCTCTCTCATGCTCTAAGAGCATCTTCTTCTCCTCCATGGCCAATCTCTTCTCCTCCCGCTCACTCTCCAGCCTGAGCTTCTGCAGCTCAAACTGCCTTGCCTCCCGCCTGTCCTCCAGCTCCTCTGGGGACAGACTGCTGCTGCCTGACCTGCTGGGTTCCCCCCCACCCAAAAGCACATCCACCCTGGAAATAGGCTCCTCCACCTCCTCACTGAGATTACCAGGCTGCCCACTGGCATGTCTGGCTGCTACCCAGGCCCTCAGCGCCTTCTGTAGCTCCTCCTTCCTTGTGAGGCCCTTAATTTGGACTTTCAGGTTTTTACAAATTGCTCGTAGTTCCTTTACGGCGTAGGTTTCCAACCTATCCTCCGCAAAGATAATTTCCAGAGATGCAACGGATGATGCAGCTGTGTCAGGCATGACAAAAGTAGTGAGTTGAAAACTGGCAAGATCAAAAATAGGCCAAAAGAAAAAGAACCAGTATGTGGTACGTAATGGTCTGCGATATGGTAGTAGTGCACACCAATCACTGTAAGTCAAGTGCAAACACAAGTCCTATCCTCACCGCTGACAACCAATGTTGGAAATGGGATCTCTAGTTGGCAAGGGCTTGCACCTTTGTCCAAGTAGGGACCCTTCTTCCTAGTCAGGGTAAGGGTGTTACACTCGTGAAGTAACCCCTGCTCACCCTCGTGGTAGCTTGGCACGAGCAGTCAGGCTTAATTCAGAGGCAGTGTGTAAAGCATTTGCACATAACCAACAGTATGCACTACAAACGGACACCACACCAGTTTAGAAAAATAACCAATTTTTATATACTCAAGACAAGACCAATTACGACAAAAATCCACAATACTATACTTTAAAAATGAATACTTGATAAGGTAACTTCTTCTTTGCAGGAATAGTTCAAAAACAAAGTTCGTACGAGTCGGTAGCTCCGTCCGAGCCTACCGCGATGCTGAAAACCACAGAGTCTAACAGTTCCAGCCGACCGCGTCGATACGGGCCAGCAGAGTCGTGAACAAACTCGGTCACAGTACCTTTCTCGTTGTGGCTGGTACGGAGTGTACGAGCCGGTCGGCGTTCGTCGCGGTTGCGGTGCAAGACGGAGCGATGCAAGGTGCGGTGTCCCTCGATGCAGTGCAGGCAGCGGCTCGATGAGCGTCGTGCAGACGGAGTCGGTGAGTCCCAGGCGTGCGATGCAGGGTGAGACGATGCTCGGTGCGGTGCTGACAGGTTGCGATGCAGGCGACCAAGCCGGAGTGCGGGAGCTGGCGTCGGACAGCGGTGCGAGTCGGAGCGGCGCGTCGCAAACGTGCGAGCGGTGCCCCAAATGCGATGCAGTCACGACTGTTGAGCCAGTTGCAGCGACCGCGTCGGTCGGGTCCGGCTGGTTCAGTGAAGCGATGCGATGCGATGCGATGCGAACTGCGGTGCCCACAGGTCACGGTGCAAGCAGCGGCTCGGTGTTGTCGGACGTCGCCTACGGTGAGACCAGGGTTGCGATGCGAAGCGGGGCGATGCGGTCTGCGGTGCAAACAGGTCACCGGTCAGGGATGGATTCGGTTGACGGAGTCGGTTGCAGTTCCCTTCCTCTGTGGCAACTGAAACAGCGTTCCAGAAGCGGTACCCAGAGGTTTGTGAAGTCTTTGTAGTCCCTGAGACTTCTTAACAGGAGGCCAGCTCAGTTCCAGGCCCTTGGAGATACTCAGCACAAGTTTGTAGAAAGTTCAGTCTAGTCCTTTCACTGCCCAAGGCAGAAGCAGCAGCTGCAGGCCAACCCAACAAAGCAACAACACAGCAAAGGGGCAGTACTCCTCCTGGCAGCTCTTCCAGCTCTTCGTCTTGGCAGGTTCCTTGATTCCAGCGAGATCTAAATTCATGGGGTCAGGGCCCCAATATTTATATCCCAAATTCCTTTGTTCTCTGAAGGCAGAGAGGCCTTTGCCTAGTCCAAACCAGTTCTGGAGCACTTTGTTGACAAGTCTCCGTCCCTTCTTTCAGTGAGTAGGCCAGGGACATCAGACGCACCACAGGAGGTGGAGCCAGCATTGTGGAGGGAAGGCACTGTCCTATTCAGGGCCCAGGTGCAACCCCTCCCACCCATCTACATGTAGATCTTGCTATTCAGCCCTGTGCTGACTCACCCTGTCTCCTGGCATCCCCCAGCCCCTGTCACTCACACTCCAGACAAGGAATACACAACCTCGCAGAGGCAGGCTTGGATGGTTAGACAAGAAAATACCCACTTTCTAAAAGTGGGATTTTCAAACACAGAATGTTAAAACCAACTTCACTAAAAGATGCATTTTATCATTCTGAGTCCAGGCATACTAAACTCGAATTTCTACCACGTTCCCGGGGTCAGTTAGGATTATAAGCTGTAATAATCAAAACTGCCCGTTCTGGCCTATGGGGAACAGGTAGCCTTGCAATAGTGAAAAATGAACTAGGCTGTAATTCACTATCAGGACATGCCACACACACCAGGGCATGTCCTACCTTTCGCATACAACGCACCCTACCCACAGGGGTACCTTGGGCCTACCTTAGGGGTGACTAACATGTAGCAAAGGGAAGGTTTAGGGACTTGCAAGTGTGTGCACTTGCCAAGTCGACATGGCAGCCCCAGGCTGCGCACAGGCTCTGCGGTGGGAGGCCCGAGTTACACTTTACGGGCTGTTTGCGTGGGTGGCACAATCCAGTGCTGCAGCCCACCAACAGCATTTGGTCTATAGGCCCTGGCACTCGCAGTTCACTTTACAAGGGACTGACACATAAACCAAATAGGCCAATCATGAAAACACCAATCCATAACACATTTTATACAGGAGCACTTGCACTTTCCCACTGTACAGCAGTGAGGAAAGTGCGCAGAATCATTACACCAGCAAAAACAGAGTCAAAACCGGGAGGTCAGAAAGCAAAAAGTCAGGGGAAACACGCCAAAAGATGCCAAGTCTAACAGCAAATCACTTAATTTCCCTGAAAAAGAATGTGCCCTTAACTGGTGCTAACGAAAAGCGCCGGTGTTGATGATTTAGTGCTGGTGCTGAGCACTGGAAACCACCAGTTCAAATTAAGCACTGCAATGGGGTTGACTAAAATATGCAGCAAGAAAAGGCAAATTATGCAACATAATGTGGCCTATTTTGTGATAGTCTTACTTCATAATTCTGTAATTTCGACCCATGTTAACACTGTCTGGACAAAAGTTTAACCTCATTAGCACCAGTTTAAGCACCCAAATACAGCAATAAGGAACTGAAAATGGACCATTCAACCTTTGCATGGGGCCTTTCACTGTGCGAGACATGCGTCACTGCAGTTTAGTAACTTTTGATCTGTTTGAGCTAGAAACAAAAAATTTGATGTTAAAGTCTGCCACTATGCAGCATGTGATTAATAATGTGGAAAAAGTGGCAAATCCATAATTATGCAGAAAATGATACAGGTGCAGAATTGCATAATTCCAGTAGCCCTGCTCTTAGCCGCTGGCCAACTTTGGTTTCTATCGAACGTTCACCGTAGCAGATTCTTGTAACTTGAATTTTGAGTACTTCATTAGTGCCGCAAGGTACTCATTTTAAAGGGGGTCTGTGAGGTGAGCAAGTCAGCAACTTGTAGCAAGAGCCGAGCCAGCGATCATCAAAGCACAAGGACAAAAGATTCAACATGTAGAAGACACAGCATATGTCTTGTAAAAATATGATAACATCTTTCTTTCTTCAAAATCAAGTTATTTCTTGAAAACTAGTGATTCATTTTAGTACATAAGTTTATTTCATTTCATTGTCATCTTCTAACCTTAATACTGTTTAAATATGATCTTTTCCAAGTGACCAAGATTGGTGCCAACAGGCGGAGAACATGGTCTATTAAATTAGAGGGTGCCCTGCAAAATGGGAAAAGATTTGGACCTCGTGGGAAAAATATAGAAACTAATACTGTAAAGTGGGAGAAGTACTGGTACAAGTGGGACTACAGTTCGAGATGTTACACCACAATGTTGTACGTGCTGAATAATTTTCTTCTGTTTACCGCCACCCTGTCTCTGAATTATTGCAAAGGTGTACCAGCAATTATTTAATAAAAAGAGTTTAAAAAAAATAGGATCTTTTCCTCACCCCGAATGCCTGATGGCATTGCCATGAGTGAATCAACTGCTGTCACTTTATCCAAATATGGCCAAGATTGTTTCTGCTCCAGGAGCACCACTATTGTCTATTAAATCATTATACGAGTGAGTTTTTATATAGCATTCATCTTGCACTGAATTGCTTCAAGAAGGTCTGATATATGGCGTTCTATCAGAATGAGACTCAGAGAACTAAACTGATTTTCTTGGGATCACATTAGTGCTTAATTTGAGCCAACGGTGTCTGGTGGGACCACTGGTACCCATTTTTGGGGACAGGCACTTATTTTACCTCATTAAATTTTATCCCAGAGCAAGAGAGAGAGAAAAACACTAAAGGAGAAAAGGAGGAGGAAGAGAAAAACATAAAAATGCCAAAGAAAGAATGCAGGAATAAAAGAGAACATGAAAGAGTGAGATAAAGGGATAGGGAGTGTCTAGTGCTGGATAAAAGAGACATGCGGTGGAACCAAGATTACGCAGCCTGGTATTCAGCACTTCTGACATTCGAAAGCACCGCTTGCGAACTTCTGAGCAAAACCTTGGGCCCAAGCACTTATTGTTTTACAAATTAAGCACAGGATCACACAATTTGGCCAAGTGTGCAACCAGGATTTGAACAATAGTTTCCAGGTCATCGAAAGTGCAATTCAGCCACTGCATGAATATCTTCTTCTTCTTCCCTCTTACCAGCAAACGATAGTGCTTTTTTGTTCAATTCTTTCACAAACGTCAATAAATGCAAGTACCACTTGTTAATTCAGTCTGACAAAATATACGAGGAAAATGTCAAAGTGCCTTTCTTAAAAAAATACAAAGTTAAGATTCTTAAAAAAATACAAAGTTAAGAGTAAGGGAAGGCTGTTGGATGTTTTATGTTAGCCTCATTAACTTGCCCTTGATACAAGTAAAGGAGAGAGTCATCAACTCAATTGGCAATACAGAGTGATTCTGACTTTAGAGTTTGCTCACCAGTTACAGATAGTAAGTGAGACCTGTAGAATTGCAGTATAGCGTGGAACTTTGACAGTTTTGTGAACTTCCCCATCATGGGCCTAGTGTCTTTAAACACAGCGCCTTATAGGAAGAGGTGTGGCCAGGGCCGGTGTTTGGCATGGGCGAGCAGGGCCCAGGACCAGGGCGCCAATCTTCAGAGGGGAGCACGGAGCTGTCTGCATTAAGGATTGCAAACAGCAGCGTCCCTCTCACTTGGCTCCATCGATTACGATTAGTCTGCTTTTAATCAGTGGTCGAAGTGCATTAAAAAAAAGTATGGGAACTGGGATGATGCAAACAAGAGGGTCGAGGTGAGTGAGCGTGGCTAAAAAAAATATTATGAAACTTCCCCTTCTGGTAACTGCATATAAAATTACACACAGCATAAATAAAAATTAAATGCAAGTTAAGTTAGTCAGTGGGAAATGCACTATTGTATATTATGAAAACTCTATTCGTTAATGCACTGCAGGGGTCAGTGTGTGTAACCAGAGAGCCACAGAACTGAATCCGGGTTGTTGCAGTGGAGAATAGTGACCAGTGTATGCCTAGTGCTACAAGGTCCCAGTCTGTGACAGGAAGCACTGTGAACATGTAAGTCAATACCTCTCAAAAAGAATATATGTGTGTCTTCAGGAAGCTTCACGTGATTCCATCAATAAAAGCCAATACCGGCTTCCAAGCAGCCTTTACCTTTGCAGATTAACCAGTTGTGCACATTTACATTTCTTTCAGGCAAGCAGGCACCCTGGCAATAATGCTTGTTTAGCTGTCTGTGCCTCCTTTGGTTTAACAGCAGGAGGCTCCCTGCCTTATACTGTGAACTAAAGCATTTCAACAGTCAGAATTAACTGTCCTGGGGTGGTTGTCTTTTCACAAAAAGTAGGGGCGCTGTTTTTCTAAAATTTTAAAAGTACGGGCACGTCGTACTCCTCAGATTCCCCCCACTTCGACCACAGCTTTTAATAATTTATTTGCCGCAGGTGCTGTTTTAAGACCCCTTAACCCTCTTCCTTCCTCTCCCGTCTCCCTCACACCCACTGCGCCACACACCAATAACTCCATCCACCCCACCAAGAACATGGCACCAGCAGACGTTTTAAGGTATGGGCAAAGTGGGTGCATACCCAAGGCCCCAGCCTTTCAGTGGGCGCCGGATAGATCCTGCTCTGTTCTGCAGACAGTCCTGTCCTGATGACATTGAATGGTTCTTAAACATAGATTGTTTTAAATACTGTTTTTTTTAAATATATCTTTAATGTGGGTAATGTGTGGGAGTTTATTACAGACATTTTGCAGAAGAATGCTATATTTGTTGTTCTTAAACATAGATTGTTTTAAATACTGTTTTCTTTTAATGTATCTTTAATATGGGTAATGTGTGGGAGTTTATTACAGACATTTTGCAGAAGAATGCTGTATTTGTTTTTCAACATCATGCATCATCCATCAAACAGTTATTTTTAGAACGAAACATGACCTCACATATGAGAAATTGAAGGGGGGTCACAGAGATTATTTTCAATAATATTAGTAGTAGTATTATGCTATTGAAAACACATGTTGCAATCCATTAATATTAAATGTAAACACATTTAGAATTTGGACCAGTGTGCCTGTGCACTGTCATTCACCTGGCCAAAGAGGGCACGAAGGAGTCCTAATTGGATCATAAATTCAAAGCTGTTAGGAACAGGGGCCTGAAAATACATTAGGCCCAGGGCCCCCAAATCCCTAAAGATGTCCCTGGGCACCAGCCTAATGGAGCTAAGCACGTGAGTGAATCAGACGAGGTAGGGGAGGTGCTGAGATGTTTGTGTTCAGGGTCAGTCACTACTTTGATGTAATCACCCCTTGACTCACTCGTGAACACAAAATGGGCCCCATGCTGCCTCATTTTATTCACCAGCAGCAGAGAGGGCTCCAGAGTGCTTTCCACCCATGGTGCTATCTGAGCAAGGAATGGCTCTGGCTATGGTCTAGCAGCTAAAACTGAAGGCCATGGAACTGGGGAGCCAGGTTTGATCCTAGTTTCTGCTCAGCATCCTGTGATTCTGGCTAATCACTCAAGCGCCCCATGCCTGGGAAAGAAACCAAGAATGTGTAAAGTAATCTTGTCTTTTGGGACGAGCCTGCACTATACAAACCTGTAAATAAAAATCGATTGCCTGGCTTGGCTCTATTTTGGGTCACCAGTCACCATAGGACCATCACCGAGCCAAAGCTAGATGTTCGGAACAAGGCATGTTTGAGCTTTGCTTGGCTTGCCCACCTCCAGGCGGGGGTTCAGTAGCATCACTGTGAAACAGGGGACACAATGTTCCAGAAAGTAGCCCCGATAATCTCAAGCCAGCAGCCATATCGGAAACAGGTGCAACCATGTGTAATTGTAATTTGTAATCGTATAGCACTTACCGCCACTGACGAGGAGTTGAAGCGCTTTGCATCGAGTAGCACACTACTCCAGAACCCATGGTTAGAGATAATAGGTAGTAGATTTGTAATATGTGCTTCCGTTTTCCTTGTGGAATAGTCGAGTTGTGGTAGGTTACTGAAGTATTTGAAAAGGGATGGGTTAATAGAATTGGATTGGTTATGGGAAGATGTGAGATGTTATTGGGAGTGGTTGACATATGCGCCTATTGTGCAATATATTTCTAAAGTGATATAGTGCAGTGATGTCACTGCTTTCAGTAAGAAGCAGGGGCTAATGGAAATAAAAAATGTGGTGCACATGGAGTCACCTACAGGGCTACTGGACAGGAAAATCCCCTGGAGAGAGACATACATTAGGTCACAGAGTATCCAGAAGGAAGCATGACCAGTTTGCTCATGCCCTAGGACAGTGCTTAATTTGTCCCGATGGTTGCACTTTTTTGAGGACCGGTTCTTATTTTTCATCGTCAGACTTTCGCCGAGCAAGAGAGAGAAGGACAGAAAATGGAGAAAGGGGGAAGTGAACAGTGGGAAAACTGCGACGTGGGGATAAAGCAGGGATGGAAAAACCCTCAGAATGACACAAAGAGATAGGACGAATTGGGTGGTGGAAGAAACAAGGATGAGGTGGAAACAAGATTAGGCGGCCTCGGTAGTGTGCATCCACCACATTCGGTAAAATGAGCAGCGGACTCCAAAGAAACTATTAAGGCCTACATGCACTCAGTCATGCATGCGTGTATTTATTTGTTTATTTATTTAGTCCTGGATGAAGAAGACCCTCAGCGGACCCGAGTCCTCAGGGCCATTATGGTCCAGTGCGGAAGTTGCTACCTGCCCCAGTCAATCATTTGCTGTCCTCCCGAGGTCATCCGAGATGCTGAGCAGCAGTGACCCTCGGTTCACCTCTGCTCGGCAGAGCGAGGCCGGGTGTGCAGTGTCAGAGGGGCCGATCGAAGCAAGACCACAAGCACATCCTCCGGGGCTCTACATTACCCTTCCGCAGCTCCTCCATCTTTGGGCTGGAGCACGGTTTCAGGGGTCCAGCAGTGTCAGCATCTTGGGGACCCCTATCCAATTCCCTGTCCTCTGTGAAGCAGGCTTTTAAAAATAAGAGCGGTTGAACTGGTCAAGACCAGCGGCTCTTAAGATGCAGGTTATGTCAAAGGAATAACCCGTGCAAAGTAAGGGATTGTAAAATAAATATGTTCAAAGGGATAGAGCAAGAGAAAATATTTTTAGGTCTCGCCTGGCGTTGCAGCGCGCATGCGTTGCTCGCTCTGCGAGGGCTTCTTGGAATCAATATACTTTCAGAAGTTGTGTTTCGGCTCCGCCCTTAATTTATATTGGTGTGCGTCATTTTGCGTCATTGATTATGCTGAACGGAGTGTGATGATTGTACCGGGGGCTTTTTAGTCCCTCCTGGTTGCCACCCTGTCCTCTTTTGGCCCCGCCCACCCGGACTGGATCGTTTACTGGCGGAATTACACGGTCTCCTTGAAAAGCCTGGAAGCACTCTTTCTTTTTCATTTTCATCGCAGTCAGCTTCAATTGCACAAGCGCGGTCTGCTTCGGCCGCGCTTGTTTATTTACTTAATTGCACAAGCGCGGTCCGCTTCGGCCGCGCTTGCTTATTTACTTAATTGCACAAGTGCGGTCCGCTTCGGCCGGGCCGCGCTTGTCTATTTACTTAATTGCACAAGCGCGGTCCGCTTCGGCCGCGCTTGTTTATTTACTTAATTGCACAAGCGCGGTCCGCTTCGGCCGTGCTTGTTTATCAGCCTCGGAAGACGCACTAGTGAGCCTCGGGAGGTGGCTTCTTAACTCCTGAGGGACAGCGTCGCCAACCGAAAGAGGTGAGGGCTTAACTTTTGGAATTATCTGGCATAGCGGGAAGTCTGGGCGTTGCGGTCCCCGTGGTAAAATATCCCTTGCTTTGGCAGGGGAAGAAATGCAGTGCCCTTTAAAACCAGCTCATCCTTGCTTTCAAGATTTTCAGATTGTAAAAAGCTGTTTCTTGTGTCTTGTGTATTGTGGGCCGCGTTCGAGCTGTGGAGGAAGCGCGTTGAGTTGTGTTTTCTATTCCCTGGTGTGTCGCCGCACTCAATTCGGGGTGGAAGGACGTGCGTGTCCTCCAGACTGTCGTGCGCGCTTTAGCACGGTGCCGGCAGACAGATCGCATCTGTACGAGTGTCTGTCCCGGGTTACCTCGGTTTATCTTCTCTGTGCGTGGATGGTGGCGTTTATAAACTGCGTTTGCGAGATGTTTACATTAACCGGGTGCGGGGGGGAGTGTGCAGCTATGCCAACCCAGGGAGCACGGGACAGCTCTTTGCCTCCGGTGCATTTGGAGGCTGAAACAAGGGCAGTTACAGACGGAGGATGCCGCCTCTTCCCTTGATTTATTGCAACAGCAACAACAGCCGGCAAACTGTCTAAAGGTCATTTATTTCCAAGAGTGACTTCTTTTTAGTGCACACTTTAAAGCCCCCTGTGCGTGTTGATCAGAAGTACTGCGCCAAGCTTTTGGCAACTGACGCATAGAGCTTATTCCTATAATACATATAACTAATAACTTGCATGAACCGGAGGCTTGTGCCGACTGGTGAATCGAGTTTACATCAACTGGTGCATGTAGCTTGTGTCAACTGATGTCTATAACTCGTATCAACAGGCGTATGGAGCTTGTTTCAACTTAAGCATGTAACTTGTATCCATCGGAGGCTCCAGCGTGTGCAGACTGGTGCATCGAGGTGATGTCGACTGGTGCAAATAACTTATATCGACCAGCGGTTCGAGCTTGGATCAACCGGTGCTTCGTGTCTGGATCAACCGGTGCCGTTTACGTCCTCTGGTGCTTCCTGTTTGGATCAACTGTGCTTAAAGTTTGCGTCCTTCGATGCATCGAGTTTGCATCCATATGTGCACGAAAAGTCAGGGCCGTGGATGCCATCGCCACTGTTGGGGACTTCTTAAAGAGAGGGCAGGCCAGCAGTACATACCGAGCAGTGCGCCCCTCCTCGCTTCCATTGAAGGGCAGGCAGCGCGCGACGAACAGTTCTGGCTCAGATGTACTTCTTAAATTGTAAGTGATAGGAGGTACCCGACCAAAAAAACCTACGGTCACGCTTGCCAACGTGGGCTTGTTTTCTTCCACGTCACAGGATGGCTGCTAAGTGCCCAGGTGAAGTTGTAGGATGATTTACCCTGATGAGAGAAACAGTGCTGCACCGTGTGCATAAAAAGGCCACCTTTCGATACGTCATTCACCCACTTCTCCAAACCAGAAATTTTCGTTCACCCTTCTCTCTTCTCCTCCCTTCTTATTCCGCATCCTTCCTATCATTTCCTCCTTCCTGTCTCTCTCGAGTCCATCCTTTCATCTCCTTTGCCTCCATCACTCTGTTCCGTCCTTACCCAAATTCCTTTCCCTCCATACCTTTATTAATTAAACCCTTTTCCCAGCTCTTCTTCACCCCCCCCAATTTTTAACATGCCTCTTTCGCACTCATCCTTCCCTAACTCTGTCTCCGTACTCTCTTCTTTTCTGCTTCTGCCTTGCTTCACGTTTCTTCCCTCCTGCCTTTTATCTCTCCTTCGCCCCTTGTCTTCTGAGCCTTCCTTCTATCCCACCCCTTCTCTCCTGGCACCCAGCATCGCCCGTCTGTTGCTCCTACGAGGTGGTGCTGGTCTCGAGGCATTCTTGCTCGTTTCTCTTCCCACAGGCAGCTCTGCGCTAATCTCGCGAGTGCTTGCGTGTGGGTCTGCACACAAGGCCTTCCTAAACAGCGACAGACATCGCGCCTTTTTCCGTTTTAATGTGGCCGTCATTTGCCAACGGGGTCCCTTGCGCTCTTTTTTGTCCAACAGGGCAAGGCCCTCTGATCTGCACTTTACACTTAGCAGGAGATGCGTTTCTTAAGTAGTCAAATGAGTGCCTGTCAGGCTGCTCCGTGCTCACGCACTCTGCCTGCTTGGGCTTCTGTCCTCTCTGCTGCCTGCTTCATCCACCCTTACATGTACTCTGTCTACTCAGCCCTCTGGCCCCTCTGCCTGCTCAGGCGTCTGTGCTCTCCGCTGCCTGCTTCATCCACCCTTACATGTGCTCTGCCTCGTACATGCAGCAACTCGTAAAGAAAAGAACATTTCTATTTATACAGACACTCTGTAAACTTATTGTTTGTTGCAGTCTTTTACTTTTTCATGTAAATTTCCTCCCTCAAATGCCTTTGGCGGGGGAGGTATAAAAAAGTCAGCAGTTCTTCTTATTGGTCATGTCTTTGGGTTAACAAAATATAGCTCAGTTTAAGAGGCAGCCGGTGCTGACCGATCAAAATGGATCTCAAATTAATATCAATGCCTCGTCAGGGGTAGTAAGCGCTATATACATGTAACACTTTCTAACAATCTAAATTTGGCTACAGTTAATAACTTTCATAATAAACACAGTGAAATGATGCTTCAAAGAAATTGTACCTAAAATTTCACAGTAGTTAAGGACTGCATCACCCAGTGTACAGTAATTATATAGCTCTTCAATTCATGGCGGCACAGCACCAAGGATAATGTGCTGCATGGATAAATACTTATAAGGTCCCAAAGGCGAGACCTATTGGCTATGCCAATGCTTGTTCTTTCCTGCACCCAAATCTAGGGATTTTATTACGTTAACCCGGTCTGGGTATAGGACTAGTATGTAAGGGAGTGGACTAACTGAAATTTGGCTCTAGATGCGCCTCTGGGCGTATTTTGCAGCTAAGCATGGTGGAGGGGAAGAATTTGTCTGAGGAACTAAATGGGACTCTTCAGCCTCTCGGCCAGTTTATCCACAACAGTCAAAAACTACCAGTCAGCTCACATCCGAACAAAGGTGGAGTGGCCTGAAATTGGGAGATTTCTTAACAGGTCCTACCTTCTGAATCGAGATGGCTGGTACAGTACCAGTTACTGGGGTCGAGTCATACGTATATCACACGATCGACCCTGCCACTATCCTCCCGGCCTTCCGAGGTACAGGCATCGCTGGGATTATATTTGTTCCAGAATTGGCCAGTCCACCCAATCTTCCCGCATCTTCACATAATGGTAGATTTTTCCAGTCATGTCTGGGGCCCATCACAATTGCGGAATAAATAGGATTTTAGCCCCAGTGAAGCATTAATTTCTTCAATACGCACATAATCTTTTTACGTGCCAGTAGGCGCTATTTCAGCATCTCATACCCACAATACGGCCACTCTAGTGCCTTTAAGCACTCACTTTTTTATTGTGCACTGTACAAATAAGCCTACAAAAGAGAGGCCAGCTGTGAATATTTTTGCAGTACATTTCCAGAAAGAAATAGGACTACAAACAGTAGGTTTGAGCGGCATGCCATATAATCTGCGTGCGCAGGTTGATCCAGCAATGGGTCACTTTTCCACAACTCACTTCAGTTTTACCTTCCACTTCCTAATAATTGCCATCTGATTCTTCCAAGTAGATTCTTAATTAAAACAACATTTGAGAATCTACTACGCAGGATGGAAAATTGAAAAGGTACACAGATCTCACAAGCAACCCTTATGATGTAAAACAAAACTTATAGTATCACATTGCTTAGCTCCTGGGAGGGTTTTTGAGATGTTACAGGTGGAGACACTGTTTTGCAGGCTCAGCTCCCAGGCTGTGCTGTTGTATATAAAGATAATACTGTCATCGTAAGCTATAAATGCCTCCACATTAAATAACCACCACCACAGCAGCAAGTAATCCACATCTGCCATGAAGCAAACAAGCCATAACTTTGTTACCGCGTGCCGACTCTGCCTGAATAATCTCTCAATTATTAACTTGAAGGAAAATTTTGGAAATGCAATCATTTTGTCTCTTAGAGTCTGCCTGTGATTTTTAGGCAAAAAACTCATTTTGGCTTCAAACATCAGCTTGCCGTCTTCTGAAAATAGACCCTCAAATTACACTAACATGCCAGCATTTCTCTTTTGATAAACAAGTTTTTTCCATCCACCTCTCCCCCCTAAACAAGCTTGTGATACCAATATTTCTTTTCTGCAGATGTACAATAAGTGCACACTATCATAAGCTCAACATTTTCGATGATTTCATGTTTAAACGCCAAGTAAAAGTTACTTGTGGTTGACACCCATATTCAGACCCCCGCCTCTCCCTAATTCAATGCACCTATTGCTTTTTAGTACCTCTCTAGTACTTATGTTTTGCTGGCTGTTCACATTTTAATACTCTAGCTATCCAAACCGTATATTTAGATTTTTTCCGCAGATGTTTCATTAGCCTGTGAAATTTTCCATGGTCCTATTTTTTGCCTTGAACAACACAAAGCCTTGTGTTATAGACACGACTTTCTATCTTTCATTGATCTCACCATTAAACCTGCCGGATAGCCCTCATCACCGGCTGCCAGGCTTGTCCATTTTCAACCTCTGGTTCTGCAAAAGGACCGTAACGCCCTTGCACTTAGCTTGATTGCTGCAATTCTCCACCGTAGCCTTCTGCACTCGCTCTGAACTTTACTGTTTTGCGCACCCTGTTATCTTCCTCCATTTTCTCTCTATACTTCTTTCCCTTCTCGCAGCTGGCTGATGATCAGTCTACCCAATGATTTTGTCTAAATGTCCTCGTTAGCTGTTCAGTCCCCAAAGGACCTGATTCAAAGGCCGTGAATTTGCTCACCCAGGATCACTCACTCCTCCGTTTGGAGCAAATTTCTGACTTGTATGGGATCCACAAGGGTTAAGAAGGCAAGGTCCGGGGGCAGATCTTTCTCTCTCCCGGGCCCCTCTCTGTGGAATAAACTTCCTCTGGAACTCAGACGCATCACATCGAGGCTACCCCCTTATTCCGAAAGAAGCTCAAAACTTGGCTTTTTCCTAAATTCTAAGTCCATTCCCTCATTCCCCCTCAATTAGCCCTTCTTCTGTATTAGCGTCAGGACACTCCTTGGAGTAACAGTCACGCTCTAGAAATCATATACATACATACATACATACATACATACAACCTAAGGGTACTTCCGGAAACATGTGCCAGTTGTAGACTTCCATGAGTACATACATGCAGAGTTTCCATCATCTGGAAAATTCTGTATGTGTAAATTAGAAATGTGTATTTGTACAGTTAGCCCTTTACCCCTCGTAGAGAGAGAAAATCTCCATAGAGAAGTCTCTCGCTATTTCCCCAGTGATTATAGGGGTCTTTTTCCCCATTTCTCCCCTTAGTCATGCATTTGAAAAAAAATCTGTGTCAATTTCCAGAATAGGAGACTGCCTATAAAGGATATGCAAATACTCATAAACAAGTTAGTGCTCACCTATGCCTGCTGTGTACCGCCCAAGTGATGCTCAAATTTCAGCGCCTTCTCCTGCATAAACAAATGCTGAAAATACACCATGCTGGAAGATTTGTTGTGTTTGTAAATGCACTCTGCAAACATAAAATACCACCAGTTCTGAGTCGGGGATTAATGATTGTGAGTGTTTACATTTACAATGTGATGCCTTTGGACACAGAAGTCCAGTGTAGATGTGCTCTAAGTTTTGTCAGTTGTGTCCTACGTTTACATGGCATGAAGCCTTTTTCCTGGTTCTATTGATGCTCCATCCTCCATATCTGTCCTAATTCAAGGGTCCCAAAAGTCTGTGTAAACAGATCCCCCTCGCTGGGTTTCATTGTTCTATTATTTCCCAATTCTTGCGCCTTTCACTTCAATTTTAGCTCTTTTTTTGCTCTGTCTGAAAAGTTTTGGCCATCTGTGCCAACACAGAACATGTGCAGCTCTTAAGACTTCCTGTGAATATTGCTTGCAGCGTGGTTGATGGCGGCCGATCAAATGATGATACTACAGTTTTGTTGAGAATGATTTCTCGGTTTTGTCAATTTTGGACTCAGAGAGGAAATCCTTGCACAGCTCTATTGTTCCATTTGCAGACCTATCAGAAGTTTTTGTGGAGCCTCGGTCAGAGCAAATTATGAGGCCTTGTCCATGCTCTCCTGATAATCATTTGTAAATAAACCCCAACCAACAATGGGAGCACTACAAAATATCTCAAAAACAATCAGTAGTCCATTATAACTTGTATCCAAATGGCGCAAGGAGGTCCACCAGGATAGAAGACTCTTCGTCCAAACCATTAATACACAGGAGCCATAATGTTGAATTCCATAAATGTTTATTCTTCAAACATATGGCCAATGGCTGCTGGGCTGGAAACGTATGTTTGAAGATTGGAATTTTTGGGATTCAACGTTATGGGTCCTGTGTATTAATGGATTGCATGAAGAATCTTCTATCCTGATGGACTTCCTTGCACAATTTGGATACAGGTTGTAATGGGCTACTGATTGTTTCTGAGATATTTTGTCACGCTCCCTTTGTTGGTTGGGATTGATTTACAAATGTTCAGGGTTCTGAACAGGAGGACCTGCGGTGAAGGGTGACCATTTTAGATTGTTTGACTACTATCACTTGTGCGGTATTGTGGGGCTATTATTGATTAATTTGGAGTTGTCTCCTCATATCATATTTTTGGAGAAAACACAGCAGCTGTAGCATCTGGCGCTATCTAGTTGCATGGCCTTGTTTGCTGCCTCATCATTAATAAACAGGCAGTCTTGCTTTCTATGAATTAATTTTGCAGCGGGAGAACTGGGCCCGAATGCCTTCTCTCCCTCACCTTGTGAAGGCACTGTATCTTGGGGGACTTATATACAGTATCAGGACTGGTTAGTTTCTGTGAAGATGTTTAAAATGTCATTTGACATAATCCTCTTCGGTTGATTTTGGACTTGATCATCCTTCTAATTATCTATTGCCCTTCTTAAGAGTACCCACTTCTACAATGTACAATTTGTTCAGAGCTGTGGACTCTGGTTTTTTCTTGATCCTATTTAAGGGGGCACCTAATCAACTGTAGTTGAGATGTTGTGGTAGAACACATTTAGGGTTTCTTTAGGTTTTATCTTTTCCAAGGGTGTTTCGAGGGCAATCATGTGAAATTTTTGATATTCTGACTCAAACTGCCTAATAAGTTTGGACCCCAGGTTCGTGGGTTTGAACGGCCCTGTGGTGTGTTTAATTATGTCGAATGAGATTATAGAGTTCTGGTTGTACCATGGGTTTCAGTGCCTTGATGTTATACGTGAAAGCTAAGTCGGAGTGTCGGCCCAGTCTATTGGTCGAAGCTCATGGCCAAAAGATTTTGTATGAATGTCTTTTTTTTTTTATTGAACAGCAAACAGAAAAATGTGTTCCATCATAGAAATTCATTAACAATATAAAATAGGTATACTTCATCATTAAAATTAAAAAATAATGTATGGCTTTGGTATAATATTGGCTAGTCTCTCTTAGACATAGTAAAGTGCAAAGTGCTGAAAATAGCTTTAAGAGAGCATATTCTGACAATAAAGAAAAAAAACTATATTGTTCAAGGATTCGAGGACCATAACATCCAATCGCTCTAAATTACATCGGGTCTCTAACTACTCCCTCCAAATATGTCCAAACCCGCACAAACCTTCTAGTTGCTCCAACCCTTTTTGCGTAAGCTTCTTTAAATTTCCTTGTGTGAGTAATTTTGTTATACCATTGTGCGTATGTAGGTCCTCAGGAAGTCCTCCAATTCTGCAGATTCAGGGATCGTGCCACTAAAGAGGCTATTGCAATAAAAACTCGCCCTCCTTTTTTTTGCCTTAAGACATTTTGACTCAGTTTAGAGATGCCAAAAAATGCCATGGCGGCCTTAGGCTCGAATGGAATCTGCAGACCATTACAAAGAGCCCGAAATACTGTATCCCAAAACTGGGTCAACATTGGACAAGCAAAAAAAGTATGGAGCTAGTCGCCTGCTCCCAATTGCTGCCAGCGAAAACATTTGTCCTCCAATTCAGGGAACATTTTATGGAGAGCTTTCGGGGTATAATAAGCCATCCAGTGTGAAAAGAATGACATTCGCTTAAAGTTGGCGCCCTTAAAGACTTGTTGCCGAGTTGTGAAATCGTCTGCCACTCAGCCTCAGCAAAGAAGCAATTTGAGGAGATTTTAACCAAAAAGTTTTTTATTAATTGACTTTCCCCTGATTCCGCAGAAGTCTATACTAATTAACGACCCCTCTTAACTTTGTTCTAAAGAGAACAGCCATAAGGGTAGATGAGCCTGCACTAGCCACAAGATAACATTTCTTCACTAGATGCGTGATCTGCAAGTATCCAAAGAAAAATAGCGTACAAGCATCACCGCACCTAGCTTGGAGTTCCTGCCAGGTAATGCATCTCCCTCCCATCAGAAAGTGACCCAATTCTCTGAAACCGTGAATATTCCAAAATCTTAAATGACTAGACTGGGTATGCATCCCTACAAGTTTACATTCCCTGAGCTGCAAGTCTTCATATCCAGCAGACTTAATATTCATGGAGTATAAAGACTGAAGTTGCATGCGTATTTCTTGCAGTGTCGATTTTGTATGAATGTCGATGGTAGTATGTTATCACATCCGCCGAGTGCTTAATTTGTGCCTGTGTTTGCTTGTGTGCGACACAGGCCCATGTTGATGACCATCCACCACAAGGTAGCGCTGTCGGTCTATTTTGTAATATGCACATCAGCAAAGTGTTTATAAATTCAATATACAATTAAAAAAAAAAAAAATCACAAGGGTGCTCAGGCCGTTCTTCCAGCCTTGGGTCACCTAGTATAGTCCAAATTGTCTGATTTGTGCAACTGTAGTGGTAAGTGTGTGTCCTTGGCACTGTCAGTGGCTTGCAGGTGGTGCAAGCTCAATCAATCAATCAGGGGTTTGTTAAAGCGCGACTACTCACCCGTAAGGGTCTCAAGGCGCTAGGGGTGGGGGGGGGGGTGCAGGTTCCATTCCATCAAGGAGGGGGTCTGTCGAAGAGCCAGGTTTTGAGGTTTCTTGCGAAGATGGGGAGCGATGTTGTCTGTCTGAGGTGGAGCGGAAGGGCGTTCCATGCTTTGGCCGCGAGGAAGGAGAAGGAGCGGCCTCCCGATCTGGTCTTTCTGGTGCGGGGGACCACGGCGTAGGAGAGCTGGGCTGATCGTAGGGTCATTTGGGGTGCGTGGAATTTGAGTCGGCTGTTCAGGTATGCTGGTCCGGTGCCGTGGTGGGCCTTGTGTGCTGAAGCTGAAGTGGCATCTGACAAATATCTTGTGCCTGGCACTTATTATTTTACAAATTAAGCACTTGATCTGTGCCTCCTCCCCGATAGATCGAAGTCATCCATATCAGGCTCCTCTCTGCCTGAGTCTGAGGTGCAGTTGTAGTCCCAGGGTTTCATCTAGGAAGGCTGTGTTGTATCCAGGGCTCTGTAGACCACTGCCACGATGACTGATTAATTACACTGAGTGTGCTTCAAGCATGTGGTGCAGGCGTATGATGTGTCACGAATCTCAGTGCATGCCATCTTATCAGAATGCTTGACTGCCATTCCTGTGCCTTTTTCCCGTCTTTGAGTAACGTTGCAGCACGTTACGTCACATTATGTTGCCTCGCAGTTCCAGGAGGCTTGAAAGGCAAGAGTGGTGTGAGGTCGCTGGTTAGCATGTGTGGACATGAGCGTGTAATCATGCAGTCATTGATATCTGAGCAGGCAGGCATTCTGGTATTGGTGGGGAAGGATGACCGGGGCACGTCTAGGTACAATGGTTGTCTTGAAAGAGACACTTTGCCTGTAGGTTGACAGTCTCTTGAGTTGTGGTAGATGTGTGCATGAGATTGGGATGGCTGTTGGAGGGGAGAACTGGGAGAGCTCAGGGCATATGGCGAAGGGGGTGGGGCCGGGCCCTCTTAACAGCATTATAGGCCTTTGGGCAAAGCAGTGCACTGGGCCCTGCCTACACAACCACTCATAGGAATAAAAATGTTTAACTGAAAATTTGTGTTAAATTCTGGTCTGCATGGGGCCCCTATGATCGTGGGCCCCCCGGCAACTGCCCAGCGTGCCCATGCGTTGAGACGGCACTGCGGTGGAGGCAATGTGAGTGGCCTGCTGAGAGTGACATACTGCCAGGAATTGGCCTCCTGACAGCCTGCAAAATCGAATACAGAGGGTTAGATCTATGCTTGGAGATAAAATCTCATTATGTGAATACTGGGAGCTTCAGAGAAAAAAGGCCTTGCCTCTGATGTGAAATGCCTTTTGTTACTGTAAAAGGACTCTGATAATGCCAGCAGCAGGCGTGTCTTTCCTTGGTTGGTGATGTGCGCTTCCGCTGGAAGGTAATGCATTGATGAGTCTGCAGGCTTTGGAAGATAGGTACCAAATAAAGCGTGCAGGTAGCGTTTGTCTTGGAAAGAAAAAGCTCCAAATAACAAGAATGCAGATAGCATCAGCAGGGGCAATATGGTTCTGAAATGACTTGTCTGTGTTGGTAATGTAGCTTGTGAAACACTCCTCAAAAGCGTATTGGCTGGACAGCATTTGTTTACATTACAGTATGGTGTTATATAAGGTCATTAAGATGTTGATGCTAGAGAAGTTGCTCCGGCCATCTAGCTACCCTATTTTCAGTCTGCTTAGTCTCCAGTCTTTGTTGTTCTACTATAAGCCTTCGACTGCACTTCGCGTCCATTGCCATCCTTGAAATTCTAAAATGTCTTTTGTCTACCATAGGTGCTGGAAGTAGGGGTGCAGGTTGCGGGGGGTGCTGCAGCACCCCCAAAATAACCCCGCTGGAGTTCAGAAGTTGAATGAGCAATAAATATGCCTTAACATTTTATTTATATCTTTTCACATTTGATGTGCGTTCAAAAACAGAGGACATATGTCAGGCTGTGTCTTATGACAAATTGCTGCTTATTCTAACAAAGAGATTGTTGTTTACTTTTCTTCCTCAGGCTACAGGGTTAGAGGAATTAGTAAAGTGAACTGACACTTTTAAAAGGCGGTAGGATATCGGTTTTGTCTAACACACAACATTTAAATACCAGTAAAGTAACTGTGCAAATATTTCAAAATATAGCCTCAGTTAGGAAACCACAAACTAAGCATATTTGTTTGTAATTCTGCAGTGTGATAGAAACAAAGATTTTAAAAGGATCTAAACAATTTAAGACTCTTTATTTGGTGATATCCAAATGGTAAATATTTGCTGAAAAATGATTTCCACGCTAAATCAAGCCCATCAGTGGGAGTGACCAATTAATAGTAGTTTACGCCCTCTGCAAGGAATGTTACATAGCTGCCAGGGTTTCAGACTGTTTATGTGTGACATTTTCATAATTGCAGTGTAATTATGAGTGACATTCAACGATTATGAGTGACACTTTTCTCACGATCAAAAGCTAGCAATGAAGACCAGGAAAAACATATACATATTAGAAATTACACCCATTTAAGCAACGAGAAACTGTAAGGAGATCTTAAAACTGCTACAAAGCACCAGAAACGACCCCTTGTAACCTGATAGTACTGTAAAACAAATGTGTAACTACGATATTAAACTTGAACTGCGACTGGCCTCAAGGGCAAAGAAGCACTCACTAGGGAGGGTGCTAGGGGAGTTTCTTCTATACCCCACAACATCCAGAAATGTAATCCAACATCATAAAATCCTGATTTATTGGCGAAAGTATGTTTTGAAAGCAAACGAGTAATTTCTGATCTAATACTGCAAATATAGAAAACAGACAAAGATAAACTTCAAAAGTATTGTCTCAGAAGACCCCGGGGGAAGGGGGGCAGCAATACAACTCCCGCAATTATTTTCCATTGCAGATGTAAATATAACTTATTTTGCTCCTGGTGTATAGGAGTCACTTGGTTATATTTACCTGCCTCGTCTAACATCATAATTCACGAAAATTATGGGGAATTTTGCTCATTTGTGCCTCTGAGATAAGCCACGTAAAGCACCTCCTGAGGTAACCACAAGATGTAGAGGCTTATTTAGGTCTTATTATTCCAACTAAAGAAAAAGCACCAATGTTCTAAAATGTTCACCATGGTAACAACCAGTGCTTAACAACGGCGAGCGCAACTATCACGCTCATTTTTTGTCTTAAAGTTTACAGTTATAGTAGTTCTCTCCAACGATTATGAAATTGGGAATGCAAGTGCCTGTTTAATTCTCAGCTCTGCAAATTATCTGGCATCTCGACAGTGGTGGAATGCCTAGCAGCATCTGACTCTGACCCTACCCTCTTTTTAGTTTCTCCCCACTGGTGGGCCTGTCACCCTACATGCATGCTCACCTTTGGCCCCTCTCTCTGCTCCGGCAAAAACGTTCTGCTAGGCAACCGAGCAAAGCATGGAGCCCGAGACCAGATAGCCAACACTTGTGTCTGAGGAGGCCGGGGGCCGCCATGATTGTACAGAAAGCACATGAGCGTCACAAGGTCAGCAGTCTGCTAAGCCATTCGCTGCCATGTTGGAATGGGCCGGACGCCGGCCAATTGAGTTCAGATTTGGGAATCTGAGTCGGGCCAGGCTCAAGAATGGACCCTTAAACGAGCCCTGTTTGAGATGGAGCCAAACTCAGATGAATTTGGAAGACAGGGAATGCTGATGATTGCCCTGCTACGTGTCCCCTACAATTTGAAATTGACTAAGAAAACAGAAAAAACACCCATGTGCGACATTATGCCCTCAAATTGTTACAACATGATCACGCGAGTGCATAGCTGGCAAGGTTTCAGTTTACTTATGTGGAAGCAGGCTGCGGCTCTAGGCGCCAACTCTAGGGCTCTGCTCCTGTCATTCAAGAGCCGCCCTGCCGCAGGAGCTCGCTGTGCTCCCCGTCACGGCTGCTCCAACCCTCATTGACCACTCGGACGCCGCGCTGCTGTAAATGCAGCTCCGACAGTTGCGGCCATTTACCTGCGTCACCCTCAGCACGCAGGTGGGCAAAATGCGTGATAAATGCATTTTAATGCAGTGATGCGGACCACCACAATTAAATGCATTAGTCTAGCGTCTGATGCGTGGTGCTTGGCAGGGCTGATGTTATCCACTGTTAACATCACGATCATAGTACTGTAGAATAAGACGCATGCTTCTGTTCTTTCTTTTACACACATAACCTATTTGAAAATCTCCTTTATTGCCTTATACCATAATCTTACAAAAATAAATTCAAACATATATTTGTTGTCACAACGAAATCTATAATCACCATAAACTTGAATCTAGCTTCTATAAATTAAATACACAGGTGTGGGCCCCATTGTCTTTGCCAGTGCTAGTTTCACCAGCAATCTCGTGTTTTATTTAGTGTTTTGTGATGTTTTTAATTGCACTTCATCGCGTGAGATGTCTGCTGTTAATTTAAAGCGTTCTTTTCAAGAGTCACCGTAACAGCGACAGAAATAGACATTATCACGGGTAGGGAGCAGAATATTTCTATTTCCAACACAGAAAAAGCGTCCACAAATTGTGCTGAATCTGCTGCCGGCGGGTCCCGCACGCGGCTATGAATAACCTCAGAAGCGGCAGCAACGAGAAACAGCGAAGGCGAACTGACGAATCAGCCGACGGTGGACCTGTGGCGTGAAACACGAGCCGCCAGCGTCCACAATTCACGACCAACGCGGAGGAATCAAAGGAGCTGGTGTCATGTTAGTAACACAGATGATTGCCCAGACGTGTGAGGTTTTTAAAACGAGGCTCCTTGCATGTGCAGCAGCTGTATTGTATCTGTAATTGTGGGGTACTGTGAGACTCAGCACGAGTTGCAGCAGGCCTCACAATTGCCGCTGCAGCACGCTGACTGGTGTTAAAGGCGGTTTATTGTCTTGTAAGGAAGGGGCGAGGGGAGGGTTGGTGGTTGTGCGGAGCCTAGTCAGTCGTTATTTTTGTAAGGAGGGGAAGGGTGTCATGTTTCCAACAGTCAGAGTTAGTACGAAAGGCGACGCAAGTGCCGCCTTCCATGGTATTACATTTACCATAATTTGAGTTGTGTCCACGACAAAGATGAGGCAAACAACATTGACACAGCAAGTAGGCCTGGTTTTTCCTTTATATTAAAACGCTTTTGTGTTGAGCACGAACTTGCTTTTTTGTATTAGTTCGTGCTTGTGGGAGGAAGGAAAGATGTATGATTGGATACGAAAACACTACTAAAGATGTAGGTTTTGGGTCACACTCAGTCCAACCAAGAGGAAAGATATATTTTCCCCAAGAAAACCTTTCATTAATTGTGACAGTTGGTCTTACATGGGCATTGCATGGGGTAAGAAAGCTCGGAATAAATATCGGTAAAATACAAAGTTCATGGATGTCCTGTGACCTAGCTAATCAGATTACATAGAAAACAAGCATTGCCAGAGTCAGTAGGTTTTGAAATTCTCTACATTAGTCATAAAGTTGTGCATGTTTGTCAGAGATGGGTGAGCCAACAAATTAATGGGGCGAGCCGAGCTAGAGCGAAGCCAAGGGGACTCGACTCGCCTTGCTCTTAGATCCCTGGCAAGACCCGAACCCAGAAAAGGTTTGCAGGTTAAATCATAAAACAAATATTACCTAAAATATGATAGACTCAAGATGTCCTGAGCAGGATGCAGATCTGTTACACATGTTCTGGTCTTCCCCAGCCTAGGGAGATACTGGGGTGGCATAACTACTATTTTAAAGGACGTCGTGGGTGACATGGGAAGGCACACAGTAGATACATGTCTCCTGGGTCTATATAGAAGGTGTAAAGAGTGCAAAGTACAGGCCAAATTCGCAGATCTGGCTTTGCTCCTTGCTAAGCGAGGTATCACTAGGAGGTGGAAATCCCCCGTAGCTCCAACACTGCTCAGCTGGACGGAAGAGGTGGAGAAGTGGGGACTGGCTGAAAGCGTAGCTATCCGGCGAGAGGAGAAGAGAGGCCTAAGAAAGGAACTGATCACTATGACTTGGGACCTCTTGCTGGAAGCTTTCAAAGCGGCCAACACTCTCCTTCCATGAAGCTTTGTAGGAGTCTCTACACTTTGCCACCACGCTCCTGCATAGATGGGGGCCTTAATAATGTAGTTGCACTACAAGAATTACCGAGCTTGGGATCTAGTTTCGTCCCCCTTTTCTTTCTTCCCCCAATTCACGATGTACTCAACCACCCACTGGGACAGACACCCCACTTTCAGTTTCTTATAAGCTAGGTTTGAGCTACACCCTTCTAGATTTTGGTTTTCGAAGCGCAGGAGCCGCCCGTCAGCAGGGGAGGGGGGGTGGGGAGTTCTCAAAAATGTGTATTACTTGTTAATCTTTGAATTCAGAATCTGGTACACTTGATATGGTGGCAGGATGAGAAGAGTGATCATATCAGGACGCAGGCTGTTTAGCCGGGTCCCAAATGAGACGAGCATACCAAGGTGGTACACGGTCAAGTTGTGTAGTAATTGTATGCGGTTTATTTTTACCACCACTGTATATATGTGATATCCTGCTACAACGATTGTAATTACTCGAATTTTCTACTTGCTTGTACTGTAATTGGAGAAACTGAATAAAATTTGTTTTAAAAAAAAATATGATAGACTCTTCAAAATTCAATAACTTGTTTTTAACCTGGGTTAGCTTTTACATCAATATGTCACATTACAGCACTGAAGTAAATATTGAAAGTAATCATTTTTAATCAATATTATTAGAACCATTCTATCTTTGCCCCCCACCTTGGTGACAGTGCCATTAGTGAACTATGAGGTAAGATGGTTGTCATGTGAACCCTGTATGTGGCCCAGATTTTAATAAATAGAGCAACATTATAGTCTATTAAATCATACACAATAGGTTTTTGTACAGCTGTTTTTCTGAACTCACATATTTGAAGGTGCTTTCATGTGCAATGGTGAAGAAAAAGAAGGATTGGTAAAATAAAACAATTGCCTAAGATCACACAATTTGGTTAAGATAGGAAGTAGTGATTAATGCAGGTTTTCTAATTTCATTTTTTGCAAATCGGCCACTAAATGGGTATCTATTTGTCTCTCCTTTTTACCTCAACTTTTAATGTTTTGTTTTTACTTCTTTGTGAATGAGGTTAGAGCGAGAGTGGCAGGCAGAAGCCACAGGAAAGCTCTGCTCGTCATGGGCTTGAAGTTCCAGTGGGACCTTGAGCCTAGCCAGAGCCAGGCTTCAAGCTCGAGCCTGGCTCAAGCTTTCAGCGGCTCGCCCACCTCTGGTGTTTATGTTGTGTGGATGAATGTGAGTGTGTGTCAGTGGTTCGATGAATGTGAATGACTCTGTGTGTGGATAAGTGATGGGTGAATTTTTGCTGTGGTGTGCTGCTGGATGAATGCTGGATGAATGAGTGAGTGTGTGAGCATATATATGGATGGATAGAGACCGATTACACCAGTACTACAAGCTGATGCCTTGGGCATCAATAGCAATGTTTAAAAAACAAAATGACAATATTTACCAATATTAGGCTAGTGCAAGTATTAGATGTGGCCCAAACTACTGTATCGTATTACATTAAAATGTTCACCTTTGCACGGCACTGCAGTGTACTGCATTGCAACACATAGATTTGTAGTTGTAAAAGACTACGTTCAAGCAATAAATTGTCATTCCAATATCGAGTCGTTCCAACCAAAGGGAACCAGATTGCAATGCTAAAAATGATAATACTTTTGTAAACTACTTATGACTTCAAAGATAAAACACATTCTATTTCCTGCAAAATAGAATGTACATGCATTCTTTTGCTGAGTATTGTGGATTTGTATATACTGAGCACAAAATTGAGAGCATACGGTACTGCACTAGGACTGCAGGTTTGAGACCAAGCGGGCGTGTCATGTTGAGTGCAGGCAGGTAAACTACCACAAATATTTGATAAACATTATTTTCCTAAACAGAGTAAAATTATGGCATAGTGTATATACAGTGTATTGAAGAAAATTGTTCAGTTTTCATGCCGTCCATACTTTTATCTATGGGAAGCAGCGCTATCCCCTAGATACAATTTCTGTCCTTGTTTCTATAGCAATAGATGAGCCTGAGGAGGAATGGCCAATTTGGCTTTTTGGAGCGAGTGGACATGAAAAGTGAATTTTTGTCCTGCGCTTATACCTTTCAAGAACTAATAAGATGCGCTGATGGGAGACAACTCGAGAAAGATGAAAAAAACATTATTGGTAAATGCGCTGTAATACTTGTTTAATTTTTATTACTTTTTTTGTACAAAAAATATTTTGTTGATAAAACCAGTTATGTATTATAGTGCAGCTATATACTTATTTAGATGACGCTTTGAGAATACGTTTATCAATTTAAATGTGTTGCTTTTATTTGGTATTGGAAGCTGTCTTTTCAAAATGGCAGCTGCTTTCAGCAAATAGTCCCTACCAGATACTGAAAACAATACACCACATTCACTGCAATTGAATCACTTCCAAGTAGGTGTAATAATACATCGAACAGCTTGATGTTGAGACAGAAATGCTCCTTTGACCAAGATGTTATTCAGAATGTCTTAAAGCAGTGCCTGCAGTGGTCTCACCCTAAACAATCATTGACAGAAGCAAACTGACCCAAAGCCTACTCTCTGTGTCGTTTTTAAAACAAAATGTTTTGGTTACCATGGCTCTAAAAAAAAGAAGACTATGGAAAAAGTAAAAAAGAAAAAAACTCTTGGGGCATATTTTAGAACTATTTCTCTTATTAAAAAGGTTGTGTGTGCGGCACAGAAGGAGTAATAGCATATGTCTTTGTTCCGGTTGTACAAGAGATATTTCTCATTCTAATGATGATGGTGTCAGAGATAGTCCCAGTGCTTACAGCATTAGAGTGGAGATAGAGCAGTAGACATGGAGATAGGTAGACTACATGAGTTGCTGGTCCTTAGCTGCCCTTAAAAAAATTTGGCTTTATTCAGCCTTTTACCAAAGGAGCCCAACTCCACGTAGGCGTGCCGGCCCTTTAGAGCTTGATTTTGAAAATGGGTACCATTACTGATTATCTTGGTTTAAGGGTGTTATTAGACATAAAGGCCCTCATAACGAGTTGCAGGGAAATAGCTAGGTGAAAACACCCCACCATAACAAAAGAAACACTCACAGTGCCACAATGCTCTTAGCCAATGCCAGACCTATTGGCTTTGCGAATACTTGTTATGTTTGAGTGTATTCAAACTGGCCACCTTACCCTCGCCAGCATTAGTTTTACTTGTTCCAGCCTCATTGTCATTGATAAAAGGGCTTATACAGCCCATTTTCTTTTGAAGTTCTTTCATTCAACAGTGATTTAGCAGTTTCCTAAAAATGTCCGCAAAATTATTTTGCAACATTTCCCCTTTTTCTGGGCTCTCCTTTGCACACGTTTTTTTACCTCATAATTCCACCATTGCTCTTTTTCTTATAGCTAATCTAGCCTAAAAATATTTTAACTCCTGCTTTCCATGTATTACTTTTTGTATTCGTTTTAGATCTTTGTTCTCCTAACAACCTTCCATGCTCCATTGTTTTGCATCTATTTATTTCTGGTTTTGTATATCTCATATTCAGTCGGTGTAGACATCTGATACCTTGACTCTGTGATGCAATTAGGCAACATTTTAGAGATATTACATAACATGTATTTGTGTAATAGTTGGTAGTTGCTTTGCATTTTACAACATCCTTTATTCCAAAATAGTGTATACAATTTATACAAGGTGGACAGCCATTCTATTTGAACATTATCATTTTACTCCAGTATTCACTATTTACAGATATATACATTGCAGTGTACTTAAGTCAGCTTGTGGAGAAGTGCGACTACAGGTATCTAATGGGGCTGAGTCAGCTTGGCAGAAAGAAAAATGTTTCCTAGGCAGGTTCTTGGATCTGTTTCAGTTATTAACTTTGCGTGTAGTTCCACATTGTTTGGTGAGTAGTAGTAATCTAATTCTTATTTGAAAGTGTTAAAAGAGAAGGTGTGGTGATTGGTGGCTTTATACGTAAAGAATCTGGCTGTTGCCAGAAAGAAATGTCTTTCCGTAGCACGCCAGGCAAGGGATCTGAGGAGTAGGGTGATGTAGCCATATTTCTGAGTAATAGAGATCAGTCGTTCTTTTCCTCAATCTACTGATATTTCTTTCACTTTATAAACACCCTTGTTTTAACACAGATTTTGCCACTTTTGATGCAATATTTCTGTTCTGTATTTTACTTTTCTCATCGGTTTTTCTTTGATGTATTACACATTTTAGAAAAATGTAACTTTACTAAGTTCTAGTAACTTTGCCCTCCTACAAACTGCCTCTATATTTGTTGGTAGATTACTGTTTGTGGGTTTCCCCTTATAGTATTTGTGTAGGTCTTTCCTTCCAGCGGCAACTGAACCGAGATGGGAATGAAGCGTTGGTGCTGCATTAAAGCCACTTCAGGCAGCTGCCTTATGGTTCCACCGCAAACTCTCCTTGACCGCTAGTATCAAGGGCAGAAGCAACTAGAAGTTCCCAAGAAAAATGCATGTAAAGTGCAAACAATACCAACAATTTTCACGTACAGAAACAACACAAAAAATATAAAGACACATTTAATGAGCAAAAAGACAACAAATAATTATAATTTTAAGCCAAAAAAGTGCCTAGAACTTTAAACGTTTGCACTATTTTGATGAGGTCTTCTTCCTTTGTCAAAGTCAAGAACTGTTTTTTGCTTCTGGGACTGGAGCCAGAAAGTGTAAGAGCGGCCTGGAAATGTATGGGAGCAGATCATGCCAGTCCATTTTTGCACCTCCAAGTCAAAAGAGTTAGCATTAAGGCTGTCATTTGTTGTGCCATCTGCTCCTCTTCCCCTCCCTGATGGCCAGTCCTTGTTACATGGGCCCACAGACTGGGCTACTGTCTTGTTAGAGCAGGATATTTAACTCCAGTCAGGAATATGTATTAAGCCTCTGGAGGTGAGATGAGTAGTAAAACTAGTTCGAAGTCGGTTTTAGTTTGGGCAGCCCAAAGTACATTGTTGTAAAGCTGCTTTTCCAGAAAAAAATTAAAATATCTTCTTTCACTGCGAAACTAGTAGTTTAAAATTAAGTGGAAAATAACTTTGCTAGCATTTTCTCAGGTGAAAGGGGAATGATGAAGGGTTTTAATTTTACTTAGGAGTGTTCATGGAGAATCTAGCTGAACCTACACAGTGAAAACAGACTTTGGGCATTTAGTCACTGTGGGCGCAGTATTCTAAATATGTTGTGTGCCTCATATATATATATATATATATATATAAATATATATATGAATTAATAAGCACTATTGACTGAGGGCTTACAAGAAGGGGTGGACGTAACTCCCGTAATTTGGTGTCGTGTAATCACACGGAATTACCTAAGATTTCCATGAAATTACGAGAGAGGAGTAATTCTGCCATAAGTGCTATTTCTTAGTGCAAAAATTCCCCCTCGCGTCCAGAATGGACACGAGGATGCATTTTGTGATAAGAAATAGCGCTAAATGCAACAGAACACGAATAGCAAGCACAAGTCGTCGCTCGCACTTGCTAAATGGGCTCTTAGGGTAGGATTTTTCCCCAACTTACTCCCAGCATTTAGCTCTAATTTGTTAGCGCAAAATGAACCCTTGCGTCCAAAATAGGCACGAGGATGTATTGTTGAGCTAAGAAATGGAGCTAAGTGCAGCAGAACATAAATAGCAAGCGGGCTGTTCGCGCTCGCGAAATGTTCCCTTGCGGTAGGATTTTTCCCCAAAATTATGCAAGTCGGAGTAATCGCGTAATTCTCAGTAATTCTGCATCAAAGAGTAACGCAGAATTACTGTAATTACTCCAATTACTCGGGTGTATATGAAATTCCGCCCAGACTTACTTACAAGGCACCCTTCATGGGTGTGGTAAAATATAAAAATTGTGTTTTGTACATGCACAGGTACTTTACGTGGTGTCTCTGCAGTGCTTTTAAACTGCAGCCAAGCCAGAGCACGGTGGTGCTGTGGGCCGTGATATATTTTTGTCATATTTGTGGGTGGTGTAAATACACACTGCAGCCCACATTTGACATTAAACTCCCATGGCACTGGTGCATTTTGTAAGCACCATCTACAATGGCCTTACTGAAAGTTAAATAGACCAATTTACTAAAACAAATTTTGTCAGTACCATTTTAGACCCAGAGAACACACACTGAGACACTGAACAGGTGTGTCGTAGGACATGAAGTCGTAATACATGCAAAAAAGACGACTAACCTACGACCTTAAAAATACCTGGTTGTTAGGAGAAAACGAAAGCATAGAAACCTCAAAATCCCTGCACAGGAGCATCAGACTGGATGAAATGTCCCAAAATGAGGCCTTAACACTTGTTTCCTATCTTACAAATGTATTCTTTTTTCTATTCTATGCCTCCCCTGTGAAGGTGAAAGTAAGGTGACTTCTAAGTACAGAAGAAATGCTCCAGCATACAGTCATTATCCTCTTGTGGCATGCCACAATTAGGCATTTGTCGAACAATTCACTTCTGCTGCAGGGCTTGTGGTTCGCAGGGCAGTACTCAGTGGGCGGGATGTAATTCATGCTGATTATAGAGTAGACCAGCGGTTTTTCCTTGAAAAGCTCTCTGTCTCTGTTGTATTGTGCTGGTAGTTAAGACATGACCCCCCTGCACCAGGTTGACTTTAGGTGGATTCCGGCACCCTTCTTACAAAGTTACGCTTCTATTTTTACTTGTAGTTCTATTACTGTCGCCATTTTAAATCTTTCTGCGTTCTTCTTACTTTTTGTTTTCCCCAATTTATTGCAATTTGGACCTTGGCTGATATAATTTCACTGATGTGCCAATTCATTACATTTTCTAATTTTCCCCATAATGGCCCAGCATTTCCTTGCCCTTCGTCTGCCTGTATTTTCTCTATCAATGTTTGCCGCTCACCATCCAATTTTTCCTGCACTGCATCCCTGCCATTACTTCTTTTTTTCCCTTATCCTGCAGTCAGTTTCAATTGGTGCATTGTCGTTGCAGAGACAAATGCTTTTAGGTCAAGCCTACAGCGAAAGACATTGTGGGCTTACTAAGAACATACAATAGCTTAGAGCCTGCCCATTGCTTACTATTGGTTGGCTTTCCTGTCACTCTCATTTGCCTGCACCTTTATTCATGCCCCAGCTTGTCAGCCTTGTGTATGTCCCTCCCGGAGTTTAGCCTTTTTACCGTCTCTTTTGATTAGCTGGCTTCTATGCTTCCACTGCTTGTTTTTCAAGTGGATGTGGTTTCCAGTGCTCAATGTCACCCGTGTGCTTCTCCCAAACTCCATGTTGTACTTATTCTCTTGTCACCTCCGTTTCTTTCTTGTCTGTGTACTTCTTGTCTGCCCTCTCCACGTTGGTATCTCACCCACTGTTTCTTCTCCACACTCTGCCCCTCTCTGTTATTTACTCCACCTGCGCACCCCCCTTCTTTGCCGCTGCTTCTCCCCACGTCAAGTGTTGTTCTACCACCGCACCCGCCATGTTGCTTCCCTCCACGCGTGCCCTCCGGGTTACTTCCCCATCCATGCTTAAAAGAACGCTTTTGCACATTTTTTCTTTTTATTTCCCAACCTCACTCAAATCAGCAAAAAGAAAGAAAAAAAAAAGTGGCCACACATTTTGTTCGCATGGTGTGCACACCTATAAAAGGATGAAGCCAGCAGCGTGATATGCTTTTTTTCCCTTATTTAGCCATGCTGCTCAGCAACGGGTATGCTGTACAGCAGGGCTAAAAAAAAAAAAAGACAAACCCAATTAGTCTTAAAGGTGAGAAGTAATGACTTTGGCTAATTTTTGCTTGGCCATACGATAAGCATGACTGGGCTCATGTTTGAAATATTTTGCACTGAGAATATTTGATTTCGATTTACAGTGGAAAAAGCAGAATCCTGATGGAAAAATTAAAGTTCTGATGGGTTGACCAGAGTCTCACACAGCAAATGCAAATTTCAAAGGTACATTGATTTGCAGCATAAACAAATTAGGCATTGTGAACCAGAAATCGTAGTATTAACATGATCAATTGGACTATTGGTTGAATCCAAGGGCGCCAATTAAGACTTCGGCATTCAAAACTTGTGCAGTCTTAGCAGTCATTTCCTTTGGTTGCTTACTTTTTGTTACCCATGACAATAAATCACAAGGCATATGGCCAAGTAGTTTACAATTGTGACCAGTTCCGCGAGATGACACTATTGAGTTGTTATACACGTTATCCATTCTGTACTCTTGTTTTTTCAGTAGGGTAATGAATATCGAAAACCGTACCAGCAAATAATGTAGTAAACAAAACTAGGCTTCCCATTGGTGGAAATGTGTTGTTCATGTGAATGAACACATATCTGTGTGTTATCGAAAATAATTCACGGACTTAATACTACTTTGTTGAATATATGATTTGAACCTATCGCTGTTTGTTCACTAATAATACCAACCATGAGCGAAGTGTCTAACTTCCACAAAAATAGACAATTTTTGATTACCTTTTTCTACACCAAACTTTTAAAGAATTTGGTTTATTTTGTTCTTTTATTTAGTTTTGATGTAGAACCAACAAGAGTTAGCTAGGTGTCAGAGTGCTTTAAATAGCAGTATCACATTTTAGCAGTGCAGTGATAAATAGAAATATTACACAACAGTATAGTATTTGAAAGTTCACATAAAAGCTTCAGAGATGACAGTAGCAGTAATAAACCCATTTGTACAGTATTACATTTGAAAGATAAGCATACTCCATTCTGTACTACAACAAAGGACAGGATGTTTACCAGGAAATCCAGAGGCAGTAAAGAAATGGCGTCTGGGTTGCAGCTTTATATGATCCTAGTGAGGGAGTTGGGAGAATTCGAGGCGTGGGTGATGGCAAATCAAACACCATGAGGCAATAGGGTCATGAACTCATTTATGAAAATTCATCTGCAATGTATATTCGAGTACCTATGGGTTCCTTTCATGGCATTGTTTGAGGTACCACTTGAAGGTGTTGAAGGAAGTCGTTATTCTGATATGCAGAGGGAAGGCATTTGTTACATACCGAGTTACCCATGTCTCAGGTCTTGGGCATATATATGTAGTAGTTAAAATTGCATTGTGTCATTTGGCATTTTCCGTGAAATCCTGTGTGGTGTCATTGTAAAAGGGTCAGGGGGTTAGAACACGCACCACGATGGTGATCTGTGGGTGTAAGGTTGTTGCGTGCTTCAGGAGTATCACTCTCTGGTCAATGAGTGTAACTGATCAAGCGAAGGCAGCGTCCCCTGATTAGGTGACGTCCCCCTGAGCACAGCGTAAAACCCACCGAAGTGGGATTAAGTTTCTGGGTAGATGTTGTAGTGAACAAGATCAAAAACAAGTTGTAGCTAGTGAAGCTGTTTATTCTTATGTCGATATTATAACTTCATATTGAATGTAGTTCATCCAAAATGCATTAGATCATCATACATTTTATACGTATCTCCCGATGCATTTCGGGCTTTAACAGCCCTTCGTCAGGGGAAAATATCTGAAATGTGAAAGGAGCAGAGATATAGTAAGAGAACACCAAACACGGAAATGAACGAACCGTCACCTCGTGCCACAGTGTTAAACAAGATCATCCAGAAAGAATCAAACGGAGAGTGTACGTAAAAATCGACGAGGTTGTGCCAAGACGACATAAACATAGTTAATAAAGTGATGACACGTTATGTGGTGAACACGCAGTAAAGAATAATAGTGAGGAACATAAAAAAGTCAAAGCGCTATAAAAGGCTGAATGCCACGAAAATGGATTATGCGATGTACGCAAAACAACTAAAAGATCAAATGGCGGTGCACAGCTGTGAGTCACAGGGTTGTATCAAGTGATATGCCGTTCAGCAAAAGTGAGGTGCATGCACGGATACTCGAAAAAGCTAAAAATCAAACGCCAAAGATTAGGGTCGAGTGCACGTGAAGCTGTAAATCAACTGGCCTCTCAGGACTGTAAAAATGTACGGTGAACGCATGCGATCGTGAGAACACTTTCGCATACCATGCGCACAGTCAGAGAAAACGTGCTCGAGGTCTAGGTGAAAAGTGGTGCGGGTGAATTAAAATATAGAAAGTAAACCAAAATAATGGGATAGACTTACTGGGATTGCATTAGCTTTGAGCACGTCTGCAGCAAGGAGTGTTACCGATGCGCGGCGTCCGGGGAGTTTGAATAAGTGTACAAGAGAAAGGACTAGAAAATCGTGGGTATAGACTGTCAAAAGCAGGGGCGATAATGTGACTAGTACGAAACATACATATTTGAAACACAATAACAAAGCACTGTGGGTGCAAACCTAAAAAGTTCCCCAATGTGTAATAGTTCAAAATAAAATAAGAATTATGAAACGGTGAAAATAACAGGAAACAGGTTCGAAAAATAGGCATGTATTGGAAAAATAAAATAAAAATGGCTCCTGGAGAGTGAGAAAGCTGAAGTGCAAAATGTCATAAATGGTGTGAAAAAATGAGTGGAAACAATGAAACAAGGAAAGATGAGGTTCGATATAGAAAAAGAGATCAAAAGGGGGCATACAGAAAATATGCACAAATTATCTCGCAGAGTGAGAACAAGATTCAAAGGTCGTTACGTAGTGTAACATGTTGTTTTAGAAACCAACATTTACAGAAAGAGCACTGACAGAAACAATATGTTACACTACCGCAGCTTTCATCACCATTCTCTCAAGAATCATTTACCCTATTCATTTCATTTCAATAAACTTTATTTCGGTCAGTATGACCTTAAAAGTACAGACACAGTACATACAGATACATTTGAAACTACAAAGAAAATCAATTGCATGTTGTGAAAAACAAATAATAAAAACAGTAATGGACATTGCTGGCACACATATGAAGTAAATAATTTCCACACTCAATTTAAAAATGCCCTCTATTCTAGTTACTTCACCAAAGGAAAGCGAGGGCAGTGGATATAACAGAGGGTTGGTCAAGGCAGAGGACAAGGATTCACTTTTGGAAAGTGCATAGTGCAAATAAATAAATAATTTAAGTAAAAACAGTTTTCATAAAAAGATGACCGCTATTATTACCACTAGTTTTATGCAGCAGTTTGCATAACCTAGCACTGGGGACCCCACAATGCAGGCTGCTTCTGCGTGGGGTTTTCGCAACAATTATAGTAGTAGACTAGTAAGCTACTCAAGGACAGGAAACAGTGCTAACATTTTAAAAAGCATTAAGAACATATAAAAAAAATATACATACTTTAAGAAAACATATAAAATAGAAAAACAATTTTCCTGTGACATAATTGGAAAACCTACATACATAGCTCAGGTAAAACTAATCATGTAAAAAAACAAGACCTAATTTTAAAACTGGCAAGGGTGACCATAGATAGATATTTTTTCCGGGAATTTGATAAAAAGATTATTTTGTTTCCTCCAGAATCATTGTCTTAACTATTTAAGGATGCTTTTAAAAATATCCTGCGGGTACACCACATAGAAAATAGAAAACCTGCAACTGAGTAAACAATCGGGATACTACAGTCATGTTTCAGTATCTTGAAAGCATCAGAACAGCGCCTAGTTCCAAGGTTTCTACAAATCTGCACCAGCCATCGTTTTCTTGCCTTATGGTAGCCAGGACAGCTAAAAAACACATGGAGTACTGACTCTGCAGGGCAGTCACATGCCGGGCACTTCAGGACTTGCGAACCCCCCCACTTGTGTGTAAAACATCGGAGAGGCAAAACCCCATGCCTAAACTGAAGAAAAAGCTTTCTAGCAGCTGCCG
This sequence comes from Calotriton arnoldi, assembly GCA_963921515.1. Taxonomy (NCBI): domain Eukaryota; kingdom Metazoa; phylum Chordata; class Amphibia; order Caudata; family Salamandridae; genus Calotriton; species Calotriton arnoldi. Next base: position 3,254,497 of record CAWUFW010000375.1, read on the forward strand.
GCTTGATGTCATCCAAGGCCGGCTCAAAGCTATACCTATCTTTGATTTCTAAAAAGGCTAAGGTTAACTTACCTACTCGGGGGCTACTAAAAAGCTGAGCCATTTTATACTCCCCATAATGGGCCTTTAACGATTTCCTGGGGAGTGAAGTACAAGCAAGCTCAGGGTCAGCCCAGAGTTCCCCCAACCCCATACTAGCTAGCATGTGCTTGATATAAGCAAGCCACAGCAGTTTGGCTGCCCCCCGCAGGTTCATCACTTCTTTTAATTCCTTCCTGTATGATAGAAGTTCTGGAGTAACCCACAGGCGGCGCCAATATAATAAAGGTCTAAGGTTAGATTCATCGGTGATTGCCCTAACACCCAGGTCTAATCGGAGCGGAGTTAGCGGAGTGCTCCGTGGGAGATTTAACAACTGTCTGAGAAAGTTGTTCTCTGTCTGCGTTAGGTTCTCAGAACTAGAGTGACCCCATAGTTCTGCGCCATATAGCAGAAAGAGATCAAAAGGGGGCATACAGAAAATATGCACAAATTATCTCGCAGAGTGAGAACAAGATTCAAAGGTCGTTACGTAGTGTAACATGTTGTTTTAGAAACCAACATTTACAGAAAGAGCACTGACAGAAACAACATGTTACACTACCGCAGCTTTCATCACCATTCTCTCCAGAATCATTTACCCTATTCACAACTACTAAGGGTAAAAAGAATTGTTTCTAATCCCATCAACTTTGAGAGACAAGCTGAAGATATGCTTAACAGATTCAGTCATAGAGGATATCCCTGCAATGTGCTTGAAGAGGCCAAAACTCGCTGCTCAAACAAATCAAGAACAGACCTGCTAACTACAACTCAGAGAACAGACCAGAAACGCATAGTTATAGTGTCTAAGTTCTCCACCTTCAGTCAACGATACAAGAAATCCATCAAAGACCACTGGCCTATCCTTGCCTTGGAACCTGATTTCAAAGGGATTTTCAAGGACATGCCCATCTTTGCGTACAACAGGGGCAAAAATATCAAAGAACTGATCACGTCAAGGCCTAAAGACATCACACAAACCAGTTACAAAGGAACTATACCTTGCTATAACTGCAGTAACTGCAATAATATCATCAAGGGGGCAACCATGACACATCCTATGAAAGGTACCAACATCAAGCTCAAAGTCACTGCCAACTGCGACACAATGAATGTAATTTACATGTTGAAGTGCCCTTGTGGCTTGGTATACGTAGGCAAGACGGCAAGAAAGATCAAGACAAGGATACATGAACATAAGAGTAATATCCGTACAAAAAATTTGAAATCAGTCATTGCAGGTCACTTCATTGACAACCATCATAACATCAGCCAATTGAAGTTTCTCATCTTAGAGGTCGTGGATAAACAAGAAGGAAGAGACGATAACAACTACCTTCTACAGAGAGAAAACCATTGGATCAAATTTTTAGACTCTTTGAAACCGCTTGGTTTAAATGACCGGATGGAATTCCTCTGTTATCTTTACCTATGTCAGTCTCATGTTTGGAGACATTTCAGCGCGTGTATGTAATGACCTTTGACTCTTGTTCTCACTCTGCGAGATAATCTGTGCATATTTTCTGTATGCCCCCTTTTGATCTCTTTTTCTATATCGAACCTCATCTTTCCTTGTTTCATTGTTTCCACTCATTTTTTCACACCATTTATGACATTTTGCACTTCAGCTTTCTCACTCTCCAGGAGACATTTTTATTTTATTTTTCCAATACATGTCTATTTTTCGAACCTGTTTCCTGTTATTTTCACCGTTTCATAATTCTTATTTTATTTTGAACCAATACACATTGGGGAATTTTTTAGGTTTGCACCCACAGTGCTTTGTTATTGTGTTTCAAATATGTATGTTTCGTACTAGTCACATTATGGCCCCTGCTTTTGACAGTCTATACCCACGATTTTCTAGTCCTTTCTCAGTTTCTCTTGTACACTTATTCAAACACCCTGGACGCCGCGCGTCGGTAACACTTCTTGCTGCAGAAGCGCTCGAAGCTAATACAATCCCAGTAAGTCTATCCCATTATTTTGGTTTACTTTCTATATTTTATTCACCCGCACCTCTTTTCACCTAGACCTCGAGCACGTTTTCTCTGACTGTGCGCATGGCATGCGTAACTGTTCTCACGATCGCATGCGTTCACCATACATTTTTACAGTCCTGAGAGGACAGTTGATTCACAGCTACACGTGCACTCGACCCTAATCTTTGGCGTTTGATTTTGAGCTTTTTCGAGTATCCGTGCATTCACCTCACTTTTGCTGAACGGCATATCACTTGATACAACCCTGTGACTCACAGCTGTGCACCGCCATTTGATCTTTTAGTTGTTTTGCGTACATTACATGATCTATTTTCGTGGCATTCAGCCGTTTATAGCGCTTTGACTTTATTATGTTCCTCACTATTATTCTTTACCGCGTGTTCACCACATAACGTGTCATCACTTTATTAACTATGTTTATGTCATCTTGGCACAACCTCGTCGATTTTTACGTGCACTCTCCGTTTGATTCTTTCTGGATGATCTTGTTTAACATACGAAACACTGTGGCATGAGGTGACGGTTCATTCATTTCCGTGTTTGGTGTTCTCTTACTATGGGGCCGATTCTGATGCGGGTTGGAAAAGCTTCCCGACCGAATCGGTTGGGAAATGGTGTCCGACCCACTCGGATCGGGAAAGTCCGACCGGCGGAGTAGGATGCATCCGGATGCTTCCAGATACGATTTGGTTGAACTCCCATTGACTTCAATGGGAACATTTGTTCCTAACCGCATCAGAATTGGGCCCTCGGTCGGGAAGACACGTTCCCGATCCGATTTGGAAGGAGCAAATGCCGTTAGGAGGCCTTCCTAACCGCATCAGAATCAGGCCCTCGGTCGGGAAGCTTTTCCAACCCGCATCAGAATCGGGCCCTATATCTCTGCTCCTTTCACAGTTCAGATATTTTTACCCTGACGAAGGGCTGTTAAAGCACGAAATGCATCGGGGGATACGTATAAAATGTATGATGATCTAATGCATTTTGGATGAACTACATTGGATATGAAGTTATAATATCGACATAAGAATAAACAGCTTCACTAGCTACAACTTGATTTTGATCTTGTTCACTACAACATCTACCCAGAAACTTAATCCCACTTCAGTGGGTTTTACGCTGTGCTCAGGGGGACATCATCTAATCAGGTGACGCTGCCTTCGCATCATTGTAAAAGGCACACTTTGCAAAAATGTAGAAGGACCTTAGAAATGGTAAATGTAGTGGAAGATGTGTGAAAATGTTCAAGAAGTGTTTCTAGATTAATGATGATGAACAACATAAACGAAGACAAATATCAAATAAGACTAAAAACATAAAAAGTACAGACAAATTGAGTAAACCGCCCAGTGTGGTTTAAGTATTGGAGGTAGTATAGAAATGTTAGCTGAATCAGGCAGCTTGTACACATTAATATGTGACGAAACATATATTGGAAATTTAAAAGGAAAGTTATTTAGTATTGCCAGATATGAAAATGGAGGGGTACAGCTAGAAACAGATGAGTTGTTAGGAATGACATGATCTCACATAAAGTATAAGGAAGGAAGTGTATATAAAAGAGAATATGTCATGAATGGTGATCCAAAAGTTTTAGGTTGGAGGCACAGAAAGATTTACATATAATCTTGGATTTCAGTGCAAATGACCCTACCATGGTAATTGGCAGTAATTGGGAAGTTGAAGCAACTGATTTGATGGTTGTGAAATACCCTGAAGTATTCACCAATAAGTTAGGACTGTTCGATGGTTTATACATAAGATAATATTTTTAAAAAATAAGCCCATCCTGTAGCCTACTAGGTAAGATACTTACCGAACTCGAAGAATGCACCATTGCAAAAATATATTGATAGATCATTGCAGGAGGACGTAATTTGGAGGACTGAATCTTTTGCATGGGTTGCCCACAGGTTTCGGATCTCAAATAACGGGGCAAGATGCTCTTGTGTAAACTTATGTTGACGTGGTTCGCAGAAAAGAGCACTTCTGAGACTGAGTTGCTCGAATAAAAATTGGGTGCTCAACCCAATATGGATAAAGGTGAGAAAAGATGAAAACCCACATGGTTTTGTATGCATTGCCAAATCATGTTAGGGTAGATGTGCAAAAAGGACATTTACAATAGTAGCATTACCACCCAAATTACCATCATGGTACACTTATCGAGTAAGCAGCACAGCCAAATCAATAGGGAGTAGTGTGACTGAAATCTGGCATGTGTAGAGCAGGAGGCGTCTTTGAAAATGGTATCTTGAAATTACTTGATGATTTAAGATCAAAATACAATATTCAGGTATGGCAGGTCCTGGCTTATGGCTGTACAGTGTGAGCACAATTCATTTAAGAGAAGGCTGTGACTGAACTGCTGAACCATGAAGTTATGGAACGAGCAATCATGATTGTTAAAGGGAAAAATGAATATCTTTACTGTACCACGCACTGGTGGGAATGTCAAAAAGTGACCTATTGCATCATAGATCTAAATGGCAAATACATCTAGATAAAGAACGGTCAGACCTCCAATGGAATTTTGTGACTGGATTTCCAAGAAGGCAAAGATTTATCAACATACGACGCACTTAGAGTATGCCCGAGATGTCGTTTTAATGATATAGATTTTGAACATATTGTCTGGGGTTGCACAGTTATTGAAGAATATTGGATTGTAATCACCAACTACAGAACTGACAGGGCAAGAAAGCAAGCCTAATTGTATAAAAGATGTACCTGCTGGACCGCATGAATAAGAATAAGAAAGCAAACGCTAGATGTAAATGTATAGGTTTAGTATTGTTACCAGCAGAAAGATCAATTGCTATGCAATGGACATACACCGAGATGGTTAGATTTGAACAGTGGTTGGCATGTCTACTGAAATGGGCAGAAACTGAAAACACTGTAATAAATAACCTTCAGAATAAAGGGGGTGATAAGAAGAGCGTATAGAATTTGGATGAGCCTATACTGCTACTAGCAGGAAGAAACTCTAATAGCAGGCCACTAAAAGTGCACACGTGGGTGAATACACATAATATAAGTCACCAGATCCAAGTAAGTGTAATTATGAAGACTGACCTATGCCCAATGGTTGAATGACGTACAAGGAGTATAATAAGAATCAAAAGGAGAGGGAGGAAAGATACTGGAGCCAGTTCACTTCCCCTGGCATATATGTTTTATCAAAGAGAACTAGCTCTGTAGTGGGTGCTCCTAGCGTATGTTTGTTTTGGAAAGGAAACACATTATGTTTATAGTAAGGCCCTCACTCACCAACCTAGTTGGTGACATGCTTCATCATCGGGCCCCACCCACGGCACCGAGTGCACCTTGGGTGTGCTACGACGCCTGGATACAGGGGAGCTGGTATTGTGCCGCGAGAGTGCAGTGAAAGGAAGTGAGTGAATGTTAAAAAAGCTGTCCTAAGGGTCCCTGGGATAAAAAAATGACTATTTTAATGGGTGGGCCCTTGGCAGTTAATAAAAACGAGAGTCGGATATTTAAGGAGATCTTAAGGTAACTCCAATATCCTAGTCGGTCAACATGTTTCAGCCATGCTCTCTTAGTGGTATGGCTTTCTTCAGGACCTATGTGTAGTGCAAAGTGAGTGGTCTAAAAACGTGTTATTAGAAGACCATATATGTGACACACGCGCTAAGGTGTGATATGTGGTAGAGGAGAATTTCCTCTAGTGGCGCTTTCTCAGACAATATCCGGAAAGTGCCCCATGAGTTCCATGTGGGGGCCCGACCTGTAGTCACACTTTCATCAAGGTCTAGGACCCTTCTCTGTACCTGCTTCAGCCGCCATGGAGCTCCGCGGACATGTTGACCGACTAGGATATTGGAGTTACCTTAAGATCTCCTTAAATATCCGACTCTCGTTTTTAGGTCTCGCCTGAGCCAGCGCTTAGCGCTGCCCTGGCCGAGACATTTAGTAAGTGGGTTTTTGAAGTGCTACCAGA